>LUGG01000003.1:1372556-2745113 GCA_001683735.1 Grifola frondosa | reverse complement strand
GTCGATGGATGGGATCGGCGGCACGACGACGTCGAGGCCGACGGAGGGAGGGCGAAGCGTAGGGAACCGGCAAAATGACGGCGCTGACAATGTCGCCGATGTACTGCTACTCGCCGCCCGTCTTGTCGTATCAGAGCCTCCCCTCGGTGGCGAGCGTAATGTCGGCAGGGATCGAGATGCAGACAGCGCGTACTCCGCGACTGCGCCAAAAATCGAGAGACCTGTCAGTAATGGATTCAACAGAGAAGAGGAGAGAGAGAAAACTCACTTTTCACGATTGCCGTTGTCCCCCTGGACGAGCATGATCTTCTCCGCTACGTCGCGGCCTTGCTCGAAGGCGCAGAAGCCGAGGACGCTACCCATCCGCGGGTACGTCTTCTTGTTGCCGTGAGTGACACCCATTTCACCGCCGGCTGTGACGTTGAAGCCGGTGAGGCCGTCGTTGTCGTCGACGTCGTTGGTGGAAGGTACTGTGAAGCTCCTTTGAACTAGGAGGCAACATGCGCGGTAGCCGAGAACTTGTGCGATGGGATGGGAACAAACCTTACCGGGAAGATAGAACTCGCCGTAGAGGCTCGACATCCTTGAGGGCGCCGCCGCCGCCGAGCTTCTTCTCAAGCCAGATCTCGTGGTAGGCAGTTGTGCCGGGAGGGGGGGGGGTGGTGACTGATGGATTTGGCAAATTCGTATGCCTAGTTATGCAGCTTCGAGAGCGACGGGAGCGCCGATACGATGACGTTCCTGGCGGGAAGTGTGAGATCTGGATCTGGATATGAAGAGAGAGAAAGAACGACGCACCGGTTGATATCACCGTACGCGGCGAGGGTGTCGAGGAGGGCGTGGTTAATGTCCTGGATGACCGCCTTCAGGTGTCGCTTGATCACCCCGTGGAACTGGGACGTCTGCCGCGTCGTGATCTTCAGCGTCCCCCCATGCTCGTCTGCAATCCTGTCCGGCAGCAGCCACTGCTCCGGCCTGCACACATCCCCAGGCATCCGCACCTAAATCATGAAGCTGAATTTGTGCCTTGTTGCGTGACAGAATACAATGCGAGTCCACGGCGACTTCGGCCTTTCTGGGATTTCGGGCACAGCAACCATCGAAAGAAATGCAGACTGCAAAGTGAACAAGAGTCAGGTATGCAATCGCATGTTAATAAAGGCTGACCTTTGCAACGCCTTCGCCTGCCTCTGTAGTGGCAATGACTGGAGACTCGAGCTTCTCTTCAAAGTCCATATGTTGCTGAATATCTTCAGGCTGTCGGGGCTGTTACAGCAACCTCGACAACGACCTCGGGCGATTCCACAGTGGGGATACTCCGCACAGAGGCAGGCGATGATGATTCCGCCTCTTCAATATCGACGACTACAATGACCTGGGCAGTGCCAACCGAACTCCACCATGAGAGCTCACGGAATATGAAAGAATCCAAGGAGAGATCGGAGCCTCAGTAGTTGTGACAGGAATTGAGGAATTAACGAGCTTGTATTGTCTTAGTTAGCCAGCGTATATGATCAATCCCAGAGCAACCTACCTCCGAAGCATCTTCCACGGTTGTTGCGATGACGGGAATTGGTACATCGGCCTCCTCCTCAAGTCCTGATTCGGTAGCGATAACCGCCCCGACTTCGGCTTCTTGCGGTGTTGCAAACTCACCAGTTCTTCTTCCACTACAAGTCAACAGCAGAGTCAGAGGTCCCGACAACTAGTGTCTCAACGGCTGTAACGGTCTCGCCGGCTGGACAGGCAGCCAGGCAGCGGCTCCACGGTGCTGAGTTCAGGAAGTGTGGTCGCCTCAGCTTTGGGTGAACGAAGACTACTGAATTAACAGGATATGAGGAAATCCACGGTGACTTCGGTCTCTCATCAGTATCTGTAGCCTCAACCAAAGACATTCTTTGCTTGTGGATTGACGAAGGTACGTTAGCAGCATTCACTTGGGATGTACTTCCGTCACATACCTTCGTGACGAGATCCGCGTCAGACGTCGAAATTGAGGGAAGTCCAGCAGATTGATCATCCTGTGAGGACTCCACAATAGGCGCAACGACAACGGTATCGGAAATCGCGATCTCCGGTACAGCAACAACGGCTGCAAAAAGCTACTCCAGCTCTTCAATCTCATCTTGTTTTGGACCGCGGTGGTGGCGATCTGGAGACCTGTCGAGGGAACGCGCAATGATCACCGTGTCTGGAAGTACCATACGTTCAACTTACCAGAACTTCAAGTCCTCAACCCGTTAGCGGCACCCGTACCCATATCGACCATGTTCACAGTAGACCTTCGAAAATTCATCTAAATAACGAGAAATTAGCTTCACCTGACATTCTGAACGTGGAAGAATTAGAGAGGAGAAATTAGAGAGGAGATGGACAGCAATGTGGGAAACGCAACGCCCAGTGGTTTTGCAGACTTGCAAATAGTGATATGACGCGGATGTACAAAAGGACGAAAGGGAATGATGGCAGCACCTCAACATCCGAGCCCTCTCTACGCGCGTCCGCCAGGAAGAAACCTGGTTTCTGCGCGCTCAGGCCTCGGACACGAAGTTCTTTGGATGAAGTGGGACTTGAGTTCGGAATCCCAGTGTTACGGCGGAGTTACAATCGCAGCGTGGTGATTCTTAATCACTGCGGAACCCTCAGAATCTAAAGCGCCGGATATGGTCTTGACTCCGGACCTCTCCGGAGTTGGCGCACAATACTGAGCATTTCTGTCGCGTCTCTCGATCTGCCTCATCCACATATTCCGTGCTTAAGATTCTCGACATAACTAAGCTTTTGAAATCATGTATTTTGTATATTCTCCGTAATCCGAGTATTTTCAGACTCTAGCACTCGACCTCTCATGAGACCCCTTCGACTCAGATATACCGGCATTTCGAGCCTCTCCCGAACCCCATATGAAGACTCTGCGGCATGTAGAGTCTCATGGCTATGCCTTAGTGCACCGGGCTGTCTGATTACTTGATCAATGTTCTCGTCCGTCCACCACCACGACGAAGTCTCTTCGCACATCAGCCACCCTACCAGTGTCCCGCCCAAGACCTTTGCAAGATGCACCGTGAGGACTGGACTAGGGCGAGAAGTTGGTGAAGGTCCGGTCCAATCAAGGAACATCCAATAATGCGTTCCTACGGGGTGAGTACACGATGGACACGGAGTTCCAAGAGCTTGTCTCTCGCGGAAGAAGATGCAGGTAGATAATGCAGCCTCGCGAACAATGTGCAGCGCATGATCCTCACAAAGAAGCTTGTGCCCGGTGCGCACCCCTTTTCTGCATATGGAACGCACACTGATGTTTGGTCGTGGAACGTAAGGCAGACCTTCTACAACTGCGCGATGTTCCAGCTCCCCGGCGATGCGTGCAGGCATATATCATTAGATGCAGAGCTCACAATGGTGCGTGAAGACAATTGGGATGGATGTATGCGCACGGGGGAGAACTGGCAGTGCATGGATATCAATATTGACTATCTGTTCGAACAGCTGCCTGCGGTGGACAAGGAACTATTCAAGTGCGTCTTCTGCTCTATGCGTTATTGTTGGACTGATGAGTAAATGCTGATGCTGATGTGTGTGATAGGTACGGTGTGCTCGAGGTGAAACCTCAGAGTCAATTTGGGCAGGAGCCTCCATAGTGGGTCACAGAACTCGTGTTGTGGGCTTTTCCCAAGGTATGCATCCTTCCAACCTGAAATTAGAGTCATCTCACAAATTTATCCGCTGTGTTGAAGTTCAGGTATGTGCTAACCTGTATGCATCTGGAACGGCCGTAACAGCTGATGTGCTTTCAGCGAGCAAATTGATTCAGGGGTGTGCTACCGTTCTACCCAGCCATGTCGATCTTGTTCCATTTTGGCTTCCACAGAGTGAGTGTGTTGCTGCCTTTCAGGAATGCTTGGCTTAAGCGAGTTTTTGCAGTGCGCACAGATATCCTCAAGCCCGACACGATACATCTAACCTGTCTCGAAGAGCGAAGAGGATGAAGAGATGGACCTCGTGCCAGGTATGTTCTTGACCTATCTTCCCGTGCTAATTCTAACGGAGCATTATAGCGAGGGACGAGGTCCCCATGCCCTCCACGACGCGGTACGCTCAGATGGGGTCTATGCCATCATTCACCACGCGTGCATCGCATCCGTCCCCTCGACTTTGTCACCGAAGTCGCCCATGCCCGGCGATCACCAATAGGTAAGATGCAGTTGCGAGAAATTGGCAGTCAAGCGATGCTGCGGGCTGCGGGGCAGCAGCAAAGGGATGGGGCAGGAGGGGTATGAACAGATACCTATTGTATACGGAGTCTGTATTGATTAAAATCATTAAATATCTGGTTCGGTACATGACTGTCTCCCGAGCATCTACAGCTGAGAGAGCAATATGTACGAAGCCAGAAAATCCGTCTGCGAAGGCATCTAGAGCCAGTTGAACTCTGCAGATCACACATTCACGAGCTCCGGAAATCACACATTTATTGAGCTGTATATTCCGAGTTCGTGGCCTCGGGAACCACTCTTCGGTTTGGCACAGCTGTCATGTTCGGCGCCGCAGATTCTTCTGATCTCTGGCGCCTCTCAGGCGCTTTAGATTCTGGGGGTTCCGCTGCCAGTGAATATATCGGGCCCGCTTCGAATAGAAATTAGTGCTTCTGTTCAGCATTTAGCGCTGAACAGCCCGACTCTGACGCGGGGTGATATGTCTCCCTGTGTGCAATCAACGTCATGTCGTTCAAGAGGCAGGAACACAGCGGTGAAATCCCTCTCAAAGTGCTTCATCTGCACCGGTGGCGGGATCGGCGAGCCGTGTCGCTTTCAAGGTGTGTATATGCTCTTCTCGGACATTACCAACGTTTTGCATGCTTTGACCTCTTTTGATTACAGGCACACGCATTGTAGATGGTATTTCTAAGAGGGATACCTATTCCGTCTCTTTCAGTTTCCCACCACCTTCGGCCCCACACTTTCCACAAGTTTTCACCCGACCTTTCACAAGTGATGAGATCGATGAGATGATGGTGAGTACTAAGTTGCCTTCAGCAAACTCGAAGTCATACGCATGATCAATAGAAAGTCTGCGCTCATTATTTGCTACCGGTATTGGAAGAGGAGAAGGAACACAATCGAGGTAATCGACTGTTGACGCGTGGCAGGGAACTTAATGAGCGCGTCACTTGCGGTATGTGATAATTTATCTAAACTTCACGCGCTGTCCTTGCATCCTCTCTTTAGATGAGTGTAATACGGAAATATTCGCTGTATCTTGGTTTTGCACTTGTTGTGGACGAGAACTCTGCGACGAGTGCTGTAAGCATGCGAAATCCATCAGTACGCACAGTCGTGGAAAGGAACAATGGGAGGTATGTGTGCCACTTGACATTCGTCGTGAAGTGATGACATCGGTTCTTTGCGGTGAATAGATGATTTTCCCTTGTTCGTTGCACCAGCCTGATCTTGTGCCGATCACACGGTTCGAAATGAATAAATTGGATGCCGAAATCATCGATATGCACTTGTGTGGGAAGGATTTCAGGTACGAATAGGACTGTCTTCGAGTAGTGCTGTTCACCGATCGATTCTCAAAGCTCCCCTAATATCCTTCCTGATAATGCACCAAAGACCATTCGATGTGCAGACATTAACAATGACTCATTCCGATATCTGTGGGCACAACATCAACCCGTCGTCATCACAGAGTTGCATAGATACGAGCTTCAAGGGGATTGGGGACCCGAATATTTCACATCGAGATATGGCAGCGAACGAGTCCAGCTGCACGACTGCGAGACCGGAATCGCTTATCCTTCTACAGTCGAGACTTTTTTTCGCCAGTTTGGAAAACGGCCAGAGGACATCCGGAAACATATTAAAATTAAAGGTGATTTTTGCGATATACATGTATATATTACTGAATGCATCACGTCGTAGGACTGGCCCCCCCGCGATCGTTTTGAAGAGATCTTTCCGGAGTTATATCGTGCCTTTTTTCGCGCATTACCTGTGCAGGACTATACGTCTCCGGATGGAGTTAGGAATCTGGTGTCTCATTTTCCTCTGAACGGTATTAAACCTGACCTAGGTTTGCTGATTTTCATTATTATAATTATCCGAGACTGATATCATTCGGAAGGCCCGAAAATGTACAACGCCTTTGCATCTGTGCAAGATCAGCGTCACAGCGGCTCTACTAGGTTGCATCTGGATGTTACACGACGCCGTCAACCTCATGCTGTACGCCTCCAACGCTGTTGATGGCGCCACCGGTGGAGCCTTATGGCACATCTGGCCGGCTGATCAAGCAGAGAGACTGCGTCAATTCCTGCTGGGATTCATCGACAATGTTGGCGACGACAGCGATCCTATCCATTCACAGCAAGTATACCTCACATCGGACATGCTTGATGCATATGCCAAGAAGTATGGAGTTTGTCCATTCGCCCTTGTTCAGCGGCCGGGAGACGCTGTGTTCATTCCTGCGGGATGCCCACACCAAGTAAGCTATGTTATGAATGAAATACGCGGCGTGTGGGTTATTGACTGAATCACGCAGGTTAGCAATATCACAGATTGCATCAAGATTGCATATGATTTCCTGTCCGTCGAGAACCTTGCGTTCACTATACGAAATGCGCGGGAACTGCGACAATATCGATTGCAATCCCGGAGTGGTGACGACGTTTTGCAGGTGCATACGTTGCTCTACTATGCATGGGAATCCCTCCGTCTCTGGCGAGTGAAGATACCGAGGCCAATCTCCATTTCTACTCAAACAGGACCATCAAAGCCGAGACGTCACGAGAAACGGTTGAAAACAAGGGTGAAGCAAAAGCCAATCCGAGCCGGCTCGGAATGTATCTGTCCGATCGATCCTCAGTGTCATGGTCGAGGTTTCAATCGTCTAGGCCTCTTATGTCATCTGTGAGCCAATTTATATTCATGGAATGCTGGTACGCTCATCATGTACTTGAAATAGTCGCAGCATCCAGGTGGCCTTCGAATCAGGGACGCTGATGTGCGAATGCTGGAGTCCATTGTCGAGCTCGGACGATTCAGAGCCGCATTATTGACTATTACTCGCGAGAACTGAGATGTTGTCCTTCTGGTTTTCGGTGTATCGTGGTCCTTCCATGCACGTCTTAGCCAATCACCGTCTACTTGAGCGAAGCGCCTCGAGCATTCAAAAATTCCGATTACAACATCAGACCGTCCCAAGTCATCATGACAACTACATTATATAGAAACCATAAATTCCGATTCCCAAAAGAATCGGATTATCATCCGGCGAAAACATTGGCAGCGCGTCACTGCGCTTCCCTTGTTTTATTTGGCATGCGCACTAGTCAAATCCCCTAATGCAAAGCACGTCAGTCGCACGCACAAATCATGCAGCGGTACTTCCAGTACAGTCATTGCAGTGCCACTCCGAGACATGATCATACGACTTACGACGAAACCTGCATACACAAATGGGCACTTTGCTCGTGGGGTTGTGCAGACCACACACACATAGGGGTGTCTTGCGCCCTTGCCCGTCGGAAAGGAGATGCGTGCTCACGTGTAGAAAGTCAGGAGAGCAACGTACATGGCATTCGTATTTCCACACCACGCCAAATTTCAAAAACTACATACATACTGTTTATATGGAAATCATTGAGGACTTGACAAAAGCGAACACCTTCATACATACTGTTTCCACCTGAGCACACGGTTTACGACGTCACGCGGCGTCTGTGGTCTCATTAAGCGTGAATATCAACATCGAACAATCAGCAACTCACTTTTTCCTAGAAGACGAGAGCACTGTGGTGGACTTCCTTCGCTTCGTGGCGTAAGAAGAGCGTTTTCCTTTACGCCTAGGTATCCCCAATCAGAAAACATGCCTCGCGCACATCAACCATGCTTACATGTCATCGGGCACGATCTTCCGCAAACGCACCATATCTTGAACAACGAAAGAAACGTCCGCGACGGACTTCGCCCAGTTGGAATTCGTATCGATAGCATCGTGCGGAGCCCACCAAAAAAGAGACAATACCGCCATACGAATCCCGCTGTTGCTGCCCTTGTCGACGGGTGCCCAGTCAGCAATATCAGTGCCCGGCTCCAAACTCAACTCCGGTGATGCCATTTGCCTCCATTCCGGGTTAATCCGCCACCACCACTGTCTCCACCCGCGCCCGAACTCTGCTACATTGAGACGTTTCGGACCGCCCGTCGGCTTCCGTCTGCGCTGCATCCAGTCGGAGATCTCTACCGGCCGTGTCTTCGCGCTCAAGTTCTCCCGCTGGCAACGCCCGTTAGTATTCCAATCTCACACACATAATTGTACCCATCACCTTGCAGTCCGCTCGCAGTGCTTCATATTCCGTCAGCGACTCCCACAATTTCACGCAATCCGCTTTCACGGTTGCAGATACGTTATCGCGTGCATGCAACGGCGCCTCGCGAACAGCATCCAGCTCCGCATCGCGGTTGGGATGTCCTTCAACACTCTCGATATATGAAATAAATAGTACATAAGCAGGAGAACACATACTGTTCAGGAAGGTTACTTACCTCCAATTCGTCCACGTCGGTCTCTGTAGCTGCGTCGGATTCGCATGTCTCTGACGACCCATCATCTACGGCCTCCGCAACGGGATCAGGGATGTCGGCTTGAACATCAACAACCTCTGCAACATAACCATCCACCACACCGGTATCGACTACCTCACCCACAGCGTCCACCACATTAGCGACACCGCCCACCCCTGCGTTATCGGCCACACCAGCGACACCGCCCAGCCCTGCGGTATCGGCCACACCAGCAGCCTCACCCACACCAGCACCGTCGGTCACACCAGCACCGTCAGCCACCACCATAGCATCAACGCGGGCACGGTGCTCGGATCGGCGGCGAGCACGACGAACACGAACCCCGCCCGATTTGCGAGGCGCATTTGCTACGGGAATAACATTGGCCTCATGAGAAGCATCTGCAACCCGAAGAGCATCCCCAACATCAGGAGAATCGATCCGCCCAGGATCACGACACCAGGTGCACCTGCAAACACGTTCGAATGGATGGGACTCAATCACTAACACACCCAACATCTCTAAAGGTAACTTACCGGCGGTAATATCGTTCGCCCACGCCAACCCCAACGCAAACGCTGCACGCGCAGAACGGATGGTATCCTCCTTGCCATGATCCACCGCATATTCCAGGCGACTGATAGTAAACTTGAGAACATTGATCAGGTGCGCCGCCTGCAGTGGGAGGAGATCCAGCATGATGGGAGTGCACAACAAGCCCGCCGAATTATCAACATACACAACTACATACCGGATCCCACCCACGGTTCAATTCCCAACTCAATTCCCCAACAATGGTCTTCCCAGCGGTCCGTTGATGGCTTCCAAGCGGCCCGTTCGTAGCTCATACGCAGCCCCGATCGCAAGAGAAAACCAAGCAGAGCAGTGCGAAGAATATGATCAAACATCAAACTATTAAAGCCAGTCACAGTATTAAAGCCACTTACACGCGCAACAAGTGCAAACGACCCGCCCAAGGGGAGGCACGTGACCGAGCGAGCTTTTCCTGTTGTGGACTTTGTTGCTCTGTTCGGCTTATACGAATACGACATTGACTTGATTCCGCTCGTCCACATTGAACAGCCGTCGCAGACTTACCAGCTAGCAATGACTCGGACGCGCGAGCCTTGGGTAGAGTAGAATATTGCCCACAAGAAATTTAATTGGAAAGTCAGTGCTGGTCAACACGTGTGTCAGTACGTATGGCACAGACTGAGTACTGAGTACTGACCATGAGGCCTCAGGGAGTGTTGGAAATGTGCATTATCACAGCCTGTGGCATATTGTTTTACTCGGTGAGCTTATTTTCTAACACAGTCCTACAGATTGTATATTGAACGCATCCATTATGGTCGTTCGTGTCAGCTTGAGTGCATCGAGTGATATTTATGTTCAGCACTTCGTCGTCTTCGTCAATCCTTTCTGTGATTTGCATCTGTGACACTTGGTATGTTCTTTGTCTGAATTGCGGTTCGTCGTGTGCTCCGGCGGATGTTGTGCGAACATAACCGTTGACGAACAAACTCATAGAATTTATAGAACCAATGGATTTTGTCGGTGCGTGCTCCGCGCCGCGAGGCGATCTGGACGATGTATCCCGCTCCCGCCATGCATGCGCTGCGCTGCACGCCGCAACACCAAACTACCAGATGAGCCCCTCGAATTCGAACTCATGATGCCGCGCTAGATTCTGCAGATGCGGGGTCGAGGTGGCCCCCGTGCACTTCGTGTCTGGCGCCTGCCAGCAGCGGAGAGTAGGGATACCGTGCGCGTCTTTGCGGGAGCATTAGCCCCACGACAGCAAGGTTATTTCGTTCTCAACACCGTGTATGTGCCCGCCTGCGAGCATGCACTCCCATACCCCCCGACCGAGGCAAGTCTACTAGCGGCCGCCCTCCCTCGCACGCAGCACAGCACCACTCCTCGCCCGCGACCCGCATCCCGCATCAACCACCACGTCTCCGCGCCCTGTGGAGGGCCGTGCGGTCGCTCGAGGAGCATGCCGCGCGGTGTGTACTGCGCTCGTCTGGTGCCCGCGTGTGTGTCTGTTTTAGCTAACCGTGTATCCCTCCAGCTCCGCAAGAGTATCGAAGGTCGCTCGAAAACTTCGCTCACTGACTTCACCTACATGATGCCACAAAAGTACAAGCTAGGAGGCCCTGGTGAAAAGTTGGACGTTGGTTTCACGATCCATGATGCAATCCTCGTAGGTATTATCTGTAATATTCTTGTATGATCTGAACTGACGAATTGGTTCTTCAGCGACGGTTCGCGCTGGACCATCTGACTCTGCTAGGTGTTGACGAGGATGAGGATAGCGAGTCAGAAGAGAGTAGTCGCTCATCCAGTGGCGTGAAGAAACACAAGCGCAAGAATACGGTCGCCGATTGCTTCCGGACAACAAAGGGTGGGCGAGAGGCACGGCGCGACCGCCGCACAGGTTGCACTCTCATAGCTGCTCTCCCAGTGCAACAACATCGTCCCCATCCCAGGAACCACCAAGATTGCCGTATGCCTCCCTCTCAGCAACATCCTTTCGCAAGCGCGGATCGCTGACCGTATTTTTGTGCAGACCCTGAAGGAGAACATTGGAGCGCTGAATGTGAAGTTGACACTGGAGGCCGTGCAGGAAGTCCGCGCGATCATGAATGCGGCGCAAGTGTCGTGCGGTCATACCCCTCCGTCTCCCAGTCCGCGTTCAGGCCCACGACCGCGACGACCGCATCCGCCTCGCGCGCGAATGCCTCGGCGCTCTCCATCAGCGCGTCCGCGTTGTGCACCTCCGCACGGCCGAGGCGCACGGCCGGGCTCGAGTCCATGACCCCCTCGTTTGGGTCGTCCGGTGCGCGCACGCGCACGTTGCAGTACTCGACGTAGATGCGGTGAGCGACTCCTGATCATGGCCAAACTTGTAAGGTGTGTCGCCCATTTTCTCTACGAGCACGCGGATCTCACATATGTCATTCGATTATGTGTCATCTGGAGAGATAGACGAGGTCCGCATGGCTTCTTCGCTCGCCGCAGGGATGATATTGCAGTATGCGACCTTATATGACAGTACATTTTTCATTAATTGTTACTACAACTCAGTACTGACTTAACCATCTGCCGCTGGCTAAGCTGTAGTTGTGGTTGAGCCGAGCCGAAATCCCTTGAAGCCGCGGGCGCAACACTATTTTTCACAAGCGCACGATTACATTAATAGAATAAATTGGACTTCACAAGTGATGTAGCTTATCGCAGAAATGCCGAGGACCTGCCGAGTTTTTTAGGGGTCAATTAATCTGTTGATACATGTGTTCACTTCCAGCCCTTAAGGCCTTATAAGTCAGTCGTATCACTGGTGAGATTCCTTTTCTGTTTGTGACCGTGGAGATGATGATCATTCGTGTTCATTCTCCGCTTGGACGGATCTCACTTAAGGTGACGGGTTCGTGCCGTTGCAAAACCCACCGTTGCTCTCCTCCCCCCTTGTAAACCCTCCGTTGAGTATCCGTATCTTTATTTCGAAATTCCTCTCATTGATTTTCCGATGGCTTCAGTAGCTGACACGATGCCTACTTCCGGTGATACTACGCACCCTGGGCCAGCGGCGCCGCTCTCATCTGTGCCACCCTCAACGGTGTCCTCTGTCTCCGGATCTAGCCGCTCACTATTAAATGCCTCCCGAACATTCGCATTCACTCCGTTACCAGCTTCCGCCCTTCTTTCTGAGGGCACATTAGATGGGGTTGACGAAGAAGCTGACAAGCTCATTGTTACTAGCGCATGTATCTTCACTTAGCATCATTGCAATTTGCATTACGTTTACCAATGTCAATTAGGGCATAGACCGCTGCGTCGATAAATCCATATTGCCGGATGTTCGAGATGCCATGGTTGATCTATTGGCCTTGCAGAAGGAGGAGAAGCTGTTGTGCAAGAGACTTAGTGACTGCCGACAGCGGCGTGTATTCGTGGGTTCGCGGCTGTTCAGGCGCGTGTTGAAGGAGGCGGCTGGCAATAAACAGGATGTCCAGCAAGGGATGAAATTCTTGACTTTAGATCAAGGCCTTCTTCCTCCGATCGAGAACACACGAGTCACTGCTTTGTACACGCGAGGCGACCCCGGTCGTCGTTACACAGTCGGAAGTCTGGTCTGATATATGTTGGTGAGTACGAACCACCGATGCAAGCGCGGTCACCCATTCATGATCAAGAACCAGGAAGTAGCTTCATATCTGAATTGTACAACAGTCCTCCAGGCTTCTTCTGTCTTCCGCGTTCTTGTCTTTGCTGTTCTTCTATGATGTATCTGTCCCTATCAATATCCTTAACTCTTGTATTTCGCCGTACCATCATAATATCGGGGAGACCGATTCTACAGTCTAGGCTACAAAGAAGCACCTCCATTCTTGCCGAACATCGCCCATCGGTTGAGAGATCTCAGCATAGCCGTCAAATGCTAAGCCTATGGCGTCAACAAGGTCGTTCATGCATCTGTCTGAGCATGGAGGGCGGGTTACTTCTGCCCTACACAGAGGACAACGGTATGTCGGACGGAACTGACACTGGTTGTTTAGCAGTTGCAGCACAGCAGGCGTCATCTTGAAGTTCTCGTGGCAGAAATGCTGTGGTATGATGGGGCAAGCGTTCAACTGCTCGCGCATAGATGCCTCGAACCAACCAATCAGACAGCCCCTACAAAAGGAATGATCGCATTCCGCCAGTCTGTACCCATGGCATTAGTCATCGATATCATCATTGAAGTGGTATAAATCTTACACGAAACGCCTCGTAACTGGCTGCTTGCAAACACCACAAATCAACACCTCATCCCTGGCTATGCAAAACTAGTTGGTGTGAGTTCAATGATTATCACCGAAGGCTGACGCTTACTTCTTTGAATCGATCTTTCAGCTTCGCGAGCTCCCGCGCAGTCTGACTTTGGAGCCGTTGGAGGTGCTTGATTTCAGCTGCTTGCTAATTAATCTACCAGTTAGTCATTCTTCAGTTATTTGGGGCGATTGTCACTTACCTCTTCTAACTCGACAGTGAGGACCACTTGAAATTCATGAGCATAAGTGGAGATGAGGCGCCTAGCGGGTCGAACAGCGCAATATCTGGAGCGACCATCTGTCAGCGGTCTATCAGCTGGCATCGGGGAGGTAACGCTGTCAGACCATTGCATGCCTTCCGTTCACTATACTTAAGCTGATTTTTTGAACAGTGACACAGCGTTAGCACCGCGGAACTATCCCTGTCACAGGGTTCGACATACAGTCACGATAATTATGGTGTGACGACAGTGCTGGGAACGCAGCGCTATGTATGCGTGACTGCCGACGCGCTTGGCTCATTCGAGCCTCCAAGAACGTACCATTCATTCGGATACAAGCGTCACAGCCGTTCCAGGTCAGCCTCCTCAGTATTTGGTGATGCCGACACTTATCCTCTGCATGCGCCCTTGACCCACCCCACCGCCCAAAATGCTTGAGTCATCCTCGGTGTTGTCATGCGACAACTGCGGGCAAAAGTTTACGCTCCCCAATAATTTCACGACCCATCAGAAGAGATGCACGAGAGGCAAGAAACGTCTGGCGTCCGCACTGTCTAAGGCGCGCGAAGCTATCGCGGGGAGAAAGCGCCGACTTGTGGTAGGCCGTGATGAGGCACCACAGGACCTCGACGCTGTCTCTCTGAACGATGTGAGTAAATACAATACTCAATGCGATCATGCTAACAAACAATATGAGCAGCAACGTGCTCTCCCAGTCAGCGATGCCGTAGCACCGGCTTTGGATGAGGCTCTTCCATCGGCATCAAAAAGACCTCGCCGCAACCGCCGATTGCCAAAACGCTATCGCGACATACTCCCTGAGCCTGCGTCTGCTCTCCCTCCCCAGATTTCCCAAAGGATCCCGCCTGTTGAGCAGCCATCACAGGATGTGGATAGTGCTGGCCCAGGAGGGTTCTCTGCCGCCACCCAATCAGTCGGAAATCGTATTCTGACGTTTCTGCGCAGTCCTCTCAATGCTTTCGGGCTCAGTCGTACATACTACGCTACGAGCTTTCCTGACCACGACCCCGAGGACAGTTTCTCATTGCATGATCTCTCATCTTCATGTTTCGAGCCATCTTCTATGCATTCCGACTCAACCCCCCCTCCGCCTCCTCAAATGTCTTCCATCCATATCCGAACAGAAGCTCCTTCCTTCTGGGCGAATGGTACTGGAATGGCAGCGTACAAAAATCGCAAGACGATTTCAAGCACCTGTTAGGCATCGTCGGAGACCCGGTCTTTCATCCCTCCCATATACAGCATTCGTCCTGGGATCAAATCAATCGAATATTGGGACAACATGAATGCAATGATGGACAGTGGTTCGACGAAGATGATGGATGGGTGAAGGACTCTGTGACAATCTCCGTACCCTTTCACAGCAAGACGCCATCGCCTGGTCCTATTAACTTCTCTGTGGACGAGTTCTACCATCGTTCCATCGTCGCGGTTGTTAAAGAAAAGATTCTCAACTACCAACAAGATAATTTTTTCCATTATGAACCGTTCGAAGTGCATTGGCATCGTGAGGACCACCCAGAACCGGTGCGCGTTTACGGCGAGCTATACAGCTCCTCGGCCTTCCTGGACGCCCATCGTGCTTACAAGACTCCCCTGGAGAGCCCGGATGCACACTGCCACGCGTAGTGGTTGGCTTAATGTTCGCATCCGACGCAACCCATCTGACATCTTTCGGAAACGCCAAACTATGGCCTTTGTATTGTTCGTTTGGTAATGACTCGAAGTATCGACGTTGTAAACCCTCATGCAATCTTTGCTCTCACATTGCATATTTCAAGACGGTGAGCCACATAATATTCATTCTTCTCATTCAGACTGACTTTGCAACGTGCCTGCAGCTTCCGGAAGACTTCAAAGATTTCGTCGCATCTCACAGTGCCGGGAAAGGACCTACGGACGCGTTCATGGCTCACTGTCACCGTGAGCTACTCCATGAACAATGGAGGATCTTGCTTGACGATGAGTTTTTGGATGCTTATGAGCACGGTATAGTTGTGACGTGTTGTGACGGAATTAAACGGCGGTTCTACCCGCGCATTTTCACGTATTCAGCTGACTATCCTGAAAGGCAAGTTCATCATATTGAACATCCCCTCGACGGTCCGAACAATACTCTTTATTTACAGAATTCTAATAGCCAGCATCCGAAATCTAGGCCGTTGCCCTTGTCCTCGATGCCTCATCCAATTATCCGAAGCACCCAACATGGGGACAACAAGTGACATGTCAGCACGTGTACGGTTAATCAGGGTCGACGATAATGTTCGTCGTTGGAAGGTGTCGAACGCACGACGACTCATTTATGACAAAAATTACTCGGTAAACAGTACAGTAATCGACAACCTATTGAAGGAGGAATCTCTTGTACCAGTCTCGGTACGTTCATGATTGTCTTTGGTTTATGCTTAGATTGATATTCATTTTGTTAGAATGCATTTTCTGATCGTCTGGGGCCTTTGGGATTCGATTTCCATCCGATGTTAGTCAATGATATCATGCATGAAGTCGAGCTTGGAGTATGGAAGTCTGTTTTTATTCATCTGCTACGAATCCTTGACTGCATCAGCAAAGATGCAGTACGAGAACTGGACCGTCGGTAAGCCGAGATTCCTGCATTGTGGTATTACATATTAACCCCTCTTAAGTTTCCGAGTAACTCCCACCTTCGGTCGAGACACCATCAGACGTTTTTCTAGCAACTGTTCTGAACTCAAACAACTTGCTGCCCATGACTACGAAGATATCCTCCAGGTAATGGTAATTCTCGATTGCTGTGACCTGTTCTCACTTATAGATGCAGTGCTCTATCCCTGCTTTCGAAGGTCTACTACCGGAGCCCCATAATAAAGTCTTGATGGACCTCCTCTTTGTCTTTGCGCAATGGCACGGCTTGGCAAAACTTAGGATGCACACGGACGAAACTCTCGAGCTGATGGATGGCGTCACAGCTGACGTTGGTCGGATAACGCGAACATTCCTCACTACCACATGCGTGCAGTACGAGACCCGTGAGTCGGTGCGGGAAGCTGCCTCACGCCGACGTCGTCAGGCCAGACAGCAAAGTCAAGAAAAGGCTTCGTCGAACCCTTCTCATGCCGCAGCGGATAGTGCTCGACGCCCAAAGACACTGAACCTTGAAACATTCAAGTATCATGCCCTTGGCGACTACACCATGACTATCAGAAGATATGGAACAACTGATTCATATTCTACGCAGCCTGTGAGTGTCAAAATGTACCACGTACTATATTATTAAACATTCTTCGTACTTAGGGAGAGCTAGAACACCGGACGTCGAAAGGACGATATCGCCGGACTAGTCGAAAGCACTTCGTAAGGCAATTAACACAAATTGAACGTCGACAAGCACGTATTCGTGCCATTCGCAATAGGTACAACAGAGCAGCCGACACGCCTAAGGAGGAAATCGACAACTCTCCGAACGAACATTACCACATGGGAAAATCGCAGAATCACCGTGAGGTCCTTGGACCGTTTCTCCTGAAGAATTCTGATGATCCGGCTGTTATGGTGAGTAAACTAACAAGCCCATTATCAATCCTGATTGTCGTTGTAGAACTTTCTTCCTAAGCTTAGGCAACATCTACTGCCTCGAATTCAAGCTAAACTCCGCGAAGAAGACGCAGTGAATGCGATATCTGATCGCAACGGCACGGGCGTCGAGGACCTTAATGACGCACAAGTATCCGAAGACCAGAATTGTGTTCTTTTCAAGAATGACTGCATTTATAGGCATTACATCCTCAGACTAAACTACATGACCTACGACGTCCGCCGTGCTCAAGACGTTATCAACCCGAACACTTCTCATCGTGACGTCATGGGTCTTGTGGAGATAGAAGGTGAACAGCATGGCATTCACCCTTTCTGGTATGCTCGTGTCCTCGGAATCTTCCACGTCGATGTGGTTTACACAGGCTCCGGGATGCTTGACTTTCGGTCGCGCCGCATGGATTTCCTGTGGGTCCGTGGTTCCAGGTGATCGATGACGTGACAATCAATTGGAGTGGTCTCAAGATGGACTTACTTCGCTTTGTGCCGATGTACGACGAAGACGCGTTTGGATTCATCGATCCTGCTGATATCCTGCGGGGATGCCATATAATACCGGCATACACGCATGGGCAAATGCATGCAGATGGTATCGGATTGTCTTCAATCGCACAGGATGCTTCGGATGCGCAAAAATACTATGTGAATCGGTGAGTTTGTTGTTTGGCTAGTAGTTTAGAGGTCTGATCGACATAATTATCTGCAGGTTTGTGGACCGTGACATGATCATGCGATATTATTGGGGTATGGCAGTTGGCCATACCTATGCCCGCAGGTCCGCTGTTAGCTCATCAACACCCTCAGAAGCAGTCGAGCAGGACCTCACCGTGTTCCAACCCATACCGAACGCTCCTGAACATGCAAATGGAGAAGACGTTACAGACCATGATGACGTGCCGGTGGATTCTCCGGAATGGGGATTAGACAATCGGGAGGATGATGATGGAGCCACTTCAGCTGAGGAAGGCATATCCGGGGGGAAGAGCGCGATGATGAGTCCGACGAGGAAGCATTGGAGATGGACAATATGTACGGCCTGACAAGATTCCTTATAAATGACGGAGAGTAGCACTACTAGGTGTATCATATTGGACGAGATTGGCATCTTGCTGGATCGTTGTCAAGCCTAGATCTGTGAGCGACTCACCGATGCGGTCCAAATTACCGATATGTATTGTATTCCTATACATTAATTCAGCGCCGTAAGATGTACATAGTCACTAATTTCTATTCGAAGCGGGCCCAATATATTAAGAATCACCACGCTGCGATTGTAACTCCGCCGTAACACTGGGATTCCGAACTCAAGTCCACTTCATCCAAAGAACTTCGTGTCCGAGGCCTGAGCGCGCAGAAACCAGGTTTCTTCCTGGCGGACGCGCGTAGAGAGGGCTCGGATGTTGAGGTGCTGCCATCATTCCCTTTCGTCCTTTTGTACATCCGCGTCATATCACTATTTGCAAGTCTGCGAAACCACTGGGCGTTGCGTTTCCCACATTGCTGTCCATCTCCTCTCTAATTTCTCCTCTCTAATTCTTCCACGTTCAGAATGTCAGGTGAAGCTAATTTCTCGTTATTTAGATGAATTTTCGAAGGTCTACTGTGAACATGGTCGATATGGGTACGGGTGCCGCTAACGGGTTGAGGACTTGAAGTTCTGGTAAGTTGAACGTATGGTACTTCCAGACACGCGGTGATCATTGCGCGTTCCCTCGACAGGTCTCCAGATCGCCACCACCGCGGTCCAAAACAAGATGAGATTGAAGAGCTGGAGTAGCTTTTTGCAGCCGTTGTTGCTGTACCGGAGATCGCGATTTCCGATACCGTTGTCGTTGCGCCTATTGTGGAGTCCTCACAGGATGATCAATCTGCTGGACTTCCCTCAATTTCGACGTCTGACGCGGATCTCGTCACGAAGGTATGTGACGGAAGTACATCCCAAGTGAATGCTGCTAACGTACCTTCGTCAATCCACAAGCAAAGAATGTCTTTGGTTGAGGCTACAGATACTGATGAGAGACCGAAGTCACCGTGGATTTCCTCATATCCTGTTAATTCAGTAGTCTTCGTTCACCCAAAGCTGAGGCGACCACACTTCCTGAACTCAGCACCGTGGAGCCGCTGCCTGGCTGCCTGTCCAGCCGGCGAGACCGTTACAGCCGTTGAGACACTAGTTGTCGGGACCTCGACTCTGCTGTTGACTTGTAGTGGAAGAAGAACTGGTGAGTTTGCAACACCGCAAGAAGCCGAAGTCGGGGCGGTTATCGCTACCGAATCAGGACTTGAGGAGGAGGCCGATGTACCAATTCCCGTCATCGCAACAACCGTGGAAGATGCTTCGGAGGTAGGTTGCTCTGGGATTGATCATATACGCTGGCTAACTAAGACAATACAAGCTCGTTAATTCCTCAATTCCTGTCACAACTACTGAGGCTCCGATCTCTCCTTGGATTCTTTCATATTCCGTGAGCTCTCATGGTGGAGTTCGGTTGGCACTGCCCAGGTCATTGTAGTCGTCGATATTGAAGAGGCGGAATCATCATCGCCTGCCTCTGTGCGGAGTATCCCCACTGTGGAATCGCCCGAGGTCGTTGTCGAGGTTGCTGTAACAGCCCCGACAGCCTGAAGATATTCAGCAACATATGGACTTTGAAGAGAAGCTCGAGTCTCCAGTCATTGCCACTACAGAGGCAGGCGAAGGCGTTGCAAAGGTCAGCCTTTATTAACATGCGATTGCATACCTGACTCTTGTTCACTTTGCAGTCTGCATTTCTTTCGATGGTTGCTGTGCCCGAAATCCCAGAAAGGCCGAAGTCGCCGTGGACTCGCATTGTATTCTGTCACGCAACAAGGCACAAATTCAGCTTCATGATTTAGGTGCGGATGCCTGGGGATGTGTGCAGGCCGGAGCAGTGGCTGCTGCCGGACAGGATTGCAGACGAGCATGGGGGGACGCTGAAGATCACGACGCGGCAGACGTCCCAGTTCCACGGGGTGATCAAGCGACACCTGAAGGCGGTCATCCAGGACATTAACCACGCCCTCCTCGACACCCTCGCCGCGTACGGTGATATCAACCGGTGCGTCGTTCTTTCTCTCTCTTCATATCCAGATCCAGATCTCACACTTCCCGCCAGGAACGTCATCGTATCGGCGCTCCCGTCGCTCTCGAAGCTGCATAACTAGGCATACGAATTTGCCAAATCCATCAGTCACCACCTCCCCCCCTCCCCGGCACAACTGCCTACCACGAGATCTGGCTTGAGAAGAAGCTCGGCGGCGGCGGCGCCCTCAAGGATGTCGAGCCTCTACGGCGAGTTCTATCTTCCCGGTAAGGTTTGTTCCCATCCCATCGCACAAGTTCTCGGCTACCGCGCATGTTGCCTCCTAGTTCAAAGGAGCTCTCACAGTACCTTCCACCAACGACGTCGACGACAACGACGGCCTCACCGGCTTCAACGTCACAGCCGGCGGTGAAATGGGTGTCACTCACGGCAACAAGAAGACGTACCCGCGGATGGGTAGCGTCCTCGGCTTCTGCGCCTTCGAGCAAGGCCGCGACGTAGCGGAGAAGATCATGCTCGTCCAGGGGACAACGGCAATCGTGAAAAGTGAGTTTTCTCTCTCTCCTCTTCTCTGTTGAATCCATTACTGACAGGTCTCTCGATTTTTGGCGCAGTCGCGGAGTACGCGCTGTCTGCATCTCGATCCCTGCCGACATTACGCTCGCCACCGAGGGGAGGCTCTGATACGACAAGACGGGCGGCGAGTAGCAGTACATCGGCGACATTGTCAGCGCCGTCATTTTGCCGGTTCCCTACGCTTCGCCCTCCCTCCGTCGGCCTCGACGTTCCCTCAGTGTGGCTCCACGTTGTCGCCGTTGTGTTCACCATTGCCTTATGCCACTTCCACATTCCTTACACTGGCTGTGCTACATTGAGCCCGATTTGGAATGGCTACATTTATTCTCAGATGCGATATGGTTCGGCCGCTATTTTCTGCTTCACACAGAATATGGTATACCATATTGCGTGCATGATTTGCTCCAATAGTTACTTCCATCAAGAATGGCACAATCGTATATCTACGAGATATCGTGTTCCTCCGGAGAAGAAAGCGGCGATGATGCAGCCATCGTCGCCTGAGAAATCCCAGGGATTACGGAGTCTTCTGGTATTTGACGCGCTAGCATTTCTCCCCGTCGGTATTCGCTAATCCACAGCCCCCGGTACCTCTCGTATCTTCGTCTTTCTCGGCAAGCTCTTTTTCCAGTGCTGCAACCCTCTCTTGTAGCTGTCGGATCAATTTGCACTCCGGGCTCTCGCGGGAAATTGGCCCTGCTAATAAGGTCAGGTCTGATAATGTGGAGACTTGTAAGTAGTTATCTTTTCATTAAGATGTTTTCATTGCTCACCTTGACACTCTCTTCTAGCTCTCTGGTTGCATTCTCTCGATGTAGAGGAGACAGTTTTACGTGCTTTACCAGTTTGTTCTGTCTGTCAAATACGGTAGGTATACTAGTCACCACGAACATAATCGTGAACTTACTTTCGAGATTTCGCCATCACAGGTGAGCGCGACGCATTCGACTCCATTGGTCTTATGGAGGACATCGACGTCACAATGTCGTACACGCTGTAACGCAGTTGGAAGTTGTACACATGGGAGCACCTACTGACTCTCGCGTGACGCATGCGTGGCTTCCCTCGACTGTCACGTAGTGCACTCGATGTCACATCATCCCGCTCACGACCTAGCAGCCTATAAATGGGCAGCATCGTGGGCATTCCATTCTGACTACTCTATTCGATATGTCCGACTCTCTGCCCACACCTACAGATTGCGATTCCGGTCGAAAGCGCAGCAGCGCGCTAGAGTTAGGTCCGAGGAAAAAATCGTGAGTTGTTTCATCTGATACCTCCGTCGTCGGAACATCAAGTGACCAGTTTCGATAGATGCGTCCAGGATCCCCTGGTACATCACGGTCGCCATTTTGGACGGACAATTCATGCATTTTGCAATGTCCAGACCTTGTTGTGCAACGGCATAATCTTTTTCGGAGACCTTGCGGATGGCAAATCCGAAGAAGAGTTGACGGCCACGTATGTATCATTCCGGTTTATCTGATCGGAAATTGACTTATCTACAGTGAACGCCGTGAGCTCAAGGTTTTCCGCGAACTCCTCAAGCAAATTCCTCATTTCGAATCTCGCATATTGGAGTCTTCCGAGGAAGAGGTCATTATTATGGCTGATCTTGTAAGCCTTTGTTATACATATGCATTTATCTATTGTTCACGTTAGCATCAGATCCAGAAGGGTGCGAATGGTGCACGCTCCGACGATACGAAGGGTATCAAAGGCACTGTGATAGATTGGATCACCCCCAAGGGACAAGCACTATCACCTCCCATCGCGCGCAACAGCAAAACTGGTCGAGGTTTCCATACGAACGCACCGGAGCTCTGCTGTGTCCCGCTGGACTTGATTGGTCCAATAACGAGTACGTCACCTTGCTCTTTCGCGAATTTTTTTTTATGTTGCCTTTGCAGCATCAAGGAGAAACTTCGCGCTGGGACAATACGAGTTGCAGGAGATCAATGGCCGCTTGTTCTCTACGATGGTTTCCGATACGACCCAGAAGATCCATGGAATGGGCTACTTAGAAGTGGAATTCTGGTAAATGTAGGTCAATCAAGTTTCGTATCATTTTTATATTAAGTGTTCCGTATAGGCAGCAAAGTTCGTTTTCACCACGCCAAGTTCGGTAGACCAAGACCGAAGGCAACCCGATCAGGCAATGGCTCGTATCCATGGGATGCGCGCTATGACAAAGGCCTCCATTGCTTATATAGCCACGCAGGTATGTTCAATCTCATATGCTTGATCACTTGTTAATACGAGCTCGGTAGGTACGCTTCAGCTTAACGTCGGCCGCGGTGTTTTCCCGCACGGACCTCGTCACAGATTCCGAAAGGTTCTACAATAGCATTGTCGACTTGCTCGAGGATCCGGAGGAGAAAGATGAAGTTGACAGTCTTCTTACGTGGTGGAACCGGTCAATCCAATTTCTGTATCAGGTTTCCGATTTCACTGACACATTGCGCAGGCAGCTTTTCTCCGCATATGCCGAACCGGAGCGTCCCAGCAACACTAACACTGCTTTAGCCAAGATTCGTGCGAAACGCATGGCCCTGAAAGCGGCTGCCGGGCTGGCACCTCCCTAATGACCTGATGGCTGTCGGGGGATCTGTTGCACGTTGCACCAATCCTGTTACCTACTCTTTTGCACAGATTAGTGTCAATAATCCTATGAAAATTCATTGAACCCGTTATAAGATGTGCTTCGATTTGAATGTGTACGTCGGAAACATGCATTAGAATATCACTCCGTGTCTGATTGAATATTCAAATCGTATACATTATGCTGGATCTCTCTGTCGACATCAGAATGCTTGAAAATATCCTATGCAGCTTTCAGACCAGCCATGGATAATTCAAGGACAATACCCGGTAATCCTGATCAAAATGTGTTGAACTACCAACACCTTAAATCGGATTGGAGATCGGCTATAGGATGTGCTTTGATTTAAATGTGTATGTCGGAAACATGCATTAGAATATCACTCCGCGTCTGATTGAATATTGTCAAAATCGTATACGTTATGCTGGATCTCTCTGTCGACATCAGAATGCTTGGAAATATCCTATGCAGCTTTACAGACCAGCCATGGATAATTCAAGGACAATACCCGGTAATCCTGATCAAAATGTGTTGAACTACCAACACCGTTAACAATCGGATTGGAACTGATTCGAGACCGCTATCTGATGTTTAAGTCGATAAGTAACAGCACATATCTCCACTAACTTCTATAAACTGTGTGTGCTTACTGGCACGCAATCCACATTCGGCTTGGTCACTGTTGCCATTTAAAGGATCACAGCTTGCGACAGCATATCATCTCTGACAATAAGGTCAGTGCTTATGAACTCTGGCACTTTGGTACATTTCAGTCAGCTATTGCCTCGTTGTCTTCAGTAAACTGGGAGTTTTTGCTTGCTACCCCGACACAGATACCATCACCTAGTGACTTAAACTGTCATTGATATCATTGCCAGCATAGATTATAAACGGAGTTGGCAATGATATTAGCATCCTAGACATAATTTTCTGATACCCCTAGATCAAGTGTCAGAGCACTGATACGATATTAACATTTGTTTCAAGCATGAATTATATTTTCAACTTGAACAAACCTAGCATAACATACAAGGTTATCTATACTGGCTTATCATGTTGATATACTTGATGTGCCTGCTTTAAATTGTATAGCTATTTAAACCCATATCAGACTCCCATCGAAGTCCTGATGAGAAGTGGACCTCCCTGGTGACTTTGGTGGGATCATCATCCTGCAATAAGCTCAAGCGTCAAGTTCCAGGTGACGAGAAGCAGAGCGGACTATTGGGGATTAGCAGAAAAATGTCGAGCAGCGCAGCACGATTCTAGGATGCGCCACTCAAGCAGCGTACAAGGCTGCGGAGCGCAAGTTGCTCATCGCGTATGGGCTCATGATCGTCATCGCGTCCTATGATGAACGTGAGAACAAGTTGCCGAGTACGGTGGACGGTGAGACTCTTGCCTCTTCCACATCAACTCGACATCATTTCAACATGTCCGCCGTTCTTGGTCAACTCGCGGGCTTACCGCCGTGCCATGCGCTCCCTCTAGGTGCTTTCTGCCAACTTTCTGCTGCCTTCGGTCCCTCAGCGCTCAGCGCTCAGCACTCGCGATCCCAACTTGCATATAATCACTGTCTTGCTGGTTCTTGATCTGGCGCTAATGCGCTGACAAGTCGTCTCGCATGCCACCCAAGAAAAAGGGTAAGGGTAAGGGTTCTGATCCCCCAAAGGCTCCAGAGCCCTCCACCATTGAACTCGCAGACACCGGTCCGTCTCAGCTAGATGCCCCCCTGCAGCCGCAGTCGTTGATGTTCAGAGCCCAGTCCAACCGTATGAATCAGGTCTGTTTACCTAGTCGCTTGACTTGCGCTATCTCCTCATATTATCTCGTCTTTCACCCTTGTCACGCTTCACTGTAATCTTGCCGACATGCCTCGCGCTCGCCGAAACCATATCCCATTTCCAACAGGCGGATGGGGAAATGACCAGACTGCTGCTGGCGGAGGCGACGATGGCTGGGGTCCCGGCGCTGCTGAGGCTGATACAATGTGGGGAGCGGCGACTCGTACTTCTCCGACCATGGATGATGGTAACTGGAATGGGAATGGGGAGGGGAACCAAGGCTGGAGTAATAATCCCGATGATTTTGGAGCTGGGACGAGCGGCAGCGGAGGCGTGAAGGATGGATGGGGCATTCAGCCGGAGCCCGCTCAAGCTGGCGGGAACGCCAAGAAGAGCAGCAGCAAGAAGGGCAATTCTCATACCTTCCAACCAGCCGCCCCCGCTGATGCCTGGGGAACTTCCCATCCAAGTCCCAATACGGGGGCTTGGGGCCGACCAGCACAATCGTCTAGAGCTCCGCCTGCGCCTCCTCCTGCACCTGCAGCTGCGCCCGCGCCCGCATGGAGCAATTGGGCGAGGGAGGCAAAGATGTTACCGAAGGTGACTATCCCTACTATCGAGACCGCTCCCACCTATCCTTCCCTCGCTCCCCAAGGCGCTGCATTTTCTGGGGATAGGCCTGCGTTGTCCCAGCAGCAACGCACCCAGTTGTTGAGCTCGTTGCTTGATGACCGGCAGCAAGCTGAGGGTTTTCCCTTGCAGTCTCAAGGAGCACAATCAGTCGATGCAAGGTGGCAGCAGGCAGCTCTACAGCAGCAGCTGCAGCAAGTTCAGCAGGCGCAACAGCAAGCAGCCGCGCGACAGGCCCAAGCGGCCCACGCGCAACGCAGGCAAGCCCAACCAGCGAACACGCAGCAACAGCAGGCACAGGCGCGGGAACAGCTCGCACGAGAAAATGCCGCGTTATACCACAGTTTACAGCAACGGCAGGCACAGGCCCTGTTGCAACAGCAACAGGCGTATCTGATGGCCAAGCAGAACGAGAACGTTCAGCACAAGCATCACGCTCAATCGCATTCGCGACGGCATGAGCCGGTCCAGCAAGCCGACAGTTGGGACGATTGGGGTGGTAATAACTATGGCAGTGGATGGAACAATCAAAGAGCTTCCACGATACAAGAAGAAGACGAAAACGAGTACTATAACGAAGACGACGACGAAGACGAAGAAGAAAAGTACGATGACAATGACGATTATGGCGAGAACGATGATTATGATGAGCGAGACGACGGTTGGGGCCAGAACTACAACCAGAAAGTCCGCTTTTCCCCTGCGGTCTCACAAAGCACCATACATGCTACCACTGCTCCTCAGGCCACCCCTCGGACTCATCATACGCATCTGCGTTTCTACACATACGCATGCGCACACCCAACCCCGGCCGGCGGCTACGCAATCTCAGAGCCAGCATCCACTAGCGACGTGGAACGCACCGGTTTCTTCTAAAACAATGTCAATCGCGACCGGCAAATTATCGACAACCGTCTTCGAGCTCGCGCCTCCGCGAAACGGGATGGGCGAGAACACCTTCGTCGACTCCGGAGGCGCCGCATTGATACAGGCACAGCGCGCGCTGTTCAACAGGGGCCGACGAGCAAAGGAACGCGTGCGCTGGGGCTTTAGCCCGGAGAAGGATCCGCGCGTCGCATCGCTGCTTCGCTGGGTGCTTGCGATGTCCAACGGGCTCACGACGATCGGTGTGAGCATCCTCTACCGTATCATGAGCTTCCCTAGCTAAATCGCGTCCCCTCTCGCGGCTCGTCTGTCTCAGCTGCAGAAGTTCCTGCAGACCCGTCAGCGCGGCGCGCTCATCGCGAACGCCGACTTCCGTGCGGACTCTCCGCTTGGAGTGCCGGCGCAACCCGCGTTCGACTGGATCACGCTTGACGATCTGCAGAGCACGCTCGACCGCGTGTTCCAGGAGTCCGTCGCGTTCTACGACCCCGCATTCCAGGTAATTGTCTTCGTTTTCCTGTTATCACCGACGGGGAACAGTATGGCGGTCTGGCGGAGGAGGCTTCCTGTGCCAGAGAGTCTGCGGAACGCATACCAGCGCGAAATTCTGCTGGCGAAGCGGGACTTACCCGATGACTATCCTGTCTATGTCGATGAGTGAGTGTCTCTCCTGCTTATAAGTCATTACATGGAACGCTGATGTGTGGAGGTACAGGTTACCGGTCAAGGATGAGGCCGAGGCGGCCCCTCCTAAAAAGAAACGCGGCTTTTGGCGCAGACTGTTCAGATTCTTTTTTTAGGCATGTTCTCTTCTCTGTCGTCGCTATTCCGCTCGATTTCACCTGCTCTCCTTGCTCTGTGGCGTTAGCTTCTGTATTCATGTATCATCTACTTTCCTCCCTGCTTGGTGTATCAATACGGGAAATTTTGGTGCATAGCCAGTTTCGGTCACGTCTAATGCGTCGTTTCGTGTGGCTACCCGACTTGTTCACATCGTCTGCTGCGACCGACAACCGTCGGTTTTGGTCCATATATTCGCGACCCTATTGCCATAGTGATGTTGTCCAGCTGACCGCAACTTACAAGGAAACTTCTTGGGCCAACGGTTTCGAAATTTAGGGTTCGGACTATCGCAAAACTGCTGATACCGAGGCGCAGACAGCTGCGGCAGAAGATAGCATCTATTCACTCGTGATCGTGCGTGCTGTCATTCGGCCTCGAGACGTACAGAGACGTACGAGGTGCCCTAAACCTGTGGACCATGAGGATGCGGCGAAGCCTAATGCGAAACGTTATTTATCAACTCGCTCTTGGGTTACTCATCCCACTCCCAGCAGCGCCACTGAAGTACTGATCAGCGACATGTCTACGTACGACGACGACGAGAATCACCCTCAGCTGGGCTTGTGGTGCCGATCCAATGAATACTTCATTGAATATGAAATGGTAATAATTCGACCGGAGGTAAGTATGCACGGAGACTGTCTAAGCAATTAGCAGCTGGCGTTCGATGACCGATCCAGGCTGGATGCTGCATCTACAGGGTACACCGATACGTCTTAGAACGCGACTGAAAATATTACGTGACATGTTGTCGGAACGAGATCGAGAGGATCGTCCAGAGGGGAAGTCAGAAGAAAGGCCGTTCGTCCTGAAGGGCGTCACGGCATATGAATTTGAGTGTCTTCTCGACTTTTTGTACCGCGGTGAGCATCTAGTTCTGAAGTGCTTTTATTATTACTGAAGAATTCGCAACATTGTAACCCGCAGCATGTATCCGCGATCTGTAAGCCTCGACGACTGGATTGCCCTGCTCTCCATTGCCTCACGATACGAGTGTGGTAACATCCATTATCGTGCAAAAAAGGAGATCGAGAAGTACGGTTTCAAAACTCCCTGCGGTACAGCGTATTCACATCGGAAGAACATGCCAGGTTCCGGAATGGCTTAAGCCTGCCTACGTGGAGTTGTGCTTGAGGACAGAGTTCCTGACGGACGAAGAAACACGGGTAGTGGGTCTGGCTACCGCTCTTGGCATCATGACAACTAAGGTGTTGGTTCGCGATCCGAGCCTATCTTCGTTAGGACTTGCGGACCCAAATGGTGCAAAGAAAACCGCTGTGCGAGCCGTTGAACGCGTCTTTTATAGGTATATACCACCGCAGTATGTAGATCCCCGAGATTGGCCTTGTTTAGAGTACCTGTAGGAGATCAATACTTAGCGTTACAGTGTCTGAGTAAATTGATCTCATTCGACCAGATCAATTTGTAGTACTGACAAAGTGAGAACACGTCCTCCTCTTCTCCTTTTGCGGTCTCCTTGATTTCACTTGCTTTTCACCGCTATATGTCGCTGAAACTTTTATCTACTTTCAGTACGCAAAAGATGCAACTTCGGTGAGGTTCAACGATGCTGATCGAAAAAGATTTAATTACGAGGAACAATTGTTCCGCATATAGAGGCTGGGCAGTGAGCATGAACCACAGAAGCTACTTACAAAGATCAGATCATCTGGCGGCGCCACTGGACGATCATTACAGTCATCAACCGGTCCTTTAAACACCACCAGTGCTTGAAACACTTTTGTGCTCGAATTATCAAAATGTTGAGACATCTTCTCATCTAAAAGATTATTTTATTGAACTGAGATGCTCCTGACGAAGAGATTAGACTAGGTAGGGAGGTGTAAAGTGCTCTGGAAGTGTAGATATAACAATTCCATTTTGAGGATATAGCGGTGACTCGGGTCTTGCCCCATTTCCGGTCGTTGAAACACCCGTATTTTTAAGATTGTGCAATCAGTTTCTCATGTATTCTCCCCAAAATTTGAGAGAATATTGCTTATATATATTAAAAGCACTACTGAAACCACAAATAAGCTGGGTTGCATTTTGCATGAGCGAGTGCCAAAACTTGATTTGGGCGTTTCAAGGACCGGTTGATAACTGTAACGCGACGCGTCTGTCACGTGTAGATCATGCTAGCCATGTTCAGCACTACGCCGCACGCCGTGTGCACACCACCTTTGAGATGCCATGACCCAACAACACACATCTAGTCCATCTGCGACAACGACAGCCGTGCAGGGCGAGCCGATCCCCCTTGCGGACGCCCTAAAGGGAACCAACCGCCGTGGCCTCATCCTCTGGGGAGTCCTCCTCACCGGACCGCTTGTACTCCTGCCATACATAGTCGTGCGCAAACATTTGCTGTCGCTCCACAGGAAGGTAGCGGAAATAGGCACCGGAAACGCAGGCCTGCGGTCGGAGCTCAAGAGCGCGCTCGCAGTGGCGGCAAAGAGGCGTGCGGAGCAGGATCAGGTAGTGGCGTTGCTGAAAGAGACGAAGGGTGCCCTCGAGCGGCTAGGGAAATTTACGCAACAAAGCGACGCTGCGCGGGGGCAGTTGTCAGAGGGCATTCGGCAAGACGTGAAGCGCGGAGTGGAGCTGCTGCAGGCTCAAGGGAAAGAGCGCGATAAGGCACGGGCGCAGACAGAGGATGTGTTGCGGAATGACCTCAAAGCGTTGCTGAGCGAGCACAGAAGTACGAGGTGAGCCGGAGAGTGGTTGATTGGCGTCGATGATACTAAGGGGCCGAGCAGAGACAAGATCGCATCTACACTGAAGGACCTGGGCGTGTCGTTGGCCGATGTGGCCGCATTCATGCACGAGGTTGAAGTCTCTCAAGGGTATACCCCACGCAAGGACGACGGTCGAGGAATTGAAAGAATGAGACAGCTCGCGTTGAGACTACAGGACTTGCCAGTTTCCCAAGAGGATAGCAACGTACGTTGATTGCCAATGGTCGGGGTTGCTGCGTTGACGCTTCGCGATGTTACGCTTCAAACGACGCAGACACCTAACTCGCAACCCGTTTCTGGCAAGAGCCGAAAGACTGCGAAGTAATGTGTGGTGCACACAGTTGAGCGGGACGGCGACTGTGGCTATGTATAATGATCAACTGAACATCCTGTATTCAATCAACGTAACCGTACTAGTTCCTGCCAACATACAATTGTTATCAGAAGCGGGGTCATCTCTGCCTGCCATTCTTTCGCGGCTGTTCATCCAGAATCAGCAACCAATCCCCGAACACGACCTTTGACGAGCGCTGATAAGCTACCTTGGGATGTGAATGCTTTTGATTTGGCACAAGAAATTCCTCCATCAGATCCATGTCCACCCTGCCCCATCCCGTATAGTCGCCCGCGCGCATCTCCCTGCACCGTCTAGAGAACGATGCCAGATGATACAAGACGACAGCGGACCACTCGTACTGCGCTGTGATCTTTACAAGGTGGCTGCTGTAGCGGAAGAAGTGGCACGGGAGCATGGGTGGCTGGCCGTTCGCGAGCCCGTGCAGGCAAAGGATGGAAAAGTACGCATTCAGCGGAACGAGGAGAGAGTCGAGCGTGTGATAGAGCTCAGAAGCGGAGGGGGTGGGGCGCACGGAGATGGAGCTGTCTTCGACCGAGACTTCGAGGAAGTTCCACTGGGACTCGAGGATCCGGCGCGAGTCGAGCTTGTAAACCTCTATTCCCGGCAGCTCGTGTCGTATGATGGACATTAATAGGTCGTCTTCGACATGTGGAAAGAGAGTTGTTAGGTTGCGGAGATCCTGTCCGGGGGGATACGTCGCCATGGAGGGACGCTGCTTGGGAGTGAGACAAAGACGGAGTGCCCGAAAGAGCTATGCGTACAAGTATTGCGAGAGTTACGGGCGAGTAGAGGTTGTGTGTTCGGAGAATGAAGGAAAGTGCGATGCCACACGTACATGTGAATGCGGCGCAGATAAAGGTAGGTTCATGGTCACGGAGACGGCCACACAAGGGCCGCCGAGCTCTCAGATGTTTCGCAGTCGCGTAGGCGCCAAGAAAGAAAATCCCGCTAGAGAGCCCTTTAGACAATCGTCCCTATACCAACAGAGCAGAATCTGCCGAGAAAGACCACGTCCGTGAATCCAGCAAGATGAACAGCACAAGTCAAGACATTCATGAATGTGGCAGCATTACTATATTTGGATGAATCGAGCGTGAGATCTGTGGCTGGAAGAACTACCTAGTACACCTATCAGTTTACCCACGCTTTTCTGGACGTTCCGAGCACGGCGTATACACCACCTACGACACTCCTCAAGGTGATTATCTTCATTTCTGTTGCTTCAGGGTGCTCTTAACGTGTTCGGATACTTGATCTTGTTCTGGCGAGACCCTTGTCCGGAGATGCTGGCCCTTTTCTACGGTCGTTCTCGGTCCAGGATCATCCGATCTGACTATGCTTGTCCCGCTAGATCTCAACAAAATGCCCGGCAAGGTTAAGGCGTACGAGCTCCAGTCCAAGTGCGTGGCCGACTTTGTATATGGAAGTTATGACAGTGGATTGACATGACTATCTAGGTCCAAGAATGACTTGTCGAAACAGCTGGTTGAGCTGAAGACTGAGCTCCTCACTCTGCGGGTGCAGAAGATTGCCGGTGGTTCGGCTGCGAAGTTGACCAAAATGTGAGTTGTCGCATGTATCTGGGTACGAGCCCCCATCTCATGCCATCGTTGGGGCATAGTAACACCGTACGCAAGTCGATTGCCCGGGTCCTGACCGTCATGAACCAGAAGGCACGGCAAAATCTGCGGGAGTTCTACAAGAAGAAGAAATATCTTCCTCTTGATCTCCGACCCAAGAAGACTCGTGCGATCAGACGGCGTCTGACATCGGTGTGTATGCTGTGGCACTCTGTGCGAGCGACGACTGAGACTACTCTGACCTGCAGCACGAAAACTCGCTGAAGACGCTGAAGCAGCGCAAGAAGGACATTCACTTCCCCATCCGGAAGTACGCGGTGAAGGCATGAGAGGTGTCGGTCATCGGGCAGGTTGCGGGCTGGTCGTTCACGCTTTGAGTTATCTTCCTTTTCTTCTGTATGACATACGCTACCATCAACTTGACATGCCATGCCGTGCTATGCCATGCAATACCTGACTCGCCGGTGCACCCGAAATGCTTGCGTATTCTACGACGACATCGGCGAGCGCGCTCCTGACTACCTAGTCAGAGTAGTTATTGTGTGGTGCACAGGTACAGCGGTCAGAGCTGTGTTCCTCGGTCGCGTCGACTGAGTCAATATATGCTAGTAGGGGATGACATAGGGTGCAATGCTGGTCTGAAACGGTCGAGTCGTCTGTAAGAATGAAACTACGTGCTCGGCGCGCTGAGCGGTGCAGAGTAGTTGCTGAATGATTTGTGCGGTGGCCGGTCCGGATCGACAGAGGAGCGCTATAACGTCACCGCTGCCTCGACGTCCCCTTCACACTTACTGCCCTAGGCTGCCCCTCGCCCGCCCTTGACAGCTCTCCTCAACACCATACTCCTCGCGCTCGCCGTCATCTCGCCATCCGCCATCGTTCTCCCATCTCCCCTCATCCCGGAGACTCCGTTTTTAGGCAAGTGCGCGTGACGGCAATCATCTTCTTCTCGGGATCCTCCCTGTCTCCTCGCGACCATCTTACGCTTTGCTTCTCGCATTTCTGGTCCTATCTCGTAGTACACAAACCAAACTTTGATTCTCTGGAAAGGCATCTATCACGATATTTATCACGACGTTAACGAAATCATGGTGAGTCTGATAAACAATTCCCTTCAATGCCTGTCCGCTCCGAGTCCCGGATGCAATATCCGCGGAAAAGCCCTGGGACATGCAGGGTCTTCCGCCGTTCTTTCATGCATACCGCATGGGATTCGGCTCATCATGCCTCCCACGTGTACGCTAGAAGAGCTCCACTGTGCGACGACGAGCTTGACGCACGCCTGACGTCTTCTCGCCCGCTGTTGTCCCATCCCCCGCCCCTGCATGCCCATCGCTGTGCCATTCACTGCAGAGCGACATGGCTCCAGGATCTAAGCTGCAAAAGAAACCGAGCACCTCTGACAATGGTCATGCTTTCCAGGCTAGAAACCTCGCAAAGTCCCCGCCTCCGTCACCTGTTCGTGACCGCAAGCTCAGGTTGCCGGAGCCATACCCCATTCCCACAAGCAACCCTGCGAGCCAGTATACCTTGTTGGAAAAGCTCGGGACGGGCAGCTTTGGGACTGTGTATAAGGCCATGCATAATGACACCAAACAAATTGTAGCCATCAAGCAGATCGGTCAGTCCAATTCGCGTTTAAACGGGTGATCGTCGCGTTGATAGTCGGTATCCGGATAGACCTAGAAGACTCAGATGATGATATATCTGAGATTCAGCAGGAAATAGCGAACCTTGCACAGTGCGACTCAGAATACGTGACGCGCTATTATGGATCCTTCGTCGTGGCCTACAAACTGTGGATAGTGATGGAGTACCTCGCAGGTGGTTCCTGTCTCGATCTCCTCAAACCCGGTGCCTTCTCCGAACCCCATATTGCGGTGATATGTCGCGAGCTTCTCCTTGGCCTCGACTACCTCCATACCGAAGGGACCATCCATCGTGATATTAAAGCAGCCAATGTCCTCTTGTCTGCCTCTGGAAGGGTGAAGTTGGCCGATTTTGGTGTTGCTGCACAGCTGACGAGTACGCTGCGACATACGTTCGTCGGCACGCCGTTCTGGATGGCGCCAGAAGTTATCCGCCAGGCAGGCTACGACGCAAAGGCAGATATCTGGAGCTTGGGCATAACAGCGATCGAAATGGCGAAGGGTGAGCCACCATTAGCGGAATACCACCCTATGCGCGTATTGTTCTTGATCCCCAAGGCGAAGCCTCCGGTCTTGGATGGTGCATTTTCCACCGCCTTTAAGGATTTCGTAGCGCTGTGCCTAACTAAGGATCCTCATTCTGTGAGCTGTCTACTTTTATATAGCTCTAGTGCCGATGCATAAGCAACGATGACTGACGCTAGCCTCTCTATGCCACAGCGGCCCACGACCAAGGATCTACTGCAGCACCGCTTCATCCGCGGCGCGCGCAAGACGTCATATCTCACGGAACTCATCGAGCGATACCAGGAATACCGCACACGCTCGCCCGGCCGCGGCCCGCAGATGTACCAGCCGTCCCTTCGCAACAGCGCGGCGTGGGACGGCACGCTGCGCAGCGACTGGAACTTCGACACCGTCCGCACGTCCTCTGCCATGGGGTCACTGCGTAGCATGGCGAAGGACCTGACGCCCCCGGGATGGAGCCGGACGATGATTACGATGAGGAGGATGGTTCAATGTATGACGTCCAAGGTTCGATCGATACCACGGCGGCAACGACGAAAGGGAGCGATGTACCCTTGTCAGGGCCTGTCGCCGCGGGCATTGGCATGAACACACAGGCAGGGCACTCGACTATCGTTATTAGATCGCCCACGAGCGAGAAGGCTGTCCCTTCACTTATGACGGACAACTCATCGGAGGAGACGGTGGAGAGCCCGGAGCCACACACACCCCTGCAGGAAGTGCAGGAGGAAGTGGAGCATGCTGAGGCTGTAGAGCCACCCCCAGCGTATACTGGCTCTGTACGCTCATCACGACGAGCGTCGTATGCCGCGCGACACAACGTGAGTAGCGGGACTGTGCTCGTGGAGGCAGATCTCGGGAATGGCGTGGATACTATCAGACCTGTGAAAAAGGTTGATACCGTGCGGTCACTGAGGCTTTCGGAAGAATACGTAGGGACCACGCGGAGCAGAGAGGGGAGCGCATCGGCGCCGCCGTCTCCGCAGAGCACGAAGAGTTCGCAGAAGCGGGGTACGAGCGACGGTGCAAAAGCGGGGAAGTCGCTCGTTGATGAGGTGCTGCTCCCGCTGTTCCAGAAGGTATGTCATGCACATTCTGCTGCGGGAGCTGTCAGCGTGCTGGAGACTGACGCTGCGGCAGGCAACCCGGGACGACATGGACGCGCGGGAAATCGAGTCGGTAAGTATGATCTCGCGCGGCTTCGAGGAGCTTCGCGACGTGAACCCCGAGCTCGCGTACAACCTCGTCCTCGACATCCTCTCAGGGATCAACGAGTGCGTGTCTCTGCTTCTCGCGCCGCTCACACTCTAATCGTGCACGGCGCAGGAATCCGGCAGTGCGCCAGCACGTGCAGACGTCGCGGGGGTTGTTCCCGCACAAGCGTATCATCCGCCGGAGCGAGATGACCGCCAAGGGGCTCGTCGTGACCGAGGAGGAAGAGATATCCGGGCTCCCGTCAGGCTCGTCCCCTGTGCCGGGGAAACGCGGAGCGACTCCGGCTCGCCCACGCGCAAGTCGCCCATTGCGGAGCTGCTATATATGCGCTGGCTCGAGGGGCTCCGGCTCAAGTGGCCCAGTATTCTCTGAGCCTTCGCTTGCGTACGGACACGCTTTTTTGTCGGTTCCTTGGCGCTGTGAATTCCAGTGAGTGCCTGCGCGGATAGTCTCGCGCTGCCGTTCTCTGCCGTGCCATTCTGCACTGCATTCACTACACGATCGCTCCATACTACCTTCTCCTGGACACTTTGCAACCATCACCATTCCTTGCGCTCACATGCGCGCTTCCTCCGGCTACCTCCATCTCTCCATCCCTCCTCATGCCGTCATCACCATTATCTTGCGCATATATTAGTTGCATTTGCATTTATCTTATCCTGCTCCTTCTCCATCTTCCGCGTCGCTGCTATTGTTGTGCCCATTAATGATTTATTATGCCTAACGAATACAAATACGAATACGAATTCCGTGTACATTCATTTATTCGCTCATTTGCCGTTTGGGACGTTCATTTACAATGTGTCTTTGGGGTGTTGCTGTGCTTATACGTACCGGGTCCGCTGTGCAGAGTATGCTCGCTGTGCAATCAATCAGTATATCTGTGACGGCAATCATGATGGAGATCGAATGAATGCGCATGCGTCTATTGGGGGACTTTAGCTAGTAGATACAACTCGACGCTCGCAGCATGAGGCTGACCGAGTCGGACGTGTGGGTACGCTACAACAGAGGAGAAATTCCCCACGCGCGCAGATGACATTAGTGTCGTATGCGTATAGTAGTACCGGACAGGTCCGAACGGGTAGGTCGTGCCGTGGGGACGTGGACGTAGAATGTGTGTGCAGAGTAAAGGGCATGCTGGTAGGTAGGAGAGTCCGTGCGTATGCGTATGATATATAGATAATGGTAGATGATGTCGGGCGGGGGCCCGACGAACAGTAAGGAAAGGGTCCCCAGGAGCATGTCCAGAAGGATGGGATGGATAGCGGACTGTCCGCATAACGGCAGAGAGCAGCCTTGAATACGATCCATCATGCAAACGTCTAGCATTCCGCGTCCGCCACTATGACAGGACGGCGGCGGCGGCGAGCACGCCAAGGCCGGTGACGAGCCCGCTGTCCGCCAAGGGAGCGCGTCGATGAGTGCATGCGCGCCGTTCTTCTGCTGCTTGCTGTCCACCGTCGGCTTCGTGGGCGTGTCCGACGTCGACGTTGATGAGGCGTTGTCCGAGGATGAGGCGTTGCTCGAGGATGAGTTGGATGCGGCAGTCGTAGACGTGACATTCGGTGCCGTCCCATTGTAGAGCACGCCATTTACGGGCGTGACTGCGTCGATCGAGTTGGCGGAGTTCTGGTACGCGTCGCTGCCACTGAGCTGCGCGACACTGACGATCTCCCAGCTATTCTGGCCAATCATTGGGAACGCTTGAATGAAGTTCTGCACGGTAGCATTGGTGAGTTCGTGCTCGAGGATGATGAGGCCGGGGGACTTGGGGCCGGTTAGCCACTTCTTCATGTTGGCCTGCACTTTGGCGGTCGTGGTGCCACCAGAATCGCCAATGCTCCAGTCCTCGGTGCTGCGCAAAATTCATGAGCGAGGGAGAAGTAGAAAAGTCAGTAAAGGCGTACTCCTGGTTCCACATGACAGTGATTAATCCGAACACCTCGCGGGCGATAGCGCCGACGCGAACATCCGAGTCGCCATAGGGCGGGCGCCAGTACTTGGGAATGCGACCGCCAGTGGAGTTGTGGATGATCTGCATGGTCCAGCCGAGCTCACCGAGGACCTCCAAGTTGCTGAGAGTGGTCATGTACGGATGTGTCCATGTGTGCACGGCAATGTCATCTGGGTAAATACGCATAGATGCGCATTAGCAGCTGGCACAGATGCGGGCGCAGATGGTTCTGATGGGAAAGTGTTCTGACCTTGCAACGTCTCAAAGGCAAAGAGAAATTCGGTCGGGTACTGCAGGATGTTGGTGCCGATCATGAAGTGAGTTGCCCTAACACTGTTGTTCTGGAGGAACTCGTAAAGCTTTGGGGACGTCTAGATTGGAGGTGACGTCAGCAGAGTCCGACAGGACGCCAAAATTGAGTTCGTACATCCAAAGGACCATCGTCAAAGCTAGCGCCAAAAACACCGTCAGGACGTCCCAGATGTCGCCCGGGATGCGACACTGGTAAGTGGCAGAGCAGACGGTGGGAGAATTGGGATCGTATCCTTTGGGATATGCGGGGTTTCCGTCGCTGCCCATAGTGGGGATGGGAATGTTGGGGATTTTACCAGCGGAGACGGCAGCATTGAGGGCATCGACCCAGGGTTTAGGAAGCTTGCTGGGGTCGGCCGAATCGGAGGGATATGCTGCAGACCACGCTGGAAAAGATAAGATAAGTGATCGTATACTCGGGGGGTAAATGAAGGCCAACTTGGAGAACCAACGGTGGGGTAGGTGACACCGTCAGTCTGCTCTTGGCGACGGAAGAGGGCGCGGACAGGATGGTCGTCGGGCTGGTACCAGGCAGCGGGGAGATGTTTACTGATGGCATGGTCATGGGCGTCGTGAGAGGTAGGAGTGGGGAGGGTTGAAGCAGAGGAGGCAAGAGGGGCCAGAGTTGCGAGGAGGAGGAGGAGGGAGGAAAAGGATGGAGACATTGTGGGAGACACAGGAAAAGTAGGATGAGAACATCACGGGCTGTAGGGTCTAATATAAGGTAGGCGGGTGAGATGTGGTAGCCTCCTACCAGCCGCAGGAGAGCCCTGGACGGCGGGCGGCTCCCAGCGGCTTCCCCAGAGTCTCCATCCAGTCAGCCACTGAACATCTCGTTCCTACTTACCATATTAGGTCCGTCGCTCGCCAAAAGAAAAACGGTCACCTGATCGAACCAAGCGTCCTATTGGGGAAATCCCTAGGACTGGCGCGCTTGCCGGGTTGCCGGCATTCCGTGCACGTGATCCTTAACCAATCAGAGATCGAAGTTGTCTGGTCGGCACCGCTGACAGTTGGCAAACAGTTTGCGCAACTGTCGGCAAAGTCGACAAGTGAACTTTCGCGTCGACCGATCGAGGAACATCACTGGACATAGTCGCTAGACACGGGGTGGCGTCTAGACAGCCGGAGCGTCTATTTTTTTATGGTCCAGGTAGTACCGGCGTCAAGCAAGGTTGGCGGTGTACACAAAAGTAGTAGCATCTAGGTGGTCCATACCATAGGGTAGTAGTACTGGACAGGTCCGAACGCGTGTATCGTGTCGTGAGAACGTGAGGAGTAGCGTGCAGAGTAAGGGCGTGCTGGTAAGTAGGAGAGTCCGTGCGCATGATATAATATAATAATGGTACTAGATGGAGTCGGGCGGCGCCGACGAGCAGTCAGTAAAGGGTCTCTGGGAGTATGTCCAGGAGGATACAATGATGTCCGCATAGCGACAGAGAGCAGCCTCAAATATGGTCCATCATGCAAATAAAATGTCTAGCAGTCCGGGACGTGTCCGCCACTATGACAGGGCGGCGGTGGCGAGCATGCTGAGGCCGGTTACGAGCCCCGCTGTCCGCCACGGCAGCGCATCGATGAGTGCGTGCGCACCGCTCTTCTGGTTGTTGTCCACCGTCGGCTTCGCGGGCGTGCCCGACGTCGACGTCGATGAGCCGTTGCCCGAGGACGAGCCGGACGTGGCGGTCGTGGACGTCGCGTTCGCGGCCGAGCTCGAATTTGTGCTCGTGCTTGGCACCGTTCCATTGTAAAGCACGCCATTTACGGGCGTGACCGGGTCCGTCGAGTTCGCGGAGTTCTGGTATGCGGCGCTGCCATTGAGCTGCGCGACACTGACGATCTCCCAGCCGTTCTGGCCAATCATCGGGAACGCCTCGATGAAATTCTGCACGGTAGCATTGGTGAGTTCGTGCTCGAGGATAATGAGGCCGGGGACTTGGGACCCGTTAGCCACGTCTTCATGTTTGCCTGAACTTTGGCGGTCGTGGTGCCGCCAGACTCGCCGATGCTCCAGTCCTCGGTGCTGCGCGAAAATTCATGAGCGAGGGAGCAGTAGAAAATTCAATGAGGGCGTACTCCTGGTTCCAGACGACGGTAGTTAATCCAAACACCTCGTGGGCGATAGCGCGAGTGCGAACGTCCGAATCGCCGTAGGGCGGGCGCCAGTACTTGGGAATGCGACCGCCAGTGGAGTTGTGGATGATCTGCATAGTCCAGCCGAGCTCGCCAAGGACCTGCAAGTTGCTGAGGGTAGTCATGTACGGATGCGTCCATGTGTGCACGCAAATGTCATCTGGTATACGCGCATGAGCAGCTGGGACGGATACAAGCGCGAAGGGTTCTCACTCTGCAACGTCTCAAAAGCAAAGAGAAATTCGGTTGGATATTGCAGGATGTTGGTGCCGATCATGAAGTGAGTTGCGGGCATATTGTGCTGCTGAAGGAAGTTGTAGAGTGGGACGGACGTCTAGATTGGAGGCGAGCGTCAGCAGGGTCCGACCGGACGCCAAAATTGAGTTCATACATCCAAAGGACCATCGTCAAAGCTGGCGCCAAAAACGCCGTCGGGAGCGTCCCAGATGTCACCCGGAATGCGACACTGATAAGTGGCAGAGCAGACGGTGGGAGAATTGGGATCGTAGCCGCTGGGATATGCGGGGTTGCCGTCGCTGCCCATGGTGGGGATGGGAATGTTAGGGATTTTACCAGCGGAGACGGCAGCATTGAGGGCATCGACCCAGGGTTGAGGCAACTTGCTGGGGTCGGCCGAATTGGAGGGGTATGCGGCAGACCATGCTAGAAAGGATAAAATCAGTCAGTGTATACTGGAGCGGGTGAATGAAGACCAACTTGGAGAGCCAACGGTGGGGTAGGTTACGCCGTCAGTCTGCTCTTGACGACTGAAGAGGGCGCGGACAGGATGGTCGTCTGGCTGGTACCAGGCAGCGGGGAGACGTTTGTTAACAGTATGGTCATGGTCGTCGTGAGAAGTGCGAGTGGGGAGGACCGAAGCGGAGGAGGAAAGCGGGGCGAGAGTTGCGAGGAGGAGGAGAAAGGAGGAAAAGGATGGAGACATTGTGGGAGGTAAAGACACACGAAAAGTCAGCAGAAAACATGGCGGGCTTAGGGTCTGATATAAGGAAAGGAAGGGCGCGCTATACGGGTAAGATGTGGTAGTCTCCTAGTTCCGATCGAGGACGGGGATGTCTTGCCGCGCGAGGGCCCTGGACGGCGGGCCGCTCCTAGCCACTGTTCTGCATACTCTGTTGCTCCAGCCAATTGCAGTAGATCCAGCCACCTACGTAGATCCAGATCATCTTGTTCCTACTTACCATATTTGGTCCGTCGCTGTCTCTTTCGGGACCGCCATGCCGGAGTCCACATCCTCCAGTTCAGACGTCGTATCTGTCCGGTTGCCAAGTTGCGGACTACAGCAATACTACAGCTGCTAGCACTGACTCTGCTCGCGTATAGCGTCGCACGTCCTGCACTGCCAGCCACATATCTCCGAGACATACTCACTCAAAGGCCTTCGGATGTCCAGACCGTCTGGGTCTCTCGAGAGCGGCACCTACATCCTTCCGTCCACAACCCCCGTTTACCCCAACCATATCCTCCGATTCCTAGATTTGGCCCTCCAGCCTCAGGCGCCCTCAGCCTGCCTCAGGCCTCATCGACTTCGATCATCATTAATCAAAATTTTTGGTGTTGACCTCCTATCCTAACTACAATCATCCCTCGTTCCATACCGTCTTGTTTTGATGGCCAGCATGCTTCGACCACGATAGGAACTGCGTCACTCCCGCAGTATGGTGCCGATTATCATTGCGATTAGAATGCGACCAGGTGGACATGACGAGGGACCTTCTTTTTCGTCCATTGCAGCTCACGGTATTTGTCGTCTGACTGCCGCTTTCGTGCAATGTTTCCCTTCCATATGACAAGCATGTGGCGGCTTGCCGTTTTGCTCTCCATCTAACCCGGGCATCATCACTCTTCGGCATTGTGTTGATCGTCCATGCAATCAGCTTCATCATCATGCCAGTGGTTGCCAACGCCGACTCCACCAGTGTCACTTTTCAGCATACTTACCCGTAATGTAGCATCTCAAAACATGCATCAAACTTCGCGAATCACAAAATGCTTCTGAATTTGAATGCATAGCAACTACATCAACGACGTCACTCCGGTTACAACTGCGACAGGTAGGTCATCATGATGCAGGCAGATCATCACGATGCAGCCGCAGGAGATAGCACATGGCCAGGCGGAGACGACGCCATCGCACGGAACGCAGGCCTCAGCACCAGCACGCCCTTACTCAGCTGCGCCACCTCCTTCACCAGCGCCGTGAACTTCACCTTCTTCGCCTCGTCCGTCAGGTACGGCGTAAAATGCAGGATGCAGTCGCGCGTCGTCGCGTTCGGCGTGTTCTTCAGCCACTCAATCACCATGCGGTCCTCCAGCTCCACCCCTCCCGGGGGCAGGTGCGCTTTACGCTTCTTTGGCTTTCCCACTGCCGTCTGGCCGTCGTCCGTTGCCTTTCGCTTCAGCGCCTTGACCGCTGACGTGCCCGCGCCCATCGGGGCAGGGCCCCCCACGCTCGCACCGGCAGCAGGACTCGTAGGCGCAACAGGGCTTGTGGCCCGACTGGCGGTCGGCGACGTGGGACCGTGCCCGATGAGAGGACTTCCCGCACGGCTCGGAACACCCGTTTTAGCTTTAGGCACCTTGGGACTAGTGGCACGTTTCGCGACCACGATATGTCCGCCGTGACTCGACGCGGGAACAGGCGAGGTAGCACGCGACTGAGGCTCGGTCTTCACTGCAATAGACGGTAGGCCATTCGCGGGTTTGGGCACTGCTCCCGAGGGAACGGTCGACGGCGAGCGTGTCTTTACCCGGGGCTCCGGGGGCGGCAGAATAGCGGGGCCGGTAGGAGCTTGGGGAATCTCTTCTTCCTCTTCTTCCTCCTGTTGTCTGTGAGTTATGTCTGTAGAGCAGTGAAAATAATACATACCGAGCTCGCATATGGGTTCTTCTCTTCGTCGCTGTCGTCGTACCCGCCGTCCTTCTCCAGCTTGCGCAAGGTCTTCTGAAGACTCTTGCCCGCGCCTGTAAGTTTAGTTTCGTCCTCGGACTCGTCGGATTCTTCAACATCAATATTTCCCTCTCTGTATTTGTTCGCCTTGGTGTACTCGCGCTTGAGACGTTCCTGCACAACAGTAAGTTCAGTCAGCGAAAACCACAAAAAATCATGCGAGGCAACTGGGGCAGATGAATACGCACCTCCAGCTCTTTAGCCTCCTCATCCTCTCTGTCCTCCGGCTCCATCCTCTCCTCATCGTCCGCGAAATCCTCCTCAAAGTCCAGCTCGTCCATATCGCCGTCCGCACCATATTCGCGTTTCATCCGCCTTTTGCGGTTGGTAGCCTCCTCCTCCTCATCATCCCCAAACAGCCCGCCCATCCCATTATCCACGGTCCTCAGTCTCCGCCCACCCGGGCCGAGACTCTGTCCAGAACTATACACTAGAGATACAACAGCGGGGGCGGTGAACGTTCCCGCTCGCTCAGACTTGACTCCAGGATCCGCGGGGCCATGCGGCGGTTAAGCACAGCCGCCTTGTTCTTCTGCATCTTTTGCATCTGTACCAATATATACATGAACTTCGTCCGAGATTGAGTGCCCAGACGAGATTAAGGCTCACCAAGGACTCCGCTTCCTCCAAGTTGGGTATACGGTAATTCGGCTTCTTCTGGAACTTGTACCAGCGATGCGCGGGCACGAACTTGAACACGTCCTGCGCCGCGGGCATGAACATCGCATGCGTCTGCGACTTCGCGATCTCCTCCATCTTGCCCACCCACACCTCCTGCTGCGCCGAGTCCTCCATGACCCAAGGAAAGCGCTCCTCGCGGCGCAGCTGCCGCGTCGCCTCGGGCACCAGGAACACCTGCTTCGTCTTCTTCTGGAACCGCTTCTTCGGCGGCGCCTTCTCCTTCCCTTTCTCATCCCGCCCCGCCGCGTAAGTCTCCCCGCGCGTATCGGGCGCCCCTCCGCATCCACCATCACCATCTTCCCGTCCGCCCCAATAACGGGCTTCCCGTCCGGGCCCAGCATGGGGCCGACCGGCTGCGGCGCGGCAGCGACGGGGCCCTCGTCCGGACGCCGCGGCTCCTTGCGGTTCAGCTTCACGGGCCCCGCCCAGCGGTCGATCTCGACGTCCTTGCGCGAGTCGAACTTCATCACGTCGTACTTCCACCCATTCAACGCGGACGACATCAGGCGGTATGTCAGCGGCACGCCCTCTGGCCGCTTGGGCTTCTCATCCTCTGCAGACTCGCGTCGCGGGCGCGGAACGCGTGGGGGCTGTCTGCTCGGCGTGCCAGGCGTGGGCGTCGAGGCAGATGTGGAGGGAGAGGGGGAGACGCCGTCCTTGGCGGGGTCGTTCTTTGGCGGGACTGGCGTGGGCTTCTTGCGTTTGGGGTGAAAGAGCGATGGGGGCCTTTGGGCGCCATTTTGCAGCCACAAGTTCAGATATAAGGCGTGCGAGCGAGCGTTGTGTGCGCCAGAAGGCGGCGATAGGTTATCGCAGGGGTGCTGGGGAGGTGTGCGAGGAGGAAAGCGGCGATGACCACGAGATGGTGGGGTACAGGTGAACAAGTGAAAGCACGTTGCGGGTCCGCCACAAGTTGATGACTGGCCGCGACACCATCACGTAAGCGCCCGTCACACAAAAGCAACGCTTAGCTCAGATACAAGGTCGCTCAACCTCAGCTGTCTCCATGGCACGTAACATATAATGATCGCACGTTTCATGAGAGTGGATGAACGAGCAGTGTTTTCAGCGCTATCTAGAAATATAAAAATCGTCCAAAATCGAATTATAATACTCGGTCGCGTGAATACCCAGCTAGCACCCAATACTATGCAACAGGCTCGTCACGGTATACAATCCAACTCCCAAAGATCGCACCAAGGAAACCGCACCACCTCTACGCTCGTTATTGAGATTGAGAGAACACCGGTAAATACGTTACAGACGTCACCTTTGACAAGGGGGACGCCGTAAACCCATCACAGAAAGCCAAGAAATGCTTATCGATACAGGTTGAGATCGGCAAGGAGACTGGGGCCTATGAAGGCGTCGCCGTCCGCGCTGCTCCTGGCGCTGCTCCATTGGTGGGCGGAGCAGGATTCGCGCCAGGTGGATACACATTATGTGACGACCCTGGTCGAGAGAGCGGTTGTTGTTGTTGCGACGGGGGAAGGGGTCCATGGGGATGGTGTGGGGGCTGATGAGGCGGCGGAGGGGGACGGCAGGGCCACCAGGGGGAGGGTAGCCGGGCATGCCAACCGGAGGCCCGTGTCCATAAACAACAGGATGAGGGGGCCCGCCCGGGAAAGGAGGAGGAATGCCTTGTCTGAAACTTTCCAACTCATGCCGCAGCATCTCAATCTCCCTGCCCATGTCTTGATGACTTTGCTTCAAATTAACGATGAAGTCGATTGCTATAGTGCATGTCAGACAAAGGACTCCGGTGCACGACGGATAAACGAACCTTTACTGAGGATCTCCCACTTGCTTGCCTTCATCCCTCTATCGGCGGGGAGCTGGTCCCGCAGCTCATCGAAGAGGTCTTTCATCTCCTTCCGCCTTTTCCTCTCGGCGAGCTTGTGTGAGACACGAAGTTCCGGAGAGCGCGAATATGGGGTCGACCCCGACTCCTTTGAAGGCTGCAATAGTGAAGAGGATGCATCCTCGGTACTGGTGCCAGCTCCTGGTGATGAAGCTGATTGACCCGCGTGGTTGTTGACTGATTGGTCGACATTTCGGACACGCGACGGAGGACGCGAGCGTGACCGAAGCACTCGGGTAGGACCTGTGGATGCAGGAGTTGATAAATTTTCTGGAGAACTTGCAGGCGCGGACATTCGACGATCTGGAGCAAAAGTGACTGGAGGCATGATTGTAAGAGGATCGTAAGGATGAGGAGGACCCGACATATTAGGTGCAGGCTCATTCTGCATGGCTGGTGGAGCGGACTGATCGAGCGGAGGAATGACAGGCCACGCGAAAGTTGCAATGCCGCCTGGTGGTCTGCCATGTGGCGAATCTCCGGGAAATGCCGAAGCGGGAGTGGTGTAGCCCGTAACAGGCGTGTTAGAGAATGCAGACGACCCAGAGTCCCGTCTGTCTCCCCACCACTGCGGCCCTCCAACCCCTAGTCTCGCATCTACAGAATTTCGCCGGTCGTACAAGCTCAACTGCGCAATTCTCTGTGTGTCAATCGCTGATCCGCGCCGTTTTGGTGCAGGCCCTTCAGAATCCACGTTCATTCCACTAGACACCCCAGGCCCAACCAGTTGAGGATCGATATCCTCGTTGCCGGGAGGAGGGTACACTTTATCAGACGAAGCCTTGCGTTTAGTGCCTTGAGGCAGAAGGTGAGTGACTCCACGACTCGAAGGAAGTAATGACTACCTGCTACCACTGACTGCCGGCGGCTGTTGTAATCCACTTCTTCAGACTTGCGAGCCGAATTGGGTCGCTGGGATGCACCAGGGTCATTTCGCCGCTGCTGCCCATTTGATTTCGGATCGACATCCATTTGATCAGTCCCGTTCTCTGCAAAGAGCTATCATTGGCACTGAACACGCGGTAGGTGACTTGAGACTTACCATCGACGCCCATAGCTCCGGGTGTGCTCCTGTTATCTGTGTCTTGTGCTGCGCTAGTTGGCGTCCGTCCCCCTCCAGGATCGGTAGAGGGCGATCTTAGTAATCGTCTGATGTTTGCGTTAGCGCCGTCTTTAGGTTGTGGAGATGCGTCCCCGAATTTGAAGGGGGAGAGAGGGCGGGATTGGGAAAATGAATGGCGAATATGCGGTTCGTGGGACGTTGACGACGCAGAGAGGCCGGTACCGGGGATTCTGGGCGTCGCAGGGACGGTGGGATGCTAGCGGTCGCTGTGGAAGTGCCAAGGTGTGAGTGTGGAGTTGGACCTGCATGCAAGGAAGGATCTGTGATAGATCCTCGTCGCTGGTTTTGTAAATATTCCAGTGGAGCAAGGGGAGTAATGGGCGAATATCGAATATTGGTTGTAGAGGGAGATGATGTTTTGTTTTGAGGTGTATTGCCGGCGGGGCTGCTTCCATTAAGCGGATCGCCCGGCTGTTTTTTGACGCTGGCGCCTGGGGCACCGACGCCTTCATCCATGGGGGTGGGGGACATTATGGACAACGTCGAGGGGGTATAGCTACGAACGGCGTTCGACGGCCAATCTATAGTTTGAGGAGGTTCGGGAGAAAGAACGCGTGGCTGCCATTCACTGATCCCACGTGGACGAAAGATGCACACCGGCACCCTCGAAATGGGTAGATTGCTGATACCACATCATCAAGATACCGCCTCCATCACCTCGCTCTCCAGTCTCAAACCACAGTTTGAATCAAACATATTCCAGCTAATATGATACACGACTAATGCATAGACCGCGGGACTTCAGCTAGCTCAGCTCCGGAACAACCTCAACTGCTCCATGACACGGAACCTCAGTCTATCAAGGGCAATCAGACAAATGCATGCTTTATCAGTTAAGCAGTGCAGGCTGGCTGAATCGTACGTACCTCATCAGACCTTGAAGAGCATACGTTCGGCCGCTCCGTCCAGAGTAATTGTGCTCCCGTAGTTCACGACAATGACCACCCAAAGACCCCCAAGGAACCCCGATGAGAAGTCGACTGCCGTATAATTCTAGACGCACTAATTGGGGTGACACTCTGTGTCAAGCTGGATGCGACGCCAAACCCTGTGATATCGGTAGCACTGGGCCAGAGTAAGCATGGAAACTCACCAGCATACATCGAAGTCATGCGTGTATGTCGGCATGGATGGGAATAGCTTAATTGCAGCCATATTTGTAGCGAGACAGAGAACCCGTATCGCATGACCGAGAATTTTCTAATTATCGTCAAGGGCAGACTCCCTCCCCCACAGGCTTTGTTGTAACCCCAGGTGACGATTCTTCATGCTAACGAGTGCATTGTCTATTCAGTTTGAGATTGAGATGATTCTGATGTCTAGACCCACGAGAATACGGCGATATTTTTCAGGGGCAAAGTGGGCCCTTGATCAGCAGATGTGAGAATGTAATCGAGCAGAGTTCTTGTGCAAGCCGAATCATTGGATCAACGACAATTCCAAAAGCCAAAATTACTGAATTCAAGTAGGTCGCCTACGCCCAGCACGTGACTAAGACAATTCTTGAGCTTCTTTTGAGTTTGTCAATCTCAATCTAACTAACGCTCAATCACTTTATCATTTTATTGGTCTACAATGGCAAAGGACAAGACCGACAAAAAGGAGAAGAAGAGAAAGGAGATGACGGAGGTTACCGAGGTCGTCGAGCTAGTCGTCGAAGACGTTGAGATGGACAACACCGAGCATGTGAGTTTGATTAACTCTGCAGGTCTCCGTTGAAGTTAACCCTGAAGTACAGGTAGCAAAGAAGGCCAAAAAGGATAGAGAAGAGATTGTTATTCCTTTGGAGGATCTCTCTCCGATTGCGCATCCTCTAGCGCAGAAAAAGCTTTTGAAGAAGCTGCATAAGACAATCAAAAAAGGTGCGTTCAAATGGCCTCATTGTTCATGCTTCGGCTTTTCTGACCCCATCCCATCATATTGGATAGCATCGAAACAGCGACAAGTCAAGCGGGGAGTTAAAGAAGTCGTGAAGGGGATCCGTAAAGGAGAGAAAGGGTAGGGGCTTTTCAGGCGTTCAGTTTTCCAATCCTCTAACCATTCACGGTTCACGCAGGCTTCTCATCCTCGCTGCTGACATCACGCCGATTGACATCATCTCCCACCTACCTGTTCTGAGCGAAGATGCCGGGGTGCCTTACGTTTTCGTCACCTCGAAGGAGGAACTTGGCCACGCAAGCGCGACGAAGCGACCCACAAGTTGTGTCATGGTATGCCCAGACCAGAAGAAGGCTAAGCGGAAGGAGGGCGAGGAGAAGGACAGCAAAGAGGATGATTATCGAGAGCTGTACGAAGAGTGCTGTAGAGAAGTGCAGTCACTGGACCAGAAGGTCGTCTTTTAATTTCGGCCGTCGGATCCTCTGCTTTCTTCCTTGTGTCTTGCTTTCTTCCTGTCTTATATTGTGTAGCTATCTTACTGTAATATATCGTGCATACCATTCGTTGTGTGGACGCGTAAGACTCGGGGTGGGTCAAGCAACGCGTTCATTGAGCCACGTCACGAGGGTCGTGGACCGTAACCTGCGGCGTCCATTCCATTTCTCACGACAAACTTACACCCGCCCCAAACTCCTCCTTTCACCACTCAGAACGGCTCTCAGCCTTCCACACTTATGGCCCCTAAGACCAAGTCTGCATCCGCGAACGGCACTATCAAGAAGACAAAGTCTTCCACCCCGCCTGCAGACGGCACTGCGAGTCCTACTGTATCCAGCACTGAGGTACAAGCCACTGAGGCTTCCTACGGTTCAGGGAAGCCAGAGAAGGCATTGTACGATGCAGAGCAGCACAAAATCAAGGCTGATATGGACGCGCTTCAAGTAAAGCTTGTAAGTCGCGACTCTCTTCACAATTGCTTTCCCCACTTCAAGCTGTCATACTTCCGACAGAACGCAGTGAAGGAGAAAATCTCTTTGACAAGCAAGTCGGGCCCCGGAAACGATAGGAAGGCAACGCTGCGCGCAGAATTGGATGGTTTGCGCGGGCAGCAATCTACCAGCAAGACGGCACGCAGCAAAATCATCGACCAGCTGAAAACGCTGCAGGAGGGTATCCAAAAGAAGGTGTGTGGGTGAAATACCGTGTGAAAGGTTCTCTACTAACTGTCCGGTAGGTGAAAGACTTGAACGCTGCGAAGGGAAAGACGCCCTACAAAACCGTAGCTGAGGTTGATGAGCGCATCAGGTTTGTACCTACATTTAATTTCATATTCAACTATTGACTCCGGTCCGAAAGGCAATTGGATAAACAAGTAGAGTCAGGCAATCTGAAGCTCGTCGAGGAGAAACGCGCTCTGCAGGAAATCAGTCAGTGCAGACGGAGCCGACGAGCAGTAGAGGGCTTCCAAGCTGAGCAGGAAGCTATCGAGGCGGACCGCGCTATCGCCGATGAACTGCGGAAACAACTTGATGATCCTGAGGCCAAAGCGATTTCGGAGAGGTACGATGCCATAAGGGCCGAGCTTGACGAGATCAAGAAAGTGGGCGACGAGGCATACGCGAACCGGAGCAAACTGCTGGATGAGCGGAGCGCAATTCAGCTGCAGCTGGACGAACTTTGGTCTAAGAAGAAAGAATCAGCGCAGCGTTTCCGCGAAGCGAACGACCGGTACTGGCAGAAGGTCCACGAGGATCGCGCGAGGCGAGCAGAACGGGCACGTGCGCAACGTCAGGAAGAGGAGGAGGCCAAGAAGAAGGACGCTGCGGAGCGTCTTCGCGAGGAGGCAGAGATTCCGGCGTTCCAAGTCGAAATCGAGGATTGCCAGACGCTCATCGACTACTTCTCCGGAAAGAGCTCCGTGACCTCGGCGTTGTCAACCCGCTCACTTTCGGAACAGGCCGAATTGTCTGGTGTCCCAAAACTCGAGTTGCGGAAAGTCGAGGGAGGCCCTGGAGAGGGCATGGTCGCCCGCAAGAAGAAGGGTGAAGACGACGAATCGTACTTCGTTGGCGGGAAGGGAAGAAAGGGGAGGAAGAGTGGTGTGAAACCCGCTACACCTGCAGAGAGCAACGGGGCCGATGCGGTTGGCAGCCAACTGAACGTTCCCTTGCCACGCTTTCCGCTCTCCTCAAATTATCAATACCTCCGCCGACCTCCACCGCCGATGTCCCGCGGTTAGTGGAGGATCTCAATATCAAGAAGTCGTGGTTTGAGGCAAACCAATCGAAAGTCACTGCTGAAAACAAGGCGAAGGCAGAGGCCAATATCAGGCGTCTTTTCGGGAAGTCGGAGCACAAGACAGAGACACCTGCGCCATCGACCGAGATCGCACCTCCGAACGGTGGTGGGGAGCTATCCACCGAGCCAACATTCCCCCTAGTCCTGTTGATCTTTCGCCAACTGCTGCACCCGGCGGCGATGCAGTAGAGAAAGTCGAGAGTGTTCAAGAAGTTGAGGCAGTTTAGTAAGGTCTTGGACTTCGGGTTGTCAATTATATCATCGTATCCGTTTATATAGCTCTATACTCACCACTCGCACGTTGCATTCAATATTCATCATGGTATCGGTGCCTCCGGATCCGACTTCGAGAACCAAGTGCATTCGACGGAAGAAAGCGAAACACACCGAAGGTGCCGATCGACGCACTGAGGTCAATGTCTCAATCAAACTCGATACCCGAATCGTAGCTATAAGAATTTTTAAATATGAGCCTGATTAACATGTTTGCCGAGAAGTGTGGCGTTTGTAGTTGATATCCGATTCCTCTGGCTGCACCCGCGATATGATCAGCACACCGGGCGCTGTCCTCTTCGACTTGTCCTATTCCGTAGTTGGTATGTGATTGTTTCTTCGTCAAGGCTGTCTGATACAATGTGTACGTCTATCATTCTTTAAATAAGCAGAGTGATATCTTATGACATCTTCGTTTTAGATCAAAGTCGTGGAGAGATGATCATGCCATTACCATACCGGCTCAATTCACTAACAGACTTTTTGCCCTTCTGGAAACCCTGTGGTAAGCCCTGTCTTCTAAATCGACCAAGCCCTTAACAAAATATGGTTTTTGATAGTTTGCGCTTAACATGTTATAGCAATAGAAGCCACAACTCCAATCGGTTGTGTGGAATTGAAGCTCTCCTCCACCCTTCACCGAAGCTCCTGACGATATACTCACTTTATGCGTCAGTGAATGGATCCGGTGTTGCAGCTGTAGGCTACTGCTCCGCATGTGGTCTTTTGTCAGTGGGCACCGCTCAACGATAGTCATTGCCTATGCACTCGTCCTCGGAGTGAATGAGTACCGGGCCAGAAATGCTGCCAATATCAAGATATCCCTGGTATCGCGCGACGCTTAGCCTTGCGAGACCATGTCTCGTTCAGATTACGCCACGCTCATCGTCTTCGGTAGATACACTCCACTTTCATCCGATTTACTCAAGGGGTCAGGGCGATAATCGTTGTTGACTGACTACCTGAAACTCCTCAGCGTACTGTTTCTTATCGATGTTCTGGATATCATTTATATTGATGTCAGAATATGTCGATCCTTACATTATAGATCCGTAAGTACATGCATTTCGGGTCGTATGAATCACCGGTCTAATGTGCGTTACAGGATGACAAGGATTGTCGCCTCCCGATCCATCCTAATGAGATCAAGTGGCATGCGAACAATAGCACGCACATCAGTCGTCTCCCTTATTCGCTCGCTCTGGTTCGGAACATGTGTCGAACTCCTCGATGTGCCTCTCGAGGACGAATTTTGTTCTCCGAGGAAGAATAATGGTCCTTTCGATGAACGACAGTTTCGAGGAAACAATAACGATAGGCCGTTTCAGGCTAAGGACCGTCAGAGATGACCGACAACGCTCAAGTACTCGGCCCTCTGTTTCATTCGCACAATGCATTTGTTGGTGACCACAAATGAGCCTACCTCCAATGCCTCCATGAGCATAACGTAGTCCACGAGTGTCAGGCCAGTATGGCAGATAATAGACGTCTTGGACATCAAAGGTCTTGAACATTAATGAGTTTCACTACGTGTTTCACTCATTAATCAATCATGGTCCATTTTCGCACTCATCCGCACCCGCGAGCGTATCTCTCATTCAATACCCACGGCGTACAGCAGATTTTCCAACTGCAGACAGGTACACTTTCGATCCTCCCCGAAAACAGCATACATTCGACGGGAGAGAGACAGGCATCAGGGAGTAATACTGATAGTAGATTCAGGACAACGTCAATACATCGGCAGGCAAAGAGTCAATAATTAGCGCAGCCAAAGGAAAGCAAGAGACGGAGACTTATGCGATTAGTAGTGGTGGTATAAGGTATTGTTCGGTAAAAGAAGGCCCAATTGTGACAATGAAGAAAAAAGAAAATCATTAGTTGTCCAGCTCATCAAGTCTCCGATTTCACCGTCTCCGGCTCATTGTTGTCTGATTCGCTGCTGGCCGATGGTGGCGTGCCAGACGCGCTGATGCCTAAGTCCTGTGGGGTAAATGCTGCCACATCGAAGGCGGAGGATCCCGATACGTAGTCGGGGAAGGTTAATGCGGAAGAATGAACGGGAAGGTCGTCCTGCGGTGAAGTAGTATCCATGTACGAAAGCGACCCAAAGGCGTCCGAGCCAAAAGCCGTAGACGTCGGGTCGAGAGAACCTCCGAAGTTATCGGCTTGGAGCGCCGCGAGCATGCTTGACGTCGTCGGGGTATGAGCCATCACGGGGTGAGGACGGACGTCAAGCGGGTTGCCGAAGCTCTCCTGTCCCGGCATCGGAGAGAGTGTGAAAAATTGTTGTTGCATAACTGGCTCGACCGATGCCGCGACAGAGTTCGTCGACAGTGCAACATTTCTGAGAACGTTGAGCGCGATCCAGTCGCTATGGCGGGTCGTCAGCATCACAGACGCAACAATGGTTGGATGAACACGTACTCCAAGAATAACTTCAGGATCTGGAAAGCGCCGAAGGCGGGGTCGCTGCGGATGGTCTGCACAGTGATCGACGACAATCAGCACCCGGCAGGTACAACAGATCCCTGAGCAACTCACCAGATCTCTCATGACTTGGCTGGTTACGTAGCCCCAGCGGATCAGCACGCTCCTGGAGCTCATCGTTGCTCTGTCATCTCCAGCGTTGCCACGGCCACCCATTAGCCTCTCGCAGCACTTGTCCGCCCAAGCCATGACGTCGCGCACAGGATCGGCGCTCTTCCCGAGGCCCTCCAACACGCTCACGAACTCGACTTCCAGCAACTGCACGAGGTCTTCATGCCGACAGTTGCACACCAGCGCGGACTGATTCCGCACTGACTCGAAGTCCACCTTCTGCCACGACCGGCGCATCTCCATTAGTTGCTTCTGATTGGTCAAGACCGTGCTCAATGCCTGCGTAACTTGATAAATATCAAGGAAGCGCACTGAGCAGGAACGGTATCAGTAACGAGAGATGTGCACCGGAAGAGCGATAGATACTGACGGACGAGGTGTCCAAACCGAGCGCCGAGTTCCACTTTGGGCTCGACAAAAGTTTGCCCATAGCTGTCGAGTGCTACGAGAAGGATTTTCTCCATTTTGTCCGCAAGTTGACGTAAACCGGCCAAAGATGCGGGCGGTATAGGAGACAGCATTTGGGAGCGAAGGAGCTCGAGGATTTCCTAAAAAGTATCATGAACAAGCGGCTAGGTACGGAGTCCACCGAAAATCTTACATCATAAACAATCGCATCGGCTTTAGCCATTAGCCCAGCGACCGCCGGCGCGTGAACCACCTCACGGTGTGCGCCATTAAGGCTGGACCAGAATGTGCGCAGATGTAGCTCAAACTGGTCGAACCGGAACGACCTGATGCTATCCAAAAGGGCATCCAGGTGGTCCTGGAACCATCTCCATACCTCACGTGCAGCAGCGCCCTGAGGCGATGTAGAACCCGCGCCCACCGCTTCATCAATAGAAGGGAAATTAGCCATGTGGCGGACGGAAATCGACTGGCCTGCACCCATGAATCCAATGGAAGTGGGCATACTGCTCGACGGTGAGGATTGCGATGGTACTGGCAAACCGCCTTCTTGCCCCGTGTGCCTACGGATCGGCGCCTGGACAGGGAAGGTGCTTCCTGGCGGCCGCTGCGTCGCCTGCGCTTGTGCAAGCAGGCTCGCGGCCGTCGGAGTCTTCTCGTCCGCAAACAGTGCAGGGTTCTTCACGCCGTTGCTTAGATTGAGCGAGTTTCGCTTCGAAGCGTTTCCAGATCCGGGGCCTTCTGATTCGTCTTCGTCGTCTTCATCGGAACCACCACGGTTCATGGTCTCCGCCTGCTCGCTCGCCATGCGGGCCGCGTTGACAGACTGCTGAGCTGCATTGTTGTTCGATTTCCGGATGTAATCCTGAAGGAACTCAGCTTCCGCTGACGTCGCAGGGCGTATGCCGCAATCTGTCATGCCGGCGGCTATCAAAACGAGACAGGATCATGATCGAAAGGGAAGGCACGCACAGTGATATTTGCTGTTCCCTCTAACTCCCAATCGTCTTGTTTTGATTGTAGGAAAACATAGCCTGATCGCCTTTCCAAGCGTGGCGGTGTTGATGTGTGGGATCCCATACTGATCGCAGACTCGCCTGTAGGAGAAGTAGAGGCCCTGGCGAGGGACGTTCCCGTCGGGGTACGGCGAGTAGTTCGCCGTCAGCCTGAGGGGAGAGATGAGTGGCGAAAAAGAGGGGATCGATGACCATCGACGTACCATGCCTGCACAAAAATCTGCTTTGCCCTGTCCGAGGCACTCGTCGTCGTGGCGGCACGCACGTTAGCGGCCAGCTTTTCCAGCGCATGATCAGGGCTCAACGTCATCCTCCCAAAAGCACCAGCAGCGTGCATGGCCTCTGGATTAGATACGATAGCTTGTTGGCCCTGCACGAACATATTGTGATAGTCTGCACCGGTGGAGGAAAGGTACATAGAGATGTCCTCTGTCTCGCTGGAGGACGAGTGGACGCTCTCCGTGTCTCGTGGGTATGGGGAGGCCGAGACACGGGCACGGATGTGGGTGGGACGAAGGTGGCCTTTGAGCGCAGGGTTTGTGATATTGTGATTGGGGGGCGAGTCTGCAGGAGTGGAGAGATCAGTAGAGAGGAGTAGGCGGAGGAGAGCGATGCGTCGGAGGTGTTGCGAGTATGGTCACCGACGAAGGAGTTGGTGGTATGGAAAGAAGCGCGGTAGAGGTCTTCGGAGGACGGCGGCATCAGAGCCGACGCGCGCAAAACGCCACCCTGGGAAGACTGAGGACGAGAGCTGGGAGAGTGGGAGGAGGTGGAGGAGACCGAGTTAGAGCGGGAATGAAGGTGGACATTGGGGAGGAAGTCGAAGGGGACGTTGGCAGCCATGAGTTGGAGGTTTACTGCCGCCATATAGATAAGTAGATATAGATAGCGGGGGAGGTAAAGACAGTGGAAAGAGTATTGGTAAGGTCGAAGGGCGGTCCAGCCGTGAGAGAAGGAAAGCAGAGGATGCGAATGAGGGGGAGACGAAAGGGATTAACTCCACGGCGGGGAGAGTAAAAAGGAGAGGAGGGGAGGCCAGCGGAATGAGAGGGCTGATGATGAGCTGATGAGACTCTGCCTCCGCCAGAAGATGGATTGCAAGCAGGACACAGAGAAGCAGAACAAATCCCAGGCCCCGGGCCAACTCGCAAACTAAACGCAACGGTGCGGAAACAAATCCTAATTCAATCCTACGGCTTTTTCGCCGGATAGAGTGGAATGTTTAGATTCAAGAAACGCGAGATGCAAAACGTCGTCGGTGGTCAAGGCAACACAAAACTGGGCGACAAACTTGGGCGACTACACGGCGTAGGCGACTACTCCGGCGACTATATGCGTCCAATCCACACGCCTGGCCAGCGTCTATGACCTGATCCGTCCTGTCTCATTTTCTACAACAAATATCATACATATCGCACACAGCACACCCCCAATCTACCCTCAGGACTCAACCCTCGTTCACCCCCATGTACATGTACTTCCGAAACCTCTTCTGCAGCTTCTTCTCCGCCTTCTTCCCAAGTCGCTGCGCCAGCTCTGTCCACGACCCAATCGTCAGATCCACCAACCCATACGGCGCAAACTTTGACTCTGTAACAGTGGCGTTCCGAAGCGACCGGGGCAGATGCCGCAGGGGTATTGGGTAGGAGAACTTTGTCTCCGCATCGGTCTGCGCAGGATGCAGACGCGAAACAGGGAATGTCAGGTACTCCAGCTTGTACTTCGGCGCGTGCTTCTCGTTCCCATCCTCCAAATCTGGGAGATAGTACTGGTACGTCAAGCAAGCATCAGCATATAAAAGTGGCGCCAACAAGCGGGGCGCACAGCGCACACACCTGTGCGTAGCCGAGCGGCGACCACAGCGCGTTCGTGCGCGACGGCGAATTGGGGTTCGAATGCCAAGGCTGGCAGAGGTTGCACCTCCACGTATTCTGGTATCGTGCGCGAGCACACAGCGACTCTCCCGAATCCCTAAGGCAATGTTCCGGCGCCGTGCTTCCCTCCAACTGCCAACCTGGTTGCCCCACTTCCCCGAGATCTCCTGGCCTGTAAGGCACGCCCGTGACATTATACACGAAAATTCGAAAGGAAGGGAGGTATGGGTTCGGGACCACAGACGGCGCGACGTTGACGACTCCGTAGTTGTCATGGTTCGTCCGTGAGGTCTTCGGCAGGTCGGAGAAGTCCTTGATTAAAATGTCATACAGTTCCTTGTGTTTCTTCTTGAGGCCCAGGCCCTCGTCGTCCAAGTCCAAGTCCAAGTCCGATGTCAGATTGCGACGTCCAGAGTCATCACCCAGATGCTCTGCATCCAAAAGGAAGAACTGAGACACAGAACATGATCAGATAGCGTCTCAGATGACAGAACGTGACAACGTACATGGTCCGCATTCATATGCTGAACTCCGACTGTCGTGTCAGTCAATTATCGGCGGAACGGAGGCAAGACACTTACCCCGAAAAGATGGCCAAGAATGGTGTCTTGGTACCTCAGAGACAATTCGACGTATCGAACATACTAATAGAAGGTCAGTGTCACTACTACTGAGACTCGCCAATGAGATACTAACGCATTCCGGAAAGAAGTTGCGGGAGGAGGGAGGGACATGTCCAGTCAACCAAACCTGCGGATGCAGTCAATTTTGTGGCTATCCAATCAGAAGGGGGAGATCTAACCTGCATTCCTCGTCTTCGAAACATCTCCAGCTGCACACTCAACCAGTCGAATTGGAGGTTTCCGGGGTCCTGAGGATCTGTGTATTCGCATCCTCCCACAGCTGTCCGGTTCCCATGGAAACTAGTCAACGCCAGATTATAAGCGAAGCTGTGTGGGGAAACTTTACCTGTGTTTGAGTCATAGAAGTACATGGTATTCAGGCTAATGACCGCAACAGAGTCAGGAATGACCTCCACGGAGAAATAGCCCCCTCTTTGGAACACTTGGTAAGAATTAAAAGGAACAAATGATTTCCAAATGCTAGCGGTGCGCCATCATCAGAAATCCTGTGACTGTCATGGGCAGCAAAAACCTACGAAGAAAATTCCGACGTAATGCTGTTGGGACCTGATCGCTTCAAGCTTAGCTGCTGTCCTGTGAATTTGAAAAGCAAGCATACCTGGCATCATAATGTTCTACCCAGACGTTAGTCTTCGTGCTCATCTTCCAAAGGAGGATAGACTTACGTGCGCTTCAAACGACGGGAAGGGACAATCAGCGACATTGCGCCGGTGCAGAAAAGTGGAGGTACATACGCCAAACATCGTTGTTCCCTGCGAGAAACGGCCCAATCTGATTTAGTCCGCCTGGGCTTCCGCCTGAGAGCGCACGCACCTATACTTGGTATCACAGGAATCCCCTTGCTCACGAAGACGTCTTCCATCTTCTTTGCCATGGCTCGGTTCAGTGCGTATATCTCGGCAGTCGTGCGAGGCCGCATCCGGTCGTTGTCATGTCTTGGATTCGGTCAGCCGACAATGTTCGGAACATGATCACATTGACAGTACCTTGCGCTATCCCAGTCCCTGCGGAGAAGTGTGAATCAGTCGCCAAGCACACGGAGGAGCGGACGGGAGCATATAATTACATATCACGAAATCGATATCTGCACTCCACTCCTTGTCCAAAAAGTCCAGCGTGTAGTTCGTCAGAGTCATCGGAGAATCACATTCACTGGCCAAGTTACGATTTAGTATATCATCGTATACGCGTTCAAATTCGTGCCTCACCCGTAGGGCATGCCATAGTATCCAGACCGGCGTGGGTCCCTCTTCGGCTTCCTCCTATGGCATGCCGACATTTGTGCAGCATCGACGCGATAGTAGGGATCGGGATGTGTGTCCGTTATATGAAGAAATCGGCCTTGGAGCTTCCGGCGAGTATCTGTGCGCAGTCATACGACCAGTACGATCAGCACAAATTGCTATGCAGATAATAAAGACGCCTTACGCGCAACAGCGATCTCCAAAGGTACTTGTGCAGCAGGTGCCGCCAAACCATTTGGTAAGAGGCTCAACAGCAATACGAGGAGCAACTTGGACTCGAGCATGTTGAAAGGAGGACAGGACGACTATCCTGATAGTCAATTAATACAGAGGTCAGACGAGCATTGCAGGTGATAGCACAAGACGTCTGTGCAGGTCCCTCGCACGTTCGTGCACCCTACCAGTCCATCTCAGATGAGGAAGCCCAAGCGTCAATTTTCCGCGTTGTCGGCTTTCCCCGAACAACCAATGGTGGCGCAGAAGTGGCCGACGCGTCGGCCAACTGATGCCGAGCGCGTTCTGGCTTGCCTCCGATACGCATAGGCACAGTTTCAAACAACTCAGGACATCTAGCAAGCTATTCAAGGCTGTTCAAATGATTCCTGTTTCGGCATATTCGGTGCACCATGTATTACAGACGACAATTACAACAGCGCTCGATTCCGCGTATGGTACAAGATTACATGTCCGACATAACCTAACCTCTTGAGTGGACCTGATGATACAAATGCATGGTGGGAAGTGACGACAGCGACGGTATCTTTCGAAACGACGACAGCAAGAACGAACTAGGACGTGAACGACAACGACAACGACGATCACTTGATTTTGATCGACCGCGTCGACGACGCGCCAAAGGCGTGCGCGGTCGAGTCAATGTGCGAACGGTGAAGGTCGACGAGGGTAGTAACGTTGTCGTTCTCGTCGAGTACTTTGCCGATGGAAACCTCCACAAGGTGGCACATCTGCAAGCAACGTGCGTCAGATTCGGCATACAAGGAATGTGGCGTGGCGACATACTCTACTGTAACCACCGCGCGCCAACGTTGACCTTGCCTTAGCAATCGTGTTGTGGATGGCGTCATACGCGTATCTCCTCCTACATAGCTTTGTGAGATAAGGACCATAAGAACACTCAGAAAGTGACACATACAACAGGCTTTCGAGCTCATTCCGCGACTGTGGCACTAGGTAGATGTCTGACCCAGTGAGATATCTCTGGAAAGCTTCGTACGTGGCACATCCAGAGACGAGTGTTTCGTCCAGAGAGGGGTGCTCTCGGTCCCAACTGAACCAATTTTCACTAAACAGAGCAATGTAAGGCAAAACCAGGTGAAAAAAACGAGTCACGTACGTTAGGTGAGTGTGAGCAAGGGCTTCTGGGCTTTGAGGTTGCAAGAAAACGGTCCATGGCGAGTTTGGGTTACTCAGTGGACGTTATGAGTGAGAGGGAGAGTGTGCGAGAGTGGGGGTGCTTGGCAAGAAGTATGGAGGATGTGGCGTTGCCGAAATGGAACAGGTTCTCTTTAAGAAGATGAGATGGCTTTGTAGCCGCGCCGAATAAGGATACGGATAAGTTATGGTTGAAGTGGCAGTGGCTTCTAATTCCTTGCGCAAGTGCGCTTGAGGACAAACGTGAGCTGGCTGAGGAAGGTGTAATTGACGGAAGTGAAAAGCTTTGCTTGATATAGCAGATCCTTCATCGGGATTCGCACGTTCGTCCGACGCGTAACAAAATTATAGCCGCTTACTTCCGCTTTGTTGACTCGGAGCACCCATTCTGACTCGGCCGATTCTACAATAGCCCATTGACATTCGAATTTCATCGTTCGATGTGCACCTTAAAGCTTTGAAGACTTCTTGTTGTCTTATTGCGGTCTCGTATGAGGTGAGGTGGAAAGTCTCACGTCATCTCATACCGCTTGGCTCAGACGCGGATCCATGTGGGGTCGTAGACACTTGCGCACGGCTATTGGCCAGCCCAGGTGTCATCCCGTTAGACGCCGCTGAGGATCAATATCGGCCGCAAACAACCGGAATGGGCGCCAACTAGCGCCAACTTCCCGTCACTCTGTCGAGTCACAACGGAGTCACATTGGATCACGTGCGCTCACTGCCGCCTTTGAGCTCGCGGGCGACGACGACGTTGGGACCCGGTTTGCTATTCTCAGCGACTGCTTACTCGCTCTTGCACGTCAAACTCTGATACAGCTGCGGCCACGACCTGTGCGCGCGCCGCTCTCATAGGCTTACCGGGGTCCGCCGCGAACGCCTTTTCTCAGTCATCCAAGCTTTACCCGCGTTCCAGCTACAACTCCATCTGCGCAGAGCTGTGAAGCTTGAACACTAAGATGTCGGCACTTTACTCTCCACCCTCCCCGGAGGATTCTCGTACGTTCCAGTTCCTGAAGCGCATAAACGCCGAACACAGTCTTCCTCTTTCCTCCTACTTCGATCTATATAAATGGTCTATCGCCAAGATCGATCACTTCTGGAGTGCGGTGTGGGACGAAACCGATATTATTGGCTTCAAGGGTGCGCATGTAGTCGACAGCGCCGCGCTACCTCCAGCGAATCCGCCCTGGTTCTCCGAGGCCAAGCTGAACTACGCCGAGAATATGCTGCGATGTCGCTCCTCGGCCAAGATAGCTCTCATCCAAGCCAGTATGTTCTCGATTTCATTGCGCTATCATGGATCTAGGAAGGACACATGCAATAGTCGAGCCTGAGCCAAGCAATCCAAACCCCCCTCTACGCCGTGTCACGTACGCTGAACTCTATGCCCTCGTCGCTGACTTGGTTTCTGCATTCCTATCGTGCGGACTCAAGCCGGGCGACCGCATTGCGTCATATTCGTCGAATTGCATCGTACGTCATTCCTTTATCTCTCTGCTATCTGTGTACGGCGTGGACATGGACTTTGAGAGAGAGAGAGAGTTATGTAGCGTAATTTGGAATACGGAATACGAGAAACTACGTTGACAAGCTGGATTACGAATGTTGCTGAGAAAACACTTGCCCGTACACACTTTCAACAAACTGTAATTGACGTGACTTGACTTGCAGGAAAACGTCGCGGCTTGTTTGGCGTCATCGGCAATTGGTTGGTTGCCTCATAGATACTCCGCACTTTTACTCACACCTTTCAGGATGCATATGGGTCAGCGCGGCTGCGGATTTCGGACCAGAAGGGGTGCTAGAAAGGTGTGGCTGACCAGTTGAACAATGCTATCGCTCACCTCATCATTCATCCCAGGTTCGAGCAAGTCCAGCCGAGCGTGATCGTCTCGGTGGAATCGGTCGTGTGCGTTTTGATGTCGGCATTGCTTTGTGTCAATTATAACGCAATCAATTTTTCAGCTATAATGCGAAAGTGCACCCGCATACGCCGAAGCTAAAAGCCCTCCTAGCGGCTTGTCGGATCGCATCCCACTTCAGCCGAAGGTCATCGTGGTTCGTACGAAATCCGAGTCACTTCCTAGTGACTGGGACGATAGCTGGACCACTTGGGATGATTTTGTTGCTGAAGGCAAGGAGAAGAAACTTGGACGCACGCCAGAGGGAGAGATCAAATGGCAGCGGTTGGGCTTTGACTGGCCGCTGTGGATTCTGTTCAGTTCTGGGACCACAGGTGCGTCAGCTCCTGCATACCGTCCCATACGGTTTATCATTCATCACATACGATCCAATGGTCACAGGTCGGCCGAAGTGAGTTCTGTCATATATTTCGTCAGTTCCGATGTTCATTATTCGAAATTGCCATAGACCGATTGTCCACCGAGCTGGCGGGATGCTCCTGCAGGCTCAGAAGGAGTTTGTCATCTGCGCTGACCTGAAGCCCGAGGATGTGTTCTTCTACTATACCACCACGTCAGTGCCAGCTCCTCGTCACGTTACACCTTTCTCCTCTCACGATGATTGTACTTTTGCGTGGTTTAGAGGATGGATGATGTGGAACTTCCTCGTAAGTGCTCTTAGTATCGGATGCACGCTGGTCTTGTACGATGGTAGCCCGCTCCACGACCCTTCATATCTCTGGCGCCTCGTGGATGAGCTCGGAATCACAATATTCGGAACTAGCGCAAAGTATATTGATCAGCTGGCGGTAAGTGATGAAACTCTAAACCTTTCCGTGTCCCGATATCTGACTGCGCTCATCTATGTAGAAAGTCTATAAGCCTGCGGAGCACCATAGTTTGGCCACCCTTCGCCACATCTATTCGACCGGGTCTCCACTGGCACCTCCGCTGTTCGACTTCGTCTATCAGCACATTCGCTCGGATGTCTTGCTGGGTTCTATTACCGGTACATTGGCCCATTGAATAGAGCGCTCCTATCCCTCATTTCATCTTCTGTCAGGCGGAACGGACATTTGCTCTCTCTTCGCTGGCATGTGCGCTGCGCTCCCGGTCTTCCGTGGGGAGATCCAATGTCGGCTGCTTGGAATGGCAATAGAAGCCTTCACCCCTGCCGGCGTACCCGCAAAACCAGATGAACCTGGCGAGCTTGTCTGTCTGAAGCCGTTCCCGTGCATGCCGGTAGGCTTTTGGCCTCTTCCTGGCTATGGAACAGAAGAAGCGGTCGAAGCGGCGAAGAAAAGGTATCAAGATGCCTACTTCTCAGAGTTCAAGGACGTGTGGTGTGAGTTCCCGCCAGTACTTTCCGAGTTATAGATGTTTCCATACTCATTGGCATGCTCATGCAGTCCACGGAGACCATGTTGTCGTCACGCGCTCGCGGGCAGGTAACGGCGGAGGCCTCATCATGTTGGGGAGAAGTGACGGCGTACTGTACGTGTGTGATTTTGCGCCGGCCGCGTCATCGTCGCTCACCATCGGCGCATATCAGGAACCCCGGGGCGTTCGTTTTGGGTCAGCTGAATTGTACGACGTGATTGAGCTGTGTTTCGCGTCAACTGAGACGCACACCGCGCACACGATTGTGGACTGCCTGGCGGTGGGGCAGAGCATTGCGAAGGGGACAGACGAACGCGTGATCCTCTTTGTGAAGCTTCTGGAAGGCCAAAATCTGTCGGAGGAACTGGAGAAGAAGATTAGGGCCGAGATACGCTCTAGGAGGAGCGCGAGACATGTCCCTGCCAGGGTAAGTTTGTCCAAATATCAGGCTCCGAACCCTGCAACGTTGTTTGTTCATGCCTGGCTATGCAGATCATCCGGGTTGCGGATATCCCATACACGGTGAATATGAAGCGCGTGGAAGTGCCTGTGAAAAAGGTGTCATTTTTTTTTGCTTGGAAACGACGTGGAGACAACGTGCTGAAGGGGCTAATATCAGATCATCAATGGCGCCCCGGTCTCAAGTGTTAACCCCGCCACGTTGAAGAATCCTGAGTGCTTGTCCGCATATGCAGCGATTGGGGAGAGGCTGCGAGCGGAGGTTGCGTGAACGATAAAGAGAGCTTTGTATTTTCTGTATTGGTGAATTGTAACGTTGGAATCTAACAGCGTGTGATCGCAGCGGCGGGGATGGGACCCGCGGGCCGTGTCGGTGATCTAGCTGGTGCTGGACCTGAGATCAAATATCCCGATATCTGTTCTCTATTGTCTCACGTGGTTGGCTGCATTGTTTTGGCACCAAATTTGTGTTCTCGCAGGCAATCCCAAGCAATCACTGTGATCCCTCCGGCCTCGAGGCCGCACACCTGCCTGATTCGATGTCGCTTCTATCCATTACACATTTCGTTGTGGGCGAACAAACAGATGGAAATTTTCTCGCGCGGGTCTGCTTTAACCTCCGAGGTGGTGTGCTGATTCCCCGAGCCTCCTGGTTTCCCCCTCCCCCTCCCTCCACAACTTAGCGAACGGAACGCGTCTTGTGCCGAAACCACACGATCACTGATCCCGACCTGCCGCTGGCCTCATTGTTTTCATTGCCACTTCACGCTTTGTCTTCGCATAATGACGCCCCAACCAAAGCCTACAAATACCAGGTCCAAGAGCACCCGCCGGGAACAGTCACAATCTCGTTCTCCCACCATTCGACGGCCATTCTTTGCATCCATCTTCCATCTGCCCCGCATGCCTTCCGTGTTCAACATCGTGCGGGCGTGCGTATATGGTGAGCACGCTTGCTCGGCTTTCGGGACCGTGTACAGTGTTCTCACCCGCCTTTCTTCCAGCGGCGGTCTTGGCATGGACCATTATTTGCCTGGCTATTGCAGGCCACTTTCAGAGCATCCTCATTCCCTCTGATCTCAGTGAGTGCCAGATTAACCGCTGCGTATTTTAACAGCGCTGACGCGGACGCAGCTCATTTCGTTCCGTTCGCTATCTTTGTGTGCAGCGCAAGTCTGCTGATTATCATCGCTCTGTACGTCCGATAATCTCAGTTGCGGTGGGGATCATGCTCATGCTCATAACGTGCACTTCAGTTTGGGATTCAGCTTGTGGAGAGATAGGAACCCCATATCAACGAGGGTTGAGCTGGGCTGCTTGGGACTGGCAGGAACGCTCTGGCTCGGTGAGTCTCATTGGCGTCAAGGTCGCCTGTATGTAAACTGAACGCATGACACATAGCGCTGGGAGCATTTGTTGCTTCTTCCGACTCGGAAACAGCTGATGTAGAGTGTTTCTCGTCGGCTGCTGCAGATGCTGAGCCGATTGACATGCCAGGATGTAAGCAACAGCATGTTCGCTCTTTCCTTGTGCCGTATCTGATCCACGAGCAGTCAATACCGAGACCTATCACGCACAATACCATGTCCTGGAGGCGTTTTCCTTCTTCAACATGATTCTTAGTACGTCCCCTCGATCCCAGGCTAATGCCGTAGATGCTGATACATCACGCAGTTTGGGGTTTCTTCCTATTCTTATTGGTTCTTGCTCTCCGCCAACACCGGATGGGAGAGAGGAGGGTGTGGATCACATCTGTCACTGCTTTCCCCTGGTTCAACAAGGGACAGTCAAAGCAGGACGGAAAGCTGCCGCTCCCTGCCACCTCCCGGTCTCGATCCCGGTCCCGGCCTTCCAGACGCGCTACCACGAACGAGAAGCCGTACGCAGAGAAAGCGTACGTAGAGAAGGGCGTACATAGAGAAGCCACAGGCACCGCAGCCGCGTCGGGCTCAAACTGCACCTGAGCCTCGCCCGGCTGAGCCCCGAAGGATTCCGACGAGACGGCATTCACCCACCCGTAACGAAGCACCAACATATGTGTACTGGATTCCCCACGATACGCCGGACCCGGCGCATGTGAAGCCAGAGCCCCGTGCAGCGCGCGACAGTAAATACCACAGGACCACGACGCCCAGGCGGTGACGTGTATGTTATTTAAGATCATGACATAGACACGCATATTGCTGGATGTATTTTTCGGTGTATGTACGGTGGTGTATAAGGAATACAAGGAATAGCAATTATTACAGGCTACAAATTCAAGAATTCACAGGGTGTACGCGCCTTTTCGCGCGCTTGAGAACACGTGTTGGGGGTCTTTGATCATATGATCAAGAAATGAACTTTGTCTCCGCATGGGTGCCGGTGATCGGTAGGTTGACCATTGTGGGATCCCTCGCGATAACCTGATCGAGTCTGCCTGCAGACCACAGCGTCGAAGTGGACGTCATACAACCCCCCGCCCGAGCTTGCACCGCATCCTTCACGTATTTCTGCACGTTCACGACATTTACGACCTCTCCCTCTTGCACCCTGCCGTCATAGAGCATACCAGCCTGCAAGTATGTGAATCTGCCTTGTTTCCCTGCGGCTTTGCTCACCGTGAGTTGTCGAAGGTTACCCCGAGATGACCCAACTGTTCAGAGATATGCGCCTCTATGGCATTGGTGAGAATCAAACATTTTAATTAAGTTGCGAGAAATTGAGAGTGGTGCCGGTGCAGTTATTGTAATACTTCTCTCTGCCACCGTGCTTGGAATCACCGCATATCTGGGAAGTATCTTCCTACCGAACCTCCAGCGTACGTACCTCGTACCTAGTTTAGGTTCGGCACTGCTCATTTAATAATCTCATAGATGACTTCTCAATCTTCTCACTCGTTGTACCGTCTTTAACTCTCCTCATCTTCCTCATCATGTACGCTCCCAGATATATGCTCTGCGTTGTCTGACGGTTTTCGTTTAGAATATCATGGTCAACACCGCGGACGGAGGCTTTCTTCCTGTTTATTCTGGGAGTACTATGGCTCGGTGAGTTATCAGCATCATGTAAAAATTTGTCATTTGTTTTGCTGAACGTATGTGTTTAGCCATGGGGGCTTGGGCGACGTAAGCCAATAATGACTGATTGCTGAATATCATTCTCATTGTACTCTAGGGATATGCTTGGTAGTACGCAATGCGATTCTCTGACCACTCAGAGAACACCGACGAAGAACGGAAGTAGTAAGTTGCAGCGCAGAAATTACAATTATATTCTAATCGCACTACCAGTCCTCACGAGATCATACTGCTATGAAATGCGAGTGGTACAAGCCTTCTCCTGGATGCTCTTCTGCCTCCGTGCGTCCTTCCCTGCTCCTCCCGCTCACGCGCTAACACTCCCGCCAGTGGCCATCTTCCTCTGGATCCTCATCACGCTCACCTCCCGCGCCCGTGCACTCGGGCGCCCCTTCGCATGGGCAGAACCCATCATCGAACTCCCTTGGTTCGGCCAGTACCCCGGCTGGCCCGAGGGGGGCTACTACAACGGCTATCCACAGCAGTACGCTTACCCCGCTGGGCAGCCCATGCCCGGCATGGGTTATCCACAGCAAGGGATGGCGGGCGGCGGGTACGTGGTCTCGCAGCTGCCCGGCCACTCGGTCGTGATTCAGCCCGGGCGGGTGGCCAGCCGACTATCACGCAGGTACCTGGCACCGTGAGCTCCGTCTGAGCAGGGCCGTTGAACGCCTTGATTTCAGGTGTAGTGGCTACCCTTTTGGCGAGCAAGAGGCGAACGGCGCTTGATGGAGCGCGGAACAACGGGTGCTTGTGCGCACACGTACATAAATATCTACTTACGGATTTGATGAACACCTGCGACGGCTATGTACCACACCACGCAGTACGTATTCTGGAGGGTGGGAGGGCGATGGCGTGGATGCGTGTGTAATGTAAATACTGACCGCGGCCGACCGCCATACATACTATGATGTACGGAAGCTTTGATTACGTCCTGCGGGCGCGTGTTTCCGGCGTGGGGGAGGGAGCAGCAAGTGTGCGGCAGCTTAATATCTAGCGACCTTGAGCTTGATGTGCAACGTTCGCGAGCAGGTGGAAAACGCGTGCAGCCACAGTAGTGGTATCTCGTAGACGAAACGCGGTACAACTGTGTTCAGCTCATACGAATTACTCCGCCAGCCTAGTTTTCCCGCATACTCTCGTAGATGGCACTGTTCCAAGGCAGAATCGCACGATCGGTTACAGCAGGTACGCCAATCGCCCAGGACGATAGAGAAAGTAGATTGCTGAGAGACAGTGAAATTACTATGTAGCTGCTCTGGCAGCAGCTGGAGCACACGCAGTCATGAAATTTATCCCATCTTCACTCCGTAAGCTCACTGGCGAGATGGACCAAAGATGTCCAGGCACTGACGCATCTTCAGAGACCTTCAACTTGATGCAAAGCTCCGTGGCTATCCTGGCGCTCGCGTCTCTAGCGGTGCTGTGAGTGCACTCCTTCAATGTTGGCGCAGCCTGACCTGAAACATTGGGGTCGATTACAGAGTCGTCGCGCACCACAGCAGGAACGGACAGCTCCTCACCCAGACGCAGGAGGAAATGATCCTCATCGGCGCATTTGGCCTGACCTGGTTCGGTGAGGCTTACTAGCTGATGCGGTCCGCGGCGTGACTGACGAAACGCAGCGATACTGATCGCCCTGCGGGCGTTCCGGCAGCGCACGGTCGACCCGGGGCTGGCGGCGCAGACGGACCTCGTGAGCGCGACGCAGGCGGGGCGCACGGGGAACGAGCTCGCGCGCGAGCCCGGGCTCACGGCTGGGCGGTTTCCGTATCCGTGCTCGAGCGACTCAGTGTACTGCGTCGTGGAGGATGGTTCTAGGTAATGGCAGCTTCTGGGTTGGGTTCGATGCGGTATCATTCCTGTGCGGGGCGCAGGGTTCGACTATTGTACAGCACAATGTTTCTCTAACGATAAGTGACGATCAAATGTTCGAGCGTTGGACAGGATCACCAACACGTACGAGGAACTTTGCTCTGCCTGCGACCACCAGTCTTACCTTCTTAGTATGAATTGCGAAGTATCAGGCAGATGGGGTGCACACTGGTTTGCACTGATAAAACTGTTCCTGCACCAAGAGACCCCAATTTCTGGAGCAGCGAAAAAATTGGGATATATTGCGAGTAGCATCAACACCGGTGTGTGATACAGCCCTTAGAGGAGATTGGGGTGATGCCTGGTGATGCAGTCCGGATTGGTTAGTAGCGATGGCGGCGACTCCCGTCGCCGCTCGCCTCGTTTATTCTTCGTGTCTTCTTGTGTTGTCGACACGCTCACTCGCGCAGATCCCGTGTAGCTTCGACAGTGCGGCGATGGAGTAACGGCGAAGAGGAGAGGTGAGGGTGGCGAGCTGCAGCCAGCACGATCTGCGCCGACACTCCGGCATGATCAACGTTTCGGCGGTCCCCGGCGGTCGCTCCGATTAGATAGCACACCGCTACAAGCCGCTACAGTCCCCGAGCTCTCGCAACGTCTCCTTGAATACCGTCCACACCGTCTCTCCTAGTCTTCTTCGTCCACTCTAGTTACCACCAAGCCCGCATTCGTACAGCCAGCATGATGAGTATTTATGTGCGCTGCTGGGTGGCTCGTATGCTGACGATGTGCATGACATATCTACAGCTCTCCAAGTAAACGCCGCATCGAGACGGACGTCATGAAGCTGTGAGTGCTCTCTATGATATGTATTCGCCCCGGCGGGCATGCTGACAGCGCAATGGGCGCACAGACTGATGTCCGACTACGAGGTGAACCTCGTCAACGACAGCATGCAGGAGTTCTACGTCCGCTTCTACGGGCCCGCCGAAAGTGAGTGCTCACACGCATCTATCTACCGCCGCCCGCACTGACCACTGCGTGGCCAGCGCCATTCGCGGGGGGCGTGTGGAAGATCCACGTCGAGCTGCCCGACCAGTACCCGTTCAAGTCCCCCAGCATCGGTTTCATGAACAAGATCTTCCACCCCAACATCGACGAGCTGTGCGCCCCTCTCTCCTTCCTGCACTATCGTGCGCTGACTTACTAGTGTGACGCAGAAGTGGTTCCGTGTGTCTGGACGTTATCAACCAGACGTGGTCACCCATGTTCGGTGCGTCGCACGAGTCGTAGCTGCGGCGAGCCGCCGGTGCACTTATCTTCATATACGTGTCCCTCTCTCTTTGTACAGATATGATCAACATCTTCGAGGTATTCCTGCCGCAGCTCCTCCGATACCCGAACCCGAACGATCCCCTCAACGGTGAGGCTGCTGCATTGCTCATGCGGCATCCCAAGGATTATGACGCCAAAGTCAAGGGTATGTCCGCGTTGCATTATTACAGGTCATATGACGTGCGCTCAATGCGGATTACAGAATACGTACAGCGATTTGCGACGAAGGAGGCGGCAGACGCGGCCGTCGACAAGGACGACGATGACGATGACGACGAAGAGATGAGCGACATCGGCAGCATTAGCGAGGACGACGACGCCTGAACGCTTCGCCCCGCGCCCTTTCCGTTTCATTTTCGGCTTCTTCCCTTCATCTGCCGTGTTTATCACTCACATTTTTTCTTTCCCATTCTTCGCGACTATTACTCATCGGCACTCCATACCTGCATTTATCATTCTAATCGTGCTAGCAGCACAGGCAAGTCTGTAATGTAACACCACCGCTCCCGCTCCTGCTCGTGTCCATGTTGTAGATCTCCACCACCTTTGTTTGTAAACTCACGCCCCGCTACATCCGTCCGCTTTCTCCGCCCCGGGCTCCTGGACATTCCGCCCCTTGTGTACCCATGTGTATAGGGATTCCGCAGTATTACCCAGCAATTGAGGCTTCGTGCGTCCGCAAATGTCTTAGTGTTGTTGTGTGCTGTGCTGTTCCAGAAACGGAGTGGCGTGAAGTGCGCGTCTGCAAATCGGGAGGCGTGTCGCGTGACGATGCGCGACTGACTGACAGAAACTAGGAAATTCAGCTTGGGCCGGGAGTGGGAGTTGATGGCCGGGTGGATTGGGGGCGCTCGGTGACCTGGATGAGCTCGCCGACCTTCTTCTGCACCTCGGTGGCAGACTGGCAGAGGTGTTATGTTCAGTGTTGGATGGAGAAATGATGAAACCGCACACACCTTCATAAGCACGTCTATGTGGGCCTTGACGGCGTCCAACGTGGTCTGTTTCGCCTTGCCCTCTTTAAGGAGGTCCTCCTTTTCCTTGATCAGCTCTCTTCGCCTGAGATCCAGTCTGAGAAAATACAATGGGGGAAGAATCGTACGAGAACGAAGGAGAGTGACGTACCTCTGGCGCTCGGAGAGCTCAAAACTGAGTCGATTGCACATTAACTGGTGCTCATCGGCCAAAACCTCTTCAGTTCGCGCCTCCGCTGGAGCGAGCTGCCTGAACTCGTCCAGGGAATGATAAGGAATATCCTGGTATATGGACCTACACGCATACCCAGTGTGAGCGAGGGTGCCACAGCGCGAAGAAAGACGGGACTGACGCGAACTGGCGGCACTTTTCGATCTCGCGCTCGAGGTGACGCTTCTCGTAGAGGAGGTTCTGGAGACCGAGGTAGGTCTGGTCCATGTCGTGGCGGGAGTCGGCGGTGGCCTGCTTGTGGGCGCGGGTGGCATGGTTGGCAGCGCGGTTGAGGGCTTTGAGGCGGGAGAAGAGGGCGCCGGCGCGGAGTGGACGGTGGTGGGATCGTTGGAGGGGAAGGCGGGGTCGACGAGGCCACGGAGGCTATCAATGACGGGGTCGGGGACTGGCGGGAGGACGACGGCGGAGTGGATGCCGTTCATGGCGCTGTCGTCATGAGTGGCGGCCATAATGGATCGTTAAGCTTACGAATGGTCGAGTGGGAGCGTGAGCTGTGTTCTCGGCGAACAGCGATGGAGAGCGTGTGAAAATGACGGAGAGACCGGGCCGGGGTGGGGACATATGAATCATAGTGAAGCAACAAGCGCGCGTAGGAGCGCGAGTAAGCGCGACCACAAGCACGAGCACAGGCACTGTAAGCACGGGCTACTGCCATAGATCTCGGGCTTTCCCTGCTCGTTCAGCAGGTTCACCTGCTCTCTCTTCACAGATCTCACACTCCGCTACGTCTGTTCTCAGCCCCCTCTCTCCCTTTCTCCTTCTCCCCTCATCCTCTCCCTCCAGATACTCACAACAATGACTCGTCCACGCGCAATGTCGGGGACAATCCCCTCCATGGAGACCGCCCACGAGGAGTTCAAGGACAACACCATCATCATCGGTCTGTTCCTGCTATCTCAGTTCTCCACACTTTATCTGACGCGCACTCCACCTGCCACAGTGCTCGGTGCATCTGGTGACCTCGCGAAGAAGAAAGTACGTGCTGTCTCGTCGGTCGCGTCCACATCATCTCACAGTAGCACTTAAGACTTATCCCGCCCTCTTTGGGCTCTATCGCATGGGTTTCCTCCCGAGAGACGTAAAGATCGTCGGGTATGCCCGCACAAAGATGGACGATGTAGAATACCACAAGCGCATCACTGCCTACATCAAGCTCCCCGACGCTGACCCTGATGCACCCACCAAGCTTGACGAATTCAAGAAACTCACCTCGTACATCTCTGGCGGCTATGAAGACTCCCCTTCCTTCCAGAAACTCAACGACTACCTCGGACAAATCGAATCCGCGTACCAAACAAAGGAGCGCAATCGTATATTCTATCTCGCACTGCCCCCAAGCGTCTTCATCCCCGTAGCCAAGCACCTCAAAGAGGAGTGCTATGTCTTCGCGAACGGCAAGAACCGCATCATCGTCGAAAAACCCTTCGGCAAGGACCTCGAGACCTCTCGCGAGCTCCTCGGCGCCCTCAAGCAGCATTGGACAGAAGACGAGACCTTCCGTATTGACCACTATCTTGGCAAAGAGATGGTCAAGAATCTCCTCGTCCTCCGCTTCGCCAACGTCGCCATGGGCGCTGCCTGGGACAAGAACTCTGTCAGCAACGTCCAGATCACCTTCAAGGAGCCCTTCGGCACCGAGGGTCGCGGAGGCTACTTCGACGAGTTCGGCATCATCCGCGACATCTTGCAGAACCGTGACGGTGCCCACATGCCCCCTGTGAGAACGCGCGCACTCATGCTTCACAGACCTTCTGCAGGTCCTGAGTATTCTCACCATGGAGCGGCCCGTGTCATTCGCTGCGGAGGACATCCGTGACGAGAAGGTGCTGAGACCGTTCTCATATCCTCTCCCACCTGCTTCTCACCCGTCCGCCGACACAGGTGAAGGTCCTGCGCGCAATCCCCCCCGTGGAGCGCAACGACACGCTCCTTGGTCAGTACGTCGCCGCGAACGGCAAGCCCGGGTACCTCGACGACGACACCGTCCCGCACAACTCGATCTGCCCCACGTACGCCGCGACGACGCTCTGGATCCACAACCCGCGCTGGGAAGGCGTGCCGTTCATCCTCAAGGCTGGCAAAGGTCCGTCGCCCGCCCGCGCCCGCCACCGTCGCCGCGCGGATGCTGACGCCCGCTTGCAGCGTTGAACGAGGCGAAGGTCGAGATCCGCATCCAGTTCAAGGACGTGACGCAGGGCATCTTCAAGGACATCTCGCGCAACGAGCTCGTGATCCGCGTGCAGCCGTCCGAGGCGGTGTACCTCAAGCTGAACATGAAGACGCCCGGGCTCTACACGCGTGCGATCCCCACAGAGATGGACCTCACGTATAAGCGCCGATTCGTCGAGGCGAAGATCCCCGAGGCGTACGAGTCGCTCATCCTCGACGCGCTCAAGGGCGACCACTCCAATTTTGTGCGCGACGACGAGCTCGACGTTGCATGGAAAGTGCGTCCCCCCTTCTGTCGCCGTCCGTGCTCCCCTGCTAATCGTGTCGGTGGCAGATATTCACGCCGATCCTGCACTGGATAGACGGCAGGAGCGGGCCCGGGCCCAAGCCCGTGCCGTACCCATACGGCTCGCGCGGGCCCAAGGAGCTCGAGGCGTTCATCGCCAAATACGGGTACAAGCGCACCGTAACGGAGTAGTGAGTGCCGTCCCGCCACTGCCCCGCTCACGTCTGACGCGCTGCGCCCTCCCGTTTCTTCTCTTAACCTTCCCGCTCAGCACGTGGCCGGTGATGAACATTTCGGCGCTCTAGGCTTCGGGGGCGTGTACGATAGTGTATGACGAACGGAACGAGCGAGCGGAAGGGGCGGTCGTGTCACGATTAGTAGGTAATGCATGCATGGTGGAGGGGTCGCGGGACGGAACGTTTCGATATTTAGAAGTCTAGCTGTGTAACGCGCTGTACCAACTCGAGCACCATTGGCATTTGTCTTGCATGTTAGCAGTCATTGTGCGTGTGTGCACGTGGGCGCGTGGAGGCCTCCTCCCGTGGGTGGGACGAGCAGAGTGCAGTGGAATTGGCTCGGGATGGATATGATACAGTGCGGCCAGGCTGCGTGCATGGCTCGGAATAAAGATATCATAGCGCGACAGAGGTATCACAGTACTTATGCATGCAGAAGCCCATAGTGGAGCAGACAGGACAGGACGGACAGAACAGCGATAGCAATGTGGCGCAGGCCCGTACTACGACATAGGAGAAAGACAGACAGAGATACTACCCCACATAGATCCCCCCTACCAACCCCCACTCTCAACCGAACCTAAACTCAAGGCTGCATGAGCGCCTGTGCGACGAACACGGCGAGCAGCGCGACGACGTACGCGGCGAGCCAGGCCGACGCGCGCGGGAAGGGCGCGGGGAGCACGCGGATCAGCAGACGACGCAGCCGCCAGAGAACCACCTGCCAAGCAGACGCAGAGGCGTTAAGAACGGGCCCTTGATGCGGTGGCACGGGTCAAATCGCGAAACCAGCGAGGGGGGGTAGAGGGGGGAGGGGGAGGGGAAAGAGGGGAAGGGAGCGACGTACCAGTTGCTGTTGAGCTGCTCGATCCAGTGCACGACGAGGCGCAATCGGAGGCGGGGCGAGCGGATCGGGAGCAGTTTGGCCTTCTCGTGGTCATCGATCGGCAGGATCTGCAATCACCGTCAGCGCTCCGGTGCACGAAAAAATATAGCGGTGAATGGGTATATCGCATGCGCGGGACTCACCAGCGCCATCCAGAAGCTGAAGCTCGCGGGGTCGTTCGGCATCGGCACGTACGCGTTATTGAGGTGCTGCACGACCCACGGCGTGCCCTCGCGCATCTGGTCCAGGAACGCGTGGCACTTCGCCATCAGCTCTTCATTCGTCGGCACGCGCGGTAAGGTGGGAAGCAGTGTCGCCCGCGACACAGAGCACGCATCGAGGCCGGGCGGGGGCACCGCTGACGGCTGTGCCGAAGGAGGTGCCACCACAGACGTCAACGCGATGGCGCCGCCCACCCCCAACTCCACGCCCTCCCCAATCTCCGCACGTACCGCATCCGCCACAGGCGGCTCCTCCGCATCGCCGTCGAGCTCCTCCTCGTAGTCGTCGATGCGCTCGATGCGCCCGACAGTGTACCCGTCGAGCGTGCCGCGCTCCATGATACGGAAGCGCCACGTGCCCCACGTCTCGACGAGACTGCGTCCGTCGGGCAGCATCCTCACGTTCTTGATCGCAAGCATCGTGCCGTAGTCGTTTCCCGCGCCCCCGCCTGCGGGCGCAGTGCGCGCCGGCGGGACCATCCCGAAGCACGGGTGTGGCGTCGCGAGGCACCGGCGCAGCATCAGGCGATACCTACATCGAAATCGAAAAAAAAATCGATAGAAAAAGATAAGCATGAAATTAGCGGGGTTTAAACGGGGGGATGGGTGTGGGAAGGACGTACCGGGGTTCGAAAAAATGTAGTAGCGTGGGCATGCCCGGGAAGCTGAGCTGACACACGAAGATGGGCGTGTCGAGGCGCGCATCGCGCTCCTCTGCCTCCAGCGCCGCACCGCGCTCCGCGTACGCTTCCGGAAACGCCTTGAGAACTATATGGTGCGATCCGCGTCAGCGCCGACCGAATAGGCGGGTTCTAAGAGGCGAACTCACTGATCGCAAGGAGAACCTTGTTGCAAGGGTGCTCCTGGAAGTAGTCGTACCCGGGGAGTGTCTGTCTGCAGAGCGGACACGCAGGACTGTGGTCGAGCGAGCGGTGCAGGCACTTGGAGCAGAACGTCTGAGCGCAGAAAAATGGTCAGAGACGCGGAGTGAGCGGCGCAAATGGCATCATTTTACGGCAAAGAGTGACAGACGAATGGAAAAAAATAGGTCGGAGACTGAAACCCGGTCGCGACGGTGTGAGACGCAAAGCATAAGAAGTAGGACGGTAAATCTTTCGGAAGAAGCAGACGGGGGCGCAAGTCAGCGTAGAGACAAGACATCCCAATAAGGAATTCCACGCCTCAGGATCAGGAGGCTGAGGTGATCGGGCAGCGATCGAGCAACAGCTTCCACCCGCAAACACAACTAAATACTGCGCGTTGCTGATAGCGGGCCACAATGAGGCCGCGAAAAGCAAAGATACTCACATGTTGGCAGGGCGTGGTGACAGGCTGCCAGAGCAGCGCAAAGCAGATTTCGCAATTCAGCTCCGTGAGGAGCTCCTTCTCGAAGTTTGTAGTAGGGTCGGTTGCCTGTGGAGGAGGCCGGGGCGGCGCGTGAGAGCGGGGAAGGCGTCGACGGCGTTTTCGCGCGCGCATCGGCGCGCCCGTGGAGGAGCGGGAACGGGAGCGCACGCGGGAGCATGAGGCGGACGGGCCCGCGGTGTCGAACCCGCACTGCTGCTCCTGCGTGAGCTCTGGCCGCGCCAGGGGCGGATGTGAGGCAGAGAGGGCGCGTCCAGCGGTGGTGGAAGGTTGGTCGGAAACAGGAATGCCGGGGACGGTTGCCGCTGATCGTCTGACTGCGAGGAATCTGGGAGCGAAATATACTCGAGCTCGCTGTCGGAATCGCCCGCTTCGGAATCGGTGTGCTCGTCTGCGTCCGGGGCATAGGAAGGAACTGGAGCGGATGGGGCGTCATGGGGAGAGGTATGGGGTCGATGGATGAGGGAAATAATCTTGTTGGTAGTAACGTCAACGCGGGAGCTGGGGGAGGTGGTGCTGTACCAGGATTGATCAGAAGAAGCTGGAGTATAGCCTACCGGAGGAGAGGTGGTAGATGAAGAGGACGGAGGAGGGCATGTTGGTAGGGGACATCGAGGAACGGTTGCGATTGAGGATGAGGAGTCTGAAGATGTGGAAAAAATGGAGGAGAGCACAGAGGGTGGTTGGGACTGGGGAAAATGGGAAGAACAGACTGTGTGACCGCAGCGGAGAGTTACTGGAGCAGAAAGGACACTGGGAGGGTCGCAGAGCGGGCAGAGGACGAGTGGAATGAATTGTTGTGGGTCCATAGCGGCATGCAGAGGAGGGGAGAAGAGGTTTGAGGATACAGGGTCGTGAGGGGGATGATGGGAGAGAGAGGAAGAAAGAGGAATGGCGGGAGACAATGGGGCGGGTTCTATGGAGGGAGAGAACGATCTTCGGGGAGCATCTTGGGAAGACAAGCTCAGTGGAGAACACGCGCAAGTTGGAGGAGAAGCACTGCGGCGAATTAGGCAGTGGCTGCTGCGATCTACTGCCTGCGCTCGATCTGAGCCCTCTGCACGATCTGCTCCTCCCAGATCCGATGTGCCACGGCCGTCCTCAACACGGACGTCCCCCTTGGCTGCTGCACTGTTGGCTGCTATAGTGTTGGCTCCTACAGCAATCGTTTCTCCCTCTACGGTGAGGCCCTTTCTCGGATCCATGCCCTCCGACGCCACCTCATGCCTGCTCACAACGTATCTGGCAGTCCTCCTGCTCCACTCGCCCTCGCTCGTGTCGTCTTCAATCGCTCTGCCCTTGCCCTTGTCTGGCATACAGCTCCTCAAGAACGTGCGGATGCTCTGTCGATGCCGGTGTTATTGCGCGCACACGGAAAGAGACATGAATGACGACCAAGTGTGCGCTAGAGAAAGCGACGCAGACGACGCTCGCAACTTGTTGGTCGCATTCTACCACGTGACTTTCGATCGCGCTCTCGGCTATTCCACGTGTTGACCCGATCACGATCAGATCCCAGAGATTCATGCCCTCGACGCCACTCGTTAGTTTAACTCTCCTCTGCTATGGCAATGCCTCCCAATGCCACGCTGCACCGTGCGCGCTATGTCGTCTCGTTATGCAATGGCCTTGCAATCCCTCATTCAGCCCACCTTCGCCATTGCTTCCATGTCTTCGCGGATCTCTGAGTACTGGAACCTGTGCAGGTACTTCGCTCCACCAGCGGTTACTTGCCCAGATGCGCAGCAACCCGTCTATCAACACCAGTCTCCTGGTCCAACTATGCTATCTCAGCTCTTCATAAGCATATATTGCTCACGCCTCTCCTTCGACCGTTCAATTTCCACCGCTACGCAAGCACCACGCACTGTTCCGAATGTGTCACAAGCCTATAGCGCCTGCGATGCGCTATATCAGCTTGTCATCTCCATGACTTCAGGTCTGCATCGAGCAGTCATGTATCTCCACTACATCGCGAACCGAACTCCCCGATACTCTCCGCGGTCGCAATTCTAGCTTTCCATCGTGCAGATATGGTCTTCGACGCTCTCTGTGCAACTTCCGGACCCGACACGCCGTGAGATGGGGACCTCTCCACCCATTCCCATCTGACAGCTGTTCAACAGTCATCCGTGAGCTGACAGCGACCGAACGTGATTGGTCGACATATGGCGATTCGGGGCAACCACCTGCGGCCTGCGTCCTCGGTGTTCTTGCGCATGTCAATGCCATCATTCCTGATCTCTTCCCCTCCGGCGATGCCATCGTCATATCCAGAGCTCCCGGTCGGTATTTGCGCGTCATTCCCGGCATCATGATTCCGGCCGCGACTGTGTATTCATTAAACTCTGTCCGCTACTTGCTAAGCTTGCGCTTAAGCTATTAGTTGTATTCGACCGTTCGTGATATGAACCCAGTGTGGCAACATGGTAGAAGAGCTCGTTCGACATGCCGTGTACTCAAGCCCGTACTCGTGCCCCGACGTCAGCGGGGCTATGCACTGGCAGAGCATGACAAAGGGGATGCTGCGTTTCCGCGTTGAGTAGACCTCGTATACGTACAGGTGTGTAGATGTCACCGCCCGCTGTATGTGTTCTCTGGAAGCCATATACAATGCCCCATATATACCTTCGATTCGGCATCGTAGTTACTGAGAATTCATCCATCCATGTATATACCATCTTCGGATCTCAAAATAAGCAAGAAACGAACTCTTCGCGCGCGCGAATGCATCCTCGCAATACTTCGTACATCGCCTCGTGTTTTATGTTCTACCAACCTTCGTCGTCCTCCGCCGTAGCCCTCTCCTCCACGATCGGCTCCACAATCTCCCACCCAATTTCTTTCCCCGCCCAGAACGGCACCACCTTGTTCTCACCCTCCCCATAGCCCTCTGCCGTTACTATGCTGTCAGACACCCGCCGCAGCAGAACGCGCGCATCATTTTCAGTAGCAGGCCTGCCGTAGAACGCGCGTCCGTGCGTGCTGATGAAGCCCTCCAGCTTATCAAGCGCGCCGAACGAGTCAAGCAGGTGTGCGACGAGCGGGAGGAGGATGGGAGAAGTGTACACGCCCGCTGCGCACGGCTGCGTCGGGCTCGCGGTCGCCTTCGTGTGCGCAGGGTGCGGCGCAGAGTCCGAGCCAAGGAAGAACCGCGGGTGGCCTGCACACGACATCATATATTTTGGCCAAGCCCCAGCCGCGAGCATGAGCACGCACCTTCCTTGACGACGTCGCGCAGCGCCTGGCGGTCGTCCGGGTACTTCGCGACGGGCTTGCAGAAGTTCCACGCCTGGCCCGCCCAGTCGTCGACGGTGAGCGCGAGGTGGTGCGCGGTGATCGTGCACGCGACGGTGTCGCCGAGGCTTTTGACGCACTCGACCGCTGCGCGCGTCGTCGCGTGCTCGAGCACGATGCGCAGGCGCGGGAAGGCGGCGTGCAGCGCGCGCAGGTGCGGGAGGAACGCGGGCTCCGCGTTCAGCACGCACGTGTTGCCCGGGCGCGGAGGGCACCTCGCCGTGCAGGTTCAGCACGAGGCCCGCCGCCTCCATCGCGGCGAACACGGGGTAGTACGCCTCGTACGACTCGATGCCGCCCTCGGAGTTGGTCGTCACGCCGCGTGGGTACGACTTGACGCCTGGGCTGGTGTGAAGACGGGAGGGGCGGGTGAGGGACAGGGGACGTACCGACGATACCGGCTTTTGCGGCTTTGCGGATCTCGGCGGGAGTGAGCTCGGGCGAGAGGTACAAGGTCATGAGGTATTCGACGGCGGGGTCTATGGCCTGCAGCTGGGCCTTATAGAGCAGCGCCTGCTCGGTGTTGTGATAGGTGGCTTGAGGTTAGGCTGCATGCATTCATTGAGTATCGACATCGATCCGCCGCAATACCAGACAAAAAAAGCACCATGACATATGCCAGCCTGAATCCGCCCTTGCGGACATGTTTTGTGACGAGGGCAGAAAGTTCGCCCTGGCGGAGGTGCACATGGAAGTCGCAGGGGACACAAGCGAGATGGTGTCCATGATACAGACCTGCGCGATCACGTGGCCGACGCGTGCAGCCTGTTTGGTTGACTCTTCGTTCAACCGCCTGTCTCTAACAACGCCTCTCTCAACAACACCTGTCTCCAACCTCCCGCCCGCCCGCACCACCCACCGCTCACGCAGACGTGCCAAAAACTCTGAAATTTTATATCTATCGCCATGGTCGCCGCGGGCACCATCACAGTCGCAGGTCAGCCCGGTCCTTTGTCTCTCTCCGCGCGCGCTGCACACGGTAAGCTCACCCCGCAACCCAGTCCGCGTGCGCCCCCGACCGCATGGGAGTCTGCACGCCTGCCGCAGCCGACGTACGACGCCTGCATCCGCGGGGACGGCGCGCTCTCCACCCCGAGCGGTCGCTCCGCCGCGACCACCGCGCCGCTGCGCGACATCGTGCAGATCGTGGACGACCGCGTGCTCACGTTCGATCCCCAGGAGAAAGACCAGACGCGCGCGTTCGTCGAGCGCGGGTTCATGCCCCCCGGCACGAAACGCTACAAGGACCGCCGCTTCATCTTTGACCGCGTGCTCACTCACGCTGCGCGCCAACAGGACGTGTACGAGTCCACTGCGAAGCCGCTGCTGCGTAATTTATTGGACGGGTTTAATGCTACGATATTCGCTTATGGTGTGAGTGCTACCGCCCTCCCTTCCCCCCCCGTCTTAACCTCTTTTTCTGGCTATGCGCGCGCAGGCCACAGGCTGTGGCAAGACGCATACTATTAGCGGTACGGACAGCGACCCGGGGATTATCTACCTCACCATGGCGGATCCTTCCAGGAGATCGAGGACCGCAGGGAGGACCACAACGTCGATGTCGTCGTGACGTTCCTCGAAATATACAACGAGGAGATCCGGGACCTCCTCGCGGAGCCCGGACACCCACGCCGCGCGGCGGCCTGCAGATCCGCGAAGACAAGGCCGTGAAGGTCGTCGGGCTCGCGGAGCTGCGCCCGACGAGCGCGGACGAGGTGAAGCAGATCGTGCTACTGGGGAACTCGCGGCGCACGCAGTCGCCGACGCACGCGAACGAGACGTCGTCGCGCTCGCACGCGGTGCTGCAGGTGCACGTCACGCAGTCGCCGCGCACCGCGTCGCTCACGGAGCAGCGCACGATGGCGACGCTGTCGATCATCGACCTCGCGGGGAGCGAGCGCGCGGCGGCGACGACGAACATGGGGCAGCGCATGGTCGAGGGCGCGAACATCAACAAGAGCCTGCTCGCGCTCGGGAACTGCATCAACGCGCTGTGCGAGAGCGGCGGCGCGATCCGCCACGTGCCGTACCGCAACAGCAAGCTCACGCGCCTGCTCAAGTTCTCGCTCGGCGGGAACTGCAAGACGGTCATGATCGTGTGCGTCGCGCCGACGTCGGCGCATTTTGACGATACGCATAACACGCTCGTGTATGCGGAGCGCGCGACGAAGATCAAGACGAAGGTCGTCACGCGCAACGTCGTGAACGTCGACCGCCACGTCGGGCAGTACGTCGAGGCGATCAACCGGCTCAACCTCGAGGTCCGCGAGCTCAAAGAGAAGCTCGCCGGGAAACGCGATGTGGAAGCAGAGAAGGAGCGGAGGAGGAAAAAGGAAGCAGCGCAGGAAATCGAGAAGGCGAAAAGCGATCTACAGCTCAAGGCCGAACAGACATACACGATCGATCCGACGGTGCGACTTGTGCGGGCAAGATCGCCGTTGCACAGGCGAAGCTCAAGGTTTTACGTGTGCGCCTCGCGCAGCTCGACGCACAGGCAGCATCGTCGCCGCTCTCCCCGGACCTCGAGGCGGAGCGCGGGCTCCTGCAGGCACTCGCAGGCCCCGAAGAGCAGGTGCTCAAGACGGACTCTGCGCTCAACGTGCGCGTGCAGAAGGCGGGCAACTCCGGCGCGATGTTCGAGGCGACGCTGCGTGCCGTAAGCGAGCGGCGGTCCGACAAGCTGGACGATGTGAGCGTGGAGAACGTCAAGCTCGACGCGCGCTGGCACAAGGCCGACATGGAACGCGTGAAGGCAGAGGCGGGCCAGGAGGCACTGAAGGATGCCGTCGCCAACCAGGCAGAGACCGTGATGAGCCTCGTCGGGATGGTGAGCAGGTGCACGGTGATGCTCAACGAAGCCAGCCGGGCGCTGCGGTCGTCCACCGAGGAGGGACGGGACAGCATCGAGGCGACTGCTAAGGCACTCGCATCGTCACTGAAGAATGTGGCGGATAGCAACGACGAGGCGTTCAAGGCCCTCCTTGGACATTCTATCGCCGATTATGCCGTCAGCCCTCGTCCTCAGGGAACATCTCTCCACAGCTTCAAGGGCTATCCATCCAGCCTTGGTATCGGTCGTGTCACTTCAGGCCCCGTTGTCTCTCAGCAGACGAAGGCCAATGTGTCGAGGCGCTCGTCGTCTTACGGTTCATCTGTTGGAGGCTCTCCACTCCGGAAGTCGCACAAGAGTCCACGAAAGTCATTGCGCTCAAGCATGGCACCGGCTCCATATAGACGTGTGTCGGACAAAGCCCCGGGCAAAAAGAAGGGCGTGCAGTGGAAGGACTTGGCTGGGCAGGGTGATATTGACGACGCTGGGACTACATCGACGCCAGAAGTTGTTATCTCAATCACACCTGCAGACTCGGGCTCCAGCATCTCTTCACTTCCCTCAGTACCCTCGCTTCGTCGAAACATATCAATCGGCGGGTCGGAGAGCGAATGGGAAGATGAGAAGACGGAGGACAGTGTGAACTTGAGCTTCGCCTCGTCTTCAGCACCCACGTCGTCCGCGATCCGCACACATGGGAAACGGCCCCGCGCCAGTCGTTTGGACCCGACCTTCCTGAAGTCGCGATCGAGAGGCTCGGTGCTTGGCAGTCTGGCAGAGGATGATGAGGACGCCGCAGCAAGTCAGGGATCACCCAGACGAGCATCGCCACTATCAGACCGCAACATGAACCGCGCTCCCTCGCCTGCAGAAGGCTCCTCGAGCGGTTCTGACACATTGCACGTTCCGAAAGGTCGCGATCGCCACCATAACAGCCCGAGCAAGCGGATGCCAATGTCATCGAAGACTGGCGGCGGCATTGCTGCAAAGAGCAACCGACGCCGTTCGAATATTGGGCCTCAGCGCAGCGAGCGACCGCGGAGGCGGTCCAGCATGATCCCGCAGTTGTCGCCACGGTCCAGCGAAGCAAACGACTCGGGTAGCGGATCGCAGGCTCTCTCGAAGAGTGTCAATGGGGGCCCACGGCGGGTGCAGATTGGGGAACGGTCGCCGGCAAAGAGGCCCAAGCGAATGTCACTGCTCGCGGTGTCCAGTGCGAGACTGAATGGGTCAATGCGGTTCAAAGCATTTGATCCTAACGCAAGCATGGAAGTTAGTTTCCGGAGCGCGGGGGGTTCAAGACCGTTGTGGAAATGATAAAAGTTCGTACCCACTAGAAGTTATATGTACTTCAAGGAGGCAGGGACCTCCCTTTTGATATTTGTATCCTCGATTTTATGTTAGCAGTTCACGACTATCATGACCTCCTCTCTATTGATTATGTCTGCCACGTCGACGTCCCATCACATCTGTTGTAAAGTGCACTATACCTTGACACACCGATGTTTAACTAGTATCCTATGACATTCATCTCTAGTGCCCAACGTGTTTGAGCCAAACTCCATTCGAGTTCGGCTGGCGACCAACAGAATCTAGAAGTGTTGCTGAAGTGAAATGATTTTCCACTCGGTGGCAAAGTAAGCCGGAAAGGAAAACTCGCTGAAGATGCAACAAGAACAAAGGAGACATAAATAATATCTATTACGCGTGCTCATGTCACCCGATATTAGAAAGCACGTTTTACTTCGAAGAACGACTGGGACAAGTATTAGATTGTCACGCATATGAAATATTGAGGAACCCCGCGCACCTTCAGATAGTACACTTGCCATGCCACCACCGTAAAGAGGACGCCTGCCTGTAATACCGACCACCACTTCACTCGAGCATTCGTCGATTCTGCTGTGTTCCGATGTGTCCGCTCGCGGACAACAATGTACTCCTGCTCATCCTTGACTGTCGTGAGACCATTCGCAAGCGACCGAATCTCGCGTTCAATGGGGGAAATGATATCTATGAGAAAGCAGGTCAAATAAATTAGGGACCAGGGTATAGAAACAAACCATCGTCGTCAACATAGATGACTCCATGAACGTTGAAGCTAAATGATAAATAGGAAAATCAAGGCCAGATTCGTAGGTGGCAGAGACTATACGCACCTGACCATCTTGTCGACCACCGTGCTCATTTGGTTTGAGAAGCAATACTCATGCCGACCATCTTTCTTGGCTGTGATAGAGACTGTCCCGGTGGATTGCTTCAGGTGTTTCCCAAGAGCATGGTTGTCTGGATCCGCAAGCTGGGTCTTCGGGTGAGTGCATAATGCAACGTCGGTGAAGCAGCACTCACCCAGAAGTCAATGTCTAGGTGGCCGCCACCTCCCACTTGATACGTGACCGTCATCTAGGATGCATAAGTATGGGATTGAGGCCATGGAAGAGCTTGCCTGTACTTTATCATTAATGTGTAGGTCCTCAAAGAAGCATTCTTTCTTGGACGCAGGGACTTCAATCATATGAGAAGAAACAAGAGCCGGAAGAACGAAAAACAGCGACATCCACATTGTAGAAAGCATAAGGGTATATTGTCGTGGCATTGTCGTCGAGTGTGATCAGGTAGTCCGAGACGCCGAGTACAGCAAGTGCATTGACACGTGAAGGAAGACCCCGAATCACAATAATGCGGCTTCGGGGTCCTTGTAGGAGCAAAGGGATTGGACACACGCGACTCGACCTTTCTCTTCTGCTTTTCGTGATCCTTCCTTTCATCTTCGTCTTGCTCTTACTTCATCTCTCCCCTCTCAACCAATACCCCGATCTATCATGTCAGAATCTGCTATCACCGATGCTCTTGCTCCTCGGGTGCGTCTCATTCTTCCTGGGCAAGCATGCGAGCGTCAAAGATCGCGCCACTATCCCAGTACTAGAGGATTATTCGCTAATAGCTTTGACTTGCGCGCGACAGGAGGATGAGCATGATCCCCAATACGAGCCGGTGATCAAGCTCACCGAGCAGGTCGAAACGAAGACAATGGAGGAAGACGAGGACGTCCTCTTCAAAATGTGCGTGCCGATCTTTCTTCTTCCGATATCTGATTGTTCTGATGGTGATATCCGCTCTCTGCCCTTTTGCATAGGCGTGCGAAGCTCTTCAGGTTTGTGACCGAGTCTTCAGAGTGGAAGGAGCGCGGCACAGGTGATGTCCGCCTACTTGCACACAAGGAGACGAAGAAGGTTCGGCTAGTGATGAGGCGCGATAAGACCTACAAAGTCTGTGCCAATCATGCGAGTGAGTTCGCCTTCCATGTGCCTTCTTTACCTACTACATGACTACCCGTCTCAGTCACCCCCGACATGCGGCTGCAGCCCAACATCGGATCGGACAGAAGCTGGGTCTGGAAAGTTGCTGCCGACTACTCCGAGTCGCCCCCCACTTCCGAAACCCTTGCCATCCGGTTCGCCAACGCAGAGAGTGAGCCTCGTGTTGCGCGCCCTTCTCTACTTCTATGTCTAATTTACCTCCACAGATGCCCTGCAGTTCAAGGTTGCCTTCGAGAAAGCGCAGAAGACGAATGCAGACATTGCTGCCGGTGTCGTTCCTGCCTCTGCACCTGCTGTAGAAGAGAAGAAGTCTGAGGAAGCTCCTGCTGAGAAAAAGGAGGCTGTCGAAGGGGAGCCTCCCGCAGAGAAGGCACAGTCCGCAGAGGAGAAGAAGGAAGAGTCCAAAGCTGAGGAAGCTTGAACTCATCGTCATCTCTTCAATCTGTGGCCTCGCGATACATCTTACAATAAGATGGGTTGGCCTTGTATAGACGTGTGATTTTCTTTTTTTACGGTTCTCTTTCTGCCTTCCAAGGTAATTTCACAGCTCTCGTCACCATCTGTATCATTCCCCTCGCATACAGTACATCGTGTTATACAGTACAACATCAAAATCCCTGAGATTACACTGATACACTGGTTAACGTGAATTATAATTTGCCATTCATATACCGCTCTTCGGCCTCTGCCCATGCTGCCCACATTTTAGGGCCTTCGCCATTACTCCAGTACATTGCAGGTCGCTCGCGTCGGACAACAGCATCAGTGATCAGAACATGTCGTATGTGCTGATGGCTTGCTAAGGGAAACCGAAAACCAGTAGAACGCATTGGAGACGTACCGATCCACTGCGAAGTGCTATAATCAGTGACATACCTTGAGAACAGTTTCTGACAACACTCACGGTGCTTCATACATTGGCTCCAGCAGAAGAGATTCCTGGATTGTGCATGAGCCTACATGCGTAGATTGGAGATGATTAGACATACCATGATACCGCGTAATCCTCTGGCACCACCGCCGCGTTCAGCAGCCTTCCGACAGATCTCGTCGTAGGCCGCACTGGTGAACCTGATCTCAATACCAGAATAGCCGAACAGGGCTGTATACTGAGAGACGAGGGACCCTCTGACTTCGGTGAGTACCTGTCTCAGGTCAGACGGTGTCAGTGGCGATAACGTCGTGATCGTGGGCATCCGAGAGATGAACTCTGGGATGAAGCTAGTGGACGATCAGTCGGGTTACCATGAAAGTAAAGACCGGCATACCCATATTTGACAAGGTCTGCAAAGTTTACAAAATTTTGAAATATAAGTTTGCGCATAGACAAGAAAGATAGTTGTGTGTGCACCGTGAGGTTCAGTATGCTGCAGGGTATCGACCTTGTTGGGTGTGAAAAATGGAAACGGTGAGCTTGATGTATCTTCAGATGTCGAGGACAGATTGGCCGTAAAGCCTATCGACTAGCGCAACTGACATCATTATCTAGAGCGATTCCTTGACCATGAAAGAACTGACCCCTTTCGCAACACGTCGTTTAATGATCTCCTCGAGGCCTACGAACGCACCGCTGAGGATGAAGAGGACATTAGATGTATCGATGGCATATGAATCGGGCCTTGCTATGAAATCGGACAACGGTTATCACTACGTTCAACGACATTAAAATTCACAGATGCTCACGGACACCTTGATTCTTCTGCCCGGATCTAGGATCGCCATCGACTCCCTGAGTTGGGGAAGCACTGGGGGAGCCTTTAACCTGGACTGTAATGACGGAGCCCTCCATCATGCGTAATAGTGCCTGTTGCACCCCTTCGCCTCCAACGTCTCGAGTACCCTCGCTGCCGCCACCAGTTTTCCTAGCAATCTTGTCTACCTCATCAATGTAAACGATGCCCATACTGTAGCGCATTCTCGTGAGTAGCGCAGGAAAAAGGTGATAACTAGACTGACCTGGCGCGATGTGGATCCCAATTCGCGGCTATCAGCTGAAATAAAACATTCACGTTAAATGTATAAAATTGCTTGCCAACAGACATACCAGACGTTGGATACAACTGTCAACGTCATCCCCGACATCTATATCGAGGCCAGTGATCACTATGGGAGTCCAATATGGAGCAAATGGTACTAACAGCCTGCCTAATTATGGCATGTCAATGCTGTAGTCACACTAGAAAATGGGGCGTACCTGTGTAAAGGACGTTGCATCGCTCACGGAGAACGGGGACATTGAGCACCTTAGCCAAGGTCTTTGCCAGCAATGTCTTGCCTGAGAGCTGTCAATCATAAAGCCAGATGAAGGGCTGCTTAGACATACCTGAACCTGTTGGTCCGCTGTATAAAAGCAAGGCATTAGATGCAGAGAGACAGACACGAAGCAGCCGTACATTACCAAAACGTTGCTCTTCTCAAAGAGAGGCAACGGATTGCGAGCTTGAAGTGAGGGAATGGGAATGCGATAAGGATGGGGATATAGGTGCGTAGATTGAACGCCAACTGGTGCTGCAATACGTTGCGGAATGAATTAGACAAAAATGCAGCTAATATACGAACGTTCCTCTGATGTATATTCGTCCGATCTGAAACTTTCCGCGGATAGGTAGTTTGCATGAACTCGATTGTAATGATTGAAGACGCTTTAGCGACTTGAGAATCACAGCCTCGTAGAGCAATGGGTTACAACGACGTACGCGACTGAGAGCACCTTCTTCGCATTCTCTTGTCCGACGACGTACTCATCCAGGTATTGAACCAGCTGCCATGAGACTGTCAATACCATCCCTGCAGTTCATTCAGGCGATCTAAATATACCTGTCGAGGAGTAGCTAATCCTGCTGGCCTTGCAAAGAATGGCGCGTTACCAACATCGTTCTGCGGTGGAACATAGTCATAACGGGCCTGCGTTCGGAGAGACCGAGTAAATATTCGCATATTACGAGGCCGCCACAAAGCCATCACGACCGAGCGAAGTGAAAAGCTAATAGTACAGTAATATAATGCCAGCAGCCTGAAGGAAGTCGGACTCGGAGATGAGTCGATCGCCGAGTAATAGATCTATAAGCGCCCATAATGTAACCAGTTTGTACAAGTTTGTTCACAACGACTTTCACCTCCATCATGGCAAGACATTCCCGCTCCACTTCTCCCCGTCCGAGAGACGATGACCGTCGTCGCGACAGGTCTCCAGGCAGAAGACGTTCACGGTATGACGATAACGACGCGCCACGAAGCCGTCGTCTATCCAGGAGCAAGAGTCGCGACAGAGAACCAGAATCATCGCGTCGTCGTAGAGATCGAAGCCACAGTGTAGAAAGGGAGAAGAAGAAGTAGGTGATATCCTTTACTTCTTGGTTGGATGTCATAACGATGTACACAGGCGCAAACGCGACAAATCAGAGGAGAGAAAGGCTCGCAAGGCGGAGAAACGAAGAGCAAGGGAAGAGGAAGAAGCTCGCAAAGTAGCCGAATTGAGCGTATACAGCGCGACTGACAATCCTTTCCACGATGTCAACCTCGGCCAGCAATTCCGCTGGCACAAGAAAAACGAGCAAGAGCGGAAGCAAGGCTTGTCAATTGCGGAGGCGCAGAGAAGGGAAGCTATCAGGCGGCAAGAGGCTAAGGAGGAGCTGGAGAGTTGAACAAACGGCGTGCGGAAAGAGAAGCAGAGCAGAAGATCAGGGAAGAAGAAGAAGTGAGGATGCAGAGGTTGGCGGAGTCAGCTCAAATGGCTGATTGGCTGTCAAAAGAGGAGGGTTTCCAACTCGAACAGGAGCGGACGAGGGCGATTATACGTCTCAAGGAGAAAAGGGCCAAAGCAGTTGATTTCCTTGCCCTCAATTTACGGTATGTCAACCCGATCGAAGAAGAGGACAAGGAACTCGATGCAGACGGACTGGAGATCGACCTCGATGAGCCGTATAACATCATTGACGTGAGTTTTTCCATGTCCCCTTTCTCATATAAATATTGACGCTTATTCAGAGTCTCACTCCTGAACAAGTGGAGGAATTGCACAATGACATTGAACGCTATCTAAGCCTGGAGCTCTCCGAGGTGAACATCGAGTTCTGGACAGTACGTACCATTCATATTTGTTATAAATTGCTCTTTACTCACTTTTCTAGAATATGATGGTTATCTGCAAAGATCAATTGGACCGTATAAAAGCAACACAGCGCATGGGTGCTGAAGCAGCCGCTGCGGTAGAAGCGGACATCACCGCTCTGCTTCAAGGAAAATCCTATGACCATCTAGTTGCCCTCCAGAAGCAGGTTCAAGCGAAGCTTTCCAGTGGCGAACCGATAGATGTAGACTATTGGGAAGGCTTGCTTAAGAAATTACTGGTATGGAAAGCAAAGGTTAGCATCGATAGCCCATGTTGTTCGGACTTTAATTTACTTTCCTCATCAGGCGAAGCTGAAGAGCCTTCACGAGGTTGTTGTCCGCAATCGCCTTGAACAGCTTCGGAAGCGGCAACGAGACGAAGCTTTGCAAGCACAAGAGGAGTTGTTGGCCGGTGTTGCCAAATCGGCTTCAGCGGGCGAGCATCGTAATATTATTCCTGTTGTCGGTAGCTCCGAGCAAGAGGCTGCGGAGGAAGTGGAGCCGTACGACAGGTCAATGAGTCCGGAATTGCTCGATATTAGGAAGCTGCATCACGAAGATCGACAGGTCGACATTGTAACGACATTGGAGGACCTTCGGTATCTTGTGAGTATTGACATCGTTAGTCTATAACTGCTGTACTCATTCGATAAATCAGATGCAACAACGTCGTGCTGTCGCTGGCTCGAGATTCGTCCCGAAGAGCACAGAAGCTCCCGTTGAAGTTCAGGATATTGAAGCACCGAGTGGCGCAGACCTTGCTTCGGAAGCGCTCTATCGTGCGGAAGCCGAGCGAGAACTCGACGAAGAAGAGGAGCTATTTAATATCGAGGAGAACATTGTGAATCCTACCACGTATAATTGGGAGGACAAGTATCGTCCGCGCAAGCCCCGTTACTTCAACAGAGTGCACACGGGTTATGAATGGAACAAGTACAATCAAACGCATTATGAGTGGGTGTCCCTATTTATATCATGCACACTTCGTCATGACCGTGCGTTTAGTACGGATAATCCTCCGCCCAAAGTTGTGCAGGGATACAAGGTTCGTGCTGTTCAGCATTTTAGATGACGTGTCTATCCTAACTGGACCTGTGTAGTTCAATATCTTCTACCCTGATCTCATCGACAAGTCCAAGGCGCCCACGTACAAGATCGTCAAAGAGCCTGGCAATGACGAGACTGTATTGCTCCATTTCACAGCGGGTCCTCCATACGAGGATATTGCGTTCAGGATCGTTAACCGGGAATGGGAGTTCTCTCACAAACGGTGAGATTGCTTTTTGTCCCCTCCCATGTTCGTAGTACTCACTCGAAAATCAAGTGGTTTCCGAAGCAGTTTTGACCGGGGCTGCTTATCACTATGGTTCAACTTCCGCCGCAATGTGAGTCTTGTTTTTATGTCACTTTCTCCTCAAACTAATCGAGATATATGTAGTTCTACCGCAAATAGCTCGCATCGGGATCCTCGCCTCCAGCTTTGTGTATAGCCCAAATGTATTGTACTATTCGTATCGATAACTCTGCATCGCAATACTTGTGGGGCTCTATCAAGCGTCGAGAGTATGTAAGTTAACCAAATATGTCAATGTTTTATCTTGCTGGCCTTGAAAGCGGCGTGCTCGTTCGAAGAAAGTAAAGGTAATCTTTTTACATTATGTGAAACATCGTCTTTCGTGCCACCCCACTTGTTTGTTCAGTTCGGGACACAGGCTTCGATATTTTTTCAAGGGTATTTTCTGCGGACTACGCTCAGGTGCAGCATCATCTCAGTGCACTGCATTGCTCCTATATCATTTCCCACCACTTCATCACTCCACTCTCCACGGATCTAGTAATTCCGCAGGGCTCGGAGATGTTGGTACCACAATCCGGCTTCGCTTGCTTGGATGATGGCCGACATGCGAACGCAATCACCATCGAAACGATTTACCTCTGCCGTGTGGCTCACTCTCAACACATGAATTACTACATGTGTCTTCAAGCGCAGCCTGACGCTGTGGAGTCAATCATTGTATGTTCGAGCCCTCCTCTTTCTGTGGAGCGATGTGAGGGTGCTCACTCTAAGCGAAAGGCTCACAGATGCATTTATCTACATGCATACTGCCACCGTTTGTGAATGACCCGAGCATAATCTCTGATAGGCCCAGACGGATGCCTGTAGACGCCTTCCGACATGTTTTGAAAAATGTTCACTATGGAAGGACAGAGGTAAATTTGCATCGCAGCTGATGCTCTGGCGTGCTCATACAGCAAAGAGATTACCCTTCCCATTTGGCTCAAACAGAACAGAAACATCGTGATGCAGACTTCTGCTTCCGAGCGGGCTGTGAGTTACCCCACGGCAGCAATTCTACTAGCGGATGCCGACTGTGGATACTGCTGCTGTCAGTCATTCTCGTCGAGGTGTTCACAGCTATTTCTTCCATCCACTTCAAGTCTTGATATATGATGGAGCAGTGAAACAATCTGGTGAGGCAACATGACGATTTGGGCGGCAAGGTTTGAGTATAAAGGGCTGGCTGTTCCTCCGTATCTCTCATTTCAATTTATACACCGACCTGTGCCATCTGCAACCATCCCCTCCATCTCATAGTGAGCTGTTTCTTCAGCCGATGCAATGCAAGGCCACTCACGACGTTCATGTCACTGCAGATGAGGTCTACGCTTATGTCTATGTTAGGCCTTGTTGCCCTCGCATCGCAAGTTGCAGCCATCTGTCCTGGCTACAAGTACGGACTTTTCTGACGTGTTATTTATTGTCATCCGCGATTGAATGCATTCTTGCCCTGTAGCTATGGTATCATCGATGATGGCTCCGAGCCTGGCACCGGGGGATTTGGCTGTGAGCTTTCCATCCTTCGCTTGAACTGATGTCGCCCGCTGACAGATCATTTCCAAGATGCTGTTGTCGATGACTCTTGCAACCAAGTCTATAGTCTCGTTACGACCAACCCCTGCGACGAGCCGCTATTTTCGTGCTCGCCGCCGCCTATTACAATCACGGCGCTCCATCTGGACGGGCTGAAGTACGTCATTCCACAGACCAAATATTATTGGTATCGTATTTGACGGACGGATGCGTGTAGCTATGCTTGCAGGGGAGATCCCAATTCTGGGAGCTGCAATGGTGCACCTGTCCAAGTTTGCGTAAGCTGCCGTTTGGTCTTAAGCAAGAGCACAATTTCTAATTTGTTTTGTCTCGCAGTGCCGCAATGATGGCAACTAGGAGTACTGGACAAGGATTTCACGAGCTCAGCAGAAGCATCATGTCTTATGCCCCATTTTTAGTATCAATGTTCAGTAAAGGACTAGTACAATATTGAATGTAGTCCAAAAAGCCCAATATATTCATATGCACACAGTACCAGAATATAGCACTACATGAATGCCAATTGCTCGTGAATCTTTCACTATGCAATGAATACGTGCGCTCACTCGAATCGAACTTGTGAACTTACCATTTGGGAAATAAGATCGCCAATATTATGGCTCGTGACTCGATCATCGTGACTGAATCTGAAGACGCTGCAGACCTCATCGACGACTCTCTGGCTTTTGATTGCTGCATCTAGCTTGTTCTTTCACTGCATCGTTCCTCACAAACAAGCTAGAATGCCTACCGTCGCAGTAGACAAGGAGGATCTCTGGCGACGGCTCGGACGCGAATATTGTGAATCCCACCCTGGAGCGTGCATGAAATACTGATGCTGATGGACTTGGAACAATAGCTTCAGAAGCGTTCGACCAGCTCTTGTTCGACTTTGGTCTTGAGCTCGATGAGGATGTGCGTGTGCGGTACGTTGATACTTTATGGATTGTTCTCACCAGGCTTTCAGACCACGGAAGAGGTGGAGGCAGCGAGAAAGAAAGGTTTGCCTACTGAACGTCCAGTGAGTCTTATATTTTTAAGCGAATAACCATTTATCTCAACAATGTTGTAACAGCAATTGAAGATAGAGGTTCCTGCAAACAGGTTAGTGTGTGCTACGCTCACTGGAATGCAGTCACGAAGGCCATCGATATCTTTAGATACGATCTACTTTGTATCGAAGGCATTTCTCGTGGTCTCCGAGCTTTTCTAGGACTGGACAAGCCTCCACAATATAAACTGGTGTATCCGAAGGGTGGGGAGAATGCACTGTTGACTATTACTGTATCCCCGGAGGTGAGTACGCGGTTGCAATCCATGAACTAAATCCTGACGCGATAAAGACACAAAAAATTCGCCCATATTTCGCAGCCGCCATCTTACGCAACATAAAATTTACCCAACGTTCATACGAATCGTTCATCGACTTGCAGGACAAGTTGCACCAGAATATCTGCAGACGACGTCAATTCGTCGCCATTGGTACGCACGATTTGGACACAATTCAGCCACCTTTCAGGTATGAGGCGAGACCGCCCAAGAACATCAAGTTCGTGCCCTTGTCGAAACAGAAGGAGTACACAGCAGAGGAACTCATGACAGTGTATGAGGTACGCGGTCGCCATGAGGTTGCACAGCTTGATCTTTAATTTTGCTTTTCAGTCTGAGAAGCACCTCGCACGATACTTGCCCATCATCCGAGACTCCCCCGTGTTCCCCGTCATCTACGATGTGAATGACACGGTACTATCAATGCCCCCAATCATCAATTCGGAGCACAGCAAAATCACGCTGAACACTCGCAACGTGTTCATAGACGTCACTGCAACTGACGAGACGAAGCTTGGCATTGTCGTGAACATCATCTCCACAATGTTCTCAGAATATTGCAAGGAGCCGCTCACGTGAGCATCGCAAATGTTTCATCTGTGTCGTGTGCTCTAGTGTTGATGACTTTTCTATTAGAATCGAGCCCTGCAGAATTGTCTACCCTGATGGAACGACTCACATCACCCCAGATCTCTCCTACCGCCCTACCATTGCGCGAGCATCATACGTCAACTCATGCACAGGTCTTTCGTTGGACGCGACGGAAGTCTCCAAGCTCCTCGAACGCATGACACTTACCGCCTCCGTATCGCCAAATAATCCTGATGAGGTAGCCGTGATGGTTCCCCCCACGCGTCCCGACATTCTGCACGAATGCGACATCATGGAGGATACTGCGATCGCGTACGGATTCAACAACCTTCCCGACACCTTCCCGTCCACGAGCACGGTTGCGCAGCCGCTGGCGCTAAGCAAGCTGAGCGACATCGTGCGGACGGAGTGGGCGCTCGCAGGGTGGGTCGAAGTCCTCCCCCTCATCCTGGTCAGTTCTCCCCATATCATCAGATCGCGCATCATCATATGCTGAGCATCCGGCCCATCAGTGCTCGCACGAAGAGAACTTCGGGTGGCTGAACCGCTCGGACGACGGGACGCAGGCCGTGCGGATAGCGAACCCGAAGACGCTCGAGTTCCAGGTCGTACGCACGTCGCTCATCCCGGGGCTGCTCAAGACGATCCGCGAGAACCGCTCGCACGCGCTCCCGATCCGCGTGTTCGAGACGTCCGACGTCGTGGTCAAGGACGCCGCGCTCGAGCGCCAGGCGCGCAACGTGCGCCACGCCGCGGCGGTGTGGTGCAACAAGACGGCCGGGTTCGAGGTCGTGCACGGTATACTTGACAGGATCATGCAGATGCTCGAGGTGCCCCGCATCGCGGGCACCGACTTCAAGGCCGAGACGGGATATTATATCAAAGAGAGACATGGTGGGCTGCTTCAGTTTCGTCGCTGGTGCGGAGTGCTGAGATGTGCCGTCGATAGATCCCACGTTCTTCCCGGGACGTGCTGCGACAATATACTACCGCCCGCCGCCGACGGAGAACAACACCATTTCAGAGATAACGCGCGACATCAAGGCTGCGCTGCACAAGCCGGGCGACAAGGAGATCGGCATGCTCGGGATCCTGCACCCCACCGTACTCGAGAAATTCGAGATCACATATCCGTGCTCCGCGCTAGAGTTCACCCTAGAGCCTTTCAAGAAGGAATTGCAGACGGTGTGGACGAATGCGAATTGATTCGCGCGTTCGGTCCATCCAGCCATGCGAGACACGGTGTCGAAGTACATATATATAGAAGAACGTAGTACAAACACCGTGTACTCTGACGAATGTAGCCGAGAATGTAATCCGCGCAGATTGTTGTATGCACATGACACAGCGATGCGATAATATCCGGTGTTGAAATGTTGTCGCCAAGAAGATGAAGATATATATGTTAAAATACACAAGACAGCGGGACAAAGGAACGGACATCCAAGCCAAAACAGGACAGCAGAACGGGAAGCGTCCAGAAATATCAATTGAGATTGCCAACACCTGCGTCAAACAGCCAATATGACGGAGGCCAGCTTGTATACATGCGACGAGAACTTCTGTCACGCCCTCTATTGCACCGTAGCTCATAGCAACCCGGCCGACCGCAGATCCTGGTGCAGCCGTGCCTCGTCCGCGACCGCCCGCGCGATCTGCTGGTTGCGGTCGGGGTCGTCGGGGACCAACGGGAGAATATATGCACCACTCGGCTGTTCGACCTCCTCATCGACCTCGCGCTGCATGGCGCCGGGGAAGCCGAAACTCGTGCGGAGGAACGGCCCGTCCGCGAGACCCTGCACCCCGAAGAGGCGTTCGAAGCTGCGGATGATCGCGGGGCCTTGCGATTGGTCTTGTGACGGGACAGGAGGGACGTCTTGCTGTGAAGAAAGAATCCCGCGCTCCCACCGCTTGACGCGCCAGAAGCCGAGAAGAGATGTGAGGAGAATAAACCAGCCTATGCGAACGATGATGAGTATGCGTTTACAGAAGTGAGGTTGGTGTAACGTACCAACTGTCATGAGAAGGAACGAGAGCCATTCGGTTGTGGCGTCTCCCACGATGAACTGTGCGTTGTCTGAGGTTGGGCTAGGGACAGGCGCAGTGGCTGTGGCATTTAGATTGCGATAGTACGCCTCAGCTTCAGCCGCCGTCTCGAAAGACGGCTTGGGGTCTGCCCACGAGTCGCTCTGATCTCCAGTCAAGTCATCCCTCCCACGCATCGCAAAGCCATACTGGATGAGCGTAATACCGAGGCCAGCGCGGGAGCCAAGCTTGGCCGCGTGCGTGGTGTGGAGCAGGTACGTGAGGAGGAAGCCAACGAACTGGAAGGAGATGGAGACGAGCATGTTCCAGAGGAACGAGAACAGGCTGCCGGTGGGAAGTGAATCGATAATGATCTCGCCTGGGCTATTGGCGGAGGAAGGTGCGTGGATGGTCGTCTCCCAGTATGGTGGGACGGCGTCGGCTTGCGCCGTAGCGTAGGAGGGAGGAGCGTCCTTCTGCGCTTCCTCAGGGACGAGGTACGTCTCATCGCCTGCGGACGATAAGCAAATACGATCATGATCAGAGTCGAGAGGACGTACCATCCTGAATGCGTATAGGCCGCGTAGGCTTGGCGGTGACGTTCGCAAATACGCCATCATTGCCGATGCCTCCGCCGACAGCACCGTTAGGTACTTCCGGCGCAAGACCCCAGCGCCGCACGTAGTGTGTCGGGAGGATCGACACAGCAGTCCGCCTGAACCATCCACCCCTCTCTGCATCGGCCTGTACATCGAGCGAGCTGAAGGACGGCACGAGTCCATTTGAGTTGCCAAACTCGTTCGGCAGTGCCCGCGATGATGGCCCTGGCGGGGAGCCAGGGGGCGGCCGCGTGTAGTCGTAGTCTACGTTCTCAAAATCGTAAGCACCTGGGACGGCGGGTATAGACTCCTGAACAGCAGGAGGCTCTGCATTGGGGAGGGAGTGGTAGCCGTTCCGTGCGGTGCTCAGTGGGCGATGGTCCTCGTCGTCGTCAGAATCGTTGAAGGCTGCCTCCATCTCGTCGACTGCGTTGGGGTTGGTATGTGGATTAGGTAGAGGAGCATACCGAGCAGACATAGAATATGAGAGAGGGAAGGGGGAGGGAGAAATGTTTTGATAAGTGAGGTATACCGTAGAACGTGTTAGAGCTGAAGACTTGATAGAGTAAGTACTAGGTCTGTGACCAGCGGTATGAGTAACAAGTCCCATTTGGGATGGTCTCTAGCCAATGGTAAAGGCGGTGTATTTGTAACTATTTGCACTGTGGCGTGCCTCGTCCCATTGGCTACGTTCACCACAGAACTCCTTCTCTCATCTGTCAAGCAGTTGCGATGATCTATCTTTTCTGTTCACCACCAGACCGGTGCACGATGGCAGTCATAACCATATCATTGCGTGTATCGTCTAAGGTACAGACAACTATTGATGTATGGCATCCTACCCGCACTGCTATCTGATTGGCTCGTATAATTATGTGAGGACGCGACGCAGAACCACTAACACAGAAAATAACCAGACGACCCGCTACAACACAGTCATCCACCCAACCCTGCCCAACCTGCTATAGATACAGTATCCTGGACGTTATCTGCGCTAACCCAGCGCTGGGGTATATGCGTGTGCTCATGTGCACTGCGAATCCTGGTCAGCCAAAGGCGCAACACGTCGCAGGTGCGTATCCACATACCATCATCATCACATAAACAAGTCTGTCCTGTTCGCGCTGCGAACAAGCCGCTGTACCCGCTGACAGCTTTCCATCCTTGCGTCCATGAGCTCCGAGAACATCTCCAGCAGACGCGCACGCGGCTCCGACGGCGAAGCGCGATGGGGCCGCTTGCGTCTGTGGTGGTGCGAGATGCCATCTAGCTTGAGCTTCATGCCATTCTTCCGGTGCAGCCAACGCGTAGAACGTGCGCGTGCTTCCGAAAGCGACTCTGCCGACGGATTGTCGGGCTCGGATTTGATGACCACTGGGTCGGCAGCGGTGGTGGTGGTGGTGGTGGTGTTAGCGGCGGCGGCAGCGCCGGTAACGGTGTTTTGTGGCGACGCAGGGTCTGATGATGAGGAAGGGGGTGAAGGGAGCTGACAATCCAATGTAGGCGGTATGCTGGGTGCGTCGATACCTTTGGACAGAGCGAGCTCGAGAGATGCGCGGGTATGGTGCACCCAGTAGCGCTCCTGCTGATAAAAAGCCTCGAGAGAATTTAGGAGGGTAACAGCTGAATTAGCCATGTCAGACGAGGATGGAGAGTCAGGAGGGGTAAGGAGGCCGGCATCGGGGGACGGCGAGCGGTATTTCATGGCGAGTAAGAGAGGAGGGGTTCGATTGGTGAGAGGGGCGAAAGGGGATCAAGTGAGAGAGGCAGCTGGTTGGCCGGTCGCCATTTATTAGCGGACTGTCGAGTCGAGAACAGTGTACACGAACTCTCAAGTGTCCAGAACCAATAGCGTTCCAGGCCTCCCTCTCCCACCAATCACATCCATTGCCCTGTCCCACCCAATCACAGCACAGTCACGTCCACACCGCGGCTTCTCGGTCGTGCGAGCAGCCGTGGCAGACATAGCGATGTATGCTGTGTTGTGGGACCGCGACTGAGGTCTGAGACCTGAGGCGTTGGGAGGCGGAATGGTACTCCGTACGTAGCAACAGTGTGGCAACGCAGACTCGCCGCGTGTGCGATGATCTTTGAGAAAGATTCCGCAGGAAGGAAGCATGACATCACAAACCAGCCAATCACCGGAGATGTGTCACAATATGTCACAACGGGTCACACACTCAGCAACTCGTCCAATGAGCAAGCGTCATCTTGATTCGCAGTCGCCGGCATGTTCTTTCTCCTCCTCCTCAGCCTTGTCGCCGCCGTCCCCTCTGTCCTCGCAGACTCTTCTCTCCGCATCCTGCATAGAGTCTCGCTCCCTAATCTCCAAGAAGTCCCCTATGTACACCGCGCAACCCTTCACGTGTCTGGAGCGGGCCCTGCCACCGCCGCCCGCCTAGTGCCTTCCGAGACCCTCGCCGATGACCTTACTGAGTTCATGCACACAGCCGACGGCGCAAACGGCGCACTCTACCAGGTCGCACTAGAGCACCCCGGCGATACAGATCAAACACAGTGGAGCGTGTCTGCTGTCCTCGCCGTGAGTCCCTTATTCCGGCCTCTCCCCCGCCAAATCCAGTGCGTCTTCTGGCCTCCTAATTTGCGCCTCGATGATGCAACCCGTTCGCAATTTTGCATCCCTCTCGTGTCACACCTGGCCGCATTTGTCTGACAGTTGCGGTCCTTTTCATGTCCAGTGCCATATGCCCCGAAGCACGTCCGAATCCCTCACCTTCCATCTCGCGCCGGACGGCACGCCCTTCAGTCTCGACTACTTCATTGCACCGGTCCCACATGACGGCGCGTGTCCAAAGAAGCCTCGCAGCACGAAAGCAGGCTCTGGTCTGAGCTCCAGCCCGGTCGAGTACGGGTATATTACCAATTCGAGTGTGCTGCTCCGATCACCGACATTCCCACCGCTGTGCGTCCTGTGACTCGCGCTCTCTTGTCGAGCTCCGTTCGCTGACTGTCCACAATACTATGCTCGTTCAGGCCTCAGCTGCGCGTGCCACCACCTGTCACGGCCGAGGGTAAACCCGTAGAACCCGTTCCTGAAAAATCGTTTATCGAGAAGTACTGGATGTATATCGCTATAGCGCTCGTCGCCATGGGTGGGTCCACAATTTCCGAAAATATTCGTCCGCTACTGACCGATCGCATTTATTCGCTTTATCAAGTGCTTGCACCCTCAGCTCCCGAAGAAGAAGGCGGCGGACGCCCTGGACCGAGAGGCGGTGCAAGTGGACAATAGCGTCTTTTTTTGTTCTTTCCGTCGTTTCGGTGCATGTTTGTCCGCTCCTATTCTGAAAACATATTTTCTCGTCCCAGTGCAGTGGCTCCATAAATCTCACCGGCCTTCCTGCCGCAGTCTCTGCGCAACCATGCAACGAAAACATCTTATCTTGGGGCTCGTCCGCCTCTCAGGAGCCTCGCACGCTCGAGCTGGTCGCGAAATGCCCACGCTTAGAGCTAGATTTGAGCCTGTGACTGTGCACACCGCCCAATGTCTATTACGGTACCCGCACCTAGATAGCTTAATCAAAGAAAAAGTTTCCGCCACCATGGCGCTTCGTGGATGTCCACTTGAACCAAATCTGTCGTTTAAGTTCACTCCACTGGAGCCTGCCATGGTGGGTTAACCATGCAACCTCAGGATAGCCAGACCGCCACCCAGGTAAGGCTCGACATCCAATCGTCCACCTGCGCGTTCATGTTCTGCATCTGCACAGATGTCGTGCTATGTCGGGGCGTCGACCAAATGACAGGCGGCGCTAACGGCCATCCAATCCAGAACCGTCCTGCTAGTGCTCCCAGTGATCGAACGATGCTCGTCCCTTCCCTCTAGACTGCCGCCGAGCATACCGAAGGAAGGTGCGTGCTCTAGCACACACTGGATCGCGGTCGAGCACTAGAAGTCGTTCTCGCCGTGCCTCATTTATATCTTGATGATCTCCATCTCAATGCGCGCGAAGGTTTGGTGCGGTGGCCGGACGCGACTGGCCAGCCGTGCGCACGGACCGCGTGCTGTTGGTCGAGACGATAGTCTACTGCCGCCGCGACGCCGCGTATGGGAACAGCGTTTTGAGCGGGCGGGTTGTGCCAGGACGTGGCCCGCATGTCCGGGGCGACTGTGAAGCACCCCTTCGCGTTCGTGTTCATTCACTTTTGTGCCCACCGACCACCTGCTCTTTGGTGCGGCGTATCGCCTCCATACCAATATTAACCCGGATGGGAACTCTTTGTCAACTCCTGTGCTGGTGCTTCTGTTTTGGTGCCTTACCAATGGCCTGCGGTATGGCAATTCATTGGCCCAACACAGGAAAGCGAAGGCGATCGTTTGCTGCTTCTTGCCTTCCCGTGACAAGACGTTTCCCATTTTACTGAGACGGCTCCTGAGATTCCCCGCCATAGAGCAGTCCAGCTTGTGTCGCAACGATGTCGACCGCCTTCCTGCCGGGCCACCCTAACTTCGCATGCACTCTCCATACTCCATAGGAGTGCAGAGCGGCCTGGTTTGTGACAGGTACCGCGAACATCAGGTCTCGAGTTCATCAATTTCATTCTTTTTTTCTTGATGTTGAGCGGCGATGCTGATCCCAGATGGTCGGTTGGTCTAGCCCTGCCAGCATGCAATGATTGGGATGTCGGTGTCAAATGGTACTACTACGCCTTTCATCAGAATAGGTCGGTGGGCATGTTGCAAAATGACCGGTACGTTCCAGAGTCATCCCTTTCAATTTCCTATTTCAGGTGGGGACGCAATCATCCTATTATTTTTCATGGACGTCCATATCTCCTTGTCAACATCGCGATCCACACTGTCAGCGTTCAATGCATAACCCGCCGCTGCCACATAATATTCCATCGCATCGTCTGCAACACTCAAGATTGATCAGTAGCACGCTTCTTTCACGTTTTTACACTTGGGCTCCTAAATCATTAATGATTCGGCGGCCGCGATCTCTTTCTGGACGCCCGTGCGCCCCTCGCCCACATCTTGGCGGTAACGTGTACGCCTGTGTACACGCGCACACCTCGCTATAACAGGAGAAATACTCCGGCGCTGTCTCTGGGAGCGCGTGCCTAGATGTCTAGACTGCGAACACCGATAGCGCGAATAGCAAGCCCTGCTTTGTGTGTCGTGGCAGCTTTATCGAAACTGTATCACGGTCTGGTTTCGTGGTCGCCGCTGGCCTTGGACGCGAGTGATCGATCACGACACGCTCGATGACGTTGATCGCTAAATCTGTGATATATAATTTCGCTCCATGGTCCTCCGTCTTGCTGTATATGATGCTGCTATTCACATGTGGTACCACACGGTCACCGCGGGAAGTCTCAGGGCATCTGTGCATGTAGCTGCGGCTTCTGCTGTGCGTCCTGTATCCGAATGTCTGCATATCTGATAACGGGTGTAGATCACTCCGGCCATGACATCATGTCGCATTAATATTAGGACCTTCAGTCGTGTGTTGGTCCACCTTGCAATGTCCATTGTGACGTCGACCATACGGCGACTTCGAACAGCAGCACATTTACGTTCTAACATTGCTACTGCTACTCCCCGCTTGTCTACATCTGGTGAGTTCACTATACGAGATTCTCAAACCGCAATCCCATAGTCCCCGGTGGCGCTTCCTTTATCTCTTCAAAGCCCAACCTCTCATAGAATTTCTTCGCGCCAACATTCTTCGGGTCCAGCCCTAGCCAAAGGCGGCTCAGCCCCCTCTCCTCTTTCAAGTATTCAACCGCTCGTCCGATAAGTCTCCTCCCCCATCCTTGCCTTTGATATTCTGCGAGAATGTCTATATGTAGGTGTGCAGGAGAGAACGCGACGGCTACCGGTGCAGCTCGGTGAGGGTTGTGCAAGATCTCGATGTACCGTTTGTCAGCATCCTTCAGCGGTCTCGTGGGGTCAGCCGGGGGATATGGGTACTTGGCACGGACACGAGGATACCATGCCTCGCTCGCCTGTTGCTCAAAGGCGCGCGTGTCGTATGCCCCCAGTACGTAGCCGACTACTTCGTCTCCCTTGACGGGGTCGACCATCACGAACCCGAAGGCGGCGGGGAGGTGTGCATAGGGCTCGGCGTATACTAGGCCTGGCAGCTCGCCGAAGTCGTGCAGCAGTTCTGCAGATTGGCCTGTGTCTGCGGTGAGAAGACAGATGCGTGAGAGGGCGGGCGAGTCGGAGGCGGATACCTCGCGGATGTAAACCTGAGTTGCTCGCTGGGTTTCGGACATCGATCTGGCCACTCCGACGTATTGTGGACACTAGGATCGATGCAAGATGTCGGCGCTGTCAGCCTCAGTGCGATAACGTTGTGAAACGCAGTTTGATATGAATGTGAGCTCACGCAGTGATAGTATAGGTTCACTTGGGCACGAACGTTATATGGTTAACGATCGCCTGTGATCGGACCGTATTGACATAGGATCCTTCGCGATCCGAGTGGTTTGAGTTGTACTCCCACTTTGCAAGGCGATAAGTTCGTTCGTTGGAATGAAGTGTGGCGAAATCAGATGGGAGGTCGTCTTGGTGCGTACGCATCATTCTCCCGTGACGCGCGTGACCGACGCGGTGTCGATCTTTCCCGATCGCTAGTACCTTGCAAGTTGAGTTATCGCTGACCTTCGTTTTCAGACTACCAAGTACTTCATTGTTTCATGGACAAGTTGCGAGCATTCATTGTTTTTCTGGTCTCTCAATTTACTTGTCTGGGCCTCTCTAGAGTAGCGCGCGATACGTATGATGCACCGTCTGTCTCGGTCAGAATCGCGAATCAGTTCCGTCCGTGAGGGCAAAAGTTGCGGTTTGGACTGCAGTCATGGAACGCCTCAGCAGGGAGCATGTCAGCCGCTTGAAGGCAGCTAGGCTACATTACTGGTTGTTTTCTGCTCGCTTGCAGTTCTATCCTTTTGAAAGCCGGCTTTCTCACCGACGCATTTCTTCCAGCGCTCTCTTACTAGCTCTGTCTTCTCATGCCTTACACCAATATCCCTCCTCGTCGTTCATCTCTTGCGAGGCGCTCTTCTCTGTCGACCCCCGAGTCTCGGCGTGGATCCAGGGTCCACTTCGATGACAACGATTATATTGTTCCTCCCAGTGGATATCCTCAGGACAGTTCGCAGGACCGTTCTCCTCGGGCCAGTCAGACATTCCCTCGTTCAGGGCAGCCATATGCAACGGGCGATTCATCTTTACCCCAGTGGAATTTTCCCGCTTATCAGAACAATTACCCTGCTGCTCGTCTCGCGAATCAACGTGCAAACCAAGATATACCACCTCACATGATGTACCCTTCGGATCGTTCTCGAGATTATAATCATCTGTCTTTGCCTCCGACTGGATCCGTCTACGACAATTCTGGCTCTGCTAATCCCGACTCTGAGGATGACAGTCGCCGACCCAGTGATGCCAGCAGCTCGACATTATTTGACGAAGCAGGGCGGTATGCGGAGGACGACTCGCGGTACTCCATGTCTTCTTACCGACATCCGTACGATATCAAACCGCCAGCGGATGCCTACTCTCGTTCTCAACCGTACCACCGGGGCTCTGGAAGGCCAAACCAGTCAACGAACTCTGCGGATGAGGATGAGGATCGAGATGATCAGACGGACGTCGGGGATGAAGGTTGCAATCTGGGCTCCCGCGACGATAGGCGGCGCGGAGTCCTCGCGAACATGATTGATCTGTACGCCGATAATTACGCCCGTCGAAACCGTGACGATGACGATTCCTCCGAGTCCATGAGCCGCATGAACTCCTACACGCCATCCGCGATATCAAGTCAACCGTGGAATCTGCGTCGTAGGGATTCTGCCGCATCCAACAATTCTCAAGTTATTGATCCGGATGATCCCACCGTTACTGGCGAGAGAAAGGCACAATTGGATGACCCTGAAGACATCGAGAAGGCGTGTATGCGTCAAATGAGCTATAAGGCGCGGAGAAAGCTGAGGCAACGCATCCGAATTGAGTTCAATATTACTTGTATGATTTGTGTCCTCTCCATCTTAGACGCTGACTGACCTTGGCTCTAGCTGTGTTGAATAGGCAGAAGTTCTTGATGCGCCTGGCCAAGGCCTTAATGACTTTCGGCGCCCCGTCGCATCGCATTGAGTCGCAGCTGTTGTCCGCCGCAAGGATCCTCGAAGTCGATGCCGAGTTCATTCATATCCCAGGTGTCATCATCTGCTCGTTCGGAGATCAAGAAACCAAGACGTCGGAAATGCACTTTGTCAAATGCGGTGGACGTCTCGCCCTCGGAAGCCTGCACGATGTGCATCAGATATATCGTTCTGTCGTGCACGACGAGATTAGTGCGAGGAAGGCTACCGTTCTGCTGGACGCGCTGCTTGACGCTGAGCCCCTCTACGGCCGTCTCATTCGTACCTCGCTCGCGTTTTGCCTCTCAGCGCTGATCTGTCCCCTGGCTTTTGGCGGTTCGTTCCTGGACATGTGGATTGCAGGCTCAGGCGCCACATTTCTGTCCCTCATGCAGTTTTGTGTCGCTTCGAAGAGCCAGCTTTACGCGAACGTGTTTGAGTACGTCGTTCATTTACTCCATTGATTATATTTCTCACAGTCAAAATCATAGGATTTCTGTGACAATTATAATTTCGTTCCTAGCGCGCGGATTGAGCAGCATTCGCAGCCAAATATTCTGTTATACGGCCATATCTTCGGCTGGTATTGTCGGTATATTGCCTGGCTACCTCATTCGTGAGTTGACTGCATTGATTCATTGAGCTCAGCTGATCCTTCGCGACAGTGAGCAGTTCTCTGGAGTTAGCATCAAAGAACATCGTTTGCGGTAGCGTGAAGATGGTATATGCGCTGATCTATACACTTTTCTTGGTGAGTTAATTACCGATTGTGGTACTCATCGCTAACCTCAAATATATGCACAGGGATTCGGTCTCCAGATTGGCTCCGATTTCTATCTTCTCTTCGATCAAGGTGCCCGCCACGAGTTGGCCGCGCTGGCTGCTCGAATGACTGGTGCTGTCTCCATATCCGGCACTTTCGCCTCCGACAACGGCACCTTCAGCGACATCAATAGCGGCAACCCGTTGGTCGGGACCTTCACCTTCACTAATTCTACTCCATATCTGCGCGAGCACATTCTTCTAGGGTGCTACCGTCCACCGAGCTTTCCCTGGTATCTTCAGCCATTCCCGTGGTGGGCGCAGTTCTTCATCGTCCCGATGTTCTCCATCATGTCCTCGCTCGCGAACCTGCAGCCGATCTGGACGTGGGAGCTCGTGGTCATGGTCGTCATCTCGTGCGTATCGTACGCCGCGAACAAGATCGCGAACCATTTCATCTTTAACCGCTCCGACGTCGTGTCTGCCATCGGCGCGTTCGCGGTGGGGCTGCTCGGGAATATCTACTCTAGGAAGATGGGCGGTACGGCGTTCACTTCCATGGTGACTGGTGTCTTGTTCTTGGTGCCCGTAAGCAATTTTCTCTTTCTGCATTTGCCGTCAGCTGACTCGCCTGTTACATAGTCTGGATTGTCGCAAGCGGGCGGTATCACGGCGCAGGGCAATGGCATTGATATTGGTGGTGCCATGATCGCGGTCACCATCGGTATCACTGTTGGCTTGTTCATGAGCCAAGCACTCGTATACATGTTTGGGTCTCGGAAGAACGCTGCCATATTCTCATTCTAGAATCAAATATCTTGGACGCTGCAATATACAATATACAATATACACGGCTTTTCTTGACAAAGTACCTTAAATCGATCCCACACTCACTCAAAGACTCTGAGCCAGTACTTTAAGCTACAGAAAGTATTGAAAGTCTTCTCTAATACAGTCAAGTGTGAACATCGAACTCTATACACATTGATCGTATCTCCCTATATACATCTCGGAGGTGCGACTGGAACTAGAACCTCACGGCAGGAGAGCTCTCTACACCCTCGATAGAGACCTTGTGTCCTACCAATGTCCGGATGTTGCTAATTCCATATCTAGAATGGGGGGTCATCATCAGCACAAAATGCTCATGTGCACTAGGATCAGGCTGAGCGTGACGTACCGAATCATGGTAGGTCTTTCCAGTCCAATACCCCATCCATGCACATGAACGTCCTTGGGGAAACCCATGGGTTCGAGCATCTCGGGGCGGAACATGCCGCTATTACCCACTTCTACCCATTTCTTAAGCAGAGGATGGAAGGCAAAAATCTCGAGTGACGGCTATACGTCGGCATGCAAAAAATTGCAGAAGTTAGGATAATGCATTCACAGACATGTCAATCGCTGCCGACCTCGGTGTAAGGATTATACGCAGGCTTGAACCTGATGTTCTCGATGCCCATTTTCTTGAAGAAGACTCTCATGAAACCTGCAGGGGACACACTTCGTTAAACACGGCCCAAGTGGACGAACGAACTGACACACCGATCAGATCGGCAAGAGTCAATCCCCGATCGGCGACAACACCCTCGACCTGGTGGAACTCTGCAAGATGGGTCGCGTCCATGGTTTCGTTCCTGAATACACGATCGATGCTGAACAACTTTGCAGGCCTGAACCCATCGTCGCCATTCTTCTTCGGTGCACTCGGCACCGAACTGGCATGCGCTGCCTCGTCAGCCTCGTCCTCATCCTTCTCGCCTCTGCAGCGCGCTGCAAGCTTCCAGAGCATCGCGGCGGATGACGCGGTCGTGTGTGTACGGAGAAGGAGCTTGCGGGACTCTTCATGGGACCAGGGTGCACGGTACCCCGTGGAACCGAACCCTCCGTTTTCGTGTACTGCCGAAACACGGGAGTAGTAATCGGCAGGAGGTGGAAGAGAAGTCGAGGGATCTACAGAAAACGTGAGGAAATGCCGATATCGATGGCGACGAAGATGTATACCTGACAGATAGAAGGTATCTTGCACCTCTCGTGCAGGATGTTGTTGGGGGACGAATAATGCATCGAAACACCAGAAACCAGATTCGACGAAAGACGAGGTTGGCATTTCGGCGAAACTGAGCAATAGGTCATCCAGTCAAATCATAACGATTTGTCTGACCGAGAAACACCTACCCCATTTCTAAGAAGATGTTTCGGATCTCTTCCCGTACTTTCAATAGTGGATGTAGTGCACCGCCGTTCGTAGGAATACCGGCAGCCTCGAAATTGTATTTCTTGTAAGTAGAGGTTTTCCACGAACCTCTGCAATATGTCGAAATTCATCCATCAATGCGTCGCTAAAAGGCACGGTGCAAACAATGAGACGAACGAGTTGAGCATATCTACTGTGAGATCGGTTTCTGGTTTTGCAGTCGACGTGCTGAAGTGAGAACCCTTGTACACAGAGAACCATTGGCCTTTTCTGGAAACTTTCAGTGAGCAATGAGAATAAACCTACTTTAAAATCAACGCCACCTTTGCACAATCAACTTGCGTTTTCTAAGTTCTGCAAGAGCCTTTTCTCCTGATTTCAACGTGCCAGTGGAATCTACCTCCCTCATCTCTAGCTGTGTCGTATCATGTATCGAAGACGCCTGTGCAAGATTATGTTTAAAACTAGAGATTAAGAGATAGAAATCACTGCATACCAGCCTAACCAAACCATTTCCCTCCTTGCCGATCCACTTATTTTTGAAAGCCCTGCCTTGCCCCACCTTAGAAGTCTCAGCACCAACCTTCCCCTCCAATTGCTGGGGCGTCAAGGGTTCCCCTGCGCCTTTCGGAGGCAATGCAGTCCATACGCGAGCTTCATGAGATCCCTGCAGTGCGATCTGAGCACCCTCCGGGGTGAGTACGTGAGAGACTGTTTCTTGTGTGGTGTACGTGATCATCTGTGCATGCGATCAGTCCTAATTTTTTGCTTGGAGCAGAGCAGAGATGTACCTCACGACTGGACAACGAGTTGAGAGCTCCAAGAATGATGATTTGAGAGTCATGGGTGGCAGCAGGTTCTACATAGCCCGGAAGGACAAGTGTGCGAGTGTCTTTGATTGTACCGGTTTTGTTGAGCGTGTCTAGGATGAGTTGCTGAATTGATTCCGCCATCGTGTAGATCAAGATATTTACAGGCTCTCTAGATGTAACAGGATAAAGAACGCAGAATTCTGACTGTAAGGGCTGCCTGAGATTGACTCGGTTGTGGACAAGATGATCAGCGCGGGAGCACGTGAATCCCGGCATGAGTGCTGAAGTCTCCGCTTGACATCCGCAACGATGTCCACTAGCGGTACATGTCGTCTTCAGCATCTCGGAGTCCCCCTTCTTGGCTGCAAGCTTGGGACAATGCTCAGGCTCAGCTATCTAACATTAGAGACACGCTAATGTCTATATCTTCGCCCTCGCCACGTATTGTACGCGTCGGTCAAGTTGATGCGGAGCTCCTAGACCAGGAGCTCGTCCAACTTTTGAAGGAACCGCTCATCAAGGCTTTGGGTATCGCCAATGTTCGTTGATTTCTGCTAGCTCTGCCTGTAGTTATTCTGAGGGGTCGTTGCTGCAGTCTGCTCTGAAGGCGAAATTCGAGCCGGAGCTGACTTTGCTTATACACCTCATACTCTACAAATTCTCGGTGTGGAACACCGGGGCCAGCTATGGTGCTAGGCTACAGGGTTAAAGTACTCTATTAAGAACGCCTATCGTCCTGCCTTTAGCTGGTTGTTCTATCTGTTGAACTTGGTATGAATACACCTGAACAGTAGCAGTATCAGGGCTACCCGCGACTGCCCCTTCTTGTTCAGGGGCTCTCTTACAGTTATTGTTCCCTATATCCACACACAAGATATCCGCGCACATGCTTTATCGCACGCTTGGCCAGATGCACCGTCATCGGACAGGCGACGTAAGGCTTGGGAAATTCCTGACGACACTGGAAGCTACACATTCATTGTTTTGGTTTTCTCAACTTTGTCGTCTTTCTATGGGACGGTCGGTGAGATCCTTTCTACCTTCACATTGCGAAAGTTTGCTTATATTCCGATGTGTAGATATCGTACGGTAGCCGATCGTCTGCTGGGGATGCGTTTAGTATCAGCTCGAAAGCTTGCCAAGCGTGAGGTCTCGTATGAATTCATGAATCGACAAATGGTTTGGCACGCGTTCACAGTGAGTATATGTTTGAACTGCTCATACACAAGTCATATTGAATTATTCCTCAGGAATTCCTGCTCTTCTTACTCCCCCTATCAATATTCGGGCCCTTCGACGGCGTATCACGTTTCTGACTTCACAGCTTACCCTCAGCAACATTCTACCAAAACCCGTTCGATCTTTTGTCGGTATTTCTGAACGCAAATCAGACGACAAGGTGCAAGTGCGCAGAGGAAAATATTGGGCGCTTTCTGAGGATCAGTGCGCCATATGTGCTGAAAACGCATCTACCAACCTCAATCTTGCCGATCCCTCCAATGCTCTGACCTCCCTCTCCGCTATGTCTATCTATACTCCTAGCCATACCAGTGCATCTAACACTACAGGTGATGTTCCAAACGCAAATGATGAACCGCCCACATATCCGATACACACGCCATACATCACGTCCTGCGGTCACGTATACTGCTACTATTGTCTCTCCGAGCGCATGATGCGCACGACTGATGAGCGCTCAGGATTGGGTGCGAATGGAGCACATTGGGAATGTCTGCGTTGCACTGAAGCAGTCACGGGTGCGGACAGGTTAGAGGCGGAAGTAGCAGGGCCACAATATGAGAGTGGTGACGACCTGGAGTTTGAATATGGAAGCGAAGATGTGGAATTTACGGATATGAGCGGGAGCATTGGCAGTTATAGCGAGTCAGGAATGTCAGAATAAGTAAATTTTATTGTTGCTGCAGTTAACGTAAGCGTCGCGTTTTCGAAATGTCCGCCACAGACGCGTATCGTCTACGTTGTGACGCGACTACTTATCTCCAACCACCACGACCCTCGCCACCTCCGTGACTTCTTGTGGCTATCAAACATTTTGTCATCTAGGCGTTCAATAATGAACACTCAAGTAAACGACTACTTGACGAAGCAACTTCTGATAGAGAAAAATGTGGTGAGCAAGACCATTCTTCACTTCGAAACTACTCTTTGCGGTACTCAAGACAAAACGCGCTGGAAGGTCACCTTTCGGTCACTCAGTCGTCAGTTCAATATTCATGTGAACATTGCTAAGAAGTGGGTCGTCATATATTTTGTTCTTTAACTTGCAACGCGCACTGAGCTGGTCAATGTCCACAGCGAGCTTGCAACTTTTCACAACAATTCGCCCTCCCCTTGCTTCGCGACGTACTTGGTCTCGGGCGAGGTCACGCCTACACCCACTCCTAGAGGTAGTGGCGAGTCGACACAGGATGAGAACAGCATGGATGTAGACACCGATGCAACAGACTACGATGCGGAGATGGAAGAGAATGATGAGCCCGTGCCTGTAACGAAAGTCACCTTGGTTGGACAGAACGACTTGGATAGTGAGTTATGTTGTCCAACTCGAGTCTTTGCATCAACGATGACCGGATTCAGAGGTGAAATCCCAGTACTCTCGAATATTCTCACAACACAATATACAGCTTATCTCCGTCTCCCTTGACCGTACGTTCAGCCCTTTTGGTATGATTGCAAAGTATTGACTGCGAAATGTATGAATGCAGGATGCAGGGTTGATTTGCGGCCCATCAGAGATTGTTCATAAGGTCGATGTGAAGATATCTTCATCGGCATCTACTCTCCTTGGCAGAATCGTTGGAGCCGACGTGCATGTATGTCTTTTGATCATGCGCGTTATATCACCCTGCTGACCTCATGCAACTTCAGGTGGGCAAACCAATCCCTGCAGTCGCGTCGTCGTCCAAACTCAAGGAGGCCGTTGCTCGCAAACCTACTCTGAAAGTTAAGGAGAAGGAGCGGGAAAGTCCCGCAGAAGAGTCTCAGTCCAGGCCGAAAGTAGAGAAGGTAGCTGCAATGAAATCCAAGGCGTCGAGTAAACTTGATTGGAGCAAGGCCAAGAAGCCAAAAGAGGAGTCCAATGGTCAAGACAGTGAGGAGAAACCGCCGAAAATGAAGACGAAGAATAGCCCAGTGCCGGCTCCGAAGGCAGTGAAGAAAGAACTCAAGGAAGAGAAGGCGAGCAAAACAGAGAGTGGTGATTCCTCGAAGAGGGAAGTGAAGGTCAATCTTACATCTATTCGTCAACCTGAATATGGCTTACTGAAGCCCAATATAGAGAGGAACAAAGCGGAAGTCTGCTCTACCAACCATGTCTGATTCCGAGGATGACGACAAGACGTCTCACGTCGCCTCCACGCCCACGATGAAGGAGACCAAAGTCAAGAAAGGTGTGATCTTGTCGGATGAAGAGGAGGATACTTCACGGCCTGCATTGCGACGTGATAGGGCCAAGGCCAAAGGCAAATCGAAAGCGAAAGCATTATCCAGTGACTCAGAGGCCGAGCGAAGTCTCAAAGCGATGATGGACATCGACGACGGTATGCATGGTACTCCTTGCCATTACCAAGACACTTATAAAATTTGAATTAGACCAAGTTGTGAGAGCGTCATGCCCAGAGACAGTAATACAACCTGAAGACATAGCCAACTTGAAAGTCGAGGATGAAGACGCGGAGATGGCTGACGAGCAACAGCCTGTTCTCAAGGCTAAATCACGCAAGAAAAAAGAAAAGAAAGTCATACCTGTCGGACGTAATGGCTTGAAGAAGAAACGGGTCCAAAAGACTCGGATGACCATGGATGCGAAGGGTTATATGGGTATGTCCTGAATCGACTACATCTGCTATCTCTTATAAGCTTGCTATCTTTTTAGTCACTGAAGATTATTCCTCCTATGAGTCTGTCGACGAGGAGAGCTCACCCGAGTTGGATGTACCTAAAAAGACCAAAAGAGGTACGAGATCGAAGAAGATCGCCAACGCAACGTCGGAGACGAAAGTCAATCCGGAATCTAAAGAAATGTCGGAAGAAGAGACAACTTCTAACATGCCCGCCGGTCGTTCTTCTGGTGCAAAACCGAAGAAAGGTGGTGCGGGTTCATCGAAGGCAGGCGGCCAAGGCAATATCACTAGCTTCTTTGGGAAGAATAAATGAGATGGTTGTGGCGCAGATATGCTACCTCTGTAATTGCACCACGAGGATGCATGCGATGAAACTCACGATTATGGTCAACTGGTCGCACGAGAAATCCAAACGAATGGCAACAATAGATTCACTATACAACATCAGGTATTATATCGTCGGGGTATATGACGCTGCATGCTCCATAGCCACATATACTTCAATAGTTTTGTTTTCCACGCGCTCTTCCAAACCGTACCCAGGGAACAGCGCGCTGTGACCGAACAGAAACCACATTGAACGAGCACGCGACGCGACGTGCATGACTGACATTGTTCCGCCTCCGTGTGTTGTCTTGGTGGATCTGCATGGCCGTCGGACGGTCAGGTCAGGATGGTGCGACCACGTCCTGCATGACCTTAGGCCTCACCTTGTGTCTAAGCATGATAAGCTTCGCCATGCACGCTGGCGGTCCGGTCTCTCGAAATGGAGTACCTAAAAAAGGACGGCTTCGTACAATGCCTCGAGGAATGTGCGTGGCAGACTTACGAGAGGCAACTATAGCTAGGCCAGCTTCGTGTGCATCCAGGATTTCATCTCCCGCGGTAATTGATGCCAATATCGAGGGAAAGAGCACGCAGCAGAGAAAGAGGGCGGCAAAGAGAGATAGTACGATGACCGCTGGCATCACGCTCCAGGAGCAACGGGGCCACGGAGGCTCTCCAGACTGGTGAGGGACTCGAGAGGGCACCGTGTAGCAACCAACTTGTTCGCGCTTTCCGCTTCACAGCTTTTAACAATAAGCCGGAGATAACCCCAGATAGTCAGATTTAATCAACTTTCGCACCAAAAAAGGCTTCCATGATTGGCGCTGATTTGTTTGCCTTTTTAGTAATATAATCGTCCGTACTAGCTCGCTCCAGCCTGAGGCTACATCCCACACACTTGCATTCAGTTCGTGAATCTCCATGAAAAAATCGTCATCAGACGTATATTGTACTATGCAGTCGTACAGTGCGAACTATGCCCGCGTCAAGAACAGCAGCTTCAAGAGGTCCCGATGAGCCGCCTGGAGCAACAGCACGAAAGCCTGACCTTCTGGACTGTAGCTCCCAGGCTGAGAAGGCGTGTTGAATGTTTCCGGGTCAACAGTATTGAGCAGCCACCCGTCTGCATTCACGCTGGACTCTATGACGGATAGAGCTCGGTTCGCAGCTGGGATATACGTGAAGTCACCTGTAAGAGCTGCAATGCGGAAAGTCACTGAGGCAAGAAGTGCTGTAGACGAGGAGTCGGCAAACGAAGTATCGTCGTCGATGTAATTGTACAGCGTCCCATTCGGCTTCTGTACCGTATCGACTTAGCGATCTGTACATGAACACACAATGACAGATAACCCACTTGGAACGACCAAGCCGCACTGACAATCTCTTGTATCCAAGACGTGAGGTTAGCTTGCTGCTCAACAAATTGGAAAGGACTCTGCGACAAGCGGATGGTCTCAAGTACTCGAAGCATGCCAGCAGCTGCCCAACCATTGCCTGTCGCAATCTTAAGAGACGTCATCAGGTCAGTATGCGATTAAACCGCACCTGTTCCCCAATGAGAGCTATCCTGCCCGGTGCCCAATGTGATATGTCTCCATAATCCGCCGTCATCCCTTAAGTATTGACGGTACAATCGACATTGGTCGTAGGCAACTTGTAGGAGGTTAGATCCATAATCTCCACCCTGAAGAGCTCCATAATATGCAATGAAAGGGGGGGCCATATAGACAAAATCAGCCCTAAAAATATTAGCGTATATTTCAAAGGAAATAGAGCAAACACACCATAGCTGTACTTGATCTACACGTTGCGAGATGGCACCATCTGGGGTACGTGGTGCATCCTGCAGAAGATATTGCAACTGTCCCGCTGCAGCCTGAGAGATAGAGGTGTCGAGTAGATCTGGCCGAGTCCAGTTGGCTAAGAGCACAGCAACTCCGACACCTAATGAAGTAGAAGATTAACCTTCTTGCAATGAATTAGCGCGGCGATGACTGACTTGCAGGATCGCCAACCGCCCCATCTCCATCCAAGAATGGCAGTGAATCCGCAGGCTTTGCCTGGACAATTCTACAAGATCAGCTGCTGTAAAACAACTTTCTAATGTATCTGACAACGATGCAGTGCGTACTGAGTTGCTATTGATCGAACATCCGTAGCATTGTTGAGCAGGCCGAGATGAGTCGGTGGGGGAAACGTGTTGCTAAACACAGACAGGGATAGCCACTCAAGCTCTGTGAGCGATTCAAGAGCTGTGCCTATTTCCCAGCTGATGGACATTGAATGAATAGACAATATCCCCAGCACAGTGGACATACCTATGAGTAGCAATTTGCAACAAATTGGCCCTGACCTTTATGACCGTCTCGATGTTGAAACCGATCGAAAGCAAATCCGTGGGCGCTGCAACAACCACGGATACTATGAAGAATACGAGGACGGCGAGAGGTATGCACTCCATCAGCAAAGAGCACGGAACTAGCTTGACCAACCGGACTGAAGGCAGAAGAGCGGCGGCATTGAAAAAGTCGGAGTCATTTTATATAGGCACAAGGATAGGAGATAGAGGGCTATGCGGGATGTCGTTTCGGGCTTGGTGAACGTGAGAATCGCGGATAGAACAGATCAGGGAAACTTGGGTGCAGACGCCACCGTCCACTTGGCGTTATACCAATAAAGGCCAAGGCACCAACAACCTGATTCAAACTGACATGTTCGAACAGTGTCTGATGCCTAGAAAGACGTGCGGTGCGCAGAGCAGCACATGGCGGTTCGGAGCTGAGCGCTGATCGGCGACGTGTAAGACCACAAAGAACCTGGCGAGACGCTAGATGCGATTTTGTGCAATTGGGGTTCCAATGTCGAAATAAAGCCTTCATCCAGAATGTAGACAGAAGAGGAGAGTGAGATACAGTCCGAAGCACATACTTAGAAATGATATGAGGAACATGATGACATTTGATTAAATCGACAATTCGAGGCGGAAGTAGAGCAAGCGGATCGCTTGTGGCGGCCACCAGCTAAAGGCGTTGCACAACAAACCACAACAACTCTACTCTCTTCGCCACCATCCACTGTCCAAACAAGAAACTCCTTTTCAATCCTCCATGGATGTCCTTGAGACAGTCCAAAAGTATCTCACTACCTGGGAGAAAGGCGGCAAGTCTGAATGGTATTATTCTTCTCTGTCTCCTCTTGTCGAGCTTACTAAATGTCAACGCAGCCGTAACATCGTACTTGCGCCACACTCTAACCCGTCGGATCCTGGCTGCAATGATGTCCTTACGACCGTTTATCACGCCCTCATTGGCTCAACCCTTTTAACCTGGTCTCCCAAGAAGCCGCTCTCTGTGGACGCATTCGTCGCCTTTGTCCAGTCTGTCCTGGACCACTTGCCGTCGTCTTCGATCGCTTCTGACAAGTCAGCCAATGTGATCTCTTTTGGCGAGATTTTAGTGGATGCAGTATGGTCCATCGATTCTGAGCTCGAGGAAATTCTCGCGGACGCGAAAAACGCAGCAAGCTCCGCAGAGCAAGGCGCCATGCCTGCCGCCACCGTCGCGCAGATAGTCAAGGCGAAGAAGAATGCTGAAGCGGACAAGGAGACATTGGTCCTTGTTGTGAAACGGCTACTTGTGAGTGGCGTGTTTCTGGTCTCTTGGTCGCAATTCACCTAGTTTTATGTAGTCCATTGGTGTTCTCGACGTGGATGTCTGCAGAGAAAGATTGGACTTGAGCTTGGTTGCCAGCGTCGGCCTCATCGCCGATAAGGCTGCCTTTGAAAGGAAAGAGATTCGCGCTAGGACAGGACTCTTGTGAGTATCCACGTCGATATATAAAACAACCGACCTTTACCTGATCAATGCCATCAGCTACAAGCAAAACAAGTTCAATCTGCTTCGCGAGCAGTCTGAAGGATATAGTAAACTCACTACCGAGTTGACTAGCAGTCTTGGTCCTCCTCATTCTTCCGCTTCTGGTCGACCTATGGAGACGTCTGATGCGATCGACGCCCGTGCCCGACCTGCATGGGAACGGACGGTTGGTCTCATTGGGTACTTTGATCTTGATCCCAACCGCGCCCTGGACATCATTCTTGATGTCTTCTCAGTTCACCTTATGACTCATCACAAGTTCTTCATTGCGTTCCTGTCGTTTTCTCCTTGGGGTCGAAAGAAACGAAGCGTGAAGCGGGAAGATGAGCGATCAATGGCGGTCGATTCAGAACCTGCACAGTACAAAGGGAAGACGCTAGACGAAGTGATGCGGTTGGCAGAGGCTCAGACCGGGGTCTCTGATGAGATCAAGGACAGCAGTAATACTAGAGTGTTGGGTCAAGTATTGGGCTTTAAATTCACTTATTATCAGGTACGTGACTATCAGTCCTGCAGTGGCGTATTCACCCAAATCATGATAGTCCCCGGATGTGACTGAAACTACGCCGCGAAATTTGTATCTATTGGCCGCCATATTAATCCGGGAGGGGTTCTTGACTGTCGAAGATCTTTATCCTCATGTGAGCGATGTCCTTTCGGAGATCTGCGTTTCCGTTACTCAACACAAGCTCTCGCAGATCACCCCGTCAGATGATAAAATGGATGACTATCACAAGGCCTATCTTTCCAATGTTCAGTCCAGAATATCCGGAGCGAGGGTCAGTCAACTAGCCATGGCTGGACCCCTGGACTCTAGTGGTTCGACACCAAAACCACGAGCTGCCGCCCCGGAACCCGAGAAGACGGTCAAGGTCAAAGAAGTGCCAAACCAGAGACGCGGTTTGCTCAGGTGCCTTGCTGTCTATTGGAGCTCTGCGACCCGCAGTTGCTATCATGTCGAAATACCCGTGGATGATAGATGCTTATCCTGAGGTCGCGGATTTAATGCTTCGCATACTCACTCATTCTATCTCATCACTCTACGATACCACTTGGCCCACAAAGGAAGCGACCTCTGGCTTCATGCACCCTCGTCAACGGTATGGCTCGGCTGGCATGGTCCCAGCGCCCGACCGGAGGCCGCTTCTCACACTTATGGCTCCTACTCCGACAAGCACTAGTAGCATCGACTTCGTCTTTTTCTTCCCGGATTGGTCGCAACGCATTCCTGTCTGCTCAACGTTGGACGATATCATCGACGTCTTGGAACCATTAATGCAGTTAGTTGGATTGCACATGTCGCATGACTCCACGTTCTGGACGAAGCTCGTCCGTTTGGGACGTACGCATATGGGGACAGCGGTAAGTTAACATTCACGTTCACGGGTAGTGAGTATGCTCATGATCTGAAACAGATGCAGATTGACCCAGAGAAGAAAGGGGTGGTATCGGATCTTGAACACCCAACTTACAGCTTCTGGTTCAAGATGTTGCGACGGTATTTCATACCGGCTCTGCCGCTGCTCCGCGGGAATGGTGTCTGTTCTGTTGAACTATGGCGTCTCCTCTCCTTATTCGAGGTGACACTCCGGTGGAGGCTATATGGTGAGTGGAAGATGAAGACTTACCAGTCGCACCCGGAACTCCGAGTTCGCCAAGTCCAAGCGGACCGCGAATCAAAGGGTATTCTGCGCCGTCTCTCGCACGATACTCTTGACTCGCTCTCTGGGGCGGTTGCCAAGTTGGCTCACACCGACCCGATCATCTTCTTTACGAATGCTGTGAAGCAAATCATGGCCTACGACAATCTGGCTTCGGTGATCGTCCAAGCAGTCAGCTATGTTACCCTTGTGGGGTTCGATGTCCTCGGGTACGTCATCATAGACGCTATGGCAGATCCTAACAAGGATCGAGTGAAGGATGATGGTGTGAACACCTCGGACTGGCTCCAAAGTAAGTTGCATTTGGTGTGGTGATTTGCAATTCCATACTCACTCATGTCAAGACCTTGCATCCTTCAGTGGAATGCTTTATCGCAATTTTTCTGCCGATATGACACCCCTCCTCAAGTATGTCGTGCACCAACTCTACAACGGACAGACGACAGAGATTATCGTGCTGCGTGAGCTGATATGGAAGATGGTTGGTATCGAACCCCTGCCCAGCCTCTCTGACTCGCAGATTGCGGCCATGGCGGGTGGGCCAACGCTTCGCATTGAAGCAGTTGCCTCTACTACGCGTGGGGCTCGTGTTGATCCTTCCAATGGCACTCATCTTCGGGCTCCCTCAAGAATTGGGAAGTACCTGATGGATTCTTCTCTCGCCCTGCCACTCCTTATACAAATCGCTCAACAACGGCAGTCGTGCGTCTTCCGTGCGCCGGACGCCCATCTCAAGTCACTCGCTAGTTTGTATGATACGGTCAGTCCAAACAACAGTTTCTCTTCTGCAGGTATTGACGCCGCTCTTAGACGCATGGGGTCCTGCTTCAATATCTGGAAATGCTGAACTCGCCAACGGTGATCTCTTCTCAAGATTACGCAGAAAATGTGTTGCCTTCTTTGACAGAGCTTAACGAGAAGTATGGGATTAGCGCGCCTATATGCATGCAGATCATCCGACCTGTGTTGAATGCTGCATTACTAGTATGTTTTGACCTTATGCTAATGACGCTCGACTAATCTGCCTTGCGCGCAGGCTGCTGCTTTGGCCATGCAGGAGAAAGAGCGTGTTGAGAGCGTAGAAGCGGAAAGACGGCTCAAAGCTGCGTTGACTGCGAAGCGGGAGCCGAACGCGTCCACTTCTCGCGTTGCCTCTCCAAGCCTTGGCGAGTCCTCAGCGAATCCAGAAGCATCGGCGGAATCCAAGACTCCTATACCTGAGGCACAGAGCACAGATGTTCCTATGGAAATATCTGAGGCCCCTGCACCCACTCCAGAGGTGTGTCATTCCGTCTCTAGAAAAGCTATAGACCCACAAACGCAGGTCGTGTTGGAACAGAATCCTTGGGTGCCTGAGCTATATCGTCTTTTTGACGATATCAAAAAAATTGCTCCTGGTAATGCTGCTGAAGTCCTAGGGTAATGTTATTGTCATCATTTTCCGCGAACTATTCCTGATTGCGACCGGTAGATCGGGATTCTATCTCACCTTCTGGCAAATGTCCGCTTACGATCTGACCCCCCAACCGCGAAGTATGAAGAAGAATGCGCCAACCTGCGTGCCCTCAGTCGTCAAGAAGACTCCAAGTACACTGCGGCGGAACGCTCTCCTGACAAGGCCAAACGGGCAATAGCGCCAGTGCACCGCGATAGGCGCAACCGGGTCAATAACTACGTATATTTGTTGAGCCAGGAGCTGAAGCAGCAAACGGCTGCTCGTACCTTTACCATCAAGCGCGTGGCACGCGAGAAACAGCATTGGTTCGCACATAGTAGGTGTTCGAGAGCTGTCGAGAGCTGGTATGAATATGCTGCTAAGCCAACACTCTCAGATCCAAAGGCAGCTACCCTAGCGTCATCGTTCGTGGAACACTGTCTGCAGCCGCGGTGCCTGCTATCTCCTATGGACGCCGATTTTTGTGCACAGTTCATCAAAATGGTCCATGTGCAAGGTACTCCTGGGTTTCCTACCCTGCTTTGCTATGACAAGGTACGATCGTGCAGCTTGTTGAAAATTGTTTTTTACGATGTCTTCGTACGCATTATTTTAGCTGCTTGGAGAACACGTCAGGGTGGTAGTCTTTTCGTGCAGTGAATATGAAGCAAGGAACTATGGTAGGACATGTTTTCATGTTAATTGACAGCTCTAATAATGTTTCGTAGGCCGTTTCCTCTTTGGCATTCTGACAGACTTGTCAAGATGGTTCAACGACGAGCAGCTCTTCATACAAGAGAATCGGTCCAAGATTGGTGGCAAATTAGTGTACTTTCCAGGGCTCCAATTACGTTTTGCTTCGAAACCGACGATTGCCCAAGAGGATATTATCAAGTGGCCGGATTTTAAGCTGATCATGCGCAAATGGTGTCGGAAGTTGACCAAGGTCCGTCGTCAATCTTCATCTTTAGGTAGCTGTCCCTAATGCATCTGTCTCACAGGGCCTCGTGGATTGCATTGAGTCTGGGGAGTTCATGCACGTTTACAATGCTATTATTGTCTTGAAGGAAATACTCCCCGTATTCCCTGTTGCCGCGGTAAACGAATTCAGCGGTCCTACCCTTGCCAGAGCCATGGAGAGGTTATTGGAGAAGGAAGAACGCGGGGATCTCAAGATTTTGGCCAGAGCGTCAGCCCGTCTCTTTATAGCCTCTAGTTGTCTTTGGTTAAACTGACATGGGCCAACAGATACTTTGCGAGTCTGAAGAAGAGAGAACCAATATGGCTGGCATCCAGTGCTCACATGAAAGTGAGTACATTGTCTGTTGTTCGCAAATTTACACTAATTCATCCGTTTTGCTTAGGCCGCTACTCCTGCCAAGGGCTTACCGGTTTCTGCTGATAAAACTCGCACTAATGCACCACCTATGACGCCTGGTCATGCTACTGGAGACACGCGACGTATGGCACCGGCTCCGCCACCGTCAACACCTTCTGCTCCTCGCGCGCAATTGCTCAACGGCGTCTCATCTGCAACGGGAGATCGCCCTACAGCTACCAAATTAGCCTTGGAGAGGTCGGTGCTTAATACAATCAGATATTTCGGTGTTCTAAATTTGTCCTTTAGTATACCCAGACCCGAGGTGGTAAAGAGAATAAGGCCAGAGCCGAAGGTAGTCGAGGAAATCAAGAGTAATGGCGTCAAAGCGCTTAGCAAAGCAGACGCAATGGACGTGGACTCCTCTGCCGTTCCTCCGCCTGCAAGCGTCCGTGAGAATGGTATCAGCGATGCGGCAAAGGTGGGCTCACCAATCCCAGTTGCAACCAGCGATTTCTCTCGTGCAAGTCATGGCTCGCGACCCCCAACACCTGCCCAGCCCTCGAGTATTCGACCTCCTCCCCTTAGGTCACTACCCCAATCACCCCGAGCCACGAGTGTCGTGGACGCAAAGGCTCCTCGAGCCGAACCCCAGCAGGCTATGCCTCCGCCTTCTACTCCGAGCCAGACCTTATCGGCGCAAGAGCTTCGAGAGACTGCCAAGCAGACTCGCTCTTCGACGGAGAATGTTGAGGAGAAACAACTTCCAAGCGAGCCGAGAGGTCAAGCAGGCGCGCCACCTGCTCCCTCACCATCACGTCGCCGCTCTCCTTCGCCAGTTAGTCGCCCTGGGACCAGAAATGCTAGCGTAGAGAGTCGCACCAGTGGCGGCCGTCGGTCAACACGTGGATCCGCTGGAGATGGTGAACGTCCTGATGAGAAACGACCGGACCGCGAGTCTCGGCAAGATTCGCGCGAGGTTTCCCGCCGCGAAGCTACCCGGAGCGAAAGAAGGAGTGCTCGTGAAAGTGAGAGAGACAAAGATGGCGAGAGAGAAAGAGATAGAGGTCGGGATAGACACGGGGATAGGGACCGTGCGCGTGACAGAGACAGAGAAAGAGACCGCGAAAGAGACCGCGACAAAGATCGCGAGCGCGATAGAGACCGTGATAGGGACAGGGAACGGGACAGGGAGCGCGACCGTGATAGAGATCGTGACAGACACCGCCGTGATGAGAAGGACCGCGACCGCGAAAGCAGGAAGGAGCGGGAGGCCTCCGCTCGCGGTTCTACCGCTGCTGCACCTACGTCTGTAACGGTTGATGAACGCGGTTTGCCCAGCAGACCTGACACTACCCGACATCGCCCTGAGGATTCCCTTGGCAAGAGAAGGAGGCCTGCAGACGACGAGGTAAGCTATTTCATTTCCGGCAAGTTGCTCTATGTGGGCTCATCTAGTCTATCAGCCTGACCGATCCTCCAAGCGTGCTTCTCGCAAGGATAGCCATCACGAAGACCGTAGTCGACGGTCTTCAGAGAAGGATGGTCACGACAGAGGTCGCGATTCAGAACGACGCAGGAAGGAGCGAGATGTGCCAGAGCCCGACAGCAGAATTCTCTCGATCGATACGAAGGTATGTCTGCAGCCGTGTTTGCAGCCATGCCACATAATGACACGTTATATCACAGTTGAGCGACAAACGGGTTCCTGATGGGCCAGCTTCGGCTAAGGCACTACCTCCAACGACGCCCTCTGCTCCCCGTGCGATGACATCAGGCGACGGCTCGCGCTTAAAGGCTGAAGGTTCATTGGGACGTGACCGGGATTGGAAGGCACAGCGAGAACAGCCCCCACATGCTGTTCCGAGCAAACCTGCCGGGGGTGCGAGCAACGGGCCTTCCCAGGAGCCTATGCCCGGAGGGAGTCTTCGCCAGCGCATTGGGGATGAAGCTCCCCGCTCCTTGCCTCAGGCACCGTTGAGCTATCGTTCAGAACCCATGGGGGACCGCAAGGGTGGCACATCCGCTCGGGACGACGAGCGAGACAGTGGAAGAAAGCGGACCTTATCAGGTGTGTTCTGCTGTCGGACTGTTATTGTGCCCCCAAACTAACTCTTTACCAGAACGGGAAAAGGATGGGAATGACGCCGCGCCCGGTGTGAATGAGCAGACCGCCCAAGCACCCAAGCGACCCCGCATCATCCGTAATCGCTACGAGTCATCCACAAACCATGGCCTCGCCAAGAAGTTGCTTCCCATTGATCCGCAGCTGGCAGAAAAGTCAAGATCAGGCCGGAAAGACTAGAGGACATTTGTAGCACTAATCGCCACATTTTTGCGTTGCTATTGTATAATTGATTGTAATATTGAGTCAAACACATCCCAACTGACCCGAGCCGGTACCCCATCTACATGAGTATGACAATGTTGAATTGAGTAATACAAATGCTTCCGAGTTGAATCGATACAGGGTAAAAGTAAATTATGCAAGAAAGCATGCTGGATAATGTGAAGGTCTTTGTTAGCGGCCTTTGATTAATGTAAGGAATTCTTCGCGAGTTTTTTGTTGAGTCCGGAAACACCCTAGCATACAGGAAGTGACCGTGATGGAGCCTGGCTTCTGGACACCTCGCATTGTCATACATAGATGGCTAACGACGCGCTCGTGAGTAGAGCAACGCTGATTGCGGATTGACTCACGTTGCTTCCATCACGACAGCTACACCGCGGGGATGGATGGCTTCCTGTACTGCAATGGCAATTTGCTTGGTCAGACGCTCTTGGACCTGTAAACGACGACTGAAGGTCTCAGCAATGCGGGCCAATTTGGAAATTCCAAGCACGAGTTTGTTAGGGATGTATGCGATTGCGATCTAGAAGGTTGGGTTTTATTGTTGTCAACGAGTGTATACGTAGTACAGCGTCTGGAAGCTTACTTTACCCGTGAACGGAACGAGGTGGTGCTCACATAAACTCGAGATATCAATATTACGAACAAGAACCATCTCGTCGTGGTCCTCAGCGAACACCGCATCATTGATGATGTCTAACGTATTACCTGCTCAGATATAAGGTCACAAGGTAGATACAGATATCAGAGCACCTGCTAGACGCTCTTCATATCCGCGCGTCATCCACATGAGTGCCTGTGCATATCGTGCTGGCGTCCGTACAAGACCTTCTCTGTCTGGGTCCTCGCCAATACATTCGAGGATCGTTCGTACAGCGGAACACAGCTTTTGCTCGCGGGCGGCCCGTTCGGTGGGTGTTGCATTCAAACGTGAGATGGTGGACTTGGCTACGTACATCGTGTGGGGGAAAATACGGATTGACAAAGCGTGGGCACTCACCGGGCCACCCGAGGCCGTTGGGATCGGGAAGAGGACTGCCCGCTTGGAGTATAGATGTCGAGGCGTGCAAAGGAGTGGACACACCAGAGGTAGGGCGGAAACCATAGCCTTCGCGTACATGAGGACTCCACGTGTGATGAGATGTGCTTGCCGCGAGTGATTCGTGTGGCTGGTCGCCGTTACCACCTCTAGGTGAAGGCACGCCGTCGACATGCGCATCAGTTCCATCAGCTACAATGCCTTCCTCGTTCATTTGCAATCTCTGTAGGCTCTCATCAAGCTGTGTCTGCAGGGAGGGGACATCTAGAGACATTTTTGTGGGAGGTGAGGAGGTGGGAGACAAAAATTAAAGTGGGGTGAGTTCGCCAGAGGCGGCTAAAAAGAAATAAACGAATAAACTTTCATGGGATGATCTTTCGAGTTACTTGCGAGCACGTGGCTACGGACAGACTGACTGAAAAGGAAAGTGTAAAGGCTTGTTGTTGAGAAATGAGCTCTCTGCAGTCTTTGTCGACATTTCAGGACACCTCAAAGGGTGTTTCCAGGCGTATCCTCCCAATACATGCCGAGTGCCAATGTCTCCTTTCCTGTGTATTTGCGTTCAAAATGTGTTAAGCCTCTCCGGTTTTTTGCGTCTGTCCTTCCAATTTTGACCATCATCTCGCCTCAAGGATCACACCGATGATTTGTTGCCGTTTGGTGGCTGAACTTGTCTCGGTACGGGCTTCCCATAAATTGCCTCCGCCCGCCGGACGAATGAAGACACCCCGGATCTCATCTTACGGGGTGACAATTGTACAACAAAAACATTCCTGACGTGGACGGGATCCATGGGTTCCCAAGCCGTTCATAACGGGCGCGCAGCTGTCTACCCCTCTTATTGTTCTTCAGCATGCGTTCACAGCTCAACGCACTGCTGTCTGGCCTCTCCTCACCTATGTCGGAAAGCTTGCGTTCCTATACCAACGAGGCCGCTCTAAAATCAGCGGTCTCGGATCTCACAAACGCTCTCGCAAATCGACTTGTGAACCAGGCGATACATTGTACGATGCTTGGATTTCCTCTCGATCTGCTTCTCAGAAAAATCCTGAATTTCTTGCACCTGGTGCACTTCGCCCCCTCACCAGGGCTAACGTGACCCTTGCTTACAAGATTTCGAATCTCTGTGCCTCTGATCTGTTTTCTCTCTTGTGGAAAACACACCCGTTAAGAACAGTCTTGATGGTTGTGGTCGACATTGTTCGCGGAATATTTCCTGCTTTTAGAGGCTATTCACAGGCGTTGATAATAAACGAGGTTTGTTCGATGTACTTTTCGGCTTTCACATCCGCTAAATAAACTTTTATGCATCGTCAGCTCCAATCGATGCTATCCTCCGGAGAATATACAACACCTCGGCTCGTCAGACATATTCTCATTGAGGTCTTCAGGATGGGCGTAGAAAGCATCCTCGACGCCTTCGCGTGCGTCCAGAACCTGACCAACGCATGCACGTCGCTCACATTAGTTTGATATAGGACATCCAATGAAACGATTGTCCACGGGTCCGCTCGTTACCTCATAGAATATAAACAAATGGAGCAGCGAGTACGATTGGATGTCCCGACTCTAGCGGATCCGGTCGTCCGCGATCTCTTACACGAGTCCGACCTTTTCGTCCGATCTTTCAATGGCATGTCTGCGTTCGGATTCCTTTCGCCCTTCGATTTCATGCGCATTTTGACGCTGATTTCCGAGCTCATCTCTCATATCTGGCTGCTTTCATCCTTGACGTTTGGTGGTACATCTGTATCCGTTCTCGCATTCTCCCTCATTTCGTCATTTATTCCTCTGGGGTACAGATGGCTTGGCGGAGGTCCAAAATACTTCGAGGATTTTAGTAATATCCAAGAAGTCCGTACGGCTGCAAAACAGGAGAGAATGCGCAATTTGGCACACAGTGATCCGTACCGTCCGGAGATTATCCTATTCGGTCTCGGACCGTGGATATTGCATTCTTGGGCACGAGCAAGGAAGGCTATGCTAGGACTTGAGCAGAAACAACCTATAGATGACTGGGATTTCGTTTCTAAAATTTTGTCGGGATTCAATGTGTCTGGACTCTTCTCAACTCTGCAGCATGTAGGTCAGTTACCATCCATGCTATTTATCATTGACCATATTTGTGCAGATTCCTCTCGTATTAATCCTTCAGTCGTCTTCAAATTCGTTGGGTGCATTTACACTCTATCGCAGCTCGGTACAATGCCTCTTCCTTACCGCTGGGAACCTCTTGCACACGATTAGGATGGTTTTCCAAAGTATTTTCATGATGGGAGCATTCTTTGCTGCCATGGAACTTGAGCCGCGGCTGCAGCCTAAGCCTGACATAGTCGTAAAATATAGGAGTTCCCCTGGAGGAATGAAGATCGAAATGAGGTCAGTGGATAACTTGCTATTGCGCTGATATCCCGAGCTTAAGCTGTTGAAGAAATCTGGATTACACATATCCAGGTAGTCCAGTGCCAAGTCTGAGAGACGTTAATCTCATTATTGAAGCTGGCGAAACACTGGCAATTGTTGGGCATAATGGGTCAGGTTAGTGTCATCTACCGTTAAATTTTACCATGGTAGACATTACTTTTCCGCTTCCTGCAGGTAAATCCACTTTGGCGAATGTACTGCTACGTATATTCGATTTCGACAGCGGGGAATTCCTCGTGAACGGCACCGACATACGAAAGATTCGACCATCCGATTACCACGCGCATATCACCGCCGTGTTCCAAGGATTTTCTAAATTCAACACTTCTGTTAAGGGGAACGTCGGTATCGGGTATATACAGGACATGCACACCCCTGGAGCCATAGAGGCGGCGATGCACCTCGCAGGCGCGGCGGACCTGGTCCATGCACTACCGAGGGGCGTAAAAACGAAGCTCGACGTTACTGGCTGCGACCGCGCTGGGTATTCCCCTACGTCTGCTGGCTGCTCTAATTATGTCCCCCCACATGGTCTATCGGGTGGCGAAGTATGTGGGGTAATTATCTTCTGGTGCACTGTCAGTGCTGAACTTCGTGTCAATTTTCCTAGTGGCAGAGAATAGCGATTTCCAGAGCGTTCATGAGGGCTGACCGACCTGAGGTTGGCCTTGTTCTGCTGGATGAACCAGTAAATATATAGTACGCAATACGTTACCGTGTGCATTATTTGACACTGCTCTTCCAGACCTCATCCCTCGATGCTCACGCACAAAATCGTGTGTTCGAAACCATCGAGAAAATCTCTAGGACACCGGACGGTAACAGAACCAAGACTATCATTTTTGTGACACATCGTTTATCGACTGCACGGAAGGCCGATAAAATTGCCATGATGGAGAACGGCGTGAGTGACTTAACTCGGCTAATGCCTTACCATCCTAACGCATTCCCACATTGTAGACAATAGCAGAATTCGGCACACACCACGAGCTTCTCAAGCGTAACGGATTATACGCAGCCCTATATAGAGCCTCCATTTGAATTGCCACTGTTCTCACTGAACACGAAGGCTGTACCCATTCGTTCTTGTACAATAGTCGATCTTTCACGGCGATCGCCCAGAATACGATTAAGAATAATGCTAGTGGTGTTGTTACATCATCCCCGGCCGCTATTGTCCACGCTTACCGTAGTTAAAATACGTCAGGACCCCGTCGTGCAAAGCCGCATCTATTCCGTTGGCGTCCGAGAACGTGGGCAGCTTGTCCATATTCTCCGGAGAGCCGAATGACCCGACCAGCAGGCCAAGATCCTTGACTCCCTGGATGAGCGACGGGACTTGGACCGTGTGACCGCGTGAGTAAATGCGGTGCAGAAGATCGGAAGCCAGCAGACGCACCAAGAGACCCGCATCTAGTAAGACCCCCAAAAGATTGTTCGTTTTGCAGAACTCCACTGCGGAGTCGAGGCTCGCGAAGCGGTAGTCATGCACGTCGTCGACATTGAGTGCGGTGGGCTAGGAGGCGCGCGACTCCGTTCGCCGCACTGCGATGCGAGGAATACGGATCTGCGGGGCTATAAGCGTCATGGTCTCCGGGCGGTGGGATAACGATAATTACAATTAGGTTGTTTCCAATTCAGCGCCGCGCAAACATCCGGCGCGAAAGACGTAAAAACGACAGAACGACGCCCAGGGTAACCCTCTACCGCGGTCGACGTATCGTAAACTGTCCGCAAGACAGAGTCGACAACGTCATTCAAATCAACTCTATGTCGAAGAACGTTGCGTTGTCGAACTGTCCACGAGGGATAAGCCAACTCCACACAAATGCCGATGGAAACAGGAACAATCTGCGTAACGCGGGGCCGCCGCCGAATCAGATCCGACTGTCACATATAATAAAGCCGACGCACCCTCAGTAGATCCACCAAGGAAACCATAGATGAGGACAGCAGCTTATGCCAATTGGACGGGGAGATAGAGGGGTTGTCTACTGAAGGGCGTCCCTTGCCCAAGCGCGATGCCAGTGCGTGGAACTGAGCCAACGTGATGTCCGCAATGCCTAAGTCGTATTGGTCATCTGGGAGTTTCCATTCGGTATAGACCACAGGATGCAAGTCTCTTGTGACTTGCACGGTGACATACACATAGCTGCCTGTCACGGAAGTATGTGTCAAGGAATGCCCCGAAGATACCGCGACAGAAGGATTGGACGGAGACGTCTGTGCAGAACCAAGAGGCCGTACTGGCGGCGCTGATCGAGGAGCGAACGCCTTGGTAGCAAGGCCCGGCACCGGCATAGCGAGAGACTTCCAATAGGTTTCGACCGAGCCTCCAATCTCCAGCTTCACGCCGCTGAACGGTGTTATAACATTCACTTCGAATGAAACCTAAAACAAGGGGTGTACGTCAGCTCGAGATTACGTACCTATTCAAAGGTTCCTATTTACCTCTCCGATGACATGCAGACGAGGATCTAGAATGGGCAACGTGAAAGGTTCGCTATTTTGTATGTTCTGAAATAGTGCGGGCAGTGCCGTGGCTCGGCCAATGGTCTTCGTGCCAAAATTGGGATATAAGGAAAACTCCAAAGCAAGCGCAGTCGCAGAAGAGACCTGGAACGCGAAGACGATTTTCTGGTCTCTTATTGGCAGAGACACGCTATATGGTGCAGACGTAACAACGGGTGTGGCGGTCATGACAAGTTTCAACAGAGGTGAGGCATGAAGATGGCGATCGTCATATTGAGGACCAGCTAGAGGATGTCGTAGGCGGACTGCTGATCCCTCGGCAGAAGCATCCCCGAAGCGTGAAGTTAGGTGGCCGATGGTAACTTGAATAAGCGAAGTACGGTCAAGATAGTTGTGGCCGTACACTCTATATGGCATCATGGGGGGTGGCAGATACAGTGAAGGGATCGCATCGATGTCGGACTCGGTACTAGTGGATTTCTGTGTGTCAGAGAGCGGAGATCTATGGGTGAGTGTGGCATATCCGACATGTAGTTTGGCAGCAGCCTCCAGCAGAAGCGCAACACAACTCCGATGGCCGTACCAAGCAGCGTAGTAAACGGCTGAGTTGCCTAATTCATCCGTTGTATCTATGCGGCACCCTACGCTGAGCAAAACGCGAATACATGCTTCACGTCCGAAACGAGCCGCATGGAAGAGTGGTGTCCACTCGTTATATTTGTCTGGAACGTCCCAACCGACCTGACGTGCGAGGATCTGACATATATCTGCGTGGCCTTCCTGCGCGGCCAGGTGAATCGGATACTCTCCATTTGTGTTGGGAAGACTGGGCGCGCCATACTGAAGCAGTAACACCACGACGTCCATATGTCCGGATTTCGCGGCAAGAGAGAGTGGCATCAAATCACTGAGGACCGTCGTCTGTACCGAAACTCTTCCCCCCTCCAGTAGAGCACGTATACATACGACGCAACCTTTAAGCGTCGCATAGATGAGGGGCGTGCAATTATCCACATCCAGGACGTCCGGAGGAACCCCAACCTCGATGAGTCTTTGGCATACAAGCCCATGACTATGCATTGCTGCATAGTGCAGAGCAGAGCGACCGTAAACATCTGTCTTGTCGCGTTGCACCCCATTCTGAAGGCAGAGATTGACCAAACGCAAGATACCGGCAATAGCAACCTCGTGAAGACACGTCCGGCCGTTGATATCGTCCACAAACCGGTAGTCGAACGAACCCGCAGTCGATGCCAAGATGAGATCGGCCAAGTCAGGAGGCGCATCAATGACCGCCTTCCATAATATTCGAGTGACATGATTCTTGGCTTCTCGTGTCTGCGACAAAGAATTTGAGTACCGGACCAGATCCTGGATTGCTGTCCTGTCTTCATCTGCAACAGACTTGCGGAGATTGCTCTCCAAGTCATAGAAAGGACCCATATGTGTACCTCGGTCAATGTTGAGCTGGTGGCTGAGAATGACATCCTCCGGAACAGGTCCTTCGTTGCTCAGACCTACAGACAAGTCGGTCAGATTCAGAAGACATGCGGCGACTGTGTCAGATAATTCAGAGATAAGCTATAGAACAAAGTCACAAGATGAGCGGGAGATACCAATTCAACAAACGAATACGAACCTGTCTATTGAAGACGGGTTGAACTTCGACCTGGCGTGCAAGATACAGCTCTTTTGTCGTAGATCTTGACCGTTTGTCCCATTTTTTCAGTATCTTCCGGAAGCCCATGGCGTTGATTTCAACGAATTGCTGTAGAGGTATATATTAGTATTTTAACCTGAGCAGACAACTTGTATGCGCCGCACCTGCAGCTTTCCAATATCTCGCTCCAATAATCTAAAGCCTTCCTCTACCGCACTCCACTCGACGTGATTTTTGGTGGCATCATCCAAGGAATCCGGATGTACGCGCATAGCAGCAGCCCTCCGCTTGGACAACAGTGTCTCGAGACGCAACTTGAGCTCCGCCTCCTTTTCCAAGTAGAAGGCATTGATCTACCACAACATCAGATCAGACATGGAAGGTCGCGTGACACAGAATGGAAGCCAGACGAGCACACCTTCTCCAATTCTCGCTCGAGCTTGAAGAAGAAGGCCGCTTTGTGAGCTTGAAAGCTCGGACCCCTGTCATCGTCCTGGCCTAGAGAAGCATAGATGGGGGGTTCCTCTGAGGCGGGGAATTCAGCACTGGACGGCGTCCGCGAGCCAGGGGTGGACGGAGGCGAAGCAAAGATGTCGCCGGGACTAATGCTCTGCGCGAAGACTGCTGCCTCGGAGGCGGGGCGATTCGCAGTAAGAGAGGAGATAATCTTCTTCAAGGACTTGTAGTCCAAGTAGTACGCGGACCAGCCCGGGACTTGTTCAGCCTGTATCTGCTTTCCGAACTGAAAGGAGGAAGTAGTACTCAGCCCATGTCGAGTGCACCGGATACGAGTGCGAAAGCACCTTCATGAGAGATTCAGAGGGCGACTATGAGGCTTCAGGGAGAGAGAGAAGTCGAGCCGGATAATACAGCGACAAAGATTGAGAGGGCTTCAGAGACCCCATTGACCAAAATGAAAGTTGGAGAGTCTGAAACAGTCGATTCGGGCAGAACCACCCACGTGCAGTACACCGTCGATCTGAAAAGTATACGCGACCATCTCGATTATCTACCCGAACTCCGATGCTACGAACGTGCGCAACATCTACAAAATCACATTGGTTTCTTTACACTAGGATTTTCCGCAGCTGCCACACCCGCGCAGGCAGCAATGTCACAGGACATTTCCCTCTTTCTCCACCTGATCATATGCACACCGATAACAAAACACATATCCAGACGGGAACGCGGTTGCGTTCGAAATCGCCTTGTGGCACAGCGCGCAAATACCGTATTCGACATCATCCACTCGTATACCCTGGGGATGGGGTGCAAGAAGTCGTGGTGGCGGGACCGCTGGGCCGAGTGGAGAAACAGACAGGGCACGTGCGGGTGATGAAGGCGAGTACCACCACTCTAAAAATTTGATAAAGAAGATAGCAGTGGGAAGAAGAACCTTCAACGAGTCGAGGAGCAGGCGAGGCGATGTCAATAAGATGCGTTTCAATGTCGCCAAGACTCCGTGCGGACGATCCTGTGGTAGTTTCTGTTGAAGAACTTGCTGTGCGGCTCGCTGTAGAAATCTCAGCAATTAAATATCGAGAGAGAACGTGGAACTGATTTACCAGATCGTCCATGCCTAACCGACGTACATCCACCCCAACCCATGACAGCCATGGTCGATAGAAAGGTGTTCGTTCAAACAGATATGCAACGTTGCATACTAGCAGCCACACTTCTAGCGAAGTGTTTAGCCAGGGATATACAGCTTTGTACGCTCTCCGTAGACGACCTGGTAATGTCTAATGAATGTAAGGGATGCAATTGCTTAGCTTGTTGATAAAACGTACTTGATCAACGGGTGCTCGTCTTTCATCCTCACTGAGGATATCAGTCTGCACGCCTCCGCCCAACTCTTCGTAGTAGTCTTGAGCTCGGGCACGAACGTATGGAAGGCCAACCTATCAAAGAGCAGGTTGGTCAATTGGGATATCTAGATGTAGATGAGCAACGTACCAAAAACAGCAGCGACCGCCATATTTCTCGATCTCGCAGCTTCTCCTCCGGGAAAATCCCCCCAACAGCAGCCCTGGCTCGTTCTGTTTCGAATAAAGGCCTTCTCCTTCGTTTCAGCCCATAGAAGTTTTCCGAAAATGAAGCGCCTACAGAAATCAGACTCCATAATTCAATAAGCACGATCCTCTTACCTTGTGTACGAAGGTAATGTCGTTCTACGAAGAACATCAAGACAGCGTAGAACTCTTCATGGCGATTCACAATCCGCAGTAGATAACGGGGGTATTGTTGAGCGAAGACCTACAAAATATGGTCGTCGGTAGGTAGAAACACTCTGGCGTGTCGATGAAACTGACCGACAACACATATTTGAGGGCGGGCTGTAGGAGATCTCTCAACTGCTCTTGCGCAACTAATTCAAACAGTGTCGGTTTCAGAGGGTCGCCTCCTACATCATTGAAGAATTCCATCTAGGTCGGCTCTGATATAGCGCAGTTTGTGGAGGGTACATCAAGGGGAACATCGTACTGTCGAATGGGAAGATCGGTAAACTTCCAAGAATCACGTTCTACAGACCGAGCGCTTCATGGGCACACGCGCACATCATATCAATTAATGTTCTTCTACAATACAAACATCTTATATTCACTGTTCTAATACTATCAGGAGAAGAAAAATGCTACCACAAGAACACAGTCCGCGCCAGACCAGCACCCACGAAGGTTTCAGACCAGTTCCAAATAATCTCGTCCCGACTCCGCCGAGCTCTTCGCAAAAGGCGTAACCGCATGGTCTTCATGCGGCGGGGCTCGATGTCGGACAATGAGCTTGTATCGAACGATGTAGAAGGTGCAGCAGCTTCCACTAGGGACGAGTTGGTCGTTAGAAAGCGTAACCGGGTAGGAACGCAAAATGCTTACATTCTTCCGCAGTGCCTATCCACTCGAAATATTGTTCGACAAAAAGCGCCACGGGTTCACGCTTGGCCGTGACTTCATCTTCACCAGGATCTCCAGGAGAGAATGGTCGAAAAACTGGCAGTTTCAGCTGATCCAAACCAGAATCAAACACCGCCAACGCCGAGGAAGTAGCACTGCGTTATTCAGATTATGAGCAGTATACTAACGCGACTAGAAGGATACTCACGATTGGGCAGACCATGATGATACAAGGGCCATAGCATGACAGATCAGAGACATATACGACGCCACGCTGACTCCATGGATACGTTCAACGGATCGACGAAGAGAAAAATATGACGAGACATACGTGTGTTCAGATGTCTCTTGAGAAAAATACGAAGATAGCTCATGTAGCACCACCAATGTAGGGGCGATGTCAAGCGTGGTCTTCGCATGATGGACCGTTCCGTCGTATTCATGCAGCATCGACAGCAGCAAAGTGAGATGAGCGGGCTTCGGAGGATAGCTGTATGATTCGGCGTCGACACGGTCTACTTAAGTATCATAGCATAGAACCATACCGACAGCATATTGACGCGGGACGCGCACCCGCAAGTTCGACCTTCTCCTCCGTGACAATTAATCCAGTCGTCGTTGAATTCTATTAGGGCATCCTTCAGCGCGTTCCGAGAAGGCGAAAGTAACAGAGCCCGCGACGAAGGATCTTGCGAGCAGTGCGAGAGCACAAGATGAACGGGAGCAGATGGATGGTAAGAGCCCTTTATCAGCATTGTCTTGAAAGGTGGCAAGCTAGGACACGGCGAAGGAAACAGAGAAGTCATGGCCAGAGCCAAGCAAGAGCTACATGGGAGAATGGGGCGCGTGGCTGGACGCGTCGACGCGTACGCGTTGTTTGGGCATTCTGTGGCTGCAGCTGACCTCCATTATCCGAAAACATTTGTTCTGAGCTGCGCGTTTTCTTTTCTTGTACTTCCATAGAGGATTCTCCAATCATTCCTATCCCAACTTACCTGCGGAATTTTGTCTCCGTTACCAATGCCAGCGATGGGCGGCCCTCACGCAAATACGGCTGCTGCTCCACAGTCCGTCTCTCCTGAAGAGCTGTATAATGTCATGTGTGGTGCTGCATCCCAAAATCCCGCTCAAGTGCAACAATCTGCCACTCGGCTGAAGGAACTGTTAGAACTCTTTGGTGCCTTTGATACTTTGCATGAGATTGCAGCGCAGAGAACGGTTCCGCTCCAGGTCCGTCAACAGAGCATCATCCAGTTCAAGAACACGGCTTTGGGCCATTGGCGAGCCCGCAAGTAAGTCTCAGCTCAGCCTGGTTCAGACGTTGCTACATCAGCGTACCCCTTGACAGATTGTTGTCAGATGAACAGAGAGTGCGAATCAGGGCGCGATCTCTTACCTTCTTAGATGAACCTGACGACATTGTAAGAGAGTACTTCTTGATCCGAATGGTTTGTATGCATCGACATCCATCTATCCCATAGATTGCACAATGTAATGCGGTGATCATTTCGAAGATATCTCGCCAGGATTTCCCTAACAATTGGTATGTCACCAGCCTAGATGCCGTATTCGCATGACGGCCATTTCGCGTTAATGCTCCCTTCAGGCCGACGTTGATTTCACATATCATGGGCGTGATAAACACCACAATGGAAGCACGTTACACCGGTGCCCCTACTACTTCGGCTCTGCCTCTGCGTCGAAGCTTGGAAGTTCTGAATGCAGTTCTCAAGGAGTTTTCTAGTATCAGAATGCCGACGGGGATCAAAACGACGGGACAGGTATATCACGCAAATTCTGCATTTGCCTACGCTAATAGTTCCATTGCCATAGCTGGTGGAGGAATTGCGGCTAGTTCTACAGGGACACTACTCCCGAATCGCCAGTTCGTTCCCTACCACACTGAATCCGTCGAGTCTCGCATCCACCCGTATTGCTGAGGACCTACTATTGTCTCACCTCCTTTTCAAGTGCCTCGTGAAAATGGCGGAATGGTCTTGGAATCGAATAACTCACTGCAACGACTATAACAATCTAGAGCGATGGGCGCGTCGTTCATTAAACGCTCGTATCCAAAGACTCTGCTAACATTCTAGTACTTCTTAGATACATGAACTCTTTCAGAATTCAGCGATGCAGCTCCGAGCGCTTTCCGAGCTGCGAATAAATCTGGTCCTTGCTATTGGCCCCGCACCTCCAGACCCTGTCGCTCACCGTTCGTTGGATATCTTCACGCGTCATGTGCGCCTTTTCGGCAAGTTGTTTCGACGTATGCAAGTGCTCTCCCCTAGTCGCTTTGTTGCGTTGCCCGTCTGTAGCGATCTGGTTTTGTACTATTGGAGCAAAGTTGTCCAAGCCACAGACAGTCCGCCGGAGTATATCGCAGGTAATGCGTCAAAACCATACCGTGGAGGATGTCAACTCGCAGTTTCCACTAATCTAGCGTATTTATTAGACTCCCAAACCGCCGTCTTCCCCGTCCGCTTTTTGGTACAAGCCATGGTACTGTTCAGGGACAGCCTCGCTCAATGGGCGCCAGTACGCAAAAATGGAACAGAGAGCGAAAGAGGTGACTACCAGAATGTAAAATTGCCTCCGTTCCTGACCACGCTTATTTCCTATAGTGTTGTCTAAAGAGTTTGTTGAAGATGCTGTTCGACTCCTTGTCACAAGATTCATTCCTTTGAACCCAGCCGACCTGGAGGAATGGATGGCTGACCCAGAGGAATGGGTCAACACAGAAGAAAAGGACGAAGAGCAATGGCAATACGAGCTCCGGGTGCGTCTGAGACGTCGCGATCACTTCTTTCATATTCTCTGACGAAGAATTGTAATAGCCGTGTGGTGAACGGGTGCTGATGACTCTTGCAAATCAGTACCAGCAATACGTAACCCCTCTTCTAGTGACTACGTTCAATCAAATCGTAGGTATGTACTTCAAAATTCGCACCACTGATTATTCATGATGTCGCTTCCTAGGACAACCCACGGTTGATCTTTCGAGCATCATCCAAAAAGAAGCCCTGTATTGCGCGATAGGACGTTGTGCGCACCGACTCAAAGATGTCATCCCATTCGATCAGTGGTTAGAGAATACTCTCGTTGTTGAAGTTCGGAGACTAATCCTAAGTAAGTTGTCCCGGGGCGTTCGTCTGCATATCCTAATATCACGCTAGTTACCCAATCATCAAGCGGCGAATAGCCTGGCTCATTGGGAAGTGGATCTCCAACGACTGCTCACCGGCGAACAATCCAAAGATTTGGGAAGTATTGCTTCATCTTCTTAGTGATCGAGGTCCAGGATCCGACGCGGTCGTACGGTTTACGGCGGCTGTTGCCCTTCGAGAATGTGTTGATGTATGACGTTCTATCCTGCATGGCGCCTTTTCCATGCTCATATCTGTCATCTTAGTCTCAGTCATTCAACGTTGATGTCTTCGCGCCATTCTTGCCTTTGGCAGTGACGGAGTTGGTGCGGTTAACTGCTGAGGCGGATACGCTAGAGAGTAAACGTAGGGTTTCACGGAGTCTGAACACAGTTATAGAACTTGCGGGGGCGCAGGTCAGTGTCAAAACCATTTTTAGCCGCCCACATGTCCTGACAGTTTCGCAGATCGTGCCTTTGATCGGTACCGTGACAGCACCTCTCCCTGAACTCTGTAAGTAGCGATCTTGACTTTGGAGTAGTCGTGTTGGTTCATAGTTGTATTCATATAGGGAACGACTGCTGGAGAAGACTGGCTATTCAAAGCGTCGCTACTCGAAACAGTCACCATATTGATTAAGGTTATGCAATTGCTTATTAACAGACAACGTCTATACTCATGCTTTTTCGTAGGCTGCAAAAGAACAATCGGGCTCTCTCAGTGCCCTTGTGGTTCCTCTTATCCGTGATAGCTTCTCTCCTGCAGTGAGTCTTATCAATGTCATTTTGTCTTGCTCTTCACGAATTTTCAGGCACAACTGCATCTCGATGAAGATGCGTTCACTCTCTGGCAAGCCGCACTGATGAACGCAAATACCATCGAGGGCGCCAATGGTAGTGCAGGTCTCGTTGATCTATTCCCTCTATGCGTCGAGCTTTTGGCAATGAAGGCAGACTTGTTGGGCATGGTTGTTGGCATTGTCGAATCTTACTTTATATTGGACGCGTCCCGTGTGCTGCAGGTTAGTTCTTGCGACGGTCTCAAGTAGTTTGCGTCTCAAAACTTATATGATTCTATTCAGTTCAACGTCGTCAATCTATTCCAGGCATTTGTAGAGGCAATCAATAAGGCGATGTCCATTAATATCAAGCAGATCACCACTGCTTTGGCTATACTCTTCCAGATCGCTCCTCCATCGTTATGGGGAGAGGCTCTGCATGTGTCTGGGCTATTTGCCGTCATCGTCAAATCCCTTCAAGACGATAAAGTATGTGTGACATGTTACATAATCCACGAGCTTTCATAAGTTATATTTCTGTAGGTGTCAACAGTTGTTCTGACCGAGTATATCTTCGTCCTTGCTCGGATCGCCATGGCGGACAAATATCTTTTTGTTCAGCTAGTGTCAGCTACCGCTCGATCGCAGAACATGCAGGAATCATCACTCTACGAAAGTATATTGGACCAGTGGTACACACGGGTGCGTCTGGAGCAGAAATTATCAAACAATCCACTGAGACCCGGCATTTGTCAGTTTGATAATATGTCCGAACCTCGACACCGAAAACTTACTGCCATGGGTATCGCGAACCTCGTTGCAACAGGTCGCCCAGAAGTCCTGGACCGTCTGTCCACCGAGATCTGTACTATTTGGCTCGATGTATTTTCGGAACTCAAGGAAGCCGCAAATAACGCAGATGCCGAAGGGTTTGAGTACGTTCTTCGCTGTTTGATTATGCCACACGAGATGCCGATGATGCTCTCACAAGTGTTCCCTTAATTCTGTATTGGGACAGACCCTTTAGCTCCATTCATCAGGAGTCGGAAGGCACGCCGGAACATGATCGTCGCAGAGCCGTATGTATCTTGTCATTCGAAGTGCGCAGATTGAACTAACTCGATATGCCTAGATTTTTGACAATGACCCTGTGCGCACCACCCAACTCACGACCTTTATCGCCGCTCGTATTCAAGAAGCCGAAGCAGTCTGCGGCGGAGGAGCTGCTTTCCAGGCGCGCTATCTTGAGAAAGCGGATCCATTGGTGTTGAAACAAATCTATGCAGAGCTTGTTCGTAATAGGATTTAGGTATACGCATGGCTCGTGCAGTAATCCAAATATATGCATTGCAATGACCGGACACATATAGGCCGTTATTATTTGATACAAAGCTACACAAGAAATATAAGAGAATCCTAGTCACCCAAAAGACCACTTACTAATCGTCGAACCTGGTGCGCTTGTTCGAGACGGCTGAAAGCGCACTTGGAGCCTTAGCCAATCTCGCAGACTTCCTAACACCTGACGATGACCCAGGTTTACCATGTGCTATGGCTGCTCCAGCTGCCTGCCGTTTACTGTGACCTGTCACGGCCGCGGAGCCTCCTGCAGAGCGTCCAGCTCCCACGGTACGCGACATACGCTCCGACCGAGCCCAGCTCTGCATACGGGCACGAATCTCCTCGTTTTCTCCATCGACTCTATTCCCCTGGATTTAGTTCACATGGTCAGCGGGAAAATCATGCGATCAGTTCATGACAGACGTACACTCCCTCCCGCCTGGCCAGATTGTTTGTTCGTAACGATTGGGACTTCTTTCACAGGAGGAATATCATCGTCCTCGACAATATTGTCTACCCAGGAGACATCACGAGGATTGAATTCCTCAATGACCTGCGAGACATATCGATTAGTAATGGTCGACAAGCTACAGCTGCACACACTTCTTGCCGCGAGGCTTCCCGCAGCTGTTCTCGCAGCTGGTCAGCGGTGATTTCCTCTTGTTCGTCACTGCTTTGTCGTTGATCTTCGTTATCCAAGTCCATTGCATCCGCTTGCAGATGAGCAAATTCCTCGTCCCCATCAATCATATCTGCATGATAAGCTTCAACGAAGGCCTGCGTCTCCTTGTCCTTCGCTAAGATGAGGATGTCAGCCAATATTATAGCATCGTTTAGATGTAATAACCTAGCTCTTCCAAAGTGTCGCCGTCGATTCTTCGCTTCTTGTGGATGGCCCCTCGTCTCAGCCTTCTGGCCTCGTCGTCGTCATCATCGGAATCACTATCCTCGAAACCGACGCCGCGGTCGCGTCGCTTGGTTCTGTACTTTCCTTCAACAGCGTCTAAATGAATCTTCTCGAGCGCGCGATCATCCGCTTCTTGGTGTTCACTACACTCATCCAATTATTAGAACGCCACATGAAGAAGGGCAACATGGAGGTATGAACTAACCGGACTTTCTCAAGGACAGCCTCCTCACCAAGGGTCTTCTCGTCCAGCTCTCTGTCATCCACAAGCTCGGCCAGTGTCCGATCCTGATCGTCATCGTTGCTCTCTTCGTCGTCTTCCTTTTTCCGACCACCAAAACCAATCATGGCATCGTCATCTGATTCCTCAGCTTCACCCTCGATGAATTCCGACTTCCCCAATCTCCTGCCAACATTGGCATTCTGACGATATCCATAATGAGGCCGATGTTGGATGAGGTCAAAGGCATTTTTCGGTCTGCTTGGACTAGGCGACAAGCTACGCTTGCGCATCTTGGGACTGCCAGTATTAGGGGATGTTGTAAGCCGCTTCACCAATCGCCTCCTTGGGTACCCATCGGCGTCATCAATATCCGCATCGAACAGGGATTGAAGTGGACGCCTCTGAGTTGATGGAGCGACGGTTGTTCCCGGAGATGAGGGGGGAGGACTTCGAGCGGACGAGTAAGGAGAACTCAGGTTGAAGCCCGGACTGACTAGATTCTGAACTGTCTGGGTGAGAAATCTGCATTGGCAAAGCATGTTATAACACCAATGTAGGTGATATCACCGTGGGACAGCTTACCCATTTGCATTCACATAGAACTGGTGTTTGCTTTCGGGTGGTCTTTCCTGTTGTGCCACTAAGAACTCCTGCTCCTTCTCAAAAATTGCATCTGCTTTTTGTAGAAGACTTCCGTGCACATCGAGTGCAGGCTGGAGACCAACATCGAGTGTCAAAGCCAGGTCTTCAGCATCATCCAGCTTTCTTAATCGGTCAAGACGGCCTCCATCCTGTCGGATCCGAGTTAATGTCGCAAAATCGAATCAGTTTAACAGCACGCTACCTTGTTCTGAGTGAAGAACTGCGAGAATCCTCCTGACGCATTCAGAGCGCTTGGGACCGCCGGTGACAAATCTGCACTTGAAGAGGCTGGTTTCAAGGCAAAGCCAGGCTGCAGCACACTACCATCTGAAGGTGAGTCAGGTTCCAACCGACGGGCCAATGGGCGTGGTTCTGTGCGGAACGCGAAGGGGTCGTCTTCATCTTCCTCCGCTATCAACTCCTTGAACGGCGTGCGGACCTCGTCTTGGGAAAGTTGTGGCGGTAGGACAGATGGACTTCCTTGCGATTCCGGACCAAATAGTAAACTCGTGGTGCGAGACAAACGCAGAATCGGAGGCGATTGTGGTGCAACAGCGGTGTTCTCTTTGTCCTCTCCTCTGTCGAAACTGAGTCGAACATCGTTTTCCTTGTCGGTACCATCTTCCGTACGATCATCAAAAGACGACAGAGAACTTCGATGACGTAGTGCGCTGGCCTCTATACGTACCAGAGGGGGCGGAGAACTTGCGAACGAGGAATCCGGAACGAGGAGCTTTCCACGCAATTGAAGAGGGGAAAGAGGTTGTGCATCATCGTCCTCGTCTGATTCAATAGCGGCAATCGGTCGCGGGCGAGGATGTATTGGACGTCGACGAATACGATCATAGGTCTTTTGCTCCTCATCATCTTCGTCGTCGGCATGATTAGAGACGTCGAAGGGGACAGCACTATCCTCCCCCTCGTCGTCAGCATGATCGGATCCGTCGACATGAGCACCGGCAACCTCTGATCCTTCATCTTGAGGTTCCCCATGAGCATCATCGTCGAGGTCAATAGGATGATACTCTTCATCACTGCTCTCGGCATGTTGACCCCCGTCTTCCCGTTCCCTCCGTTGGGCGACAGAGAGACCCTTCGATATGAGGTCTTGGAACACTTGCTTTGCACGCTCGCCATCCACCTCTTCATTGAGTCTTCCCTTGATCTTCCCTCCTCTTCTTACCCACTCCACTTCCTTCTCCTTAATAATTTCCTCTGCCCGCTTCTCTGCCGTGTGCAGCAGCATCCTATTGAGATCGCCTTGGCTAAGCTTGACCACTGTTTTATCCTTAGCGCCCTTGGCTTGCGGCATGAATGAAGGCGCGGCGGCAGCTTCGAGGACATGAAGTGCGGATCCATCGCCTGCGGAAATGCGTGCAATAGCATTCCCCTTATGGACCGGCCCTGCAAGGGCCAGTTGCTTCCTACGACCCAAAGATGATCTCCCCTTCTGCGCTCGTCTGTGTTGTGCCTCCTCCTTCGCGACCATCTGCATATCACCCTCCACGACTTCGAGGTCACTCCCGCTGTCATCCATATTGACAAGTTGCTGCTTAGCCAGGGCGCGTTGTTTCAGTTCCATCGCACGTCTCTTATGCTCCTGCTCAAGCCGCTTATCCTTGTCCTTCTGGAGCAGACTCCCGATGGTTGGCATTTCCGCATCATCGGAATCCGTTGCGTCCGGAAGAACGGCGCTAGGTCCGGCAAATCCGAGTAGACCTGTAGAGACGAATACGTTCTCTGGCTGATGCGAGGAAGAGCGATTTCGGGCTGGCACGCGAGAAATGGGAGAAGGAGAAGGACTTCTGATCTCGCCATCGACGTCTGAACGCACCAGACCTGGCGGCGAGGAGAATGATTGTATTGGATCTGAACCTGGTATTGGGGTCCGCGAGTTCTGTCCGCTGATAGCCTGTATCGACAAGTTGGATGCGAGCCTACAAGAAATCAGTCATTTGGTGCGTTACGAGGATGCTTGATTTACCCTTGCCAGAGGGCCGTCACTGGAATTTGTCTCTCTTGACCCCGGGGAATGGAGACCGCTCGTTCCGCAGCTATACGCGCGGTGGCCTTCTGAGTCTCCAGACGCTCTTTCTTTGTAGGTGCCTAGGAACGATGTTAACAAACGTTGAGCAAAGACAAAGGATCGATGCGAACTTTTAGGCCCTTTCTCTTTCCCTTTCCGACCGATTTCCTCTTACCATGCTTGACCGTATCCTGCTCCTGGCTGGAATAGGTGCTCGCATTTGGGGAATGAGGCTCAACAACAAGATCCAAACTCTTTGACTTTGACTTGACAACGCGCTTCTTGGGAGAAGTTCCAAGTGAGGTTGGAGGAGTGGGCGATGAACGTGATTTCGGAGTGGAAATATCGTTGTGTGGAGAAGATCGCGGGGAGGACGGGCCATCCTCACGTTCCGAATCCGATAGGTACTGGAGTCTCCTTCTGACAGGACGTAGAACAGCAGGTGATGACGGATTCCGTGAAGATTGCGAAGAACTGGTTAATATTGGAAGTGGTCCATTGAAGGCACCATCGCTTGATAGTTCTCCAGCACGGTCTAAAGGAGATTCACAGATAGGTTCATGAGACGAGGTTCCTGGGTCGTCAACGTCCAACGTATGAGATGTCGTCAAACTGCCCGACACCTGTTCTGTCTCTGCCGCATCATCATCCCAGTTCAAAAGCTTTTTCTGCCATGCAAATTGAAAGTGAGGCGCGGATGTGTCGCCTTCATCCTCCTCCTCCTCGTCGCCAGCGAATGTGATGTTAGACGCGTTTGACGCGTCATGATCATCAGAACTTGGGAGAAGGGCTTCATCCTTACCAGAGAATATTGATGAACCTAGGTTGTCGCGTGAAATATAGTTTGTGTCAGCTAAAGTACTAGAACTATCCGCGTTGACCGTGTCTCTGCGGCGGCCATAAGTCCTAGGGGCTCGTGCGATATTTGGAGGAACTCGGGAGAATTTTGGAGACTCTGAATGAGAAGAGGACATTGCAAGGTTAACTGTGGAGATCGAGAAACCCAGTGGAATCTGCGTCAGGACAGCGCAGACCACAGGTAGAGAGACTGTGGAATGAACTCAAGAAGCGCTCGTGGTCACGGGAGTGACTATGCGTGTGACATGCGCGTTTTTGGAAACTGAAGTCACATTAATTAATTGGAGTCCAAGACGCTTTCGTAGACTGAACTTCCATAGGGTGTCTATCGGCAGCTTATTTGAGGACATTAATGCTTAGGCTTAGGGTCGGAATATACCCAAAATATACCTGATCCTTCCGGGTTCATCTCTTTTTCGCTCTCCAATATGCGGCATCCGGCCAGTCAAAATTGTAATGGCTGCTGGTCCGCACGGATTACGCATGGGAGTGGCAGTTAAGCATTTCGAGCTATAAATTTGCATGCAACTCAAGTTACTCTCATTGATTCAACGCAATCCTTGTCATGTCTACCAATCTCACTCTCCTCCCGATCAAGAACGACTGCTCAGCGCAGGTCGCGAGTCCATTTCGTTGACGATTATGTTCCTTTCCCCTGCAGAAATGCTCTGGAGGCCTCGTCGTCCTTCCTTGTATTTTTGTTCTCTCTCCGTTGTCCTCAAGCTGGGCCAAAACGTTGTTACGGGAGCTCTGCAGCTCTGACGTGGGATGTTCCTGTCAATGAAAACAATGAAACTTCGGCTACCTTCGAACACAGGATGATGCATCCGATTATTCTGGCTCAGTGTTCAACCCCCACGACTCCAACTCCTGGAAGGTATCGTTGCAGCATCTAAGGTGGTTGCCATCTTCCTGCGAAGAGCACCCATTCTGGGTTTGGTAAAAAAGCTATGCGATCTCATACGATGACAAAACCACTCACAAGAGGTATTTTTCGTCACTGTGTGACTATCGTTGTAGCTCCTTTGCTTCTCAATGTCACCATCACATGTCGCTGAATACTTATTACTTCAGCGGCTCGAGGGCTGGCTGTTACAAGACACATGCCGAGTTGGATCAATGCCCACAGCTGGAGGGTCGGCAACAGGTCCTCATGGAAATATGGCAGATACAGCAATTGCCCACATTTGCTGTCTCTATCATGACCATCAAGAAGCAGTAGACATAATCCAGAACTCGAGATCCACACGGGGCTCAGAGCCAACAAGCATTCTTGGCCAATATCGTCGACAACCGATCTTCGTCGTCAACACCGAGAACGACCCAATAAATGAGCCCTCCACCACAACGAAGGAACTTTCGTGTCATCGAGTAGGTCTTACTATTTTGCTATCCTTCTCTATCGCTCACTTTATTTGTAGTGACCTTGTATTATTCATCTCGACTGCTGGCAGCCGCTCGACGTGAGCGACTATGGATGTTAAAATATTCAAAATATTATGGGAGTGTATGCAAACAGAGTAGAAGGGTGTTGTGGTTTTATTTGTACTGTTTGAATTACACCGAAAATTGAAGCTTGGAGTGAATATTAATGTTCGTCGACGCGTATAAATGTCCGATATTCTTGAGCAGATCGGATCTCGCGACAATCATGAGATTTACGATCGAATGAGGACCCCGGAAATCCCTGAGAGAATTCACGAAGCGGGAGTTGTTTTGCGTGGAAAAACTGTAAAGTAGCATTCAGCCACCGCCACCGCCCACAGGAAGCGCCAACAACATTCACCACCGACACCGACCTCGCAAGATCTTCAAAAATGAGGTTAGTATAATGTATCTCTGCAGTATTTTTGCATCGCTGACGTTCTTGACGTAGTCACCGTAAGGTCTGTGGCGTCAGATATTCTGGGGAACCTTTGATCGTCTAATATAATGCAAATTTCAGTACGAGGCACCCCGCCATGGCTCGCTCGGATTCCTGCCCAGGAAGCGTGCCGCCCGCCACCGCGGCAAGGTCAAGGCGTTCCCCAGGGTATGTTCTGCGTTGTGATGTTGCAAGTGGATATCTGACTCAGGAATAAACCTGATAGGACGACCCTAAGAAGAAGGTGCATTTGACTGCGGTTATGGGCTACAAGGCTGGTATGACCCATGTCGTTCGTGACCTTGACCGTCCTGGATCCAGTGAGTGATTTACTTCCACTTTGATTTGCGGATACCGATTGTACATTCAGAGATGCACAAGCGTGAGGTCGTGGAGGCCGTTACCGTCATTGAGACGCCTCCGATGGTTGTCGTTGGTGTTGTCGGTTACGTCGAGACTCCCCGTGGTCTGCGCACCCTTACCACCGTCTGGGCGTCCCATCTTTCTGACGAGCTCAAGCGTCGGTTCTACAAGAACTGGTACCGCTCGAAGAAGAAGGCATTCACGCGTTACGCGAAGAAGCACGCTGAAGGATGGCGGCAAGTCTATTGCCCGCGAACTCGAGCGTATCCGGAAATACTGCACTGTGGTTCGTGTCCTCGCACACACCCAGATCCGCAAGACCGGTCTCAGCCAGAAGAAGGCCACCTCATGGAGATCCAGGTCAACGGTGGCTCTGTCGCGGACAAGGTGGAGTTCGCGCACGGTCTGTTCGAGAAGCCGGTGGAAGTCGGCACCGTGTTCGAGCAGGACGAGGTTATAGATGTGATTGCTGTCACGAAGGGTCACGGCTTCGAGGGTGTTACTCACCGGTGGGGTACCAAAAGCTGCCTAGAAAGACGCACAAAGGTCTCCGCAAGGTTGCTTGTATCGGTGCTTGGCATCCTTCGAAGGTCATGTTCTCGGTGGCTCGTGCTGGTCAAAGTGCGTACAATCCCACTTTTTTAAATTCATACCTCATCACTTGTCATCATTGCAGACGGTTATCACCACCGAACTGAGCTTAACAAGAAGATCTACCGCATTGGTCTTGGCTCTGACGAGGGCAACGCTTCGACTGAGCATGACATCACGAAGAAGGTCATCACGCCCATGGTGGTTTCCCCCACTACGGTATCGTGAAGAACGATTACTTGATGCTCAAGGGTTCTATCCCGGGTACCAAGAAGCGTGTCATCACCATCCGAAAGTCACTTATGGTCCACACCTCTCGCCGGACCTCGAGAAGGTCCAACTCAAGTTCATCGACACATCGTCCAAATTCGGTGTACGTATACATGGTTGTCGGTTTGACAAGGTCTCATACTCACCGACCTTTGTTACAGCATGGATCGTTCCAGACTGCGGAAGAAAAGGGAGCGTTTTTGGGAACGCTCAAGGCTCGCTCTTGAATTTGATCTTCTATCGCTACCTTACTCTACTTACCGTCGCATTTTCCCATCATGCATTGCCTGTTACCATCCATGCTATGCGTTGTATTGCCAATGATATGACTCGCTCTTTCGCTATGAGCTCGTATATCTGTACCCATGATGCGGTGCATGAGCGTTGGCCGACAAGCCGATTTGAGCGCTACTAGTGTGACAATGTGACCACGTTACTATGATCGGCCAATGAGGACAGGGATGTTGGGCGCGCGTAGCCCGTGACAAAAAAAGTTGGGAAGAGCACCGTGCGTTTCGTCATCCTCTGCGACGACTCTACAAGATCAACACTACTCCCACCTGTTTGGGCAGCGGTCTTCATATCTTGTACAGTGTACAACGGCCACGTACACCGCTACTATCGCAGCGCGCGTACTACGATACGCTGGCACGCCTCCTTGCGTCTCCCCATTGGCAGGTCCTCGTTCGTCGCGTCGCGGTATGCTCGAAAATCCCTGTTTCGTGAACCGCATCTCATGTGACGCGTGAGTTTATAGGATGACTGGTCATTGCATTGATGCTGAGAGCGTCCTCTCTGGGCCTCGTATACACTCATGACGCAACCCGCTTTTTTCTATTGCAACGCTGCAGACCCCTACACAAGTTCGCTGGACATGGCATGTTGCAGACGAACAAAAGCTCGCTCTTTGGAGATGTTAGACGCGGTTCACTTGTGGATGTCGCGTCTGTTGGTGACGAAGCAGGCTGTCCCCGCTCGCAGGCGCTGCTTGGGGCGGATGTGCTGGGCAGTAGGCGTGGTGTTGCTGGCATCCCATCTGGTCATCACATGCACAGGAAAAGTGACCTAGACGATGCTGTAGAAAACCCGTCACCTTCTCCCGTTGTCCAACCGAATGACGAAGATCCTGCAGAGTGGCTGGACGCGAAGCTCCTTGCTACAGAACAATATGCCGAGGTTGAGGAAAGTTACCTCGAGACTTCCATCCCTGGCACAACTGCGGATGGTGCGTCCGTCCTTGACAAACCTCTGGATCGTCGTAGTTTGCACGAGATTATCGCCACTACGAATTCTTCCGCGGAGGCATGGGACGCGTATGAGATGCTCTTGTCTCTCCCTCGGGACGGTGCTGGTGCTGGCCTACCCATCCCATTCAGGTATATGCATCGCCTCGCCCACCTGCTGGTCGCCACAAAACCCCGAACTCGTGCGCTCTTCCTCCGCCTCTTGTCTGTCCTCTCCCACCTCCACCAATGGGGCGGTCGTGTGCGTTTGTGGCAGTGGAATGCGCTGATAGATTGCGCCGGGAAGGGCTGGCGGAAGACTAGGGTGGAGGATTTCAAGTCGGCGTTGGACGTGTATCACGATATGATATCGCGGAGTGCCCCAGGCTCAGCCTTCTCCGAGAATGAATTCGCGCAGTCCAGTGATGGGCAAAGTGCGGTGGGCGAATTCGCTGAGCCCGATATCTTCACATATACGACTTTAGTCAACATCGCAGGCCGTACCCTGAACCAGGCTACTTTGCGACACGCTACGACCATGCTGAATGCGTCCGGTCTATCCCCCAACCGTATAACTCACCTGTCACTCATCCGATATTTTACCCGGGCAAGACAGCTCTCCGGCGTACGTGCTACCCTCTCCAAGATGAAGGAGCAAGGGTTCGAGATTGGCCTGGATGGTTTCAATGCATGCATCTGGGCCTATGGTCGTAATGGACGCTTGGAAGTAGCTTCGACCATCTATCGCGTGTTGAGGCACAATCTGCTGCCGGAGACGAACACTGGAGAGGATGACATCAATGCTGCTATCGAATACCTCTACGCCTCCGAAGACATCACTATTCCGGAAACATTAACGCCTAACGCGGTCACGTACTACACCCTGATCCAATGTTTCGCGTATCATGGCGACCTCACGCGATGTCTAGAGGTCTTTATGCAATTGATTTCCGCGCCCAAAGATACCCTCACCCGACATGACCATGATCCACCAGAACTGGATATTGCTTCCCCCACGTTGCCGGCCTTTCGAGCCATTTTTCTTGGGTTTGCTCGTCATGCGAGGCCTCCATTGCCAGCTGGTGACCACCACTTGCTGACCACACGATTAAGGTCAACTGCGTGGACAGCGGACAATCTTCAACAACTTTTTACCTCCTTCCTACGCCTGCCGCACACCGCCCGGCCTAGCGACAGGACCATCTACTGGATACTCGTCGCATTCTCAGTAACGAGTGGGCACGATAGAAAAAAGTTATGCAGGGTGTGGGAACAGTTGATCGAGAAATTCGGTGGTAAATGGGGAGGCCGGGTGGAGCGCTTCCGGAATAAGATCTACGACGCGGTTTACGACGAGGCGTTCTTCGACAAGCTGAAGAGCCGACACTAGCATTCTCAGCGCACTCGCATTGTACATTGGGTAGTCTACATACACACAACATGTTTCTTCCTGGATAATTTGAGCGTGGATAAAGAAATGACCGAACGAAAATGATTCGTGGATTATATCTGGCCACCATTGTCTTTCCTCCATTGAAAGTACTCCGACCATCCGACGGTGCACATCCGACTCTGGTACCTACGTAATTTAACATTGCGCCGCAGATCTTCTGTGATGCGTCCACTCCACCCGGCCTTGCGGATGGCGCTATCTACAGTTTCTATCTTGTCCCATCCCTGCTCCTCTGCAACGTGGGGCAGATAAGTTGCAGAGAAAGTATGCTTCAGGGAATTGTGCGTGAGCAGCGAGGCGGAGGACGACAAAGGTGACGGCGCGCTTGAAGAGGACGGGGAGGAAGACGTTATAAGAGACGGGTGGGGGAACGTGATGTAGATGCCGTGCACGCCGACAGTCCAGTCTACGTAGGAAAGGGCGTCCTCGAAATCGGTGAGCAGCGAGATGCTGGCGGCGCGGGCGTTGAGTGGGTGCAGTGCGCGACAGGAGCGGAAGTGAAGCCTACCAGCACTCCAGGTTCTCGAGCTCCCGTTCTTCAATCTTTCTGAACCGAGAATCCCGGAACGCACTGATAAGTGCATACTCTGCCAAACCGTCCCTCAAGGGAAGGGGCTCAAAGGTGCCTATGCAGCCCCGCAGTCGCGGAGACCGCCCAGGACGAGACGGTTTGGTGTTCCATGTTACAAAGAGCGGGCTATGCACAAGGATCAGTAGACTGCCACTAATTCGAGTGCCACACGCACTACTTATCATCAGAAAACTTAGGAGGAATAGGCTTGGATGATGTGAGTGTGCAAAAGAGTGCGTCGAAGCTGTGAAAGCAGTGTTCCGGGGTGCAAACATTCCCGCCTTCGTCTTCTCCTACGTTAACGGAAGACGTAGGAGAGACAAGAGCCATGACTTAGGGGACGGGGAGGAGACTGAAGACGGAGCAGACACGATGGTATGATACTAATCAAGATGCTGTAGAGAAAGTGCCATGCCGGCGCCATTGAGCGCTCGGAAGAAGGGGCAGCTTTCCTTATATAGAAAATTGTGGCAGATTTGTTAGACTCTGCAAGTTTGGATTCAGACGAAGCTGAACGATGATCAAGCTGGAGAGATCCTGAAACGACAAAACAATGGGATAAAACACGCAAGAGGATACTGCGAAACATGATGGCCGAAATGCATCACTAAGAACGTTGTATGTAAGGTAGGACATGTTAGAGGGAAGTCGTAAATCGGAAATGGTAAAATGAAGGGGGATATCCTGGTCAGCGCTGAGATAATTGGTGAGGAGATGGAGAGAGCGGTGGCATGATAGGGTAGCGAACGTAATAGAAAAACAATAACCTAGAGTCGTGAGTGGCGAGACGGAAAGCAAGAGTGAGAGCGAGTTCGATCCATAGATCCTATGGGATATAGGACAGATGCGACGAGACATAAAGAGAACGCAGAAGAAGGCAGCTCGCAATCTACGTCGAGCAGCAGGTCCAAGAAGTGTGCGCGGCTTCACGGGCCTTCTCCCGAGCCTCTTCCTCTTCGGCCTGAGCAGCCCACGCAGGAGTGCTGATAGTGGAGAGCAACACGCTATCGCGTCTCTTCATCTCGTTCTCTCGCTCAATACTGTCTTTTCTTGCGATGATAGCAGCGATCAATGTATTGAATAGCTGCTCAATGCCTGTCGTATAAATGTCCAATCAGATTGTAGATGCTAGAGCTGCAGTGGGATGTTGCAGTGGCAAAAGAACTCGCACGAACCTACGTCGTCTTTGGCGGAGACTTCAAAAAGTTCCATGCCTTTATGCAGTCCCCATTCTTCGTCCTCCGCCTCGTCGCCTTCCTCGTCTTCGTTTAGTGTGTGACTACTTCCGTCTTCGAGTTCGTTCCATCCTCCAGTGCGATAACGTGCTCCTAAGCGTGCGGGTGACGAACGCGAAGCTGCACTGGTCGAGTTAGCGCGGGGAAGAAGAAGTCCCCCACTCTTAGCGCGTGGGCGGGTGTAAGCTGTGGTGTTAGAGCGTTTCAGGGCTGATATCCTACAGTCGTCGTAAGGGTCAGCTTCAGGTGGTGGAGAAACAAGTGGCTTGGGTGCGGATGTGAGGGCAGGAACAGAACGGACACTCGTGAACGATGTGAATCGGGGACGGATGTAGGAGAATGTCGACGGCGTAGGCGGCGGTGGAGGGGTTGGGGCCGAGGTGGAGGAAACCAGTTATGTAATGAGAGGCGGGCGAGGTCAGACGTGATCTGTCGATGGTGGTGAAGATCCGCTTTAGAGCCCACAATATAGATAATTAAATCGTTCGAGCAATTCCTCTTGAGCTCTAGAATCGAGGGCGGGCGAGAGGGTGTTAGTCAGTGTGCGCACGCAACGCTTGGACCAGATACCGCTCACCTTCTAACCAACCTCGAATATCCTCGAAGCTAGACGCGTTCGTTATATCGTACAACAACAGTGCAGCGTTTGCCCCACGGTAATACATAGGTGCCTACAGAGGCACTCAGCATCACTGTGCTTCGATACGAACAAGAGCGCACACCCACCATGCTACGAAACCTCTCCTGACCTGCTGTATCCCAAAGCTGTAACCTGACCTTGATCCCATCTACATACACCTTCTTGGTAACAAAGAAAGCACCAGTCGTAGAAGTCGTATTCTTGGGATCAAACTTATTCTGGGTATATCTGTGTAACAGGCTGGTCTTGCCGACACCTGAAAGATCACAATCAAATTAACGGCACGTTCTGTTCTCTACGAGTGCCACAAGCCAAAAGACAAACCTGTGTTGCCCATTATTACAATCTTGGCGTCGACCCCCTGGTCGTGCCTGGACTTCCTGTATGGGTCCGACATACGAGGATAGTCGGCCATAATGCCAAAATACCAGTCGAAAAGATGGGGAGGGGGCCGCTAACGCGGAAGAGTTAAAGGAGGGGCACGAACGCGAAAGCAGGAATTAGGAGGAAGAGAACAGCGGAGGGATACCAGAACTGGTGCTTAAAGACGAAGAACAAGCCACGCGAACCACGTGCTCGGTTCGATCGGCACGAAAGCAGTGATAGATTCATCTGCACATTTTAGCGCCCGTGCTACGCACGTAGAGATCCACAAAAACGTAGGCCGTTCCATCCTGTGCATTGCACAGTCAAACGCCACCCGAGTCTTTAATTTCCGATGACCAACCTTGCGTGTGTCAATGCAAGGCAGTGCTCAATGGCGGAACATGAAAATGATTGCACCTAATCGACTATGCGCATACATTTTAGTGGGATGGAGACGGCAGAAAACATGTCATGTAGCCATAAATGCAATGAAAGACCGTGGTCTACTCCTGCGCCTGCACGGGGAACTCGAACACGACGTCCTTCCCTGTCAGACGGCGGTATACTGAGGAGAACGAGTCGAGCTTGTACTCCAATGATGTCGCATCCTTGGAGTCAAGGAAACTGCGCAATTATGCCCGAGTCAGTTAGGACACATCCATACAAATACATGCAAGACGTACACTTTCAGGAGTTTTGAGCCATCAACGGCCACCCGCGTCCGCTTGCCAACAATCTCGGTGGGGAAGACGAGGTCCTCCAGGATCTTCTCGTGGACGTTAGTGAGAGTCCGGCTGCGAGGGCGCTTCTGCTTGACGCGGGAAGTACGGGTGGGCTTGCGCAGCATCCGACGCTGGGCAACGAAAACTACGTGACGGTCGGAGAACTTCTTCTCCAATTCCCGGGTCAGCCTGCCACGCGCCCAAACACCATGAACACTCTCATTCCGGCACCTGCAAACTTAGAGATAAGACACGACACGCACCTAGGCTGGACCTTGTGGAATGCCTTGAGCTGGGGAACGGGGACGAAGACGACGATGGCCTTCTTGCCGCCGCGAACATCGACTTCACGCGCAGCAGAAATCTGCAGGGGTCGAAGCTCCGACTTGAGCTCGGGGGCGCTGCTCTCGAGGTCGATCAAAGCCTGAGCAACATTTATCTCAGTTTCATCCGGAGCGGTCGTGGGCGCGTTGGCGGTTCGGAGTATCTTGTGTTGGACAGACATGTTGATTTGGGGGCCTGAACAAACGTGAAGGAGCAGGTCAGCATCCGAACCTTGCTTCATCCATCCATCGCCTTCCACTCGTCCCCTCGCCATTCCAGTCGAACCAATTGTCCACACACCCTCCAAACATTCGTCAGAAACACTAAATTGAGCTCACCTGGCCTGCCTGTCGCCGTCGTCGTCGTCGGTGGTGTAGTCGGTAGATTTTCCGATGCCGGTAAGGTTGGAACGGGGGGCGTGACTCTGAGTTACGACCCCGAACACCTTGTGTACACCATGAGCGCTCGAGCGCGGGCGCCGTCTCTTGCTTCAACTCAACCTGGAGTAACTAGTACTGACTCGCGATATGACACCATACACCAGTTGGCTAGTAATCTGAGTCTAGCTATCTCGAGCCCTCTTGTAGTCTTCCACCCATCTTTGCTCCACCTCTCCCTTGGGCAGCACGACGAACGTCAAGCACCCATCCTTTAATTCCAGACCATCCTTCGGTTCCCCATCTTTCCCCCGCGCAGCCTTACACACATCCTCGAGCGTCGTCTTCTTTCCAACCTTCAGTAACCTCTTCCGATGTGTCATGGCATAGACCGCCAACTGGCCATTGACATATTCCTTGTTCTTGTCCCACTCGGGTATTGCAGCATTGGGAGGGAACATGTCAGATAAATGTGCAGCGAACGCTGTATTCTCGACAAAGTGCGAGATCAAATCCGACGTTGCGTACTGTGGATACAGGAAGAAGACTGGCAAAATCAGCGTGTTGTTCGTTAAATCCTCAGGGTCGAAGGAAGGTTCGTATGGATTATTAGATGGTCCTTCGGGATTTGACACAATTATGAGGTTCCGTTCCTATTAACGAGTCGATGTCATTGACAGAAAGACACTGAATGACTATACTCACGCTGAAAGCTTTTTTCAGCTGCTGTTTTCTGTGTTTCTCTTTTAATAGCTTCTCCTGCCTCTCGCGTTCTTTGCGGTCTCTCTTGTCTTCCAGGTCTGCCGCCTTCACGCGTGCATCTTGCACGTCCTTGTTGTCCGGGTCGAATTGTAAACATCGGTCACAGCAATCCAGGGCCTCTTCCAGACGATCAAGAGCCACCAGTGCTAATGTTGAGCGGTAATACGCTTTGGAGGAACGTGGGTTGATAGATATTGCCTTCGAACAATCCTTCAGGACGCTTCCATAATTTTCTAACAGCATTAAATCAGACAATGATTCACAGCAGCGAGAAACGCACTCACTCAGTTCCAAATTGCAAGCCGCGCGATTGCACAAAAGCGCTTCCAAAATCATCTGGTCTGTGGGCTTCGCATCTATACCTTGGGAGTAGAACCCGTGGGCCTCGCGGTACCGCCTGCCCTTGAAGTAGTCGTTCCCCTGATCCTTGAAGTTCTGTGCAATTTCTGAAAGGAGATGTCGGGTCGGTGCTGCCGCTGAACGTGGGAGGCATCAGCGCCCCACCCACCATCTGGAGTCCCCTCGTATGCGAGGCTCTGCAAGGCCGAGATGGCAGTATCGTCTGCGCCCTCCGATGGCAGAGATTTCATGAACAGAGGGATTTTGTCGAGGGAGGCGAGCTGGTCATCGATAGATGCTGGCTGCGGAAATATTGGGGCAGAGGCCATATTGTGAGAGTCGGAGGATAAAACGTAGCTCGGGGGCAAGATGATGTTGTTTTGGGCGCTAGAGCTGATCGACTTGTATGACGACATGTGACTGTATGAGTCTTCTTGCACTAGTTTTCTGAGCTCTCTGTGTCGTGAACCTCGTTCGCCACCGCCTGCTTCTTTCATGCAAGTAAGAGGCCTTACCGCGGCTCTCAACAGTAGCGGCAGGTTTAAATTCAAGGCAAGAGCGTCCGCTGGAATTACCAGAGTTACGCTTACGCCACTGCTTCAGAACCCGGAGTATGCTGTTGATTACCTAGTAGTTGGCGGAGGTGAGCACCGTTTCCTTACCGCAAAAAAGAATGATTCTAATTCTGTTGCATCAGGTGTTATCGGCCTCGCTGTTGCCCAGCGGCTGGCGGAGCGTTTCCCGACCAAATCAACTATTCTCGTTGAGAGGCATGACAGAGCAGGAGAAGAGACCAGGTACGTTCTACGCCAGTGTTCAAGTATTCCCTTGTTGACCATCTTTTCATTATATCAGTTCTCGAAACTCCGAGGTCATACATGCAGGTGCATCGCGTTACCCATCTAGTCTTAAATCTTCTCACCATCGCCCCGATCGATCCTAGGCCTGTACTATCCACCAGACTCGTTGAAGACGCGACTATGCCTGCGTGGCAGAACCCTCATGTATGACCGCTGTAGCAAATACAACGTCCCTCACAAGAAGACTGGCAAGCTGGTCGTCGCGCGCGAACAGCAGAGGTCTTACATCGAGGCCTTGCACGCAAAGGCCAAGAAGCTCGAATGGCCCGGCCACTCGTCTCCTGGTGACCGCAAAATACCCGTCTTACCCACTGAGCTCATCAGCGGCGACGACGCTCGACAGTTAGAGCCAGGTCTGTGCAAGGGCATAGTGGCCGCTTTATGGAGCCCTGAGACGGGCATTTTGGACTCGCATTCATTTATGGAGAGCTTGGAGAAGGACATCCTGGAAACTGACGGGGGCGAGCTCGTTTACTCGACCCGCGTCGTCCGTGTCGACCCCCACACCGATGAGCCTGGGTGGGTGGTGCAGACTGTCACTGGCGACACAGAGGAAGGAGATGCCCTCCTGGCCAGGACCCTAATAAACTGTGCTGGGCTTTCCGCGAACCTGATTCTCAACTCACTGCTACCCAAGCAGTCTCGCATACCCATGTATTACGCCCGCGGGTCCTACGCGTCGTATCGGGGGGCCGCGACACGAAGCGTGTCCCACTTAATATACCCGTGTCCCGCCGTTGGGAAAGATAGCCATGCCTTCCACTCATTGGGCACGCACCTAACACTCGACTTGCAAGGGAAAGTCAGATTCGGGCCAGACCTTGAGTGGCTTAGTCCACCAGACGAAAATGCAGATGAAAGTCGAGATCCTGATTTCTGGCAGAGGCACCTCATCCCAGATGATTCGAGGATAGAGTTGATGTATGAAGCCGTGAAGGAATATCTGCCGGACATCACGCTGGAAGGCTTACAACCCGACTATTGCGGAGTCAGGCCAAAGTTGGTCCCGCCAGGGGGTGGCTTCCAAGACTTCGTGTTCCGAACGGATTATGCGGACACCATTCGCGGGCTTCAAAAGAATCGGACGAATGGAGGAGGGCCGATGATCAGTCTGTTGGGCATCGAAAGTCCGGGGCTGACTTCAAGCCTTGCCATAGCAGAGATGGTTGTGGACGATATGTTGTGCAAAGAGGGCCATGTAGAGTGAATAAGTGTACAATACCAACAATGCACCTCAAAATCATCCCCGAGAGGCAACCTTCGGCTGCCATGCTTCATACTTCGCAACAGTCGTGTTGTACGGTTTGTATGCACCCCTAGTGCCAGTCAGGTTCTCGATCCAAGGCTACGGGGAGGTTAGACTCGACATCGGGAATGAAAATGATGGGTGCACTTACCCCCTTCCAGGGAGGAGAGAGGTTCTGCATGACGTTGTCCTCCGGGGGCGGGTCCTTGCGAATGTGGGAAATCCACGAATGCCATTCCGCAGGCACTTGCGTGGCGTTGAAATCATGCTATGCGATCCCATAACATCATATCGATAGAGCTCAGGCGCAAGAGCACTGCACGGACCCACCTGGGCGAAATCCACCCATCGGTGACGTCCTGAACGACTGCTATCAAGGGTGCACGGTCCTGTAACACAACAACAGGCACTTACCCGGTACTTCCTCCTCCGGGTTCAAGTTCTCGAAGTAGCGGTTGCCAAACCTGACAAAGTACAACAGGTGAACATGTATTGTAATGGCTATCCAACTCGAGGCGAAACGCACTGATCCTTGCCCACAAACCGCCCGGACTTCACATCACCAATGTACTGCATCTGATGCCACCATTCCTTGATACCAATGCGCCGGATAGAGCGGATATACCGTTGTAGTGAAACCATGGTTGGCTGAGATTCTGAGTGAGGAGCTCCTACGAGTCTGGAGGTTTCCTTACGTAATCAAGCTATTAGTCTTTGCGCCACAGCACTAGACTCGCAAGCCAGCCACAATATTGCTTGTGAGCTCGGGGAACACACACCTGTCTCACCGTGTGCACAGTCAATTGCAAGAGATCACCCTATTCTCGTCACGAGGCACTTGTACTAACATAAACAGGGCCTTGGGAATTTGATGAACACACCTGGCGTTATCAAGTCCATATGGAGGATATAAATGATAAATCTATAGCTAATGCACTAAATCACCATTGACCAGCATGATGACTCCCACATCCGAGGGATTTGTCGACTTCAACGTCCCCGCGGCGGGGAAAGCCTGCAAGACCTGGTACAAGATCTTCGGCGATCTGAAGTCGGGCACTCCGCTGGTCGGCCTGCACGGGGGCCCCGGCTCGACGCACCACTACATCCTCTCCCTCGTCGATCTCGCTGCATCGCATTCCATCTCCGTCGTATTGTACGACCAGCTCGGGAACGGGAACTCCACGCACCTCCCGGAGAAAAGGGGCGACACTGCGTTCTGGACGGAGCAGCTCTTTCTCGACGAGCTCGACAACCTCCTCTCGGCATTGGGCATCCGTGACAACTACGCACTGTTGGGGCACTCGTGGGGTGGGATGCTTGGCGCGCGCCATGCTGCGCGGCAGCCGACGGGCTTGAGGCGTCTCGTGATCTCAGACAGCCCTGCGGATATGAAGCTGTGGCTGGAGGCTGCGAACAAGCTGCTTGCCGAGCTCCCCAGGGAGACGCAGGTGGGTCAGATTTTGATTCCATTCAGGTCGCATGCTAATATGACCGGAAGGATACCTTGATGAAGCACGAAACTGCCGGAACGACTGACTCGCAAGAGTACAAAGAGGCGATTGGGGTATTCTACGCGCGATATCTGTGTAGGGTGCATCCGATGCCCTCAGAGGTATCAGCCACGTTCGAATGGATGGAGAAAGACCCAACTGTCTATCTCACAATGTATGATTTAATCTTCAAGTGCAGGATTGTAGTCTCATAACAGCGCAGGAATGGCCCCTCCGAGTTCCACGTTATTGGCTCATTGAAGGATTGGAGCATTCTCGATGAGATACATAAGATTAACGTGCCCACGCTTCTCCTCAACGGAGCATACGACGAGGCGCAGGACAGCACGGTGGTTCCATTCTTCAAATCGATCCCGCAGGTCAAATGGTATACGTTTGCGGAAGGCAGCCATATGCCGCACTGGGAGGAGAGGGAGAAATACATGAAACTGGTCGCTGATTTTCTGAAGTGGTGAATCTTTGAAATGTCACAAGGTAGATATCCTGTACTATTATTGCTACAGCAAGTTGAAATTAGCCGCGTTTGTGTTATAACTACTCTCCACCCGAAGATTCTTGCCTCACCACCGTATCATGATAGATGAAGATCAATTCATGGAAATCCAAGCGGTCCTAGTTGTTCTGCCTCAACGCGTCGATGTTGTATCTCACGAGATCTTCCAATTTGACGAGTGTTCCTCCGAAAATATCCAGCGAACTAGGCAAAAATCATTTCAGCACGAAGGGAAATATCACAGCGGTATTCTCACCTTCCAAAGGTCAGGTCGACTTTTCCTCCAGACAGCCTGTCGACGAGTGCGAGGTCCGTGACGCCTAGCAGAGATAAGACATTTGTCCAGCAAATATATACAAAAGAACGAACTCTTGGCCCCGCCTGCATACGTTGTTGGGATTGTTACCCACTGCCCAAGTTCTTTCAAAATAATTCAGTAAGTCGGGAAAAATACGACCTGCACACTCACTTGCCACGAGCTCTTCGTCGATTCCTTGGCAAAGACCCTCAACGTCGGCAGCATGTATCAGGAATTCGCTGAAAATAATGGATTTAGCAAAGCAGCAAACATCCGGAGTCGAGAGAGGGCATACCTACAATACTCTGAAAGCACATCCAGTGTTTCTAAGAAATTCCCCACTTTCAGAGGGATGAAGAAACTCATGCGCAAGTGGATTACCTTGACAGACCTCCATGTCTGTGATCGTCTGCCATTTATTCATCGCCACCAGCCATTTATCCGCTCTCCGCCGACAACTAATGCCAATTTGAGCCGTATATAATGAAAGCAGCAAAATAATATCTCACCTAACGTCTACGACGACCCTTTCTTTACCGACCAGGGAGGATATTCTCTGCAGTCGCTCCAGAGAGAACTTTGCATTCGGAAAGAGGTATGATGTTACGATCACCTAGAGCGGAGTGAATTCAAATAAGTCGGCTGCATAACAGAGGGAGAGCAGAATGCACCTTGCTAGCCCCCGCATCAATCCACTCAAGACAGTTATCATCCGTGATTCCTCCTCCAATCTGCAAGTGACCTGAAACAGTCCGAGTTAGGAGAGGCTCGTCGGTGAGAATAGCCATAACGCGCACCTCTCCATGCAGACAACGCGGTCTTCGCCGCCTGGTCGTTACCATTTCCGAGCTTTATGACATGGCCCCCCTCAAGCCCGTGATTTTTGTACAGCTCGGCATAGTACGCCGACGAATTGCTGAACAGAAATTAGCACTCATCGGTGGAAACGCGACAGGGCGGACCTCGCGACAAAGTTTGTTTTCAGATTACTCGGGTCACTATCTGAAAGTGTCCCTCCGACAATTTGTTTTACTTCGCCGTTGTGGAGGTCGATACATGGTCGAAACAGCGTTCTGGAGCGCGTGGCAGACGACAGGTCCATGATCTGCCAATCTCAGCGAGTTCGCGTCGTCAACGCGTCGATCGTGAATCGAGTCACGCGTCCGAATGTAGCATCCAATATTCAATTCGAACTTGGCAGAAATACATTGTGGATAGTAGTACATGTACTGCAGCAGGCTTATAAATTCCTCTTCCAACTAATATTCCAGCGAATTTTCAATGATCTTCGTCAGATACTCCCTGCCGTCAGCACCAGCGACATCCCCGATGCCGGGGGCGAGGTCGAGCACCCGCCTCTGCGGTATCGTCCCCTCAACCAAATTGCTCACGTCAGCACTTGTATAGCCAACAGCCTTGAGTCCACGTGGGACGCCGAGATTGTCGAGGAACCGCGCAATGGCCTCGAAGAGATGTGCACCTATCGCATTATCCGGGATCGCAGAGATGGAGGGGTCGGTGATAGTGGTGCCGCGGAAAATGGCGAGGACCTCTCGATGGCGCTCAGGAGAAGAAGGTGCGGTGAACTGGAAGACAGCTGGTGCGGAGAGGGCGACACTAGTAACAGAGCAGTGTAAGAAACTGCCTTCAACATTAAGTGGAGATCTTACGTGATACCGTGGGGGATGATAGGATGGTCGACATTGTAGCCAGCATACTTGTATTTCGGTCCTTTCTTATTCAAACCGGAAATCTGCAGGGAGTACAATCAGTCTCTACCGCATGTTTCTTGCTAAAGGGTCCCTTACGGGATAGCTGATTCCGTGACACAAGTGTACACCAGCATTGCCAAACCCAATACCAGCGAATGAGGCAGCCAGCCTGTTGATAGAAATCAGCTGTGCTTCACGGCAAGGGCTCAGAGTGATTCACATCATCTGATTCATGGATTCATAGTCGTTCAAATTCTTGGCGATGCGCGGTAAATGTTTGACTGTGGTATGCAGTGCCCACATAGAGAAGATGTCCGCAACGGGGTTGCTCCCTTGGTAAGCCGGTCGCAAGATGGGGTTGGACGGACGAGGAATACGTTCATTATACCTATGATGAGAGTCAACTTCCAGTATCATGGTACCGTGCCTGGCAGTCAAATACTTACGGAATAGCAGTATAACTTTCTAGACTGTGGAAAAGGACATCCAGCCCCGAACTGATGTGCAACTCTGAGAAATTTTCGTCAACGATAGGACAATCTTTCCATGGTAAACACGCCTACCTCGCGAACAAGTGCGTGTATTTAACGTGTCTACAATACCGAGCATGGGCTTCATCGCCCGGCTTGCAATACCGGTCTTGAATGACATAGATGTGATGTCCAGGATAGCAGTGCCAGTAGTCTCGGAACCAGTTCCAGCGGTTGTAGGTACTGAAAATATATTAAGGGCAATGAGCAGCAGTGGCACGGATCGGGGTAGAACGTGTACCAGCAATCAGAGGTCTAAGCTTCTCCGTGATAGGTAGCCCTTTGCCAATAGGAGCGTTAATGAAATCAAAGAGGTCGGCATCCCGGTATACAGTGAAGCTATCGGGTAAAGTCTGTGAGCCGTGCAAGTTACGCAACATGCCAGAACCTACAGATTAGCGGCCTTCGCTGTATCCATCACGCTACCTCCACCAACGCTAAAAAGTACTGACAGTCAGACAACTGCAATTAGCAAACTGTGTCAAATACTTGCGCAAGAAAGTGGCTGCAGTCATGTTCTCTTGCCCATGCAATCGCATCTCGGAAACTGGCCTCGGTGGGCTCAGCGACGACGCGGTCGTAGACTTCGAAAGGCAAGTCAGTTTGTGATTCAAGAGATGCTATTGCCTTATAATTTGGTGTAAGTGGATGATTGTGAATATTATGTGACATGACACACCATTTTCGCTGGGGCAGCTGAATGATATTCGGATCGGTGAAGACAGCAACCTGGTTCCATGTGAGGAACGCGAAGTTAGAATCGGTCAAAAGCACACTCCTACCTTCCGCGCTTTCATGTTCTTGAAGTCCATTCCGACTTCTCGCGTTACGCCCTCACCAAACCTCAGGTTGGCTGCAGCAACCTACATGGTATAGCACGATCGATATCTCCGACTGTGCACTATAATGTATTTGTTACGCACTTCGAATGCATACTCCTTCTCAACAGGAAGTGCCTCCACGGGGGTTGCGAACTTTCTCATCTGGTTCAGAGCCGCGAGCGGGCTATGAGCACCTCCTGTACGGCAGCCATGACAAGGGCATGCGGTATGTTGTGCTGCATAGATAAGACGACGAATCGCGTTCCTGGAGGCAACGGCGGACGACATGGCGAGAGGGCTCAGCGGGAACGCGACAGAAAGCGTGGGTTGAGTTTGGACTTCATTTATAGTGCGGGGGTGGGGATGGTCACGAGTCCTCGAAGACCATCACGAGTTCGCGTCCGTCGGCAACAGAGCTACACTACTCCTTTTAGACTTATCTTTTCCTTACTTAGCTAATCTCCTAATTCCTATGTTTTTCCGAAGACTCTCGTGATTAACTAGGAAATTACTCGCTCCTTCGAGTATATAAGGAGCAGCTTGAAGCATGTATCTGCAGTGTACCGTTATCTGAGTTCTCAGTGCCACCGACTTCCTATTCAGGATCGCGAGCGCGTTAGTACGCGACCACGTGCGCTCCCCATCCATTGTAGCAAGGAATGTTGCGCTCGACACTAAGGATATTCGTGAATGTGAGCAGTGTTGATCTCGAGAATCACAACTGGGTGCTTTCTGGTATGGTGTGCACTGCACGGTGGTGTACACTGCACGGTGGTCGAACCTTCTCGCCTCATGATCAGTTGTGGCGATCGAGCGAGCCCGGCCCGGGCGCAAAAAGGCGCGAAAGCAAGCTTAGCCGTTTGGCCCAGGCAGATTGTAGCATCAAAATTGGCAGTCAAAAGGTCCATACTACGGACACAAGGATCGCGTTGAACATTCAGCATTAATGTCAACCACCGAAATGTGAGTGAAGGGTGAATGATCGTTGACCGAAAAATCCGAGCGTCCATCTCGAAGTTGCCCATCATCCGCCATCGCCGCGCGTCTCCTGCAAAATTACGTCCCAGATGGCCGCTCGTAGGATCAGCTTTGTATCGTACAAAGTGGCTGAAATATTGAACAGGAAGAATAAATTGAGCAGGAACTAGCAGGAACTGCGGGCGTCGCAAATTCCCACGGGAAGGTACACGATCAAAGCAGTTCTGGCTATCATTGTTGCCTTGTCTCCTTCCCGCCAACACGCACTGTACCAGGTTTGGTTCGTGCTACCATCCTCTACCCCACTCGGTCCCTACTACCTACTCTCTCTACCCGTCATTCTTTTGTCTTCATCACGCTGTCTTGGCTCGGTCGCCATGAGAGTTCTCAGACTGTCTGTCGTGTTATGTCTCTATGCCGCTGTCTCAAATGCTGCGAGGATTTCGGTAACGCAAGTCCATCACAAACACTCCGAATCCTCACTGCACAGGAGAAGCGGGAAGACATCGTTCTCCCGTCCCGTCCTAGCTGCCACGAACTCTTCCAATGGCGACGGACTTGATATTAGGTGAGCTGTGTTTTGTGCTGCAGAAATCCAGCCCTTGACATCTTGTATATCAAGCACCGTACGCGATTTGTTATATATTGCCAACGTATGTGCATCAATCGTCATTCATCGTATGCTTTGGCATTTACAGTGTGACCTCAGATAACTATCGGCGGCACCGGTATGTTTAAGGAATGCGTTTGAACAAGTTATTGACACCACCGAAGAATACCCCGTACAATTGGATACTGGTTCTTCTGACCTATGGGTCATGGGAGCTTCATCACCCATCCCTCACGCAAATGACACCGTAAATCTACTTTGTACGCCAGTGTCTACTCCACTAATTAGTGTATTGCTTGCAGGCAACGACGTGGAACATGACTGTAGGGCCCTCATTCATTCCCCTTCCTATGTGCTGATGTCTGTTACACGCAGTATGGGATTGGTTGGGCTTATGGCCACTTTCATACGCTGCTGTGGAATTTGCCGGGTAAGCATGGAAGAGCGGTGCAAATTCAATTGTCTATTTGGTATTTACCTGCCGCTCAGAATTTCCGTTCCTTCTCAAGCATTCCTCGATGTATCTTCGGCATCTAACCCTGCTCTATCTTACGGCGCTGACGGCATTCTCGGTCTCGGCTTCACATCGTTATCAACTGTCGACGCCCTTGTGAATCGTACTGGCGCATCTACTGGCCGCGCCTTGCTGTATAATTTATTTGCTGACAACCCGTCAGAGCCAAACTTCATCGCATTTTCTTTGCAAAGAAGCCTTGAGCCTGGTGATGATGTTGAAGGTTTCTTCTCAATCGGTCGGCCTACGTTCGATACAAGATGTATTGGGCGGAGACTGATCTTGGCATTTTACAGGAGAATATGAACCTCAATATGCCGCGGTGATGAACAGCAGCGCTCTTTCTACCTGGCCTGTCGTAGCCCCACCCGCTGGAATGTTCTGTTGGACGCCGTCTTCGTCGGCACCCAGTCCGTTCCTCTCTCTACCAGTGTCAACGGCGCGCCATCCGGCAAAGCTGTTGTGATGCTTGACAGCGGCACCTCGTATACGTATGTACCTTCTGTGCGAGTGACGAACGTAAGCTGATAAAATGGTACTGCCTGTAGATACGCACCCAAAGCCGTCTGTGATGCACTTTATGGTAACATCACCGGTGCGCAATACAGTTCAGCTCTTGGCCAGTGGATTGTTCCTTGTAGCGCGGAGGTAGACATGGCCCTCCAGTTCGGGTAAGGTCTGACCTCCACATTTAGTGTTCCTACGTTAATATCTCGTCGTAGGGGTTCCGTCTATCCAATTCACCCACTTGATGTCACTCCTGCCAGCTTGAGCGACAGCTCGACCTGTGTTGGCTCTTTTATTCCTCAAACAGTCTCTGTTGGCGCCGGCGAATTGTCCGTATGAACAATGAATAGCACTACTTGTTGATAACTAACAATTCATACTATACAGTGACTGGCTCATTGGCGACAACGTTCTCCGTTCCATGTACTCCATCTACGATTTCGGCGACTTCGATTCCTCAGGGAACATGGGCAACCCATACATCAAGCTCCTCTCCCTCGTCGACCCCGACGTCGCCTCTCAAGAGTTCCACAAGATCAGGGGCGGCACCGCCAACACCAACATCACCTACAACGCCGCTCCCGCCGCAAGCGGCAGTCTGAACGACAGCTCGTCGACGACCGTGTCGATCTCAAACGAGCTCGCGGATACCATCACCAAGCTGCAGGCCTACTTCCCCGCGATGCTCGCGATCATGGCGCTCAATGCGCTCGTCATCCTCGTGCTCGCTGTTGCCACAATCCTGTACATGTGCAGGCGGCGCGGCAAGGCAAAGGCGCGCAGGAACCCCGGCAGGATGAGCCCCATGGCCATGGATCGCACGTCCTCCTTCGGTATGCCCAGCGGCATGGGGCCGCATGTGTACCAGCCAGTATCGATGGCGCTGACGGAGGACACCTTCGTTCCCCCGACACCGGCATTCTCGAAGCCAGGGTTCGACGGCGACCTTATGCGTGGGGTGAGCGGCCTAAGTCGGTGGCGTGAGGGCTATGTTGTGCTTGCTTTATCTTACTTTCGATATATCGTGTTGTGTAGTGCTGTCAATTATCTTAGGGACATTTTCTCGTTTCGCTCCCATGTTATGAACGGACTTGAGATGGCTCCCATCTCCTCTGACGCGTTGGATGTGACTTGTGTCGAACCTAGCTTTTCTTTCTTTTCTTTCTATAGCTTGCGAGACCATGTTCGCTTGGGTGCAATCTGAAGTCTCCAGTTTCGTGGGTGGTCAGTCAATGCGCCGTGCTGTTTATTAGTTTGATAATCGCGTACTCTAAAATACGCCGAGAACAAGCTACCTAGATTGTCTCGTAGCCAGCTCCCATTCAACAGCACTGTCTGTCGCCAGAAGACCGCGCTCGCTACCCAGAGGCTGCTGTTCCAAGAAAGGCGTCTTTCTTGACTGTGGTTGCTCCCGCAGGAGCCGCTTCGCCACCCCGCGCAGACCAAGCCAACGCTCATGCTCCACAGTGCGCTCGGTGTCCTTGGGCACCACTTTGTCGATGAGCTCCACCATCGCCGATGCCGTCTTTCCGGCATAGAACGACTGGTCCTTGTAGTACTGCGCCGCTACCCGCCCGCCGTCTTCTCTGTCGACGTCCGACCACCGATCGACGCCGAGGTGGTCCACGATCCGCAGACACTGCCGCATTGTCGGTGGGTCGTTCGAAGCCAGTGCGATGCGAACGATGAACGACATGGCGGCGGGATCGGGGAGCACATTCTTGCCTGCCGCGCGTTGGTCCATGCGCAGGGTGGCAGGAGGCTGCCCGTCCTCACCATCCGCGAAGTCCTCCGCATGGTACCCACTCATCAGCTCGAACGTCCGCATCGCGCTCTCCCAGTCTGCGCCCCGCCAGCATGCGGCCAATACGAGGGTGTAGGTAGAGAGCCCCGGGCGAAGCTGGTCGTCGCGTCTGTTCCTGTCTTGCTCCAGCATCCACTCCAATGCCCTCAGCGCCTGGCGCGATTCGTTCATGGTTCCCATGGCGGCAAGGGCCCCGTATGCTGTGAGGACCTGTTCTATATGTCCGCGGTCCAACACCGCCCGAGCCCCCGCTTTCAGGTGGCCATCCATAACCTGCTGAGCGAAGTACGTGCATATTCGGTACTTCCGCGTGAGGTTGCACAACCATAGCACATCCGAGAGGAGTGGACGCTCCAGCTCGACCTTGGGAGGTAGAGGATCTTCTCCGGGTTTTGCGAAGCCCAGGTAGTCACGGATAATGTCAAAGGCGAAGAGCTGATCGGCGGGGCGGCCGAGCGCAAATACACGCAGAGCAGAAGTGATGAGGAAAGCGTCAGGCTCGAATATGGGGGATTTCTGTGAGCGTTTTATCATGCTTCTCCATAGAACCTTCGCATCCGAAGCATTTTGGTCGCGTATACCCCGCTCGTCCCTGCCACCATCCGGAGAGGCTCGCCTGTCTGATAGGGATTGGAACATGGCGGTATAGGTATACTTCGTTGGAGCAAGAGGGCCCTCTTCGTCCATCGCGTAGTAGACGTCAAATATTCGTTGGTACAGCCCAGCGCTCGCCAAAATTCTGATATATACTGCAATTGGCCCAACGTTTAGATCCGGGCTGGAGGGATCACGTTCTTTGATGGATTGGACGTATTGCACGTAGTTTTCGAACAAAGTATGCACCTGCTCGAGCAATTTTGTATGCTTCGACCATTCCTGGACAGTACTTAAGCCCCCGAACATCGTAGTGTAGGTTTTGATGGTCGGACTAAATCCACGGCGTTTCATCTGAGCAGTCGTCAGTTTGATGATACAATGTAAAGGCGAAAAAGCACATACATCTATGTAGAGCTGGTAGGCTAGCTTGTATCGCCTGGCTTCGAGCACATGCTTTATGAGCGTGTTCCATACGATAGCATTCTGAGCGTCCAAAGGGGCATTCTGCAGCATGATGATAGCATCGTCTAGTCGATCCTCCCTGCTCAGCTTGATCAATCTTTCGGACAAGACAGCTGGCCGCAGCATACGCTTCCCTAAGTATTCTCCTTTGGCGGCAGTCCCAGAAGACCCTTTGCCATGAGACAATGTCCGATATGGCGCGTTTATGGGATTGGGACCAGAATACGATGGTCGATTTGATTCTGCAGGACGCTCCTCTGGACGGCCGGGCTTGACATCGAGCTCACGAGAGCGAGGTCGTGCGCCAGAGTGAATGGGCCTGGGAGGAAACGACCGGTTTGTTCTTTCAGGGCGATCTTTCCGAGGAAATTTAGGCTGTGAGGATGGTTCACTGGATGTGGTGCTGGTGGATGCCAGACGGGAAGAATGGGAATCCAGAAGACATACAGAACTTCTAATGCACTGTGATATTAAGGTCAGAGGCTGGCCAGCATTGCGAATCATCGAAGAAGTGAAGAGCCTTAGCAGCCTCTGCCTCGAGCTAGGATATTAGTGGTGGTCGCTGTCAGGAATTTCAGGAAAACGAGAAGAGACGCGGAGTACAAGTCACGAGTTCGCAGTCGCGTCGTGGGACAAGCAGTAGATCAGCGCGTCTTTCATGCCCGTTTTCTTCAAAATTTCGCGTATCGTCCCATCTATCGTCTCTCATTTTACAAGAGCCATGTCCTCTAGGACATACAAGGATGCGGTCGACCACCTCAATTCTCTCCAGTCTAATGCAGCTGTCCTCGAAGCACTTCGAGCCTCAGGCGGCCGTTCAAGTGAGTTCGCGATACCCGAGATGCTGGAATATCTGGGCAGAATAGGGTACAGTGCAAGTCTATTCACATATCTTCATAGAAAAACTCATCAATGTCGCTTTCTTTAGCCATCCGATCTTAACAGGCTGAATGTCATACATATCACCGGGACCAAGGGCAAAGGCTCGACATCCGCCTTCACCGACTCACTCATCCGTCATGCTATGCCAGAGTGGAAAGTTGGTGAGCAAGAGATGTCCTTAAATTGTGACCTATTGTATTAACGGGAGCGTCAGGACTATATACCTCTCCACACCTTGTCGCTGTCCGTGAACGGATCCGTATCAATGGAGCACCTATATCAGAAGAGGACTTCGCAAGATTTTTCTTCGAAATCTGGGATAGACTGGAACAAAATGATACAGTTCGTTCTTTCAGCCCTCACTAAACTATGCCATCACTGAAGACATAATCAGAGAGCGAATCCGGATACGTCTGCAAAACCTGGCTATTTCCGTTTCCTGACTCTTCTGGCTTGGCACGCCTTCCTCACATTGAAGGTGAACTGGATTCGCGTGTTAGGCATGTCATGAACTGATTCTAACTTCAGGTGGATGCCACCATACTGGAAGTTGGCGTGGGCGGGATGTACGACAGTACTAATATCGTCCCTAAGCCGGTCGTGACTGGTATTTGTGCTCTTGGTCTCGATCACACCGCTATCCTCGGCAAAACCCTCGCAGCAATAGCATGGCAGAAGGGCGGCATCTATAAAGTGCGCCTCCTCCCGCATATCTAGCATACTTGCTGAACCTCAAGATTCGCCTAACAGGAGGATGTACCTGCTCTTACTGTGAACCAGCCGGAAGAGGCTATGGAAGTCTTGCGCCAACAGGCGATTGACCACAAGGTAGAGGCAACCCCAGATTTTGCAATTACACAACCTCATCCAAGACCAGGCGTCCGAGTTCATTATCGTGCCACCGACACCTGGACTCTCTGACATCAAACTCGGTATGCTCCGCTTTACCAATCAGTCTCGCTCGGCGCTGACTTCGATCGTGTCACAGGACTTTCAGGTGCTCACCAGTATCAAAATGCCAACCTCGCCGTTCATCTAGCGAAGACTTTCTTACGCCTCAAAACGTCCGTCGAGTACGACGCGATGCTCACCGAACCTTTCATCAAGGCATTGGAGGCCACAAAATGGCCTGGTCGCTGCCAGACAGTACCCGATCCCACTCACGAACACACAACCTGGTTCCTCGACGGCGCACATACCCTCGAGAGTCTTGATTGTTCCATGCAGTGGTTCGTCAGCCCTGATACAGCCTTGCGACAAACTGATGCACCATCTTACCGAGTGCTAATATTCAACTGCACGAATGGACGCTCGGGCAAATCATTCCTGGCTGCCATGCTAGCCAAAGCGGCAGCGCAATTGCAGCTGTATGGCCGCAGCGATGACGCTAGCCAATTTTTTGACCACGTAGTCTTCTGCACAAATGTAACATATGCGGACGGTGGCTTCAAAGGCGGTACGTTCGTGCTCTCGGTATCCTGACATCTGCTGAATAGGATTGACTTTTCTTTAGACCTAACCACTCTCGCCATCCCGGAAGCCGATCTTGCCCAGCTCAAAACACAGCATGACCTTGCATCCGCATGGTCATCGCTTGTGCCCTCTTTTCCGAATGACAATATCCACGTTCTTCCTTCTATCGAGCATGCCATCAACCTCGTACGAGAACTGCGTTCCCAACACGCAGAGAAACAGCTGGACGTCCTGGTCGCCGGCAGCCTACACCTCGTCGGTGGTGTAATTGAGGTGGCAGGATTGTCTAAAGTCGCGTTATAGGGAGAGATTGGGGTAACAGTAACACTGGGGATATACATGACCAGAATTGCGCATGACTTACTAAGCGCCTTCAACAGGCACAATAATTTACATTCATAATATAGCTATAGATAGGGATCATTTGCGACGTTTTTTTGTACGATTCTTTTTATTCAGGTCTGCCCCGTAGAAGTGGATCGCCTAAATGCCATGTCATTGTTCATATTTGTTCGTAGTGATCAAGTGAGGACGGCGCCGACGAACCTGTCGGTCGAGAAAGCTGCGGACTTTGAGGCGCAACGATCGCGCGGGCATGCCAAGGTCAAGAGCGAGCTGCAGGAAGACGTCGAAATGAACTGGCTGTGGTACAGATGATTCAACATCAGTCCTCGCCGATCGTGCCAGAAGCACACCAGCTTACTTCATAACGCAAGACACGGAGATGGAGCTCCTGGTCTTTCAGGATGGCATCCTTGAGCTTGGCATTCAATTCGACCTCGGCGACCTCTGGCCCACCCGCGACATCTTCATCCTGTTCGGCAGCTTTCTTCTTGCGAGGCTTTCTCACCTTCCCGGGCTCCCGAGGAGACGACGGTGCTTCATCTTGCGAGGCGACTTCTTTTCCCTTCAGCTTCCTAGGCCTACCGCGTTTCTTCGGCATGTCCGCAGCGGTATTCAAAACTCCACTATGCCCGAGCGGCGTTGTCACAGATTTTCCCGGGATCTTCTCTGGAACGAAAGTCATGTACGCATTGTCCGGATCCCATTCGTCGTAATTCCATTCATATTGATAATAATCCTGTACATCAGAAGTCTGCTGCTCGCTGGCAGATTCGGCGTCGCTATGCTTGGATGACGGTCTCCGGCCCCGCTGCGGCGAGGAAAGGTTGTGGGCGGAGCCTGGGGAACTCGTCCAATGAGGCGCTCGAGCGTCTTCGTTTGAGCTGGTGTGGGAGGAATTTGCATCCTGGATGTTATCAGTCTTACTCATATCCACACATTATCAACATGACCTACGGATCGAGGCGTTGCAGGACGCGAAGCCGCTTGTGAAGAAGAGCCAGCGCTGAATCCGAGTCATCAGATAAAGGATAAACATCTGCATGCTACTCAGAACACGACGTCTCACAAACGGCCATAAAAACATGCTACGAACCATGACCCCCTGCGCCTCCAGCGAGCGCGAGCTTGCTAGGCGCGAACGCCTGCGTAGACGGGAGAGCCTCCGCACGCATATTCAAGGTCGGTATGGTGTCCGCCAGTTTGCTCTTCCCGAAGGGCTGCGTCAGTGGTATGGAATTCTCTTGAAGGTTCCGTCCAGCAAAAGCGAGGCCACCGTTACCCACCAACACCCCTTGGCAGCAAACTTACTAGGGGCAAAGGCCTGAGTAGGTGGAGGCATTGGTCGATTGGTTTCACCCGCAGGAATTCGACGTGTTGCCAATGAGCTCTCGCCAAATGCTTGTGTGGAAGGCATTTGATCCAAGGCCGGCATTGTATCTTTCTCTCCCAAAGCAGGACCTTCCGTGCCAACGTCGTCCCGAATGAGCATCCGTGCTCTATCGAGAATGCTACCCCGGGTTTCAGTCAGACTCTTCACGGTCTGCAGGACCTGGGGCCGTCTTCCCTTCTTCTTGCCACCGCCTCTTAGAATGTCTTCTAGTAAAGTTTCGGGGACGGCTGGATCTTCTTCTTTGCCCTTGCCTTTGCCGCTCGGGTTGACAGGAGGCAGACTCTCCAGATCTTTGCGTAAGAGGATCCTTATAGTGTCGTCCGTCATGCTATTCTTCTTGGCACACGTTTGTATATGCTTCATCTTTTGGATGACTGTTTTGCGCGTTGTCCACGACAGTTCACAGGAGACGCATTTGAGGATCCTGGCCAACTCCGAGTCGGGAAGTCAGTGAAGCGGTGGCTGGCGATGGATGCATTCTTCTTGGCGGGACGAACAGGCGGTCCAGCACTTGCTGCGGACCCAGAACGACTTGCATCTTCTTTCAGTAATGCAAGACGATTTGGCTGGCGATTGTTGACGTACGCAAAGCGTCCGAGGTCAAGGCGATTTGCATCTTCATCTTCGGACTCCACGGCGGCCGATTTAGGAGAAGCTCTTGAAGAGGTCGTCGGTTTGAGAATATTTACATTTGTGTTCTTGCTTGATCGCGAGGTTGCGCGAGCCACAGCAGGATGCGATTTATCACGGTGAACGTTTAATATTTGCCGGACGGAAGGTAACGAATCGTCGGTAGTGTCGGCTGGAAGAACGAATCAGGCGCTGGTAATGCTGCGGAAAGCTATTACGTACCGATGCAAATAATTTCGTGCGGGGTAGAATTAATTGATGAATGACCCTGAGGAGGATCATTGACGCGTTGTTTCAAGTGCTTTTCATCCTCGCCACTGCTGTCACCTATGACAGCATCGCGTTCTTAGTTTAAAAGCATCATAAAGACACGGTAGAGCGCACCCGTTATACCAATGACAATAGCAGTGGAGGTTGCGGGCTTTCGCACAACGTCAGCTGTAGGTGATACACCATCACTATCCGTGAGCTCGATGACATTCTCATCGAGCTTTGCGATCTTCTGGCGTTTAATTCTACGCCGTCTTTCCTTCTCTAGCTTCCTTCGCTCCTCTCTCTCTGGTTCAGAGTCGGCGACAAATCGTCCTCAATCTTGTCCACAATACCGGAGCCTGAGCGGGACGAGCTTGCTCTGGGACGTGTCGACGAACATGGGGTTGCCGGACGCGAAAGCCTGCCTAGCAAGCGCAGGGGTCGAGAGCTGGCGTCGAGAAATAAGAGAATACCAGACTCCCCGCGAAAATGACTTCGCAAGGAGAACGCGTCTCATACGTTGGTTGTGAGAGAGAAAGGGTCGACGCGACGCGGTTGAAATTGGTCGCGTGGACGCGTCGATCGCAGATCTATCTAGCCGCTCGGCACAGTCCACCGCGTCAAAACCTGGTCCAGCGGACAGCCATCGTCTCAGTCCTCATGCTCAGCCCTTCCCATCTTCTCCCATTCTGATCTCATTGTTTTTTTCAGAGTTCCTTGTCGTTTTCGTGGTGCGGCGAGATGCATCCATTCGCTTCCTACGTCCTTCGGAGCTATTACCGTGCTACGGGATGGAATGAAGACAACCTATATGCCAACCTCACGCGTTCATCAAATGGTGTGTCGAACATTTGGCGGATACATTGAGTAGCGAAATTAAAACAAGGTGTCTCCAGCTATCCTTGACTTCACCGTGCCGCGAGGGCTGCACTTCTCCATCTCCAAATCTCCCAACCCCTTATTCAAAACCACCTATTCAATGAACGCACTGCCCTCCCTGAACGGCTCCGTCGGGTACATCTTCACGACATGCGAACTTGACGTGAAGGGCTCGGGCGATGTGCGCTTCAAAGACATGACGGACCGCTTCAAGGTCTACGACCAACCTCGCCGGCCAGAGGGGAAGGAGGAGGAATGGCTTGCAGGTGAGCGGGTCGACACCCGTGGTGAGTACGTGCGAACTACTACTAATATCCCGCGCGTCGTTGACACTAGCGCCCAGACTATCTGCTCTACGGCCGCCTCTACATCCCCACGGGCCGGCTCGACGCACTCTACTCTACTAGGCTCTCCCCAACACTCCAGGCGATGGTCGCTGCGATATCCGATCCGCGTTCGCATCTCTCGGCAGAGCGCTCACGCGGGAACGGGACGTCGAGCAATATCATGTTCAGTCTGCAGCAGGACACAGGCCGGTGGTGCACCGAGTACACCTGGAGCGCGGAGGACGGCATGTGGGGCATCCGCTCGCTGTACAACTTTGGGCGGTTCGGCGGCCATCCCGATAGTTTCGATGAGAGCGACAAGGCGGGGCATGGAGCCCCGGGGTCCCGCTCTGAGGTCAAGCGGGTAGACGAGGAGGACGCCATGGAGGGCGGGCTCAAGGGCCGAATATCGGCGGGGGCGGAATTCTACTTCAGCGCAAAGGAGAAGAGCGCAGGAGGTCAGTCGCGCGTCTCTAACTCAACGCTGTTCGCTCATAGTCTGTCGTAGTGTCCACTGGAATCCGCTTCACCACACTACCAGACGCGACCCCTCCATCCTTCCAAATCGCATCATCCTCGACATCGCATGACTCGTCGTCACCGCACGGGCACGGACCGCCCTCCCAGCCCCCACCACCATCACCGCGCTATTCAATCCCATGCTTGGCCACATCTCCGGCGCATACGCCGCGCGGGTGTCGCGAGACCTCTCGCTCGCCTCCCGCTTTGACTTTAACGTCTACAGCTACGAGAGCGAGTGGTCCTTAGGTGCAGAATGGTGGAAGCGACGCGCCAAGGGCCGTGCCGTGCCATCTACAGATGACGCGCCGTCCGGTGCGCAAGACCTCGCCGATGAGGTGCAAGGGGTCGTGAAAGCCCGGGTGTCCACAACAACCGTGTGTCTAACTCCTGCCTCCTCCAGACGCTAACACCTACTTGCAAACAGGACGTGTCGCTGTTATGGGAAGGCCGCGTGCGGAACATCCTCGTCAGCCTCGGCGTGGTTTCCAATCTCTCCAGCCGTTCAAAACCTATAAAAACCATCGGGGTCGAGCTCTCGTATTTCAGTTCGGGGTAGCATAGCCGTAATATAATTCGCATTCAAAATCCGAAACCGAGACTCCATAGTCCGTGCAAGCCGTAACCGAGTTAAAACCAGGACATCAGAACACCAGAACACTATCGAACTATTATGCAGTATATGTCGGTGGATATTATGATCCAGTACATAGTATATAGCAGCGGCGCAGACAGAAAGAAAAACAACGGAGTTGGGGAGGGTATAGAACATTGCAAAGAGAGAACGATAGATGTAGCATTCAGCGAGCAACAGAAATTCACACAAGATTCCTGAGGAATGACAGATAGACAAGAAAGATACAAAACCAACGCACGTATGCACGCGACGAGATTAGTCTTTGACCGCGGCGACGCTAGCAGCTTCGCGCTTCATGCCGCCGTTCCCGCCAAGCGACCTCGCGAGCATGGAGATGGCATTGACGGTGATGACAGGCCGCGTGGCGTGTGCGGCACGCGACCCAGTACCCGTAGGAGGGGACGACTGCGTGCGCGCATGGTGCGCCTTGTCTATCCGCCCTCGGTCTGAATTCAAATAGTCCGCAGGTGGGGAGTAGGGCGCACGGAAGCCCGCCGGTCGCCCGACCGTGCGCGAGCGGCCGTGAGCAGCATGGAAGAAATGTGCAGGGGGGAGAGGTGGCCTGGTGTGGAGGCGGAGGAAGGGATGGGAGCGTGGATGGAGGCCGACAGCCCCGCCCGTTCGGGGGAGGACTCGCCCCCAGACGGCATCTCCGACGGTGTGCGCGGGGAACCGGGAGCATGCGTAGTGGTGACCGATGCGCCTTCGGACAGCGACGTGATGATGATTCGTTCTGGTGGTGCAACGCTCTGTACTAGGTCCGAGACTGCATACCGCGCAGGCCGTTTAGATGCTGAGGGTTGGAAGGTCGTGACCGGCTTTGGCGGGAGAGAGGGATGGAAGGGGAGTTTCGCCGCTGCTTTTTGTGGAGAGGCTTTGCTTGACGGTGTCTTCTGTGGGGAACTCGATGGGTCACGCGACCCACGGACGGCGGATTGTGAGCCATCCTCCAACGCACCGTCTTCACTTCGCTTGTTAGCAGCGCCATCCTTCCCATTGGGCTGACCTGCCTGACTAGCCTTCGTAGACGCTGGATGGTAAACCTTAGGCTTTACATTCTGCATGTGTGTAACTCAACGTAAGTGCTACTCACCCTCTTCTGCTCCCGACGGCGTCGCATTCTGCTCACTACGCTTTGCCTCGCCACCGTTCACAACAACATTAGATGCGATCGTAGGAGTCCCGGCATCCAGACTCGGGAGCGGCCTCAATGCATCTTCCAGGATTGGCGAGATCAGAGTAACCTTTTCAGACACATGGGAGAGCTCAGTCGTGTAACCCCAGTCATCCAGGTCAGGCAGACTGTCGTCTTCTTCGCCAGCCCAGTCGATGTGGCTTCCAGGGGTATTGGGCCTATCCATAGCCACCGCTCTCACACGCTCGACTAGCGCATCGATGTCGTGTTTGATATCAAACGATGGCGTCTCGGGAACGACCAGATGGGGAGGGATATCCTTGGCAACCGCGGGTTTCTCGCGAAGCTGGGCCAGACTCGGTTCCGTCGACAGAGCCTTCTTCGACGACGCAGAATGCGCACTCGTCTTGCTGGCTGCGGACGACCGCCGCCGCTTAGCGGCACCTCGCGCAGCTACAGGAGCGTTACTCGACGCCGCAGGATTCGCATCGAGTGCGATGGGAGGCACCTTCGGGGCTTCTGTTCAGACGCCTTCCTGGAAGGCGCCCTGGGTCGATTGGAGCCGGAGGGCTTTGTAACATGAGTGGGTGTAGGGGCGGACGGGGGCGCGGGTGCCGACGCTTTGGGCACATCCGACGGTGCTTGATCTCTGGCCTGATCTCGGTTCGGTTTTAGCCCCTTTTCGTCGCTGCGCGCTGGGGTGCTCCTCCCCTGCCGCCACCGCGCCCGCCGCGACCTCCACGCCCGCCACGTCCCCCGGGCCTTCCTCTGCTGAGGCCGCGAAATGCCGATCCTGTGTCGCCGTTGCGGCCCCATCCAGAACGTCCGGGATTGGGCTGATTCGACCACATGGAAGCAGCGACTCCGCCGGATGGCGTGGATGGCAGGGCAGGAGAAGCCATCGCGGTCTGGGATCACAGAGCGATGCTCGGCGACGAAACTGAACGGGTGTAGCTACAACGTCTGTAAGTAAGACGTGAACGGTACGATGAAAAATGGGTTGACGCACAACGAGTCGTGAGTTGCACGGATACTACTTGTGAGAGTGTCAAGAGTTTAAATCAAGAATGTTTGGAAACGATAACAACGAGAGAAGAAAGGTTGATGCAAGATGGTGGTAGGACGAGCGTCGCGCAACGAGTGGGGTAGAGCAGGGTTCAAAAGAGGCAGGTTTCGGGTAGTAGTTGGCCACGTGCTCCCGGTTCGTCGATCTCATCGTCCCAAAACGGTCAACTGAAGCAGCTTTGCCTCCACCGACCTACCACTTGCAACTATGTCCAAGGCATCGCAGCCGGAGCTCAAAAAGGTCAGTCAGCATGGCCTATTGTCTAACGTTGTGGTTTTGTGGGTCGGATCTGATGTTCATCCCATTCTTCTAGTTCATGGACAAGAAGTTGTTCATACATCTCCAGGGTGGTCGCAAAGTCAGCGGTACCCTGCGAGGCTACGACTTGTTCTTGAATCTTGTTATTGATGATGCCCTGGAGGAGTCGACTCCTGCGCGCAGAAACACCCAATTGGGACCGTTGTGAGTAGCTCGTATTGGAATACTGCGGAAAGCTTGACGAATGCATGTCTTTTTGTGCGACTTTTGTTCAGGTTATCCGCGGCAACAGTGTTACTTCGATGGAGACGCTAGAGTCCGTTCGGTGAGGGTAGGGGATTTGGGGATGTACGTCTGCTGTTGCCAGTGTATCGTTACGTTATTCTCTCTTTTTGTTGTCAACATGCTTTTTCAGACGTCGTCGCGTGCAGTCCCTCATCCCAGCGGAAGTGCTGATCCCACACTTTGATTATCTGACGGTCGTGCTCTGTAGGCTGTAAGCTTGAGATATAATAGCATGTTCTCTCCTGTGCCACAAATACTGCCATTCTTCATGACATTGCGTTGCACCTGATTGCATTGAATATTATGTCCCTCTCGCAATATTATCTTAAATTTCTCGTGAAATGAATATATATATATATATTGCAACATTAATGTAGATATCCCCTTTCTTGGGCATACACGGGTTAGGGTTAGCGGAACGAAGGGACCAAAAAAAAAAAGGCCTGCCCAGCCCGAGGGCCGAAACAGGACAGGGAAATATTGAGACGGTGCATGTACCGAAGCACATACAAACTGCAGAGTCCCCCTGAGGACAGGGTCGCCGTGCTATGAGTGGCCTCCACTGCACACAAGCCCAGGACGGGAAGGGGCTTGTGCCATCAAGGTAAGTATGAGTTGCCTTCTTCTCTGCTCGCCCCTTATATACTGCTCCGGCGATGCGCACGGACCATTGCATTCGCTTGCCGGCCGAGGAGCAGTTTCAGTTGCTCACGCTCAAGCTCAAGGCTTATTTGGAGAACTTCGAGCTTCGTGTTTTGCCATCCGTATGATATGACGGCGGAAGCATCATCTCCTGTTTGATATTGTGAATTTTTTTTCCGAGGAGCAGCCCTCCTGTAACGCCTACACGGTATTGGATTCGAATGATTGCAGCAAAATACAGAATGAATTCTATTCGACAGTAATATGAAGCGTGTATGTCACAAACTATGGCAAACGGTGGTGTAAAGTAAACACTGTCCGCCTCAAACAAGGACACTTCTAGTCCATCTCCCACAACAGATAGGCCTGCGCACGAAACGATCAATTTCGCAGAGGCGAAGGGCATCCATGTGGTCGCATTTGCGACCGCAACAAAGAACTTTTGCTGCTTTTATACTGCGTCGCCCGGTGCGCACGTGGCGGATCGCAGATGCAGCCGTCATAAGGTCGTGTACAACTTCGTAAAACTGCCCGACGCTCGACTCGACTTGTTTACGTCCACGTAACCTCGCTCATTAGAAACACTCCCTACATGACTGCATCCTCGCGCACCTCCGAGTTCCGTCAGATCCTCAAAGAGCAGCAGAATGCGGTGCCAGAGGCAAAACGACGCAGGTCCTCCAAGCGCCCGAATACAGACACCCAGCGCGAGGGCTCTCTGAATAAGGAGTATCTGGCGGAGGCCTACGTTATCGTGCGTATAGATTCACAATGCAATCTCCCTCGCCACTTACCAAAACCCGCCCCTAGCTGAACCACATAACCACCCTCACGCGCATGCTGTCTTCAATCCGGAAACCGTACCTCAACCTGGACTCCCGCAGCCCCCCATTACTCCGCCAGATGCCGCGCACCATCGACATCGCAAGCACGGATCAGTCTTGGTCCAACATCCGGCACCTCACCAACGAAGAGCGCGACCAGATCGACCTGCAGGCCAGAGTCATCCTCTCGCGCTGTGCGGACCGCGTCCGAGAAATGGAGGCGCTCGAAAAACGTGAGTCCCCCTCCCCTCCTTGCTCATCCCCTACTCACACCCCACTGCAGGGCGCGCCGAGCTCGTCGCGAGCCGGCAGAACCCCTCACGCGCCTGCTGCCCGCGCGCCTGCGACAGGACGACGCCGCGGCGGCGTCCGACTTTGTCGCCGCGCATCACGCCAGCATCACGTGGTACCTCGGGCGGCGGCTCGCGGAGGTGGGCCAGGGCCTGAAGGAGATGCAGGAGGAGCGCATGCGGCGACAGCTGGAGCGCACGCGCACACTCGGCTCTGGGGCGGCGCGCGAGGCACTATACATGGGGGCTGCCCTAGACACGCTACCGTCTCCCGCGGAGTCGTCGGCGAGCGGGAGCGGGAGCTGGCTGGGCGGCGCGACGAGCCTCGCGTCGAGCTTCGCGGCGAGCATTGGCGGGGACGCGGCGCACTCGACCGCGACGCTGCGGCCGGGGGTGTACGTGCCGGAGGAGGAGGAGACAGATGAGGAGGAGCTCGAGCTGTCCGCGTCGCAGATCGAGATGTTCGAGACGGAGAACGCGAACATCCTGCAGTCCGTGCAGGACACCCTTGCGTCCGTGCAGCAGGCGGAGTCGCGGCTGCTGGAGATCAGCGCGCTGCAGATGGAGCTCGTTGCGCATCTCACCAAACAGACCGAGCAGACCGAGCAGCTGTACGAGGACGCCATTACGACGGCCGCCACGGTGGAAAAGGGCAACGCGCAGCTGAAAGAAGCAAAACGGCGGGCAAGGGATAGCAGAAAGTGGATTCTCCTATTTCTCATCGGGGCCAGTCTGTCCTTGCTGTTCTTGCATTATTATTGAAGGCCCGTCGTGCCACGTACCTATCATTTATCCTTGGGACAGTCTTCCTTGCTCTCGTCGCAGCACGTATATGGTCCGTCGTTACATTCCTGCATTATCTATGATTATATGTCCCTAGCAGTCTATACCAGCATTACAAATGTATCGTAATATTACAGTGGAGATCGTATCTTATGCAGAATCAAGGGACAATGCGTCTTCGAACCTGTTGCTCCTGCCTAGGAGGGGCGAGCCCTCCTCCGCCTCTTCGATAGCTTCAGCAGCAAGCTCGTCTACTTCCGGAGGTATGCCTTGGAGATGACGGATCTCTGTCTGCATCGCTCGGTAGATCACCCTGTAGTGCATTCAGCTTGGCAGAAGCGCATCAACAACATGGCCGCTCACCAGCTGGCGATTGCGGCCATGAGCACGCCACCAACGGAGACGGAAACATTGAGTATCTTCGTCGCTGTGCAGGATTCAATACATGGCGACATGAGGAAATGCAGCTCAGATGGCGCACCGGTATCCATATGGTTCCGCTGCTCTCCATCGGACAGCGAGGCCAGGCGCGAGCCGATGAATACGAAGAGCGCGATCTTCGGGAACACGACGAACGTCGCGACAAAGAACTGCCAGAGAGCGACTGCCTGGATTGACTGCGGCACACTACTCAGCAGACAAACGCCGCCCGATGCAAAGTGCGCTCACCGCGAACAGCGCGTTCGAGTACACCCACGGCGGGAACGGCGACGCGCGGATGAGCATGATGAGCGGGAGGCCCTTCGCCGCCTGTCATGACGTGGTGTGTGGCGCGTATGAGACAGAGATAGGACAAGCACGTACGACGACCGTCTCAAGAGCCTGCCACTTCTCACTCGAGGAGGACCATTTGCGCAATCGCCGGCTGAACAGGAGCCGCAGGACAAAGAACGAGATCGACGAGCCAAATAGCGAACCGCCCGCGGCGATCGGGAAGCCTTTCATACCGTACGCATACCCGCATTAGTCACCACGGTCGTGTGCCCGATGCATGGAGGAAACGAGATGACCACTTAATGTACCAGTTAGGGCGTCCATATACGAGAACAAGGTGTCCCCACCTATGATTCCCGCAAGGAGCAACCAACCAAAGCGCAGGTGACTGATCTTCTGCGCCAGGTCGTACATCGTTTGGCCTATCCGGTCAGGCCCGACCAGGATGAAGAAGGTCCCGAGGCTCATGTAGAATAGTCCCGTTGCCCATATGAGGAGCTATTTGGGTGCCGGAACGGTGCATGAAGCGCTGCAGGAATTCTGAATACGAAGGAAAGTAGGCCCACTTTGGAGTAGATATTCAGGTTCTTGTAGCGACGCAATGCGGAGCTGCTGTAGTATCTGGCTCTGAGGACCAGCAACGACAACCTGCCGCTTTCTGGCGTTGGATGCATGGGGAACGTCAGCTTATGCTAGAGATAAGACCGTAATCTGCGGCGCAACACTAGTAACCTTAGACACGCCGTCGGAGGTGATGGGAAAAGGAAAGGAGGGATGAATTCTCGCTAAAGTGGTGCGGTCAAGTGCGGTCAGCACCAACTTCAATTCGGAATGTTTGAACGCAGCTGGGTCCGAGATGCCCTGGGCCATCGCCTCACTGCGTCACGTCGTTCGGCAGTCGATATGGTGTTTGGTTTCCCACGGTACTACTACGTCTCACTAGTCGGGCTCGCTCTTGAACTAGAAAAAAATTATGCTCTGCTCCGTCGCGAAATATACGACATACTTAACTTGTATTTTTACTATACGAACGCAACAGATGGCGAACACTAAGGATACGCCGAAGACTTGGATCTCTGAAGTGGATCTCAAGCGCCGATCTGATCGCGACGCGACATCGATCACGTGGTGTACGGAGAGCGCGTATACGACCAGAGACTCGAAGACAACGTTCGACCTTCATGGAGAAGTTCTCAGCATTTCGGGTGAGCTATTCGTTTACATTGCTTTGAAGATACGTCGTTGTTGATTGCATTATACCTCCAGGATCCGGGAACAGGCATCCAGGTCTCCTTCTTGATACTGAAATATTGCACCCACGTACTCATTCAGACTTCCAGCCTTTCCTCAAACCGGTCCCGCCATTGGGATCCGATGTTCTCGCCAGCATAGTGCGCCCATTTGGATATCTCGTCGGTGCTGTCAGAACCCTCCTGGTAGTTGTCTTGGCTCTCGTATATCTCCTGTTGGTTGAAGGAGCCTGCTTACTTCTCGTGAGTCTTGTTTCGTCGTGACTCCAACCGCGAAACTCACAGGAACAGATACCAGTGCCGCCACTTTACAGAATCGTCACGCATGTCTTCACTGCCATCCTGTGCCGGCTCGTCCTGCTACTGGTCGGTCTGTGGTGGATCCCTGTAGAAATGGTGACACGCAAACGCGGGTGTGTCTGTCCCATACTCGGATTCCCCCCTTCGCTTACAGATCCTCTGGTACTAGGCGGGGCCCGAAATTTCATGAGAAATGGAATCCGGGCGCAGGAGACATCATTGTCTCCAATTGGGCATCATGGCTCGAGATATTGTGGTTAGCCATCCGGTGCGCTCATTAAGCCTCGCAACCTACCCACATCCATTAATCCTTCTTTTATTTCAGATTCGACCCAATATTTGTCTTGCCCGTATGCTCTTCCATCAACATGCCATCCCAACAAGCGTCCTCCCCGATCACACGCACCCCAGGCCGACGCACGGGCACGGGCTCCGCCGCCCTCTCCACGCCCGCCGCCCGCACACCCACACCCGCGCGCCCATAGTCGGCTTCTGCCGTGTCTCGCTGCTCTCCATGCTCCGCGCAACAGCCCGCCTGCCCCTCCCTCTCACAGAGGCCCAAGCCTCGTCTCTGGAGTCGATCAGGAGCACCGCCACCAGACCTGTCGTCGTGTTGCCTGAATGCACCACGAGCAACGGCCGCGGCCTGCTGCGTTTCGCGGACGTGTTCTGCGACGTCCGCGTGCCCGTAATGCAGTTCAAGGTATTCGTGATGTGTGTCCGGTCAGTACATGTCCCTGCGTGGTCGCGAGTTACAGCGCGCTGACGCAGTTGCTGCAGATACGATCCTCCGACGGCGTTTTCTCCGACCCTCGCGCAGCCCATACCCTCCGCGGTGCTGAACCCGCTCCCGCACATCTTCTCGCTCGCCTCGTCCCTCGTGCCTCTGACGCTCTCGATCCGGCTCCTCGCGCCTTCCGAGGCACCGAGCAGCGGCGCATTTTTGCTGAGCGACTTCCTCACGGGCGATGCGGTGCCAGACCAACTGTCCGAGTGCTGTGCAGCGCTGATAGCCCAGATCGGCAGGTTTAAGAGGCTGGGGATGGGATGGGAGGACAAGGTTGCATTCTTGGAACTGTACAAGAACAAAAAATAGTGTCCCATTTGGCGCAGGGTTTATAGCCACTGGACCGCTAAACTATCGGATTGCACGTAGTATACATATGTGATGAGTCTACAACTTTGGATTTGTGCTAAGAGCCAGATGATAGAAAACAACGATTGAGCAGGTAATTCGTACGGTGATATGGAATGCAGAAAGAAATGCGAAGGTCAAGATTGACGCGTTGGTGAAGATAATGACGAAAAGCAGCGAAAAGCACGTAGGCGTGCAAGTCGCCGCTGGCGGGTATTCTCAGCGGCCCTATGATAACCCACTCTCACCATTTGTGAGGCATCACACCGATATGCGTATCCAGCCACTCGGTCGCCTCATCGTCCCTCGAGACCCAACCGCCACACGGTCTCTCCGAATTTCCAGAATCGAGAACCCGTGAATAGTCGCCTTGCTCACGCCTGGAGTATGAAAAATTCCGCCGAGCCTGCCCATACGGCAGGTTCTCATGATTCCCATCAATGAGACCGTACGGCGGAGGGCGAGGAGGATAATGATGGGAAGGACGGAAACGTGGCTGGTCCCGACACTCTCTACTAGAATGGGAGCGGCTGCGGGGGCTACCGTTGCAACCCTCTCTGTTCAAGGGCGGAAGGCCGCGGGACGGAGAGCGAGAGCGGTTTCGGTAGGAGTTGATCAAGCGAGGCGTTCTGCCGCCACGAGACATATCCTATGCAGACACAAAAATATCATTAGACACTCCCCACGCAGGTTGGACGTCGATGAGGAATCTTACGTATGCACTTAAGTACACGGTGTTTCCGAGTAACTCCTTCCCGTTGAGCTCCTTCACTGCACGCTCCGCATCTTCGGGCGTAAGATAGTCGATGAAGCTGTTGGTTTAACAGATGTTCAATGAATCGTAATAGTAGGTAAATTACAGAACTTATTCACCCTCTTCCACGTTGTGATTTGTCCACATCACAGAAGGACACCACACCGCCTGCCATGCGCGCGAAATCTTTGAGCTCCTACTTGCAAAGTCCGTAAGTGGACAATCTCGGACGATCCATAGTACATACCTGCCAACACGTCTGGGGATTTAAATTATTGATGATTACCGGGTAGCGGACGCGAGCATGGTCGGGAGCCAGTCTGGAGACAATTGGATGAGTATCACACATGCCGAAGAGTACCGACAGACAAACCTGGCGTGGGCGGGAGGACTGGAGCTGGTCTTGCTGCTACCTACGCTATCTCTGCGAGGGGGACGAGCGACTTCGATCTTCACGTCTAGTATTAATGAATTCTCTGAGCACTACAAGCAAGCGCATGGAGTGAGCACACCTGCACCCAAGAATTGACGTCGAGAAAATATGGCAACGACGTCCTAGTTCTCCGGTTAGGTGACCCCCGAAATCAAGGAACGGACGCTAGATACCAATGCATCCTAAGTATGAAATACGTCAGCGAATACAGTGCGCGCGGCGAACTGATATGCAGACCTTCTCGGAGGAGAATTGCACGAAACCAAATCCTGCAAGAGTAGAAGATGAGTACGAACTCTCGTATGTGAGAGGCTGTGAGCAACACCCTACCAGGGCGAATTTTAACCTCCGTGATCTCTCCGTAGATTGAAAGGTGCTGGCATGAATAATTTCTAATTAATAACCGAGGGAATGAGGTCTCGATGACTCTAGCACACCCTATGCACTTCTTCTTGGCTTATGCCGTCTGGTAGATCTGAGAGGCATCAAACCGTCTGTTGTGCATTCATGAAGTTGCCACCTACTACCAATATACAGTCGAGTGGAAGCCATGAGCAGCAACAGATATCGGTAGGAGGGGAGGTAAAAACGAGCACCTGCAGATATGTGGGAGAAGGGAAAGGGTGATATATGGGACGAAGGTGAACATGGAGTGAATGTGAAGATGTGAAGAGAGGCAACTTCAAGCCCTGCCAATATTCCGGGACCGAAATAGGCAACTCGCAAATCGCTCAGAGAAGCTGTGTTCCATGTGTTTGCCCGAGTGGAAAGCGACGCCAGAATTCGTCGTAACTTTCTTATTTCAAGTCTAAATGATACATCAACTCAAGGAAACATCTATATTGCTGATCCGTTGCTCCAACGTCTAAGATGTGTACAGATCGTTCGCTAGAGAAACACCTGTGCCAACATTCAGTAATATTCAGTACTTAGTCTCTTGGCTTCGAACTGACACGGCATAAACTGTCCCTTACCATGGTACGTATTTTGTCCGTGTACAGCTTCTTTTACAACTTAGCCTTCGTGGACTTGATCTCTTGGAACGCTCTACGCAGGTCATCTTTCAAATCCTATCAGTAGGTGTTTGATGTTAGCACGACGTCCCTTTCACTGGGGAACAGAAACACAGACCTCCAGCTCTTCCACGCCAACACTGATTCTTATCAGGCGTGGGTCTGCTCCTGGGTCCGACTGGATCCGCTGCTCAATGAGGGACTCGACGCCTCCCAGACTCGTCGCGGGCTATTATCGTCAAACGGGTGAGCATCGATCAATAGACAAGAACCGCATGGAAAACACTCACGACGAAGTACTTTAACGCGTGTGGAAGTAGGGTGGCGTACTTCTCGTTCGTCATCTATACATTCATTTTCAATTTTCCGTTCAACTAGCTCGTGTGTTCGAACTCACAAAGATCGCGAAGGTAGCATTGTACCCGCCCTCCATCTGGACACTAGGATCGAAGCCTCTGGCGTCCTTCCCCTGCAAGCTCGAGTGCCAAACCTTCTCAATAAGTCCAGCGGGAATGCCATCCGCCGCCTTGCCCTAGAACCAAAAATATCTCAGAACGGCATGCTCCACGTAGAACACGGAAACAATACGCACACCGGCTGCGTGACTCAACCATTGAGCAAGCGCAGTTGCTGTCTCAGACTGACGGGGTACACGCAAATGCAGCGTACGGAGCGACCGAAGGAGCAGCCATGATTCGAGTGAGCCCATCATAGAACCAAGGAATGTACGGATGCCCCAGAGCTGAACGCAAACCATTCGTCAACATATCGTGATGACAGAGGCCCCAGCAGCGAAAAGACTTACTTCGCGCCACTTCTCTACAGTAGGCACGACGAGGACACCGCACAGAAGGTCAGAATGGCCGCCGAAGTACTTTGTCCCTGTCAGAGATTTGAATCAGTGACCATCAGCCAGGTCCATGGGAGAACACACCGCTGTGGAGGACTACGTCCGTACCCCACTTGAAGGGATACTGGAGTGGGGGAGGCGCAAAAGTCGAATCGACGATTATATGACCGCCAGCAGCATGGACCTAGAACGCAACTCAATTTCGCGAGTACGGAGAAGACGCAAGAGTCAATGTACCTTGTCCGCGTAATACTTGATGTCCCTGTCGATTGATCAGAACGCAGATACGTAATCAACTAGAAATAATGCTCACCTGGCCTCTCCGGTGGGATTCAGAGGTGTCTCGAGCCAGCACAAATCCCCAGCTTTGAAGTCGTCGTCTAAACCAATGATGGGCAAGTCTGCGTTGCGGCTACGTTTATACGTCTCAATCGTGAGATGACAGCCGTGATAACCGCCAGATATGGCGACACGCTTAGGCTTGAAGTATACTAGAGCCTGAGGCGACCGCTTAACAGGCTTCGATATCGATGACATGAGGCGACACTGACCGCATAGGACGCCGCTAGTCCAGACGAAAACGTGATAGCATACCCATCCTATGTGGATCTAAATGAATTCCAGGCTGAAGGATTGAGAGATGGAAAGTCACGTTGATTTTGCTCAGAACCTTCTCAACACGAGTGCTCACACTCTGGGTGTATCGAGAATACACATGTCTGGAGGGATTGAACACGTCAGGATCCTCATGTTTGGTCGTGCCTTCCAAAGGTTTAGGAGCTCGGAAGGCTGCGTGATGGATCAGAATGGTTTCTTATACAGATGGGAAAAACAGAGCATACTGGACGTAACAGAGATGGACGGCGACACCTCTGGCCCATGAAAGTCATCGTCAGCATGGACGAGGTCCGTGCCCTTCAAGGGACTGCTGTTGTTGGATTTCGGTGCCATAGATGCAGGTGAGAAACAACTTCCCGACTCGATGAGTCACACTGGTATTCTGTGCAGGAGTTCCATGAGTATATAAGTATTTCGCGTAAACCATACGCACGGCGCGTTCGCTGAGATCGCCATCGTCAGGCAATCTGCGCTGGAATTTCCCATCACGTGATATACGCGTGCGCGTTATGTTGATTTCGAGTTCGCGTCGTCTTGTTTATCGACCATCATCTCCTTCGAACTCAGAGGCTTGCTATATCTTACACACGCTCTAATCTACCGTACATCGAACACTAAGCACTGGCAGGAATATGGCCCGCGTAACTTTGATCTCGACTCTTCTGTTGACGGTCTTGTCTCTCGTTCCCTTCTTGACGACTGCAACGGCTGCCGACATCAGCGCTTTCCAAGCTGCCCTGGAGCGGAGATACACTACTGCTCACTCGCTAGGCGACACATACCAATTTGACCCTCGGGATGGCTGGCAAACTGTGAACGTGTCAAACCTGCAGTACAAATATAATCATTTGGACGACAGCCTCGATACTGCGGATTCATCTCATGGCGGTCATCTGAGTACCAGGACAAATAACAAGTCGAAGTCCAAGCCCAAGTCAAAAGCAAAGCCGTATGCAAAGACTCAATCGAACGCGAAGCCGCATGCAAATGCGAAGACTCAGTCGGACGCGAAGGTGTCCAATAGCGCATCCTCGAAGGCCCTGAATGTTATCGGTAGCTCCTTCAAATCCATAATAAATAGCATTAAAGCCATCGGAGCTTCTGAGCCAGTCACGATCACATGGTGAATGCTCCCTGGATGATGAAGTGTTACCACAACATTTATAGTTTACTGTGAATTTGCAGGTACACAGGGCATGATCTATTGAACCCCAGTTGCTGGGACAATCCGTCTTGGGCACCGACGGTAGCCTCGTCTCATCCTGAACCACCTGTTTTAGTGCTAATATGTCTTCAAGGACAATTCGTTTGCCTGTGCACTCACGCTTGAGGGCTGGACTAACAAACCGAAGTGCTTCGGATTCCTCGAGCGTACGTCAGTCAACCACTCGTCTCATGCTACGCGCTGACGTCCAAATCAGTGTGCAACACCCCGAAGAAATGCGTTTTTGTCCGCGTTGTTGACTCCTGTGCAGGATGTGCGAAAGGCTCTAAGCACGTTGACCTTACTCAGGCTGCCTTCAAGCAACTCGCCGACCTCCGTACAGGCCTATTGACCGTGCAAATGCGTGCGGCTACGCAACCGAACGGAGGATGGTAGGTGCATTGCTAAGAGAACCTGAATCTTTACACTAATGCTGCTATACAGGTTGAAGGAGCTCTGGGGCCCCGAGGTTAATTGAACGATGCCGCACGCGACGAGTGGCTGGGTCCACGGACGTTATGATATTTTTATCTCATCCTTGACTTCAGTCCTGAATCAGATTGTAGGACGATCCTTGGAATCTGTATCAATAACAATAGAATTGTATGATATCTACAATTGACAGAGGAGAAATTCCTCCCGCGGCATGTAATCTAGAGTGAGAACGATCATGCCTTGATACTGACTCTCTTCCTCTTCTTCCCCTCCGCGATTCTTGCCCGAATCTTTTCCTCGTCCATTCCCTCTTCTTCGTAGAACTCCGCTGTCCGCTGAGCATCATTTTGCCTTTTGATATACCGCAGAGCAGCAAGGTTATACCCAATAGTGTCCTTCTGCTTCCGTAGCCCCTCTCGCAGGTGTCTGCGGAGAGGTATGAGAGTGGTACGCATGATGCGGTTGGAGACGATCTGATGATGGTGTGTCTTGAGCAAGAAGAAAATGATGCGTGACGTGAGGATGATGTTCCACTCCTGCAAGTGATACACATTGTCAGTCTGAGAAAGACAGCGAGGACAGATGCCAAGCAACCAACATTTTGAGCCCAGATGTTCAAGTAGCGCATCAAGCTGACCACCTTCCCGAATGGCAGGACCAGTAGCGCGTCGTATAGTGCGGTCCCAGGCACCCTCTCCACCACCTGCAACACATAGCGCTCGGGCTCGACGTCATACGCCGCAAGCACGGGGTTCCGCGGCGGCGGCGCGACTTGCTCTGACAGCCCACCCTTCGCCTTCGCCTCCTCGTATTCTCGGAAGGCATCAATCTCGTTGTCGGCGAGCTCAAGCGCCTCCATGATTTTCTCCCCAGACATGAGGGTCTCCGTCGTCTGCTTCGAGACACCAGTGGTCTCTGCGCCTGCGGTTGTGGCAGTGGGGTCTCCGCCGTCGGCCCCACTACCAATGGGAGCGTCGGTGCGATTGAGGGCATCTGCGATGCCGGCCTCATAGAGGTTCTCAAGCTCGCGTTCACGCTCTTCTTCGAGAAACAGCTGTGAATAATTGGGACGTCAGCTCATTACACTGACTTGGCCAATAGTATAAGATACTTGCCGGTTCATCAAGCTTCTCCCAGACGCGTATCGATTTGTCATGGGAGCCAGTGACCACGAATTTGCCTTGGTTGCTGACCGCCAGCGCCCAGACTTCCCCATGGTGGCCCTCCAGTTTTTGGATATTCTCAAACTGGGACGATATCGCAACTCAGTACACCATCCAGCCAGAAGGAGTCGACACGTACCTTGTCACCATCCCAGTACTTCACCATCTTGTCTTTGCCTACGGTCCAGAAGTAGTGGGAGGGCTTGGCGTCGCCTTCTCGAATATCATTCTTCTCGAACGCAATCTGCATGATGCTCTCCTCATGTGCGAATATCGAGCGATGACAGTCACCGAAGTCGAGTCCCCAGATTTTGACATTCTTATCCGCAGAGCACGTTATGATGAGCTTAGAATCGGCGGAAATATCCATGGAAAGAACAGGCAGCTGGAATAGAATAAATCAACCGAAGTCAAGTGAATACGCTGGCGGTCGCTCTTACTTTATGACCATAGAGAGATAGGAAGAACTTGAGGGTGTCCTGATAGAAGACCTTCACTGTCGAGTCGAGGAGTGCTACTGCGAGCAGCTTTCCGTTAGGGCTGTACCTCACTGAAAGCACACCATCCGTCATCTTCAGTGTTCGCACATGGACGAGTGTCAGTAATCTTGCGCTGTGTGGCTATATATCGACGTGTGAGATCTGACTCCAAGGGGAATAAGCTCAGACACTAACATTCTCGCTATTCGCTGGCTTCTGCTCAAACTCCCAAAATTTGATATCTTTGTCTGCGCCTCCGGTGACGAGAGCCTGGTCGTCTGCTCGGACATGGATGGACCACACGGTGTCTTCATGCGCTTTTATGGTCTCGATAAGAGTGGATGATGCGAGGTCGTACACGAGGAGCTCCCCGGACTTGGTGCCGACTACGATCTGTTTCACGATAGATGTGTCAATGTAAGTACGTATAATGAATCATGAAAGTGTAGATGATGATGTTAACCTGGCGGTCACCGGGAAGGAACGTGCTGCATATTGCGTAGCCGCATTCCATTGTCCGAATGCACACCGTGGTCTTCATGTTCCATATCTTAAGAGATCCTGTGTGCCATCTTAAACAGAATTCACAATTGATATGAAGCGGACCCACCATGTGAAGCTGAAGCAAGAAGCATATCGTCCGAACTGAGACACAATGTTCGAACGTCAGTCCTATGTCCTGGCAAATCCACTGAGTAAACGCGAGTAGGCTCTGGCGAACCATCTTTAGACTTCGTAGGAGGCGGGATGTTGTACACTTCCAGCGCATTATTGGCCAAAGCGACGAAAAGCTGCGCATTACCCTTTGCATTGGCCGCCTCATCTTCAAAGTCAAATGACCTGACTTTTCCACTAGCTCGAACGACAACATAGGGCGTGAAGAGGTCGACCAACTGGACTTCCTTATCTTCCTGGTCAACCTCCATTGGCTCATCGGCGTTTTCGTGCTTGTCCTTTCCCTTTCCCTTCGCCTGCTCCTTCTTCTCTTTAGCACGCTTCTTGCGGCGTGCCTGCTTCTTCTTGATTTCCTCCTCGCTTCGTATGCGGAATATTTCCACAGACCTATCGTGAGATTGCACTGCAAGGTACGGTTTGAAAGGATGGAAGGTGATTTGAGACACACGGTGAGCGGATGAAAAAGGAAGGGTTGCAACGGGATGGATCAACTTTGCGACCTAGGTGAGGAGAACGTGAGTGGGATTGCTCGCAATGTGTGTGACCAAACAAACTTCGCCGTTCTCCGTTTCCCTCAATCCTTGTGCCAAAGCTTCATGGTCGATCCGCCAAGCTTTTAGCTCGCCTTCACTACTCCCTGTGAAAATAAGTTGTTGCTCTTCATCCACATCCATAGTCCACACTTCTGAACGATGAGCAACGATAGTTTGGATGCAGTGCTGCGTTGCTAGATCCCAAAGCTTCATGAAGCTATCCTTTGAGGAAGTAAGAAGGAAGCCGAGAGCAGCACCGGTAGACGTGGATGGTGCAGCTGAGGAGCTAGGGCGAACGAAACGTATTGCGGTAATCTGGTCTCGATGGCCGCGCAGTCTAAGACATTGTCCAGAATAGACTTATTATTTACGGAAGTAAATGGAAGCCACAGAAACTCACCGATAGAGACCAGATTCTGCAACAACATCCCACAAGATTAGGTCCGTGTCCTGCGAACCTGAAGCCAACCTCGTTCCGGTCTCATCAAATGCAAGCGCGGTGACTGCCTTCTTGTGACCGTTAAAGGTGGCAGTAACAGATGAAGAGGACGCGCTCCACAATCTAATAGAACCATCTGCATAACCAACCGCAAACGTATCCTTCTGAGGAGAGCGAAGGATACATGTAACCTCTGCACGGTGTCCGGTTTCATGCCACATAGCAAGCTTCAAACCATCAGGACGACGCGTAGAACAATCGAAGTAATGAACCTCACCATTTGGCCCTTTTTTACATCCCAGACCAGAATATCTTCAAGTGCAGGGACATAAGCCAACTTGCCATCGTACGCCGAGTTAGATGAAGAGCTACAGACAAGCCCGAAAGCCTGCAGAGCAAGCGAAGATTAACAACAAAGTGATGTATGACGCATATATACATACTTCTGTAGGTCCGTGCCTCAGATAACTTTGCACCATCGTCCCTGGTGAAGCTGAAAGCAAGCAGTACTGAAGGGAGCGTGAACGGATGGAAACAACCAATCAGAGCGCGAGTTGCAATATTTTTTGAAATTCCCACGGGTGCTATATGGTCGCGTGCAGGCGCCGCATCTGCTCGAGCGTGCGGCCGCAGTGGCACTGCAGCTCGAATCCATCCAGAGCTTTCTCTCTCATTCCACTAATGATGTTGCACCAGTCCGGTCCTGAGGCTGCGACCCGGTTCCTCAGCTTCGTCAACGCGTCGCCGACTCCATTCCATGCTGTCCACTCAGCTGCTCTCCGTCTCGAGAAAGCTGGTTTCCGCAAGGTTACTATGGATGCACTGTCAATGCAACTTTTGTCAGCTGACCGTGCGCTCAGATCCGAGAGAAAGATGAATGGGAGAAGGACGTGAAGGCGGGGGGAAAGTACTATTTCACGCGGTTAGTCTTACACAGGACGTCCTTAAGATGCACACTGAAGTTCAATGAGACGTTAGCAACCAGAGTGCTTTGTTGGCCTTCACGATCCCTCAGAAATGGCAGCCAGGAGCTGGTGTGTCCATTGTTGCTACTCATATCGACAGTCCGAACCTTCGCGTAAGTCGTGTTTATACGACTCTACGTAATGCCAACAATGTTATTAGATTCGCCCCGTTTCGAAACGTTCAACGGCGGGCTATCTGCAAGTTGGCGTGGAAACATACGGCGGAGGCATATGGCACTCTTGGCTTGATCGTGACTTGTCGTTAGCTGGCAGGATCGTCTTGCAGAATAAGAACGGTGATTTCACGTCGAAACTGATCAGAATCGATAAGCCTATCTTACGAATTCCGACGATTGCTATTCACTGTAAGTCCCCAGTAATTTCTTTTGTTGTGTAGATTATAATTGGCACTGCCTCCCAGTGGATCGGAATGTCAACGAAAGCTTGAAGTTCAATCAAGAAACTCAATTTGTGCCAATTCTCGGCCTCATCGAGTCTCAGCTAAGCACTCCTGCGGCGGGAGATGGACAAGACGAAGGCGCCTGTGCCAAAGGCGGCATCAAGCATTCAAGATAACCATCACGCTGCTCTTCTCTCATTACTAGCAGACGAGCTTTCGGTTGCCCCTGAGGAGATTCATGATTTTGAGCTGTGCGTACCTTCATAATCTTGCTATCGTGGTGGGATACCGACCATTACACAGGCACTTATACGATACGCAACCGTCCGTGCTCGGAGGAATCAACAACGAATTCATTTTCAGCCCTCGGTTGGACAACCAGTTCTCATCGTTAGTACTATTTCAGTAAAAGCCATCTATAGATCTGATCAAAAGCTGTTTCAGCTTCGCCGCTGTGGAAGCAATCTCAACTTTTGCCACCGCACCGTCGTTTGCCACCCTCGAAGGCAATATTAACTGCATCGCTCTCTTCAACCACGAAGAAATCGGATCCGTGTCCACTTCTGGCGCGGAGTCCTCTTTGGTGCCGTCGCTCTTGCAGCGGCTGTCCCCGACCCCTGCAGCGCTCGCGCAATCTGTAGCACGCTCTTTTCTCATCAGTGCGGATATGGGTCACGCCATTCATCCGAACTACAAGGACAAGCATGAAGAGAACCATGCGCCGAAGCTAAATGGCGGTGTAATCATCAAGACCAATGCTAAACAGCGCTATGCCAGCGACTCCATTGGTAGCTTCATCGTCAAGAAGCTGATCGAGAAGAAGGGCGGCAGCGTGCAAGAATATGAAGTCCGTAATGACATGCGAGTAGTTCGATGCTTGATATTTGCCCTGTAGTTAACTGAATTGACATCTGCCAGGCCGTGTGGTTCCACTGTGGGCCCGATGCTGTCCAAGATCGGTGTCCGAACTGTAGATGTCGGTTGCGGAACGTTGTCCATGCATTCGATCAGAGAGACGGCAGGGTCTTATGATGTTCAGAACGCGATTGACCTATTCTCCTCATTCTTCGAGGGGTTCGCGGAGCTGGACAAGGCAGTGATGGTAGATTGATAAATAATGTATATGATACAACATGCAACCCAGGATGTATAGGAGGATGACAATGTATGCATAGTGCCATTTGCAATGGACCGAGAACGAGCTATGAGAACGGACCGACAGTTTAACGATGAACTATGCAAGATGAATATTACGCCTCAACGTTGCAAGGGAAATGGGCAGCCGCAATCATCTTGCTATGAACGATATGGGCGACAGGACATCCGCTGTCCCTAAACGAAATACGGGATCACCGCTTCGCGCGTTTCTTTTTCGGGTTTGAATTCGAGTCATCTTCACTTGCTGTGGCAGCCGGCCGTGGACTGGGACCACTCAGCACGCTACGCTTCTTCGCTGTTCGCGAGTAATGCGCGAGCACCCATTCCCGCTCAGCTTCCACCTGCTCGATAGTGCCTTGCCGGATTTCATATGCTACGCCCATACGCCGTGAGCAGAGAAGATAGATGATGTTGAAAAGAGAACTCACGTTTCATCTCAAACCGCGGGCCAACTTCCGCCAACTGTACTTGGCGTGGGGGTATTTTCATGAAGACATGATGTCTGGAAAGGAGAGATGAGTGAGGCAGTACAAGTAAACAACTGTACTTGCACACACCTGAACGAGATGAAGTCCTCCTCATTGGAGAATGTCATGACTCGTTTACTTTCCTCCTTGGGTACGGGAAAGAGGTACTTCAGTACATCGCGTATGCGCTCGCCGAGTTGCGAGCTGAAATTTTCGAAGACGAGATGTGGGTATTGCTCAGAGACAGTTGAGGATTTGTACGAGTCGATATCATGGCGGAGATTGACATTGTGAAGAGTGAAGAAAACAGTTGGACCATGAGGAAAGTGTGATACAATCATGGCATCTGCAGAAGCAGAAAAATTTCTCAGAAATATTGGCTGAAAGGGAGTCAGAGAGGATTACGAACCTGGTGTACCGCGATGTTCATGCAAAATGACAAGGTCCGTAACATCGTTAGCTCTACATGCCTCTGCTAGTTCTTTTACAACGTAATTTCCACGATTTATCCGATGAGAGTTGGGGAATACCAGTCGCATCTCCTACAACAGGCAGGCATGTCAAACTCATAACAGAACAAGATCACTCAGCCTGCGTACTTTCGCAAACTGGAGCAGCTTAGAACTAGGATCTCGTGAGGTGGTCACAACAATCTTGGGATCCAGAACGCCCGCTCTTGAGTATTCGTTGTCAATGTGGGTAGTGGGATCTGCATCCAAACGTTTATACCACTAGGACGTATCAAACTTGACGAACTCACCAGTTTGCGCCTCATCAAAGGCTAACCCTGCCTAGCTCCTTGGTTTTTTCCGCAGTTCAGTAGGCAGGGCTTTCCCCGTCGCCAACGCATCCTTGAGCTTTTGTTTTCTATCGAATGTCTGTCGCTCTTGTGCTTCCAGAGACTTCGCGTAGATGTACTGGCGGCGTTCTCTCGCTTGGCGACGGATCTACAACATTTTTAATGAAACGGAATAAACATTGTTAAAGAGTGGTCATTACCATGATAAAGACAGATGGTATGAAACGAAGCGGCAGCGGAGGTCGTTACTTCACATAATGGGCGCTTAACAGCAAAACATTCAAATTTTCGATCGACATCTTATCAGATAAGTCTCATTCTCATAATAATATTCCTTCCAACTCTTACCAAAATCCAAGTAGAATGACTTCGAGACAACAATACAACGGATACAAGAAAGTCATTCAATCTTTCGTTCTTAGATAAATAACAGAGAGCCGAATGAAAGCCCAGACAAGCCCCACGGCACAGTATACACTCGTGAGCATCAACGGCAAGAACTCCAATGCAGATGAGCCGGCCTCCCCATTGGTAGTACTTTTAACTTGGGGATCGGGGCATGAGAAATCTCCACCTGCAGCGCACGAAGTGATGTTGTTCGAGGAGAGAGACCCTGAGCCACGTTGCTGAGTGAACACAGGAAATAGTGTGACAAAAAGCTGGAGGAGTGGAAATCCCGCGAGGTAGAGCTTCTCGAGTACGTCGATGACCACGAAGGGTATTGATGTTGGGAATCTAGGAGTCATGATATGACCAAATTATAAGGTATATGCGCTAATAGACTTACTCGTAGACCTGTCTGTGAAGGGGCGCGAAGACAAAGACCGCCCAAAGTACAGAATATATAATCTTTACCAGCGTTTCTGCATTTGACTCACATTAGTGAAGCCAATATCAGTGTTCCTAGAGGTACATACCCGCGGGAGTGAATAGCAGAGGGAAAAGGGAAAAGATTCCGGCGACCGATGCCAGCAGGAAAGTGCGAAAGTAGGCGTGCGTTTCGCCCGCAAGCAAACTGATAACCGGCAGGTGTCAATGATCAAGTAATTCAGCAGCTCCAACTGCGACATACCTCAGCGGAACGAGGACGAGGAGGATAGCCTTCTCATGCACGTGCCAGCCAAACATAAATGAGGTGTATCCGCAAAGCGTAAGAGCCGCTACAAAGGACCGATATGTTGTGTTCCTCCATAATTTCGTTAGAAATATCTATGACGCGGCCGAGAAATAGCTAAATAAGATGGGTAATTCAGACAATTAAACAAGCACTTACGGCTTGAAAGGCGATGGTGATAATGAAAGTGTGAATCGGTTTAATGTTGGGCAAGACGGCGAAAACTGTATCGCCAACAAGGCCACGGGACGTTGATGCGACACCAGACGCGTTAACAGCAAGATTAGCAATCTGTCCACGTTTCACAACTGTCTGATACGTCAGTCATACGTCCCAAGGAAATACAGACCATGTCTACGAACGTACACTTTAGAAGTACTCTATCTGTGGCTGTTACGAGCGCCCAAACGTTCGGCGCCCAGTAGGCATGATTGAGTCCGCGCGTGAAGGGGAAGAGCCTGCTGAGGAGTTGGGGAAGTTGGCCCATCAGGAGAAATGGTCCCAGCGACAAGAGGAATGCAAAAATCACAGCGTTGGCGAGGGAAAGAAAGCGTGGTGGGAGAAGTGCTCCTGAAGGTGACATACAGAAGGAACGGAGTAGGTATATGAAATATGCGGGCTGCATTCGAAAGCATGTGAGACAAATGTGATATTATTATAGTATAGCAAGTAGACGTACAGCCAGGTACATGTAAATGTGCTTGAAGTTGAGAAGAACGGCGAAGAGAAATCCGCTCGCAAGTTTATTATCCTGTACCAGAGTAAGATATAAAAAGGCTAGCGCTCGGTTGCTCGCTCACATTGCGAGCCATCAGAATTGACCACAGTAAAATTCCGAACATAAAGCCATTATACTGGAAGTGAATGTGGTCGACGATTAGAAATCCTGGATGGAGAAAAAGGGATGCTATATGATGCGCTGTGTGGCTGGATTTGTTGCTCCACGAATGAATCTAAAGTTCATCCAAACTCAGCTATGAAACCGTGGCATTACATTTAATTTTACCTGAGTACGGCAGCGCCCAGTACTAGTTCAGTCAATATGACCGTAGTGCGTTGGTACGCAATGACAGACCAGGCATCATAGTTGAGGTTCTTCACGTCCACTATCCGGGGATCCACAAAATAAGCCGGAATAGAGAGTAATTTCTCAAAATAAGCAAAGAAAGGTGGATAATCCAACGCTATACATAGTCTCAGCATTTGTCTTGGGAGTGTTTCAAAATGATCCTCTTACTCCATTCAGAGGTAGTCTGGAAGAGGAATGAGAACATTTTATGTGACGAATGAGAGAACATACATCATAGTACCATTTGGATATCGGGAGCGAATGCGTGATAGCTAACCAATTCCGATGCACTTCGAAATCCGTAGACCGACTAGACAATAAATGTGAGCACTACCATCCAACAACGTCAAAGCAACAGACCACATACTATGCAGGGAATAGTAGAAGCTTGAGACACGTCGACGCAATGAGAATGTCCCACTCTGTGGGTGAAATGTCTATGGCAAACCAAGACAGCCAGCGCGATGTTTTCAGAGCTGTCTGAGCTGCCGAATACCCATCCTTGCTTGTTGATTCCGAAATGGTCTCCGGGAATTTATCTAATTCAGCCAAACTAGCACGAGCAGGGGTGGAATGCCTTGGCGATTTGCTCATTTCAGTTTGGAGAGTGTAGTTGCGACGTTATGGATGATCTGGCGGGTCAATAGGTTCGGGTCAAGTTCGTAGCGTTTTGGGACGTAGCAAAGCCAAGAATTCTCCGCAACTCCAGAGACCCTTAGAGAACGTGTTTGGGGATCAAGAGGGATTAAGCTAGTTCGCGCTTCAAGACGGTAGGCCTGTAGGATTCAGGATCGCGACTCGCGACGGTGCCACGCTATGCAGGTCATCACGTGAATGACGCGCCCCGGACGCGTTTCGCGGGAACTCCTGTAACTTGGAAGCCAACGACCTCCTCACGCTTCTGCTTGGCCCCTCTATCAGCATATGTCCTAGCGCATTGTCTGCACACGCGAGCATCGTCTCCACTGTAGCTACTTTCACATTATGAGCGAACAAATCGCAGCATCGAGACTCACAGCTCAGGTTGAGCACGAAGGGTCCGGCGACTCTGCTGCCTTTTATTGCTTTATCTCATTTGTGCATGTTGTCATCAGGGGCGTCCTCATCAAGCTCATTCTATTCAGTCTCACTCTCGCCATCGCCCCCTTATCATCCTATTTCCTATCGAGAGACTACGTCTGGAACGGTGAGCATTCCGTGTTCTCTGCACGCCTATGGCGCACTCATTTGTCACACTAGGCAACAGTACATACGCTGCTATCACCGCCATCGTCGCCGCCAACGCCGTCCTCGTCGCATATATCGCCACATCTCTCATGGAAGAATCCAAGCTAACCAGGCGTGAAAAGGAGGGAGAGTCCAGGAAACAGAGATAGCACGGTATCAAGCATCAGGTCTGCTACGCTACCCTTTTGTGCAATACTTTAATATTTCACGATACATGCAGCATGGGGTTGTGTGCATGAGGTTCACAGCATGAGCTGGTACCTCGCAACGTCCAGCCAGCGCCCAAACTTCCGCCCGACCTCGCGCACCGTGCCGCAATGCTGGAACCCATTCTTCTCCCAGAACCTGCACGTCCGCGTGTTCTCGGTCGTGACGACCGCTGTACAGACGACGCTCAGTCGCGGCGAAGCAATGTTGAGGGAGAGGCTGGGTGCTCACCCAAGACGGTGTGGAAGTTGTGCTCGCACGTTTGCGCCTCTTCCAACAGCTTCCTCAGCAGTGCCTCGCCAATCCCGTGTCCCCGCATGCCGTGATGCACGTACAGTGAGATCCTCCGCAGTCCTGCCGTATCGCGTTCAAACGTCTGGCATATCGTTGAGCATGTGTAGTGAACGCACCCGTCGTATGCTTGTCGCTCTCTATAGCGCGACAAATTTGCCCATCCCACTGTCTGCTTCGTCTGTGCATCGCCCTCCTCGCCGTAGTGTAGTTCCGCTACGACGCACGGATAGCCGTCGTGCTTGAGTCGCTCGAGCCAGGACGTGCGCTCTGCCAAGGTGAGGACTTCGCAGTGGAACGTGGCGGTGCCATTCAAAATCTCGTAGTTATAGATTTCAAGAAGAGCAGGCAAATCGCCTTCACAGACGTCGCGCACGACAAGCATGAAAGAAAAGTAGCAATCAAAGTAAGCCCCGAAGAGCCTTAAAAACCTAACATAGATTTTCGAGTCATAACCAGAATGATGGTGCTGAATTCACATTGATATTGATAACAGAAATACAAGGGGTAGTACATCGAGATAGCATGCAAATGGAGACAAATCTAGGGCGCGCACTAGGGTAATCAGATCAATACAGGGTAATAAGATATGGCGGGCTATGCAACGGTGACACTCAAAATCCTCATCCATAGTGCTAATGATTAAGAACGATTGTCAATACAAGTCAGCCAGATACAGGTGAGCGCACGTACAAAGTTTTGCTTGTAGACACTGAAGACGTCTTGCTCTGCGCAGACGCGTTCACGCCGGCCTTCGAGTAGTCTGAGACGCGCTTCTCGAAGAAGTTCGTCTTGCCTTGCAGCGAGATCATATCCATAAAGTCGAAAGGGTTCGTCGCGTTGTAGATCTTAGGGTTACCGAGGGCAACCACCAGACGATCGGCAACGAACTCGATGTACTGGCACATGAGCGTCGCGTTCATGCCAATGAGTCCGCATGGAAGTGCATCTGCGGGCACAGCGTTAAAAGGTGCGTGACAATGACATAACAAGAGACGAACCACTAAGGAACTCCTGCTCGATCGCAACAGCCTCAGTGATGATCTTGCGGATGACGTTGGGATGAGGACGCCGCTTCAAATGGCTGAAAAGCAGACATGCGAAGTCGGTGTGCATACCCTCGTCACGGCTGATGAGCTCGTTCGAGAACGTGAGGCCAGGCATGAGTCCACGCTTCTTGAGCCAGAATATCGATGCGAAAGAGCCGGAGAAAAAGATACCCTCTACGGCGGCGAAAGCCACAAGACGCTCAGCGAAAGAAGAGCTCTTGTCAGATATCCAGCGCAAAGCCCAGTCTGCCTTCTTCTTGATGCAAGGGATAGTCTCGATGGCGTCGAACAGGTGTTCGCGCTGCTCGGGGTCCTTGATATAGGTGTCGATCAACAGCGAGTAGGTCTCGGAGTGGATGTTCTCCATCATAATCTGGAAGCCGTAGAAGCAGCGTGCCTCAGCGGCCTGAACCTCGTTGGAGAAACGCTCGACAAGGTTCTCATTGACGATACCGTCCGACGCGGCAAAAAACGCGAGGACATGGGAGATGAAAAAGCGCTCGTCGGCATTGAGACGATTGTTCCAGTCGTGCATATCCTTGGAGAGATCCATCTCCTCTGCAGTCCAGAAGGAAGCTTCCGCCTTCTTGTACATGTTCCAAATCTGGACCAACTAGGGTAAGCGGCAATAGACATCAAGGCTCATTTATAGAACTAACCTCATGGTATTGAATGGGGAACAGGACAAACCGACGTTTGGACTCAATCAGAAGTGGCTCCATGTCTGAGTACGCATCAGATTAGTGTCGACCCGATGAAACGCGCCCAATATACTCACGTTCTGGGAGGTCAACCTCGCCGATCCAGTAAGGATACGACTCGCCGTCGAGCTCCTCACACGCGGTAGATGTCTCCGGCGAGTCTGGAGAATCTGGGGATGTGGAGCGACGGCAGTCATCGATGACGAACTCGGGCAGCTTCATGCAGGCCTTTGTCGGTGTCGTAAGTGCCATAGAACTGAAAGCTGCTGCAGCCTAAAGAGGAACGATAAGTTGTTGAGTTTACGACGCGCCACGACGCGTTGCGAACCTTTTTGCTAGGTGTAGGCGCAGGAGAGGGAACGCGCGGGAGGACGCTAGTAAGACTACGAGACATCGCGGTAGGTAGGTTGGTATGTGAAAGATATGAAGGCTAGAAGAGCCGATGGGGAGGGAGGGCAGTGGGGAGAAAGACGAAAGAGCGAAGGCTTTTTATACGTGAGCGAACACTTTACGCGTTGTTTGTCGGAATCAACAATACGCGACGCGGTGTTGACGTGTGTGTACGCGCCGTTGATAGATCGCGGCGCGCGATCGTGGGTCGCTTGTCGTCTCAGTGGCTCCGGCCGCCGTCCGCATTTCAGCCGAGGGCGCGCCGCATCGTGTCTCATTAAACATCACGTGACCGCGATAGTAAGCCCCCGATCTCTCCCGCCGTGGTGCGCGATTATTTCTTGGTCAGAAACTAGTATCATCCAAAAATTCTATCTGACTGAGGGGCTGAACAAAAACGACACAGCAATGTCTCCCTCTTCCAGTGTTTTCTTTTGTACCATAGCTCCGTCGCCAGCATCAACCGATTTTATGAGTGCTTCCCCGTTAAATTCGCCCATGACTAAGAAGAAAATGTCGCCACATCCCTCAATGATGAATGTAGACTCGGATGAACCAAAGCCAGAAGAGCTGTTTGCGGAGGAAGAGAGCGAGGATCCAACAAAGAAATTTGTAGGCGAAGTTTACTTGCCAGAAGGTATGTAATTTCCACAGTCACTCAGGCACACTAAGTTCATGTCAATTTGACGCAGACCAGGAGCCGCTGCTCAAGGAATCTAAGCGACGTTTCGTTCTGTTCCCAATCCAATACCATGAGGTCTGTCTGCAACAATCATGCCACAGTCTTCATTGCCGTCTCACCCGCAGTCTCAGATCTGGCGAATGTACAAAAAAGCAGAAGCATCTTTCTGGACAGTAGAAGAGATCGACCTATCCCATGATCTCACAGACTGGAACGACCGTCTCAATGCCAACGAGCGGTACTTCATCTCGAATGTCTTAGCTTTCTTCGCCGCCTCCGACGGCATAGTGAACGAAAATCTCGTCGAGCGCTTCTCTAACGAGGTTCAAGCTGCTGAGGCAAGATGCTTCTACGGCTTCCAGATAATGATAGAGAACATCCACTCCGAGACCTACTCGCTACTCATCGACACATACATCAAAGACCCTGACGAGCGTGATCACCTCCTCAATGCCATAACCTCCATTCCTTGCATCAAGAAGAAAGCCGACTGGGCGCTGCGCTGGATATCCGACAAGACGTCGGTATTTGGGGAGCGGCTCGTTGCTTTCGCCGCTGTGGAAGGCATCTTCTTCTCCGGATCCTTCGCGTCAATATTCTGGCTCAAGAAGCGCGGACTCATGCCCGGGCTGACGTTCTCTAACGAGCTCATCAGCCGCGACGAGGGCATGCATACCGACTTCGCGTGTCTCCTGCTCCACCACCTGAAGAGGCGGCCGCACCCCAACACCATCCTCAAAATCATCACGGAGGCCGTCACGATCGAGCAAGAGTTCCTGTCAGGTAATCGCCTCTGCTCTCCCATACCAGTTCCCTCGTGATTCCTAATGACGTTTGCAGTGGCCCTGCCCGTCTCGCTCATCGGCATGAACGCCTCGCTCATGTGTCAGTACATCGAGTTCGTCGCCGACCGCCTCCTGGTCTCGCTCGGGAACCCGAAGCACTACAACTCGTCGAACCCCTTCGACTTCATGGACCTCATATCGCTGCAAGGCAAGACCAACTTCTTCGAGAAGCGTGTTTCGGACTACTCCAAGGCGAATTTCCATCGCTCGAGCTCTGGCGTCAATGTTCAATCCGAGAATGGAACGAGTAGAGTCTTGTAAGTCAATTGTTGCGTCTAGGATCTCCTCCTTGTCTAATGTCCTCTGTAGTACCCTAGACGAAGACTTTTAAGAGAAGCATGAGCATTTGTAGCTCGTGTTCTCATCTCACATGGATCTCCATTTCTATCACCATCCCGCTCTTTCTGCTGTCATTGCAACTGTATCATTAATCGTTACATTATACTTTGTCATTTGTAGCCACATCTTCAGTAGCACTATGCATTACAGTGCTGTATCTCTTTCACCGGACTATTGCTAGCTAAGCATGTACACCATGATGATTTCTGCCATTAGCGATGACAACGAAAACTCGATTGCGAGGAGATAGCGCTACATCTACAGACCGTGTAAAACAACATGAGCACAAAAAACGTTACTTCTTGAGATGTGCACAACTAGAGTCAGGGGAAACCGCACGTCAGCAATGTTCGCGGCGAACAAAGGATATACGAGCATACCATCCTCGTCCTCGAGTGCATGTTCTAACCCGACTTTCTGCCCTCTCGCATGCTTTGCACTCGCGCCCACACAATCGCACTTCACCCGCAGTCAGAATGTGGGCATCACGTTAGTGAAATACGGAATACGCACTATTTCATTTGCTTGGCAATCTCCTTATGGATCGAGCTGCAGAAATCTTCCACGGTACACTTTCCCCGCCGAAGAACGACCGGGGAGCTGTAGTCTGGAGCCAGCCCACGCGGCTTCGTGTACACGCGTACGAGGTTGAGCGTCTCCCACATTTTTTCGATGAGCTCGTCGATGTTCATCCATTCCCTGGACGATATAGGCACGCTCATGGGGATTTTGTAGCTAGTGCGTGTCAGATCAGATGGAGGCGAAAAAAAAAAAGATGCAACTGATGGGACTAACAGAAGGTCGAGTTCCTCTATTGATATCGCATCAATCTAAGGAACAACGCTGGGTAAGTGCGAGCGTAGAAAGACATTTCGGACCAACCTTGTTCAGAACCTGTCATTGCGATAAGCAGCGAATAGGGCACAAGGGATGTTGGAAGCACACTCACATATAATGCAGGAATGTAGACTCTGTTACACGGCTCAGAGAGGGGCGGGATTCGGGTCGAGATTCACTCACCTGTTGCCTTCAATCACATCAACGAGGTCATCAGCGGTAGCGTTTGGTTGTCGTATTGCAATATCGGCATTGTTGATCTTGTATTCGCTCAACACTGCCTTAATCTCGTCTTGATCAATATTCGTTAGAGGTACTGTGTTCGTGATCGCAATTCCGCCTTTGTCCTTTTTCCGAACGAGAATTGCTGGTGGTTTCTTGTTTAGCCGGATGCCAAAGCCTTCCAGCTCGGTCTCGATGAGTTTCTTATCTCCGAGTGGTTTTAGTACGTCGAGAACGATAAAAATGAGGTTGCACGTCCGTGCAACTGCGAAGCACCTATTATTAGTTGTGGTGAGATTCCTGCGGGAGGAGGCATACCAGCAATTACTACGCGCAGTAGTTAGCAACAAGCGGTGAAAATAATTGTGTTCAGCGTACCTTGTCTACCTCGACCTCTTCCATCATTGGCACCCTCAATAATACCAGCTTGTACACCGTGTCATCATAAGACCAATCAAGCTAGCAGAAGGCACTCACGTAAGTCAAGTATTTGTATAGGTGCACCATGTACTTTCAGAGTACCGGGTACAGTGGTCAGAGTCGTGAAGTCGATCTCGGAGGTCTCAGAGTGTGTGCCGGTTAGTTTGGACATCAGAGTCGACTGTAATACTTGTGTTCAGCAACCCAGACATAAAGCAAGCAGAATAATGCACCTTCCCTACTGAGGGGAAGCCGACGAACCCACGGTAGCTATACCTGTTCTTGCGACATCGAATCCGAGGCCCCCAGCCGCCACCTCCGCCGGTCGGGCCAAGGAGCTCCCGCCGAAGTTTTGCAAGCTTGGCCTTGAGCTGTCCTAAGTGATAGCTTGTGGCCTTATTTTTCTGGGCTGTGGTTCATTGATTTTTAGAAAGCGCACTAGAGGTGCTGCGAACGAGGACATACTCCTGGCCTGCGATACTGAGCACAGCGTCTGAGCCGAGATCTGTAGCGCTCACCATCTCATCTTCGATTTCCTTTGTACAACTGAGAATTCAGAGCAGTGTGGGGGAGACAATGGGGTGAATACCTTAATTTTCTGTACGGTGGTCATTGTTGTTGTATGAGCGAGAATTGATTCCGAAAGAGGAAGGAGGGAGCTACAGCGGCAAACAGGTCGGCAAGGACGGCAGCAAGGAACAGGCAGTGGACTTGGTTACTTGCTTCTCTCACAACTCTGCTGCATACGCTGCTCTGACCGCCGTCAACGGTCTTACTGTCATTTCCCAAACACATCAGCTCCACAAAGGCCGCGCTCAAAGGCCTCGCCGTCCCCGCGTCTCCTCTCCCAGGTTCGCCTCCAGTCTTTCCCCACACAACGTTCCTTGTTCTTCTGCAACTGGCTGGCCCCGGGCGTTGCTTCATTGAGGCCGTCCCCAAGTTGCGATCCATTCTTTACCGGCAACTCTCCTCCTCGCGCGAACCTATACGTGATCAGACATGTGTAGAGGTGGCACTTGGAAGCGTGAGGTCGTCCCAGACCATAAGGTTCGCCACTTGGTTTTGCTTGCTCTTCCTGGTCACTGCGGATCCGTAGTTTGACTTCGTCGACACAAGAGAATTCACAGATCATAGCTGCGGAACTCGTCTGAAGTAAGTTAGGAGGGCCACATAACCACAACAGCTTGCACAGGCCCCTGCCCCTAGCTTTCTATAATACCATATAGTTCATGTCGCTTTGTTATCGTCATGCTAATTCTGACCACCCTTTTCTAGGTATCTATGGTCTACATCAGCGTACTCATCGGATTCCTTGTCTACGTTTCCGATATCTTCACAGCCGTGACCATGCTGACCACAAGATCATGGTCAAACGCGATTTTCAATAGTTGTCCCCAGAATCAAACCAATGGATGTGTCTACATCCCATTCAGCATCGGCCGATGGTCTTCTTCGGCTGTGTCATCTTCTCATTCCTGCTGGTATGTTTGAATCCCGCTACTTAGGCAGGTTCGTGCGTTAAACCATGACAGTTGGCATACGAGGCATACAAAGAAGATCATCCAAAGTCGTGACATCTCGTATGCATTCACCAATGTCATGGCTAACAAGTATATACTCCAAGTAAGTTGCTGGACAGCATGCACGGTGTCGTCTAAACATACGTCTTTAGGATCATATGATCACTTTTGTTTCTTCAACCACATCGCTGCTTCCACCAAGCGAATGGATGACTTCGCTTTCTTCGTCTTCTTCACCTTCAAGAGTATGTTCTTCGCGTAATTGTAACATTCGGTTATTCAAGACAACTCACGACATATAGGTTGGAAGCGGTTGCTGTTTGCCGACGGTCCCGTCAGTCCATCAATGCCCTGACCCTCTATGCCTTCTATCTTTCAAAGGAGAACGATCAGCGTGCATGGTACGATATCAGCAAGTACTTTGATGGGACCCTCATCACGTCGGCCCTGACCGTCTCCACCGCCTTCACCGTCCTGATTTTTGCCATCTCGTTGCTGTCGTTGATCGTGGCAGGCATATGCTATATCCCGTTGTTGTGCCACATCCAGGGCAATCTGAAGGTAAACAGATTCTGTGTATTACCATTGCATTTCCTCAAGGACTGTAATCTGTTGACAGGAATATTGCTGTCACAAAGTCGATAAGGTATGCAATGTCAGCAGCCATGAAACAATGCTGCTACTTACATTACGCTATTATTTAGCGTATTACGGAGATCATCAAGCGAAGGAACAAGCAGCGTCTCGCGAAGGCTGCCGCCATTGCCAAGAAGGAAGCGGCTGGCGACTTCTCCCATCTCAAGAACAAGAAGGGTGAACTCATCGCTAAGCCCCTTCCTAGCCGACGCTTCCTAACCTTTCCGTCGATGATGACGATACCTGTCCATGCGCACCCGTGGGCCTCCTGCCAGCACCCTCGGTGGCAAGAACGACTATTTCTTCAACGACTATAAGGCACCCTCGGAGTACGACGCGAACTACCCTCCTATGCCGTCATACGGCTTCCACCAGTACACCCCATCCGACGACTATGGCAGCACCGCCCATCTCCCATCAGCCGCGGCGCCCTTTGGCCACTCAGACGATCACGCCTCCATATCGCAGACTAGCGGTTACGGCGCCTATATATCCGAACCATATGATACACAACAGCAGCAGGGCTACCCCCAGGCGCCCGCTGCAGGCGGACGTCCTCAGGAGGAATGGGCGAACGCACAGTACGCCCAGCAGCAGCAGCATGGCTACGCACAGGGATCCGCTGCGCACGATGACTGGGCTAATAACCCTTATGCGCCGGATTACCCGCCGCCCCAGGTATTTGGGCAGCAAGGACATGATTCGTATGGATACTACCCCGACCAGAAGCACGGCGGATATCAGGGGAATGACTACGATGCAGGACCGGCTCACGCGATGTAGTTACTTCCCTGCTAATCTACCTATTTCCCCTCCCGTTGTCGCTCTCATTTGCATTCTATTCTTATCCCTCCATCTGGTTCCTTTCGCATTTACGTACCGTACTATTAACACGGGTTGTAAAATAGGCCTTCAGTCTCTGCGGACGGATGAGTACTACGATGCAGCTGTGGTTCTAGTGTGACGGCCCGTGTGTAGGGCCATGTGTGAGTATTCTTTTTCACTTGTGGGGATGTCCTATTGTAACACGAGAACTGCGCCACTGTTCTCTCTCTATCTCCGCCTTGTTTTGGCGCCATGCAGGCCCTCGTGGTGCTTTGGGGTCGGGAGGATGCGCCTTCGGCAGGGGGCCGATCCGCTCCCAAGGGAATACGATGAAGGCCAACTTGGACTCAATGAGCGCAAGAGGGACCTTAATTAGAAACCAAAGTCAAAGGTCTCGCTATAACATGACACAGGATGCTAGACACGTACGGGTCCAAAGCGGTTGCTGTCCTCTGTGCGAAATGGCTCATCACCTGCAATTAATGAGGCGTTTGAGCCTGAATACGAGTGTAAGAGACGGCTACGTGCCTTCCACCCAGGCATGCCCTTCTGGAATATGGACTTCTGCATCAGGGTATGGCGGTAATGTCTTGACCTGTGTGAAGGTTATGAGCGGGCGACAACAAGCAGAAACTGGAGGACGCGCATACTGTGTCTCCCTCAAGGGCGATGATCCTCTTTACGATAAGTTTCGAATCTACTGGAGACCTGAAGCGTACAATGAAAGATTCAGCTGACCGAATGCAACACCATGTCGGGGCACGCACCTCAGAGCGACGACGTCACCTCGGTTATAACGCCTCCAGATGATGGAGAAGCGGTCGAATATGACGATGTCTTGCCATCGCGAGGTGTCCGGGTTAAGCGTAGGCTAGCTGACTCCACGTTCTATCAGCGAACTGGGATCGATGGCATGTGTCTGCGGACCTGCATGCTCCGGCCCCTCACGGCCTTCACGTTATAGAAGTATTCTGTGAAGATGATCCCAGTTGGCAGCCAGACGAGCGCAGAGAGCGTCCAGTTCAATGTGCGGTGTCTATCCAAGAAGCTGCGGTATGAGTTGCGGAAGATGGTCCATGTGCGAGGAACTCTCATCCAAGCCGAGCAGGTACTGGGCGTACCGGTGCACGAGGTTTAAGAACGTCGATGGATGCTCAATGCTAAGTGCTACACGCGATCACGTTACCTCAACTCGCACATCCGAGGACTGACGAGTTGATGTACATTCATATATACTCCGTACATTACATTTGTGCTAGTATTACATGGCTCTTCCCACTGAGACCTAGCAATCAAACTCATATGCAAAATATATCACCATATCTTGCACCAACTTCTCACTGAGTGTTTCTAGGAAACAAAGTATTGCACTCCGTGCGGCAGGCCGCTGCCATTCGCGCGCTGCCTGCAGAGTCCAGAGCCCGATCGTAAAGAAGAATGACGATGCTGTGATATTGTACTCACTGTGATTGGGATTACTACGGCCTTCCCGTCTCGAGCACCAATGCAAACCTTGGCCTCGGCCAGAAGTTCGTCTGACACCTGCGGAGTGTGTTCTGCGGACAAACGCAGGTCAGCTATGGGGAGGAACATGGAAATGTAATTCAACCTCCTCCGGTGTAAGATCCTTCGATGCTGTGTTCTGGATGCACAAAGCATGCATATCTATATTTGTCTAGCAGAGGTCGACACACTTCGAATGGGACCCATGTGTACTCTTCCGGATCGACCAGATAGGAGGGTGAATATTCTCCTTTGTAGCGCATCTTCGGGCAGGAGTGCACGTAGAACCCTGTGAAGTGGTATGTGATTCCTGAGGATGAGTGCGCAAAGATGAATCAACCAACCCATATACAACGAGGTCATGTCCACAACGCCTGCATCATGCATCTCCTTCGCCAAAGACGTTTCTCGAAGTGCACTGAGCTGTCGAGTACTCAGCATGCGAGAGCTAGGACGTTTGCACACACACACCTTCCCAAGGGAAAATCTCTCCCATTTTCGTTCGTACATGAAGTAGACGCTGGATACACAGTCGGCAGGATGTCGATGACTCCCACGGCGATTAATTCTCCGTCTAATCTGTACAGCTGATGGTAAGAGCCATATGCTTCAGGAAGATGTGCTGGTCTGGGAGAAATGTATTGTATCGGTTCCAGCTATTATAAAGGTCAATGCACAGTGACGTTAAGAGAGGATATGGCGTACATGAAGTGGAGACTCTATAAGGAACCTCTTGAAGCCCACTGAAGTGACATGATCTTCGTGATGTATTTGTCTTTGATAGCTTTCATACAGAGCAAACTTCTCCGCGCTATATGAGGAGGGTTCAAGTGTAACCTGCTCGGGTGCGTCCAGTCCCGAGCGTGTAAATATGCTGGAAATCCTACCTCAAATTTGTGGACGGAAGTCTGGTCTTTGAGAAAGCTGTCCTCTGATGCATGGATGACATCTACCAAGGAGAACGTATGTGATTTGGAAGATGACTTCTTCCCCTTTCCCCTCCCCAATCCCCTGGAGGATTTTTAGAAGGAGTTCATGTCAGCTGAGCTGTAAACGAACCGCTGCTCATCGACGTCGTCCATAGCATGATTATCATGGGCGTCTCCAAAAAGCACGAATCGATTCCAGCTGAAATTGTTATAAGTATTTGGACAGCTCCATAATAGTGTTGAATAAAAACCGATTAAGATGCTTCCGCTGGCTCTTTGACGGTTTAAAGGCGAGCGCATCTAGCCTAAAATCACAACAATTCAGACAATTGAGGCCATAGACAGCAATTTTGGCAGCAGCCCCACTTGATTGTGTATTGAGGACAACAAGACCGCTTCAAGTCCGGCTTGTAGCAAAAAGTGCCGGACCTCCTCCACCCATGGTCAATCATATCCTGGTAATCCTGCACAGCGTGTACGATTCAATGGGAGTCATATAATTTTCCGTACAATAGGAACAAACCTGGCAAGTCAGTCGTATGGGAATGCATGTGGACTGGTGGTAGTTTGACTTCGTCTGGCTTCTCTTTCCAGGAGGCCCACAATACCCACAGGTAGACGTGCTGGGCGACAACGGCGATATGATGCTGACACTCGACATGGTGAAGAGCAAGGAACGAAAACCAGCAATACGCGGTTCCGGACTAAGTTAAGGAGGGATATACTCTGACAATGATCGCAAGCTAGACTTGTATAGCAAGAAAACAAGCGCTCAAGGTCTAATATATAGACACGGACGGTTTTCGCGTTTTGATAGCAAACCCATTACCCTCGTGGTTCAAGCTACTTCAAGGCCTTGAGGATGTCGCTCAAACATGTGGTGGGGACCAGAATTATGGCAGCACCAGATCCGAATGGAAAATGAAAGAACGTCGAATACTAGTATACGGATATATAGATACAGAATTAGCGACGATGTAGACAGTGGGTGGTAGTGTTACAATGCATACGGCCGGGGGATGAGCAGCGAATCCAAACAAAATCATGATCATGAAAGTCCCATACATAAAATCATCAGTCATCAGGCTCTATCCCCATCCATCCCACCTACCGAATCTCCTGAATTCTTGCAGCACGCACTCCCGACTATCCTTGCCGTCCTTGTCTCGTTCCCTCTCTTTGCCTTTGTCAGGCCGCCCGGTAAAGGAGGATCCGCTGGAGGAGCGCGGACGCGCCATGGATATCGTCTTCACACTGGGAGGAGATGCGGAGATATGTATCCCAGAAGACGGAACCGGTGTCTGAACGCGGGTCGAAGCCACTGATGTGGGTACAGAGAGGCGATACCATCCTCCGGTATAGGTCAGAGCGACTAATTGATGCTCGGCGATAGACCCGATTCGATGGTCTGTTTGGTCATCTGAGGGCACTTGAATCCATCCCACTACACACTTCTCTTCGTCTACGACATCGGCGGTGGGAGGCTTCGACGGGGGGGTTGAAATAGATATGTGGGAAGATTGTGACGGTATATGATACTGAGCGTATGACCATTCCGACCCAAAATACTTGGGAAGCGGTAAAAATGGCGTCAGCTGAGAGAAGGTTGATTGTCGATTCCTAGAAAAAATTACTGGCGAATCAATGGTGGTTGGAAAGTCACTCACGATGATCCGGAGCCTGTCGCAAGGGAAAATATGTGGACAGTCCCCTTGTCACTCCATACACAAACTTCTCGTTCATCGGGGCGAAATGCGACACCGTAAATTACAGCCTTGTCCGCTCCTCGCCTAAACTCTCGTTCGAGCTTCCCCGTAGTTGTATCCCAGATGCGAATGAGTGTCCCCCTATTCGAGGTTGTAGCGAGCAGACGACCGGAAGGTGGTACAGATAGTGTGGTGAGCGCAGTATGATGTGCCGCAATAATAGAGACTGGGTGCTTCGTGGGTGCGGGCGGTGAGCGTAGAGGAAGGGATGAAGACGGGGGACCTGAGGGCTGTGGTGGAGGGCACGGGGGTAAATGAACCAGCTGCACATGTCCCATCTGGCGACCTGGTATCGCAAGCAACGTCGAATGCGCAGCGGATGAGAGAGCAAGCAGACCTGTCGTGATAATTTGCGGAAAACGTTCGAGAGAAGGACACCATGGATAATGGATTAATATCGATGCGTAGTATATCGAGAAGATGCTCACCTCGAGGATTGTCTGATGTATCCCACTCTCCGTACCTAGTAACGGTGTCCCCCACCTCGAAGACGACTACTCGTCTTCGCAATGCTACGACCAGGAGGCCACGTCTACACGCAAGACCACGGACCCTCTCTCGGAACTCCAGCTCTGCGACCTCTTGACCGAGAGCATCGTCCCATAGAATAACCTTATTAGGCGGATAGCGTGGACTACGGCCGCCGCCAACGAGAAAGAGTAGAGATGATGTATGGAGAGGAACAACAAAAGAAAGAGTACCGCCTGTTATCTCTATTCCAAAGAGGTTAGCGACGCGAATGGGATGGCTGCACGGAGTCGGCATTACCTCGTTTACGGAGTAACTGGAGCGGCCATGTACGATAAACCGCAAACCCCGCCGGTGTAGAGGCGGTGAATATACAGCAATCTGGGTCAAAGCGAGCGTCGAATATGAGAACTGGGGCGGTCGAGCTAATGGAATGCCGCGCAAGATTCATGGGATGTTGGTATGAGAGCAGAAGAGCCTGACTGCTACTATACTTGGGTGACAATGGGCGCCTTCCTGTATCTCGGGTCGATCATCGTCACGTGCTGGTGTAGTCGCCATAAACGGCAAGCAAGGAGGTTCTACTACTGCGAGAGCGTGCACCGCGACCCACCGTCGCATCAAATATCATCACATCCGACCTGCGAGTTCTATTCAACGTATGCATGCGACATTGTCAAGTTTAATGTAGAAAGGAAAAAGACATTGAAATTGAAATTGAGCACTAGATTGTACATTCCAACGACACCGTACATCTTGCAGATAAGTAAGCCATACATGATTTCAGCTGATCCGGCTACAATGACTCCTAGCAAAACAAAGGGAATACAAGACGTTGACCGTGACGAGCATGTCGAACGTGGGGATGAGTACCCAGCCGAGAGTCCTTCATAATAAGCACAACCCCGGAAAGCACCACCTCCAGTCGGCATTGTCATACATTCAGCCCCTCGAGTGCGTAGAAGCGGTTCCCGCAAGCGACGGTGTGCGGGTAAACGAAGCGGCTTGCGAGTAGCCCGTGGTTTGGCCAGGTTGCACCTGCGAGCGCGGGGTGCTGCTGCCAACATTGCCGGTCCATGACTTCGGCGGGCGCAAATCGACGTGGGCAAGCTGCTGGCGCGCAGCTTTAAACTCCTGCTCTTCTAGCTGGTTCTGCGCCAGGATAGCGGCCTTAACCTCCGCCTGCCTCTGCAACTCCGCCTCTGATTCATCAGATAAATAATCGGTGAAACCGCCATCGGAGATAACGGTGGTCTCCGAACTACTACCGCTGCTATCTGCTAGAGGCGCTGGAGAGGTCATTCGGGGTCTGGGGCTGTTCAAAATTGTTCCCGCGGCGGGTCATGACAGCGAGGGTAGGACGTTCGGTGTTTCGAGAGGCCAGGGATCAGAGAGGAAGCAACACTGATGCTCGAAGTCGCTGCTCGAATCGATGGGGTACAGCGTTGACACTCGGATTCGCTGTACGAGTCATAGGGGGAGTAATGTTGACGCCAGAAGTCGCCGTACGAATCGGAGGAGGTGCAACGCTGACGCCCGAAGTCGCCGCGCGGATGAGAGGCGCAGCACCCATGCTTGAAGTGGCGGCGCGGCGACGCTGAGGCTGCACGTCAACCGTTACTTTGCTAAGCGTGGTGGATGGTTGAGGCGCAGATATGGTCGGACGACGATCAATACTACGGCGAGCCAACGAGCCGCTTAGTTCAGCATGTTTCCGACCGGGTGAATGCTGCGATCCATTGGACGAATCCGACCGCCTATCGCTGAACACATCAATCACAGAACGACGGCGGCTCTGATATTGATCCATAGCCGAGGCGTTAGGCAGAGAAGAAGCGGACCCATCTCCGGCTCCACTGCGGGAGGTATTGCTGGAAAGAGATAAGACCACCTGCGGAGGACTATCGCCAGAACGTTTTGACCTGGCGGGAATCGCCATGGGGGGACTTCTGGAAAGGGTTTGCTCTGTCCTGGCATTGTAGCTGGACCTGCGGGACATTCCTGGGGCAGGTGCCTGCGAAACAATGCTACGAACACTCCCAGCAGGACTCGAAAGAGGCGGCGTGCGGCGTGTAGAAGTCGCTGCGGAGAGACCGTCGAGAATGGCTTTTATCTCTGCGGGGATCGGGATATGATGCACACGACTGACAGCCAGCCAGTCTGCCGCGCCAATGAGCTTTTGCTCGCCCACAGTAGGCGGACGACAACATCCTGGCCAGCCGGGGTTCTGGTATCCAGATTGTCTGGGAGGAGGATTGCTGCGCGCCCACTGTACCAATGTGCTTGAGAATCTCGGCGATCGGAAAAAATAGGACGGTGATCAAATACCTTGCAGAACCCACACCCATTGAATGTTTGCACTACACAACGATGCGAAGTCAGACACGCCACCGATAACGGAAAGGCGGCTTCCCGGTACTCACCCTCAGCATTCTTCAAATACACAACATCGTGGCGAGGATGGAGAGTCCTATTGCGGCAGACCTCCTTGATGTGCGGGCACCTGGTGTGCGCTCATTGGCGCAGGTTACGAGGAAGACGTGGGAGAGATAGATACCTTGGGGCGCTCGGCTTGAAGACCTTGCACATGGGACAAGCTCCCGTTGCCTGGTCGAGGGAACCATATGCATAGCACATGGCGTATTGGGGGAGACAGGATGGTGGAATGGGGAGCGATGTTTAGGATGGACGGAGAAGACTTGCTACAAGAGGGGTATAAGAGTGTTTGTACTGAGAAAGGACTGGGAAGAAGGCATATGCAAGCGGTTCCTTTTCACGTCGCTGATCAAGTCCATTTAGGCGAATCATGAGTTTACAGCGATAAAACTGGAGGATGATGAGGAGAGGGCTAGTTGGACTGACTTGCGAGATGGCTGCGGGCTGGCGATGGTGGTTCTACACAGCTCTGAGCTCACGGTGCTTCGTTTCTATGTCCTCCCAGCCTCGAGGCAGCAGCGTGTACTGCGAGAGCGATCAGCTAAAGATCAGTTAACCATTTGTCTTTAAGTATTTATAGAATCGTTATTTTTGCCAATCCAAGTCCAAGACTTCCTTACCCGGAGTCTGTTGTTGAAGACAACCCACCGCAATGGTACCTAATGGCACTCGAAGCAGACCATCTGTAACACCACGCAAGAGGCTCGCCTATAAAGCAGCTTCGCCCGACGTCGAAATTCTGGCGAGATGGAGTTTCCATCAAAGTTTCACTGGGTTGCCAAAAAGAGGTTATTGCGGAGATTTCCTGAGGGATAAGCCTCCGTTATGACGCGCATATGCATACTTGCCTTAACCGACACCAGCTTGTACATCAGCAAAAAGCCCCCCACCTTACAATACCGTATAAACCTGTACATAATAATATATAGTTAGTAATACATTATATTCTCCAATTTACTTACCATTTCTGACCGGGATTAGTTGTACCTGGCCCAGACCGCCCGGCGCGACCGGCACTTGTCACTCAATGCAACAAGCAGTGCAAGTTCCGGTAAGGAATTGCAAGATTGAGCGCTCGGTCCGGTAAGGAATTGCAAGCGCGCATAAAATAGAGCGCTCGGTCCGGTAAGGAACGGTAAATGTAGATAAGATAGAGCACTGACCAGGTACGCGTTGGTAAGATCTCCGGTAAGTCCGGCCAGAAGCGCCACCGATACGGGCAGTCCTAGTATTGGCTTACAGGTACTAACCATTCCCGTATTATTGTAGCCATTAGTGTAGTATTTAGCACAGTAATATATATTGGTATTCCTATCAATTCAGCAAGAGAGTACATGCGCAATTCAGTCCACCAAAAAAAACACCTACTCATCCTCCTCCTCGCGCCCGCGCTCGTCCTCGTACTCGTACTCGCGCTCGCGCTCGTCCTCGTACCCGTCCTCGTCATCATACCCGTCCTCATCCGACCCAAAGCCCTTCTCAAACGCCTCGATATCTAATTCCTCGTTCATATCGATCTCATTCTGGTAGTATCCTGACTTCTTGAGCTCTTCGGCAAATTGATTCGCCACTGGTGCGCCTTCATCTGGACCTTCGTATGCTTGCGGACGGTCGTCTTCCTCGTTGTCGGCACAGCCAGGAAATGGTGGGAATACGGCCGCAGTGTGATGCACTGCGCGAGGACCAGCGCGAGCGTGAGCATCCTCGTCCTCAGAGCTCGAGGGGGGAGGCTGGCGGAGTCGACGTCGTGTTGAGCAGCACGGCGAGCAGCACGCTGTGCAGCAATGCGGCTGACCGCCGTGCTGCGGCCCTCTGCAGCGTGATGTTCATGGGCGTCCGGTTCACAGTATCCGAACAATTGCCTGTAAAGTAGATAATTAATTAGACAAGTAAAAAAACATAACCAACACGTACATATTCCACCACTGTAACGTTTCGCGAGCCCATGTAGGATCGGCGTCGAATAAGTCGACAATATGTTTGAAGAATGCGGCGCCGTGGAAGAGGCCATCGTTGTCGCGCCATCCGGGCTGGCCGTTGATTGCAAACCGAGCCTGACATACTCGTCAACGAATCCGAGAGCATTCATAAGATAGGATTACTTACTATTACAGCTGTATAAGCAATATTCTGCGGCGTGACCGTGCTCATATTCTTGAGCTGAGCGACGGTCTTGCGGCCCGCGCCTTGTGCGCCCGGTTCACTTTGGGCTGAGCGTGGACCTGTGAATATGCGGCGTCCGCACTGAACCAAATTATTAATGTAGTAAAGTAATTGGTGTAATGAATGTTTGCGCACCAGCAGGAGGAATTCGCCCATCCCCAAGGCCTTATCCTCAGCGCTCGTGTCGTACCCATCGTCAGCGTGCATGAAACTCGGGTAGTCCTCCGCTGTGATCTTGTAGACTCCCGTTCGAACCTTGCGTACAAATCTGCGAAGATGTTGTTATGAGCACTATGCGTCAAGAGGTAGCATCACTCACTTTTTTGGGTCCTCGTCGAATTTGTCTCGCATAGATCGTGGTACGAGGAGGCGCGCAAGACCAACATGGTTCCAGCCGCGGTTGCTTTTGTTGCCCATATCGGTGTGGAAGGCGGGAATGTTGACGCCGTTTGGAAGGTCGATATCTTCCGTGAACAGGTGTGCATCGCGCTTCAGGCTCGCGATATCATCAGAGCGAGCGGCGCGTGCATGATACTCGAGCTAAGAGGGAGGGTAAGATGCTGTGGTTCAGAGGAGGTAATGAATACTCACGAAGCTGCAAAGTGAACGCGTGTGGTCGGCGCTGTCTCGGAGCCCGGGGATAATGTCAGTGAACCACGGTACATCGACGAGGAACTCGTTGAAGCCTTCCACATGATAAGTACGTCCTTTTCAGGGCTACGTAAATGATTAGCAGCGCATATATACAGTAATTAAGCACTTACAAATCCTTGAAGTGGGGCATCTTGCGCGCAGCCTTCGCAATGTGTTTAGCATTGCCGTAGAACGTGAGTCCAAGTACGAAGACGTGGTACACGCGGATGAATGGACCATTTTGGCGGAATAGGAATCGCGCCGCGCCTTGGAGCTGATAGGCAAGAGAGGTATGGTCGCTAGGGGCCAAAGTCAGCGTAAAACACAATAATATGCGCGCGTGGACTCACCGTATTTGCCATTTGTGATCCTTGGCGTCGATGATGGCGGCCATAACTGTGTTGCACACAGTCGGACTCACTGCGGTTGCTGGCGGCAGTGCGACCTCACGGTCCGAGCCCCGGTGGTGGCTCCGATGGCGTTTCTTGTGTGTACTTCTCTTCTTGTGGCCCCGAGAATGGCCCGACGTTTGGCTTGAGTTGCTGGGAGGAGGAGTGTGACGACGAGTGCGCTTGTTGTGGCGTCTTGGAACTGGGCTGGCACTGCGCCCACGAGAAGTGGAACGCGATCTGGAGTGAGAACGAGGGCGAGGCGGGGAGTGGGGAACAGGCCTAATTTAGGTTAGCCGAGAGTTCTCAATGCTAATGGCTCCGTACCTGGCGTGTCGATCAGCGCTAGATTGAGCGCCAACCTTCGGGTCATTGAGACGAGTGCTCATAGTAAGTAAAAAAAGCGAAGAGAAAAAGCGAAGTGATGTAGTTTAGAGACGGAATTCAGAGCGCGAGGACGTTGTAGAATTTGGTCAAGGGTGGAATGCAAGACGTGCTAGAATTTATAGGTGAAGGAGATGTCAGCGGAGTTAGCGCATATAAGCCTCGGAGATTGAATGATCTCATCTCGATCGAGCCTCGGTACCTTAACCAAATTGTCGGTCCTGCGCGTACTTACGTTGCCTGCGCGTACTTGTCTATATGCGCGTCATTTTTATCTTGCTCGTCTTTCTCAGCTTCCTATCTATCTCTATGCGATTCAAATGTGAAGGCTGTCTCAAGGAATACAACCAAGACGCGCCCTTGAAGCGTCATCGTGCAAAATGTCAGGCGCTGAACACTTTATTCTCTCAGGGCTTGACTCGCGCACGAGAAGATGCTGAACAAAAAATCTTGGACGCGAAGGAGCTTGAAAGAACACTCCGTAAGCGTCGTATGCAGCAGGAAAAAGCAGAAGCCGAAGAGAGAGAAAGAGCGCGGATTGCGCATGAATTGGAGGAGGCAAGTATTGATCATTCTATATATTCTAATATTGTACTAACCGATGCTGGAGGCTGCTAGACTCGAAATTGATGATGAACCGGAGGCCCCTGTCTTCAAGACGAGGTCTGGGCGAGTGCGCCGTTACCCGCGCGTTCTTGACGACTATCTACCCACCAATCTGCCTGGGTTACCCGCGCACATCCCCCGCCCACAGCGCAAGCTTAAACCAGCCAAGGCCCCACCACAGGCAGTTCCAGAGATCCCTCCAGAGGATGCTCTTCCTGTCTTAGATCCTCCTCCGCCTCCTTTCCACATGGACACCGAGCCTAACCGGTTTGGCGTGTTCCGACGCTATCTTTTTAAGCCGCGGTCAGACCCCGAGGACGCGCTTACGCTCGACGCGTTCTCAGATGCACCCACCCACATCCGGACTCCACCTGAGCCCCAGAACCCTCTGCGTGGATTTGGCATCTCTCTGCCAGTCTCTCTCACCCAGGTCTTTGCTCCGTTTCTCAACATGACTGTCTTCCGCCTCATGGACTGGCTGTACTCTGGTGAGAATACCAAATCACTCTCTGAAGTCGATCGACTGGTCCACGATGTGATACGCGCTCCGGATTTCAAACCCGAGGAGCTCGAAAACTTCAGCGCTGCGCGGGAATGCCAGAGACTTGACCGATTCGTGGACACTGAGGGAGCATTCGACGCGCAAGATGGATGGCGTCAGGAATCTATCAAAATCCGTGTTCCCGGCGATGTCGCATACCCTTCTGAGGAGGCTGCCCCGGAATTCGAGGTCAAGAGCGTCTACATACGGTCCCTGGTGGAAATCATCAAAGCCGCGTTCCAAGACGTCTCTTCGCGCCGATTTCACTGGGTACCCTTCACCATGTTCTGGCAGCCCGACGCTCCAGATTCACACCCCGAGCGTATATACACGGATATATTCAACTCGGACGCGATGATTGAGGCAGATGCTGCTATGCGCGCTCAACCACGGCAGCCTGAAGACTCGGATGATGTCGAGTACGCCATCGCTCCCCTTATGGTGTGGTCGGACTCAACACACCTGGCCAGTTTTGGCTTGGCTTCCCTGTGGCCAATCTATCTATTCTTTGGAAATTTATCCAAGTACCTCCGGGGCAAGCCTCGTTCTTTTGCAGCACACCATATGGCGTACATACCTAAGGTGCGCAGAATTATCTTATTTATATTACAGTCTGCTTACACGCGCCTCTTTGCAGCTTCCAGACTCTTTTCAGGAGTGGTATCAGTCAATATACAATCACCCCGCCAGCGCCGCCATCCTGCGCTTCGTCCGACGTGAACTGATGCACAACATCTGGCTCAAACTGCTCGATCCAGATTTCATGCACGCATACATCCACGGCATCCTGATCAAGTGTGGCGACGGCATCGTAAGGCGACTGTTCCCTCGATTCTTCACGTATTCGGCCGACTACCCAGAAAAGTGCGTATCTCATACAATATGCATGCGTTACATGATTAAATCCGGGCGCACTCAGAATGCTTGTAGCGTGCTTGCGGTTCCTCGCTAGATGTCCATGTCCCGCATGCCTTATCAAGAAGGTGTACGTACCCGAAATGGGGACTGCAGTGGATCGGAAGCGACGCGCGAAAACTCGTGAAGACGACTTCACCGTCAATTGGGACATCTCGATTGCCCGCAAATGGCTCTTCGAGAAAGGATACTCCCCCGAAGGCGCACAAATTTCACGCAAACTGGATCCCACTTCCCTCACCACAACAAGGGTATGTTTCTGTGCAACTTCCATTTGCGTGCTGATTAATCTCTGCGTGCGTTCAGAGTGCATTTTCAATTCGGTTCAAGGAACACGGAGAAAACCATTACCGCATGTTGGTGCCAGACCAAATGCACGAATTCGAGCTTGGCACGCTTAAAGACACAACAACGCACACAGTGCGCATCCTCATTGCAGCCGGCGCGGACAAGGTCCAACATTTCGATGCGAGGTAAACTTCTCCTCATTCAACGGTGATATTGAATAATAACAACTTTATTAGATTTCGTCAGGTTCCTACATTTGGACGCGACACCATACGGCGATTCGGAGGTAATACTTCAGGCTTTAAGAAATTGGCCGCGCGCGACTATGAAGACATGTTGCAGGTGCGTTGGCTGTTTACCCTCAATGTTCAGATGCTAATAAATACGATCAGTGCATCATTCCAGTCGTCGATGGGCTACTGCAACATAAGCACAACACCGTCCTACTCGACATGTACTTCGACTTGGCGGTTTGGCAGGCACATGCCAAGTTACGGCTCCACACGGATTCGACACTCAGCCAATTCGAACAAGCTACGTCAGCCCTAGGAAAGTCTGTGCGCACCTTCAAGAAGGTCGTTTGTGCCGCCTATTCTACTCAGGAGCTCCCAAAGGAGACGGCGGCCAGACAGCGCCGCACAGCAGCACTTGCATCCAAGAGCAAGGCACCTAAGGACAAAGGAAAGGCGAGAGCGGCAGCACCGACTAAGAAAACAAAGGTATTCAACTTGCACACGTACAAATGGCACCGTCTTGGTGACTATGTGCGTACAATCCGGCTGTTTGGGACAACCGACAATTACACAACTCAAATTGTGAGTCGTCAATTCATTTGATGTTTCAGTAATACTAACAATAATTCTAGGGCGAGCTAGAGCACCGACGCGTCAAGAAATTCTATGCTCGCACTAACAAGAACTTGCAGTTCACTCTCCAGATTGCGAGGCATACGCGGTGAGTCCTATCTGCGAAGGATCCGAGCTCACCACCAAGACGCTGTCAACTCTACGTCTCACCACGAGAGCTCGAAACGCAAAAGGCAAGCTCCCAAGGCTATTCGACGCATCCACCGCCATCAAGTCCGCCTTCGGTTCGCAGATAGCGAGCGTCTTCCCCCCACTTCCCCCAAGGAGCATCACCATATCGCCGAGGATCAAAGGCGGCATATAGATCTTACGGAGTTCGCGTCAGACCGCCTAGAAGATCCGGCATGCCAGGTACGTTCTCCAGGTTCCTAGCGCAACATTGCTGATCTTGTCTCAGGACTTCGTCCGCAAGCTGGAGGACCACCTGCTCGCTCGAATGACCGGATCCTCGGATAGTGACCTCCCTCCACAGTTCTCAGACGACGACCGCGACACACTTCGTATCCAACAAAACCGCCTGTATATTCACAAGGTCCTCCGCGTCAACTACACTACGTACGACATGCGGCGCTCACAGGATTCGATCAACCCAAGTTCTCACCCGGACGTGATGATGCTTGCACCCTCTGGCGACCCCCACCCTTTCATGTACGCTCGCATTCTCACTATCTTTCATGTTAATGCGTACCGCTCCGGTCCTGACCTTCCGAGGTGTCCTGAGCCGAAGAGATACGACATCTTGTGGGCTCGCTCCTTTGATTTGGACGAAACACAGCCTGGAGGATTCGATACGAAACGATTGCATCGCCTGAAGTTCACGGACTGTCGACAAGAAGATGCGTTTACGTTCTTGGACCCTCAACAGATTCTCCGAGGCGCACATCTGATTCCGGCATTCCAGCACGGGCACACAGATGAAAGCCTCCCTGGGTACTCCATAGCACGCCAGGATGAAGAAGAAGATAATGACTGGAAATATTTCTACGTCGGGATGTGAGTACAATTGCTTTTCGCGTGTATTCTAAGTACTAATGCGAAATCAATTGTATTAGGTTCGTTGACCGCGATATGTTTATGCGGTACAACGGAGGAGGGATAGGACATCGATCGGGGTCACTCCATTCAACAGGCGCATGTCCAAGGCCATGCACAAGTGCTCAAGAAGACTCGGAGGAGTTAGAAGTCGAGCGCGAAGATGGCCCGAGCGCTGCGCGAGCAAGCAATGAAGATGGAGATGAGGAAGCAGGTACCGAAGGAGAGGACTCCGAAGAGATCGATGAAGATGAGCTCGCAAGAGAGCAAGGGTACGGGTCGGAGGGGAGCGAAGATAGTGGGGCGGAGCCTGAGCAGGAGGAGACACAACCGGACCTGGGTCCGGAGGACGGCGAGGAAATAGGAGATGACGAGGACGAGGAGAGAGAGGAGGCTGGGTTCTCCGCGCTGTAGGTACACCGCTGCTGTCTGTCTTATGTAGCTGCATTCCTACATTGGCTTGGAAGGGTCGGGCTTCGCAATATATGGCCCCGCAAATAATCATATTAAAATACATTAAAATACACGATATTGTCAGATGTATACTACGATATTGTACTACATTACAATGTCTTCACAGACTCGCGCCGTCTGCTCAGGACTTGCGCGCTCCAATCAGACGCCCGGCGTTTGGTAGCCTCATGGCAGATCTGGCCGGGCTGTACCGGAATGCGAACCTCTGGTTAGGTCTTGCAAGCGCTACCGGGTTTGCGACTTTTTGCTGATGTACTGCCTCCCGACCGCGTTACTACACGTTTGCCTGAATCTCGTACTTCTCAGGAACCACCATGGGCAAATCACAAAGCAAACTCTCGCCTGAACAGCTAGCAGATCTCCAGAAACACACCTATTGTGCGTGCTTGATCCACCTGCGTTGTTGCAGTGCTCACTAGACGCTCCCCAGTCGACAAGCGGGAACTGCAACAATGGTCTCACATGTCTCCCTGTCATCCTTGTCTTTCACCTCCTGACCCTGCATCTTTATTACGTGCAGGTATAAGGGCTTCCTAAAGGACTGCCCTTCTGGTCAACTGGACAAGACTGAGTTTGGCCGAATATACAACAGTTCTTCCGTTTGGGAGATCCTGGGGAATTTGCCGACTACGTGTTTAATGTCTTCGACGAGAATAAGAATGGCACGATCGACTTCAAGGAGTTCATTTGCGCACTGAGTGTGACGAGTAGAGGAAGACTAGACGAGAAGCTCAAATGTGAGTCGGAGCGTTGTCCGTCTTGTGGTCTATGTCGTTGGCTGATCGTGGTGGATGTCATGTGTAGGGGCATTTCAATTATATGATATAGACGGAGATGGCTTCATTACGTATGCTGAAATGCTGCAGATCGTCCAGTCTATATACAAGATGACTGGCCAGATGGTAAAATTACCAGTAGATGAAGACACACCGGAGAAGGTTGGTACAGAGAAGCGTGCTATGGTCATTGCTAATACAAATTGTTGTACAGAGGGTAGACAAAATCTTCAAGAACATGGATCGCGACAAAGATGCCAAGCTGACATACGACGAGTTCGTGGAGGGCAGTAAACAGGACCCTACAATAGTACAGGTGTGCACGTCCGTCTTGCAAGTTCCGGAGCAGAGTCTGATGTCATGATCCACGAAGGCGCTATCATTATATGATGGGCTCGTATAGCAACGGTGTTTCTGCAGTGTTCCTTCATTCCTGGTGAGTAATATCGGCTGCACGACATCTTCTCCGTACTGATGCGCTTCAGTTACATTTATCTCCGTAATCCTCGTGACATGCTTCCGGGTCTCTATCATTGTAGTCGTCTCGCCATCCAGTCTGCATTAGTTTCGAACACTGCTTTTTGCGGTGCACCGGTTGTATGAACAAGTGTACTTCTCATCTCTCTCTCGATGTTGTAGACAGTGAATGTATCTTATTGATTCCTATCATCGCGAGTAGATTGTGAATGCACAGGACGACTAACGTGGTACTTCTCCGGGTAGCCTCCCATATTTTTTCAGAATTCTCGTATCCACATCTTTTCCAACCCAAGAATACAACCCCTCGGCGAACTCGAGGTTATCGCGTTCTGCCTTGAATAACTTGTTGAAATCTTGTGCCTGTCCCGGCTGAGCAATATTGGCTGCGGCAGCGAAGGGTGTTGTCATATCACGAGAAGAGTCGGCGGCTTTGAATGAAGGACGGCATAGCCAGAGGTTATGGGCAAGTTCACACTTGAAATGAAGGAACAGAACTCACAATTTTCCCCGCCGAGAATGAGCCGATACAGGCCATTGAGGCCGAAGAAATTCAGGAAGTACCAGGAAAGAGATGACACCCATCGAACGTCCATGTCAGGTGTCTCGACGCCACGTTGCAACATGGACTTGAAGCCTAGAGTCAGCGGGAAGGGTAGCTTGACTGTGTGTGTATGTGAGTAATAAGTTCTTGCGAGGAGCACCGCGGAGATCGCACTCACTCAACACGAACCCCTGGAAGAAGAAATTGATCCATCCCATGATAACCATTTGGGGCACCATCATCACCATCTGCGTCTTCATTCCAGCCATCATGCCGTCCATGGCTGCGGGGTCGGTCAAAGGGTTGGGTGCTGTGGGCGCTGGGGCATCGCCCTTCGGGGGGCCATCCTTGAGGTACGTGCCATCTGCGAAAGCTTGGGAGAGATGTTGGGAAATAGATTTGTAGTACGTGGGAGGTATAGGAGAGTTCGCGGAAGTCGCACGGATAATCTGAGAGCGGATGAGGGCACGTCTGAGGCGTGTCAGCGCATAAAGCAATGGATTGAATGGTGAGACGTACTGCTCGCGAATGGCGGCCCGGGGTTGTTTCTTCGGAGGAGACTGGAGCATAAGGACAATATAATGTCGCAAAATGCCTACCATGATCTAAGAACTTCGGATGAACTTAGCATACCACAGTAAAATACAGTCTACTCACCATAACCACGGTGATTGGGAACAATACCCAAATCCCGGATTTGAGGGTCAAGATACAGAGAGACTCTGCAAGAGCATGGGGACTGTTCGTGAGCACCATTGTGAACATCTCGACAGACAGAGGAGCTTAAAACATACGTAGAGCTCGACATCTTGAACGCGAGGAGGACAGCAGCGTGTCGGCAACGGCCGAACACCTCGCTCGATCAAGCTTCAGCGCTTCAGCGCCTGCAAGTAGCTGCAAGTTCGCGCGGAACCGACGCGGTCACCGGTAGACTCATCCCAACGCATCTTGCACATCCTCCTCTCCGTCGACCTCTCCAAATATAAATGTCTGGGTTTATTGAGCATCTCAATCTTCTGACTGGCTCGCATGAAGAGTCTGCTGATCGTGACAAGCGCGTTATCGAGGAATGGAATAGGTAGGTCGATTGAATCATCTGTGTCTCTGCGTCTAACATTTTGCAAGAAATCAAATCCTTTCACGAGGTACGATCAAAACATAAATCATCCATGACAATGGTTTAGTTCTGGATGACCCGCAGATAGCGCATCTCAAGCCCATCCTGAGGAACTCGAGGAAGAGGAGGGATGGGAGACGGTTCTTGATGTCTATCAGAACGGCCCAATCATACCGGATGGTTCACAAGCAGGTTTCATAGTTTCCAAACTTTTGTCGTGTGTAATTCTTCGAGTAATATATCTCTCTTCGACGTTCATTCGTTTCTGCCACATTTCCAGGAAGCCGGACGTTGCGCCTCTACTGCATCCTTTGCTCTCCATACTTTCCTCAGCGCGTCCGGATGACGCTATCTCAGAAGAACTTGCGGAGATGATTGGGTTTGACAACATCGAACTGGTCACGGATATTCTGGGTAGCCGTGCAGCTGTAATTCAAGAAGTGAGCGCACCGGATTCATTTAGGGCACCGTCAGAAACAGACAACTCGTGTTATAGATCTCGAGCCTCATCCATGATGACCGATCTGGTCAACAGCCGTCCAGGAGGGCTAACGGCAAAGGCAAGGCTAAGCAACGACAAGGTAATGTGCTGTTCACTTTATCTGATAATATGTTTCTGAACGTTACTGCAGACATGGTATCAACAAATGCAAGTCTTAATCCAGCAGCGGCTAGATTGCGTATGGAGGAAACATTTCGCGAAAATGCAGCACGTCCTCTTTTCAGTGGCACCGCTGTAAGTACCCAAGCGAACCACTCTTCTCCAGTCTCTCTCAACATTTCTACTAGCACGAAGCACCAGAAATTCTCCCATACGTGTATACATCAGGTTCAATGGTTCAAGGCAATATACTTTCTCACCTTGGTACTCGATACGTATTGCCGATTGGAACCACTCGAAATAATTATGAAGTAAGCATACCGCTGTTCCAGCTTCGAGAGATCTTTACAAGCTGCTACGCAGGATTATGAAGAGGTTGTCATACCCCCTGCAAAAGCGGTGCCTCCGCGCATGTCAGAACGCCTGATACCCGTGTCTGAGTTGGATCCTCTCGCTAAAGGCTCTTTCCCTGTAAGCATTGTGCGATTTCTCGCTAACGATCGGAGTATTCACCATCCAGGCTCCTTTAGGGATACACCTCGCTGAATAGGATACAGTCAATCGTTTATCCCACGGCATATCAGTCAAATGAAAACATGCTTATATGCGGTGAGCAGTTTCGCCGCCGCGCGGCGCAACTTTGAACTAAGATACCGACTAGCTCCTACCGGTGCTGTGGGTTATTTTCCATCCAGGATTTCTGCCCATTGGGCTGAAGATTACACTTTCTGGATATAGGGTAAGACTGATGTCGCAATGCTGGCAATCCTTCGAGTCTTGGATCAGCATAGGACTTCTACTGTAACTGGAAACTTGGCCGCAACCATCCTGAGAGACAGCTTCAAGATTATCTATGTGTGAGGACTTTGTCTTGAAGTACCATCTAGATAATTCACTCAAGTACCTCCTTCTCATAGTGCACCCATGAAAGCCTTGGCATCCGAGATTGTTCGCAAACTGGGAAAGCGGCTGAAATGGTTATCAATCCTGGTCCGGGAGTTGACAGGTATCGCCTCTTATTTTTTTACGTCATGCGTGCGTAGTAGCCGATCATATGAATAGGCGATATGCAATTGACCAAAACTGAGATTGCCGAAACACAAATAATCGTTACCACCCCGGAGAAATGGGATGTCGTCACCAGGAAACCAACGGGAGAAGGAGAGCTCGCTTCGGTTAGTGAATATACATTTTCGCACCCAAACGATCGTCTGATTTTGTACATTAGAAAGTCAAGTTGCTCATTATCGACGAAGTACATCTTCTGAATGACGACCGTGGTGCTGTCATCGAGACAATCGTAGCACGTACTTTGAGACAGGTATTGCTCCCCCAAGTCACACTAAAGATTTTTACTTAACTGAAGTGGTCAGGTCGAATCTACTCAATCTGTAATTCGTATTGTGGGACTGAGTGCCACACTACCGAATTATATCGATGTCGCGGAGTTTTTGAGGTGTGTACGTAGATGATGCAGCGTGCTGATCGCTAACGTTGGCTTCCAGTGTAAACCGATACAAAGGATTGTTCTATTTTGATTCCTCATTCAGGCCCGTTCCATTAGAACAGCATTTCATCGGCGTAAAAGGAAAACCTGGTAGCCCACAGTCACGCAAGAACCTTGATCGTGTGACCTTCGAGAAGGTTTCTGAACTAGTCCGCGAAGGCCATCAGGTGATGGTCTTCGTTCATGCTAGAAAGCAGACGGTCAAAGCTGCAGAGGCCATCAAAGAGGCTGCTCTCGCAGATGGCATTCTGGATGACTTCAGCTGTGAAGACCATCCGTCATATTCGATGTTCCGCAAGAACCTCTCAGAATCTCGGAACAAGGAGATGAAACAGCTGTTTGACAATGGCTTCGGTATACATCATGCAGGCATGTTGAGATCTGATCGAAATATGATGGAGAGAATGTTCGAAGCCAGAGCCATTAAGGTAACTTCTCCTGGTATCGAATCTCGTGGAGACTTCCTCACACTTATCTCAGGTATTGTGCTGCACTGCGACTCTTGCGTGGGGCGTCAACTTGCCGGCACATGCTGGTCAGTATGCAGTACCTTCATGACTATAACGTTGAATAACAAAGGGTCTCGACAGTCATTATCAAGGGCACGGAGGTCTATGATAGTGCAAAGGGTTCTTTCGTGGACCTCTCTGTTCTCGACGTACTACAGGTTTTTGGTCGTGCTGGCCGGCCAGGTCTTGAGACCAGTGGCGTTGGTTTCATCTGTACGTCGGAGGATAAGTTGACACATTACCTCGACGCAGTCACATCGCAGGCGAGTGTTTTGTTTCTGTTCGTACGGTCATTCTCTGAAAGAAGTCTTTTAGGTTCCCATTGAGTCTAGGTACGTCGATTTGAGATATACATTCGCATAATCTAACCATGTATTGTCTCGACACAGATTCATAACGGGCATGATCGACTCTTTGAACGCCGAAATCGCCTTGGGAACTGTGGCTAATATTCACGACGGTGTGCAATGGGTTGGCTACACGTATCTTTTCGTTCGAATGCGCAAGAACCCTTTCCAATATGGTGCGGGATATTGTTTACTTTTCAAGACACGGCATAACTGAATTGCATTTTAAAAGGTCTACCTCGTGAAGAAGTGGCAGAAGACCCTCACTTAGGAAGCAAACGAAATCAGTTGGTCACGAATACCGCCTCAAGATTGGCTGAAGCGCGAATGATCACGTTCGACCGACTTAGTGGCAGTCTTGCTATCACGGATTTAGGTCGCATTGCTGCGAAGTACTACATCAGGCATGCCTCGATTGAAATATTCAACAAGGAGTTCCGGCCCAAGATGACAGAAGCAGATGTTTTGGCGATGCTGAGCATGAGCACAGAGGTGAGTTGCGCCTGACATACTGCGAGCAGCTTATTCTAATGGAAAGTGTGTTTAGTTTGATCAAATCCAAGTCCGCGAGAATGAAATTGAGGAACTGAAGTACTTCATGGAGAATATTCCTTGTAAAGTTAAGGTAGGTATTCTACTTGACATCCAGAGCAGTCTCCGACTGACAACGATGGTAGGGTGGTACAGATACCAGTCAGGGCAAAGTCAACATTCTCTTACAGGGTTACATCTCTGGATTTCGTCCAGAGGATTTTGCTCTTGTATCTGACCAAGCATATGCTGCCCAAAATGGCGGGCGTATCGTTCGAGCTCTGCTGGAGATAGCAATCAGTCGTAAATGGGCGAACGTCAGCGCCGTGCTCATGGGCATGAGCAAAGCGATCGAGAAACGCTTGTGGCCATTCGACCAGCCGCTCAAGCAATTCAACCTGAAACCGGATATCTTCTATAATCTGGAAAGATGGGCAGACGACTACTCAGTAGCAGAACTTGCTGCTATGACTGCTGCGGAGCTTGGCGAACTTGTTCACCTGAATGAACGGCATGGTTCAGCGATTCGCGATGCAGCTAAACAGTTTCCGACGGTCAAGATTACCTACAGCTTGCGACCTTTGGGATCCGATGTGCTCAAGATTGCTGTCCGAGTAATACGCATGTTCAACTGGAGTTCCAAGGTTCACGGATCCGTCGAGCCTTTCTGGTTGTGGATAGAAGACCACGAAAGCGTTAACATCTTGCAGCTCTCACATCTCATCTTCCGGCAAACTACCGATGTCCTCGACGTCGATTTTGTTATATCGATTCCCAACGGGCAGGCTCCTCCTTCGGCAACAATCAGATTTGTCTCCGACAGATGGATGGGCGCTGAAGATGAAATTGTGGTCTCATTTGAGGAGCTTAGGATGCCCTCGCCAACAGACTGTCATACACCACGCCTTGACCTGCCATTCCTTCCCTTGTCTGCATTGCGGGAGCCCGTCCTCGAAGACATATTCTCGCGATGGATCCATGTGTTCAATGCCATTCAGACTCAGGTATTCTGGAGTCTTATCAAGACACGCATGCATGCTTTGGTATGCGCACCAACGGGATGCGGCAAGTCCGTCCTGGGAGAGATGGTGCTCTGGTTAGATTCTCCTCAATCTCCTTATTGAGCTATTTTGACACATCATTCAGGGAAACCTTACGAGATGCGTCAAGCGAGTCCTGGGTTGTTGTTGTTGAACCACGTCGAAGTCTTGCAATGGAGACGCTATCAAATATTAGACGAGTCGCAAAGTTGGTGAACATATCCGCGGTGTTTGCCACATGCGACAATGTCTTCGAGCCTCCCCGCCAGAAGACCGTCCGTGTGGTCGTGGCGGCAGACTTACTCAGAGCTTTATCTCGCCGTCAAAGATCTAAACAGGCTTTCACGGGACTGAGGCTGGTTCTTTGTGAAAACTTAGAGCTACTGGACCCGCCATACGAGCTCGGAGTGTCACTCCTATTGCATGCGACACAGTCATATCCAGTACGCTTCGTCGGCCTGTCCAACTCCCTCAACGACCCCGCGGACCTGGCCGCATGGCTCAACGTCGACCCACTTGCATTGCATAGCTTCCGACCAAGTGATCGAGAACAATCCCTGACTGTCACAACCCAGACATTCACGATCCCACAATCCGCGGCTCTCTTCAAAGCAATGGCAAAGCCTGCGCACATGGCTATCAGAACCACTCCTGGGAAGTCAGCAATCGTCTTCGTACCGTCTCGCAATCAGTGTCGCTCGGTTGCGCTTGACCTCATCACCCAATGTGCGCTCGAGTCAGAGACGACGAAGGGGTGTCTCCCACACGATGTCTCAATGGAGCTCCTAGAGCAGTACCTTGTACGACTGCAGGACCCCACTTTGGCAGACTTCATCACGCGGGGGGTCGGATTCTTCCACGAGGGTATTGCGAAGTCCGACCGCCTGCTCATACTCGAGCTGTATACGGAAGGCTTCGTGCGCGTGCTCATCGTCCCGCGGGACGCGAGCTGGACGCTCCCTGTGCGCGCAGTAACAGTTGTCGTGATGGGCACGCAATACATCCATGTGAACCCGGGCGGCGAGGAGCGACAAGTGCGCGAGTACAGCCTCGCGGAAATTGTGCACATGCAGGGCAAGGCAGTGCATCACAATGGCGCAGGGCACTTCCACCTGTTCTGCCAAGTGGAAGGTAAGGACACAATCACTCGCTTCCTGAACGACGGCCTTCCGCTGGAGTCGCAGTTGCTCGAGACGGACGACTTGCGGACGTGGTATCGTGGCATGCGCCAAGACGGCAACATCACGGGCAAGCAACAAACCGCGGATGTACTATCGTTCACGTTACTCGCGCGTAGACTGCTTAGCAATCCGACATATTATGAAGCGCAGTCCACTTCTGTGGCGAGTTGCTCTCGCGGATAGTGGACAGCCTGGACGAAGAAGAAGCGTCTGCAAGTCGATCATGATTGTACTGCAGATTGCCACTGTAGTATCTACATTCGTACGCCGAGGCCGTATCATTACCGAGAAACCAAGAACATCTGACGTGTAACGTGATGATTTACACCAAATATTTGCGTAAATCTTGCAGACGTTCGACGGCACGTTTCAGCGTTTCGGAGTCCTTGCAGAACGCAAAACGTGCGTAACTTTCGCCGATGGAACAATGTTCCTCGCAGTAGAATTCGCGAAGAGCGCGTCAGCATGTGCTCACTATCAACCGTGAACATAAACTGTCTCACCTCACTGACAGGTATTGAAGATACACCAATTTCAACAGCAATGAACCAACACGCTCTGTGGAGTGGCTGTCAGTCAACTACGGGTGCAATGGATCTACGATAGCGCACTTGAAATCCTTTCCTCGGCCTTGCACACTGGCAGGGAAAGGATAATCCTCGGGCCATCGAACGTTGGAGATGTCCTGAGCTATCGGTTAAAAGCTGATAATGCCTCTCCATAAAGTATGGCTCACCAAGAGAGCGAAGTAGCTTCCCTCAGGCATCGTGTATTTCATACCAAGCCTGTCGAAGCCCTCCGTGAGGATCTTTCGGCGCTCGTCATACTCTCTCAATTGCTGCTCGAAGAAACCGCGCTCTCTTGCTTGTTCAAGGCCGACCGCAGCGGCCTCTTGCAGCGGCGAGTTACTGCAGAAGACTATCCGCGTGGACGCAGCTAACGTCGGTCCGATGATAGAAGGAGGCCCAATGAGCCAGCCTACACGCCACCCCGTGGCAGCGAACATCTCTAATGTCGGGACATCAGACGTAAGCTCTATAGATAGGGAGATAGTGGACGGTTACTGACTACCCGCTGAACCCACGGTAACTGTGCGATCCCACATGCCAGGAAGAGTGGCAATCCGGACGTGTTCTCTCCCATCGAAAACGAGAGTGTCATACTAGAAAGATAATCAGAGTTGGTGCACGCGTGGACACCGAAACGACTCACCACTTCGTCCGACATGACAATCAAATTATGTTCCTCCGCGATGGCGGCGATTTGCTCTAATTCCTGCCGAGAGAACACCTTACCGACAGGGTTGTGTGGCGTGTTCACAATGATCATCTTTGTGCGGGGAGTGACCGCCCGTCTACGTTATTGGGGTAAGGATGACCGCCTCGCCTCAACACATCACCACGTACCGGAGCTCATCAAAGTCTATTGTCCATTCTTCACTGTGATTTGCGGTCTTTGGGGGATGTAGAGGGACATATACTGGGACACCGCCGTTGAAGGTCACGGACGGCAAGTATTGGTCGAAGAACGGTTCAAACATAATGACTTCATCTCCCTGTTCCAGGAATGCGACAAACACAGAATACTGCCCTGTGCTCATCTATGAGAAAGGTGCGCAGATTGAAAAAGGGTAGGTCTTGCCTTCATTAGCTCCGCTTGTAACGAGAATCTCGGATTCTACGTCAAGGTCTCTTCCGAGTTCGGGGCTATACCAAGACTTGATGGCCTCGCGGAGCCGAAGACGGCCCTTGGGATGGGAATAATGATTTATGGCGACAGAGTTCAGTGCTTCTTCGGCCGCTTCCTTCACCCATTGTGGGGGAGCAAAGTTCATGTAACCTTGTCCAAGATTAATGCAATCTGGTGGAAGGTTAGCAACACTGGGATTCACATCAGTACTTGCGGTCATCCGATAAGTCATGTGCGTACTTGTAGATAGACCATACGTCCTGCGCCAACGCGCGACCTCCCTTCAATCTTGAAGAGAAGGTACTAGATTGGAACGATCCTGTGGCTTATGCCCGTTGGTTATAGACTGAGCTGTTGGGGTCATTCTGATTGATGTTGTAGAGCCCAATGCCCGAGACAGTGAGGGTCGAACGGTTAGGAAAGGACGTCGAGTCAGAAAGGAAATCATGGCTTTAATAATGGCGAAATACGGGATTTCAGGCGCGGGAAAGTTGCTTAGATGATCCCGAGCTCGGGATTAAGCAATCGCTCGCGTAGTCATTCCGTGCTCAGATCGCATCAACCATCCTGTATCGCCTCGTCGTGTATCGCCTCGTCGTCGTCGTATCCGTTCTCCGCGCCCCCGCCAATATCCAGCTGCACGGCAGTAGACCGACACACATATCTGATTGTTGCCGCATGTGTTCTTGGGATCGACTGCCACGCGTCCTCGAGTATCGTCTCCCACGCGTAGGAACAGGACTCGGAACAGCGTTGTAGTCATGTTCTGTGTGCTCACGTTCTATCGCTCAATGCCGGTCGCTTCGTCATGCGAGAAGCAGAGATCAACGTGGACGACGACCGTGTCATTTTGAAATTGAAATCATTATACACTTTGTCCCTCGAGATGTCATGAACTTATGCAATTGCTATCTCCTCGGGCCCTATCAGTCGCTAGCTCGTTCAAAAAAGGGTACGTGCATGCTTGGGACAGCACCATTGGTCATTCACTACCAATCTGCTTAGAAGAACACAGCTGCTGCACGGGCTTCTGACGAGAACTGATGCACCAATCATCAATTGCTCAGTGCTACATACTCCTCGGCTTCTTGACTATCATACCCCATTTCTATCATCCACTGCATGCTCAGGAACGGTCCTCGCGGTACATTCGGATGCTATGTTGCAACAAAACAGTCTTTTCGCCTACTCCGACACCGACGTTGTTATCGACGACCGTCGTTGCACAGTAAGCTGTCATTCGAGGACTTGCGCATCGTGGAACTCCAGACTTATGTCGTTATCTCATTCCTCATTTTTCTGGTCTTGGCTGACCTATGGAGGATATTGACTATCAATCTGATATTTGCTCCGATTTCCTATGTCATACAGTTCCACCTTGTAAACAATTCTCCATTGGCCGCTCTTTGGATTGGCGCATGAACGACGGCTTCCAATGGGCCCGGACCGAACCTTAACCGTTCTCTTCCCGAGCCTTCGCCGCCGAGGAGTGTTTGGACGAAGCTCGGGACTGTGTATCTTGCAGATGCTCGACTATTGGGTATCACCACGCCTCGTCACGGTGTTTAGCTCAATTCACTTACCCCGCGTCAACTGTATTGCCCCGAACATCCGAAGACGATTACCCCGCTTCTGCCCTATGTCATCCGATAGTTGTCTCCTCGGTATGTCAGCGCTCGTTCTGCCTCATGGCAATGCCCTCAATGCGGTCTTTTCATAGCAGGCTCGAAATAGTATATTGACAATGTGCTTTCAAGCTCTATCACATGGGCGAAAATGGGCAAAATACGGAGATCCACATTGCTTAGGTATTTTGGATCCAAATTCCGCACATATATATAAGGCTGCACGCCCAAAGGTGTAACCCAGCCTCAAGAACTTTTCCGCTCACATTCAAGTGATGTCTTGGTTCTCCATTCCCCATCTTGCCTCTCGTGGAACACCCACAGCTGCCGACAAAGCGCTCAAGGCTGGACAACAAGCGAAATACGTTAAGGAGCTGTGGATTCTCATCGCCAGCATCATAGCATTCTTGGCGCTCGTTAGGACCATTCGTTTCCTCTTCTCTCTGATATTTAGCTCGAGTCCTCCTCAAGACAAGCCGTCTTTGAAGGCCGGGCGATCGTTGGAGGCAGTTCTACCTGGACAGACAGGGAGAGCGTCTTGGAGACGGTGCCAGCAGCACTGGCATCGGTCTTTAAGGTCGTTGCTTTCCGTCGTCACATACCCATTGGCCCGGGCTCTGTTGCGTCAATAACGGAGTTGCTCTTCATCTTGGGATATATGGCTGCGATGATCAGCTTTACTCTAGTCAACAGTAAGTCGGTTCTCATGACTGATTCTCAGATGTAGTCGCTGATGATTTATTAGCGGAGAATCTCGACAGCTGGTTTTTCGAGGACAGAGCTGCCCATTTGGCGTCATGCCAGTTGCCATTCATTGTTGCATTGGCTGGAAAGAACAACATCATTTCATGTATGATTTCGACCGATTTTTATTGCGATCGAAATGTCGCTAACCTGTGCCATAATAGTTTTCACCGGAATTGGTCACGAAAAGGTACCGGACCCGATGCTATGAAAGTGGCGCGTCTGTCTGACCTGCACATGTGTTCACTCTAGCTGAATATTCTCCACCGTGCTGCTGCAAGAACCTGTCTCATTCTTCTATGGATTCATGCCATCTGCCGGGCGAGCTCCGGGTACGTTAATCACCAACCTAGATTCTGGATCAATTCATTCAAGTGCTTTAAAGACTTCCAGAGCAGTTCGACTTCTCGCACGGTTGGATGAGATGGGGTGTGGCTGGTCTGGCCGCTTTCACGCTAACGACGATCCTGTCAATCCGGCCCGTCAGGAACATGTTCTTCGAATTCTTCCTCCTGTCCCACATTGCCTTAGTCGGGTATGTGTCCGCATATAGTCTCTTCCCAGACGCTGATTCGGCGTGCTAGGATTTTCTTGGTAGGCGGCTACTTGCACGCGAGAGAACCAGGGTGAGTAAGAGGTCATCCGATCGGTTAGTTCGTGGTTGACATGAGCTTTCCAGCTGGGGAGACTACATCTGGCCCGCTTTGGTGGTCTGGGCATTCGATCGTGTCCTGCGATTCTCTCGTCTACTGTGGAACAACAGAGGGAAGCACGGCTCCGGCCATGAGCATACGACCGCTACGGTGGAGCTGATTACTTCGGACACGATCCGACTGACGCTCCGCCGACGATTTGACTGGAGCGCCGGTCAGCACGCCTATGTTATCCTCCCGACGGTCAGCGATATACCCACGGAGGCACACCCGTTCACCATCGCGAGCATCTCCAAGTCTTTGGACGGCACGAATGGACCCGAGGAGAAGGACGTCGTATTCCTGATCCGAGGCCGGACCGGATTCACTGGGCGTTTGAGGGATTACGCTGAGCGGAATGGCGTTTGCACTGTTCCTGCCTTCGTCGATGGACCGTATGGATGCCCGCCAGACCTCACGAAATATAGCCTTGCGTGTTAATAGCCGGTGAGTACATTCCATCTTGGTTTGGGCCTATCTGATGTGGGCTTCAAATGAAGGTGGTTCTGGTGTGTCTTACACCCTTCCTCTGCTCCTCGATCTTGTGCAGTGAGTGAAATCTTTTGCCTGTATATTTTCTTAACTGCTAACGGGCTTAAAGTAATGCCCACGCGAAGAAATCTTCAGTCCGTCGAGTAGTCTTCGTCTGGGCTGTGCGAGACGCAGGTGCGAAATCTTTCCTATACAATGTGATACTTGATTTAATGCGAATATAGATCACCTGGAGTGGATCTCCAAAGTTCTCACGGAAGCACTCGCCTCCGCTCACTCTACATCGCTCGTGGTCGAGCCGAACGTCTATGTCACGGGCCCAGACTGCGTTATTCCTCAGCTTCCCACACTTGCCTCTAAGGACGGCAGCAGCACCCCGCCTACGCCCGTCTCTGAGTCGGTGAATAATGAAAAGATGGGCCCTCCGGTGTACTCCTCCCTTAAAATCATACATGGTCGACCCAGTATTCGTCGGATTCTGCAGGAGGAAGTCAATGCGGCGTCTGGTCCGGTATCTGTTGACGGTCAGTCGTGCATTATGACCACCTTGCACTGTCTATTCTGACAATTTTGGTATGCAGTCTCAGGACCGTCAGCGCTATCGCAGGCTGTGTCTCGCACCCTTGCTTCCAGCGTGACGAGCCCGATGAGTGTGCTCAGGGGGTCGCCGTCAGTTACGCTTCATGTGGAGACGTTCGGGATGGTGCGGTGAACTCCAGGCGGAATCATCATAGTTGGATTATGGGGTTTCTGGAAAACCCCATCTCGCTTACAATGGCCCGGAGAAATGCTAGATTTAGTGGTCATACTCTTGTTGACTGTGTATGCAGAAGCCTCTGTTCAACTCCTTGTAAATGTTCTTTTTTAGTATCAGAAGCATAACATATGTATACATGACACTTCCTTGTGTTCATATCTTGTTGTGTTGAGTGATAGAGCATAGATCGGGCTTTCCTCCGATGCCAAGGTATCGCGCCTCTGGAGCGCTGACGTTGGTAAGGAAAATAAAAAGTAGTGCGGTCTTGCAAGGTTTTCCTAAAACCTTGTAATACGAAAACCATAAGTATATCGTGATCGAATTGGTGCTTTACAAAAGTTTACCTGTCGCTCGAACCCCCCCCCCTAAGTCAACAAAAGGTCACAACCCACTCGAAATTCTCTCAAGTATTTAAAAAATCTGGCTTGCTGTAATGGAGTATAGTGGTATGTACTGTATAAAGCCAATGATACTAAGATGAGTGCACTAAGTGTAAGTATGGGCGGTTTAAAAAATTTATCATCTACTGCGATTTGGAGGGACCGGGATCAGGAGGCGAAGTACGAATAGTGGCTCGGCAAGGACACGATGTGGGGCTGTTGAAACAGTGATCTTGCGAAGACGAGCAATGCTGAAAAGACGCTGACGTACGCGGCACCGCCGGGCTTGCCGGGTGCGGGAGTTGTGCTGTACACGAGGGTGACGGCGGTGCGTTACCCAAGCGCATCGATGTGGCAGACAACTGCAGCGAGGGATGCCATGGCGTGGCGCCTACCAGTGGTGGTAATGCACCTGCGCATAGGGACGAAGTGGGCCACAGAGTCAACGACGATGATGCAGCGCCAGGATACAAGGGTACGTAAGGTATCAACATCGAGTTTGGTGACGACATGTGCCAATGTGTAACAGGATAAAAACTGAGCATCGAGGACGATGCTGCTGGAGCTGCTGAACCATGCGACCTCACTCACATACGACGTTTTGCACCTGGGAAGAGGCGCGAGAAACGGTTATCCTGGCTAAGCTGGGGGTTGGCCTGCAGGCGTGACTTGATCCGCGCAGTAAGGACAGCCACAGCGCCTTCCGGTGACAGCCGGAGAGCACCTGCCAGAATGATCAAGTCGGCCTTACGCTTGGATGGAGAGCGGGACGTGCGGGATGGGGAGCGGAAATGGGAGCACGAGCGGGAGCAGGATGGGGAACGGGAATCCCGTTGTGTCCCGTTGTAGTCATAACCTTCATTCTCGAACTCATTCTCAAGCTCAGGCTCGTAATCACGGGTACTGCTATCTAAATCAGGGGAGGGTGACGTAGGAGAGGTTGGGACTTCAATAGGGAATAATGAGGGAGGGTATGCGATCAATGAGGAAGCCATGCTTACGGTAAAGTCTTCCCGCTCAGCCCACTTGGTTCCTTGTAATGAGACACGGATGTCAGCTCTCAAATCTTCGAAGCCAGTTTTTCCCAGGCTTTTTTTCCATTGAGAGCAAACACGCGGCCTTTCAGAGTGCTCGGGCTGAGGGGAAGCGCAGAGTGTGTGCACCAGGCGACGAGAGCATCCTCTTGTTCGTTAGTCAAAAGCTGACGGTGCGCGTGAGCCTGGCATCGTGATATGTGTACGCCACGGGCTCTGTCAGACAAGGTCGGGAGTGCTACCTAACATCCGAGCTTAAGATGAGTAGATAGATATTCACACAGAGGTTGTTCACGTACCTTCTGCGCCTTCGCAGCTTCTGAGATGGTCTGGTAGACACCATCGCGTAGTCCTTCAAGAGCTGCTTGAATACGAAGCTCATATGTAGGATCTATAGAAGCGCGAGATGCACACGACTTCCTGCGCGCCATGAAGAGAGCGTGTAGGTGCGCGCGTGCAGAGCGCGTCGGACTGATATTATTGCGGAGATACAAAACACGATCACGGAAGCATTTGAGAGTCGATCATGTGACATCAGAGCTGTAGCGATTTTTGCGTGGAGTTACTTAGCAGAGCGAGCGCCAGCACTTCTTTCACGTCTTCCAGGCAGGGAGTGTCGCGTTTATCTTAAATACAATGGATGGTGCTGCCCTCGACCCAGCTCATCTGTTGGGAACGATAGTAGAGTGAGTGTCGTTATCAGCACTCGCGTGTTCGTATCACGTTTCATGACGCTTAAATGAGCAGAGTAGCCAGCGGTACACCCTCCCCTGTTCCAAACGCCTCCCCTATGCACGACGATTCAGACGACGAGGAATTTGTCTACCCTGGCGTGTCTGAAGATACGGAGTTGCCGTCCTCTCCGCCGCCGGAACAACCACCTATACCTACAGAGGAGCCAGTGCCACACGTGTCAAGTCCCAGTCCCTCCAGCCCCAGGTTCGAAGAGCCATCCTTCGCCAAACAGCTTGAGACACTACACGCTGCTGTAGTATCTGGCGATTTGAAACGCGTACAAGCGGAATTCCAGTCCGCATTGCAGAGCGGCGACGTGGAGCCCTTTGCCTTGGCTAATGACGCCTCCCCTAGGACAGGCTTAACAGTGCTGCATGCAGCCGCGAGTAGAGGCAAGCTGGATGTTGCCAGATGGCGTACGTCTGTATATTTATACCAGCCATGCGTGATTGTTCATATTTTGTCTAGTGGGGAGGAATGCGGTGCTATACCCGATATCGAGGATAAGGAGGGCGAGGTACGTATAACGCGTTCATGCATGGGGGATCATATTCAAGTCAAAGATAGACCGCCCTTCATAAGGCTGCCCTTCACGGATACCTGAACATCATCACGTATCTTCTACCAGACAAAGCAGATGTTCATGCTCAAGATGCTGACGGATGGACGGCGTTGCATAACGCGTGTCAAGGTATCTCCGTCTAACGGTTGGTCATTTGCTTGGCTACACGCTTCGTAGGGATATCTCGACGTTGTCAGATGGCTTTGCGAAAGCTGGTGCTGCCGTTCACGTGGGCGGTGTGCCAGGTATCGACGCGAGAAGTAAAGGCGGTTGGACCCCTCTCAGTACGTTCGCCACAAGTCTCCTCGATCCTGCCTGACAATCATAATCAGTGAATGCCGCGTCTAAGGGTCATCTTCCGATAGTATTGTATCTCCTAAACAAGCAGTCTGCCGACCCTTTGATCAGAAATAACTGGGGAGAGACTGCCTATGATGTAGCCGCTGCCGTTTTTGAAGTTTGGATCTGCGAGGTACGTTCATGTACGTTCGTGTGTTTGCATGTGACTCAACTTGCGCTAGGTTTTACAAAAAGCCGAAGCGGTACGGTGGCGCGACTCAGCTGTTCCCTACAACCCTCTGGCTGTACACACGACGGTGCCGTTGATATTATATGAGAACCAGCGACTTGACATGCGCTTGAAGACCCTTGCGGTATCGGGCGGCGACCGAAATTCTCAGCTTCTGGTCTCGGCCGGCGTGGCCGGCGAGCACCGTTTGAGCTTAGATTACCCGTACCAGACGAGAGCAATGGAAAGAAGGAGGTTGGAGCCTGGCGTAGTGATGTGCATTTGCCGTTGCGAGAGGATCCTTTTGTACTGCCCAAGCCAGGTGCGAACGACGGACCCTCCAGAGAAGGAGCGGAAAGGAGCCACTTTTGGCTGTATGCTCTTCAATTTCTTTCTAAACCATGCACTACACTCATCCCGACGTTAGATCCGATTGGACGCTCGATGTTACACATCCCGGCGTCGATGCAGAGGACGGCTGGCAGTACGCTCATACTTTCGCTGATTCGGACGATCAGTGGACCGCAGAGCAGCCGCCACAGCTGGAGCGACTTCTCACCGGCAATGGCGCTGTCACTGCTGGGCTGGGTGGTGGCCGCAGCAGCAGCCGCGCCAGCTCAAGCTCCACCCCAACGTCTGCGAATCCACAGGCGTGGGTCAGACGTCGACGATGGGTGCGCGTGATGCGTCGGCGATTGGATATACCACCTCTGCCATATTTGCAGCCAGATGGGCGCGATGTACCACTTGGCGGCAGATGGTACTTTGATACCCTATATTGAGAATGAGGACAGTGACTATGGTGAGGGGGAGGGCGTTGAGTTGGGTGCGATGCAGAGCACTGGCTTTTCCTCCCAAGACTATGTTGCTCGCGCACGGTATCTCGCGGGCTCACCATATGCAGACTCAGACGATAGCACAGTGGGCGACGATGCTTTGGAAGCTCGACGTGCGATTGCGAAGTTGGAACGGGCTACCACTGAGCTGAGGCAAGGTGTTTTAGGTAGGCAGCTTAGCTTCACGCCGGCCAGAGAATTTGTCTCATATCATTAACAGGTGATGATGACGTGGAGCGACGGACCCAGGCTGAGGTTCTGCTCAACGCATATAGCAGAGAGCTGGACAGGAGAAGGCTTGCTGCTGGTGCCCAGGGTTTGCTAATCTCCGGAGACGGTGAGTGTCTCCCTTTCCCCCCGAGATGTGTTCCTAAATTCTCTGTTCAGAGGATTTCGAGGTGGATGACGATGACTCGGACGACGAATTCCATTATCCAGGCTCTTCACCTCAAACTATCAGGCCGGCTTCCATCCGATCTTCAACAACTGACTACTTCAGTCGAGCAAGTGGTTCAGGATCCAGAGGGCCTACTGATCTTACTCCCCACCTCTCGCAAGCACCCGAGTTCCGAGTTCCGACTCATGAAGCACCGCAGAAAGTGCTTGCTCCCAGATGGACGCCTCCTACGCCTCATCAGGTCCATGCCCAGTGGGAAAGAGATGAGACTGTCAACGAGTGCAGAGAATGTCGGCGAAGGTTCAACTTCCTCAATCGCAGAGTAAGCCCCCTTAGTTCGGTGTTCATGCACAACACTGATTTCTTCCATTTAGCATGTAAGCTTATTGTCGGGGAATTCTGATCTAGAATTGCACTCACTTTCTTGCAGCATTGCCGCCGATGTGGGCGTATCTTCTGTGACCGCTGCTCGTCGTATCGAGCACTCCTCGATCCCTCTGACGTAGTACATGACCCATCGTTCCCAGACTTCTCCGCTGTACCATCACAACAGCGAGTGTGCCAGACATGTTACGAAGAGGTTACAGCCACCGTGCCGAATAGTTTGTATACGTCAAGAACCACGTCGATGGAGCGCATATTCATCGACCAAAGGAGATTATCAATCCCCAGTCCCTCCAGTATACAGTCTAGCTCCCAATTGAGCGACCTTGCTGAGTACGCACCTCTCTTTGACATAATAGCCATTTCTGAGTGTGATCCTTTCCATAGATGTCCTGTATGCAATGTGAATTTGGCGGACCTGGGTCTCGCTCCTGTGCAGGAAGCACACGTGAAGAATTGCTTGGAAGGAGGGGGCGGTGCGCTCCCCCAAACTGCCAAATATTTGGTTTATAAGCTTCCCGCCGAAAGTGCACTAATTGGCACCGAATGTGCGTTTCCTTCGTGTAACTGTATTATCGTCCCATTAATGTGCTCTTTTTCAGGCGTCATTTGCCTTGAAGAGTTCGTCAAAGGTGAAGTTCCTTGACATTTGATGATATGATTTATGCTGATCTGGCGTGTTAGGTTCTACCGTGGCACGCTTAAGTTGCTTGTGCAGCTTCCACAATGGTGAGTCTTGCGCCGTTGCTCTGTCACGAAAATAGTCCTCATGCCCTCCGTTTCCAGCTTGCTTATCATCTTGGCTTCAACGGGGGAGGAGCTGTCCCGTTCACGCTCGTTAGGGATCAGGGCTGTTGTGACTGCTTTCAAATTGGACTGAGGCTCCATCTGGATGACGGTAGTAACGTACCATGTCGTTTACTCGAGGGTTTCGTCGCATATCCTGCTGTGATCTTGCTTACTCCTATGCTATCACCCTATGGAAATGGATGTGCTTAATGTTACATGTTAATCATAACTTCTTCTGCCATACAGAGCACTCCGCTCATTCATCTCGCGGAATGGAGAAGGGGATTCTACTCTCGTCGATGCGGATCACGCTGGAGTAGTACTCCTCGTAGTCTGGCTCGACAAGGTTCTGCCCCTTCCGGCCGTCATCCTGATCATCGACGAACCAAGTAGAAGGATCCTCGTCCTCTGAGTCTTCCTCGTCATCGTCCTCCAGGTCGGAGTCAGTAGGTTTGTAGTTCCTGCTAGGTGTCAGCTTTACGCCACTCCACAAGAGCGATAAGACTTACATGAATGCCCAAATACGGGCTTCTTGCTGCTCTCGCGTCAGCACCTCTCCCTTGATAGGCAATCCGCGTCGCCGCCTCTTCTCGATGATTTCTGCCTTGCGCTTCGCGTCCAGTGCGTGCGCCTCCTGCTCGATCCGAACCGCCTCCTCGAAGGTAAACCCAGAGCCTTCACCCTTCGGAGTCTTAGACATCTATCCATCGATTGTGTGATTAGCCCAACAAGCCTAACGGAAACGCGAGCAGGACTCACAAATTTGGCCAATATTCTCTGTTTGGCAGCAATGGGGCGAGGCTCGGGCACGGGTGCGGGCGGAGGCGACGGATCGATATTCATAGTCACATCCTCGTTCTTGATAGTAGTCTGCTCGAGCTGGTTGCGAATGACCTCCATTCCGATGAGTTCGACCAAACGGGCTTGGATGGCAGCTTGCTCGTCGGTCAGGCGCTGGACGAAAGCGGAAGTGGTGGGTGTCCTGGCGATTTTGTGTGAGACTGGCCCGGACAACACATAATGGATAGATCTACGTACGATTGCGCGAGAATCCGAGCGTTCGTGCTATGTCGTTCCTGTAGTTCTTGCACGGACATCTGGTTGATGGAGCGCACGCTTGGCGCTGCTGCGGGGGATGGCTTTGGTGGGATCCTAAAGCCAGGCGGCGGAGCAGGCTGGCGGGGACGTGTAGGTGTTCGGTAAGACATATGGTCGTTGGAAGGTTGTAGCAATGGTGGGGGATGTTGGGAAAAGCGAAACAAGCAGAGGGGTTGGCAACTATTTGAGTCTTGCCCGATATGTGGCACTGTGGCGGTCAGGGAAGCAACACCAATGGTTAGCCATATTTGGTAAGTGCTGTAGTACGAGCTTCCTAAGCAAGTTCCACGACACACAGCGGCTCAAATAGCAATGGAATCAGCTTGAATTTTCCGTGTAATATACATGCGACTACCGAGCTCTCGGACGATTACCATTACCACAAACCACCAAAAAAATACAAGCGGTGTCGCTCCATTCCAATCCATACGAACAAGTACAAACAGAATACATTTTACATTTCCAGCAAGATCATTCATCAAAGCATCACAATTACAGTACAAAGCTTTCACGAAAACATGTCACCCTATGGAAGTAAATGAGCAAAGCATGACGCATTTGGGAAGGATGTGCTTACCGCTCCTGGTGGCATAAACTCATCATTGTCAGGATCCCTCACGTTACCTCCTCCAGGCATCCCTCTACCAGGTTGACCAGGAGCCGGACCACCAGGCGGCGGAGGACCAGGCTGTGGACCTGGTCCAACGGGGTCAAACCGAGCACCCGGCGGGGCACCCATCGGCGGCAAGAAACCATTCCCGCCCCACGGGCCTCTGCCACCGGGGCCGGTGCCTCTCATACCGCGCCCGAAAATGGGATGCTCTGGCCCAACATACATGCCGTCGCCGTTGTCGTCTGGGAAGAGCGTCGGAGGCGCAAAGGGGTTGCGAGGGAAGGGGTCCAGATCACGTCTGCCAATGGAAAGGGGGTTGTTGGGATTGGGGAAATTTGGTTGGACAGGGCGGTCGGGTGCGTAGGGCGGCATGTCAGGCTCTGGTCTGACAGGGGGAGGCAATGGTACGCGAGGCTGGCTAGGACCAACATTGGTGGAAGCAGTATCAATTTCCTCGGTATAGCCCTCCTTGCGCAGACCAGGCATGAGTTTTTGAATGGTGGTAAGTTTGAAGCGAGATATGAAGTCCTCGACCCTGTTGGAAGAGATGAAGCCGTGCACGAGCGGAGAAGCATCGGGGGCACCGAGGTCGTGAGGATAGAACGACGGCGAAATAAAGTCGTTCGTAGAAATATCCAGCGTAGCAGCCTTATCTGTCTGTATGATATTTGAGCTTGAAAGCAATTCGAGTTGGACGACCGTACGCACCTCAATCGCGATCGAGTTGATCAACGTACGGCTGCCTAATTTCACTATCTTCACTAGAAACTCAAGGCTGCTCTGCTCATGCCTGTATCTGAAGACGTAATTTCCGGGGCCATGCTGATTCCATTCGTCTGGCAATACACTCTCCAAAATATTACGTGCGGGGGCAGACTCGTCCACAGCGATGAGACGGAAGCCAAGAACAGTCATGACGGTGTGTATGAGAGCTGCAATCCCATCCTGCGGTGATTCCAACCTTTTCTTGGTTGGGGGAGGATGTTAGGCAAGGCATGTAGTAGTGCAGATGGGTCGAGTATACTGGAGGTCATCGCAGCCGACAAAGTCGAGAGCAAGCGCGAACCTGGACAACTGCTCTACGTAGTCCTTCCTCTTTTGGACAATTACAAACACCGGCAAATATAACGTGATCCACTTCTGTCTTCTGTCCTCCACCCTTTGTGTACCGGACTCTCTCAGACTTGTGCACACGCTTCATCTCTTCCTCTCACCATGGCACGGCGGGACCGATCATACTCACCAGATTCTCCAAATAAGAGGGTAAGACCTTCTCACCGCTCTTCACCGCGGTCTCCGTCGCCGACCAGGCGCAATGTACAAAGGCCCATTAGATCGAGGTACGACGACGACAGGGACAGAGACAGAGATAGAGACCACCGCGACAGGGATAGAGACAGAGACCGGGAGCGGGAGAGAGACCGGGATCGTGACCGTGACCGAGATAGAGACAGATATCGCGACGACAGGTATCGGGATGACAGAAGGAGGGACTATCGCGATGACAGACGAGACGACCGCAGGCGTTCGCGCTCACGAGAACGCAGGGATCGCGACAAGCAACCAGCCACCCCAACAAAAGCCCACCCGCCTCCTGAAGTAAAGGCGGAGACGCCACCTGTCGAGGACGAGAAGCTGAGGGCGAAGCGGGAAAGGCTGAAGGCGTGGAGGAAGGACTACGAGGCGAAGAAGGCATTGGATGGTGCCAAAGCGAAGGCCATGGCTTTAGCTGGGAAATCTGCCCCAGGTGAGTAACTCTGTATTCCTAACCTCGTCTTCGGGATTTCACACCACTTGATCCTAATCCCATGCAGTGCCCACGCCAGCATCACCAAAGACGACGGTGCAACTGAATCGTGCCGCACTTGGAGGTCTCGGACTGAAGGGGTTGCCTTTGAAGCCGATGTGCTTAAGACGTCGAAGTCCGCTGCGGTTCTGGATGACTCAGTCGAGACGAAACGCAAGCTCGAGACGTTGGATTTGCCTGAAGTGGATATGTCTATGGTAGATGGACAAGCCAGTGTCGGTAATCTCGAGGTGGACGATGACGAAGAGGAAACGACCGCAGCAGTCGCAGCAAGAGCTGATGCGATGGATGTCGACGAAGAAGACGAAGTTGATCCTCTGGATGCCTTCATGAGCAACGTAAAAGAGGAGGTGAAAAAGGTCAACCTGGAGGATCTCAAGAAGCTGAAAGCTAGTGGCGCCGCCGGCGTTCGTCTAGACGAACGCATGGCGGAGGACGGTGCTGATGACATGGCGGAGAGCCCTGAGTTGGACGAACTGGATGCGACGGAGTTGAATCCAGAAGACATCTTGGCTTTGGCGGCGAAAAAGGCGAAGAAGAAAGATCTGGCTGCTGTCGATCATACTCGAGTTGCGTACGAGCCCTTCCGTAAGGAGTTCTACACAGCACCCCCAGATATCGCTGCTATGACTGATGACGAGGCCGATTTATTGCGTCTCGAGCTCGATGGAATCAAAATCCGTGGCGTCGACTGCCCAAGGCCCGTGACAAAGTGGAGCCATTTTGGACTTCCGGCAAGCTGGTGCGTTGCTCACGCTAACTTCTATCAAGCATTACCGCACTGAAATTTGTTCGTTTAGTTTGGATGTTATCAAGAAGCTGAATTACACCGCGCCGACTCCTATCCAAGCCCAAGCCATACCCGCTATCATGTCCGGTCGAGATGTGATTGGTGTGGCGAAGACTGGTTCCGGCAAGACTATCGCCTTCCTGCTACCTCTCTTCCGACATATCAAGGATCAGCGGCCTCTTGAGCAAATGGAAGGGCCTATGGCTGTCGTCATGACCCCTACTCGCGAGCTGGCGGTCCAAATTCACAGGGAATGTAAGCCTTTCCTTCGGGTGTTGAATCTTCGAGTGAGTGCGCCGTATTTCTCACGCAAAACATTGTTCTCATTCTCTCCTCCAACACAGGCTGTTTGTGCGTACGGCGGATCGCCCATCAAGGACCAAATCGCAGAAATGAAGAAAGGAGCCGAAATCATCGTCTGCACTCCCGGACGTATGATTGACTTGCTGACTGCAAACTCCGGTCGCGTAACCAATCTCAAACGTGTGACATATCTCGTGCTTGACGAGGCAGACCGCATGTTTGACATGGGCTTCGAACCTCAGGTCATGAAAATTGTCAACAACATCCGACCCGATCGGCAGACGGTCCTGTTCTCTGCGACCTTCCCGAGGCAGATGGACTCGCTTGCACGCAAGATCCTGCGGAAGCCCCTCGAGATCACCGTCGGTGGCCGCTCTGTCGTCGCCGCGGAGATCGACCAGATCGTCGAAGTGCGCGAGGAGGAGAGCAAGTTCAACCGGCTGCTGGAAATCCTCGGGCAGACGTACAATGAGGATCCGGAGTCCCGCACGCTGATTTTTGTCGACAGACAGGAGGCGGCGGACAACCTCCTGCGCGAGCTCATGCGGAAGGGCTACCTGTGCATGTCGCTGCATGGCGGCAAAGACCAGGTGGACCGCGACTCGACTATCGCCGATTTCAAGGCAGGCGTCGTGCCCATCGTTATTGCCACCTCGGTTGCGGCGCGAGGATTGGACGTGAAGCAGCTGAAGCTGGTCATCAACTATGACGCTCCTAACCATATGGAGGACTATGTCCATCGCGCCGGTAGAACTGGCCGGGCAGGCAACAAAGGCACTTGCGTCACTTTCATAACGCCGGAGCAAGATAGGTACTCTGTTGACATATTCAGAGCATTGAAAGCCAGTGACGCTAGCGTGCCCAAGGAGCTCGAGGACCTGGCAAATGGTATTTCATTTCCAAATTTGTTTCCACCCTACGAGCGTGTTGCTAATGATACTCTTGCGCCGCAGGTTTCCTGGAGAAGGTCAAGTCAGGAAAGGCAAAAGTCGCCGGCTCAGGCTTTGGCGGCAAGGGCCTTGATCGGCTGGATCAGGAGCGCGATGCCAAGGAGAGGGCGGAACGCAAGGCATATGGCGAACCCGAAGATGAGAAGGCTGCTGCTGCTGCTGCTGAGGAATCCACCAAGGCTCCGGCTGCGGCGGTGACTGATGACATGACGTTTGGCAGCTTCAAGGTCGAGGTCAAGCGCGGACCCGCGCCAGACTCGTCGAAAGGCCAGCTTGGTGTCGCGGGCGCCGCCGCTGCCGCCAGGCGCCTTGCGCAGGCCAAAGAGGAAGAGAAGATCCAGAAGTCATTGCGTGCTGCCGAGGAGGCTGCGGCGAGAGCGGGCAAGGACACCGCAGCGCACAAGCAGGCGGTCAGCGTGGTCGCGAAGCTCAACGCGCAGCTCAGAGCACACAAGCTTGTCGCACAGTCGCAGCTGCAACATGAAGACCTTTCTGGGAAGAAGGCACCTTCTGATGCGACCGAATTCCATGCGATCATACCCATTAATGACTACCCGCAGAAGGCGCGGTGGCGTGTCACGAACAAGGAGACGATGGTCCAGGTGAGCTAGAACGCTGGTTTTTATCTTCTGTCAGCTAAACGCTGCCTTGTAGCTCATTGATATGACTGGTGCGTCAGTTACCAACAAGGGTGAGTTCTTTGAACATCATGTGGTGTTTTTTTTCTGCCGCTCACGTTGGTCATTTCAAGGTATTTACTATGAATCCGGCAAGGAGCCTCCTCTGGAAGGTCCGCCGAAGCTGCATCTGCTCATTGAATCGAATGAAGAGTGGAGGGTGCGTGCATGTGCTATTTCGTAATGCGTTTATGCTGACAAACCGTGTACGTCACGTAGGTTGAGCAAGCCGTTCGGGAGATCAAGCGTTTGCTCGTGGAAGCTTCTGCGGCAGCGTTGCAGGCAGAGATGCGGAACCCGACGGCTACGGCTGGTCGGTATAGTGTGGTGTAAGCTGCTCTGAGGATTGCGTATGTTTTTTGTGAACCTTGGAAGTTGCGTTTTGGTTGTTGTATGTAGTTGCGAGAGGGACCCCGCCGGGAAACCGGTGGTGACCATACCCCTGGTCCAACTCAAATTTTCAATTTTTGTGATCAAAGGAGATCTTGGTCATCTAATCTTATGAATCTGGGTGCAATACGCTTTGATCGGATAAATGTTTGTGTAGCACTCACATTGACTAGCAAAGCTGACGTGGAACTCCTGCGTATTTACGCCTCTGTCTGCAGTGGCTGCGTCTGTATGCACCGGACATGCTGCAGAAATTGTGGACGGAGATAATGAAGCCGGCAGGCGAAAGCGCCAGAACATTGACTGGGTTTGTCAATGGATTTCGAGTGATAGCGGAGTACCGTGACGAAGTATGGGGAACTAACCGCCCGCAACACAATCCAGCTGACGTCTCTTCATCATTTATACCACTAGCTCTCCGGTACCATGAGTTCTCTGCTTTCCTTTGACTCGACTTTCCTAGCTTCCTGCCCATACTGCACGTCCATATGTCGGACAGTGCCCATTCACCCGTTCAGCCAGCGATATCGAACACGGAAAAGCCCTCCAAGGCATCTAGCATATCCTCAGGCACCCATGTTCAGGTCAGGCCTGAAGCTGACCCCGAGCTTGAGCGAGGAGAAAAGGTCCTGTTGACGAATGGTGAGGGCGAGTCAGCCTTTCCGGAAGATAAGAAAGTATGTCATCCTTTTCTTCATACAGTGTAGCAGTACAGTGCTCACATCTGTTTCAAGGAAGAGGCGTTGGAAAATGCGGAGGACGACTGGGAACACGACCCCAGCAATCCTCGTAACTGGACTTTTCGGAAGAAGTGGACAACTGTTTTCATTGTACAAAGGTTTGATCCTTTGGTGTCGACACACTGCTAACAGGTGTTATAGGTGGGACTTTATACGTTCATCATGCCTTTGGGAAGTTCTATGATGGCACCTGCTCTTCCCGACATCGCCAAGCACTATGGCATCACAAACCCGACGGAAGTCGCAGCAACACTGAGTATCTTCTTAGTTACTTTCGCAATTGGCCCGCTATTCCTCGCTCCGTTATCTGAAATTTACGGCCGGACCTGGGTTTGTCAACGATATTCGTGATTTAGCTTCTCCAAAGGCCTAATGTTTTAGCCTTACAGGTGCTACACATAGGCAATTTATTATTCCTTGCATTTAATTTCGGCTGTGCATATGCACCCACAGCCGCTTCACTAATTGGCTTTCGTATCCTTGGTGAGCAGCACCTTTTTCCCTATGTTCCTCATTTGCCTGATAGTCTCTCCAAGCTGGTTTCGCCGGTAGTGCTCCTTTAGCGTGCGGCGGTGGTACTGTCAGCGATGTCTTCTCTGAACGAGATCGCGCCTCTGGTATGGCTGTTTACTCAGTAGGTCCCCTTCTTGGACCCGTCGTCGGCCCCGTCGCCGGTGGGTTCATCGCCCAGACGATTGGCTTCAAATATATATTCATAGTCATCGCTGGTCTGTCCCTCATCTCTGCCCTCCTCGGGATTCCCATCCTCCGGGAGACGTATCACCCTGTTATTCGTCTGCGGCGCGCGAAGCACTCTGCCGACCCAGAGAAGGCCTCGCAGATGCACCCACATCTCATCCAGGAGCACGGCTCTGAACTGCACCGGGTGTGGATCGATATGACCCGCCCATTCATTCTCCTTACGAGGAGCATCATCTGCTTTCTTCTGAGCCTGTACATGGCCTTGTGAGTGCATCCATTTCGTTCCGCCAATGTTTACGTTAACACCTTCACTATGCAGGATGTATGGTGGGTGCATCCGCGATGTTGTTGTTCATCATGTGATTGACTTGTGATAAATAGGCATCTATTATCTTATGTTCACCACCTTCCCCGGTGAGTACTCCGCTAGCTAGGGTTCTTCGGTTGCCGACTCCATTCTTGAAGATATTTTCACCAAGATTTACGGCTTCAGCACTGGAATCGGCGGTCTGGCCTACATTGGGTTGGGCGTGGGTTTCTTGCTCGCCACCCTTTTCGGAGCGAGTTCCGCAGACGGAATGTATGCTAATGTACATCTTGAACCCCTTACCTTGTCGTGCGCTCATTGACGGTGCTCGTTAGCTTGTTGAAAAGAACGGAGGAAAGCGAAAGCCCGAGTTCCGTCTTCCTGCACTCGTCTTCGGGTCTCTGTTCGTTCCCATCGGGTTGTTGTAAGTGCTGTAGTCCGACCTCCGACGCGGATTGCACCGTGCTTGCTGACTGACACGTTGTGCAGCTGGTATGGCTGGTCTGCACAGGCAAAGATCCACTGGATCATGCCGATCATTGGCTCGGGCATCTTCGGCTTCGGAATGATGACGACGTTGTAAGTTTCCCCATCGATTCCTCCGTCACAAAGAACCACCATGATTAACCTCCTCCGATCAGCCTTCCAATCCAGCTATACCTAGTCGATACCTTTACGTTCGCCGCGAGCGCACTGGCGGCGGCCTCGGTGAGCATGGATCCACCGCGTTCTGTGGAACCTTATTCACACTGTGTAAAATGCTAGGTGTTCCGTTCGATGTTGGGCTTCGCCTTCCCTCTATTCGGTGCGCAGATGTTCGACGCGCTCGGCCTCGGTGGCGGAAACTCGCTGCTGGCGGGGCTGGCTATCGTCATCGGCATACCCTTCCCGATATGGCTGTGGTTCAATGGGGAGGCCCTGCGCGCGAAGAGCGTCCTGAGTCGATAGACCGATTCTACGTGGTCATATTCTGGCTGTGGCCTGGCGCGACCCGGGCATGCCTGCCTATATCTCCATTTTAAATCTTCGATACTTACATTGATACCAGCGCGCGGACTTGGATGGAAGCATGAGGAGGTAGTTGCTCATAGTCTTAAGTTATCTTCTCTCTGCACGCATTCTTCGCATACTAGATCTGCTTACATTTAGCTCACTTACGATGGAAATGCACTCACGAATGGAGGTTTACGATATCTCTAGTTCTCATCACGAATTTTGGATCATGTATGACATGCGAGAACGCGTAGCGAATACAGAATACCACATACAACTCAATTCCAGCGAGCACTGAGTAGTCCACGATCTCGAGCCGACCTCATCTCGGAAGACCGAAACCTCTGTTCTTGGCACCCTGGCCAAGGCCATTTCCGTCGGTCGCAGCCCGGACGCGCTTCTCCACGTCCGTGATCTTGCTCTCCAACTCGCGCGTAGCACCGTCGATCCACTGCAGGCTCTCCAAGTGGCTGCTCAGGATTTGCGCGATCTGCCCCATAGCATCGTCGCCACTGTCCTGCGCGGCAGTTGTGGAAGAGGGCAGCGCCAGCGCATTCACTGCGTCGATCATCTGCATCAGTGAGCCAGACAGGTCGTCGAGGTGCCCGTGCAACTCGGTAGCGAGCATATAGCTAGGAGAGCGACGGTAAGCAGACGTTATAAGGAACAGCATACATAAGACGTACTTCTTGTCCCGCTCGGTGTCCGCAGGGCCGGTATCGAGCGCACGCAGGTTACTGCTCTGGCCTCCGAGAATCTCTTCAGTAGACCTCTCATACGCTTCGAGAGTAGCTGCGAGATCCTTCTGCTGCTGCTCGATGTGATCGAGCGACTGATCAATGTCGTTTTGCTCTCGTTCAGCTGCGAGGACATTGGCGTAGATGGTCGCGAGCTGCGGAACGCATATTTGTCAATCGGTGGGACGAAGGAGAGATGCGTGATCATACGTTGTTTCCATTCTCAATGAGCGCGCGATCCCACACCGCCACCTCGCCGGCAAATTTGTGGAATTCGCGAACGTGAGTCTCGAGGTCACCGGACCATCTGTTCACAATTTCCTCGACCGTCTTTCCCCGCAGCATGGACGGTGGAGGAACAGAAACCGCCACTGCCGACGTGGCTACAGTGCAGCTTTATCAACAAACCATCACGCAGATATTCGAGTAGAGAAGCAACGCACCTAATGTCTCCTTGGGCTTTTCGCCAAGAGCTGTGCCAGTCCCAGCGGCGAAAGTAGTGGATTTCTGTTCAGCCGTTGTAGCGCCATCTTTGGGAGGGAATAAGCTGAAAGTAGGTAAGGACCCTGTATAGATGTAATGAATAAACATATTGCCGTCAAATTAGACTATTCATACCGGCCGGAGTATCTTTCTTCTCGTCTTTCTTGCTATCATCTTTCTTCCCACCTAAGCCAAAGAAGTCTGAGGGTGCTGCACGTAGTCGATGAGCACTCTTACTAAAGGCATTGATACAGAACTTACCGGTTGATGTTGTGCTCTTAGCTGTGGTGCCGCCAAGGCTGAATGCAGGAAGAGTCGATGACGCAGCAGTACCACTTGTTGACGGTGCAGCTGTAGTACCAGCTGGCTTAGTGGCAAATAGAGGGGCACCAAATATACCGCCCGAGGGTGCAGTTGGTGTTACCGACGGTGCAGAAGAGTCTGCAGGTCTAGATAATCCAAATAAGCCACCTGATGGCGCAGCTGATGTTGTTGAAGGTGCAGAAGAGTCTGCAGGTTTAGATAATCCAAACAAGCCACCTGATGGTGCTGCTGGTGCCATTGAAGACGAGTCTGCAGGTTTGGATAATCCAAACAAGCCGCCCGATGGCGCTGTCGTTGAAGGAGCAGACGAGTCCGCAGGTTTAGATAATCCAAACAAGCCACCTGATGGTGCAGCTGTTGGAGTTGATCGGCGTGTCAGTGTCCATAACACTTGAATGTGGTAAGCAAATCGAACGTGTACGCACCGGTTGTAGAAGGAGCACCCGCTTGACCGAATACTACACAGAAATCGTTGAGTCAGAAGAAAGCAAATCATAGGTACCACTCACTGCTACTCGTCGCCGGCTTGGCCGCTGCAGCAGATTGCTCCGCTGGCTTAGATGCTCCAAAGACACTTCCACCAAATATCGAGGTGCCTCCTGTACCTGACGGTGCAGAGCCCGCCTGCGCTGCAGACGTGCCAAATATACTAGACGGTGTTCCTGTGGCTGGCGTTGCAGCACCAGACGATGGCGCGGTCTGAGTTGCAGAACCGAAGATACCACCAGTCATCAAAGGGTTGGGCTTTGCTGGCGCAGATCCTAAGGGCGCGTTTGACCCTGTGGCCGGTGTGGACCCAAATACGCTTCCAGTTGTCGCTGGGGTAGTACTCGCTGCTCCAAAGATACCGCCTCCAGGCGCCGGCGTTATAGAACTTGAGCCCGCTCCTCCGAACAAACCGCCGCCTGGTGCAGCTGGCGCCCCTCCTCCAAACAGGCCTCCACTGGGGGCAGCTGGCGCTCCTCCTCCAAAGATGCTTCCGGTCGTGGGCTTTGCTAAACTTGCAGATATTTCAACAATAATATCACAATCAAAGATATTACGAACCTCCAAAGGCTGAACCACCGAAGAAAGAGCTTGTACCAGAAGATCCCGCCCCTCCGCCTGTGGCGCCAGCAGGGGGAGTACCCAAGAATCCACCGCTCGGCGCATTAGTGCTTGTTGTCGTGTTGGCGTTATTTTGAAAGAAACTCATGACGGCAGGAGGAAGCAAACAAACGTCTGGCCGTAAACAAGGGCTCAAGAGTCAAGACAACCACCAACGCTCATGCGTGTCACGTGATAGACGCGTCGCGTCGATTCCTCAAATTCTCGAAGTTCGAACGTTTGCTGCGCGAAGTGGTGGGAGGCTGTTGTTGTTAAACATTAAACCATTGGTAGTCCTTCACTCGTTGTGTTTTGGCAGCATAACTTCAATTTTATATCTTGTTCGCTGATTCTTGTCAGCACGGTAGGATGAAATCCACCACTACTCTGAACAAGAAGAGAAGAACGAGACACCGGGGATTGCACTTTTCTCACAAAAAAGTGCACAAGATCCAGCGAGAAGAGGGTGCTCCCACCGATGCAGAGTTTGCTACATTAAGCCGTGCCGAAGCATTTAAAGGTGAGTCATGCTAAGCTTGTGAGCTCATTGGCGTTCGGAGTCTTATGGACATTTAACTAAGTGTTTGACTTACAGTGGACGTTGTCGTTGAGAAAGGACCACTCGACGACAATGCCTCCGTCATTTGGTCTGGCGGCAGCGGAGGAAGATCATTCCGATACAAACAAATGTGTTTCCATAGGGGAGACCAGTACGTTTGCCAGTTATTCCAGAAACTTGACCTACCATTCTTAACAAAAATTAGTGTCATTGTCAATAGAAATTTGAAGTGGGATGATGATTCGGACATCTGGATCGGAAGGATCAAAGCCATCCGTGTTCATTCGGATGGTGAAGCATGGGTCAAATTACAATGGTACTGGTCGGGACAAGACCTGAGCGGATATATCAATTCTTTGTACGCTAATCTTGCTACTCGGATGATTGTGGTTGACAAATTTGCAAATATCTATTCAGTGATCCATCTCAGTGTGCACCGGGTGAGCGTATCAAGTCCGACCTTGTAGATATATTGAATGCCTACACATTTCAAGGTATTTCATGAATCTCATGCCAGTGGAATTCTCACGTTCAAGATAGTTTGCAGATGTCATACATGTCCATCAGTATGATGAGTCTGCCCTTGATCCCCCAGATATTGGTCGCAGGGAGTTTTTTGAGCGAACAACATACCTGAAATATTCGAGACGTACTGTCCGGTTGGATCAAATATTGTTATTTTCCTTCAATTACTGACATCCTCTTAAAGCCTGCACTTGGTACCAATACTTGTGTGTGCAAGCATGCATACAATCCGTATCCCCCGGAATTGGCAGATGTTTCTCCTTCACCCAGGTAAGCTCTTCCTATGGGTCTCAGCATATCTAACACTTTCTTCACAGTATATCTGCTAAGTCAGGCATGATCATGCATTTCTGCCTGAATTCCCAGTGCCGCCGTTGGTACCATCGATCGTGCCTTGCGCACAACTTCCTCGAGCCCCCGTCATACCTCTACCGAGGGACCCGTGATTCCGATTACTCTCAGTCAGTCCAGACGGATTTGACACATTGTCGTGGACAAAATCAGGTTCGATCATCAATTCCGCTCCTATCAAGCGTCCGCGCGGCCGTCCTCGGAAACACTGCACAATCTGCCATCCCATCTCCTCATGCACTCTCTCTTGCTGAAGCCATCCAGACCATGGGGATATCGCCCAAGGTGCTTGAGCACCTCTCAGAAGACCTCGTAACAATTGCTCAATGCCCGATCGTGCGCTATGCAGGGCATGAAGAGGGAGGCTGGGCTATCGGCAATGTCAAAGACGTTGTACTTGCACGACGTTTTGTTCATCTGGCGCTGAGGAAGGCGAGTCCAAACGGGGAGACATCATTATGGAGGAACATCATCAAGTGGAGGCCACCGCGGGGCTTGCAGATGGGCTTGAACAATCAAGTATCCTCCTTGCCTCACCCAATCCGCGTACTGGGAGCGACGTCGACGTGAGTATGATGCTGCCGCAGACTGGTTCGCTAGCCCGCCATTTTTGTGTCCGGCATGCCAAAATGCCCTATAGATGGTCAGATACTCATTTGCATTTTCCTCAATATGCTGTCCCTCGCGCGTCCTGTTCTCATTTATAGGCTTTCGTTACCTGCATACTGTTTTCGTGTCCATGATGTCGATGTGTTCGGTATTCACGCTTTCGGAGGAATCGTTTTGTATCATGCTTTCGTCGTGGCCATATGCTCTTCATCTTAGTGTAACACTAGAGTCCGTGTGGATCGTTTACGTTGTATTGTATGATGACACTCTTTGGCGGCAACATTTTCGCGAGCATTGTTATTCGAAGCAGCGACAATAATGACAGGAGAATGCAGCTTCAGAAAGCTACGCCAGGGCAGCAGGGTATAATCCGCCAGCGCGCCCATCCATATCAAGAAGCCGGCCCAGCCACACCCCTGGAATCCCTTCCAGCAACTGGCGCGGTCGTCGAAATCAGTTCTGACGAGCACGCGGGCCAACTGGGCCGCCGCTAAGCCAACGCCGAGGTAGAAAGGCGTTCCCTGTCCGTTCAACAGGCCGGCATAGGTAATGAGCGAGATCGAGGAGACAGATAGGGCGCTGAGGATGGGGCGCGTGTTTTTGCCGAAGAGCAGAGCAGTTGAGCGGATTCCGACATTGATGTCATCGGTCTTGTCCTAGATGAAAACATCTCAATGGAAGATAACAGAGTGTAGATACAAGGACTCACCTGGTGGGCGTAAATGCTGTCGTACACGAGTGTCCAGCAAAAACCTCCGGCGTACAGCGGGAGGCAGACGCTCCAATCGACGGACCCAGCGACAGCAGACCAACCAAGCAGCGCACCCCAGTTGAAAGCAAGCCCTGCGAGCTCATAGAGTTGGATTCCGGTCTGTTGAGACGAATTCATCTCTGCTCACCGAGAAACGCTTGAGGCCAGTACGTGACTCGCTTCATGAACGGATAGATAGCGACAACAGAAAGGGATGACGCGCCAAGTAATATACTGATGAGATTATTGAGGCAATGTCTCCGACCAGCAAGCACATTCACGTACCTATACCAATTCAGCTGCGTGAGCACACCCAGACCTGCGGTCAGCTGAAGACCAAGAAACATGAATGCTTGAGTTGGAGTAATATCTCCTCTAGCCAGTGGTCTCTCCTTCGTCCTGTCTTCTACAAGTGAGCACAGTTGTCCGAGCGTGGATCGAGCGATACTCACCAACGCCCTTGTCGAGATTCCTGTCCCACATGTCGTTTATAGTGCAACCCGCGCCGCGCATGATCAAGGCTCCTAGCCCAAACAAACTGATATAGGTCAACGGAACGGTGTATGGCAGCTGGAGGGCATAGGATGCCATCGTAATCGACCAAGCTGCGCGCGGTGGTTCATCGTTTCAGCGCATTCAAATCGCTCGTGAGAGGAAGGCGACGAACTACACGGGTAGAACAGCAGCAGGGTCCCGATGGGTTTGTCAATACGAGTTAGATACAGATACGGCCGGATGCTGGATGGGACACGGTCGACCCATGTTTTTGGTGGTGTTGGTGGTGAGACCTGACTTCCAGTTTGGCGAATGAACGACCTCGGCAGACATGGTCGGAGCACGCGATATCCCGCTTGTGTATTGGACCCAACACCGTGAAAGTTATGTCTACAGTGAACTTGCAAAGATTTTGTGTTAGGAAGAAAAGACAAGCGAAATGTGCTGGACAGGCGCAATGGCCCGCCGAGGAAGTTCATGACTGGGTTTCGGACAATGCCGGCGTCTATTCGTACTACCGATGGTACAGAGGAGCTCAATGAGAGGAGCTACTGATAGTATGTGGGTGTGATACATCCAGGCCAATTGACATCCAATGATAGGTATAAATGGAAGAGATTGATACACACACAGGATAACTCATTCACCATTCCTTTCCGAGCTTGAACGACCACTCCCAATCTGCCATCATAAACTCAGATTTCCTAAACAGCTCAGGCCTGGATAAAACTCACCAGCAAAGACTTCACCGTCGTCGTCTACCACACGACTCCGTACATGGTAGCTTCCAGAACGCGCGAGCATGCCGGAAGGAGATTCTTCTGGGTCGAAGTTCTTGGTGTAAGCCTCGCCTTTAGGATGAGGACCATAAGATCCGAGCATCTGCTCCATCTTATCGACTGTTGTCATGGCATATAGTGTCATTCCATCTTTACATGCCGAAAATAGAACCACATACCCTTCACGCCAGCCCGCTTGACCACCTGTATGTACCGGACACCCTGTGGATCGGTCAGACGACATAGAGGGCAGACAGACGGATGCTGCACATACAGAAATGATAGAGTGGTTAACCTTGAACGTGATGCGGACGCTGCGCAGTGTTCTGTTGGCTACCCGCAAAGACGAAAGCGCTACAGCACGTACTTGTATTCCACACCCTCCTTGATAGTAACCGGGTTCTTCTTAATGCTCTCCAGCGCAGTAGGGTCCTGAAGATTCATCTTGAGCTGCTTCCCCGGTGGCAACGAAGACGAAGCAAGCTCCAATGTCAGGACCGTAACCTGCAGATGGACACGTCGGCATAGGCATAGCCACGAGAGGTATTTTCACGACACACCTTCGGCCCACTTGTATTCCCGTCAAGGGCACCCGGCACAATACCCAGACTGGCTTTCCATCGAGCCAAACTCTCGTCCTCGGCATCAAGCTTGGCATACTCGTCGACTGTCTTAACGGCAGTAGGCTTGTATCCTGCGATGTCACTATGAGCTGAAACCACGCAGAAGCAGAGATTCTGCTCTCACCAGGGGTGGCCGAGGGCGCAAGATCGTCTTCTTCGTGCTAAGTATGACCTCCTGTGAGAGAGCGAACACACAGATAAAAAGAGAGTACCGACAGGAGCAGACATGGTTGTGTATGATGATGGTCGATATGCAGAACGGTCTCGAGCGCTTTGCTCTGCGGCATGGTCAATAATCGATCGATTTCCCACGGGTGCTATACGGTCGTTGCCGAAATTAACTTGTTTACTTCCGTCGGGTGAGACACGACCCTTGCATCTCCTCGTACTCCTCGACATCTTATCTCTGCAATTTTCAGGACTTCCTGTCCGCCAGTTTGGCGTCCAATTTAGTTAATTCCGCAGCTAGGGAACTCTGTACAACCGTGCTCCACAGCGCGTGCATGATCCAGATGCTTGCAATTGATCGATCGACATTTCTTTAAGTTAACTCGTACTCGTACCCGTACTCGTACTACGCAACGAAACAGAACTGGTACACTATACAGGAACATGTGAAGCAGTCGTAACATGATGTACATTATGTCGCCTAGGATGGGTGTAAATCAGTCCGCAGTAAATCCCTAGTTGTCTTGGACCCCGACGGGAGGGTGCATGCCGTCTAAACAGGCCCAGTTAAGCCAAGCCCACAAAATAGCCGAGGGTGAAGTGCCACATACCGCCTTTGAACCAGCATTTTCCCTTGCTAAGATGGAAACATCTGATCCCACTAGGACAGACATGACCCTGTGATATACATTTGAATTTCGTAGAACAACACAGAACAATCTCGGGAAACAATCTTACCCAGCAACACTTATCACCATAGGGGCAGTTCAGACCTAGAAACTGTCAACACGATGTGTGAAGGCATGTCCACGGGACAGACCGTTTTTCAAATAATTACAAGGGGCTTTCTTTGCGTTCTTTGCCAACGTATCCAATTGTTCAGGAGTCAACAACCAATCATGGGAATACTTGCATCCGACCTAGATAATAGCTGCGATGAGATACGTCAACAAATATGAAGCATGACAACGACTAACGCCCTTCGAACAAGTCATCAAATAATGCTCGTTGCACGGCGGTGGTGTTTCTGAAACGAAGTGACAAGTTAGGCATCACACAGCATACCGAAATATGATTGATTCAAGTGCTCACGCTTATGAAGCGGCTAAATACAATGTTGTGAGCGCCGCCTGATGACTGAGCATAATTGGCTCACCTTGGTAGGATCAATAGGTCTCGGAACACCCCGTGCAGCGGTAGGGACGGTAGACTGCGTCTCAGACTGCGGGCTTATCAGCCCTCCGTTGGTGACAACGTTAGCGTTGTTGAGCCCAATCAGCGGTCCAGGACGCCTCGGCACATAGGCCGGCCTTTCGCTCATGAATAACCCGTCCACCTGCATGAAAGGCACGGGCAGTTGACGTATATCCTCCGTGGGTTCAGAGGAGCCCTGCATGAGCACCAGCTTTCCCAACAGCTCTTCCTTCTCCAGCGTCGCCAGCGTCGACGTGTAACTATCATCGGAGCCTTTTATATGGGACGGACACCATGGGCGTCAGCCTCGCTATGACAGACTATGTGGCGCGCTACTTACCACCGAAGAAGACGCGCAAGGTCTGCGGGAAACGAGTATATGTTTGAAGATATTCTGTGAGAGAAGTTAAGCTTGTGTGAAAGGGTACGGGAACAGATCATTTTACCTTTGATTTTTGCGTCGGTGCCCTCCCTTCCAACATCAATCAAGAGGAAACGTGGAGAAGCTTGACCGAGGCCTGCCAAGAATGCTTCAAATTGCTCCGCAGAACATATGCCTTCGTCTAACAGCATGTTGAGCAGGCCTCTTTTATTAAAGTAGATGGTGACCCAGAAGGACAATCGTCCGAACACCTGGACATCTTCCTGTGAGAGATACTCAGCAATTCCCTTCGTAAGCTCTTGCGCCGCCTGGCGACCGCCTTGATGGCCCTGTTCTAAGAGTGTCCGACTGAAGACATTCGCGTCCCCATCGATAATGCAGAGGATTAGCGGGTTTTGGTTCTGCGGGGTGGGTGAGATGAGGTTCGTCAGAACACAGACTGGAAGACGGTGGACTGACCTTGAGGAAGCCTAAGGTGGAAATCTGCCTGTTAAGCGTGGAGACCTGCGCGTTATGCGCCTTCTTATCGCGTTCTGTCGCCTCGAGTGCGGAAGCGTGCGCCTGCTTCCAGACGGAGCGCTCGACCTCCAGCTCAGCAACTCGAGCCTCGAGTTCGGCATTCCGCTTAATGGTGACGGTGGACAGATCTGCATGCGTGTGACACGTGTGAGAACTTAAGGAACGGCTAGATTAGACAGAATACGCGTACCGAGGAGCCTGGTGAGGGCCTCATCCCTGGCGGACAGGACAATCGAGGATGAGCCAGGGACGGAGGCGGAGACAATAGAGCTCACCACAGTTGCTGATTAACCTCCCCCACGGACGGAGCAGCCATTTGAATAATTATTAGGATGGGGAATTTAAAGAAGGAGAGACTACTGAAGGAAAGGAAAGGAGGAGGGGCGAGCGAAGGAGGGACTTATAACGAGGGAAGCATGATGCCCGGTGGTGGCAGGCATACTGCGGGAATGAGCAGGCTAGATGCACCAGGTAACTTCTTTTCCAGAATAACGGACAAGACAAGGGAAGTTGATAAATTTGGACATAAACCTAGTCGGCTTCCACTCCCACGAATCCCCGTGCATCTCTTCCACGCCATCGTTGCATGTTCGCGCTCTCCTTCACAATCTCAGAGATGGCTCAGATACAGCCCATAGATTGCTCGCAGAATCACACCCATCTCACACTCATCATTCGCTTCGAGATTCGTATTATCCGACAGAGTAAGGGAACAGAAGCTATCACGCAAACCCTGTGGCGCCAAGTTCTCGATGAAGTCTCTTGTCAGCGGTGTACGTTCATTTCAGGAGTGCAACCGAGATGAAAGCTGCTTCGAGACAACTCACTGCCCCTCCACGGCGCGAAACACCGTCACGCTGTCGCGAGGCCACGGAGTTGCGCCGCACATCAAACCCACTGGTATTTCAGCTGATGATCATGTGATGAGTTTGCATATTGTATCGGCGCTTTCCTGGAAATTTCACGGAGAGTTTGATGCTGCATTTTCATGCCGCGGTTTTGTGCCTCGCTAGTTGCTCGAGGCAAAGATGCCGTGACCCTCTAGGTCGATATGCCCACGGCACAGTGCCTCTAAAATTGGCCAATGAGAACCAGTCCTGCGGCCTGATCAAGTGTTACCAAGTGGACATTGGCGTCAAGAACACGACTTACGTGCATCCAGACAACACCCACTGGTGCTCCGTCGAGGCCCTCGTTCGTCTTGCATAGAGAGAGCGCGAGCAATATTCAAGAATGTAGTGACTGCGAGAATGCGTAAAATTCGAGACATTCAAGACGGCTTTCCGCCACGACGGGAGAATCCGAGGCTTGTTCTTGTAGTGGCGCCATTGCACTGGTTCTAAGCCGCCGGCACGTAAGACCGAGGGAACTGCCTTGATAAAAGGCTGCGATCCTGATGACAATATTGGCACAAAGCGATACGACCGGCAAAGACGGCGAAGGCTCCTTGCAGATCGCTCCTCAATAGCACCGCGCCGGTGATGCTAGTTTATTCCGACTCGAGGTACGAAACCATGTCGGGAGGGATCCCCGAATTCCCCGACCAATATCGAATTCGCAGGTGACCTATGGCGTGTTATCGAGCCTGGATCTCGGAGTTCACGCCGCCGATGTCTTCGTCGAGACGAACCGAGCATCTTCCTGTGCATTCAAGGGCAGCGGTAATACCTCTCCAAGGCGCTTGAAAGCGAAGGGGCGTCAAGCCTGCAAGCTTCAGCGGCCAAATTCTCCCACCTATTGAGGCGAGAATGGCGAGAGTATCCCAGACGCGTGACTGATCCCAACAACTGTTTCGAGACAGTCACTCCATTGACCTTGTTTGAGGTGCATCAGGCAGGGGAAAGAAGTGATCATGAAACGCCGCAGACAGATAGCGCAAGAAGAGAACCTGTTCCATTCTACGCAGCTGCGACAACATGACCGGCTTCAGACCCGTTTCCGAAACACACTTCGCACAAGTCCATGTACAGCGCGAAGCACTTATCCTGGACCAGATCACTTTGCAGTGTGGAAAAACCAGTGCGAAGAGCTCGTTCCGAAGGACCAAGACGTGAAAGTGACAGCCTGGGAAGATGGGTGGGCCAAGCGATGCAGGATGATACTCATGATACTCACATGTCTTGTGAGCGCACAGACAGCACTTCTTTGAGGTGGAAGATGCACTTTACATCAACCTGAAAAAAGGCAACGACCACGATCATTCACCGGAGATCGTGTGGTTCAAGTGATACGTGTGGATGACATGACGAGGAGGCCCTGACTTACAAATGACAACCCAGTTGGCCCAGAGAATACAAAGACACTCAATTCAGCTAGATCCTGACCGAGTGTCGCATATGTATCGCCGGTGTAATTTCAACGGAGTTGGTTCGAACACAAGTCAATCACGCGGTCACATTCTTTACGGTCACGGTCTCTTTAGAGCTCCGCGATGCGCCACAACCGCGAAAAGGACCCACAAAGGCTCGCGCTCAACAATCGAACTCCAATAAGGACACCCACATACAGCAGTTGCGGTCCCATTCGTTCTTTATCCGAGTAGCTTGCCTATGGTATTGTTCGATTTTTTTGGGAGAACAGATGAATGGTGTCAGATGACCGCTCGAGTGGCTGGAGTGAGAAGTTACGCAGCTGTCTCGGTTGTCGTGTCCTGTGAGCTCACTCTATCGGAAACACGGACTGATTTCCCGGCTGACATGGTCATCGATATTCATCGCAAGGATGCTGACCATTTCCCTCTCAGATATCGGTATCCGTCTGCACTAGCCTTGACAGATGATTACCCATTGCTAAAAACCCCACTTATATCAAACGGTTTGATATAGTAGCGTCGATGAGCGCTGTGGAGAGCGTGCCGGACTACTGTATCATGGGGTCCGTTTTCAAGCTCGCCTCCAACATTGCGGCTTGCCGTGTGGAGAGGCCTCCGTCCTTCCATGCTATCCTCGTGACGTTAGAAGCTCTTGCGGGCTTCTCCTCTGCTTCGAATATAACGCCCGTGCGGGACCATAAAGCACGCTTCGCACCGCCTCTTGCAGTGCGACGATGTCCTTCTCTTCGTCTCCCAAAGATGAACCTAATATCAAAGAACCGAAGACGGAGGTCGTGGAGACGTCTGACTCTGATTACGACGCCGCAGTGCGAGCTGCTGCACCGGCTTTGCGCGGCCGTCAATTGACGGCGGCGCTCGCCTTTGTTGCAGGAACCGGCTTCACATTGTTTGGGTGAGTTTTCCCGTGATATCGATGTCAGCTACAGGCTCTGATCCTGTATATGCCACGAAGATACGATCAAGGAGTGATGTCCGCTTTGTTATCGGCAAAGCAGGTAACGCGATGCCATCTACAGGTCTCCCAGTTCCGTGCTATTGACACCATTGTATTAGTTCGAGATTGTTTTCCCGCAAGTTGTCGTCGATAGTAACCATCCAAACCATGCTACTCTCCAAAGCTTCTTAGTGGCTATTTATGTAGGGGTTTCCACTATGACTCTATGGCACCTTGCTGTGTCCTATTTTATTGCCCTAAAAGAGTCTACTCGCACTTCCTGTACTTCATGCTGATTTCCACAAATATTTCTGTAGGAGATAGGTTGTCTTATAGGCGCCTTATCGAATTTATGGGTCGGCGACTTCTTAGGTCGGCGGAAGACAATCGTACTTGGGGGCGTGATCATGATCATTGGTGCCATACTCCAGACAACGTCTTTCAGCTATGCGCAGATGGTGGTCGCACGCATTATTACTGGTCTCGGTAACGGACTGAACGTGAGCACTTGTCTCATCAATAACTCTTCGTCCTTCGTGAAGCATTAACGCCATCTTGCTGCATTGTTACGATGATGAACAGACTTCCACAGTACCTTCGTATCATGCGGAGTGTTCTCCGGCTGCTCGGAGAGGCAGTCTCATCATGGTCGAGGGAAGTCTCATTACGTTTGGCATCATGATCTCGTGAGTCTCTTGTTGGTTGCATCCCGCATTGTCAACCTGATTACCTTATAGATATGTATTACGTGTATGAATTACTATCAGTCGACTGGCTTATTGATGTACGATTCATTTAGTGGATAGACTTCGCATTGTGAGCACCCAAGTGACGCTTTACTATGCGATAATTACCTAACGTCAATATGCGCTTAATTCATTTTAGTTTTTGGATATCAGGTTCTTCTGCGCAATGGAGAGTTCCCGTTGCACTGCAGATTGTGTTGGCGTTCATCATGATATGTGGCATCTCATTTGCGAGTGATTTCGCGTAATTCATTTCACAGTGTTGCTAATCGAGACAATGTAGTTACCAGAGTCTCCTCGATGGTGCGGAAGATCATGTTGTCATGATGCTGTGTTCTTATTAGTCTTCAGGTTGGCCAAACATGGTCGAAATATCGAAGCTCTGGCGGTTATCTCAGCGCTGGAGGACAAACCTCACACCGATCCGTCGGTGCAGCAGACATATCTCGGTATCCGAGAGGCTGTTGCTGCAGAAACTCACTTCGGCTCGTCGGATACCTCCCCTCTTAGGGAAGTGTTCACAGGCGGACGGTCGCAAAATTTCCGACGTGCATTTTTAGGCGTCGTCAACCAGTGCTTCCAACAGATCACGGGCATAAATATCATTACCTAGTACGCTCATTAATCTTACTTTTCTTGAAACAATCGTCTGATATAGATTTCTATGCAGTTATGCTGTACGCATCTACTATACGGTGTTTTTACCAAAAGGACGTTGCTAACACATTGCTAGACTCTCTTATTTGAGCGTCTTGGCATTAACGATGTTAAAGCACGCATCATCGCCGCTTGCAACGGAACAGAGTATTTTTTGGCCAGCCTCATCGCCATATTCCTGATTGACCGTGTGGGTCGGAGGAAGCTCATGCTCTTCGGCGCGGTCGGCCAGACCCTCACCATGGTACTCCTCGCCGTCCTCGGAAGCATTGACACGCCTGGAACCCAGGTTGCCTCGGCGGTGCTGCTATTCGTTTTTAATTCTTTTTTTGCCGTCGGGTGGTTGGGCATGACATGGTTATATGTAAATTGCCTGGTTTACCATCGCATGCAGCTTTCACACTCACGCGAATATTAGCCTGCCGAGATTGTCGGTCTACGCATACGGGCACCGGCGAACGCATTCAGCACGGCATCAAACTGGATATTCAACTTCATGGTCGTGATGGTCACAGGGCCGTCGTTCAATAACATTAATTGGGGAACATACATTGGTGCGGTTCGCTCCGCCTACTCTCTGTGACATATTCTTAACTATTCTGGCGTGCAGTTTTCGCCTCGCTTAACGCGTTGATAATTCCGGTGGTATACCTCTTCTTCCCGGAAACGGCTGGTCGTTCATTAGAAGGTCCTACTCAAGAAAAAATTGATCATCCACTAAATGCTTACACTCAAATTACAGACATGGATGTTGTCTTCGCATTGGCTTATAACGAAGGCATATCTCCCGTCACGGTGTCTTTGCGGAAAGACGTCCCATTGGCTGGGACGCCCGAAGCTGATGAAATTCTTGGTATTAGATCCAGCGATAATTCCATTAGAGAGGAACGAGACAAGGAGCGGTGAAGGATGGAGATGGCCTCGATGGAATAGTAGCACGAAGTAACAGTGCGTGTATATCACGTGAGAATGCGCCACAGACGCGTTTGCGGAGATTAAAAACGCGTATCGTGAGAATTGGTTACGTGGACGCGTAAAGCGCGGGTGTCGCGTCGCATTGTCTTTTTTGGTATCAGCATCTAAGTTCGACTTCCTTCGTTACTGCTAAAACTTCACGTGTCTTACGTGTCTTTCATCTCCTTAAACATGTCTGGCCTCTACGCTGCTCTCCGTGTATCGCCCAGGAAAAAGCGCTGTCCTCCCGAAGACGACGACAATGTACTTACTCCCAAGAAACTCAGGAGAGCGTATGTCCTCGTTCTAGCCATCTGTTCCATCAGCGATGAACCTGACCTTATGAACGTTGAAGTCCGCCCACCCCACCGCCGACGGTGACACGTCGGAAGGTCAAGGCTGTCGCCACCTCACTGCCGCCACATCTGGCTCGTCTGCACACCATTCAGACCGCGATACAGCATGCTCTATCGCACGCTCTCGCGACTTGTGCAGTATCCCCCTCCGAGGATACAGGCATCGTTCGCAACGTGCTTAACCACTATTCGCTAAGTACTTACACCGGCCTCACGACCAAATTTGAGGTCGACGACCTGCTGAGGCTTTGCTGGCTATGGGAATGGGATGGCAAAACCCTCTCGTCTGCTGAACGGCCCAGTAATGGGAAGGGGAAAGCTGACGATGATGATGAGAATCCTTTCCTGGATACCTATCAGCCTCCCTCATCCGCGCCCAAGGACTGGACGCGTGGTTCCATGGGTTTTGTCGTCAGCCAGACGAGTCACCACTCCAAGTCTGCGGGCACAAGGGTGCCTGCCTATGGACTTGGTATTGAGGTCGAGATGGACATCGATAAGGATATGAAGGGTGGTATGGCTGCTGTCGCTCGATGGACTGCCGCGAGTGAAGCACGGCGCAAAGAAGTACTCAAGAAGTTAGAGGGTTGGGTGGACGTGAGCGATATTATTTGACAGGACCAGTGCCCGAGCTCACAAGTGTTCATTGTTAGCTGCATAAGGATAAATCATCTGTCCCGCAAATCCCGTTAGCCGATCTCCCTGACCTACCTGCTGCATCGAGACCATCGGCCCTTACTCGCCTCCTTGCCTCTTCCTCTCCCAAGACACCTTCTTCCGCGTCCATTCTCGCGACACCTAGTTCGCCGACTCGCTCTCCTTCAAAGTCACCATCAAAGAAGTTACGCGATTTTGCGATCCCATTCCCCATCACCCCATCCAGCAAAACGGGCACACCGTCCAAGAACACGATTCTCTTCCCCAAAACACCATCATCGCATCATGATCGCATAGAGTCGCTTACGAGCCTCCTCACACCCACAAGCTCCCGGTCGCCCTCGGTGTCTGGTCCCCGCACGCCGACGTCCTCGATATCTGTGCCCTCGACGCCCGTTCACCAGCGCGGTCGAACTGCGTCTACTCTGCCGCAGACTCCGACCAGTTCGCGGCGGCAGGCGTTATACGAACGAGTCCGGCAGCGCTCGCTTAGTTCGACGCCGACAAAAGCAGGTCTGGACGGAACGAAGATGACTAGAGACCAGTTCCTGAAACTTAGCCAGGACGAGATGAGGAGACGCTGTCTATTGGGGCGTCTCGCGGATGTAGCAGAAAGCGTGTGGATGTATGTTGCACATCTCTTCGACGTCGCATTCCAATGAGTACTAACACACTTTTATTCGACCTTCAGGCTGTTCTCAAATCCTGTTGGCTCCACCTCCGCACCGACTTCGCGCAAACGCAGAGCATTACCAGCTTCTGAGGTAGCCGCGGCGGTGCTCAAATCTTCTAAGGTTCCGATCTCCTCTGCGGAGGCGTCCGAGTCACTCGATCTTTTGGCTTCGTTATGCCCCTTCTTTCTGCGGCCACTTAACATCGCAGGTGCAGAGTGGCTGGAGATGCCTGCCTCAAGCACAGCGGAAGAGGAGCCTAGCGGTAGTGGAGGTGTCGACAAAGTGTTCAGCAGTCCTGGGAAGGTCAAAACGAAGAATGAAAGTGCGGAAGAGGTCTTGACGAGAAGTCCGCGGAGGGTAAAGCGAGAGGGCAGAGGATTGAGGGAGGTGAGGGAGAGGATCCGAAGGGAGCTGGAGGACTAATATCTAATATTTCTTGTCTGCAATTTATGTGCTCGATGCTCACAATTTCTCCGATATCTGTAATTGTGCATATATACCTTGTCCAATGTCCATACACTTAGTCTTTGTCATGTCTCGCGGACGTTTGAGTAGAAAGCAGCACACCCAAATGATCATACTTCCATCGCCATAAACTCTGCCCAAATTTCGTCTGCCTTCCATATAGATGATATGTGGCCGCCTTCAAGGTGTATTGCGCGAGCATTTCGGTAGTTCTCCAATAGATACTCAGCCATGCCATTTGGCACCATGTCGTCTCCTCTAGACATGACCACCAGCATGGGCTTCCGCATATGCTCCCCGTCAAGCATTGCAGGATTGAAACCCCAGTCCGAGTGCAGCACCGATGGCATGGTGAGGAATCCCTCCCACGACTTGCTGACGCTGCGCATCATCCCCTGAGCGATTTCGCGCTCGAGCTGGCCCTCGGCGAGCCCGCGCTGGTGCCTCCATTTCTGGAATGTCTCCCGCTCGGACTCGTCCATCTTAGAGAACAAGAACTGGTGCACGAAGGCAGTCGCACCCTCGAGCGTGCGCAACTTGCGCTGGATGATGATCTTCATGGCGCGGGGAATAAGGTTGAATGGTACTAAGCTCGCAGGTGGACCGACGGCAAAGTAGTTGCCCCAGGGCAGGTAGTGCGTGTAGCGTTTGTGATGATGAAATGGGGAGAATGGTGCGATAAGGAGGAGGGCGACGATGCGACGTCCAAGCGGAAATACGTCATAAGACGCACCATAGAGAATCTGCGCTGGGACCGTCCCCATGGATCCGCCCGCAATGTAGAGCTTCATAGCAGAGGTGTCAGGATGTAGGTAATCGAGTAACGCCGAGATATCGGACATGATGCACGACTTGTACGAGGTGGAACGGGGTATAGGAGACGTGTTACCCCAGCCGGGCAAGGTCGGCGCAATGTAGTGCACACCTTTTTCGCGTAGGATCGGCGCGATGCGACAGGCACCGCCAACACTGAATGTTCCGTGCAGCATCAGCACGACAGTCAAGCTCGAGGGATTTCCTGCATCTGCATATGCGATTGTACGGTCACCTGGAAGAGGGAGAAACTTTTCCTGAGGGACCGGTTCAGAGCCGGGGAGCCCAGACTGTGTGATATCGAACAGGTCTCCCATCGCAGGTAGATTGTGAGTGATTGCAGACGGCCTGAGGTAGTCAACGTTCAATGGTAGCGACGTTCTTCGATCAAGCTGTGGAGTCTAGACATATCAGCAACTGGTTCGCTCTGGTAGGCTGGACTTTCCAGGACACACTGAACTCCTGACAAGGCTAGCACCAACGATAAAGTTCGCCAAGTAACAGGGGCTTTATGGCTGTAGCCTCCTCTGAGGCCTGCGGAGGGACATGGGCCAGCTGGTTGACCATGTAGCCACTGGCGGAGAAAATGTCAGATAACCTACGGCGATATGCATATGGACTCAACTTGGGCTGTTGGGAGTGGGAGCTGCCACCTTCATACGGCGCTCGGTAACTTCGAACGATGTACGCATGTGCACGCGACTCAACGAGGGACGTCCACGCAAATCGCAACGACAATGGCAACTATTCAGCCGTGGCAATTGTAAGCTGATCATCGGTAATTCATTGAGGCTAGGCTTGACGATGTTCCCCTCTGCTCGCCTCCAGGGTCAACCTTGACAAACGGGAAACGTTGGAATGCTGGGGAAACATCGCCAACTTTCGCGAAATATCGTCCGAACTTTTTTCCCCCTCTACATTGTACGGCTTCTTGCAATCCCTGTTGTTTCTTCGAAGTAAGCTGGCACACTACGTATCGCCACCTGAATGCTCTCAGACGACATCGAACAGGATTTTGATGATGCATTACAACCCCAAGGCAATCGCAGACACAGAAGCTCATCATGCGATCCTTGGAACTCTTCGGAAATTACCAGTTGAACTCCTCCATGCCATCTTTAGTTTCGTGGATGATCTCCAAGATGCCATATGTTTTTGCCTGACCAACACGACACTCATGCTCATGGGCATTTCGCATGTCAATATTCTCCTCGCGGCTATGGCGGCACGATGGGCAGGCGATCGTGTTATCTGTCTCACAGAAAACACACGAAACGAGGATCTACCCTCAACTCTGTTGACAGAGGCAGAGAAGCAGGAGCTCAGCGAGGTCCACTGGAGCTATCCCAGTGATCTCTTTGGCCTCGTCTGCGACAGGTTTAAGAAACCCACAAGATATAGCGGCGCAGCCTTCCATGTGTTTACAGCCCAATTAGGGAGGCTTGAAAGCCAGAGGTTCGACATGCTGTCCATACCGGACTATCCCAATGACCCACCGTGGGTGCTCTGCAATTTATCCAAGGGCGAGTACTTTAGGGCGGAGGCCGTTCGAGATCTCACAGGACATGCTTTCATTGGACCATTTAAACGGAATCGAACCGGGGTGGGCCTGGGAGAGATTCTGTTGTTTCGAATATGCCTGTCGCCTGCTAGCATGTACAAGGGAAACATACGTCCTGGTGTGTGGGCTGGGGATCGGTTCGCCATCACCACGGTTCGAGGGATGGAGCGTCTGCGGGGAACAGCAGCCTGGAAGGATATCAGCGAGGAGATTACAAAGGAGCTGCTAGCAATCGTAGAAGATACCTACGGCGATCAGTGGATCGAGTATGTGTGAAGGGCGGTGGAGGAAGACCTCCCAGCTTACGCATATTAGTACATGATATCTGAATCCTTTCACAGTTTCCATATGAATACCAAGGGCTATGTAGTCGTATGCGCGTTTATGTAGCCTACACGAATCATCTGTCAGTGATGTTACCCAATATTATACCTCTCCTTCGCTGCCTCTTCGAACTCGCCACAGTTCACCACGTCACCCTCTCTCCGGCTCTGCTCCGCTGCGAAGACCGCCAAATGACTTCGTAGCACATCGCTCACGTCTGTGCCGAAAAGCTCCTGCCGCCCCGTGTGCACTGCCTCAACGAAAGTGCGGATGAGGCCAAGATCACCCCGCCGTGACCGCCGCCCTCGGTCTTGGGCGTGTGCACTGTAGACTGCCGCGTGCGGAAATCCGTAACGGTGAACGTGTTCATATCGCCGACAATCTCGCCAAATGCAAAGTGCAGTCGGGTCTGGCGATCGCAGATAAGTTTCGTGTGTGCAATCATGGTGAATGAGGCAGTTGCCCCGTTGGAGAACTCAAAATTCACTACCTAGGAGGCCATGAGCTGAACTGTTCGTAAGAGAAAGCGAGTGACCACAAAGAACGTACTTGATTGTCACACACGTCATTATCACATTCATATACACATTGGCCATAGGGTCCACCCTGAAGAGCCGCTGTGATATTCTCAATGTCTGGGACCCCATCCACAATAGTGCTCGCAGGCCACTTGGTATTGCCCTGACAGACGGGCTCTAGATAAACTGGGTATGGTGACACATCACATCAAAGTCTATCGGAATGTGAAGTAGAATCAAACATACTCTTCTTGGCGCTGTAGGCACAGTCACGCTCATACGCGCAATCATAACAGCGGGTAGCAGCGCCTGCTTCCGCGGGCTTCCCCGCCTTCCGAAAGTGCTGCAAAGAACCAAATGACGAAACGCGAGTTGGACGCTCAGGTGATAACCAATGACATAAGATATCGATGTCGCTAATGACAAAATGATATCAAGGCGGGCGGGTGAATGAAGGATAAAAACGTACTGGCAACTCTTGGTCATCAGCGAAAAGCAGCTATCCTTCTCCTTTGCCCAATTGCCTCGGACATATGAATGAGCAAAATGGTAGTAACCGACTGGTTCGACATGAACGACATTTATGAGCTGACCCAGTCTTCCTGAGCGAACAATTTCCGTTAAGGCCCTATTGTAGGGTGAATAGCGCAAGACTGTGCAGTGTATCAGCATGAATTCACCATTGTCGTTGTACTAAGCGTGCGATATACACACCATGTCCCATGCCAAAGATAATACCTGCTTTCTTCACCGCAGCTTCCATCCTGATACATTCTTCGATACTTGTTGCCATAGGTTTCTCACACAAGATGTGATATCCCTGCTCAATGAAAGCCAGCGTGACCTCCAGATGCATATGGTCCTGAACCGCAATAATAACTGCGTCCGCTAGACGCTTCCCAATCGTCTTGATAGTGTCCTCTGAAGCTTTGAGCAAGTCTTGCCAAGATTGGAATATCAAAGTCGCGTCGACAGAATGCGCATTGGCTGTGATAGCACGCGTCTTCGGACGCGGCTCTGCAATGGCTACGACCTTGCATCTGCTGGGCTCTTGCAATGCATATTTCGCGTAGCTCTGTCGAGTCGACAAGTGAGAAGGGCTTCAGTTCCGGCTGCGTAAAACATAAGTATCAGTACGTACCTTGCCACGTTGCCCGCATCCGACGATGGCAAGGGTTACGGGCTCGGAAAAGTACGTTGCGACGTCAATGCCCATGCTGGAAGAGTGATCACGCAGCCGCAGTGAACGTCTCCAGGCGCTTTTAACAGAGTTAGACAGTGGCATATGATCAGCGGTCCGAGTGAATCAGGCCTCGAGGCGAGCCCGCAGTCTACCGTAGATTGCAGTTCGGCACAGAATATGAGAGATAGGCCTGCAGCAGAGAGATAGAGGGTCAGATAGGACAACGACAATATCTAGACAATATTGACCATGTGCAGAAGTTGTGCCATACAATCACACTGCACCTTCCTTAGCCCGATATAGCATCCGGTTGATATGGCGAATAAGCAATGTGCGGCCGGATACACCAGGAAGAGCATAGAGTAATTTTGCAAAGACGTGCATGATAATATGTCCAAAAAGCCAAAAAGTCAGACGGAGTGAAAGCGGCAGGTCGGCGACTGTGGCTGAAACTTGTATGCATGCCTCGTCTCATTCCACGACTGCTGCAGAGTCTTCAAAATGCACCCTCTCGACGACCTCTGCTCAAAGTGACGAGACCTCCCCTCGCAAGATAACACGTCTCTCATCTCCTCCAGATCGTCCTGATATTTCCCCGGAAGGCCGAACAAAGTCTATACTACTGGAACGCCATAACCTTAATCTGATCCTTCGTGCTAAAAGATATCGACGGCATAAATCTCTCGCTCCCAAGGTTCGGATACCCAAGCGATGGACAGCGCAGAGAAGGGGAAGCCTTATGGTAGGCGAATTGCCCCGAGAGATGACTCTTGAGGAGAGGGTTTGGTGGGCAAATCCCTACTGTACGTTCCCATTCACGCATCGTAGTCGTGTTTTGACGAGTCCCAATATAGTGAGGATGCTATCTAGTCCCTTGAGGAAGTGTTTTGAGACAGAACAAATGTTACCCAGAGGTATGCGTTTGATTTCCTCGAATCAAGAGCCTATTTAACACCTAGACAGACTTCTTGCTTCGGCTATCCGCCATGCGAGTGAAAACTCCTCGTCTTGGAAAACCCGCTCAAGCTCTCTTTCCAGATGGGTTGGAGCACCCCGCTTTCAGTGGTCACAAAGCTGGCGTTGGTCACTATATAATCTGCTGGAAAGATGCGTTCAAACAACTACAGGAACGAGGCTAGTCCCATCTCTCGAGTGCCGCGTTTCTACTGACTATTGAGTGCCTCTGACGCTTATTCAGGTTCATACAGACGCCTCTCTTCGAATGTGTTCATGCATTCTCTGCTTGAGCTGCAGATCGGACACCTGCTTCGCGTGCGTGTCCTGCAAGAACTGAAGATCTTGGCCGATAGACTGCAGCGTAGTCCAAAAGCTTTAGAGTATACGCCATCGCTGAGGCGGTTGACCCGCGTGGAATGGAACAATGTCAACCTCCGGTGTCATTCCGTATGAAAATGCAGTGGCGGTCCTGGTTGTCCCCCCACTGAACAAAAATCGGGAGACAAAACAAAGACCGAAACCATCGTTTGCTGCGACACCCACAGCAGAAGACCTGGAAGTTGCTAAGGACCTTCCACCTCCGCCACCTGTATCAGTCCTTCATCCAACAGCCAATGTCGACATGCTCGAAGAAGTTGAGGATGTACCGAACCTCCTTCCCCACTCTAAGGTCCCACTATACAATGGTGTAGCGCTCTTTCCCTCACGTCCTCAGCGCGCAGCACTGCACTCCGCGCTTTTGCGCATTCTCGATCTAGAGTATCAAAAGGCCCCCAAGGACAAGAAAGCCGAGCGAGGCCACGGTGAGCAGAAAGGAAGCCACGCATTTTTGTTATGCTCCGACGCAGCGACGGTGCTGAGGGTAGACACTGTTCCCCTTGCTATCGCATTATGGAGGGTACGCATGTGGGAGGGTGGAGGAAGGGAGGATTCGGCGGATCCGACGGGTGGTTGGACGTTCAAACGTTGGTAAAGCCCGATGTTATTGCTAGTCATGCGGGATCGTTGTATCTTGAAAGGGTTGGTGCAACTCCAGGCTTAATCGAGAATCACAGCGATAATGATCTGATATGCGATACAAATATGGATACCTACGCCTCTACAATCATTGGGACAGCTGTGTCCTGAGGCTTCACAGACGAGCCCAGCACTCCTTGCCTTGCCAAAATTTGGGCAGCTCATTTCCAGGGACAAACAACCGCTCTACGCCATCCTCTGTTATGACGCACATACGAATAACGCCTCCTGATGAGCCGTCTCTCGACATCGCCAGTGCCAGAGCGTCCATGATATGGTCAACACAGATCTGAAAAGTCAAGAGCAGCCATGCACGTACTGTTCTTGACGAATTCTACTGTTTGATCTCTGCTCCATCCCTCCTGGTACGTCGCGTCACAGTAACCGTAGACGTACGTGGAACCAGATCCTTGCACCAAAATCTGAGTCGCGAGAATCAAGGACGAAGGGCAGCCATACCTCCGATTGCCCAGGGTTGCCGGAACAGTCCGCCACCAAGAGGGATGTTGTACACGCTTGGGCCTGATTCTTTGTCCCATCCTGCTACAATGATACCTGCCGAGAGGGCGTCCTTATTCGTATAGCATAATTCCTGGAAAACATTCGCAGCGGTATGTACGGACGGCGGGGCGCCTCGTGTTTGTCTACCAACATAAGAATTAAGTAGCAGACACAACATGAGTTTGCAGAGGACATACGTTTGAATCTGCAAGTAGTAGTGGACAATGTCTGCGATAGCTTGTGTGTCGGCAGCAGACCCAGAGCGGCAGCAGTAAATTCGATCGTGGACGTGCGTTAGCTTGTCTGTAACACGGTTCGCCTGTAACGACATGAAGTCAGTCGAACAGAAGGGGATGCCATGGTACTTACGATGTAGCTCCCAGTGGTCGTACGACTGTCTGCACCAACGACTACGCCGTCCTTGAATTGGACAGCCATGATCGAGGTCTGCGAAGTACATCGTGAGCTAACAATGATAGATGCACGGATAGTGTGCGAACGCACGCCGAGGTTGACTTCCCCGGACTTGAGTCTGTTGATATCGATTGTCTCCATGAGTGAAAGGTAAGGGCTGCAAGTGGGAGTGAGGGAGGAACAACGGAGTGACGGTGGCTGGAAAGGATGAGATGACGCGTCGACGCGCGTCGCGGGCTTGCTGCCTTCATCCTCTCTGCATTTCATCAGGTCCTTTTCCCCGCCACCCGTTCAATTCACCACCCTCACACTGCTTGCCATGGCGCGTCCACAACTTGCTGCTATGTACCAAGAGCTCCAGAGAGCATTCACTGCACGGCCATGCGATCTGCAGACATGCGGCGTGCTGCTCGCCAAACTCAAGGTCTGCTTCATTGAACATGTTCATAATTTCGTTGAATCTAACGGTGATGTGCTTTCTTTAGATTGGCCTCGTCGAAACTGGCCTGCTAGTACCACACGGAAATCCCCATCTTGAGGATCTTGTCATTGCTCGTACGGTATGACTGGCTTGCGTTATGGCCAGAACTAATCAGTCCTCGAATTATACAGGTGATATTCTTGAAGTTGGCGCATTTTGGAGCATAAGATCGAAGAACATTCCTTCATTTGACCGCTACTTCTCTCAACTCCAAACTTTCTACAATGACTACAGGCATGTCCACAATAGTTGCGATGTGTTCGTGTTACTGACGTTCATATCGCCCGTGTGACACTGTAATCTCGATGGAAATAGTTCTGTGCTGCCACCATCCCCTCGTGAATACCCTATACGTGGCCTGAACCTCATCCGTCTCCTCACTCAGAACCGCATCGCTGACTTCCACACCACCCTCGAATCACTACCGCTCCCGGCAGATTCCCTGACCGCAAATCCATACATCTCGCATCCTATCAACCTTGAGCGGTGGCTCATGGAGGGCAGCTACAGCAAGGTTTGGAACGCGAGAGAGGAGGCACCTGCCGAGGAATACAAATTCTTCGTGGACAGCTTGATGGGCACGATCAGGCGAGTTCCACTGTTCCAGAAGAACTATCGCCTATTAAATTACATAATGACTTGTTAGAAATGAAATCGCGAGCTGTGAAGAGGCGGCCTACGAGAGCCTGCCTTTGAAGGACGCGGCGACATTACTGTTCTTCAAAAGTCAATCCGAGCTCCTCAGCTACGCGCAGCAGGTTTGTCCCATCGCTTTCCTGAGTGATGCCATACTGACCTGGCCTTCGTGCATACAGCGAGGGTGGCAAGTTGATTTGACAGCAGCCAAGATCATTTTCGCAAAGAAGGGTGAGGAGAAAGTAGAGATTCCACAGGAGAAACTCATTGCGGCAAATCTATCATATGCACGAGAACTAGAGCAGATTGTGTAATTTCGTTGCTCCGGACAATCCTGTTTTATGTACTCGTTCTTCCTGCATCCATGACGCTGTCTGATCGTGCTTATGTCTGGTGTCTGAAGTCCATTATAGATTACACAGGAAAGGTACGACAAGATCATTCGAAATTCTCTAACGCCTCCTTCGCCTTTCGTGCTGCCTCGTTGAAGAGGTCCTGTGGCACCGGCAGGTGGACGCCGTTAGTTTCGCTTCCGACCCAGGTCATCTCTAGCTCGAAGTCTTTCTCCTTGGCATCGTCGTGAACAAGATAGATGCTGTCAATTTATTAGCACCGTACACCGTAATGAAGCAAGATGTGGTCGAACATACATCCTCGCGGCCTCCATTACCGCTTCTCGCAAAGAAAGTTCTGAGAACTTGAGTTTTTCGAGCTCGGTCTTCGCGAGTTGGCGGCCCTTTCCTACTGCTGCTCCATGATAACCCTACAAATGCCTTCAGAATGAATTTCGGGGAGCGTGGAGAAAAAGAACTCGCATAAGACACGCCGCTAGGTTCTACGATGAATAGCGCCGGACCCGTCTCATCTACTGCTCCTAGGATAGTGCTGCAGCCGAAGGGGCGAACGGAAGAATAGAGAGTGTACGCTTGAACGTAGAGTCCTACTCTGTCTACCAAGAACTGTGAATGCGATGAGTTAGACATAAACCTACGCGATCTGGAGGACGACGATTGTGCACCTGCAAAGTTGGTGCTGATCGATAGTGTTCACGGTAGCTGGCTGCCTCATCTCGTGCACGGTTAGATAGATGCCGGCCGTCTGCTAGCAGACCAGCGGTCGCCTGACGCGAGATGGTTAAGTCCGTAGGTTACGATGAATATTGGTAATATAACATTCTACTCACAAGCCCCACATGCTTGTCAATTGTTTGTATTCGCCTATTCGACTCAGAGACGAGCAGCTTGGAATGGATCAGCTTCTCGACCGCTAATACAACTCCGTCCTTCACGCGCAGGCCGATCGCAGTTCTGTAAGACCATCAGTTGCAATTCTTGCACGAAGACAGAAGATTGCAGACTAATCCTAATCACTCACCCAGAGTTCTCTACTGCCTTGTTGGCATACTCGACCTACATCCAGTCATGAGACTCAGGTCAGTGATCGACTACGCGTTCACCACGAGACGCACCTGGAATATACGACCATCGGGAGAGTACGTGCTAGCCGACAGGTCATATCCAGTGCCAATGGAAGTCATCGCGTGTTCCTAGAAGTTACAGTAACGAAGGAGAGAGGATGGAGAGAGGCAAGTCAGTACTAGAAGATCGTTAGGACGCGCAAGCAGTCAATGCCATCGACGCGTGAGCGTGAGAAAGATATTCCTGATCGGGACGCACGCGTTCCAGCGTTAAATGACCGCGTTCGAAGCGGTCGCGCCCCAGACGCGATCCGCTCACTCCCCTGCCCTATCTCCTAGCTCTCATCATCATCAGCAATGGACTCTCAGGATGATTGGGACTCACTCATGAAAGACCACCCTATATTTTCTCTGCCGAAAAGTGTCTCCGGAGCTGCAGGGAAACGAGAAGTCTCGCTCGAGCTTTCCCTAAGCTCTCTCCCTGATTTCACGGACGTCGACCCTCTCCACGATGGACTAACACCTTCAGGGCGCCGTCAAAATATGGTTATCAAGGATGCAGACTTGATTGTGGCTGTTGGTCCAGAAGTCAGGATCACTGCTTTGGGGGACCACAGCAGTGCACGTAAATCATATAAAGTGTGTATGTCATTAGGTGCTACTTTCAGTATTGATCTCATCTGTGCCACTTAGACCCTACATACTCCTAATATCGAATTCGAGATTCATCAAATTGCCTTAAATCCCAATTGCAAGTTGCTGGCTGTTGCCGGTGCCTTTCAAGTGGCAGTGATAGTGTTGCCTCGTACTGGATTTGCACGAATTGTTCCAGAGACAATAGACTGCAAGTAAGCGTTTGGACGGTTCTGTGCATTTTCAGTATCTTCTTACCAAACATTGTGACTTCGGTGCGTAGATCTATCCAAGTCGGACAATATAATCATTCTGCTGGCACATCTGTTCCCATAGCCAAGGTTGACTGGCACCCATGGGGAGAGGGTGGTTCCACGCTGATGGTCATGACTGTGGACGGAAAGTTGCGGTACGTAGCATGAAGGCAAGTTACATGGACGGAACCGTTTACACTAAGTCTCTAGGGAATATGATATATCTGTCAATGCCGAGGAACCACAACAAGTCCTCTCCTTTGTTCCGGAGAAGAGGAAAGGTTCTTACTTCGCGGAGGATTCTTCAGAGCGAGAAGTTGCATCTTTCGCGCTTGGGAAGGGGAGGGCGGATTGGGGGCCACTCACTGTTTACGTCGTTATGAAGAGCGGGGATGTCTACGCCATATGCCCCTACATGCCGAAGAATGCGTGCGTATTGTTGCCGATATCTACTTCTCCATCACTAACCTCTACGAGTGTAGTTCGATACCGTCCTCCTATGTCCATGCATTGGAATGCTTTGTCGCGGCTAAACAAGAATATCTTCTTACCTCCGAAGAAGATAGCTCGTCTTCAAGCAATCATTCTATTTTCTACGATTATCAACATAAATACGTCACTGCTCTCTTGAAACAATTACCCGCAGGAACTGTCTTTCCTTCTGCCTCTCGCTCAGTCTCCATGCATCCGCCCACCACAATTAAGAACCACCCATCTCGTCAAGGTCCATTTTTGCTTCAGCCCTCTCCTAGAACATTAGATGGAAGTGAGGGTGGTGATGCCACCGACATTGTTTATCTGACATTTGGTAGCGATGCCGAAGAAGAGGCTGAAGGTGAGACCGAGAGACTTGGCGTGGTCTTGGTTGCGTTTCAGGATGGAAAAGTGGACGTATATCTGGATGTAGAGAAGGTGGAGGCGAAGTGGGAGAATAAGCAGGTTTGTTAAGACCACGTTATGGTATTGATCTGTAGCTGAACTATTCCCTTTCAGGGTCCAACCGAAGAATTACCGATGCTAGCAGTATACGAGACTATCGACCTGGGCACTGTATCTGCGCTCTCGAAGGTCACCGTCCCAGAATATGATCCGCCACTGCTGGACTTGCTGCAAGGAAATCACCCCGTTCTCTTACCCGATCCCATTCACGATGAAACGGTATATGTGTATCATGCTTTCGGCGTTCACGCGCTTCAGTTAGGATCTTTACTTAAGAGTTTGGCCGTTGCGCTACGAGATGACACTGACAACGATGGCGACTCCCTGGATGTGGCATTACAGAGCATGGGGAACACAGAGGTTCAATCAATCCTGACGACTTTCTCAATTGAGCGAAAGTACGTTTACACATTGTTGGTGGCTCTCATCGTGTATCTGACATTCTGCCCTCAGGTCCTCGAACCCTGTAGTGGGCGTTGCGGTGCCGAATGACGTGTACCTTACTTACAGTATCTTCATTCTGACCTCCGCCATGCGCATCACTGTTTTCCCTCTCAAACTCCAGCCCGATTCCCCTCTTTCAGGACCATCAGAGTTGCCTGTCGAGAGGAAGTCGGTGTCACGATCGTCGAATGCGGCTCCCGAGTCAGGACCGCCCGCGTATGTGTCTCTCCTCAGCGCAGAACCTTTCGTCGTTCCACCTGTTCTCTCCCGCGCTTTGGGCTTGCCATCTAACCCTCGCCTCTCCCTCCCTCCGACTTCCAAAGGAGAATTCATGCTCACTCCTGACACCCTGCGTTACCTCGGCACAACGGTGGAGCGCTTCACAGACCAGATTCATGAAGTGCAGCTGGCGCACCGCGCGGCGGAGTCGCGGGCAGACTTGCAACAGCAGGAGTTCAAGCGACAACGAGACAAGTGCTGGGAAATGATCGACATCATTGAACGATTGAATGGTCCGCGGTGTTTGGAAACAAAAGCGAGGTTGACCAGCGTGCAGGAAGGGCAGAAGGCATTAATGGTGCGGTTAGACAGGATACTGCAAGCGTTGATGGCGAAGGCGTCACCTGAGCTGAGCGAACACGAAACGAAGTGGTTCGATGAGCTTAGGAGGATTAAGGAGGAGGTGGTTGGCGCTAGCAGGTTTGATGACCGATCTCTCGTATTGCGCACCAAGTTGGTACGTACACCGAGCTTGTTATTCGCGCGCGTCATCGCTTATTCGTTGATGACAGCTCCGTCGGGATGTGGACCGCCTTCTTCCTAGCCTCAGGGATATGAACGAAAAGGAGCGCATTCGACAGAAAAGACTCTCAGAGAACAACATGGTGTTAGGACTCTCTCAAGCGTTCGAGCTGGGCAAGCGGTCTAATAGAGAGTACGTCGTTCTGTATTTCGACAGCTTACCTTGCTTAACCATATAACTTCAGACATGCCCGTATCAGCAGTATGGAGGATGAGATACTCCGACTGGCCAACCAACTGGATATCACATTAGCAAGACCTCCTTCCTCGCGAAAACAGGAGCTAGAAAAATCATAGGATGATGTGTGATCTGTATTGTTTTACTTGTTGTACTTATGTTCTCTCACATTTAATCATTTTGGAATGCATGTTCTTCTGATCTCTGCAAAAGGTACCTATGTATTTACTTAGAACAGAGGTACTTATACGATACCGCTTCACACGACCACCTGATCGTCCCACATTCGCTTACTAATTAGTAGGGACTTACGATAAATCCCACGCTACTAATTAGAAGGGAATCAAGCGATTCCTCTTGCCCGTGAAGAAATATCTGAAGATTTCTGAAGATTTCTCTCAGAGTATGCGGAAACATACCACATTTGGTATGTTTTGAACATAGCCCATATGTTTTTTCCTCCGCTACTCCCTCAATTCTGAACAGATTTTCTTCATTTTAGGTTCTTCTGAAAGCGGTTTTCGAGTGGAATTATGTTATGTACATATATTTGTATGATATTAAAATAAAAACATACCATTCTGGGCAACCACCACAGAATGTTCTGCTGCATTGCTCCCTCAAATCTTTACCAAAATTCTTGATTTCTTCATCCCCTTGGTCGCCTTGATGTCTTATTTACTATTCTGACATTGGTTTTGCAGAATGTGTGACGGAAAACATACCATTTCTGGTAGGTGCAGGTTCAGCCACAACAGATTTTCTCTCCCTCCCCCTCCCTCAATACTTCATGGATTCCCTTCGTTTAAAGTTCCCCTTAGTCCTACATATGTGTAATTTAATGTTCTTTACAGTAGAGAGCCCCAAACAAGGATGAAATTCCGTCTGCCCCTGCTTTGCTGGTAGGGATCCCTTCTAATTTGGGATATGAATATTGGACAGAATCTGGAGCGCATGGCACCATCTGAAAGGTGTATTATATCCCAATAAGGAGATGTTTATGCCGAAATATTCCATCCGGTACTCGCTTCAGGACACACAGAACAACCTTGGGTGGCAGTTGCCACACTGATCACCCAATATCTTTCCATCCAGTTGCTCCTTTTTTATATTCCTTTTTAGATACATTCATTCTTGTATATAGCTCTTATAAAAGCCCTTTATCTTATCATTTGAAGCAGAATTGACAATGCTGCATTCCAAACACTCAAATGTCATATTTCCCTATTAGGGACATTTACAACAGCTTTAAACATATAAAAAGCTCCAGAGATATAGTAGTAATATATGTCTACCATATACAACAAACATTATAATAATCTATGAGGAAGTGGAGGAGATATGAAGAGAATACCTAATTGTGGCTGAAACCTCAATACTGCTGTACCGGGCTCAAGTCACCTGTATAGTGAATCAAAGGCAAGTACGCTGATTCCTCAATTCCTCCCTCAATTCCTCATCAATATTTATGACATTGCACTTGTTTAGAAGCTGTTATATTCCTCTATCCTATCCTGCAATCTGATCTTTTATTACATTTCATGTAGTAGTACAATTGTATAATCTATAGGGGAAACTGATAAGGATTCCACCATATGGGGTCATGTCCGATAAGCATGATGGATGGCTAATAATGATGCCCCAATATATTTGAATATGCCACAAAAGTCCGCTGGAAATCAGGGGCCAATCCTATTCAGGAAGGATGCAGGAAATGTTTCAGCCACCCCTGAATACTGTTCTGTGTGTCCTGAAGCGAGTACCGGATGGAATATTTCGGCATAAACATCTCCTTATTGGGATATAATACACCTTTCAGATGGTGCCATGCGCTCCAGATTCTGTCCAATATTCATATCCCAAATTAGAAGGGATCCCTACCAGCAAAGCAGGGGCAGACGGAATTTCATCCTTGTTTGGGGCTCTCTACTGTAAAGAACATTAAATTACACATATGTAGGACTAAGGGGAACTTTAAACGAAGGGAATCCATGAAGTATTGAGGGAGGGGGAGGGAGAGAAAATCTGTTGTGGCTGAACCTGCACCTACCAGAAATGGTATGTTTTCCGTCACACATTCTGCAAAACCAATGTCAGAATAGTAAATAAGACATCAAGGCGACCAAGGGGATGAAGAAATCAAGAATTTTGGTAAAGATTTGAGGGAGCAATGCAGCAGAACATTCTGTGGTGGTTGCCCAGAATGGTATGTTTTTATTTTAATATCATACAAATATATGTACATAACATAATTCCACTCGAAAACCGCTTTCAGAAGAACCTAAAATGAAGAAAATCTGTTCAGAATTGAGGGAGTAGCGGAGGAAAAAACATATGGGCTATGTTCAAAACATACCAAATGTGGTATGTTTCCGCATACTCTGAGAGAAATCTTCAGAAATCTTCAGATATTTCTTCACGGGCAAGAGGAATCGCTTGATTCTAATTAGTAGCGTGGGATTTATCGTAAGTCCCTACTAATTAGTAAGCGAATGTGGGACGATCAGGTGACACGACCGCGTTGCTGTGTCTCAGACGCAAACAGAGCCAATTTCTCCAGAACTATAGGTTCTTCGATTGCCACCTCCAAATAACGGCGAATGTATAGATGCCCAGGGCTGCCGAAATAAACACGACAACGAATAACGCAATGATAGTCCAGGTCGACGCCGCGTTGGTGATCCTGTTGCCGGTGACATTCTGGAGTGTGTAGGCGGTGACACTTGCAGTGAATGCTATGATCGACCACACCAAGAGGACTGGGGGAAGGCTCAGAAGCAATGCATGCCCTTGGAGGCCGAAGGGGTTGTTGCGTGTGATGATCCACGCCACGACTGCCAGAGGTAGACGCGTAGACGCGTTCATCACGTGCCGTATCCGCTCCGCGTCCACCTGCAGGCGCTTTGCTGTTCGCGTCTGCGCTTGAATGGAGTTCCACACAACTTCTTCAATACTTATAAAACCTGCTTCCCTCCTGACGACTTGTTCACGAAATGTTACTCGATTTGCTCCATCAAATGCTGTACTTGTCAACAGCTTTGGCTGATCCTGACCCACCTGACGATGGCGAACCCACATTACCTCCAGGATCTCCGCCGATGCGTACGATGAGCGTGTAATTCGCTATCTCTGTCACTTTAGTTACCGCCTTTATAGAGAAATTTGAAGGCCCATGGTTCGAGACGCAACTAGTACTGTCCACCGCCATCGGTCTTACCTCGTTTTTGGTATTTTCATACTGTCGCACAAGATGGCCATTATTATTTGCGCCTCGGACCAAGTTGAAAGGTATGTCCGAGTGTGCTTCTTCCGACTGTCACTAGCTCAATTAGCTCACTCGCCTCGCAGGATTCTCTCCTCATGAAGCTCATGCACACTCTGCTTTCTTTGGCTGGATTCTTCCAACCATACGGACGTCAGAGTTCACTGTTCTTCAAATAGTAGGACTCGATGCGGCCGTGGTGCGTCCAAGTCTCTAGATTCTCACTGTTATGGATACTGATAGTCCATCATACTATCATCGGTAGCTTCTCAACTTCTATAAGATGTCGTTCTACTTGTTTTCTGTGTGTTCAATATTCGCAGCGACAATACTTATGCCAATCAACTTAAAGGTCCGTTTTGCGACAATATATCGTGAGTGTGGCTGACCCACACGGCAGAACAACGTTGACATTGGTGATGGAAGGGAGGATGGCGAAGGCGATTGGTTAGACGCACCGCCTCCAGATATACCTCCCGAGCGCGATTGGCTCGACCTCATCAGTGACGCTAACTCCTACCTCTCTGTCCATCTGGTGTTCACTTATCTTTTCACTATCCTGGCTCTGCGCTTCATCTATAAGAACTTCAAGAAGTTTATTAGGTCCCGACAACTATTCTCACTGGAGCTCGTTCATTCTATCCCAGCTAGAACTGTCATGGTGACATACCTTCCGGCTCATCTGCAGGGAGACCGTGCCTTGGCGGAGTACTTCGAGCACATGGGCCTCAGCGTGGAGAGCGTTAGCATCTGCAGGGAGGTGGAGTCTTTGAAGCGGTTACTTGATCGGAGAACGAAAGCACTCCTTAAATTGGAGTCCACTTGGGTGAAATACCTCGGTAATCCAAGCGTTGTGGTAACCACCGCACCTGAAGATCAGGATGCTCCGCCATTGGTTGATGTGGACGGTGGCTCTGTGGAAAGTCAGCCGCAACAACTCGTCATTCCTGGTCGCAAACGACCTACCATTCGAACCAAGTGGTTTAGACGAAAGGTGGATGCATTGGAATATTACGAGGCTCAATTCAAGGAAGCCGACGAATTGGTCAGAAGCGCGAAATCTGGTAGATTTAAAGCTACTCATGTCGCTTTTGTCACTTTCGAGAAAATGTCAAGCGCGGTGCGTCATTCTTCCTTGCTGGTTGACATCACTCCATTAACAAGTACGCATAGCAAATCGCTGTACAAATGCACATGCGCCTTACCCCATGCAATGCATGACATACCTGGCGCCTGAGCCTCGCGACATTGGTGGTCGACAATTGGCTACTCTCCCTCCTCAACCGCGTACGAGATTGGATTGTAATGGGGCGATGTGCCTTCTTCTCTTTTTCTGGTTTATACCCATCAGTGCTCTCGCGAGTCTATTAAGTTACAAGGAAATCAAGAGGACGATGCCATGGCTCGCCAAATTGGTCGACCGCAATGAGCAAATACGAGCTATCGTACAAAATTCTTTGCCGTCCGTTGCTATGATCACGTTGAATGCCACATTACCGTTTCTTCTAGAAGGTCCGTCTCTTGTCCGCACCGTTTTCCAGCGCGACTCAGATTGACGTCTCGCAAGGCCTCGCTTACTTTCAAGGATTCCCCGCTCGGAGTTGGATCGAGTACTCTATCATGAAGAAGTGAGTTGACTAGTGTGCTATGACGTACTCTTGTCTTACCTGGACAATAGATATTTCCTCTTCCTCCTGATCAATGTTGTTTTCATATTCTTGGTAGCTAGTACCTACTGGCAGCTTGTCAGAGACTTAGCAAACTCGCCTGCGAAGGGCATTGAGAAGTTGGCCGATGCACTGGCCGCTGGCAAAGCTAGGTTCGTTCACTCATCACTGTTCGTTATACTACAGCAAAAGATAACATAGATCTCGTTAGGCACTTCTTCGTATCATACGTGGTTTTGCAGGGTGAGGATAATCATATGTTGGCAGTGACCACCCAGTTCCGCTGACGAATTCAAATCATAAAAGGGATGGGCATCATGCCCTTGCAACTTCTTAACCTTGGGGTGCTGATTCCACGATTATTTTACCGGATTTTCATCACTCGCACTCCGCGAGGTGAGTGTGAAGACGTGGAGGACTTTCTTGTCTGACCTTTCCGCAGATTTCGCAGAGCTGAATGCTCCACCGATGATCAACTACGGCATCGTATATCCACAAGCAATCCTCATATTCGTGATCACCCTTCTCTATAGTGTCATTCAACCTCTCATACTGATATTCGGCGCTGTCTACTTCGGCGTTGGCTATGTGGTATATAAATACAAGCTCCTCTTTGGTACGGCTCCCCTTTCCTCTGTTATGGATCGGTCTTTGACTTGGATTACAGTGTTCTACAAACCCTATGAATCTCAAGGACAAGCATGGCCAATTACATACATACGATTGATATGGGGCGTCATCATTTTCATCTTGTTCATGACGGGCATCTTCATCTTGAAGAAATCCTTCGTTCTCGCAACTCTCCTGGCACCACTATTGGCGGGAACCTTACTGTGGTCGTGGTATACAAATAAGGAGTTCCAGCCGTTGAGCAAATTTGTCAGCTTAAGCTCCGTGAATGAGGTCCAACGAGGTGAAGACACGGCTGACGTCGTTCGGCTCAGAGCTGGACATCCAGTTTCACGGTCTCAAAGGTACATCGCTTGTTGATTGACTTATCCGATTCATGTATAACCTCCTCTACAGCAATCTGAATCGCAGACGCTACGCGCAGAACGATGAGACGCTTTACGTGGCGCCTGAAGACGAGCGAACCGACTATGTGAGTAAGCCAGTTTGCTCTCCAACGAATTATTGGTTCTGAACTCTTTTAGTCACAACCTCCGATGGCCAACTGGTACAGCGGTGTTCTCAAGTGAGTAATTTCGTTGTCAACGATCATACATTTCCTCAGTCCTTCATATAGTACGGGGAAACGACGATATGGACATCCGGCTGTCAATGGAGTATTACCTGTGCCGTGGCTTCCATTGAAGAAAGGGCAAAGTCTTCTCCAGGGAAAACGTCCCAAGACGTCACAAAGTGACAACCAAGCGGTCGTCTTGACCTTGCGGAAGAAGTATAGCGTCGTGAGAGAGGACAGTCAGGAGGAGACCAACGGAAATGGTGCCGGAGATGAAACCGCAGTCGCTGGGAGCAGCACACAGCAGCCCGACCAGACCTTACTGGACGTGACTAGTGTGAATCCTTGGCGCGAGTCATCACCCCGTCAACCCCGCCCTCCTCGCTCGGACTCTGCCCCCGCAGCTGTTCATATCCAGCGCCGTCTTAGTTATGATGCTGGATCGGGAGTGATAATTCTTCCGGAGGAGGAGCAGTGGATAGAGGGAAGCGGTAGCGATTCCGACGAGGATTACGGCGAGATGCAGAACTCTCAACTTACGGACACGTCAATCAGGACAGAACAAATCGAAAGCCGATCTCCCTCTTCACCATCCGGCGCCCCACCTTCTAAACGCTACAGTACATACTATCACCACCCTGAGCGGCGACGACAGACATACCCACGCTCATGATCGCATCAACGGATAGCGAAAGTTTCGCGATATATTACGGCTTTATGCTATCTCCAATCTACATTCAATGCTGTATGTATGTGTACATAGAACACTATTTTAACGGTAGTGCGAGATGACGTATAGATGGTGTTTGTGGCACCGTCGTTAACGACCCAAGTGCGTAAATGCATCGCTTCTGTCATCTCAGCTATGGTTGTGGGTCTAGTGATGTAGAGGGTGTTCTCTGCTGTACATCTCACTCAGCCGGGGCCGTCACTCCAACTGCTCCAGATGAGACGCCAAAACAGCGGTGACGATGAACGAGGCCAACACCAGCTTGTCAGGGGATCCTGCGCTCAGCTGCGTGTCCTATGCTCCTTAGATAGGCTGTTCGTGATCTCGGGGAGTTGCGGCGACACGGGTCCTCACAATTCACCTGCGCGAACACATGGTGACACGAAGAACGGACCTAGGAAACGTAATTTCAGAAAGGATTAAAGTCTCAAATTTGCCAGCTAGACGTCCGCTCAAGACGGAGATATTCCTCGCTTCATTTCATCGTCAGGACTACTTGACGTTATCATCATCGGATGTTAACAATAACGTCGCATTTGCTGCCATGGAATTATCGTATGAAAAACACTTTCCCAACCGCCATGCCAGCCGCATGCTTTGACCCTTCCGCGGGTTCTTTCTGTTGAACTGATACTACATGGAAAATAGAAAATGGCCATTTGAAATACATCAAAGATTGCTTCTGGAGTTGCATCTAGGACTCTAGTGTGAATGAGCTCACTGGACTGGTATTCTTATGTGGTGCCTGTAGCGCGGCAGAAATCCCGGTAATCGATCGTAAGTTGTGAATTATGCTTTGACGAAAAGCGACATGTCGGCTCAGCATGAGATAGAATACCTGCGTTCCTATGGTGAAACGTTGTTGCTATTCCGCACTGAGCAAAGTCAGAAACGAATGCGAAATTGTGGACAGGATCCCACCTGCAGGATCACCGGCAGTGTCCGACGCTGTCTTGCCAGGATCATAGGGACTACCAATAGGACAGAGTCCCTGAGCGTGCCACCGTCCAGGGTCGTTAGCAACACGCTCCGGAACACATGCCATGCTGCCACACAATATCAACAGTGCGTCATCGATTATGCTATTATCAAGGGACAGCCCACCGCCACTCAACCTATTGAATCGTCCAGACCGTCCCAATCCTGCTAGCCCTGTGTCCACCAAAATCCACGGCTCTCGTACCTATCGCTGCGCATCCTTCTATTCCTCCGCTTAGCTTGATACATACCATGGTGATGGACAGAGAAGAGCAATTGGCATTATGCCGACCACCGTCGGTTCGCCCCTGCCTAGGAGAACTCTATCGTGCTTCCAATAATAAAGCTGATGGTAGGGTGATGAGGTGACATGAAGCCTTCAGTGCATCGCTCATGTCTTGATGCGCTTGCGACGGCTTGTTCTGTCTATATGCATGGTACTTTCATCATCTGAGTCTTGCGTGTTACGATCGCGTGTAGCTCGGGTGATATCTGGAAGCTATGATACTGTCCATCAACATCATGACCGCAAGAAATCCGCATGGACTGGAGATACTTGGTCAAGAAATGCAATTGCGACAACATTGGTTGGATCCAGGGCCTTAGCTCTTTCAAAGCGGCCTTGGGCGTCGCGAACGAGGTTTGCGTCCCAGTCGGAGCCTACACAGGTGTTCATGTGAGAATCAAGTGAGAGTATTCGAGACAGACCATTTGTGAACTCCTCGCCCAAGAAAAGATTCGACGATGGCTGCGCAAGGTACAAAGAGATGAGACCAGCATACAAATGGAAGACAGGGTTGTCTTGGTATGGAAAGGACGGAAGATACCTGCCGGACGCATGATTATAAGCAGTCAAGCTAATCAAAGCCAATGCAAATAGCGCATACAACTCAAGCTCCTCCATTGCTTGTCTGTACAACTCAGAATTAATGAGCCGTAGAATGAGTTCTTTAAGAATTGATTCGCGCTCAATACCGTGGCATGGGGTACCAATCAGCCATTGCGAAGAATGAACGTAGACGACTCACCTCATCAGGATGCTGTCTCATCATGGCAGTCAGAAATTTCACTCTTTGAGCATCTGGCTCTGCTATGTCTTCTGTTGACAAGGCCAGAAGTTGAACGCTTGTTCTCCACATTGTTTTCCAATTCACTTCCTTGCATCGAACAAGGATTGCCCATGCTCTTCGAGCGCGATGCAGATCATTACGTTGCAAGCAGATATGTAGAATATCATATAGACGACGTATATGCACCTTTCGAGCGGTCGTAGCCTGCTTGGAATCAAGCGAAGCAAAGAGGAATGAGTGCTCGGCTAAGGACGTCGACATGCTGTGCCAGTAGCGATGAGCAACTTTAGTAGGTGTATGTAAAGTGGCGCCGGCGCTGTTTTACGACTCACGACCACCACAGGACTACCACTACCACCACACGAGTATTCAGGTTACCTTCATACAATGGACGATGATATCACCTTTGGAGCATCTGTTTGGACTGTTCCTGATAACTTGTTACCCACTAAACAGAGAACACCCTCCTCGTCCCCAGCTCTTTCCACTCAAGATGGATTCGATGACTTCGACAATTTCGGTACCCCTGCGGAGACCCTAGCAGCATCAGAAGACGAGGCAGATGATGATTTTGGTGATTTTGGTGATTTCGGCGACGATCAAGGGGCACCTGTTACTCCCGGGTTCACATCGGGGTTTAATGAGGACGTGGGCTATGCCGAGGATGTGTGGATATCTGGCCCATCCAAGGGTTGGAGGCCACTGCGCCTGAATCCGATGCCTTCCACAGAAGACCTGCAAGAACAGGTTGATAATATTCTGGGACCGCTATGGGCCCATGACAATGTATCGCACCTGACCGACGAAGAGATCAGGCAAGTGGGAGGCCTCAACCAGACATTGGTGACGGCTGAGAGGTATTTATGACTTGTTTTCTCAGTCTAGCAGCTTGTATCTTAAATCACAGATTGTGACAGTCGTCAGTTATATCATGCTATTACCGCCGACAACCCCTTCATTCCAGCCGGTGAACTGGACGCGTTCGCGCATCCGACGACGACACCTCATATCGCTTGGAGTACCAGTTAACTTGGATGAAGTTCTGCCGCGAGCGAACGGGAGGTTACCCATGCTAGAAATCACAACACGTCCTATGTCTGCACCTCCTGGCCCTCGCACACCGCCCAAATCACAAGCATCAACTGTAATAAACAGTTCGCGCGGGGGTCTTCCAATCCTGGATCTCCTCAAATGACAACTGGTCCCTCTGCTGCCACGCAGCTACGACTTGGTCCACGCCCTGTTCTGGACGAGGCCAAGATTTCGCATTTGCTCGATCTGTCCTCAGGTTTGTGGGATAACTCTAAAATTCAAGCATGTCAATTCAAAGTATTTTACGATCTAGATTCGTTGAAATTACTGCCAGTCACAGAAGTCGAGTCGTTTCTAGCAGACATGAAAGAACAAACGGCCAACACTTCAGCACTTCTAACATATCTCCTGCAGACGCGGGACGCTCTGCAACAGGATTCGGAGACGTATAACAAACTCATAGGAGAGTTAGTTGGGGAAGCGCAAAAGATCAAGACTGGGAAGCGGCCTGCAGGTGGTCGGCGAGGTAGCGGGATATTGTAGCGCGTATTGCATTGTATTGTATTGCTGGACCCAGGCCTACCAGGCATTCTTAAACTTCTACGTATCAATTTCTCGGTTCTCACGGTGACTGGTTGGCAAAACATGGTCACGTGACCGACGCGCCGGAAATTTTGGAAATCATATACTTCCAGCTGAGGAAAGCGAGCCTTGAACTCCTTGAATTGCCTTATATTCTCTCGCTGTTGTTTTGTGACGCTCTAGCTGTGGAACTGCTATGAATATTGCTCATTCTGTGCCATCCACTGTCTCGAGCGTTTCGTTCTCATTCCTGACCAGCGAGGATGTCCGCCGCATATCTGTGAAGCAGATTGTCAACCCTGTGTTGCTCGATGATCTTAACCGACCAAATATTGGTGGTCTTTATGATCCGGCTTTGGGCCTAGCGACAAAAAGGATCTGTAAGTCCTACGACTAAAAATGTGCTGGAGTGTTGCTTATACTCCTTGTAGTTGCGCAACATGTCGACTCACATATTATACCTGCCCTGGTCACTTCGGCCATATAGAGTTACCCGCCCGGTGTTTCATCCCCTGTTCATGGTCAACATGTATCATCTTCTGCGTGGGACGTGCTTGTTCTGCCACAGGTTCAAAGTTAGCCGTTTCGTGGTAAGTGTCTAGTAACGTAATGTGGTCATTCAGTGTAGCTGACGGTGCCTAGCTATGTAAATACGTGGCCAAGCTTCGCTTGCTGGAACATGGGTTCCTTATTGCAGCCGAAACTCTGGATGACTTGCGTTTTAATATGACCAGGAAGTCAAAACGTATTGAAGACGAAGACGAGGAAGAGGAGCCTGCAGAGACGTATGAAGCCTTTGAAAGCAGGGTGAATGCATACGTTGCAGTTCACCTTGCCCAGGCTTCTAGCAGCAAACGCGATTCCTACAAAGATGGCCTTGTGTATCAAGCCCGCAAGGATCTCATTTCCGACTTTCTTAAGACAGCAATCACCAGGAAGTGTCAGAATCCAAATTGTGGAGCGTGAGTCATCTCTCACTTAGTATCGTTTGCGTGAATCATCAGCCAATGACGCTACATAGGCATGGCTACACGTTCCGCAAAGAGGGATACACAAAAATTATTGAATACGACTTGACAATAAAGCAGAAACAACAGCACGCCTATATCGGACTGAAGAGACCCAATGTTCTGCTCGATCAACAGAGGGCGAAGTCATCTGTTCCTAGTCGAGCCCAGGACGCTGTCGATGTCATGGATGGTTCAGACGGCGAGTCCGAATCCGAGTCTGAGGGTGAAGATGTTTTCTCTGAGAATGATGATGTTGGCAAGAATACGTCCGCTCTTCCCAAATCGGCGAGCGGCAAGGTCAAGACCACTCGAGGTCGCAATGAACGCGTTATGGCTCCTGAAGAATGTCGCGCCCACCTACGACGTCTCTTCGCGAATGAGTCGGTGATGTGTTCCCTCCTCTTTGGTCGACACGGCCCTTTTTCTCCCATCACGCAACACGGCTTGTCATTAGCATCCGCTGATATGTTCTTCTTGGATATTCTTCCGGTTGCCCCGACTCGCTTCCGGCCCCCGCAAAGATGGCGGAGATGCTCTTTGAGCACCCACAGAACGAGCTCCTTGCAAGGGTGCTTGTTACTTCCTATCGACTACGAGACCTCAATGACAGCCTGCGAGCTGCGTCGCAGAAGAGTTCGGAGGCAGACGATGCAACGCGAAAGAGAATTCTACAGTCACTTCTGGACTCTTTGATCCAGCTGCAGGTCGACGTCAATAGCTTCATTGACAGTAGCAAGAATCCGACGCCGATCCGCCAAGGAAGATTACCTCCGGCTGGCGTTAAACAGGGGCTGGAGAAGAAGGAAGGGCTTTTCAGGAAGCATATGATGGTGTGTGTAACCTCCATTCCTATTTGTTTTTCCAGTCTGAAGCAATTAATTATAGGGAAAACGTGTCAACTACGCTGCACGTTCAGTCATATCCCCTGATGTCAACATCGAGCCGAATGAGATTGGAATTCCGCCTGTCTTCGCACGCACGCTGACATTCCCTGAACCGGTCACTCCTTCCAACTTTCACGAGCTCAGACAGTATGTCATCACTGGTCCACGAGGATACCCCGGTGCTACCATGGTCGAATATGAAGACGGTCATTTGCAGTTCCTGTACGGTGTTGTCTTAACTTCAAAGGCCACATGCTGACATAGCTCTCATAGGATAAACTAACTGTTGAGCAACGGACAGCCATTGCGAACCAGCTTCTGACTCCTCAAGAGTAATCACGGCTCAGCAGCACGACACGGCCTGTACACTCGAACACCGGCGATCAACAAGAAAGTTTATCGTCACTTACGCGATGGCGATATCCTCATCTTGAATCGTCAACCAACTTTGCATAAACCTAGTATGATGGCACACAAAGCTCGTGTCCTCCACGGAGAGAAGACGATCCGGATGCATTACGCCAACTGGTATGTTTCTACGCTTGTTGTAACTTATGTTCGCTGAGGCCTTTTCTCGTAGTAATTCTTACAATGGTGAGGATGCTATTTTCAAAATCTCAGTTTTTTTCTCACTTTAACTGATTGACCAGCTGATTTCGACGGTGATGGTAAGTAGTTTCCAATTTCTTTTTTGTCCAGAGCTTTGATGCCACATTTAGAAATGAACATCCATTTTCCACGTGAGTCTAGGTTTCGCGCACGCATACCTCCACTTATGCAATAGAGTACAGAAAATCAGGTCGCCCGTGCCGAGGCAATGTTCATAGCGAATACGGACAATCAATATCTGGTACCAACATCAGGCAAACCCCTGCGGGGATTGATCCAGGACCATGTAGTCGCTGGTCTCTGGATGACAGCCCAGGATACGTTCTTCACGCGTGAAGAATATTTCCAGTTGCTGTATGGAGCCCTTCGCCCAGAGGATGAATCAGGGCATCACAGTGGACGTTTGGTCACATTGCCACCACATCTGGAAACCAAAGGCTCTCTGGACAGGGAAGCAAGTCGTGAGTAGTTACTTTTTTGGATAATCACAGCTCACGTTAACGGGTAATGCTTCCTCTGTGGTAGATATCAACCGTAATGAAGAATATCACTCCCAGTAACTTCGACGGGCTCAATCTTCATGCTCAAGCAAAGGTGCCTGGTAAGCTGTGGGGAAATGACTCTCAAGAGGACAAAGTCATTTTCCTTGATGGTGAACTACTTTCTGGGGTTCTGGACAAGTCGGCCTTCGGTGCTTCGGAGTACGGTCTCGTTCACTCTGTCTATGAGCTCTATGGTGCCGACGTTGCGGGCAAACTTCTTGGTATCTTGAGCCGCCTGTTTACCAAGTTCTTGCAGCATCGCGCCTTTACTTGTCGGATGGACGATCTTGCGCTTACTCCAGATGGTAACGCCAAGCGGAGAGAGTTGTTGAAACGCGGGGCTCAGTTAGGGACGGAAGGTGCCATGGACAACTTCCCGTCGCTCAGCGACAGCTTGGAAGAGGACAAGCCAGCAGCCCTTCGGTCACTTTTGGAAGATGTATTACGAGATGATAACAAGATGGCTGGTCTTGATATGTCCGTCAAGAGCAAATTGGCGAAATTAACGCAATCCATCGCTGACGCCTGCATACCCCATGGCCTCTTGCGTCAGTTTCCCCATAACCACATGCAGGCAATGACGATTTCGGGCGCTAAGGGTAGTAATGTCAATGCCCAGCAGATCTCATGTGCCTTGGGTCAGCAGGAACTCGAAGGTCGTCGAGTGCCTGTAATGGTCAGTGGGAAAACGTTGCCCTCGTTCAAACCGTTCGAGACAAAAGCTATCGCCGGCGGTTATGTGGCTAGTCGTTTCTTGACCGGAGTCAAGCCGCAGGAATTCTTCTTCCATTGTATGGCCGGTCGAGAAGGACTTATCGATACCGCGGTCAAAACGTCGCGGTCTGGATATTTGCAGCGTTGTCTCATTAAACATCTAGAAGGCATCCGTATCCATTATGACAACACTGTCCGCGGCAGCGACTCCTCCATATACCAATTCAACTACGGCGGTGACTCCTTAGACGTCACAAAGCAGAAACATCTGCTTCAATTCGAATTTATTGCGCGGAACGAGACATCCTTCGTCAACCGTTACAAACCGAAGGCGCTTCAAGGCGTAGTCAGCGAGGAGGCTCAGGAGTACATGAAAAAGATAATCAAGTACAAGGATAAGCCGAGCAAGCGAGACAAATACATGCCGACAATCTCGAAGTATTCTCCTAGTCGATATCTCGGCAGTACATCGGAGAAGTTCGCAGAAAAGGTGGACGAGTATATCAAGAGAAACCCACAGCGGCTGATCAAGGAGAAGGGCCAGGATGAAGGAGATCTACCTATCAAGAAGCGTAAACCTCCATTGTCTGCGAAGTTGTTCAGACTCTTGATGGAAGTGAAATACATGCGCAGCCTGGTGGAGCCCGGAGAAGCAGTCGGCCTACTCGCTTCACAAGGGTATGTCTGCGTGATTACATATCTCAATCTTTTGTTGATATAACGAAATTCAGTGTTGGCGAGCCTTCCACTCAGATGACGCTGAATACTTTCCATTTCGCAGGTGAGCTACATCTTATAAACGCCATGTTAAATTAATAGTCCCGCAGGACATGGCGCTGCGAACGTCACTCTCGGTATCCCTCGTCTTCGAGAAATCGTGATGACAGCCTCTACAAAACCCAAAACTCCTTCTATGACCATGAAGGTTCGATCAGGTGTTGCTCTCCTCCGAGATTGACGGCTTCTGCAAATCAGCCAGCCGACTAGCTCTCTCGCATGTCGTAGACAAAGTTACAGTCACTGAACAGCTTGTGGTCAATGGCGAGGCTAGGAGCAAGGAGTTCATAGTCAACCTCGCGTTCTATCCAAGGCGGAATATCAGGTAGAGTATGGCGTTCAACCATCCGAGATTCTAGCCTTTTTCGGCACCAAATTCCCCATGATCTTCAAGAAGGAGCTCCAGATGGAACTGAAGAAGTTGAGGCCGATCTAAATAGTCAAAAATCGGAACTGGGCAAAGGCAGGGCGGTACGAGAACGGAGTGGTGTTGCTGCTGGTGGAGATGATGGCGAAGGCGAGGGAGATGACGGTGTTACGCGGAGAAAGGACGACGATGAGGTCAGCGAAATTGGTGATGGCGACGCAACCTCCGCAAAGAGGAAGCGTCAGACCAAGGAACAGGCAACATACGAGGACGATGATGAAGACGAAGACGATGGTACAGGTGAACTCGACGAAGCGGACATTGAGGCTGCTTATGCTTCTTCTGAAGACGAAGCAGGTGAGGATCAAAGCGAACCGGAACACTGGCGCCAGGAAGAGCTTGACTTCGTTGAGGGGCTGTTCATGGAGAATCTACCCAGCGCTACTTCATTCACATTCCGCGATTCTGGGTGTACAATCGGACTTCAAGTAAGTCCGGATGAAATTCAATTCGCGATAAATTGTATACTAATGTACCTGTGTAGTTCGGATCCTCCATGCCTAAACTTTTACTTGTAGGGTTAGTTGAAAGGATTTGCGTCAAGACTGTAATACGTGAGATTCCAGGGATCACGGACTGTTTCAAAAGCAAAGAGGATGATGAGAATGGGGAGCCGTCATACACGGTGAGTTTCCATGACGGCGTTGTTGCCATATCTGCTAATGTTATGCAGCTCACGACGAACGGATCGAATATACCCGGTCTATGGCACTTCGCTTGCGGAGATGGCGAGAGCATGATCGATGAAGACGGGATTTACTCCAACGATGTCTATGCGCTTCTGTGCGCATATGGTGTTGAGGCGGCACGAGCTGCCATTCTGCGAGAAATCGGGGGTGTTTTCGCTGTCTACAAGATTGATGTAGATATCCGGCACCTGGAACTCATCGCAGACTACATGGTACGTCAATTGTGCCTGCTTGTATATCCAATACTTACGAGATGACGCTAGACGTTTGACGGTGGCTACAGGCCGTTTAATCGTAAAGGCATCTCCACTAATCCGTCGCCATTGCTCAAAGCGTCTTACGAGACTACGGGAGCATTCCTATCTGACGCCACTCTGCATGGTGACTTTGACGATTTGACGACGCCTTCAGGCAACATCGTTATGGGCAGGATCAGCCTGACAGGAACAGGCGTTTTCGACGTTGTGACGTCGGTGGAGCAGGAGAAGGTGGGCCACGCATCGTGTTAAAGTCATGAATGTTCACAGAAGTAGTACGCATATGTATTTCACTAGCGATAGTTTGATATATGATTTCTCGGAGACTGCGACTATCTATTTGCGCAGCGCCGCGTTCTTGGCCTAGAAGGTCAAACAATATGTAGCCGGCATCGTACTAAGCTCTGAAGATTTATTGTGATGAATTTATTGTGATGAAGCGGTTCCTGAGGTCAAACTAGCATTCCTGGGCTTACTAATTTTTTTGCAGTACAAAGTGTAGTTTGTATTCACATTTGACCGAGTCTTCCATTGTCGACACAAGGCATCTTTTTGTCATCGGCGTACGGCATGTGCAGGACACTAACTATGGATCAAGCGCCTGAGATTCAAGAGAGTATCCGCGATACTGGTCTCCAGCCAGCTACCCCTCGGATCTCGGGAATTCGTAATGTAAGTAACGCATATTCGCATTTGCAGATTTCGCGCCACAACACGGCTCGGGGTCGATGGAGTAAGTCCATATGTATCGTAGATTGCGTCCATATATCCAGATCTTCTCGGCAAGTTTTGGTTCCATGCTCTCGGCATCGGGACGCCATCGCTGCAGAGTTTATCTATACATGCGAAGCAACTCGCAAGCTAAACTTTTCTGAGAAGAGACGCTTCTTGGTTGGGGGGAATATTTGCTTTTCGACTCGCGCTCACATCGTCCTCGGTACGCCTCCTCCGGGCACAAGGCCAAAACAAGTCAAGTGTATTGACCGCCCTAATTCTGTTTAGCGGATCTGTCTTCTCGGATGGGGCTTGAGAAGAATGCCGGCAGAGAATCGCACAACATGTCTTGAGTAAGAAACGTCGAAAGAGTCACCGCCCTCATGGATATCTGAACTCAATAACAAACAGATATCGCCTCATCAGCATAAAAGGTCATCCATCCATTGCTTTATGAATAGACCCACTTACCCGCTGCTTCTTAACACCTGAGCAAATCTTTCTACAGCCATCAGTCCACATGTGTCGATACCGCCAGTAAGTATAACCGCTACGTCTGAGTGTATGAATGTTAATGGATTTATGAAGCGTACGAAATGTTTACGTGAAGTTCGTCCAATATTTGTTGGACTGAGATAAAGTACTGATCAAAACTCGTTTATCTTCAGATGTAATCATAGCGTGAACTTGGTACGCAGAACTTCTGACCTTCATCGCCCCCGTTCCGCTCACCATCAATATGATTGCGCACAGCCCGTGGAAGAGGTTTGTCAACTAGTGATACCAGCTATTCGTGCTTGTTACTGATGGTCTGACAGATAAAATGTGACCAGACCACTTGTATCTTCAGCCCCGACCACCCCCCAATTGCAGCGGGGACGCATGCAAGGCACGATGTTGGCAATAGTAAGTGATAGTAACCGGATATGCACAAAATCCTCCTCACCATCATCTTATGTCCTAGCCATCAATATCCGCAACAGTATTGTGGGTACATGTATTGCAACAAATCACGTGCGATGCTGACCTGACTGTAGCGCCCAACATCAATGAATACTGCCCGACTGCCAGACGCATGGAGCTCACTGAGATGCTGTGTCGCAGTAGGAGAAAGTTTGTATGATATTGTGATCTTGTATTGTCTGCAGAACTCCTCGAATGTGTATTCCGTGAAGGTTATCACATGCTGTAGCGATATAAGGACTATGGACTTCTATGCCGCGCAAAAGCTCCCGCCAAGGGAGTTAATGCGCGAGCTAATCGCTCATGCTGCATGAAAAACCATGTAAGTTTGCCCTTTATGTCCTGTGATGTGTCACGCGGCCTTCCAGCAGAACTCAGCTTTGCGGATAAAGTTATGTCGCCCCAGCAATCGAAAGAACTGATCCCAACTTCTGTTGTGAGTCCTCCTGCCGGACACATGCATCAGTAAGCGTTCGACCCATGCGAACAACTTCGGAGGGACCTGGCGCATAATGGAAGCAATGGAGCGTCTGTAAGAAAACGTGATTGGTCCTGAATAGAATAATCATAGAAGATACAAGTATTATACAAGTCCGAATAGCCAAAGACACAGATACTAGTGGACGAAATCAGCGACACGTGGAAAATTTCCAAATACAACTCACCGTAAATATCAGTCTTCATCTTTGATGTCGTGCTTTTTCTTTAGCTGCGATAACTCTTCTTCTCGTCGTGCGAGGTCTGCTTTCGCAGCCGCTGCATCCTGCTTCGCAGGCATGTGGTACAAAACCACTATGTAACGCTCCTGAAGGTGAAATCCGTTCAGGTGATCTAGCGCATTCTTTGCCTATGGGATGTCGCGACGGTGTCAGAAGATCGCGACGACTCTTGAATGACTCACGTCCATCACATCGTCGAACACAACGAATGCAGTTCCCCTTGTTTTCTGCTCGTCACCAATCCGAATCTGACGGATACTTCCATAACGTCCGAACAAATCATACAGGTCTTCACCAGTAATCTGATAGTTGAGATTCTTGACGAACAGGATTCTATTCGCGCCAGGGGGAGCTTGGTCTACAGCTCAACAAAATATCAGTATACAGTGATACAGACGATTGAATTGCCTTACCGTAGGCCGTGCTAACGCCATTGAAGAGGTTGGAGAATGTCGATGTTTGTGGCAAACGGAGGCGTAGATGTGGGTCCAAACCGCGGAGTTTTAAATTCCAAATTGGGAAATAAGCCTTGCTCTTTTCTTATGCGGTTCAGCTTTATCTCAATCAGAATCACATAAACGACTATGGGTCCATGAATTCTGACAGGGAGAACAGCTTTACAAAGCGACGCTCGGTATATATACAGGACATTGCTACAGACCCAGAGCAACCGCGCATGCAATCATAATCACACCTAGGATGGACCCGTCTGTCACCTTCGTCGCGGAACTAGCCGTAGAGGTAGTGGGAGGATTAGTGGCTGTGGCTGATGGTACCGGTGCCGACGTGGTATTTGTTGAGTTGTCCGGACCAGTCAGGAAGAAGTTGCCCGCCACGGGACTACCCAACCCAACCTCTTGGCTGAACGTCGTGAGATTAAAGTTATTGCGAGGCGTCGAGGCGTTTACGAAGTTTGGGGCTACTGTTGTAAAATTGGAGGGCTGCACGAACAGGAGGATGACATATCTGTTCGAGGCATACATCAGAGGATAAAATTTTCCGAAGTATTCGAAAAATTTTACCGATGGGGATCTGACCCCGCCGGTGGAGTAGGCATCACGAATTCCGTGAGCGCAGCGCTTGTATTTACTAATAAAGCGCCGCTGCCCAAGCTTCCGTTGGTCTGCAAGTCCTGCGCGAGAAGATGACGGAATTGGGCCTCGGTAGCATTTTGCGGAGTGGGCGCGTCCGGGTCAACGATGAAGAGAACAAAGGTTTGTTGAGCAAATGATGTCATGTTCGAAGTTAGGAAGAACTGAGGTTCTAGTGTGGTTTCTGTATCCCATTTTCATGAATCCCCGAACATTTGTAATAAATGATTACTTACGTTCCGTCGTCAAATTCATGCCTGGAGTCACATTGAGAGATGTACCAGTCGCCTGATCCGTGAAGACCACCCCCAGAAGACCCAGAGGGTTAAATGAACTTATCACTACAAATCAGAGGTCAGATGGTTCCCCAAGGTTGACAGAGGAATGTAATTGCCATCCGGAATAATCAAAGCATTAGTAAATGCTTGACTGACACTCGCTAGCGTCGCATTGGTGCTATTCTGCCCTACGACAGAGGAGCAAATTGCTGAGAGCGAAACGAGCAGAGCAGCCCGTGGGCTGAAAATCATGGCTGTGAATGGATGGTCGCAACGCGATGCTCGAACCAATGTTCGAAGGTCCCATAGATATACCCGTACATAAGCATTGGCGTGAGATGTCCTCTCACCGTTGGAATGGTGGACCTGAGACAGAGTAAGTTGTACCGATCGTCGTACACAAACGAATACAGCGGATGCCACGGACACTTCTTTCGACGTCATGTGCGAACTGGGCCGCTTGCATGCTGTGTCAACGAGCGACAAGTATGGAAATCGGCTCCTCCACGCGCAGCGGGGCATTCCCAGCCTTCCAGCAGCTGCCTTCTGTCCAATATAATTTTCCTTGTGGAGGAGACCGTCGTTTTCGCACCAATGCTCTCCAAGGTCCGGCTTGTGTGATGTGTCATGCACAGTAAAAAGAGAGACAGGTACTGGAAGTCGCAAAAATTAAACCAACACCATATGGTGCTATCCCAAGAGCCAAAAATGGCACATGATGGCAACTTAATCGGGCCCATTTCTGCGATGAAGCAGACGTCAAGCGATATACTCAACCCGCTCGCGGATGAGATAACAACACCAGGCCGCCTTCGGACAATTGATTCTCAGCTGGTGTCGGGGGAATGCATCAGCGACAGCATCACAATTCCGCGAGAGAAAGGTGAGAAGGGGAATAATTCACGTAATCTTTTGGCAACTAGGATGTAAAAGATGCCCGAAGTTCGAGACAATCTCAGATTGACAAGTGATCATCAGGACCATCCTGACAGCGGGATACGAACGGTAACTTATGTGAGCCCTTAATTGGAACGAGAACTTGGTGAATCCTGACTCACATATTCCAGTCAACCCTGATGTCGTCGAGTATTTTGAGCGCTACTCCAGGCCACCCGAATAGCCCGAACAGTCAATCGCCCGCTAGCGAATTCAATAAGCAATTCCCTAGAATGAATGATTAGGCGGGAAACTCAATATGGCCATAATGCAGACCGGCAACTCGGGGATATAAGGTGTGTCAGGCGCATTGATTTAATCCTAGAGGGGTTGTGGCGGGTTTAAGCTCGCGACGGGATCCCGAGAGGCTAGAAGCGTCATTTGAGTCTGTTCGTGAATCTGTAGACGGGTACAAGAAGAAGCGGTTATCCCCGGAATAGTTATCGAATGGTGGTTAGCATGTTAAGCTTGACACCGGGGGTAGCTGAAGGACGCAAGTGCGCGATGATCGCAAGAGGGAGCTCTGGACTTGAATTCGGTGAAAACAAATTTAATTCAAAGATAATGACCACTCTCACATAAAACAGCGCTCACTAACAGAGAAGAGGACGTTACGGCAATCCAGCCGCGGCTCAATATCCTTCTTTGGAGGTGAATGCCCGCTGGTCCGGTCATGGACGCTTTAACGGTCGAACAAGCACCTTCTGAGGAATGCAGGGTCTGATAAAGGGTCCTCATCACGGAAGTGTCAACGAACATATGGGTATGAGTACAAGGACCCGGCCGACTCAAAGTCGGGAGGACTGTCAGCTGAGTAACATGCAGTTATAATGGATTAGCAGCTGGTAGGATCCGGATGTGAATCAATGATTAGGAGACGAACAAGGAGGACGGCCAAGGGCGTCCGTAATAACATAGTTCTCTACTATTGGCCGGCCGAGAATGCATATCACCTAAATCAGAGACGAGTGCCGGGAACCCAAGAAGTCGCAATCGACTAACTGGCGAGCACGCCGGTACGGTCTAGGCAAGATACCATCTTGAAAGTGAGCGCTTGTCTGAAATATGCAGCTGCCTTACCTCTAGGACAAAAAATGATCGAGACCCAGAGGTTGTGTGTTTGATTTCTAGAGAACTCTAGCACGCTGGTTGTGTTCACACCATCAGCGCAGTTGTAGCGGAGAAATTTGGTGACTTGACGCCTTTATACCGAGTGGATAGCGGCGCTGAAAGGTCCGACGATTTAAGGTACCGACCCCCAGGAACAATTGGGAACGATATCCATACTTGGGGAGGACATGTTTCATTTCCCAGCGCATTGGAACTGCCTGCTATGGATATCATATATTCTGAGAGCGTTAGAACATAAACTAGCTTTCCGATTGAGTGAAATTGACTGTGCTGGAAACTAGAAGCTACAAGAGCGTTTTACACCCTTAATCTTCCCCCGACATCGGGACCTGAGAGTGACAACAGAGATAAAACTCACGGATCAGGTCTTCTCTGGTATCTATGGTGAAAACTCAGATATCTTGTGATCAAGGCAACTTCCTCCCCGGAGTTGACCTGTTTCCGTCTTTCAGAAGAATCGATTATGGAAAAAGCTGCAAGAGTATTGATGACACAGATGATTCATATCTAAAGCATCGGTCAAGCTCGATTAAGCGATACTCACTGATGTTATTCGTACCTTCCTATATATCAGCCGCACTACTTCCCGATCCGTCGAGCCAACCGCTCAACCTCCGCACATTCATTGACGCCCCGCACACATAAGACGGTAGCAGCACCCTTATCCTCAGCGTCTGGTATTAAGCACTTGATGTCTTGAACGTCAGGACAAGGGCAATGCGACGGTTCGGAAACGCAGACGAGCGTGTCCGGACAGAGATAGTGAGAGCACGAGACTATGGCGTCAGGAGAAACCGGAGCAAGGAAAGGAATCGATGTGAGCTGTTATTAAAAGGGCACAAGATATAATATCCAACGCACTGGCTTCGGATTGTGCGGCCCACTGCCCTGCACCTCCTGATGTTGGTCGTTGTTGCTGGTGATGACCACCGAACATTTGTTCGAAGAACTGGAACTGTGCGCAGACCATGGACGCGAAAGTCATGAAAAGGCACAGAAAGAATGCATTCCACGGCATGATGGTTTGGTTTGGCGAGAGCTGGTATACAGCTAAGAAACGATCGAAGCTCTTAATACGTGTCGTTCCCGCGAGGACTGATGTGTACACAGAAGCAAACAACGCGTGAGTGGCACGAGCGAAGGAGAAAGTACTTCAGAGCTGACGTAGATTCTGCATATGAACGCGTTTATATACATACAACACAAGGACGAATGGGAGCATATCAAGATCATAAACGCATAGGATGAGAGTGAAAAAGGACGAGCATATACAGCGAACCAACGGCTGTCAAGGGAGTTGGGGGTTAAATGTGAGTAGATTGTGAATGAGTGAAAAAGGTCGGAAAGAATGAAGAGGTGGTTGTGGCAAAGCAGTCTACCCATCTACATGTCTTCGTCGTCGTCAAAATCATCGGCTTCTTCTGCCATTGCCCTCCTCCGTGCTTCCCTCTCCGCCTTTCCTATGGGCGAACGTATGGGACTCACACCGACCATCATCATGTTGCTAGGCCTGTCGAGTAGCCTGAAAGTCCGGGCCTTTGGTGTTGCGGACGCCTTTTCCATGATAATATCGCCGTAAATCCTCTTCGCATGTGGCGTGGCAGAGATGGTCTTCACCTTGTCGCTCTGCTCCACCTCCCTGCGCTTCACCTCAGGAGACAACAATCCGGCCTTGGCCCATAGATCGTCAGCTGGAGCAGCAGTGGTTATGATGGACTTATGCATCTTCCTGCGAGGTGCCACATTCTCCTTCTCAGCCTCTTTGTCGCGCTTGGACGGTACGGAAGCAGGGGGGTGTTAGGTCCTCCATCTCGACATCCGGGGTAGACAGAGTAGTCGGAATGCACGGATACGTGTCCTGGAACACGTCGAAGCCAGGGTAATGAACGGATTGACGGTCGGAAGAAAAGACTTCCTGTGGCAACATGACGGGGGCCGACGGGTGCGAAGAAGAGCGGGATCGTGCATCGAAGCGATCCCCTACTCTTGGTTCCTCGATGGCAGTGGCGCAAGTAGCAGCAGCGCGAGTCTGAGAACGCGTCATTCGCTTGGACGTGAACTCCGGGGATGGTGCTAATTTGGCGGGTGCAGACGTGTTACGAGAAGGGGAAGCATCGCGCGACGCGTCCTTCGAGATGGGATGGAAAACAGCAGGCGAAGACGCGTCGATACTGGCCTTGGGTGGTCCAAAATCGAGTTTCTTCGCAGGACTACCCGGTCCTCGGAGGAGTTCATTGAAGTAGGCAGGCGCAAATCGCCCGTGTGCGGACGACGCGAACGGAGTCTTCACAGCTTTCGCAGATGCATATATCATCTCATCAGCGAGGATGCGGCGCTTGGTTGGACTATATAGAATAGGTGCTCCGGGTGAAAGCGGGCGTTTACTAGGTCTACGGTGTTTCGACGGAGAGAGCGGAACGTTTATATCCGGAGGAAGATAGCGTTCAAGTGGGAGATCTTGTAGAGTGTGTCGTATAGTATCGGGCATGAGTACGATTTAGTGATTGAATATTGTTCGAATAGGCTGTCAATGTGCAAGGGCGGAGGTGTCGCGAAGGAGGTGACAAAGGTCTATCGTTGGATTAACCAACGGCCACAATCAGCTGATGTGACGCGTGACATGTCACCAAGTCTCTAGCGGTCTAGACGCCCGTGGTGCTCACTCCAAAAAAACTGCTGGAAAAAATCGATTACAAGCCTGGGTCCAAAAATTCGTGTCACTTCCAGCAATCCACGAACAAGATCGACATGCGTAAATAACATATAGTTACAACAGGTACATAGCGAAAAGAAGCCTAGATGAGTTCGGCAGCATTTACAGGCATTTCGTCCTGGAATAAGACATGTCAGTGACTATCCAAAATCAAGACAAGAAGCACTCACGATTTGTGTACTATAGAATTGCTCTGATAGTTTTCGATGAGTAAGCAAGCAATAGCGCAAAGTGGGAACACCACGCACCGATATCACGAAGAATGCGGACATCATCCACGGTCACGAACTGTTCAAGGCTGTTTAGCAAGGTATTTTTAGTTACAGCGATCAACGACATACATTGATTGCAACACCCTTCCTTCCGAACCGACCGGACCGACCAATACGGTGAATATAGTTTTCACGGTTTCTGTACAGCAAATCAACATCCGCTGAGATAGTAGAGCGAGTCACGTACGCAGGCAGATCGTAGTTGATGACAAGTGACACTTGTTGCACGTCAATACCACGAGCCCAAACATCTGTTGTAATCAGAACCCGTCTGTGAAGCTGTTAGACATTACGCCAGCATTCAACTTCGAATTCTTACGATGTTCCGCTACGGAACTCTGCCATAATGGCGTCCCGTTCTTTCTGCGCCATTTCTCCGTGCATCGAAGACACGGTGAAATTGGCAGCACGCATTTTCTCCGTAAGCCAATCCACCTACAGAATAATTCAACATAAGTGCTGACTAAGGCATTAGCGATACTTGCCTTCCTCCTCGTATTGCAGAATATGACAGCTTGGGTGATAGTAAGGGTATCGTACAAATCGCACAAGGTGTCGAACTTCCAATCTTCCTTCTCCACAGCAACGAAAAATTGCTTGATGCCCTCTAGCGTCAATTCGTCACGCTTGACAAGGATACGAATAGGATCGGTCATGAATTTTGTTGTCATCTCGAGGACATCGTAAGGAAGGGTTGCGCTCAACAGCACGACCTGCGTCGCGGGCGGAAGGTATCGGTAGACGTCGTAGATCTGGTCTTTAAAACCCTTGTTCAGTAATTCATCGGCCTCGTCCAGAACAAGCATTTTGATGTTCCGCGCCGTAGACTCCGACGTCTGATCATGTCGAACACACGGCCGGGGTTCCGGATACAACATGTTGTCCGTACTCGAGCTTTCGGATATCCTCGCCAATGGACGTACCGCCAATGCATGCGTGGCACTGGACATTCATATAGTCTCCGAGGGCAAGCACGACGGATTGAATTTGCGTTGCCAACTCGCGAGTGGGAGAGAGCACGAGCGCCTGGGTCTCCCGAACAGTGACATCGATGGATTGAAGGATGGAAATGGAAAACGTCGCCGTTTTACCTTTCCCGACTGTGCTTGGGCGATGACGTCCCGTCCTTGAATAATGGGAAGAATCGCGCGCTGCTGGATGGCCGAAGGCTTCTCAAAATCTATAGACAATTTTGTTCTCACCTTTCATTTGTAAGAAAGACTGAAGACACGCACTGTATGCATAAATGCCACGCAACAAGTCCTCCTTCAAACCGAGGTCGTCGAAGGTGGAGACCACGGATACCGCCTCCGAGGACTCGAAAATCAGCTTCTGCAGGATACAACGAAAAGTGAGTATACTTTGCATGCAGATTTCAGGTGAAACGTGCCTCATCGCCGGGATTTAGCCAGACATGGTGGTGCAGAGAGTGAGGCAAAGTGGGAAAGAAGGTGTGTAAAGAGATCGGAGTTTAAAAGGTCACGATCTTTCAGGCTTTCAAGCTTTCACGCGCACGATCTCTTTGCAAACCCTTGAACTCGGACACATACGACTCCCTACTGAGCTTTCGTCGCCTGACACACACTTGCAGACGCTATGGATTCTATCATCGAGGTACAACGGCAGACACACGAGGAAGTAGAAACATCTCGAGCGTGCTCTCTATACAATCCTCTCTAAGCCTCAGTCAACCCACGAGTCTCGGCTTCAGAACGAGCACAAGGCTTCTCAGCTCCTTGATCGTCTCTCTCTCGTGTTGTGATCTAAACAACCTTTATGAAGACCAGGACACGAGAAAAGCGGAGATTGACTCGCTGTCTGCATCGACAAACCAAAACGACCTTTCTGCATTTTATTCGCGGCTAGGAAAGATTCAGGAGCATTATCTCAAGTACCCGATGCTACTGTCGGAGGATTCGAGTTGGAGCTGTCGGAATTCCTTGATGAATATGCGGACGGAGAGCTGAGGATGAAGAGTATGAACAAGATGATCGTTACGTGCCGTTCGAACGATGCTGTCCACCTAACTCATGACATATTTCTAGCTGTCGCCTTACTCTTTTCGGGTGAAGAGGGCTATGGGAAATACCTTGATTTGTACGCTAATCATACTACGTATAACAATCTCAAGAACATCGGCAAGCGTTTGGGATATCTCCAGTACCTCGACGTCCTTCTTGCTGCCCAGTCCCAACCGGTCCATTCCGAATTGCCCAAAGAATGCCGTCTGTCTAGAGAATATGAGCTGTATGTGTCCCTACGAGCTACTTACTTGCTGTATGTTTAACGCATACATTCACAGGTACATCAAGGCATTGCATACCTATCTGTTATCTTTTACGAAGCGCGCACAACCATTAATTGATGTTGAGTCACAACAACGAGAAGCAGAGACGCAATTCAACAAGTACTGGGAAGAGGGAGATATCGAGGAGTGGGTGGATCCTCGCCAAAATAAGGCCGCGGCAAATGTCAATAACGCCGAACAAGGAATTTGGTGTTCTGCTTGTAAGTTGCAATCTCGTGGTCAGATGTAACGATTGGTTTACTTTGCTCTGAAGGTCAGAAGATGTATTCGAAGCAGACCGTGTATGATGCGCACCTCACATCCAAGAAGCACATCAAGGCAACGTCGAAACAAGCAAGTTCGGAGCAACCTCCCACAAATCCGAATGGACCAGTATCCGTAACATCGGCCCCACCCGAGAACGCGCACTTCTCTCCCAGGTTCAAGCATCAAACCGCCGCACGCCTCACTCACATGACAACACAGCTCCTCAGGTCTCTGGCACCCGCCCTCAATGAGACGAAATCGAATGTGGAGCGACGATTTTCGCTTACTGCCCGTGAACGTGAACAGGAGCTACTCGAGCAGTCAAAACCTCCCCAAGCCGCCCCTGCGCCTGCATCCGGAGAGCCAGGTGCCGAAGAAGAGGAAGAGGAAGAGCGGATCTATAATCCATTGAAGCTGCCGCTAGGCTGGGACGGTAAACCGATTCCATATTGGTTGTATAAGCTTCATGGACTGGGGGTCGAGTACCGATGCGAGATCTGTTCGGACCATGTATACATGGGAAGGTGAGTGGCATCTGACCTAACACCCCATTATTGACATTGACCGATGCTCGCTGCTGTCAGGAAAAATTTCGATAGACATTTCCAGGTGAATACTTCTGATCGCAAGTAGTTAGACGAATGCGACTTCTGATCTGGTTTGCTGTCCGCAGGAGTCCAGACATGCCTTTGGTATGCGCGCTTTGGGGCTACCCAATACGAAGCATTTTCATGAGATCACTCGCATTGAGGATGCGCTTGCACGTAAGCAGTCTTTATTTATCCTTGTTCGCCGGAATGAAAGCTCTATTTATAGTTGCCGAGAAATTGAAACGTGAAGGGCGGAACGAGATCTTCGAGCAAGAGACTATGGAGGAGCTTGAAGATGAAGAAGGAAACGTTTACAACAGAAAGACGTACGAGGACCTGAAGAAGCAGGGGCTGATCTGATTTTATACTTACTTTGTTTGTTCCCCACGGGCATCTGTCATTCTGGTTTCAGCAGGTAATCCAAGGATCAAGAGCCGATGTGAATTCCGCTCATATTCTCGTACATTAGTTATCTATACGCCATCCTTTCCTGACGGTTTCGTGCTTCGTGGGGGCGGCGGCGGTGGCGGCGGTCTTCGCACCGCTTGCACGGGCGCCATGGGAGTTTGGAGCGATAGCGCATGATATAATTCCTCTTCCGAGGAGGAGGGAGATGAAGATAGCGAGGAGTCACTTGACGAGCTGAATGGGTTGGCGTGTCTCCTACTTGGTCCATTCTTCGGACTTCGAGGAACAAAAATGCCATCTGGATGTTCTGTGAGCAGTGAGATCAGCGGAGTGTGAAGACATCTCAGCCATAAGACCAGCGGATTACCTGGGTCATCCCACCAAGCAAAATCGTCAGAGCTCGGAGGCGGAACTTCGGTCGAACAATTAAGCATCCGCTCAATCTTCTAGTGGGGAAGCACTTACGGTCCGGAGATTCAGCAGAGAATGTTAGGCTAGCCAGTTTCTCATCCAGCTTTTCTCCGGGGGCAGTTGACGTGACGCTCTCCAACAGCAAGCGGGACAGTGCTGCTCGCTTCGCGTGGTCGACGATCCGCACCTCCGTTCTGAAGAGGGCGAACACTGCAATATCCAGCAATGAGCGGAAGCAGTACGGTGTTAGCGTGCGAACGGACCTGGGCGATGGTCTGAACATTTCAGTTCCGCTCTTGAATAGACCGAGAGATCAAGCTGGCTACCCTTGAACAGAATACGGTCTACCGACAATCAATTGAGCAGCCACGATCGGTATTACAGCTGTATGGAAGCTGTCGAACAGTCTCACCTGTCCAAGCGGGAATGCGCATTTTCTCCCCCGTATCATAGTTATCGGACCCTAAGTCATACTTGTAGGTGGGGCGAAAAAGCAAAGGTCCCTCTTCGTAGCCCACAAAGACCGCCCGTTCATCCATAGCTTGTTTGAGCTGAGGGAAGTATTACACGGAGGTCAAGTTTTTAGTGTAATAGTATTTACCTGATCCGCCGAGAGAAGTGCATCGAAGTCGTCGGAGAGTGCGAGGTGTCTGACGCGCTCATTCTCGAGGTCGATGCGATAGTTGGTATCTGCAAGCCATATGATATTGCTAAAGCGTGTCATCGTATAGAGTGGCGGCATGAAGTAGACAATAAGCACATACTCGTGGCCTTCAATGTTTTTGCCCTTTAAGAAATGTAAACCATGGACGATCGTTCGGTAATCGGCATTTCTCTCATCAACGTTAGTGTGGCCAGCAGCAAAATGTGCTGTGAGGAAACAGAAGCTGGTATCGTGGTAGTCCAGCCGAATGCCAACTGCACCTTTGTTCCCTGACATCCCTCGCAGGCCCGTCTGCACATTCTGTTGTCATTGTATAGTCCAAAAATATAAAGAGAGCAATACCTTGTGGGTCGCAGCTTCTACATTACGTATTACTGCAGTCAATTCTTTCTTGACGAGGACCAGGAGAGCCGTCCCAACAAGCTGCAGAAGGGCTAAGAACATCCGCATCGCAACCAGCCTATAAGACGTCGAAATCTCACCTGCTGACTCCGTAGCAAGACATACTGACTCTTTTTATTGGGTCGTCGATCCAAAGTGTCCATAATCTTTGCTTCCCACATGCGTCTAAGCAGAAAAATTAAATTTCTCCACCGCAAATTGCTGTATACCTACTTCTTCTCAGGGTCTGTTTGCACTATTTGCTGTGCTGTTAGAGGGACTATCTCCTGGAAGCCCAAGGCGAACATATCTGGCCTGCGATACGTTAGCAATATGGAAGATCTTCGTCTTTCCCTAGAAAGACATACTCTTGACTGCCTAGAATGGTGCATGTTAGGTGAGCAATAACCTTATCAATAATCCACTCACTTGGTCGAGGAAATAGCCATGGAAGGAGTGATTCCGACGATGGAGGCTGTAGGATTCGATCATGAGATACGCGATGATATTACAAAAAATTGCGCTCACCCTGCCGTTCAAGTTCCAGGTACCAATAAATACTGTACATTGCTTTGTGGTCGAATACTCGGACAGTCTCGAATAAAGATCAGCTTCATATTCCGCTATCATAAGATGCCGCGTACCTATGTTCCAGAGCAGCACGGACGGAGTCATGGATGGGATCAAAGATGGTGACCTGCATCTGTGTGCTGATATTACCCTGTGTTGGAGCGAATTTTATCAAGGATTTCAGAAGACAATCTCCACTCATTCTCACCACGAACATATCTATGGCTGTCTGTTTTCCCTTATCTTGGAAGTTGTTAATGTACGCTCTTGAGACACTTTTTGTAGCATCAGACAAGACACCTATATCATTAATCAGAAACGATATTGTTATGAATCCTTCGGCTTCTACTAACCAGCAAGTGTCCGTTTCCCACTGCGAGTGAAGCTGGTGTTGAGAGCCCCGGTACCAGCATATATCCGAGATAACGCATCACCATTCTCTGCCCATAATTCGCGATGATATGACCAAATCGAATTTGATTGCACCCATTCACGGCGGATATGCATCAAAAATTGTTCCAAGCTAGTCCTAGATAAAATATCTTGCACGAAATTTGTTCGATCCAGACTAAAAATAGAGTTGTAGAGTTCCCGAAATAAGAGTGCAGGAGCTTACCAGTCAAGACAATTCGTCCTGAAGATGCCCTTTTGTTCTGTGATGATCTCGTTCGTAGAGGAATCAGCCATGGCGAAACCAAATCTGTCTACATTATCCACGACACTCTCCAAGCGCCTAAAACGGAACTCAGCACCTTGATTAATGCGTTCTCGAGTCCCTTACCTTACTTCCCTGAAAACGCTCTCATGCCCGCCTATCCTCACAACACTATGGAAGTCCAAATGTGTGATGCCTATAGCATCGCCAAGAACGTTTCGGGCCAAGTGGATGTGTCGTGCATATGCAGCTGTGAGCGTGGCTTCGTTCTCCTTGCTGCCCAATAGATTGATCGAGTGTACAGCGCCGTATTCTTCCATGAGCTGGGCAAAATGGCGATCAAAAGCTGGCTGAGAGGCTTGCGGACGAGTAATCTGGATACGCTGGCCGAATGTTTGCAGGCCCTGTTGTTCCCAGAACACTATATTCAAACAGGAAGTAAGATATATGCTACAAAAATATATTCTTCTACATATGATGAGGTACGTACATGGTACACTTCCCCGCACTTGTACGTAGCTGAAACAATGTTGGTCTGTGCTGAAGATTGTCTCCGTCTAGGAATGTTCTTAGACAATTTTAGCAGAATATATGCGGGTATATCACAAACCTCAACAAAGTTAGCGCAATTCCCATCGTCGTCAACACCCCTAGTATTAAATCGAGTTCCAGCACGCTTCCAACCAAGGCGCGATATAAGCGAGATAGTTGCGACAATCGGGGCACCATTAGTTGGTGGCGCAGGAAGCGCTACGGTGAACACCCCGACATAACCTTGAATGGCCAAGACCTATAAAGACGCTAAGGCTTCAGAGACATTCAAGGTGCGAAAATATTTCTGACGCACAATGAATTGACATCGGTCCAAGTCCTCGCGTTCTTGGGAATCCAACCGTTCCCTGAAATCTAGCAGGCTCCGTACGATGTATTCGTTCCACACGAAACGGTCGTCATATGATCCTACATCCCTCGCTTCGACACGAACAAGACGCTCTTGGAGGCGCGACGAGAGATCCCACTGAGGTTCAGTCGCGTAATAGAAAGTACCCGCAGAGATGATTTTGGTAAGCGGTTGACATGGGTGCTCGAAGGCGGGTGTAGCGTTACCACTCGAGGAGTAACTGTCGCGCGTGAACATGTCATTCTGGTCGGAGTAGCTTGGACTACCCATACTATCAGAGCCAGCCGACAGATCGTCCCATGTGCCTGAAGTGAGACTGTAGAAGCCGACTTCGTGAATTTGTGCGACAGATTCTGGAGTGGGAGAAGAAGGTCTTGTATTACCAACTTCGCTCGCTGATAGGACAACAGCGAGAAAAATATCTGTAGCGAATAGAATTTATTCAGTCATGTAAGAAGCCACACAAATCAACAAGAGCAATTGTGTGTGTACCATTCGCGATAGATATCAACCCAAGACATCCTTTCACAATTCTTGAAGTCAACTTCACAGCGTTGGATAGATCAACCTCGTCTTTGGGTAAGAACTCGACCACGGCCTGTGAAGTATTGCCTTCCGCTGCACGAAAAACCAGAGCTCGACGTGGCCGCCCTTGCCGTTCATCTTGCGAATTGGTCACCAAGTAGAGAGCACGCGGGTTCTCGTTTAGGTATAGATACATGACTGCAGTAGTGTTCCCTCAAAAGCAAGGCTCCAAAGGTATCCAGACGTCCACGAGGGACGACGAACCGCAGAACCAAGTTTGTCCGTGCCACGAGTTTCTACCGCAGCCCTATTGCAGCTTGAAATATGGGATATCTCAGAGAAAGCAGGTCAAGGGAGATTATTGGGTGGTAAGCTGGTATATACCCAATAGATACGTAGGTAGTAGCATTGCAGCTGAGCTCAGCGAAACACAAAATCAATTTCGCGATCACGAGGCCTGGTACATGTGGCTGCACCCGTACTTACCGCCCGTACGGAAATAATGAGTACTCACAATCTTGAAGCCGCTTGCATTAACCACAGAACATAGTTCACATTATGGAGATATCGATATAATCCAAACAACATCCATGATCCGTCCCAAGTCCATGAGTCCAAATGCTGCAACCGAAACCTCGTCTGTCTATTTCCCACCTGAATGCGCACTGACGACTCTTCTCAATTCTAGATGTGATCCCTCCGTAGAAGGCCTCCCCTGTGGCGGTCTGCCTACTGACATTTTTCGGGGCGGGGTAGTGAGACTAAACGCTGTCAGTCTATCTGAAGTTATGACTACTGTTTGCTCCATGCTTGATCTGCGCGATGAAGCTCCGGGAGCATGCCCATCACTGGATACTCTGTGAGAAGGGGGAAGCAGTGGTGGAGGAAGACTATTCATCGATGGCACACGTGGTAATTGTGTTGGAGTGTGCAAGGGCGATGGGGAGGACATAGGTCGGGGAGAGCGCGGAGCAATGATTCCTTCTGACGTGTCTCGTCGACGGGGCCGAAGGCGTGGAAGATGGTCAATCGGCAGTGCATCGTAGAGGGTCTTGAAGAGTGAGGCGCGTGTTCGCACGAACGCAAGTTTAGAGGGAGAAGTTGGAGAGACAGGCATACTGCTAGTTCCTGGAAGCTTGGTTCAATAGTCAAACTTGTGTGTGAGCATGGTTTCTGCGTACCCGAATTGACAGGAAGAGCATTATCGTTTGCACTCAAACTGAGGAAAAGGAACAGCGGAACCAGCCAAACGCAAACTCCGAAGAAAGTTGCAATGTCTGCGAAACCAGGGGAATTTTGTGATATAGGAGCTCCACGAGACGTCCGGTGAGCTCTATGTCGTGCATCCTGCGTGACGCCAGCAAAGTAGAAGAACCACAGAAAATGATCCACAATGACCAGAACACAGGATGCGAGGAAACTCAGCGAAGTGAGTGAGATAAAGGGCCAGCTAGCGGTGAAGTTTTGAAGATACACGATGTGGCAGAAGATAGAAAACAGAATGTGCTTGAGGGGTAGCGAATCGTAGAAGTACAGAAGCACATGAATTGCTATCACTGCCTGTAGATGGTAAGCGGTCAGACTCATTGTAGACACGCCGATGATGTGAGCAACACACATATATACTTCTCCGACCGATTACTTTTGCGTATCGTGAATGCTCTTCAATTAGTTCGGAGATCCACAGAAGTCCGCTCGCTGACCACCTTATTCAGATCTTCCAACTGTAAGAAATATCATACTGCTCACCAAGCGAAAGAGTAACAAAAATAAAGGCCGCCGCTGCGCCAGCATAGCTGTAGGTATATCAAACTTCAATACAAAACTAACCTTTACCTAGTACGTCACCAACCTAAGTCCATGAAGTAGCGTCATTTGATAAGTCAAACAATAATGCACAAGATAATGTGGGAAACGCAATTGCGCTAGACTGAAGAGAAGTAAGTAGAGTGTCTGACCGTGGAGGAACGTTGCCAGCAATATATTGGCCACCGTGTCCGCACTCAGTGCTCCGCCATTACATCACGTGCACCCCATTTGGGAACACCGCCACTATCGCAGCGTCGACCGACGACGATCACTGTACCACTCTTTAACTTTCACCATGAGTAACCTTGAGAGTGAGCGTCGGTCCATTTGTTTATAGCCTTTGATCCTGATTGCTCTTAGAGACACTATTCCAGTTGAAGGCGTGTCTTCAACGACCAGCTTTCCGAGCCATCTTCTTGACCTCTTCCCATAGTTCACCGCGAAGTCGCTCAGTCGACAAGCCAAGAAGGCACAGAAAGACGAGAATACGGAGAAATCTCGTTTAAAGAAGGTGGATATCCGACTTGTCCCCTTCTCTGCGTCTTTCTTATGTTCTGCACAGGCTCTTCAGCAGGGCAACAACGATGGCGCACGGATATACGCGGCGAATGCGATCCGCAAGAAGAACGAGTCGCTCAATCTGCTCCGGTTATCTAGCCGTGTGGATTCCGTGGCAAGTCGTGTTGAGACGGCTGTAACGATGCGTCAGGTTACAGGTAACATGGCTTCAGTGGTGAAGGGGATGGACAGAGCTATGGAGAGCATGAACCTCGAACGGGTGCGCATATCGGCTGCTTGCCACTTCGTCCGTATACTGACTTCCTCTTCGTCTTAGATTTCTGTAGTGATGGACAAATTCGAGTCGCAATTCTCCGATTTGGATGTGCAGACATCCTACATGGAAGAGACTATGTCTAATACGACCGCCGTATCGACGCCGCAGGACGAGGTTGATGCACTCATGAAGCGGACGGCAGAGGAAGCTAATATCGAGCTTCAGCATGATCTTGCCTCCAAAGATCTTGTGGCTGCTACCGATCTTCCTCAGAAGGAGAAACTCGGCGAGGAGGATAACATGCTAGCTACGAGACTGCGAGCGCTGCGGCCTGCTACATAGATGGTGTCATGAGGACGGTTGATTGTTGTGTCGTTTGTCTTCAATTCCTGGCTGCCTCTGTCTTTTATTGTACGTAGTAATGTGGAATGTATCAATTTTGCACTCATAGAAAATGTCGATATCACAGAAGCATGTCATACAAGCGATGAAAAAATACCGAAGGTATTTAAAAACACATATAAGGTATTCATCAGTCATGGACAACGAGGTGTACTACGCAATGCACAAAGAACAGCAAATCAGTACACAAGACAATGCATTAGAATATCTAAGAATACAAATCCTCAGGAAGAAGCATATCATGACATCACGTACAAATTACCACGAGCCTGAGGACATGTGTCAGTAGAACAGCGGCGGCATAATGAAGATGGCAGATAGTAGATAGTATACGATAGATAGGAGAGAAATCCAGGACGTCGCCACGGAAGTTGAAGATGGCATATAGATGTCGGTGGAAGACCATAGATGGCCTAGAATTATCGGTTCTCCCGCACGACTCGAACGAACTTGTCCAAAAGCTGCCGCTTCCGACGCTCGTCCAAACCAGGAGCAGAATCCAGTAGTCTTTGTACATGAAGGAGGAGCCCGGAAGGACCGTCCAGCGGTATGGCATTAGCGTCGAATCGATGAACATCTGTTAAACCCGCATCAGCGTCAGCACTTCAACGTGTCTGCAGCATCCAAAGCACGAGGCAATGCACACGCACAGTTCTTGAATATTGCATACGCCGCGTCACCCAGAACCTCCTTGAAGGCGTCCGCCACATCTGACGCGCTCCCTCCCTTTGCCAATCGGCCCTCTTCGTCAACACTCCGCCACCTGGATCTGGCCCTCATCGCGCCGTCTGTACTCATACTGACACCTGCACGAGCGCCATTAAGCTGTAACACTGCCTCTTCTCGCACTCTGGATGGTGCCCAAGACAAGCCCAAGCCAAGATCCAGCGATCGGCCTTTGCCCGATGCTCTTGCTTGCTTTGATTTCGACGGTGGCGATCCCGCCAACGGCGAGCTCGTGCCGTTCGAACCAGTTCGAGCTGCAGATTTGCGTTCGTCGAAGGCAGGGGAGCCAGGGATAGGTGGCACGGCCGGTTCGAACTTGAACGGCCCATGGGAGGCGCGGACAATGCGCTTGCCACCGCTCCGACCCCAGCTCGAGTTCAACCCTGAGGAAGCTCCAGAATGCGAGGAAACCGGCGATGCAGGGTCCGTATCAGAATGGTGAGGATTACTGTTAGTTCGAGAGTATAATGCCGGCGGTGGCCGGTGATACGCCGATGTCCCTGTAGAACTGTCTGTCGGGCGCCGCACGGGAGCCATGTTTGGCGTCTTGACATTCAAAATCGGCTTCTTGCCTCTATCTTGTGTAGGATTGGGGGCCGAACCGAGTGGCTTAGTAGGGGCAATCGCATCGCGACGGGAAGGGACCGTCTTCGTACTGTGACTCCGGTGCAACCAAAGTGGATTACTCTCCGGAATGGCTATGTTTCGGATCGCCGCCCTGGAGCCAATTGCGGTTGCAGCAGCATTAGTAGAGACAGGGCGTTCAAAATCAAAACTCCCATGTTTGGTACGTTTCGCCCTTGCTGCCATTCCTGCAGCATTCATACCCGTCGGAGCGTCTCTTCCGCCGCTCCGTCTGCTGCTTCCACTGGCGGTCTTCTCCATAGGAACGGCGCGCGACCGCGGATGACGAACGAGGAGTGGGCGAGCCCACTCTCCGGGGATGAGTGATCCGATCCCGCTCTCTTTCCCTCTCCTTATCCCTTTCTCGCTCCTTCTCCTTCTCCTTCCATTTCCGTTTCTCCCGACTGTCGTCCCGCTCTCGTTCCCGAGAACCCCGTGGTCTTTCCCTCTCCTTCCCTTTGTCTGTTGGCGAGTTCGGCTGTTTGGATGACACGAGGCCACACAACGGTGAACACCTTCCTCCTAAATCGGACGAGTCCGCATCTGGAAGGTACTCCCCGCTCGGTCGAGGAGGGGAGTTTAGAACAAGGATTGGCGCATGACGAGGTTGCGGAGCAACAACGTTCGGCCGAGTTGGCTTTCCGTTGTCGAATAGCTTACCATCAATCATAAACTGCATGGCATTACGATCGCCGTGCAGGACAGGATATTTATGAGAGTCATCTTGGGAGCGCTGAGAACGCTGTGATCCCGAGTTTCCACTCCAGAACCGGCGGTCGTGCCCATTGCTTGTGGGTTTGTCGGAAGCAGGAGCAGGAGTAGTTGGACGCGATTTGCTCTTGCCAAGATCGCCAAAAGAAGCCTTGCGAGGACTAGGTATCACGATGCCGAAGATATTCATTCTCTTCCCTTTGCGGGATGAAGATGAAGGAGTGGGTTCCAGTGAGACCACGCCTGCGTGGGGAACTATTTGGGGAGAAATGAGAGGTGGCACAAATATTGCCTCGTGGGCCTTTCTTGCCCGTGGCGTTATCGTGGCATTTGTGGCGGCGGTGATAGATAGAGGGCGAGATGGGGATCGAGTGACGGGGCGCGAACCAGAAGTGGAGGCACCACATACCCCAGGTTGATCCTCCAAACTTGAATGGCGTACATGCAGTCTGAGAGATCCAGTATGCACAGGTACTGGCATAGGTTCCACTGGACGCGGCTCCAGCGATCGGGATCGCCGTTTCTTGGAGCGCGAACGTGAGCGGGACCGGTTTAAAAAGTTAACAAGCTGTGTGTTTAAACGCAAGACGCGTTTTTGTCGCGTGGATGTTCGCGTCAGTTGAGGTACAATCGGGAGCTCCCGAACGAAACGCACCTTAGCACCAAATCCTCTCCCGGGTCTTTCATCAGATGCAAGCTCCATTTGGGCTATGTCCAAGTCTACCAAGTGCGAGGAGACTATAGCATCACCTTCGAAGAGGAAGCGCTGGTCCTCGGACTCTTCCGCCTGGTCAAACGAAAGTCAACATGGTGCGTCCAACTACTTGACAAAGGCCGGGATTGGACCACTGACTTGAACAGACAACACTGCCCGAACACGCTGAGACTTGCTATTGGAGCGGATGAGAGAGTGGAACTGGAGGGTCAAAGACGGGGATACAACACGTGTGAGGCACGATGAGGAAGTTGTGAGAGCCGGCATAGAGCGTGTAGAACTCACGTCCTTGGACAACTTCACGCGCGCAGCGTCAATCAAACCTAAACTTACTCTCCGGTCGTTTTTCGAGGTACGAACCGACGAGTGAGCAAGCTGAGATGTTGAGTCGAGCAGGGAAGTTTGGGTCGTGGACGGCGCCAGGGATGACTCGGATATACAAGAATCGATGTCAGCCATTTGTTCGGCTGAGCTGAGAGTGACGAGAGGTTCTGCATACAAAAGTGGACGAGAAAGTAAAGAAGAAAGCTGAACAGGTGATAGGTAAAACTTGTGGGCAAATAGCAACAGTCCCACGGATATTCTGCTACTTCGTGGGAATCATCGGGCGCGCCCCCCTGTGATCGCGACTGGAATTTACGTCCGCGAACCACACGTTGTTCGTCGTTCGGCACCGCTTTCTCGACGACAATGCCCACCTTCAGCATTTTACCACCACCTCTTACAGGCAGACATCTAGTTGCTTGTGACGATGCTGAACTGAAGATGTTCCCTCTGGTTGCTTTAAGTGATTGCAAACGGTATCTTACTTGGTGCGAGTCATCTGTGCTGGCTAGCCGGCGTGCAGCTCTAGATTCGGCACATGCGTTGATGCGAGAGCACTCCGTCCCAGTCCAGCCGGAATGGCTAGCAGGAGAGGACGGTATGCTGACGATCGTTGTATAGCAAGGAAGCGACCGGTACGGGAGGCGCAATTTTGGTTCTTACTTGGACTGTTCATGATCAATGAATGCACTGCTTCAGCATTTTGAGACAAGCTTTGCGTAGCGGTTCCGCCTTATTTCTGGCGATAAGTATCTTTTAAGAAACACTTACAAGTGTGAGTAAGTGGTACATAATTTGGTAGTCAAAATGCAGGAATATGGCCTAGTGGAAATATTCGATCGAATGGAGCGGCAGGAAGCTGTTGGAATGCCTACTGCATCATCCATGCTTTATGTCCTTCAATGCTTTAATGATATCATCATTCTACAATGATCACAATGATATTGACTTTGAATTTGATGTCGCGTATTCACGTGACTGACATCCATATGCGATCACGTGCGGAGGTGCAAATTCTGTCGCCATCGGTGGGAGCGCGGGTTAGTATCGGCTCGCGTCTAACGTCAGAAATGTCATTCTCAATCATCTCCACCATCCCCCACCACGTCTCCCAACTCAAACGGGCACCCTCTCCAGCCTGCTTTGAGACATACTCCCTTCCCAACGGTTAACACGTTCCCCATCTCAACACCGCACCTCTACTTCACTCCAGCTGCGCACCACCATGAACGTTGGAAAGGCCAGTACCAAAAGTCTCAGGCTGTTTAGCAAATCCCTGCGCAGTAGGACAAATCGACCGCGGTCCGTTCGAGCGTCATCACGATGTGTTCCTGCTGGTTCCTCTTCCTCCTCCCAGGAGCGACCCCACTTCCCTTGTGTTGATGCGCATGCTGCTCGCGAATCTCGGATCCTTTCATCAAGGCGCTCTCAATTCTCGTCTTCCTCCACCTCGAATTCCGGTGGTCCAGAACCTCCTTATGCTCGACCGAATCCTGCTTCTTACAGTGTCTATCATCATACCACCCCCTTGCTCTCACATACGGACAATCCTTGCCGTCGTTTGATATCGCATACGAGACTTGGGGAACCCTGTCGCCCGCGAAGGACAACGTCATACTCCTCCATACTGGCTTGTCCGCCTCCTCGCATGCAGCATCCACCGAACTCAATCCCTCTGATGGCTGGTGGGAGAAATTTATCGGGCCAGGACGCGCACTTGATACCAATCAGTTTTTCATCATTTGTACCAACGTGATAGGCGGCTGTTATGGCTCCACTGGGCCGTCTTCCATTGATCCTACAACTGGCCAGCCATATGCTACGCGATTTCCTGTCCTCTCGATTCTTGACATGGTTCGGGCGCAATTCTGTCTGCTGGATCACTTGGGCGTCCAGCAATTGTACGCAAGTGTGGGTTCATCCATGGGTGCCATGCAGAGCCTGGCTGCCGGTTGGCTATATCCAGAGCGAGTGGGGAAAGTCGTCAGCATAAGTGGCACTGCACGAAGTAGTCCGAGCGCTATCGCTATGCGTTTTGCTCAGAGGAGTGGTAATTATGATCGCCTAAATCTTGCGTGTATACATTCTGATCCACATGTTTAGTACTCATGGCGGACCCGAATTGGAAGAACGGCTTCTACTACGATGGCCTTCCACCTCATACCGGGATGAAACTTGCGCGCCGTAAGTATCTTCATTTTTTGGGATGTCAAGACTTTGGGCTCATGCAGAGATTCGCAGAGGTTGCTACGATCACGTACCGCTCAGGTCCTGAATGGGACATCAGATTTGGTCGGAAATTCCGAAAACTCCCAGAGGCTGAACAAGCATCTCTGGAGAGTTCCAATCGTCCCAGGACGCCAGTTCTATGCCCCGACTTCCTCATAGAGACATATCTTGATCACCAGGTAGGGTTACTTTCCCATCCATCGTAATGCACTCAAAATTCTGATGGTATAATCCAGGGTGAAGAGTTCTGTCTCAAATACGATGCCAATTCCCTCCTCTACATCTCCAAAGCCATGGACCTCTTTGACCTCACCGCTCCCGCCCTCGCTGAACTCCGCCTCACAGCTCCTCCCGCTCGCACAGGGCCTCCTCCTCTACCTCCCAGCCTCGCGGCACATCCTTCATCTCCCGCACACGCTCAATACCATTTCCTCTTGTCGCATTCGAAATCGCATCCGCCCCCAGCAAACCCTCCTCAACATCTACCCGACCTTGCAGAAGGCTTGCGCCCGCTCTCAAACACCCCAACTCTTATCTTGGGCGTACAGAGTGATATCTTGTTCCCGGTTGAGCAGCAAAGGGAGGTCGCAGATGCGTTGAGGATGGCTGGGAACCAGATGGTGAGCTACTATGAGCTCGGAGGCGTGTGGGGCCACGATACGTTCTTGTGAGTGTCTTGATATTACTCAGTAGCAGTCGAAGCTAATAAATATTTTTCCCAGGTTGGATGTACAGAACATTGGAGGCGCCATTCGCGGATTCCTCTCATAGCATAGCTCATATATATATTGTGTCACGCTGTTAACATTATTGACGTGAATGATCTGAGACAGGCACTCGAAGAATCTATACTGTATTGCAGGCAAGAGCGAACGTATACAATCGGGGATGCTATGTAACCAGCTCACAGGTTGTCAGCCTCTTTCTTGGCCCTCTTCTGTATGCGGAGGCAAAAATCCTCGGTCTTCTTAGTAAGCTGTGACCATGTTTGGGACTTGGGAGGCTGTTGCTCGGACGGTTGCTCAGGCGTGTCGGTAACGCTTTTTGAATCCGAGCGCGTGCTAGAGCCGACCTCACCATCTGGAACTCTGTGGGTGTCAGTAACGAGCCATTCCTTCGCAAGCCGTTCTAGCAGTACTGCACATGGGGCCAGGGGACCTGTGTATCACCGTTAGTTTCGTAAGTGGGGCCCTTGTCGAAGAGGAACACTCGGTCAAACTCGTCCAGTAGAGGGAAGGGAAATGGCACGCTAGGCCTGGCCAGCTCCCAGTATTGCTTGATGTTTCTGAGGTCAGCCTCGACGTAGTCCCGTTCCAGCCAATGGCTACCCAAACAGTCCTCGAGCAAGCATTCACTGCGGCCGAACACGTAGGCCCAAAGCCTGTCCCTCGAGTTCAGTCCCAAGTAACCATCCCGCATAATAATAACCAGAAGTTGGCGCATCTTGAGCTGCTGCTCGGGAGTTATGAGCGGCGGCTCCATGGGGAGATCATGTGGCTGTAGCCAGATCGGCAGACGCGCACACGACCACAGCAGCACAAAGTGCGCATGTTCCCAACCCGTGATGCACAGCTCCGGCTCCGCGCCATTGAAGCGCACGATGATGCGCGACATCTTGAGGTCAGTGTGCAGCAGTCCGGTGTCCGCACACTGCAGTATAGGCAGCACTATCGCCCGTTCGGCGGAGGTGAGGTATTCTGGAAAAAGCCACCGGTGTGGAATAGAATGAGGCGTTCAAGACGGCTCCAGGTTTCTCGGATTTGTTGGATCTCTGCGGCGCTGAAGTGTGGCTTCCAGGGCCAACCCGCGGTGACGTGCATTACAGGAGAATCAGATTTCAGATGCTCCAGCACACGATCAGTGCGACGCACAAGGTCTTCGAGATAGTCTGATACCTTTTCCCTTGACTTTGACGGTTCCGTTAGCAACTCCAGAATGCCACCATCGAAGGCTCGAGCCATAAGTATGTCCTGTCTGTCAAGAGTGCCACAGCTATCTGGGTCCGCCTTCGTCAGGAGCGTGTGGATACATGTTGAGCGATAGTTGAACATGTTCAGCAGAACCTCCGCAAGCTTTTTGATGATCTTTTCTTGCTTATAAATTGACAGTGTAGGCCAGAGTTTATCCAACGACGTCCCGAAAGGCTGATTAAGGGTTAGTGTTGTAATCCATTGCAGTATATATGACACGCACCTTTTCAAACAATACAAATTCAACATTAATGGAATTGAACGAGTCGTCCCCAAATACGACAGGAAAGGGGCAGTCAATTTCGGCGACACCCGCAGCTTTGACATACCAATCTACCATTCAATGCGTCAAAGGTGAATATACAAAGAAGGGTGTCTGGGTACATACCGCCGCCTGAGTAGACAGCTTCGAACGGCCGCTCGGAAAATGTGCAAGCAGTCTGGGAGGCCGAAATAACACGGAGCGCGGATGGAACGATATCTGAATCATCTAGGGGGGAACCAGCCATCATTTTATGCCAGTTTATTCAGGGAGGTTACGTACATGGTCACCACCCCAAACAACATCCTTTATGCACCTCACTGATGGACGTGGGCCGTCGTAAACATACTTGCTAATGTCTAACCCAGGTTCCGCCTTGAAAATCGACCGGAAGTTAGCGAACACAGCTGCGGTAGTAGCATACGTCGCGAGAGCAGACAGGTTTTATGACATGTTAGGTTCAGTATCGTGGAATGATAGAAATGGTAGAAACAAGGACATACGACGTGAGGATGATAAGTTGAAGTCATGGCTGATCTCTGACTGCGCTATCACAGCTGCAGGTCAGTGCTTTTATAGTAGACGATGTGGCTCTCGCCGTGCCGAGTCCACATGGTGTGTGAGCCACGCAAAATCGATTCTGACAAATTAGCATAAAATGAACGGCTAAAAGCAAGCCTCGCTGCACGGGAGATAGGATACCCCACGTAGATGCGATACATCCGCCTGATGGCGGCAGGCGTAAGTACTTAACTGCGTGAACCGTGGCATACCACAAACTTAGTTGACTCAGACCACTTACGCGTTGCACGTGCACCGTGTTTGTGTTGACGCCCGTGCCATATACTTAAGTAGTAGTCGTGACTTCCACACTGCCAGACAGTCCCGATTCTCCAGTTCACGTTGACATTCCTTCCTTGAGAAAATACCCGGATGAGAACGCCCGGGAGGTCTGTACGGGCTGTATGTTTCACTAATTATTGGAATTTTTCGTAATCAATAACCGACACGACTCTCCAGGCAGTGCAGAAGTTGCATAAGGCCCGATATGGCCCCTTCGCACTTCACACCATCCAAGAGGATTCGAATCTTGCGATGAGTGGTCGAGAGGAGTGAGCTTGCTAGCTTAGTATGTTTTGGACATCACTTATGATGTTTCTTAAGACTCAAATTGAAGAATCCTGCTACCGGGGAAGATCTCTGCACGTCCGTAGATAGGTCATTTGACTGTTGATATCTAGCTGAAACGAGATACAAGTATTCATATGGCCACTCAAGATGATGTTGAAAGCACAATATTTCACGCGCAGGAAATCTTTACGTCTGGTATCTGGTCAAAGGCACCCGCAATCCAACGTTCTGCAGTCTTATCCAACCTGGCTCGGCATCTGGAACAACGTATCCCGGATTTCGCCAAAATAGAGTCCATGCAAACGGGACGGACTATCAAGGAATTAAGTGCCCAGGTATGCCTGTGGATTCTGTTAATGCTGGTCGTTACTGATGTCTCGATAGCTTGGTCGTGTGCCGGAATGGCTGTAGGTTGCATTTGCTCCTCTGTGACACCGCATTTCATGACCAAATATCAGAGACTATTATGCAGCACTTCTGCGCACAAATCCAGCATATATTGCGCCAACACAGGGTAAATTATTGAACTATGTGCAGCGTGTTCCCTTAGGAGTAGTGGCACAGATTACTGTGAGCAGAAATTTTGATATGATTCATAGTAAAAAGCTGAAATCTCCACTTAGCCCTTTAACCACCCCTTATTGATAGCAATAAAGAAAATTGCACCCGCACTTGCCGCCGGAAATTCTGTGATTGTCAAACCAAGCGAACTTGCACCCATAACCGTTCTCGAGTTCGCCGATATGGCGGTACGCGTTGGAGGTAATAATCATCATATGTGGTGATCTGCAGAATATTGATGACGATGTCAGTTCCTCCTGGCGTCTTATCGGTTCTTCCTGGTTATGGAAGGACTGTCGGCAAAGCACTTGTATCTGACCCTTTGATCAGAAAAGTTGACATCACCGTGAGTAGATGACGTACCTCTTACTCAACTACGACTGAAGCCTTTCTTCGATGAGGCCGGTACCGATACGGGGCGGTCAATTGGTAGCATCGTTGGTAAAAATCTCGCGGCATTTACTGCTGAATTGGGTGGAAAGGTCGGTGCTGACTCCAGAACTAAATAGACCGAGGAACTCATGACTTTGCATACTCAGGCTCCGATCGTGGTTTTCAATGATGCTGATCCGCAAGGTGCTGCCAACGGTGTAGCGTTCGCTTGTTTTGTAGCTTCCGGACAGACTTGCGTTTCTGGGACGCGTTTGATAGTCCAAGACAAGATCTATGATGAGTTCATGGAACGCTTCATGAAGAAAGTTGAGAGTATCACCGCAAGGATGGGCAATCGTAAGTGGTGCCCCGATACTACTCAGTGCCTAACTAGAGTGACCTGCTTTCCTTCAGCCTTGAACCCAAAATCCACGATGGGGACTATAATATCACTCCGACAGCTTGAACGCATCGAGAAGCTGGTGCAGCGACCGGGAGCGGGAACGATCATCGCTGGTGGCCGACGCATGACGGGAAAATCCTCTCTGGATGGGTTTGACTTCTCTCAGGGCAGCTTCTTCCCGCCTACCATCATCACGGACGTGTCTACTGAGCACGATCTATGGCGAGAAGAAATTTTCGGGCCCGTCGTCGTCGTCAAACGATTTTCCGTACGCGATGTGCTTGTCCTGAGGTATGCATTACTGATAATGTTGTATGGTAGGAGGAGCAAGAGGGCGTGGAACTCGCGAACGCTTGCAAATATGGTCTCGGGGCTGGCATCTGGACTACCAATCTCTCCCGTGCCCATCGGGTCTCCGCCGACATCGAAGCCGGCCTCGTCTGGGTGAATACCCATCACCGCAACGACCCTAGTTCTCCATGGTCCGTCTATATATTCTTCTTCCGTGATTATTATCTCACCCGTGCATAGGGGCGGCATGAAGGAGAGTGGCATCGGTCGAGAAAATGGTCTTGAAGCACTCGAAGCTTGTATGTTCACATTTAGTGTTTGAGACGACGATACTAATGAATAACGGTTTTCAGATTCGCAGAGTAAGTCTACAATTGTGAACATTGCCTCTGAGGAAGAGACGAGAGAGGTTCAAGATTGGTTCGCGGAGAATCCGGAAGAGGCTGAGACGCGTTATGGATAATCTTGCATATGCAATAACTACGCTAATAACGAGCTGCATCAATGTAATGCTGATATCGGGAGATCAAAAACAACATTTACAGCGATGTTGGGCCCTCCTGCATCAATTCCAACAGTACCTCGCCATGCACATCGCACACACGCCGCTCCTCTCTTCGTTGATCCGTCTCCTCGCGCGATCGGCGACAGCGCAAGCCAGACACGCCGGCCACTCCGGGTCCTTCTGCCAGACTGTCTCTCCATGAGATTGCGTCTCCACGGCTATGCCCTGCGTCGCAATGTCAAACGTCTGCGCGAGCATCGCATTCATTTGCTCTGTCGAGATGCTTGTTTGCCCCGCCGAAATATTGGTGACGGGCGACTGGCCAAGGGGCGCTGCACCATTCGCGAGATAGATTACGAGCGGCGCGGACGGGTCGGTGTTGCAGCCGAAGAATGTCGGACGCTTCGTAAGGTTTTGAGAGAGGAACATAGTGTGGGACGTGGGCACGGGAGGGAAGGAGTAGTGCGATCGAAGTAGCGGCTGTGAGACGCGAAGTTGTGTTGCCTGCGTAGATTGAAGTCAATATCTGTCAACAGATGCAGAAGAAGGAACACACGATTAGTGCGCTGCCATCTGCGAAATTATCATCTATCTCGCCCTCGTGAGCTTGGTCTCCCTAAGGAAAAAGAGAAGGATTATGAGACTCGTACGGTGAGGTTCAAATATACACATTAAACTCACTGCGTCAACGGCCAGAATGACGTCCACGCCACGCGCCTTTACGAGGAATGGCTGAATCGGTATGTTCTCGCCATCCAGACTGCCATCCACAAGCTGTAACACTGTTTCATTCGTATCAATGAAGGAATTTGCCGCAGCACCGTAGAAGGGATTGGGAAATAATGCAAGAGACGTATTGACGTTGGGATTGGGTGGGAGCTCAGCAGGACTGTCGGTGGTGGCTCCTACACGGAGGACTTGTTAGGAGAAGGAGAGATTGTGTGACACAGCAACTCACGAATGCGCTGCTCAGTGGTGTCTATCGCTCTCTCAGAAAGTTCTGTTTGCTGTACATACGCTACCTTTATTGCACGGAAAGAAGTTAAGATCGGTCGGCCAAACATTATATGAATGTTCAACTCACTGCTCCCTCCATCGACGAGGTGCTTACAATGAAGGATACTTGATCAAAATTGGTTACACATGTACTGTCGTTAGACGATCCCAAATACTTGGTTGGGGTAAAGGCAGACAGCATTGGATCAAAGGAACCCATCTCGACTTGATTAAATCAGCCTGAGTAAGGGTTCTGTAGCTTGAAAGAAAATACATACAAACATTGAATTCGTAGATGGGGTTTGTTAGGGGAACGGCAACGCCTGTCCAATCGAGCATGGTCGACATGTTCCCATTGGGAGAAAAAGAATCAGCAACGAGTATCGGAAATGGTTGCTCGTATGCATTGAACGATGGACTGAAGAGACGGCGCACGTCAGTATAAGCTCCAATGCAGCATATCCGATATACTCACACATCTGCAATGGCAGAGAACGTGATGCCTGCTCCATGAAGAAGTGAATTATTGAAGAAGTTGTTCACGTTCGTGCCGTTCACGAAGTGCCGCGCGTACAAACGAGACAAGTCGTCTGCGCGCGAGACTTGAAATCCAGCAGCATACTTTCCAGACGGCTCTTGTATTATTTCCTCTAAATATGCTATATTGGTCTCATTATCAGCGGTTGGTGCGAGAAGATCAACTTCTGCAATCCATCCGCCAAACTCATGAGTGCTCGCGTTCGGATTCCCAAAGATGAGACCAGGAATCGTAGGGAAATCGGCCTGGGCAAGGGAACCTACGAGCCATGAGCCTCCGGAAAGCCCAGATATGTACGAGGTCGCCTGTAGGAGGCCACCCGTCCCAGCACGGATGGAAGAGATGTTTCGCCCGTCCAGAGCATTCAAGACGCCGGCTCCGAAGACAGCAGCTCTGTAACCCCCTCCGCTCACTGAGATGCCAAGTTTCGGAGCGACGTCATAACCGTAATTACCGCAGAAGATGTCGTGGACGTAGACCGGCAGTGATTGATTTGTGCTTTGTTGCACGTTCTCGAGGTAAGACACCCATGCTTTGGGTATGACTGTGCGGTGTCGAGTCGAGATGTATGCAGCCTCGGAGGAACTAAGGGACTGGTTTTGAGCTCCTGTGAGGCGGATGAGCTCTGTGCCCGATGGGCATGGAGCCAAAATAGGAGTATAGGCGACTTCTGCAGCTGTCTGGGATGCTGCAAAAGAACTGTAACCCAAAAGGATTGTGACAAGCAGGATGTTCATGGTGGCACAAAGTCGTCAGACAATTTGATCAGACGTACGCTCTCTATAAAGTATCGCTGCTGGTGATAATTTAACAGATTTTTCACCGGACATTGGTAATTCCACCTAACCGTCCCACAGGATGCCAATTAGATTTGTCGCCACTGATTACAAGAGGGCTTAGGTGGGTGATTTGGAAGACATCGATGCGTGGTGTTTCCAAGCATGTAATAAAAGGTTAGACATGTGAACATCAATGGGTACCTTGACATTAATGAGTATGGTGCGAGACGGTAGTTGAACGGCTGCAGGCGCTTCCTAGTATTCACCGCCGATCGGTGGTCTGAGCACGTGCACCTCAGGATGGTTCGGATGCTGATCACTTCCGCTGCAGGCTCAGAGTCTAATGAATGAATTAATAAGAATGGCAGTTGACTCGATGCTCGCCCTGGCCCCTCACCAAGGCATGGAACACCAAACAGATTCGAAACCCCCCTCTGTCCAAGAGGTGAATCGCATTTCGTCACCGCACTCGAATCTAGTTTCTGAAATCCGTAGTTCAATTTCAGCGAAAGTCCATACAACTCTCCTTCAAAGGTATCACTGGAGTATACCCCCAGCCATGCAACTACACTGAGCGTGAGTTTCAGAAATATGGCATGCACGGTAAAAGCTGAACTCAATTAACAGCTATACGACACCACTCCTACGGAATTGTCGAGATGGGGGCCTCACCCACGGAATGTGATGGACAAGTTGCCCTTCTTCGGTCCTCCAGACCCGCAGCGCTGGCCTCCTGAGAAGGTTCTCTTTCTCCTTGGGTTCCTGCTTTTCCCCGCTTGGTTCATCGGTGCCTGTTGGGGATGCAAGGAATCTGACGACTCTTGTGCGTATCTGATGTCATGTCGTCCCGGAAATCGGAACTCACTATTGTTCGCATCTTCAGTCGCCGAGCTGTTCCGCTGGCGTTGTCAAGTTATGTCAATGATTGCATCAATCATCATCACAGGACTAGTCGTAGTGGAGATAGCGTTCAGGGGGAAATGAGTAGTTCACCGTATATTCGAATCCGAAAAAAAAAGCTCGTACATCTAATGTACATGCCATCTTGAGTACCGCCTGTACGGATCATAGTAATACCAGTGGGAATAAAGTACAGTGCATACGGGCACCGTCATGCCGATGTCTTGACCGCTTCTTTCGGTTCTGTCGTCTGCCATAATCATTAGTCCAGGTTGAAAGTTTGAAATGATGTTATCGTACCTCTCCTACTTCGACTGGTGGCTCGTCAACAAAGTCTGGTACCTTGTTGAGATCAGCAAGATACGATGTACCCTCCTCCACATCCTCCAGATCAAGCGCATCCAGCTCTGCCACGGCCATCAGCATACTTGGAAGTTAAGGTCACGCTGGTACTGACCAGCTTCAAGGTCCGCTTCATCAATCTCATCCGGCACAGCATACGACCGTCCCAACGTCTCCTGTATCTCATTCGCCTGCTCCAAGAGGTCCTCCATATCATAGTGCATAGTCTACCAGTTATGGGCATCAGTTATCGGTCACATCCATCCAGACTGCACGAAGTCGCACCTCAATCTTGTCAATATCAATCTTCCCATACTGTTTCCGCAACTCCTTGTTCGCTTGCTTCATCGCATCCACCGTAGCCATGGTGTTTCGAAGGTTCTCCGTCGCGAGCGCGGCCGACTCCATGTTGAATGTCTGCTGTGTGAGCTGTGCGAGCTGGGATTCATACATGCGCTTCTGTTTGAGCGTGCGCAGTGCGCGTTCCTGGATGGCGTTCTGCAGTGAATGATTACGGTAAGATCCCAACCAATGCGAGTCCAGCCCCATAGGGAGGAACGCACCTTGCCGGGGCCGTTGCGCAGCTTGCTCATCTGCTCCTTGTATCGTGCCAGTTCTCCGTCCAGCTTCTTGACCTTGACCTCGATAGAGGCCATTCTAGTGTCTGTCTAGCATTGCCACAAGTTGGTGAGTGGGTCCACCAGAGTAAGTATTCAGTGCACAGACCGATGAGATGGCATCCTGCAGCGTGGGCCTGGGCTTCTTGCTCGAAGAGGAACCGAAAATGCGATTCATCCCTTCAGATGACAGATGGGAGGCGCAACGAGAGTGGAATGAAGTCAAGTGTCTCAGACTCCGCGGCGCGAGCGCGGGCAAACAACAGTCCAAATATGGCAAGCCTGGTTGTTGCTTCAACTGGCGCCGTCGCACATGGGCCGAGGCTCTTCTTCCAGGTACAATCGGCATTTTGAAGTACTGCCCGGAAATACAGGATAGCACCATATTAAAATACAAGTGGTACTATTCTCAAATGATCGCATTGTATGAGGCCATTGATTGATCATGATATTCCGAACATGTGCCTCTTACCCAACTCTGAATCTGAGCAGACTGTGAGAACCAGGATTAGATATGTAGGGGACACAGAAAATTTTCTGCCATTTGCAGTTCTGTCCTCGCTACATGTGGTGCCTCGACTGAGTGACTAGAAACCCCATTGCAGTCCTAATCTTCCTCCCGGTATTGTGCATCTCCAAGAGCGCTCCGCTACTGGGCGACCGTCCTCGTCTGGCAAAGCACGACTCACAGTGAATCCATGTTCCGATGCTGCAAGGAACGTGTTATCCAAGACGAAGGTCTGCTCGTGTTCATGCGGTTCTGACAACTCCGAGATCAGAGACGTCTCATCGGATGAAGCGACGAACGTTAGGTCGAAGGATTTGTGAGCACTCGAAAGCGTTGCGGATTTTGAGAGGTATGCCGATAGTGTGTCTGGAACAATATGTGCAGGAAGCCGGAACATCTGTGGGTTGGATGGCGTGTCAGGTTGTTGAACCTTATATTAGAAGAGCATTGTTACGTACTTGAACCAACGTGCCCTCCTCAGGAGCGGCATCGCTCTCGAGCGCAAGCGTTCCACGGGACGGGTCGCCGGACGTGATATGGAACAGCTGGAACAGCTGGAAGGATATTGATTAGATACTATTGTTGGATATTGGGTATTCTTACTTCTCGAATTCCGCCACTTTGGCGGAGGGTACCGAGATAGTATTTATCATCTCTCATCGTCTGATCCATACTTCCAGCCAGTTGGACTTCGCTTTGGTTGTGAATAGCAGAGAGTAGGATGCGAGACGGATTGGCGTTGTCAAGCGAGTTGACGAGGTTCCCCTCCGAGCTGTAAAATATTTGCATTCACATCGCAGACACTAGTGAGCCATGTGCGTACCTTGTAACAATCAAGGGGCGTGTGAGCGATTGTAGTCCTGGGAAGGTGGCATGCACAGTAGGTTTTGTGGGCAAGCTCAAGCAAAGACCGACCGCTCCATCAGCGTGGATTGACGTCCCATAAAATAGAGTAAATGGGCGTCCTGTTATAAATGGAGTTGATAGGGCACTTAGTCCTAGCTTGAAAGAAGGCTGAGACCGTGCCAATGAAAGACGCAGAACGAAAAAAAACCGACTTTTGTAGCTGCAGAAAATTTAGATAGCGAATTATCAAGTCCCTCGGGCGCTCTGTCAGACAAATATACGATAGCATTAACGCTGTTGGCACTGTTGAATGATTTAACGTGTGAAAATTTGATATCGTGAAAATCGCACGTAGTACCCACGATAAATTCTCAAGTTCAGGAGGTAAGACATAATTGCTGGTACCCTTCGTCCAGATATCTTCCCAGTCCATTTCAGAGGAAGGGTCCGCACTCAAAGCGCGGTCCCTGCTTTCTTCCTTGTGGAAAGAGTGCCAGCGCCCAACCTGAGCGGCTTTGCGACCCGGAATTGTACTCCTAAAAGGTGTAGCCATTTTCTCATCGAAGACCGCACAGAGCATGCAGTATAATTGCGCCAAGATGGGCTACAGGAGGGAATGGGCGCTGAGAGACATCCCAGCGAATTGCTGGATAGAGATGTAAGTTGTGAGACGAGTGTGGAGAGCTCCTCAGAACTGACGAGGGGCGATACGGAGAGCGTGAACAGCAAAGGGTTCATGGACGATGTAGGGCGCAGATGAGATATGTGGGAGAGGACCTCTGATGTTGACCTCGATAGGATGGTGCTCATCTGGAGCGCCATTTTGATGGTGTAGCAAACTTCAGACAAGCTTGGAATGTCAGAACTGTGATATTTCGCGATCAGCCACCCGCAACTTACTAGTATGTTCCCTGAGGGATTCAACTTCAACAATGAAAAAGAGACCTCGAGTTGACCAATTTTACATACCTGAAGGGTAGAATCGCCTCCAAGCTCTGCCTCACGCTGATTTCACTTCACTGCAGTGACACAGTAACGTTCAGGACATTGCGACGCGCTCACGTATCGACATGCGCGTATGTCACGTGTTGCTATATCGTTCAATGTTCACAGGTCTCAATGAGCACTGACCACTGCGAGTCTGCGAATCATCTAAATATTCTCAATGATAATTGATATACATCATTGACCCTTCCCCTTGATAATTCCCCAACGAATCTACAGGCCTACATGTCCTTCCCCGTCATGAATAACGCAAGCCCGGACCGAAACCGGCCTTCACTGATAAGTTGCCTGCAATCGTCCAACGATATACTGCTCTGTAGTCACAGAGGCATACTTCTTGTCTTTGCCAGGACCATAACAGTTTGGCAGACATGAGATCTCAGCGCCTCCGTTAGGATTACAGAAGAACGCGATGGACTGCCTGGCGGGCGTGATACCCTCAGTCTCGCTGATCTTCTTGGCAGGCGGCGCAACCACTCTGTGGAGCGTCGAGCGGAGGGTATCGTTACTCCATCGCGATAGAAGATCGCCGGCATTGACGACGATAGTACCAGGCTGATGGAATGTCAGCGAGCAAGCTGGTCAGGTACGTCGAAATGCGTACGATGGGCATGGCAGCTTGGTACTGCTTGGTATGGGGATTCAGAACCTCCAAGCCACCAACCTGAGATATGTGATAAGCGAACATTTTTGAAAAGGCGCAAAATATATACTGAGTCCTGGAACAACAAAGTCAAGGTACCATAGTCTGTGTACCGCACTAAGTGAATGTTGAATCTGGATTTTGATTTCTAACTTACCAGAATGGGCACCAGCGCGAGCCTGACCATCTTGCCTAAGAAGGCTCGTGCGGATTGGCGGATAGGACAGTAGACGAAGGTTATGGTATTGCTCGTTGATCTTGTCATCAAAGAACTTCTCATCAAGTCCGAGTCCGAGAGCGATCGCACGCATAACTAGCGTGTGAAGGTCATGACAGGTTTGGAAGAAATCGAGCATAGTCTGTTTGAACTCGGGGGCGTCAGTTTCACGAGGCCAATGATTCTTCCATGTTGTGTCCCAGTCTCTGCCGATCTCCATAGACTCCTTGAAGTCGGGTGCTTTGGCTCGCAGTTGCGCGATCTCATTACTATCGGCGGACTGGGTAACACGCTCTCGGCCAATTTTCACGTAGCCTCGATTGGAACGGGGATCATTCCAAGCAAGCTCATCCTGTCGGGAGAGATTAGTCGTTCGCAGCGTCAGGGGGTTGCAATATTTTCACCTTGATTTCCGCGGGCAGGCTGAAGAATTCAGCGCTCTATTTGCGTAGCTTGTGAGCGATAGATAAAGCATATATGAGACTCGCCACTCACTTTCTGGAACGCCTGCTTCACAGTGCCGTCCGGTATCCCATGCTTATCCAGGTATATGAAACCAACTTCCGTAAACCCTTTCACAATCTCTTCTGCAGTCTGATGCTTCTCGACCTGGGACGTAGCGTTGCGGAACCTGCTGAAATCAATAAGAGGAATCCGAAATGCAGGGTCAGACTTGGCATCCTGTCACATTTCGACTGTAAAATCTTTGGATGCAGTGGTGAAGATGCGCGAAAGCTACCTCAGCCAGCGTGGCAAGCCCTCGCCTTGAGAAATGACAGCCGCTTATCGCAGTGCGACGAACGCCCGAGGTTGTAGACCAGACTGTGTATCCCACCCGAAAAGAGTATCGACTTATCGCTGACACCGGGGCCATAATCGCAAGAATGTCGTAAACAACGGCGTAACTTCTGGACGGCGTCAGAAGAGTCAATAGGTGCGATTTTCAGACAGTGGATGGTGGGGATGCACTGTGCTTGAATGAACACATATCAACCTGTATCGACGGTCTCGACATGTTATCAAGAGAGGACTATCATCGGCATGTCCCGATCCTCCGCGGCTGTTCCAGTCGGCGGCTATGCTGATTTTGCTGTCGATCGTCCATCTCATCTGCTGATAGCAGTACGCACAAAATAACAGTTTGTATGATTCGACCGCTCGATTTTCCAATGGATTTAATTTTCTTTGAAAACCACAGCGCAACAATACAAGTTTGAACTCGCAATTGATTGTGCACCTGGTCCTCATTTAGCCCTGCTGTTTCATTATCGTTGCATCCTGAGTTGATCGGATTGCAATGTCGTTCAACACTTCGGATAGTGCACCGGCACCCCCGCCTTACAGCAACTTGCATGATGTGTGGCAGTAGGTTATCACTACATTCTTGATTTTGATATCTAAAATGTGTGATTACAGGAACAACGATGTGCCGTGAGGCTCGTATCATTTATGTTCAGATGAAATGTTTTAACAAATCGCTACGAAGTCATGAACGAACACCTCTCAATGTACCAGTTGTAGATGCCGTACCCACTTATGGACACAGACGCAAATCATGGGGACACATAATCTCTCAGTGTGTTTTCTGGGTGCTCATCGTGCTTGTCCTAGCGAGTTTGTTCTGGCAGAATGCTCGTATGGAGAAACAGCACGCCGACCTTTGCGATCCCGCGGAGCAAGAGAGGCATGAAGTAGAATGGGAGAAAGAGCGGAAGGCACATATGGACGAACGCGAACAATGGGAGCGAGAATATGAACAGGACCGACGACGGCGTGATCAGGCGGATCGCGACCATGAGGAAGAACGTAGACGATGGGATCAAGAGCGTCTCGAACGAGAGAAAGAGATCGAACGTGAAAGGCAGCGAGAGCGAGAAAGGGAGAAGGAGCACCAACAAGAACGCGACCGATGGACCCACGAACGCCTCGAGCACGAACGAGAAGAAGCCCGTCAGCGCTTGGAGGAACGCGAATGGGAGAAGCAGCGCGAAGAACATCGTCAAGAACACGAGAAATGGGAACGGGAGAGACGCGCAGAAGAACGGCAGCGGAAGGAATACGAGCGAATACGCCTCGGTCTCCAGTGGGAAGAGCCTCGAGGAGATTCGAGATGCTATTCCTACGGCACCAGGGAATATACATCACGCTTGACGGGGATTCCGTACGGCTACAGTGGGCTAGAGGCATGTATCGACATGCCAATCACAATTCATGGCCGCATCATCCCGAAACCGGACAGGTGCAAGGATATGGCAAGTTTGTGTATATCTCTGCCTGGTGCTACATGCTGATCATTAATTGCTCTCCAACAGGGAGCTGATGGCATCTTAGGACAATGGCTTGTAGAGTTCGACGAGATGGGTTGTCTACCATATTGGGGAGATGTCTATGATCAGGCAAAAAAACTTACATATTATTTTTGTTATTCTTGTTGATTGTCTCTCCAGGGCTGCCTCCAGGATGGTTCAGGAATGCATGTCAGTAATGGTCACCTAGTTTCAAATGTCGTTACGCTGATTTGTTGCAATTGATCAGCGTGTGGAGGCCCGACTCTGGAACCTTCAAAGTGGTGATGATTGGAATGTCATGTGTGGAAGCACGCCAGCCAATATACATGACAGACATTTTGACCATCCCAAGAATTGCGAGTACAGGGTAGGAATTACTCTTCATCTCAGTGGACGTGTTTGACTGAACGACATCAGGGCTATCTCTACGGAATGGTGGGCATGTGGGAATTTGATGATCATGGCTGCAGGTGATAGCAAGTCCAGAGTGCACAGTCTGTAGTCTATACAGAGGAACGACTGTCTTCCACATATAGAGGCTGGCTAGCGAGCCTAAGTCTGTAGCTGCCATTTCTCGATTGTATGCCTGTATGCTCATTTGTTTTGTAACGGCCGCTTCTGTAACTCTTATACAAGGTTGCATCCAGTTCACTTCCACATATGAATGAATTCGTACATCGTTTTTGGCTGCTGTAGCCTGTAGTTAATACGACACTGACTCTGGATATCGCGAGTATCAACGGAACCCGGCTGAATACCCTCACTTATCAAGAGATGACTGTCATCGAGCTCCCGCGACTGGCCGAATACAGCCTCATCGATCATTAGTGAGGTGTCACACGTATCCAGGTTAATACTCTGACTGCCAGCACTTGTTGGCCTGCAGGTCCCCTGTACACGTGTGGGTGCATAGTACATACTCCGGACTCGAAGCTACTGGAAGCATTTTATTAAACACAGTCAAAGGTGAGGGAAAGCAGTTTTTTCTCCAAATATATGTTGGATCACCAGTTGCTCAGCCTTGATCGCAACCTGGTTGTGTAGTTTCAGTCACTGGGTGTCTGGCAATCATCATTCAATAATTACGCAGCAGTCAAGCAGACCATTGAAGTGATAATGACAACTCCGCGAGTTCAGTCGTATCAATCCTGTAGTCCACCACCGAGCTATTCGTCGGATGCATATGTGCGAAGCTCACATCTACATGAGTGAGTAGTGTCAATCTCCATTCATTAGTACATAGTGAGATATGGCGATGTATCTTCTTAGTGCTAGGCGAATTATCAACCTCCCGTAAGATGAACTTGTTTTGTGGGGAGCACTGACCAATCCCCGTTCTCACTTGCAGGCATGAGCGCACTCAACTCCATAACTCGGGACATCATTTGGCCAGCGATTTCGGCGAGATTGAAGCCAGGCGGCAAAGGATGCACCAACAGATCTTCGCTGGTATCATGATATTCCTCACACTCTTGGTGGTAGTCTTGCAAAGCTCGTTTTGGTGGTACTCCCAAGGTGGCGTTGATCCCATGGAACAGGCAAGACAGCGGATGGCATGGGAATGGGAGACTAAGCAGCACACGCGACTGCGCGAACAATGGGAAAGAGAGACAAAGCTAAAGCAGCAGGAGCGCGAACAGTGGGAGTGGGAGATGAACCAGCAACGTGAAAAATGGGAGGATGAAGCGATCAACCATCGAATCGAGCGCGAGAAGTGGGAGAGAGAGCGACAAGAGTATGAACGAGAACGAGAACAGTGGGATCGCGAGCACGATGGCGAGGCAAGACAGAGAGAGGAAGAGCGGAGGCGCGCAGGCACCTTTTGGGAGGGACCTTACCGCGAGCCGCATTGCAGCGGATTCGACACTCGGATATACGCAGGCTTTCTGCGGAACCTTCCTGATGGTCAAAGTTGGACACAGGCTTGTCAAGAAATGCCTATTATGATCAACAGTCGGCCTGTTACCAAACCTCACAAATGCGAGGTGAGTCTTTTGAGATACTAGTTCAGTGAATGTTCAGTCATGTGGCCATTACTTCAAATTATAGCGAAGGCGTGACATCGAGGCACATTGGACAGTGAATTTCAATGAACCTGCTTGCAGACCTCATTGGACCAATGTAAATGATATGGTCCGATATCAGTTTTAACCTTTGAATCACAGTGACGAGTACTGAAGAGTTTAATTCCAGGGCTGTATCCGAAGTCTGGGTGTCCAAGTGAGTGCCCCTCCTTCCTTCCGAGTCTACTTACTGACATGTGTCCTCTAGCGCATGACAGCTCGCCTTGTAGGTCTTAATGATGGAGACGGTTGGAGAGCTATGTGTGGCAGCACCCCTGCCAGGATCTTTGGCAGGCCGTCCAAGGTTCCCGATTATTGTGAAGTATGTCGGTCCTTCAGTTTCGAAAATGCATCCGTACTGAGACAATACAATCCAGGACTCTCCCGGTGGGATGACCGGTATCTGGGAGTTCGAGAACCTTTCATGTCGGTGAACGTTTTCGGGAATATGGATGAGTCCCTTACCTGGGGTGTGTTTCTTGGGAAAAGATCCTTCGCTTGTGAATATTTGAATGGCCGCAATTGTACTCCGTGGTCCCAGCGATCACTTTCTTGCTGTAATTATGAATATATCGTTTGATCTCGGCATGCGCTTGCACACCAAACATGTTCTTGCAGGATCAACGAGCAGGACCAATTCAGCTTGCCGGAAATCAATTATATGATACAGAACGTGTTACAATGGGTATTTGTGTAGGGGTCTAACTGCGCGTGTACGACGTCATGTTTGGGGATCGCAAACGCCTGAATAGCGCTGCAAGAGTCTTCCCTCCCTCGGGGCCCCAACTGAACGTAAACACGGGTCAGAGCAGCCTCGGAAAAATATCAGAAACAACGTACTCTCCGCTGGCTACTTCCTGACAACATTGCTCAAATTCTTCAGATATAGAGACCTCTTCCCATTTCTCGACGACATAGTCCTGTTACCAATCAATCAGACTTTCAGCGGAGCAGTGACATGGGTTGGAAACGTACCTCCACCAGAGAATGTAGCTCATCCCACGTAGACGTGGCAAGCAAAATGCCGAAACTCGACTGAGGTGTGAGCGTTGTCATGATGTGCTCCAGAGCAAGGGAGGCAAGGCCGGGTATAGAATACCGATGTGCGACTTGGTACATAGACAGTGCAGAAGCAGGTGGCGGAGCCGGGGTAGGATGGGCATGGGGGTCTGTCGTAGACACAGCGGGATTTCGCTGGCGCTGATGTGGAGAAAGCGGGTAATGGGTGGGAGGCGAGAAATTGGTCGTAGAGGGCGACAGCGGAATAGGGACTGGCTTCGGTCCTCTAGGTGCAGACGGAGAAGATGTGGTAGTCATCGGGACTGTCAATGCGGAAGCGTTTCCCGACGTCGAGGAATTAGTTGGACGGCGAGTCTGCTGAGGAGAGGGCCGGATGGATGCCGTGGACGGAGGATTCTTCGAAGAGGTTGAGCCACCGGGATGACTTGCTCTCATCGAAGGCGTGGTTTGGCTTTGGCTGGCCACACGGGTTTGCTTCCCCTTATCTCCGCCGCTACTCGATCGAACGCTCTCACCGCTCGCGACACTGCGAGCGTCGCTCAATCCCCCGCCGCTTTGACTCCCGGAGGGTACTCCCTTAGCGAAGACCTTCCATTCCCATTCATCCTTGCCGAGGCCCCTGGCGCTCCAACCTGCCCCGATGTCGTCGACAGCCTCTCGGGGATCATCCTCCTTGCGGAAGAGCAGCCAGTTCGCATAGACCCACTTTAGCAACCAGTATATGGTCACAAAGTCGGCCTCTTCAACCACCACCGTGTAGACCTTCCGCTCGCCAGGCAGAAGTACTCCGGAATTGGAGCTCTCCGAGAATGACGAATTGAGCATTGTGGCGAAGTATTCTGAACGGCGAACGAGGATGTCGGAGTGGGCGTATATAATCCGCTTGCGGGCCAAAGTCTGTGGCACAGATGACGATTGTGAGGAGGATGAGCGACGGCTGTGGGGGTAGCAGTATTGGGAGAGTCAGGAGGGTCCACCGAGTCTTGCTGAGCGTTCATGCGCTCTAAGCAAACGAACTGGACATCACCGGTGTCTATTGGGATGTCAGCCAGAGCATGGTCTCATCGTATATACTCACTCGGATTGTCCAAAGAAGCTTCAAGACCCTCTAGCAGATCTTGCGGAACGTAACTGGCTGATGGCTGCTGAGGAAAGAAGGGCCCTATCGGACAGTGCATCTGGACGCAGAGGACAAAAGAATCTGTCTCCTTAATTCTTGGGTTCTCAAGGAGAGTAGCAAGCGAAGGCAAATGGCACTCTGAAACATCCAGTGAATTCGATGAAGGGTAACAAAGGACTCCTTGACTTACCCCAGACCTCACTTCCCTGCCGGAATGTCCAGCCATCCTGCCAGTTCTCCCAAGCCCAACGCACACGAGCACCGCGCTCGCCCACACGGTCATCCTGGCATTTGATTCCCGCAAACATGGACGCGGATAGTTCGTAGTCTGCATTGGCGAAGTCGATCATGAGAGCAGTGATATAGAGCGCGAGCGATTGGGTCTGAGTCCTCGGCGTTGGGGTATCAGCCCCTCTGACAGTTCTAAATTTGAGGCCTTAACTGCAATGATTGCCCTCAGAACAAAGTAGCACAACACATGTTGGACAACGTCACATACCTATCTCGAGTTTGAACTTTCCGTCTAGCATAGGTGACTCCCTGAGCACCTCAAATTCATCCGCCTCCGACCCCAGTGCCTCACTGCCGTCCGCTGCAGCATCGTTGTCTACAGGGGCTGGGCTCTCGACGAACTCTTTCAGTCTGCTCACATCCCGGATGATCCATTCAAAGGCCTAGGACAAGCGTGAATATCATGCGCGCGCTAATTAGACCGACCCACATTAAATGACCATTGCCTAGTCGTAATTTCGTCGTGCATATTGTTCTGGTAGCTGGTGCTCAACGACCCCGCGTTGCGCGATACAGCCGCGGGAGACGTGGATAGTAACACCGTGTTGGGGCTGGACACCGCGGAGGCCCTGGTGTCCCACGGCTGCGATCCCAGCGTCGAGCTGTTGCTCGAATGCACAGATATCGACGAGGACGATGCCCGGTGGGTGTACGTCGACCACGGCCAGTGGGGACGCGAGAGCGGTGATGGTCGGCCGGGGGACACTGAAGTGACTATCGGTCGGGGGGATTGACGAAGATTCTCAGACATAGCCCGAGGACCGCAAGGGTGTTGGTGCCTTCACACAGACTGTTGACGTACTTAGAAGCCGTAGCAGTGAAGCGCGAAGTCGGTTCTAAACCAGCGAGAGGCGCGCTCGTAGTAGTTACAAACTCAGAGTGTGCGGTTGCGCGTGCACGGACGCGTCCGCCAACGTGACTTGACACAACACGATCGAAATACTTTGTAGTGATCGACTAGTGGCAATACAGGAATGTCGAGACCTCGATCCAAAATTTCACGATGATGCTTATAACATACATTAAATTCCCTCAATATGTCTCCCAGAAAACGTCCGGCAAAACATTCCTCATGATCCGCCAATGGCTCACCGCGTCTTTTTCTTGCCACTGCACAAGAGGATTCTTGCCATCCAACAATACGTACTGCTCCCTCTCCTTCTCCGAGATGCTTTCGACAACCTTGCTCAAGTCGGCCTCGCGCTCAGGTAGATTCGAGAGAACATGCTTTCGGAGACGGGAGCCGAGATAGTCGGAAGACTCTGACCTGCGGAACTTCAGCGGATATGATGACGGCGAGCAAAAGAGCACCTGCGGGATATCAGAGTAAGCAGAGATTATATCGAAGCATCATCAAAAAATCGGTGCGCACCCAGTTGACGAATTCGTTCTCTATATCCTCGGCCGGAGTTAACGAGTCGTAAAATGCCCGGCATTGGGGGAACACACTTTGCAGTGTGACAATGATGGAACGAGCCGAGTCCGTGTTGAGTCGGCCAGCAAAATTCTTTACGGGGGCAGATCAATGAGGATACCATCGGAATACGCCGCCTTCAGAGACGCACCACAGCAACAACGCCATTCGGACTCATCAGCGTCTTGAGATAGATCCAGAACTTTTGAGTGAACAGATGCCCGGGTACAGAACCGCCAGAAAAGCAATCATGGACAATAATACGAACAACCCCGAGGCTGCCTTCTTCTGTATTCTCTTGATCCTCAAGTCGACTCTGTCGAGCGCTCACCCAAGACCGAGCATCCTGAAAGAAGAGCTTCCCGGGTTCCGGAGCAGGCAGACCAAAAAAGCGCTTGGCGGCATCATAGACAGCGGGATCGATCTCCACAATTGTAGTGGAGATATTATGTTTCATAAAGGAAGTAGCGGCAATACCTGCGCCAAGACCGCTGGACAACAATCTTCAGTTTGTGGGTAACTAAGCTAATGGAATCTGATGCGTACATCATCAACGCATTCTGAGGTTCGGTGTGGTCAGGCCTTTCGACCAGCCTTGTCGCCTCCTGGACCACAAAAGCACTGTAGATGGAGTCTCCGATCGCTTCTCCCGCTTCATCTACTGAAGGTGGTCCCGAGTCGCTCTGAGCTTTCGGGCCAACCCATACGCCACCGAGCAACGAGTGACCAGCGCGAAGGTATCGCAGATAGTCCATTGTGCCGGACACGCCAGGGTTTGAAGGCAGGGACTCTCCGACTACAACGACGCTCGAGAAAGATGAGCGGACAGATGAGAGGATGCGAAGCGGATAGGTGGGGTGAGTATAAGGTTCCGGGAGAGGCTTGGGAAGTGTAGGTGACCGAAAGAGGGTGAAAGTGAGCAGCGGGAGAATGGGCAGAAGGACAGCGCGCTGCATATTCAGGCCGGCTGGGCCCTGAGTCGGGGTTTTGGGTGAATTAATTGGCTGAGAAGGCTTGTCAATCGAGACTTTCTTTCGCTGCGCTTTAGTTTTAGGTGCAGCTGGAGGAACGACAGGTGCGGGAGTAGACTCCGACTCTGGTGAAGCATCTAATGATGGAAGAAGCGGAGCAACAATCCAAAGAACTACCGCAAAGGTGCCTAATTGAGCGAACTAATGGAGTATTCATGTCCACCAACATGTATGCGCCGAATAAACGTGCACTTACAACTTGATTTTCGGAAATTGAGCTTGTGTATGGGATGGCAGGCCAAAGACCCTGAAGCGCCGTGATCGCAGTCTGACACACTGGAAGTGTGATCAGTTGCTGAGTCGATGCAGCTGCTCCTTGTTGATCAGGATTCTCCTACGATAGACAAGTTCAGTTCTGCGACGACTCGACAATGCATCAGGGAATGGCTTCTAATGGCACTTGTGGGATTGCATTCAACGCTTGACGCAAAGATAGAGGTACAGAATACGTTCAATGTATATCAAGAACGAACGCAGTCACGAATTGATAAGCTCTCTCAAAATGTGTGTCTGTAACATTTACCTCCCTCTGCCACAATTGAAACATACCAGTTCGACACGCGCTGGACTAGTTACTAACCTGTAAAGCTTTGATGATGGCTACACCAATGTACAATATGGGAGCAAGTACAACCAGGTGAGTCGCTACAGGTCCCCAAACGGGGTCTCCCATCCTCCCAGTATAGACTGCAACCCAGTACGAGGAGGCAGGCATCGCAGTTAACAATATGCCTGCCACCAGCGTGGCAGGCCAGATTGAGAGTGTTGGAGCAAAGCTCCCCAGGATACACGCGGACCATATCACCTTATTGATATGTAGATTGGTCGGAGCTGAGCCATAGAGAGGTTCGAGGGCGCGTCGATAGCTGAACACGACGAGCGAGAGGGAAGCTAGGATCACAACAGAGATAGCCTTCGACGCAGCATCCACGAAGACTTGTTTCTTCTGTTGGCGAGAAGACCGTTCTGCAGACATCACAGTTGCAGGACGCGCAGAGGACGTGGCATGAAGAGGGCAGGCCGCAGACTGAGTGAGCTCATCGACTTAGCCCGAGAATGCTCCTCCCATTCTCCGAGTTACCCCTTTCGCCTGCCCAACGCGTGACACGAAACGCGTGATTTGCGAGCGTGATGTTGTCACAATTCTTCCTGTCCGCCTATTGCTGCGTCTTGAACTTGTGTCTGGTTTGTTCTGTCGCGTACGCATTCGTTTTTGCTTATTCCTTAGCATGTTCTGTTTTATTTGCGACTGCGTAAATCATATTTCAGACATTTGAAGTCGAGGCCCCCCGAACACCGGGGCACGGTGACGTCGACGCGCAAGTAACCAATGGAGGGACTAGCACTCGTCTGGGTCTCGACTGCGACTCCAATAAGTAGCAGCCCCAGTACAAATACCACCCCGTACTCTTTCTCCTAGATTCTCCATCATCTGCCTATCATGCCCACAGCATCTCTCGATTCCAAGACGATTCTCGATATCGACCCATGGCTTGAGCCTGACGTTCCCAATATCATCCATCGTCACGATTTATTCAGGAAGTGGAAAGATACCATTGACGAGGTTGAGGGCGGATATGATGCCTTCACCAAGGGCTATCTCAAGTTTGGGTTGAACGTCGGGAAGAACGGGGAGGTCGTATATCGTGAATGGGCTCCGAACGCGAAGGAGGCTACTTTGATTGGCGACTTCAGTACGTTCACCCCTTATCTTGAAGCCGTCGCCCGAAGCTGATTTTATGAAGATCACTGGGATAGGGCAGCAAACCCGATGAAGAAGGACCCGTTTGGAGTTTGGGAGGTTACTATTCCTCCCAAGGCACCGGGAGTATGCGCGATTCCACATGATTCCAAATTGAAGGTACGCAACTTCATGCCTAGACGCAACATAGTTGGCTAATCTAAACAGATATCCATGGTCATTCCATCTGGAGAGCGCATAGAGCGTCTCCCTGCCTGGATTACGCGCGTAACCCAGGACCTGGCAGTGTCTCCTGTATACGACGCGCGTTTCTGGCACCCCCTGAGGAGCACAGGTACAAATTCAAGCATCCGAGACCTCCACAGCCGAAGAGCGTGCGCATATATGAGGCACATGTCGGGATCTCCACTTCCGAGTATCGCGTTGGCACCTACAGCGAGTTCACCACCGATATCCTACCTCGGATTAGGGATTTGGGCTACAACACCATCCAGCTGATGGCGGTCATGGAGCATGCTTACTATGCTTGTGAGTAATCATCGTGCTATTGTGCATATCAGACTAACGTCGCGTATAATCAGCATTCGGATACCAGGTGACGAGCTTCTTCGCCGCTAGCTCACGCTATGGAAGCCCGGAAGATCTCAAGGAGCTCATCGACACCGCGCATGCCATGGGCATTACAGTACTCCTCGATATCGTACACTCACACGCAAGCAATAATGTGCTCGATGGGCTGAACCAGTTCGATGGCACCGACCATCTCTACTTCCACGAGGGCGGGAAGGGGCGGCACGAGCTCTGGGATAGCCGATTGTTCAACTACGGGAGCCATGAAGTGTTACGGTTCCTGATGAGCAACTTGCGATTCTGGATGGAAGAATACCGGTTTGACGGGTTCAGGTTCGACGGAGTGACCAGCATGATGTACGTGCACCACGGCATCGGAACTGGCTTCTCGGGAGGGTACCACGAGTATTTTGGCCCGGCGGCAGACCTTGAGGCGATCGTGTACTTGATGCTCGCGAATGACGCGATGCACACGCTCTATCCCTTCTGCATCACCATCGCCGAGGATGTGTCGGGCATGCCCCTCCTTTGTGTGCCCGTCTCAAAGGGCGGTGTAGGATTCGACTACAGGCTGTCCATGGCCATCCCGGATATGTGGATCAAGTTGTTGAAGCACAAACGTGACGATGAGTGGGACCTCTCCAATATCGTACATACTTTGACGAATAGGCGGTACCGCGAGAAGAGCATCGCTTACGCGGAGAGCCACGACCAGGCGCTGGTGGGCGACAAAACGCTGGCGTTCTGGCTGATGGACAAGGAGATGTACACGAATATGTCAGACCTGACTGAGTACACACCCGTGATCGCGCGCGGCATCGCGCTGCACAAGATGATTCGGTGAGTCTGAACGCGGCGCTTTGTAAGCTTCGCTGATGGTAGTAGTCTGCTTGTTCATTCTCTCGGTGGGGAGGGATACCTCAATTTTGAGGGGAACGAGTTCGGACATCCAGAGGTGCGTTGTGCTCGGAAGTGCTGTGTTCGGAGTGAGTATTCACACCACCTTAGTGGCTGGACTTTCCTCGCGAAGGAAACTGTAACTCGTTCCACTACGCGCGCCGACAGTGGAACGTGGTCGATGACCATCTTCTGCGATACCGTTACCTCAACGAGTTTGACAAGGCGATGAACGCGGCAGAGGACAAGTACGGCTGGCTCGCAGCCGAACCGGCGTACGTCTCACTGAAGCACGACGTCGACAAGGTCATCGTGTATGAGCGCGCGGGCGTGCTGTTCGTGTTCAACTTCCACCCAACGCAGTCGTTCACGGACTATCGCGTGGGCGTGCAGGAGCCCGGCGAGTACCACGTTGTGCTCACGAGCGACGAGAAGCAGTTCGGGGGATTCGATAACGTGAAGCTCGGAGGGCAGTACTTCACGACGCCACTGGAATGGAATGGGCGGAAGAACTTCCTGCAGGCATGTGGCTTCTGGCTTCGTGAGTTATATTCTGATTTTTGACAGTACTCTATGCAGGTGTATATCCCCACGCGCACGTGCATCGTGTTAGCGAAGTACTGAACGGAGTACGGGAGTGAAGTTGTGAATATGTGAAGTGTGGCCATAGATGGAGAAGTCGTTCCCCCGCGAGGGTTGTAGCATATATCCATTTCTGCTCTGAAATCGTCAGGACAATTAAATCGTGGAACTTCGTGTATACCCGTCTTTCTCGTGTCCTATTCTGCTTGATGGTCAAGAAATTGATTGTACCATCGCGGTACAGACGGCGTATGCAGAATATTCTGGAAAAAGACCGGGTATCTACGCACGTACAGCGACAAAGTACAACAGCACACCTGCGGTCCAAGGTAGTACGTCCAAGAAAATACACAATACAGTAGCATGCACAAAGAACAGATTACCGACACCGGACACTTGGGAATTCCCACATCCAACCATTCCATGAAATATGCCCTACGCTTAGCCGTCTCAGCATGGAGATTTTTCAGATTTTGGACGAGTAACGTACCCTCCATTCACAGCGGGTAGGGCGATCGAACCATCGACCATCAATTGTGGCAGAGGTGCTTCCACACAATGCAGCCCAATCCTCTCCGCTTTTGAGACCCCAAATCCGGGCTTCCACGCGCTGCAGAACATGATGTCATTAAGGACAGAGGTTGGGAGCGTCGTTAAGACTCACTTTCATACCCGAACCTCCTTCAATGCAGCCCTGCGGTGATTGCATTATTAGTCTCCGTGCTAGCCCTCGCTAGGTAGACAAACCTTGTCGTAAAGGTCACCCCAGTAAGGTCTGCAGGCAGGCTCATCGAAATTTACAAGCCAGTGTCCCTTGATGTCACCATTTTGCTAGAGCTTAATCAGTAACGGTCGATTTAAGCTTCAGCCATACTCATTGGACTCACAAGACGTTCACATTTGTCCGACTTAGCAATGGTGCGGCCATGGATCACGACGGGCATTTCTTGGCAAATCTCCATCCAGCTGAGACGTCCAGTGGCTTTGATGACCTCAACGTTACAAGTTAGATCGATTTCCTCTGCATTGCGGAGACGATGGTTATAAATGGATATTCGGTCAAGGACAAGACACATCTTACGAGTTCTGCACATCAATATCAACAATTTGCCGAACATTGCTAGCGTTAACGTCGTGGCATGAGATGATAAGATCGCGTACTGGGAATCCCGTACTTGTTCCTGGTAGATTGGTGGTGATGCCTCTGACTCCAAGTAACTTGGCGGTGCATTGCACGAGTCGGACGGGAATTTTACTATCATAAATTCAGCGAGAAACCTTCTGCACAACTTGAATGTGGGCTTGAATACTAGTTGCAACCAATCTACAACAATCACAGACCCGAAAGAATCAACTCATCTTCACCTTCAAGTGGAATTCAAGTCTCTTGTGTGAAAATATGCGACCAGAATGTAAGGCCTTGTGAGCGCGATGTAAGCAACTCGGCACAGTGAGACATGGTATAAGTATACGTTTGACAGCCTGGGAAACAAGAAGCGCAGTAACTACATATGAAAGAACAAATCTACACGCCCGTTTATTTAGGACCTTACAGCAACCTTCGAGCCAGATATGAATTAACCTGCCATGGTGACCTTATCGGATCTCGCCGAGAGGTCTGTAAGATGGTCAATCACGCTATTGGCAACCATTTGATGACCCTAGGCTCGTCCCCAGCCGTTCTGGCGATTAGAGATTCAAACTCCGTCGTGGCACTCCTCCTGTTCGCCAGAACGGCTGGGCAAATTGGGCGCCCTTTTGCCAGGTGGAGCGTGGGAGAATTGACTTCGTGAAATCAAGCTTCTCCCACTGTCGAATATCTCTCCGATTCCGTTGCTACATCATAATATTCAACACAAATCCTATTAATTGCTATTCAACTCATCCGTATCAAGTGAGACATCCTCTGCTGAGTCTAGTGCAAAGAAATCGTCAATATCTTCCTCGCCATAAGGGCAAAAAGAGCTGATTTTCGCCACCACTGTCCATATCCAGTAACACCTGCTCCGATTGCAAGTCATCCGTGGGACCAAATGTGTACTCAGGTGTCACCATAGATAGTGGCACAGCCACCACACTCGGTTGTGCACTGTTATTGGCAGCGACAGCATGACCGACAACTGGTGCCATCCTGCAGCGGGCTTGAAGGTCAGCAATATACTAATGTCCACTGTCGCTTGAGGAAGCAAGTAGCCAGGTCGCGGACCAACAAGCTGCCAAGAGGACAAGAATTTCCGCTTTCAACTCGGTAAGTCCGGTACCAGCTGTCGACAGTCATACTAATGTCTATCCATACAGGATGCTCCGAGTTTATTGGCTGAGCCGTTCCAAACGGCTTTCCTAGAACCCCCGCACATTCGTCACAACACGCACCGCTCTCGCCATACGTTCATGCACTGCCTTCAAGCTACTTCGAAGCGCCACCTTCACCGTATGTCCACCAGATGCTGGCAGGAGAATACATCACTTACTGTTGTTAGCATTGACCATTCAGCTGTGGTCACCATTTTGGTAATACAATATAGCATCAACCTGCTACAACCGTTGTGAGTTAGCTGGTCAGGTTGTCAAAAATGCCGTAGTACAATACTGGGCAGATTGTAATATATATTGTATTACAATAGGAGCATTGTAATACAGCTAGGCCGCATTTTTTTACAATTAGGGCTGCTTGTAATATTTCTATAGTACAATCTGACCTGATTGTAATATTAGATAATACAATCAGGCCAGGTTGTAATTTTCGATAAAACAATCTGGTCAGATTGTAATATTCAATAGTACAATCTGACCTGGTTGTAATACCAGATAATACAATCAGGCCAGGTTGTAATTTTCGATAAAACAATCAGGTCAGATTGTAATATTCAGTAGTACAATCTGACCTGGTTGTAATATTCAATAAAACAACCAGGCCAGGTTGTAATTTTCGATAAAACAATCCGGTCAGATTGTAATATTCAATAGTACAATCTGACCTGATTGTAATACTAGATAATACAATCAGGCCAGGTTGTAATTTTCAATAAAACAACCTGGTCAAATTGTAATATTCAGTAGTACAATCTGACCTGGTTGTAATTTTTGATAAAACAATCTGGTCAGATTGTAATATTCAATAGTACAATCAGGCCAAATTGTAATACTAGATAAAACAACCTGGTCAAATTGTAATATTCAATAGTACAATCAGGTCAGATTGTTAATTTCAATAGTACAATCAGGTCAGGTTGTAATACTGAATAATACAATCAGGCCAGGTTGTAATACTAGATAAAACAACCTGGTCAAATTGTAATATTCAATAGTACAATCAGGTCAGGTTGTAATACTGGATAATACAATCAGGCCAGGTTGTAATTTTCGATAAAACAATCAGGCCAGATTGTAATACTACTGGTAATACAATCTGACCTGATTGTAATACTAGATAAAACAACCTGGTCAGATTGTAATATTCAGTAGTACAATCTGACCTGGTTGTAGTACTAGATAATACAATCAGGTCAGATTGTAATTTTCGATAAAACAATCTGGTCAGATTGTAATATTGAATAGTACAATCAGGTCAGGTTGTAATACTAGATAATACAATCTGGTCAGATTGTAATATTGAATAGTACAATCAGGTCAGGTTGTAATACTAGATAATACAATCAGCCCAGATTGTAATACTACTGGTAATACAATCTGACCTGATTGTAATTTTCAATAAAACAACCTGGTCAAATTGTAATATTCAGTAGTACAATCTGACCTGGTTGTAATACTAGATAATACAATCAGGTCAGATTGTAATTTTTGATAATACAATCAGGCCAGATTGTAATTTTCGATAAAACAACCAGGTCAGATTGTAATACTACTGGTAATACAATCTGGCCTGATTGTAATATTCAGTAGTACAATCAGGTCAGGTTGTAATACTTCATTATTACAATCCCACCTGCTTGTATTATCCATATCAGGATAATAGAGCTCGGGGTAAATACAGGATTTGTCACATGTTGCGGAAACATACCACATTTGGTATGTTTTAAACATAGCCACCATATGTTTTCTCCTCCACTACTCCCTCAATTCTGCACAGATATTCTTCATTTTAGGTTCGTCTGAAAGCGGTTGTCGAGTATAATTAGATTATGTACATATCTTTGTATGATATTAAAATAAAAACATACCATTCTGGGCAACCACCCCAGAATGTTCTGCTGCATTGCTCCTTCAAATCTTCACCAAATTTCTTAATTCCTTCATCCCCTTGGTCGCCTTAGTGTCCCATTTTATGTTCTACATTTATTTTGGCAGAATATGTGACGGAAAACATACCATTTCTGGTGGGTGCAGGCTCAGCCACACCAGAATTCCTCCCCCTCCTCCTCCCTCAATACTTCATGGATTCTCTTTATTTAACATTCCCCGTAGTCCTACATATGTCTACTTTAATTTTATGTATAGTAGACAGCCCCAAACAATGATAATATTTCGTCTCCTCCTGCTTTGCTGGCAGGAATCCATCCTAATTTGGGAAATGAATATTGGACGGAATCTGGGACGGAGGGCACCACCTAAAAGGTGTATTTCATCCTAATAAGGCGATGTTCACGCCGAAATATTCCGTCCGGTACTCGCTTCAGAAAACACAAAACAGTATTCAGGGGTGGCTGAAACATTTCCTCCATCCTTCCTGAATGGGATTTGCCCCTAATTTCAAGCGGACTTTTGTGGTGTATTCCTTTATATTGGGGTATCATTATGAGCTATACATTACGCTTATCAGAGACCATCCCATATGGTGAAATCCTTATCAGCTTCCCCTATAGATTATACAATTGTCCTACTACACGAAATATAATAACAGATCGGATGGCAGGAGAGGATCAAGGACTATAACAGCTTCCAAACAAGTCCAAGATCATAAAAATTGATGAGGAATTGAGGGAGTAATTCAGGAATCAGTGTACTTGCCCCTGATTCACTTGTACAGGTGACTTGAGCCCGGTACAGCAGTATTGAGGTTTCAGCCACAATTAGGTATTTTCCTCATATCTCCCTCACTTCCTCATGTATTCTTATGATCTTTGTTGTATATTGTAGAGCTATATGAGTGTTATATATATGGAACTTTTCGTGTTTTTAAAGCTGCCAGAAAAATCCCTATCAGGGGGATATTACATTTCAGTGTTTGGGATTCAGCATGATCAAATATGCATCAAACAGTAAAATAGAAGAGGGATCTGAGAGATATATACAATGGGAGATGGATACAAAAGAGACTATAAAAAAACAGCAACTGGGTGGAAGGATATTGGGTGATCAGTGTGGCAACTGCCACCCAATGTTGTTGTGTGTGTCCTGAAGCGAGTACCGGACGGAATATTTCGGCGTGAACATCGCCTTATTAGGATGAAATACACCTTTTAGGTGGTGCCCTCCGTCCCAGATTCCGTCCAATATTCATTTCCCAAATTAGGATGGATTCCTGCCAGCAAAGCAGGAGGAGACGAAATATTATCATTGTTTGGGGCTGTCTACTATACATAAAATTAAAGTAGACATATGTAGGACTACGGGGAATGTTAAATAAAGAGAATCCATGAAGTATTGAGGGAGGAGGAGGGGGAGGAATTCTGGTGTGGCTGAGCCTGCACCCACCAGAAATGGTATGTTTTCCGTCACATATTCTGCCAAAATAAATGTAGAACATAAAATGGGACACTAAGGCGACCAAGGGGATGAAGGAATTAAGAAATTTGGTGAAGATTTGAAGGAGCAATGCAGCAGAACATTCTGGGGTGGTTGCCCAGAATGGTATGTTTTTATTTTAATATCATACAAAGATATGTACATAATCTAATTATACTCGACAACCGCTTTCAGACGAACCTAAAATGAAGAATATCTGTGCAGAATTGAGGGAGTAGTGGAGGAGAAAACATATGGTGGCTATGTTTAAAACATACCAAATGTGGTATGTTTCCGCAACATGTGACAAATCCTGTATTTACCCCGAGCTCTATTATCCTGATATGGATAATACAAGCAGGTGGGATTGTAATAATGAAGTATTACAACCTGACCTGATTGTACTACTGAATATTACAATCAGGCCAGATTGTATTACCAGTAGTATTACAATCTGACCTGGTTGTTTTATCGAAAATTACAATCTGGCCTGATTGTATTATCAAAAATTACAATCTGACCTGATTGTATTATCTAGTATTACAACCAGGTCAGATTGTACTACTGAATATTACAATTTGACCAGGTTGTTTTATTGAAAATTACAATCAGGTCAGATTGTATTACCAGTAGTATTACAATCTGGGCTGATTGTATTATCTAGTATTACAACCTGACCTGATTGTACTATTCAATATTACAATCTGACCAGATTGTATTATCTAGTATTACAACCTGACCTGATTGTACTATTCAATATTACAATCTGACCAGATTGTTTTATCGAAAATTACAATCTGACCTGATTGTATTATCTAGTACTACAACCAGGTCAGATTGTACTACTGAATATTACAATCTGACCAGGTTGTTTTATCTAGTATTACAATCAGGTCAGATTGTATTACCAGTAGTATTACAATCTGGCCTGATTGTTTTATCGAAAATTACAACCTGGCCTGATTGTATTATCCAGTATTACAACCTGACCTGATTGTACTATTGAATATTACAATTTGACCAGGTTGTTTTATCTAGTATTACAACCTGGCCTGATTGTATTATTCAGTATTACAACCTGACCTGATTGTACTATTGAATATTACAATCTGACCTGATTGTACTATTGAATATTACAATTTGACCAGGTTGTTTTATCTAGTATTACAATTTGGCCTGATTGTACTATTGAATATTACAATCTGACCAGATTGTTTTATCAAAAATTACAACCAGGTCAGATTGTACTACTGAATATTACAATTTGACCAGGTTTTTTATTGAAAATTACAACCTGGCCTGATTGTATTATCTAGTATTACAATCAGGTCAGATTGTACTATTGAATATTACAATCTGACCGGATTGTTTTATCGAAAATTACAACCTGGCCTGGTTGTTTTATTGAATATTACAACCAGGTCAGATTGTACTACTGAATATTACAATCTGACCTGATTGTTTTATCGAAAATTACAACCTGGCCTGATTGTATTATCTGGTATTACAACCAGGTCAGATTGTACTATTGAATATTACAATCTGACCAGATTGTTTTATCGAAAATTACAACCTGGCCTGATTGTATTATCTAATATTACAATCAGGTCAGATTGTACTATAGAAATATTACAAGCAGCCCTAATTGTAAAAAAATGCGGCCTAGCTGTATTACAATGCTCCTATTGTAATACAATATATATTACAATCTGCCCAGTATTGTACTACGGCATTTTTGACAACCTGACCAGCTAACTCACAACGGTTGTAGCAGGTTGATGCTATATTGTATTACAATACAGGTAGCCAGTAGTGGACCATTGATGCATGAACCATTAGGCTTAGAGGCACTTAGAATACATTGCTCCTCTGTAATTGTTGTCGGCGGCTCCCGTCTCACATTAGGCTGCCTCCCTCATATTCCGGATTTTCCGGATTTCCCGTCCTCGCCCCGACTCAGCGCCATTCTTGCGCCACGCGCCCTCCCGCCTCATCTCTGCCGCCGTCGCTTTGTCATCTCCCGTCCATCTTGGCAGGCAGTGAGCGCGATGCACCCCCCGCCGCCTGCTAATTAAATTAATTTTTCGAGGATTCTTTCTTGTCACCGTCCGATTTCACAATCTCCGTTTGAATTTCTCATTATACATTTTTATTTCTCATTATACATTTTTTTTCTTGGTCCACAATGTCACTTGGGGATGGTTTCAACGGGAATTCCCAATCGGGGATGATTTGCACGTCAATCAAGAAGTTCGACAGATACTGTCTGCGTAGTAGATAGGCGATCAATGGATTGAAATACAGAAAAAATCAGCTCAAACCGAAAATGAGTGTACGGCATGGAGTAACGAGTCAATATGGATAAATGTAAAAATGCAAGGAGTGATGGGAACGAGATGAGGGAGTGGACAATACTGACGAAAGAGAGATAATGATTGAGGCGAACAAAGCAGAACCATAGGATCGAGCAGATTAAGCGACAAACGTCATCTCCGAGTCGGCGTCATCGATCTGCATGGCCGCATTGGCAGCGCGAATATAGTCGGGGACGTTAGCCCATGCTGTACAACAACGATCCCGCATTGCTAGGCGAAGCTCAGCCTGTCGTTCAGCATAAGCTTCGAGTCCCTCGGCCAGTTCGCTAGACACGTCCTCATGACGATGTGCTTGCTCCTTCCACCAAGATGCCTGCCATTTGTGAAATGCAAGCACCCGACGCATTTCTTCGTCGAGCAGCTGGCACTCCTCCCACCAACGAGCTGCTCGAGCGCGGGCTTTACACCACTTGATCCGAAGAGCTAGGATCAAAATCAGACAAATTCAACGAAGAAGTTACTCGGTACATACCTTCCTGAGTGTCTTCGCGCTCTTCTGAAGTCTCCTCCCCTGACCTCACAGTGCCAGAGGGTTCTGCTTGGGGCGTCTTCCAAATCCACGAAAGCTGGATGCGATCCCGTGAGATGGTCCTATCTTCCTCGAATCCTCTGATATCTTCGGGGCGCAAAAGCCGCAGCATCATCCTCCAACCTGTCTTCAGAAGTAGCGGGGCAAGGGTATCGAGCGCGTCATAAGCCTTACGATAGCGATTGGCATCACTGGCCACCCATTGCTCGACGCCAGCGATGGTAGTGCGAGCCCGGGTATTCTCCTGTTGACCCCGAATGAATCGATCCTTATACTTGTACATATGCGTCCGGAGTCGCAAGTGTCGCCGAAGACAATCAAGAGTCTCGTGGGCTTGGCCATAGCGAAGCTCCCATTCATGCTCGAGGATGCGGGGGTTGACAGAAATCTTCAATACTGCTGCGGAAGGCAGCCAGAGTGGGAAATCCTCTGCAAGAACAGGGGAATCTGATGGACCTGCTCGGGCACGAAGAACGACCACGCCGGGAATATACAGTTGCTGTATCTCTGTCCATGCTTCGATCTGGCGTTGCAAGGAGTTTCGTCTTTCTTGAATCTTTGCACGCTGAAGGTCGGTTGCATGTTGGCCGAGAGCGACTGCATCCGCATGAAGTCGATGTCTAGATAAATCAGTAAGTATATGTAACAGCATAGCTTCATCGCGACGTACTGTTGGTCCTCCAAATCAATTCCCGCAGCGACCATATAACTAGCCGAGGCTTTCTCATGGACCGTCATGCTTGTCCCCATCGCCATGGCTTCCGTTCCTCTTCCGCAAGGCGAAGGCGTGCAGATGCTAATGTGATGGCTACGTCACACGGTGATCAGTGGACAGACGATGTACAATGTAGGTGTAACTCACAAGGACGGGTCGCAACAAATGGATTAGGCTTCCTGATATCAGTTTCCCAATATTCAATGGCCTTTTTCCAGCGCGCAGTGTCTTCGGTGGGTAGAGCCGCATTGAACTCCTGAAAAGCGAGCATCTGTTCGTTCCTCTCCTCGATTGCGTCCTTGATCTTCGTCAAGAATAGCTCGGCTGGAACTCAATCAGTATAGACTCAGACCGATGAACAAAAGGTCGACTTACGAAGTTGACATATCTTCCTCCAATTGTAATCACCAAACACGTCATCAAGGAGATCTCGACGGGCTCCCGGACCCATCTCCTTCGTGCTGGATGCGAATGGATTGACGGCTGCCCAGCCACGCTCAACGGCCTCGCCGTCGGTGTGACCAACATTGAGTGTGAGATTGAACGAGAAGGAAGTCTGGCATGAACTTTGATGGGCAGGGAGGTGAAACTTGGGTATCAAGAACGTGATGCAACCATGCTCCCAATCGAAGAAGTGGTCGTATTGGAGGAGGCGCTCCCAAATATGGCGTGACCACTGACACGCTATATCGTAGGAGATGACGGTGGAATCGGTTGAATGATGCACCATGCTTGAAAAAAACAAGTAGTCCATATTGACATACCTGAACACGGATTAGTTCAGCTCTCAAATCTACCATAAGCTACTCACCGCTCCCCTTTCTGAAGATCGCCTACAGAGCACGGCCGCTTCATATCATGTCGCGTGCATTCGACAGTGCCAACGCCACTAGCGGCCGTGCCATTTGATCCCTTCATGTGGGCAAGTTTCAAAGCGTCGTGATTGTTACAAGTGCTTGCCTCCTCGAATTGCAGAGTGCCGAAGTCCTCGATAAACTTCTGATACTTGTTGTCTTCCACAAAGTAGGCGTATCCGTGGTTCAAGCCGGGGTCCTTCTGTTTCGAAGAGACTTTCTTCCGTTTCAGTCGAAAATTTGCATCGAGTCCGACAAAGAGTGTATACAACCATCTGAAATACAATTCCATAAGTGTTAAGTCACAGACTGCCAATACCACTAACTATGCTTACTTTCTGCTTGGAGGTGCACTAGCCCAGTCGTCCGGTAGATTCTTACCCGGGTGAGGACACGACGGACACAAGACGGCGCAGCTACCTTCCGCTATAGCTGAGATACCAGCAGGGTCATGTCCCCTACCGGCCCGCTTCAGAAGCTTCAGATGGCGCCACATCCGAATCAAGCGCAGAAATGTGACGTAGCAGTCCTATAATGCCTCAGCATTTTCATAAGCACGTGAATGAGAAGAACATTTACCTTCAGGTGAGCCACGCCAGTGTTACAAGTGCGACGCGATAATGTATTATAATATTCGAACACCGACACTTTCGATTGATTCGAAAGGAGATGAAAAGTCTCGAGAACGTGAAACGTAGCGGCAGATTTGGGATACACAGATGTTGCGGGTAGAAGACGAGCGCGGAGGAGTTGAGTTGTTCTTGACTCTGCCTGTTTGCATCCACAGAAATCCACGTTGACCTCGTGTATGCCGCCGATGTCAATCACGATGAAATCTTTGACACTGTGAACAGGATTGCAACACTGATCGCCGGAGGGATGTCCGAGTTGGATGCGGACACCGACGTCCTTGAGCGTAGCTCTGCGGAAATGGGTATTAACCCATCGCTGCCTGAGAAGTAAGTATAGTTACGCTGATTGGATGGATGGTACTAACTGAGATACGGTGGAATGGGTTACGAGCGTGATCATCTTGAACGCACGTCGTACAATAAAGACGAAGATCGTAACAGTCGTCGCATCGATAGAGATCGCCGTCAGCATTGCATTTGGCGCAAATGCTAGTTGTCAATCCGCAACGGCCTTCAAGGCAAATAAGCTCATTCAGGTAGGTAGGAATCTCTTGAATCCATTCATGTAGCGGGTTATCCTGCAGAGAAAAGTCAGAACATTGCTTTCGAGCATGAAGGTGAACTCGCGCCAGTGGTCCGCTTGCGGGGCGAATGAGAATCATTCTCGAACGCTTGCAAAAAGTATTCCATATCGGTGCCCTCGGCTGCTAGGTCCTCATATAAATCATATCCTCCAGAAAGACTCGCAGCATGCGATTCCGCAGGCTCTGTGTCGCGAAAGTGTTTCGGCGCAGAAGGAAGACAGTGGTATGTTGTGCTTGCAGTGACATGTCCTTCGCCAGTGTCATACTGGGTATGTCTGAAGTGGACAGTTTGGGAGGTGTCCACGGGGGTCGGAGGGGGGACGGGAGGAACGTCTGCAGCATCGCTAGAAAAAGTGTAGAATTCGAACTGACAAGAATGCTTAGGCATCTCCAATGGCGGGGTAAAAAAAGGCAGGGACAAAAACCACCGGTTTATCCGCTGCAAGAGTTTGAAGCGCGGCATGATGAGGAGGGGAGAGAACACGATGACCAGCGAAAACTGTCGAGCCGAGCACATGTCAATACAGTATAAAATTTCGAGTTAACTCACCATGAATGAGGAACTGCGCATTCTAGTTGTAGCTGGTGAGGGCCACATGGCACTTTCGTCCGTCCGATCCGGTTATTCGCCACCTATTGAGACAGTATCTTTTTTGAGCGATGCGATTGAATTTCTTGGCGTTGCTTTTGGAACATATCTCGCACGCTGGGCATCTGGTAGACTGCAAGCGGATGGAGTTGCGAAGGTCAGAATAGATCGTGAACCAAGTTAGGTATACACTTACCTTCGGCGTCGGATCGTGTCGGGTGACAGCACAAGATAGCAACGATCGGGCAACATTCATGCTGCCCGACAACCATTAATATACACCCCCCGTATAGACAGGAAATTAACTCGTCTCCGTAAAGGGCAGCTTCTAGTTGCTGAGCAGTCAGTCAAGGGTTACCACGTTGCAGATCAAATAGATGTTCAGGTACTCCAAAAACAACCTACTCCCAAACTAACATATCGGATTTGGCAATACTCCTGTGCAACCGCACAATATGGCATTGGCACAGGACACCATTGCGCAGCGCCTCTCGCGGCTATCCCTTTACCCCATTTGTTCTGGATTTCAATGCAGATTTGTAATGAACCCTACCCGACAACTCACCAATCACCTCGCCACCAGCTGGCAATACACATGGCTCAACAATGTGAAACAGGATAACCAAACCGTGTATCCCCTCGTGACATCACCATGAAAGCATAGAAGTAACATATCAATATATTAATTGAACATTCACTCTCGGCAAGTGTTAAACATGAGCCAGTCGCACGAAAAAAGAGTAACCCTATCACTAAAAGCCATCCCACTGACCACCGTCCACCACGCAGTACGCCGCTAACGCAGAATACCTTTAAACACACTGATGGTATCCCGGATCAGCATCCGTGAATTGATACCTGAATATCCCTGTTCAAGCCCGACATAACAACTCTTACCACCGCAACAGCTGGCCCCTGTGACTGCACAGCAATTCATCAGCAATAGCTAGGCCAAATGTTTGGCAGCAATACACTAACCAACCTGACAGAATACGATCACCGCACATGCAGCGCCCAGACCGCGGATGGCTTCAACTCCACATTCCCATTCCCCGTGTCACAGGTGTCAGCGAAGGTATTTGGAAGGCGGGCGATCGCTCCTCACGATACTGCCATGGTCACTACGACACACAGCGCTGGAGCCGTGGTGGCTTCAACTAAACATTCCACATGTCACGGGCGTCAGTGAAGGTATTCGGAATGCAAGCGATCATTCCTCACTGTGCTGCCAGGGTCGCTACGTAGTACAGCCTCACACCATAAAGGTACTACACACGCAGCACTTACGTAGTACAGCCTCACACAATAAAGGTACTACACATGCAGCGCTGGACCCGTGATGGCTTCAACTAAACATTCCCCGTGTCACAGGTGTCAGCGAAGGTATTCGGAACGCGGGCGATCGTTCCTCACGATACTACCATGGTCGCTACCACACGCAGCGCTGGAGCCGTGGTGGCTTCAACTAAACATTCCCCACGTCACGGGCATCAGCGAAGGTATTCGGAATGCAAGCGATCGTTCCTCACCAGATTACCATGGTCGCTACGTAGTACAGCCTCACACAATAAGTGTTCTACATACGCTGATACGATGGCCTTAACTACGCGGATCAAATCATTTTCGCATTTCGAACCTCTGACGATCACCCAGGAGCTACACGCTATTTCAATAGGATCGCACCTGCGATTACGTCGTTACAGGTCATCTGAACAATAACTCTACGCCTCGTTGCGACGCGCAGCAAGCCGAGCATCACCTACCGATACTTCGCATACTCAATATTCACGCGATACGTCATATTCGAATTCAAATTCACCTCATGGCGACGTGCGACGTGTCAAAAACACTTGCGACCCAATTGTTCGGCGTCCTACATGCGTCTGCCTGACGGATCACACGCGTCAAACTCTGATCCCAGTCCTTTCGACTCCTGCCCAGCCTTAGATTCTTCCCATAGCTGATTTAGCTGCGCCACGCGATTCTACACGTCAACGCGACGTCGCCACTATTGTTTGCGGTATATTCCGGACCGAACTACCGGTGCGACACGTTCCCCTTTACAATAAACGCCCCGAGAAGGCCGTGCGTCTACTCACGCGTACCTTCGCATGTTTCGCGTGCCGGTGCAGTGCATGGCTATACGTGGCAGGTGTAGCAGTTCAGCCACCATACATTCTGTATTTCCATTTCCTTGATTTATCGTAGCTTACTTGTGTCGCGTTTCATCCCAGACTTTTGACATTATAGCGATTGACCTTTCCCTTACCAGCTATCGTATTTCACAGGATATGTTGGTCGCAAGGCACTTGCGATCGGCTTTTAATTCGTACCGAGAACGTTTCGCGTTTCAGATACGTAGAATAATTCATAAAAACTCATGTATAGTACGATACGAATCAGACACGAGTTTCCCCCACAAGTACAGAGTTCAAAATCGCCGGCTTCACTTGCGATCGCGACCACTCTTCACTAAAAAGCTCTCCTCTCACTGCGAAACTGCGACCGCGATACTTGCGACTATACGGATAAACCATCATACACGCTGCGACTTCGAACCTACGATCAAGGAGACCTCTTTAGTTGCGATACGCGTGGAGTGCGCGAAGACCCGATATTGCTAAGCATTTACTTTTATCTTCTTCTGCGTTTCCCCTACCTCAGAGAAGTACGATTCACGTGCGACTCGCGAGCATAGCTAGTTACACAACTCGGTGCAAGGGACCTCTGCGAGAAATCGAGAGCCCATTCGCGCTATATCTCGTTGCTACTGACTTTACGATCTATAGGATACATATTTGTTATTTTATAGGTCAGAGTCGGCAAGAGAGTATCATTTCTGGAGCCCACCGCGAGGGGTTCTTTCGTATCCTTCGCTCAAGGTCCCTACTGGAGTTTTTAGCAGAGAAAACACTTGCGATCGCGTTCATATCTCTGTATCAAGCTCTCTTCGAGTTTAGGCACAATTGCGGACGAAACTGTCTACCAGACACCGCTATCACAACTTAGCCCACTTACATCAGTTCCATCTTCCATCACGTCGCAGTCATCCCCACCAGAATTACAACTACCTCCAGTAGCAGACGATATTCCAGCCCGGTCGCAATCGCCTGAATCTCCCACTCCAGCTTCCACACACACTCGTGCATCACTTCCACTTCGTTCGGGCCTAAGACTAGGTGAAGATACTTCTATTCTCGATCGCGCGACAGAGCTGCACGAGAAATTAGAAGAGGAATCGCCTATCATTCCGGAACCATCTCAGTCGCAAACCACGGCAGGACCTTCGCGTCTTCCGCGACCTATCACTCGCAACTACGCGAGACAACAGCAGCGTCGGTCCAATCAACATCTTCTGTAAACCCAGACACTCCTGTATCGCGACCATTCCAGCGAGCATCGCGCCCTCCAGTAGCACCTAGACCAGTTCCACCTGCGACAACGCAGAACATACCGCCTCAACCCCCTATTCCTCAACCACCTCTTGTAAATCCACCAGCTCCTAACATGGCAACAGCAATGCCCGCGCGCGACCATTACCGCGCCAGTTTTCGATCCAAAAGAACCGCGAACGCTTTTGCGATTCTTTGAAGATCTCGAATATCTCTTTACCACACTTGCGACCGCACCAACCAACGAATTGAAGAAGAGGCATGCTGTACGGTATGCACCCATCGACGTCGCAGACATGTGGGATCAATTACCTTCGTATGCGGATGCGACAAAGACGTACGAAGAATGGCGCGAGGAGGTCAAAGCATTTTATCCTACTGCCGATGCGAACAGGAAATATACGTTGCAGGATCTTGATTTACTTATAGGAGAACGATCGCGATTGGGCATTTCTACGGCAGCGGATCTGGGAGACTATTACAGGGAGTTTTTCAAGATCACAGAGTTCCTTCGTAGTCGACAGAGGCTTTCGACAAGTGAAATCGCGAGGACGTTCTATAAACCTTTCACACCAACTCTTTGGCAGTCTGTACACTCGCGACTCCAGCTAAGTACCCTGACCACAATCCTGATGACTTCTGGCCGTTGCGACATATTTTAGATGCCGCGCACTACGTTCTACATGGTACTCGAGTCGATGCACCAGCGCAGGGTACACCCGCAGCTGCGACCACATCCACAGCATTACCGCCAGGTACTATCAAGACAGAAGACTTCACTTCTCTCATCGAAACCGTCACTCGCACCATCGCACAAGCCTTCGCAACGTCAGCGAACATGGCCTTTGCTAATGCGCAACCACAGACATCGCGAGTCTCCAATATTGCGAACGCGAATCCAAACACGACTTCGGGAGGTTGTCACTACTGCGGAGAATTTGGGCACGTAATAGGAGGGTCCGAAATTCAGGAAGATATTGACATAGGTCGTATACGCGCAACATCGAGAACAAGGTAGTCCTACCTTCGGGAGCCTTCGTTCCTCGCAATGTAACTGGTGCCACCATGCGCGATCGCATCCTCGAATGGCATCGCACACACCCAAACAATCTCGCGCGAGGACAACTTAGTCGAATACGAACCCGCCGGCAGGACAAATGATTTTCGAGATCACTTCTAATCCCAATGTCGCATCATCATACCAGCTCACGAGAGAAGATCGATCACAGCCTTGGAAAGAGAAATCTTCGCACTCAGAAAAGGCAAAGAGCCTTTGACGGTGTAGAAATTCCTAGGCACCTTCCAGCGCGACCTCCAATACCGCCAGCAGTCAATCGCGTCGATAACCCTCCTACGCACGAACCCACAGAGGCATCGCAGGTTACCAATCCTCCTAGTGTATCAGCACCCGCTCCTGCGGCATCATCGACACCGTCACCTGCGACGGTTCCAGCACCTATCCATCCATATTCGCAAGCTCGCGATGCGACGTACGCTCCCCTCAGGATCGCAACCTGGGAGTATACCCAAACCTCCCAAGGACAAAGATGCAGCTTACAAAACATCTGCGCCTGTCCAAGATCCTAGAATAGCGGAGGACGTCTTCAATAGGTCCATGAAAGCCCCGCTACTTACGCTGACACCTGAGGAGCTTTTATCCATCTCTCCAGAAGTCCGCGCGAAATATCGCGATGCAGTAACTCCTCGTCGCGTTCAAACCATGACAAACCAGTCGCGAGCTACGCAGATATAATAGAGGACGATACAGATGAACTTCCAGACATCGCAAATTCCTCATTGCAATTCCTCCTGCATCACAACTAGTCTCAAGGCCAACCACTGCGACCAGGTGTCATGGTCGTACCAGATCCCTACGAGACGTACTTGCGCGGCCTCAAACCTGGCGAAACACCGGAGGTTTTGACGGTCGCAAAAGAGTCGCATGCCCTGCGATCCATCAATGGTCTCGTAGACAACAAGGAGGACGTCGAAGGGATTATAGACCCAGGATCGCAAATCATCTCAATGTCGGAGGAAGTCTGTCACGCGCTAGGACTCATATACGACCCCACCATACGCCTTAACATGCAGTCAGCTAATGGCGAAGTTGATCAGTCTCTTGGACTTGTTCGCAACGTCCCTTTCCAGGTCTCTGATATCGTCCTTTACCTCCAGATTCACGTCATTCGACAGGCTGCATATGAATCTTACTAGGGCGACCATTCGACGTTTTAACGGAGAGTGTCGTTCGCAACTTCGCGAACGAAGACCAAACAATCACGATACGCTGTCCGAATACTTATCAACAGTGACAGTCCCACGTTGCGACGAGGACCCCCGCGATTCAAAAGGCATCGCAACCACTGCGACACCACGAGACCCATGACCGAAATTTTACAGCGAACTCGAGGATTTGATTCAGATCAAGGAGAGTTGGCTCTAGTTTTGGACTATGATACCCAGTCGGCGCGTCCAGTCATTTCATCTTCTCTGCGATCGCATCCTTTCTGATATAGAAAACCTAAAAAGCACATATCTTTCAGCTTGCGACTTCGCTTTCGCTTCAGAATCTATTTTTCTTCACAGATTCAAGATACCACCGGTGCGACAATATCGATTCAAGAAATACAAAACATATCAAGATTTGCGGTTCCCTACCCTTCGCGATTTCGCACTCTCTCCCATTCCCCAGATAATCGAACTACTTCCCTCCGCGACAAGATTCGACATCTGCGTTTGTCACGCAGAAGAAGAAATACAAGCCAGTCGCACTCAAAGTGCGACCAGTACTTGCGACGCTACCCAATCGCTTTCGCATCGTACGCAACATCCAAGGAGACCCACTCGCAGATATGCCACCACTCGATCCAAATCCACCTACCTTCGAATCCCACAGGCCGATATACCCAAGCACGTCGCGACGCATTTCGCAAAGCACACAATACGGGATTTCTCTGGCCAGCTGAGCTTGATCTCATCGATGATTTCATGTGCAAACAGCACGAAGGCTTCGCATGGGATGACACGGAACGAGGTCGGTTTAGGCAGGACTTCTTCCCTCCAGTCGAAATTCCTGTCATCGAACACAAGCCCTGGGTTCAGCGCAATATCCCCATCCCACCGGGGATCTTCGACGAAGTCTGTCGCATCATCAGGAAGAAAATCGAGGCAGGAGTCTACGAACCATCCAACTCATCCTATCGATCGCGATGGTTTTGCGTCCTCAAAAAGGATGGCAAAGCGTTGCGACTCGTACACAGTCTCGAGCCATTAAACGCAGTTACGATTCAACACTCGGGAGTCCCACCAATTCCTGAACACATCGCAGAGAAATTTGGCAATCGCGCGTGCGGCGGTATGCTAGATCTTTATGTCGGATACGATGAGCGAGAAATCGCAGAGTCGTCGCGAGACCTCACATCCTTCCAGACACCCTATGGCGCGTTGCGATTGGTGACTCTTCCGATGGGATGGACAAACGCAGTACCCATCTTCCACGACGATGTCACATAATCCTACAGCCCGAAATTCCACATATTACAATTCCCTACATCGACGACGTCCCCGTTCGCGGCCCAGAGACACGCTACGAACTCAGATGGAGGCTACGAAGTCATCGCGACAAATCCGGGCATTCGTAGATTTGTCTGGGAACATATGCATAGCATCAGCAGGATCGTACAGCGCATGCGATACTGTGGTGGTACGTTCTCTGGCACGAAATCCCTCTTAGTCGCAGAGGAAACACTCGTCATTGGCCATCGCTGTACCTACAAAGGCAGACTTCCAGAAGAATCGCGGGTCAAAGCGATCGAAAATTGGGGCCCTTGCAAAGACTTGTCGGAGGTCAGGGCTTTTCTAGGTACCATAGGAGTTGTTCGAATCTTCATTCGCAATTTCGCACAACGCGGCACTCCTCTCGTCTATCTTACGCGCAAAGATATACCATTCGAATTCGGTCCGCGACAGATTCAAGCGCAAGAGGATCTTAAACAAGCACTCTAGAGTCTCCAGCCTTACGCGCGATCGATTACACATCCGACTCGCCAGTTATCCTAGCAGTCGACACTTCATACATCGCAGTCGGATTCCATCTATGTCAATGCGACCTCGAGAACCCGCGAATCCGATACTACAACCGATTCTCATCTATCACACTAAATGATCGCGAGTCGCGATTCTCGCAACCCAAGCTCGAAATTTATGGACTCTTTCGCGCACTACGCGCGTTGCGACTGTATCTCATAGGTGTTCGCAACTTGGTCATAGAAGTCGACGCACGCTATATCAAAGGCATGCTACAGAACCCAGACATCGCACCGTCCGCAAGCATCAATCGATGGATAGTCGCAATCCTCACATTTCACTTCACCCTTGTTCACGTTCCTGGCACCAATCACGGACCAGACGGACTGTCGCGGAGACCTAGGCAACCAGACGATGAAGACGAACCTGAGGACGACTTCGAGGACTGGATAGATCGCATACACGGTTTCGCGCACCTCGTCAATCCCCATCCTACACAGAAAGTCACCCGCGACTCACTTGTTTCAATATACACCATCGATGAACCACACCCACTCGCGACACTCGCGCAAGTACCAGAAGGAGAAGCAGAGTCGCAGGACCCACCCGTAGATTCCTACGACATCGTACCTCGTAGTATTCAAGCCATCGCACTCGATCAAAGACTTCTACTTGTTCGCGACTGGCATAGGACACTCGAGCGACCAGCACAATTCACAGATGCAGACTACGAGACTTTTGTTAAGTTCGCAGTACAATTCTTCGTCGACTCTGACAGACTTTGGAAGCGCGATCCACACGGAGCACACAAACTTGTCATCGCACCCGAAGGACGTCTCAATATTCTGCGAGCATGTCACGATGAAATAGGCCATCGAGGAGTCTATGCGACGCGAGCATCTATCTGCGAACGATTCTGGTGGCCTCATACGTTAAAGGACATCGTGTGGTTTGTTCGACATGTCTAATCTGCCAACAGCGACAGTCGCGACAGGTCCTCATTCCCCAGTCGTCGCAATGCCAGCACCTCTATTCGCGAAAGTTCACCTCGACACAATGCACCTCCCTCCGTCGGGTGGTTACAAATACCTCGTTCAAGGTCGCGATTCCCTCACATTCTATCCCGAATTTCGAGCACTTCGCGCGGAGACAGCGAAGACTCTTGGCGATTTCATCTTCGAAGATATCCTTTGCAGATGGGGCGCAATCAGCGAGATCGTCACGGACAATGGCACTGCATTCGTGAAGGCAACTGAGTACCTTGCGAAGAAATACCACGTCCACCACATTCGCATTAGCGGATACAATTCACGCGCAAATGGTATCGTCGAGCGATCGCACTACGATATTCGAGGAGCACTCTTCAAGGCCGCAGATGGAGACCAAAAGCGATGGTCGCAAGTGGTGCACTCAGTATTTTGGGCAGAAAGAATCACGGTGCGCAAACGCATGGGTTGTTCTCCTTACTTCGCAGCGACAGGAACACATCCTATCATTCCTCTCGACATCTCTGAAGCGACGTACCTACAACCACCTCCCGATTCCATCATGATCGACCACAGACCTCATCGCCAGACGTGCGATCGCACTTCAGAAGAGACACGAACAGTAGCGCGACTCAATTCCAAAGTCTTCGAAGCACGCGTTGCAGCAGCAGTTCGATTCGAGCGCGAACACAAGACCACAATACGCGATTTCGACTTCAAACATGGCGATCTAGTACTCATGCGACACACGCAGATCGAGAAGTCACTTAATCGCAAGATGCGACCGCGGTATCTTGGACCGCTAGTTGTCTTAGCAAGAAATCGCGGAGGAGCCTACATCCTTGCAGAGCTGATGGCACAGTATTCGACAGACCCATCGCAGCATTCAGAGTCATTCCATTCTTCGCGCGAAAATCGATCGCAGTCCCACAGGCACTACTAGATATCGATGAAAGCGTCTGCGAGAAATGCGCGAAGTCACATCGCAAGGAGATGACGAAGAAATACGTGACGATATGGAGCACATTGAGGCAGAGGATGAAGAAGATCTTCCTCAAGAATGAATTTGCGATTCGCATACTTTTCCTTACCTATCAGACATTTTGTTTTATGCTTACCATTTTTTCTGTACTTATAGTGTTTCATGAAGTCGCGATAGTCACTGCGACAGTCGCGCAAAGCCTCACAGGGGTTTTACGGCAATGAAGAACAACTGAGCCTTTCCCCTTGTACCATATTTCCTGTTGAGTTTATTCTTTCACTTGCGATGATTATAATCGCGTCGCGACTGCGATTCTTACTCAGCACTGAGACGATGACTGGGGACAGTCAGAATTTCAGTGAGGAGGAGAAGGTCTTAAGACGACGCAATATGAGCGAGTTTCTATGGCATAATTTTCGCGATTTTTCTTTATCTTATTTTAGACAGATATTTCGTCTAAGAATTCATTTTCATTTAAATATATTCTACAGATACAGATATAGCGATCGCAGGCCGAGGAAAAGGAGATACCATACTTTGTACAGATACGCGACAAGGAGCAAGACGACTATGCAGGCGAAGGAGAGCATATGGGAGACGCAAACATCAGGATACACCAGGCAAAAAGTAAAGAGAAGAAACACGGTCCAAAATCCATGCGACGAAAGTCGCGATTCATTCAAGTATCGCAATATTTACTTGCGACCTCCATCGGAAGGCTTCTTTGAACGACCTAGGGACGAGTCACCACACGTCACTAGCGAGCCAAAGCGCATACTCACTGAGGCGGGCAGAGCCAGACCATGCGTCAGGATCTCCACCAGCATCTTCTACGATACGACGCAGTTCTTCGTTGATGCGAAATACCTCTGTATCGCGAACATCGATCTCCATGTCTAAAACGTAGCCGCGCTCGCTCAAGACGCGGTAACGAGTTGCAGCCAAAGGATCGCGGACAAAAGGTGGAGGAGCGTGCGGATCATTGATGGGAGGCACGCGACGACGAGCATGCACTTGCGATGGGCCAGCCATACTAGCGGATGGCACTGGTGAGGGTGCAGGAGACGCGAAGAACAACGGATTGATGTCGGGAGATGGGAGGAACGGTTCGTCGACAGGATCGACAGGAGAGGGAGCTCTCGGCGTCGCGACAGGAGGGACCGTTTTCTTTCCCTTCCCCTTCATGGCACGCTTGGTTTTCTTAGAGACCGCCTTCGACGCCTCCAAAGGTCCCGCTGGAACCTCTGAGACTGGAATACTTGCGACGACTGGAGGCTTTGCAGTCGATAAACGCGTCGTGCGACGGACCACCGGAGCCTTTGGAGGCAACGTCTCTATCATCACCATTGGAAGAGGTGGGAGAGTTCTCACCGCAGCAGCAGGAGCAGCAGCAGTCAACGGAGAAGGAATTGAGGCCCCAGCTGACTTGCGAGGAGGAATACGAATGGACCCGGGCGATACACTACTATGAGTATCCGAGCTAGTAGAGAAGCGCACGCCTTGGTGCTGACGAGCGCGCACTATCAAGACAACAATCTTTCAAGTAGAAGAATCAAGTATTTGGACGAAAAGAACGTACCTGCGAGCGCATCGCGAGTCAATCCTTTCCACATACAACCCTTCTTATCATGTTTGCAGCGTTCGCAAAGACGATCCAGGGGTCGAATCGCACACAACAAAGGACACTGAAGATCGTAACAATGGTCGCACTGTTTAAAAACTCAGCAAGATCAAAGAAAAATATGCGAAACATGAACTCACCGGTCCTACCACATCCCCTACATCGACCCCCTGCTTGTTACGCTTGCCTGCTCCACCAGCAACGAGGACACGTTTGATACGGCCGTCGTCGTCCTGATTAGCCAGCAGAGTAAAACCTTGGTCGAGAAGGCTAGATCGCACGGAAGCCACGTCAGTAGGTGCGACAACAGTCGTAGGCCTCTCCTGTTCAGCCTTCATTGTCTTGCGACGCTTCGTAGCTGGCTTGCGCGGCGGAGAGTCGTGCAGTTGGTCCACTTCTTCCTCTTCATCTTCTCCCTCTTCTTCTAATTCCTCTTCACCCTCCTCGATCTCTCCAACTGCGCCAGACGTCTCTCCTCCATCAGCTCCCCCTTTAGCATGAACCAAGGTCGCAATATTAGGACCTGCGACGACTTCCGCTACATTGCCTGGGTCTTCTTCCAAGGACAACGTACGTAGCACCGCGCTACCCACGGATGACGTCGAATCCGCATCAAGTCGACGCATCACTCAGCCTCTAAGGCAGCGGTATCCGGTCGGTCCATGAACTCAACTCCCCATGACAGCCACTCCTGGTGATAAATACCCTCGAATGCGCGACGAGCGGTCGCGATCCAACCATCGATTTCAGCCATCCGACCAGGCGAAGCACCAGGCCGTAACATTCTCTAAATCACGACTTCATTACCCTTGCATTTGCGATTAGATGAAACTACTTACAATGGCACGAGAAAGACGCTGTCCGTGTAATAACCGTCCCTCCATGGTCAAAGTGGGCACGGACAACTCAGCGATAGCATCTAGAGCACGACGGTTCGCTTTCTCGGTCACTTGGGCCAAACCAGCCCTACTCAAATCTCGAAGCTCGTTGAGCAAATCGGAGTCAGATTGGTCTTGGATGGGCTGCATAGCGGGGGAACAGGCAGGGAAAACCGAGTTGTGATGCGGAAGAAGGGACGACGTGGCGCGGTACAGAAAGGAAGCACCATCATAGAAGATCACTTGCGACAAGTATCAACTTAACCGTCGCAACCCGCGCGGACCGAGGACGGTCCGGATTTCAGTGAGGAGGAGATGATACGATGGCCTTAACTACGCGGATCAAATCATTTTCGCATTTCGAACCTCTGACGATCACCCAGGAGCTACACGCTATTTCAATAGGATCGCACCTGCGATTACGTCGTTACAGGTCATCTGAACAATAACTCTACGCCTCGTTGCGACGCGCAGCAAGCCGAGCATCACCTACCGATACTTCGCATACTCAATATTCACGCGATACGTCATATTCGAATTCAAATTCACCTCATGGGACGTGCGACGTGTCAAAACACTTGCGACCCAATTGTTCGGCGTCCTACATGCGTCTGCCTGACGGATCACACGCGTCAACTCTGATCCCAGTCCTTTCGACTCCTCCCAGCCTTAGATTCTTCCCATAGCTGATTTAGCTGCGCCACGCGATTCTACACGTCAACGCGACGTCGCCACTATTGTTTGCGGTATATTCCGGACCGAACTACCGGTGCGACACGTTCCCCTTTACAATAAACGCCCCGAGAAGGCCGTGCGTCTACTCACGCGTACCTTCGCATGTTTGCGTGCCGGTGCAGTGCATGGCTATACGTGGCAGGTGTAGCAGTTCAGCCACCATACATTCTGTATTTCCATTTCCTTGATTTATCGTAGCTTACTTTGTCGCGTTTCATCCCAGACTTTTGACATTATAGCGATTGACCTTTCCCTTACAGCTATCGTATTTCACAGGATATGTTGTCGCAAGGCACTTGCGATCGGCTTTTAATTCGTACCGAGACGTTTTCGCGTTTCAGATACGTAGAATAATTCATAAAAACTCATGTATAGTACGATACGAATCAGACACGAGTTTCCCCCACAAGTACAGAGTTCAAAATCGCCGGCTTCACTTGCGATCGCGACCACTCTTCACTAAAAGCTCTCCTCTCACTGCGAAACTGCGACCGCGATACTTGCGACTATACGGATAAACCATCATACACGCTGCGACTTCGAACCTACGATCAAGGAGACCTCTTTAGTTGCGATACGCGTGGAGTGCGCGAAGACCGATATTGCTAAGCATTTACTTTTATCTTCTTCTGCGTTTCCCCTACCTCAGAGAAGTACGATTCACGTGCGACTCGCGAGCATAGCTAGTTACACAACTCGGTGCAAGGGACCTCTGCGAGAAATCGAGAGCCCATTCGCGCTATATCTCGTTGCTACTGACTTTACGATCTATAGGATACATATTTGTTATTTTATAGGTCAGAGTCGGCAAGAGAGTATCAACGCAGCGCCCAAACCGTGGATGGCTTCAACTAAACATTCCCCACGTCACAGGCGTTAGCAAAGGTATTCGCAAGGCAAGCGACCGTTCCTCACCGTGCTACCAGGGTCGCCACGTAGTACAGCCTGACAGAATGGGATCAGCACGCACGCAGCGCCGAGACCGTGGGCGGCCTCAATCAAACATTTCCTGTGTCCCCAGGTGTCAGCGAAGTTGTTCGAACACAGATCATCATGCTCACCAGGACGATAGCCACAACATGCTAGCCAGAACGCCCGCGCAACCCCGAGCTGAGCTCCCTACATTATTTACAGTCAGCAGCGCTTTATGAGAGGACTCCCAGTGTGCACACTCACATTGACCACTCCAACCAACTCGATCACACTCCACCCTACAACCAATCTACAACCTAACATGCTCCAATCTCACGCAGCAACTAACCCTCGAGCCAACTCACAATCAAATGCAAGGTATATACAACTCACCAAACCGCGCGGCATCGCATGCACACCAGACGATGGCAACGTAGACAGAGCGGAACACAGACAAGCATGATAAAAGATGGGTGAGTGTGAAGTTGACGAGAGCGCGCTGGAGGGCCTAGGGCGAGAGAGTGAGGTTTATATCAGGCCTCGTAGCCAGTTCATGAAACAAAGTTCACGCTCTGCTTACCGGATGCCTTTCGTACAGCCTTTGCGAGGTGCGCCCGAATTGTAAGTCCAGTCTCTAAATGTCACTATATTGTCCGATGCTGGCCCGAGATCGATCAAGTCTTGGTCACAAGCTCGTACGATATCTATTTTTAACTAGAGATATCGTCTGATATCGTACGAGCTTGTAAAAGACTGTTAAGCATGCTATCATGTGACTTATACACGACGCGTCACTTCCGAGTTTATCGGTCGTCGATTAGGGTTATTGGTTGGAGCCAATCACATCACGAATAAGTGTCGCCCTCAAATGCTGAACTCGCAATATTCATCAAATAATGTCTAACAAATAATGCTGAAGAGTAATCGTGATCTGGTATATCTCATCTGACATAGTAACTCGAGCGACACCGTTATCGTACTGACATGAACGGCCATCATAGGTCACAATGGTTTGAATGCGGTTGCGTTAACTGAGAGCGCTTCAGTTACCTTCAAGTGGCTGACGATCATACAGCGTCTTATGTACGTGCTTGTATTGCTTGGTTGTGCACAACATGATAATCTGGTCTCACAACGCAGAAGCTCCAGGTGCCAACATCAAATGATATTCATACTCATCCAGGGTAGAAGTTCTTGGTTGTATCTCTCCATATACTTCTCCCTACCACTGTGTATCAACTCTGCCTCTATAACTAATGTGCATATGATCTTTGCGGCCCATTCTAATGCCACACGCGCCTCAACGCTACCATCCCTCAGCTTCTTCGTCTCCTCCCATGCCTGCAACCACTCACCAATCTCCTTTTCAATCTCTTCAGCAAGAGCTGCCGTGTTCTCTTCGTCGACCCGAGACTGTCGTTTGCCACCCCAGTCCACCATGGAGAGGAATTGTGATCCATTAAGTAGTCCCCTCCATTCGTTGTCTCCTCTCCCACCGCGGATGCTTCTTCGGGCTTGCTAAATACATATGGTTCCTTCCAGATACCGAGCGTTGGAATCCCCTTCCAGTTTATGCCACATATGTAGGCAGGGAGGCAAGCAAGTCGCAGGACGGGTGGAGGGATGTTAGGTTGACGAAGGGAACAGAAAGGACTACGCTGTAATGCGCAGCGCGATTGGTGCTCCTTGCGATTGTAGGCTGCTCGACTCGCTCTGTAGCATGTTTTAGCTTGGACCAATAGCCAGGCATTTTGCTTACTTTACACTCTGTTTGTATTTCAATTTCGTCGCCTTGGCTGCTTCTGCACGAGCCTCTAGGGTGAGGTACTTAGCGCGCCGGCCCATGGAGTTGGGAAGAGACAAGTGCGAGTTGCATCAACACAAACATCATAATTCTTGCCGACATCATGGGTTCCGATTTGCACAGCAAAGGAGCGCAAGAACAATCTATTTCAAGACCAAGAAGTGGCGCGTAATGCAGACTAACGAGACTATGCGACAGCAGACGACAGACTACTACTCTGCAAGCTATACAAGTGTTCGAGATATAATGACGCCGCAATCCCATTCAACTCCCTCACGGCAGAACTGTGACAGTGCCGGCAGCTAGGGCAGCACTGAAAGCAGCTAGGGCAGCCGCACGGGAGGTGTAACGCTGAAACACAGCGAAGCTGACTCCGGTCACAAGGGGACTGACATTGTGCCTGCGCAGAGTCAACTCAGCACGGAGGGATGAAGGGAAAGTTACATACCACCCCTCAAAGACGCCAACGGCACGACCGGAGATCACAGCATACCAACGCTCTGCAGTGGCCGGAGTGGCCGGGCCTGAAGCGAGACCAAAAGAGCCGGTAGGAAGAACGTGACCCTGACATCCTCCCGCTGCAACAGCAGGGATAGCCGAGACGGCAGTGAGGATTGCAGTGGGGCCTTGCACGTTCACAGAAGTGGCTGTAGGGGTGTGCGTAGAAGCTGTAGTGTTGGCCGTATTATCGCTCTCAGAACTAGAAGGGTAAGGGGGAGGGCCGTGACGAGGACAGCAGGCGACGTTCGAAGCAGCCATCATGTAACGACGAAGGTTGTCATAGGGCAGCGGCTCCAACGGAGGGGGCTATCGTGAGGGGATGCATCGGGAGGCATGGCAAGCCTGTCTGCAGACTGTTCGGTAGACACTGCATCCGCCTGGGAAGCGCTGAGAGACGTAGTGGAGGAATCCGTCGTATCATGGGCACCGGATGTGGTTTTCGCACGGGTGCTCGCTGAAGGTGAACATGAGTATTGTGGTCCGGGGAGTGAACAATGACTTACGGTTGCGAGTGCGACGCCTGGCAGCCTGATCATGGATGATCAGCTCGAGAGCGTCCGTGAGTTGAGACAGCGTAAAGGTAGGAGAGCCGTCGGAAGACGACTCTCCAGCCGTGGCGCTGTCATTGTTGGAGTGAGCCATGCTGAAGCGAATGAACGATTGATCCTACCTCAAACCAACCGAGCAGGAGAGCATTTAAAGGATCATGCTCATAAGTGCTCACCTTGATTACCAGATCGAGTCAAAGATGCTTCCTCGATCATTCCCCTTGTTAGGTTGAGCGATTCCACTTTCTCGCTCCTCAGTCGTGAAAATGGTTTCACAATATACACATTTCTCTGACTCTGCTGTATACCATCTGACCATGGCACCGCGATCCTGGGCTACTGATACTGAACTCGAGGCTACATGGACAATCTGAACAATTCCTGCACCATCAGAAGCACGGCACGTTACCGAAGTTCTGGACGAATCTCACCCGGGAGTGGTTCATCGCTTTCCCTGAAAGTGCGAAGCTGTTTGGTACAGATGTTGGAGAATTGACGGAAGAACAAAAAAATGAGCTGGGTGCGGCGGTCAAGGCCCGTACTAAGGTGAATGGTCCTGCCGTAATTGCACATGTGATGATCCTCATGTATTCATCGTGTTCTGCAGTGCTTGAAGGAGTGGTTCGCTAACCATCATAATCCAAAGGCCCGACAGGCGACTCGGACGAAGCCTCTTGCCGCCGCGCTATCTACGAAAGCTAAGAAACACCGCACCCTTACGGCCACGGAGGTGTACTCCACGCGCTACTACCAAGAGCGCGTGAAACCTCATGTGGATAAGGCTTGTCTTGGAAAGACTCTCAGCAAGGGCAAGAAGTTTACTCTGATTCGCCGGATTACCGTGAAATTTACGCAAACGAGGCTAAGAGCATTTTGGAAGAGATCGAAGCGGAGGTGGCTCATCTTCAGATGGTAAAGTCCGCGAAGCCTGAGGATGACGATGATGAGGATTTGGAGATCACCGGGATGAAAAAATCCTCTCCCGCATTGATACAACAGTATGTTCTCTCGGATAATGAGCTTCCCATGCTTGCTCACAATGATCTAGGGCAATAGACGAGGCTCCTGGCATCGTGCATCAATTTTTTACCGAACTCGGCTGCAAGACAGGTTGGTGTTGGTCCGCTATTGGAGTTGGCCCGTCGCCTGTAGAAGGCGGTAAGATACGATCGTTTTCGTAAGTCTTCTATTATTTACATCTGTCGAGATCTAAATGATTATACAGAGTCCATATCGGGCTGAATAAACATGGGCTCACGTTCAGCCAATCAACACCCAAGTTCCGAACGGTGATGGTTCCGCTATTTGGGGCTTTTGCCGATGACGCATTTCGTAAGTGACATTGAGCATCATGCCTAGGTGAATTGTATTGACGCCAGCCCACCAGCTCCGGAAATTCAGCTGCAGCGTGTGTTGCCCTCAGTACCGCAGGCGCAATCTTCATCAATCCCTCTCGTGTCGGTTGACATCAGTGGTCAATATCCACCAATCAGATCCGCAGTTCCCCCGCGTACAACGGAGCCTGCCACGCACTTGCAAGTGCCCTCGATCCTTACCCCATCATCGGACATGTTGACGGGTGTTCGTGCCATCAATCCATCTCCGTTAAACTCTATGGCTCAAACTGGCACGAACGGGCTTCCTTTGGACATTGTTGGTGGTGTGGCACCCCCTCTGCTCTTCACCATTCGTCAGTCATCCGGCTCGGTTTCTCCGCGCTCCTCTCCCGAACCTAGAGTATCTCCTCCCCCAGCGCTTCCATCCCCAATTTGGGAACGTCTTCTACTTTGATGCATGCACCCGCTTTGCCTTCCCAACTGAGAACCTCCCCGGCGACTGCTGAGATGCGACAATCGCTTCTGGAACAGGAAATCTCATCCCCATCCACACACCTCATGCAGAATCCGGATACCACCGAGACGCCGTCCACAACGACTGCGATTCCCCCCCCGAGCCAGAATCATCGCCGACATCGTCTTTCACAGCGGTGAATGATTCAACTACAGCGCCATCCTCCAGGATGAGCGCTGTTCAGGGATCACCGTCTCTGGAAGAGAACAGGACGGCGACTCTTGAGCAGGGCATGCCGTCTCCCGAAGAGCGAATGACATCTCCCACCGAGACTTCCGTGAGTCAACAGCTTCCCGAACAGAGTCCCGCAACCTTGTCTTCACAGCGAAGCGTCCCCGCGGTGACTCCCGAACTGGAACCGCCAGTTCCGAATGAGGAAAACTCATCCCCTCAGACACCTCTGGTGCAGACTCCAGGTCCAACTGAGGCGGCCTCACGTACTCTCGAGCCCGAAATGCCGCCTGCGCCACCACCTACATCCCCTGTGGATAGCTCAGCTATAATCCCCAAACCGACATCCATCGCAGAGGCCCGTCCCAAACGTGTTATCAAAGCGCCGAAACGACCTGATGCAACGCCGTCTCCGACAAAAGTGACCCGAGCAGCAAGCAACCCGACTTCTGAGGCAGGTCTTTGGCTCAAGAGTGCTCAAGATTATCTCTCTATGGAGCATCTCGGCGCTGAATGGATGGAATGTGTACAATTATGGTGGTTGTTCAAATCGAAGTTCCCCCCCAGCTACGTTGGTTGCTTACCCAGTTCAAAATCTCGCCCTCACGTGCTTAGCGCTTGGATCAATGCTCGCCGTAAGCTGGAGATGATCCCAGAAATCCCAGATCCAGCGGCCTTTGGAGCAGAGTGGCTGACGTGGTGGATGGCCATACAGCCAACTTGGCGGAAGTCTGCCGGGACGACGCTACCAGTTCCAGTGAACACGCGGGAGGATCATGGGGCTCTTTAAGGAAGGGAGGGGTCACCGGCTTTGTTCTCGTCATGATTGGGTTGGCTTGGTGGGGTGGTGCTGCCAAAGATTCGAGTGACTGGCCTCTTGCCGTGCGGGATGTGCGTGAGTCGCTTAAATCTCTAATTGCCGCAGAACCCTCATCGAAACGGTCTGCTGATGGCGATAGCGGGAGGTGCACCATTTTCTTTCTTCCCGTAGCTTTTATGCTTATTTTGATATATAGGGCCTCAAAGAGAGCTCGCACATAAATCGATATTTTTGCACAATTCTTCGTACGCCGCAGCGTTCTTCGTATCAGATATAAATTGATAAGTCCTGATCCCGTACATTCTTCATATGATGCCACTATGCCACTTTCTTTCTCAATATGTCGCACTCTTCGTATGTCGTATGTTGTACCCGTCGTATGTCACACTCATTATATGTCACACTCGTCATATGTTTTTTCCCTGCGCGCTGCGAGAATTTGAAACTTATGCACATAAGAAACGTGACATGAGGAATGCGACGTAAGGAATGCGACCGAAACTTCAAACACACAATTTATAAGTACAGGTTCTTGTAATGAATTTCGTTTCATTGGAAGTAGACATGTTAGTGTCCTTAATGCATGGAAATAAACACGAATGAGCGAAAGATAGAAGTACACAATCTGTGCATGTAAAATCCGGGCATCCTCTTGTATTCATCACAAATAGCGGGACGGAGCAAAAAAAAAAGGTATGCTCGGAGGAATTGATTGCACTGGAGAAAAATAATAACATAAGGAGAGCGCCTACAATCCCAACGCTCGAACACTTTTGAAGTGTTTCAAACACCACCACAACCAATCTCAACGCTCGAATGCTTCTCAAAGTGTTTCAAACACCGCCATAACAAAAACGTTACGGCAAATCGGCAGCTCTATATCATAAGCGCCAGGATTGGAACCAAAACAAGTAGTGGTCTGCTCACCATGGCAGACAGCGACGAGAGCACCGTCCTGGCCGTGGGAGACGATGGCCGGAGTGATGAGGCGCTAATCCGGTGCAAGCTGGCGAAGTGTCAAAATGCCGAAGTGCCGCTGGCAGCGAACCCCGGATTGCTGAGCGGATGCCAGGCCCGAGCATACTATAAATGGACCCACGGAGCAATATATTGTGCAGAAAGAATGGTAAATACAGTTGTTGATGTATCGAGCCTTATGTATTATGACAGTAGTATTATGTATCAAACTGACAGCATGGCCTGGTATGTCCATACGCCGCCTTCATACGTTCATGCGCCGCCTTTCTCATACGTCCACGCGCCGCCTTCCCCATATGTCCACGCACCGCCTTCACCATACATACACGCACCACATTTACATCATATGCATGCACTGTCTTCACCCTACCTCCATGTTCCACCTTCACCGCCATCATCGAGCGACCCAACTTTGCCATCACATTTGACCGGTCCTTCTGCACATGTGCCATGGACATACCCAATACCAGGACCGTCACAGGTTCCAGCCTCGCAGCTATCGGGTCATCCTGAGTCCTCGTCTCCAGTGCCCCTCGAGTTCCATCACTATCAACTTCCACCACCACCTCACTGACATTATTTCTTACCTCACCATTGTTTTTAGTATCTTATATGACCTGATTATACCTCACCATTGTTTTTAGTATCTTACATGACCTGATTCTCACATTTTAAGTGCTGGAATAGAGATATATGGCAAAAAAAGGTGAACTAAAGTGGCCGCCCTAAAACATGTAAAGCGCGATTTCACGAAGTCAATTCTCTCACGCTCCACCGGGCAAAAGGGCGACCAATTTGCCCAGTCGTTATAGCGCGTCTTCTCCTTTCGCACTCCGCCCCTTCTATATTCGGTAGTACTTCCTAAAAGAGAATGCATGTAATTGCCTAATCTAGAATGGAGAACGACGCGCTGGAACGACTGGCTTGCGAGTCTATGATGACCCCATATCTCACTGACCTGTTCGGATAATCTTGCGGAGATATTGGTCGGCAATTAAAAAAAATTTGATTATAATCCATAATCACTTACATATTGCGGTGAAACTCGTTATCAGCGTCAAACCCGTGGGGAGCCGAGAAGACGCCCGTAGTTAATTCATTAAAAATAATCATCACCATACCTTTGAAGGTTACAGGGAGGATCCGAACACACGACCGCTGTATACTCCAAACTACAAATCCCTCCGACACCATTACCTTTAGACCACACGAGCACATACTACTTTGAGCTGTTTAAATCTAATGAACATTAAATCATTAAATTGACTTAGCCAATTATTTGCTTCTCATGTACAAGAAATGCTTGGTAGACCCTCAAGGGCTTGTTGGTGCAACATATCAAGTTTCAGAGTGTTCAATTAAATGTTTGAAGAGGCAGAAAACATTACTTAGGGGGAGGAAAAGTCTCAGGACACTGATTTTAATTCTTGAGCCCGAGTTTCATGAAGCCAAGGGACAGGCGTGAACAAGTTGCGGGACTTATCACTAATTGCTGCGTGGAAAGTATGAGCCTTATAGGGACTTATAATGCCGAAGTTATAATAATAACTCAATTTCAAAAGTTCCGACAATAAGCGCGGAGGAGTATGGGACCTTCAACAATAATATTATTGCAATACACTGAATGACATTGATGTAATCCTATATACTCAGAGCCTCCTGATGTTCAAAAATAAGGTCCTGGCAACATTAGCGGCAGATCTCCGCTGGCTTGATACTTAATACCGTAACAGGCTCCCAGGAAGGTCCCGATGATATCAAATTCAATATTAGTAAAATATCCGTTGGCAAGACCGCTCAAACCTTACATCGAAACGGGCGTGTACGTCTCAAGACATTCAAGACCTGGTATTTTCGGGTTTCAGATATTGCACCATGATGTCTGGTAGAGTCTTTTCTCAGCAACTACGTGACACTTTTTCACAAAGCCAATAAGTATTTCTGTGCCTTGTCGTCTCGTAATTAATGATGTGCATCGTGCAATCTGGTATACTGTGAGTAGCAATTGTCCGTGCACGAGATGTATTATAGTTCAGGGAAGGCAGAGACTGGACACAAGCGGTGCTTGCATGCGATCTCATATCAGTCGAAGAAAGCTCACACCGGAGATAGCTATAAGGACCGCTGAAGATGTCCAGTTACGGACAGCGATTTAAAAGGGCAATCTCTGGAAGAAATTGTCAGGTAAGCAATCTAATGAGCCCGCGCTATACGTATGCTCACCCGAATCTCTACCCCCTGCATTCCCACGTGCAGACTCAAATTCCCTTGTCGATAGGATCGCCATAGAGTCCTCGCCTTGAATCACGATTGCCGTAGTCAGGCAAGGCATACCAGTGTTGTCGACGTGGGTTTGATTGGCTTTCCTGGCAAAGCTCGCCTGTGCATTGAGAGTACCAAGAAGCGCATTGATATGAACTACACGAATGATTTGTCAATAGCGTGCCAACGTTCTCAACAAAAATCAGCACTGACGTTTGCTCAGGATAAAGTATATGGCGATGAAAGCAAACGTGTTGGGAGCAAATATATACTAGATTTATGGCATATTAGCACCATCGTAAACTGTGGTCAGAGCTGGGTGTTTCTCACCGTAAGCAGACTTGAGCCGACACATAACCTGTAGAGACAGATGAGTGATCCGTTACTTTGTAAAGGTAATGGCGACCTATACGTTGATAACAGCCCGGTATTTACGCTATACATTATGAGACTTTGCACGCCATACTCGGGCCTAGAGGTAGAGGTGAGAGGTCATGATACACAACATGTGCACAATGAACCGACCTCCTGAGATTGGGGCGGAAGCGCCAAAGCGAAATAATCATGGAAACAGTGATAATGACATCGACTACGATCTCAGTGCCATAAGCGGCATAGAGACTCCACTGCAGAAAAAAGAATCTCATCAGTGCACAATAGACGATTTATATCGTGCAATGTGAAAACACGGACCGCCAATACATATTCACTACTCATCATAGACGAGAACCTAAGTCTAAGACATAATTGTCAGAGCATGAATAAAGGCAAAAGACGCTAACGTACTCGTGGGCTGCAAATACTACAGGTAATTGCTGTCAGTACACTATGAGCGAAAGAAGCATGAGCGGTTTACACGCACGCAGGCCGGTCACTGAAGGTGTAGTCAGCAACGTCATCAACTTATTCACACAAGGTAACAAGAAACCAACCAAGGATGAATATGGAGAGTGCAAACTGGAAAAGACACAGGTCAGATGGTAATTTGCCCTAATAGGCATGTAGTACTGACTACAAGTAGAGGCACAAAACGATTCCCTCCACTGACTAAAACCTGTTAGTGAGTCTATGGATTGCCGAATGATGCATAGGAACTTACATTTCCATATTCTATATGCATATACACTGCGAGCAGAGAACATGCAGTCAAATACAGCGAAACCGTATGCTCCCGTAAGGCTCACGAACCATCGAACTATGAGATTTGTAATCACCTGGAATCGCGGAGTTGTCTGAGATCAAGTCGCAACAGCCGCACTAGTAATTTCACTGACCGAGGTTATAACGACCAACTATAAACACCACAGACGATAAGCTCGATATACGACAAGAATTTATATAACATCCTCACTCCAAAAGACCTGCAATGGTACGTTTGAACCAATATATTGGAATGCACTTCACGGACGCACCATAAAGGATTTAGGAAATCTTTGATGTCGCCGTGGCGCGTTATAACGTAGGTATATATATCGATTGAAACACCAGCTACGTGCACATTGTCTAGGATCCTGTATAGGACATTGCGACACGAAAATGAGACACTCTCTAAGTCCTTCCTAGAGCGGTGGACGCGTAATACTGACCAAAGAGTGATGACCTAAAGGCGAAGCGATTGTCAGTGAGTCGGTGCGAAGTAAAACATCGCACATAAACTCACGATACCCAATAGCCAAGGAATGTGGTTTTTCCTTCTGAGGTACAGAATCACTTGCGCAGTAGTAACGCCATACAAGCTGGTTTAAACACCGTTCATACGCGTATAACGACAGCGAAGAAATCGCTTACAATAATGCTATACAATAGCCAATAAACGAAGCCCCAACGGTCTCGTTCAATTTGACCTGAAAATCTTCGTCCATCCGTCCTTAAACGCAAGCAAGAGGGAAGGAAACGGGCTGGGTTCACAGCAGCATTCACTACTTATAAAAGCCTGCAGAATTTGGTAAGGGACCGTGCGAGAGTTGCTGGTAGTTGATGCAATCGGTGTGAGAGCAAAGGAGAAAGGTAATAAGCAAGGGACGCCGGGCTAAGGCATAGGTGAAGTATGTCGGGGTGGGCGCCGCTCGCTAGCGTTGTCTTGTCATGCATGATGGCACGCATGATGGTGGTATTCAACGTTCGTTTCTGCTCATCTTCGGCGCCTAAAGCGAATCGACGTCGCCCGATCTGTGGCATTTTGAATAAGTATTTAATTTACGTAGTCTCCGAGATAGCTTCCCCAAATTGTCAAAAATTGTCCAGCGTTCTTCTTGACGATAATAAGCAACTCCCTTGACTCGCAATCTGATGTCTGTGCACACACATGGAATTGACGAGGTATATTAGCAGTCAACTAGAGATTGCATCTGACCTCAAGATCTCTTTAGGTCTCTTTCGACATCAATACTGAACCACTGGTCTTCACATCGGAGCCAACTCCAGGTACGTGTCTCACTGAGCGCGGGATCTCTTTGTAGAAATGGATCAGACCAACATCCGCCGGGATGTGAGTGTCTAGAACATTGGTGATGGTCTCAGGCATGCATCCCAAGTAGGCGGTGGCGTGACAGTCGTTGGGTATTGAATCTGAGAACGTTCTTCACACTGGAATAGAACAGTCGCCATGTTTCATGTCGCTCATGTCAACTGATTTTCAAGGTGGCTACTTAGATGAAATATGCGATTTCCTGTCTATCATGTCGTTTTGGACCACGCTACAACTCACATTTCTTTCTTAGGTCTTGACGACCACGATCTAGCTGATGTACAACTCGCGCCTTTACGGAATTCGCTGACATCTCCCAAGTCTTGCCTCAATTCACCCGAACAGCCCTTTCCTTCACTTCCCGTTGAGATCATAATCCAAATCTTGGACCTCACAGCCTCGTTATCCCGCCGATCTGCATCTTCCATCTCGTCCGTCTCAACATGGGCACGCGAGCTTGCGCTTCCGTATCTCTTTTCTACCATCATTCACCGCGCCACGCCATCGATATTTGCTGGAATAACATCCGTGAATTCTCTGCTGCAGTATCGTAGTTCGCAGGCGAAAACACCCGAAAAGTGCGGACGCTACGTTCGTAACCTGTGGATAGAGAGCATTGGGATAGGAACCCCGTCGAGTGAGGTGGACACTCTCCGATCGTGCCCCAATGTCGAGAATCTAGCCCTACCCTCTGCTTCTCTCCGTGTTCTCTACACGGCGATACAAATAGCTGCCGCTGAGAAGTATCAACCAAGCCAACCTCAGACCCAATTCCTGGGTCGTCTATACTCCATCACGCTAATCACGCACACCTTTCGTTACGACTGGCACATTCTCATCCGCGTCTACCTCTCAAATGGCAAGCCCCTGTTAGATGCCATCACTCGCTTGCGCATTCTAGACATGAAGATATCGGGATATGTTCCTTACCTCCTTTCCCAAACTTGACTCATCTCGCCATTCCGTACCTTGATCTCGGTAACAACTTTGAACAAGATACGCTCCGTCTCCCTGATGGTATATTGGAACATGCTTCTTTGGAGATGATAGTTCTCTCTGTGGACGAGGAGAGATGGTTGACCAATCCTTGGTATCGCATACAGCGTTATCAGGCCACTCCCTCAGATATGACCAGCCATGGATCTCCTCGCGAAACATTTTGCAAGCTTGTACAGTGGGCGCAGCAGAAGGACCAAAGGATCTTCGTTATCTTGTCGCCAAGGATGGGCCAGAATTTATGCTCAGAGTGGGAAACAGACGCCGGAGAGGGTAGTGACATATGGTCAAGGGCCGCGAAGGAGAGACTTGATGGAACGTACGGGGCGCATCTTCCTGAGGTATATCCCAAAGGATTGAGACGGTAGCTTCATGATTATTTCTTGGGTATCGGATTTTTCTTTGTTTATCTTGGAGTCCATCTCTCATGGATAGAGGTGGATAGTCGGTGGTATTGTAGTTGTGTCCCGCTTTATTCCACGTACTGATATTCTATCCTATCCCATCTCTTCATCCTCACTTGCCCCCGGTGCTCGATATATATCAATTGAACGCCTTCCGACAAACCGGTGCTAGAGCATAGATGTTGTCACCTAGCCGCTAGACCCAGCAGTAAAATGTTCATCAATCATGATACCTTCCATATTAAGATAAGCGCATACTATATTTGGAAACTATCGAGACAGACGTGTGAATCTCCGATCAACGCAGCATCGCGCAAACAGTCCACCTTTCTTCATTTTGACTCCTCTGCTGGCATAACAGAGACTTGACTTTCTTTCACTTTCTCTAACTGTTTTTATTATATCTTTCTGTTGTGACTGTTGTCAAGGATGTCTGACGTATTGCCGCTGTGGGATGCATTTGACGTGGACCTCGTAGTCAAGGTCCTCGCTCACACCGCTCTCAGTAAGTCGTTCCTCGCTACTTTTCTTTCCGAAGGCACTGGCGAGCTGAATATATCGCAACCGACAGGTCCGTTCTTTACCTTCTTCATCCCGGTCTTTTACTACTTTCAAGGCGTACGATGGTCGGACCCCGTCTTCGCTCTCAGTGCGGGCTACTGTGTTGCTATATCAGCATTCTGTGAGTCTTATTAAAGTTGATGTTATCTCGGGATTGCGAACCGATGGCTCTTCAGGGTTCTTGAAGTGGTACTCTAGACTGTATAGGAACCAGGGAAGTCTTCTCTTCGGACCTCCGCGACTTGACTGGGGTGAGCAGATTGTCGTGGTGACTGGGGGTACGTTACTATATTGCTCTGGAAACTGGAGGAGAGACGAGATTGACGATGATATCACAGGCTCCTCAGGGATCGGGGAACTCATAGCAAACACCCTTGCTGTCCGGAATGTCAACGTCGTGGTACTTGATATCAAACCTATTGTCACTCAGAACTGTATGTGCATTCTATCGGTGTAGAGATCCGGAGTGCACTCACATCTTTTAATAGATAACATCACGTACTATAAATGTGATGTTTCAAATTGGGATGAGGTCGAAGCTGTGTCGAGGCGTATTGTAGAAGAGGTACGCCTATCGGTTATCATCATGAACCGTGGTAGTGACACGTGTGGACAGCTCGGCCACCCGACGATGCTCATCAACAATGCAGGTGTTGTACAGGGGAAGCTCTTGCTTGATCTTACTCCAGAAGATATCCAGCAGTGAGTAGCCATGTGTAGATGTCCATTAGGAACAACGAATGATGTGTCTTGATGCAGAACGTTCTCCGTCAACACAATTGCCCATTTCTGGACTTTGAAGGCGTTCCTCCCTGAAATGATCAAACAGAAGACCGGTCACATTGTGCGTATACCTTTTCAAGCCTTATTCCTACTGACGTCTTGTACAGGTCAACGTATCCTCCGTCGCCGGGATGGTCGGGATGGCCCAAATGAGTCAGTCTTCCAAACCTGTTATCTGCGGATGCGAGGTGGAAAAGCCGCGTTGCACGGTTTTTGTACCCCACCTTCAAAGATTCGCTCCTTACTCGTAGCTGACTATGATATAATCTCTATAGCCGATTACAATGCCTCCAAGGCTGCTCTTATCTCCTTGCATGAGTCGCTCCGGTACGAACTTGACCATCGCTATGATGCCCCCGGCGTTCGCACGACTCTTCTTATTGCGGGAACCATCCTTACTCCGCTCTTCTCGACTGTCCGCCTCCCTTCTTCGTGGCTGTTCCACTTCTTCTTCCCGAGCATGCCTCCGGTCGATGTGGCCAAGACAGTGATTGCGGCGTTGGACGAGCAGCACTCGCGCGTCCTGTACATGCCATTCTACGCACACTTTGTGCCTTTGTTGCACATGTGCCCAAGCTTCATCCGCGATCTTGCACAGTGGGTGAGTACATCTAGGTGGTGCCTCTTTGACTCAAGTCGGCTCTGATCACCGATATTTGTACAGGTTACAGGTTGCGACTATGCGATGAAGGACTTCGTCAAGATCACTGGCCGCAGACCAGAGGAAGGTCCGGTGCCTCGGTTGGAAGGCCGTACCAAGAACACATAAGATGGGATGGAAGTAACAGAGTGTCGCGGGATCGATACGTCGGTGGCAGCCAGTAGTGAAGTTCGGGACATGTGATCTTGGTAAATATCATTCATATCAAGATAATTTATTGGTTTGCAATCACTGGTCCGAGTGAGAGCAGTGTAAAGGCGCAGCGCTCAGTTTCAAGGCTTCAGATCAGAAACCAAGAGGTGAGGATTATTTGGATGTCGAGCTTCTTATACTGATATGTTTTCCAGCGCAGTAAGTTAAAATGTATAGACTCCGAGGAGATATTGATCGGAGATGTGTGCGGAAGCAATTTGCTTACTTTATTTGCGAACCCAGCCGCGGCCGCAATTGTGCATGCTACTCAGATTTTTGATTGTTATATTGCAGTATGTTTGTCTCTTATATCATTATACTTTTCCTAGGAGCTTGCAGCTGAGCAAGCAGTTGACTAACTTGCAGCATGTAAAGGTTTCGAACATGAATGATGTCGTTCTCGGTGTACACGCGACCCAGCTATCTGCGTGATGGGGAATTTTCGATGGAAGAATGGCTGTCGTTCCGGTCCCTTAAGTGCAAGGATCGCCGACGTGCAATCTGTTGTAGACTTTCATAGATCGACACCACGTCACTCTTCACACAAACAAAGAAGGCACTTCGCGGCCATTCAGTTGATGTTCAACTTTCTTCCAGTCTCTCTTTCATCCCTCATCCACTTATCCTTCGCGAAACATCCCCTTCCGACTCACCATCATATTCCATGTTCAGTAGGGTCTTTTCCCGCCCGCTCTTCTTGAAGCGACCGTCTTCGGACTCCAGTACGAAACCGCATACATCCACGGCCTCGTCTAGGGATGTTTCTCCAGAGCGTCCGATTCTTTCCAATGTTCTACAGCAGTCTCCTCGAGTCCTATGTTTGGAGAATCACGTTTGTGTCGTCACCTCTAGGCTGACAATGACGATATCTGATCTTATCTCGTCACGCAGGTACGGAAAACGTCTGTTGCAGGAACGATCAGTAGCGTAAGTGGTATCACTATTTTTTGCCTAGCGTTCTCAGACACAACATTGTTCACCGATCAGGTTCATTCCTCCTCCAACACAAATGATGAGAACGAGGCGCCGGCTGGTCTTGTTCAAGCGACCATCGGCGCCAAAGATAGCTTGAAATTACAGCCCGCTACGAGTGGCATCTTCGTTAGAGACGTTGATGTAGATCCTGAGGCGATAGGCGATGATCTTATGTCCAACGCTACTTCATCTTCTATGCTTGTCAGCCCGTCTGAAACAGCCACGAAACCATGGGAGAGTGACACGGACGAGGAGGAATTTCAAACGCCCTCGCTCGGAGTAACGACAGAGAATACAGAGCACGCAGATAATTACGATCAAGAAGAAACAAATAGCCTTCAGGAATTAGTATGTTCAAGTATCGGTCTGCTTTCTTGTGCTGAGCTAACGTTGACGTTGTTTCATCAGGAAGATGTCCCTATACCTTTCCAAAAGATCCCATCTTCGGATGGGGAGTCTCCCGCTCCCTGCGCCACGAAGTCTGTTGCAGAAGTGCCCAAAGACCCACTACAGGCTCCACATATCATGATCGCTCCCCCGCTGCCAGCTGAGCCATCTCAGTTCATAGGACCATTCAAGCCACCACGCACTGAGGACGAAGGCAAGAGCGGCAGCGACGAGAAACATATCGAGGATCAAGAGGAAAGACCGCCTCTGGACATCGATGTACTTGATGAGCAGCAGCATGTCATAGATGTAAGACAGGAGGTAAACTACGAGCATATGCTCGCTCCTACGGAGGAGCAAAAACCGGCATCTTCTCTATCGTTCTCCTCATTTGGTTCTTCGTTTGCTGCTAGTCAGGGAGAGTCTGCCCCCCTCAAGGCGTCACCTTCCTTCGTGTCATCGATTGTTTCCTCTGACAGTCAGATTTTACCGGATCGTGAACCAAGTTCTGCAATATCACGCAATTCTTTCCATAGTCTATCTGTTACGTCCGACTCGGAAGGTCCTGAATCATCGCTGCGGTCCCCATCACTAATCCTTCCGCCATCCCAATCTCTGGCCGTGTCACTCGAAGGGGATCGAACTAACATACATATTGGAGAAACTGCCATTGAACCTGCCGGAATCCCTTTACCTTCAACCTACGCTGAAGCAACGAATGTGAGTTCCGATCATTTACGCGAATATTAGCACTGTATCTCTATGTCAGTTCACTGACTTCCGTTGTTTGTCTACCGGTAGCTTGCGCATCGTTTTCCCGAAATCTCCGACCAGATTCTCCAATTACCTCTGTACCCTGCCGACAAAGGTCCAGTCATACCCATGCATACTTTCGCATCCCCTCAGTCGCGTAAGCCAAGAAGTGGTGCGAATGCCACCCAGGACGGAGATCAGCTATCAGGCGTGTTGAACATTTCTAAAGAACCTTCTACAATTCTACCGACTCCCAATCTTAGCCCAGCGCCTTCCATACAAGCTCTTGGTGTCGTGCATACAGCCGAACGACCCAATTGGGCTCTGGCTCCTGACGAGCCGGTTACTTCACCTCAACGAAGGTCACACAAGGAGCGCTGCGCTGCGCGTACTGGTGCTTCAATCAGGAGAGGAGATGGTGGCGCCCCGTCTATGATGGCGCCTAGCATATCTACTAGCGACATGACTTCAACAGGCTCTATCGCGGGAGGAAGTGTTTCCAAGCATGTGGGGTCGAATATTTTGACTTCGAAGCAAAAATCACCCACGCCGGACGCGAAAGTTATGAATACTATCATCAAGGACGCACAGTCCGGTGATGCTATACCAAACGCATCTCCAGTAATGCCGCTTCGAGCGGGTCCTAGTCGTGGCGGGCATGGTCCTAGATGGAAGTTGAATCCACGTGCTCCGTCTTTCCATGCTCCGCGAAGGGCACAGAGCCAGCTGAATATTCGATCTGCAGCTGTGCCATCTGCATCAGCTCTATTCACACTCACTCAGGCCGCGCCTCTATGCGCGCCTGCTCCGCAGGTTGCTTTCCCTCAGGTCGTTCCTCAACAGTTTGCTTTATTGCAGGATCTTCCTCAGCAGTTCAGTCTTGTTCCCCAGCAGTCGGGTCTATCACAGGTCGATCATCAGCGGTGCGCTCCCCCGCAGATTCCTCAACAGTTTGCTCCTCAGATAGCTTTTCCGGACGCTCTTCCTCAAGCTTCTGCTCCGCATAGCACTGCCCGGGCCCCTCGTCCTCAGGCCGCTCCCCAGACCACTTTTTCTCAGGTAGCATCCCGGATCGTGTCCCGACACCCTCTTTCCCAGGTGATTTCTCAGCAGTCAGCGTCCAAGGTAATTCCTCAAGTGGCTCTCCCGCAGGTCGCTTCTCAGCAGCCAGCTGCTTCTCAAGTCCCTCATGCTCCGACTGCTCCTACCGAGAGCGCCCTTCTCGAACTCATGCCTCGAGCACAAGTTCATCCTGTCACCAACGAATTCAAAACAGGATCCACTCTATGTTCCGTCGTCACAGATTCATCAATTGCCATTTGTTCCTCCACAGGTCGTTCCTCAGCCTCCAAAGGTCCCTCCACCACCACTCCCCAAGGGTCCTCCTCCGCAGACTGCGCCTGCGCCTGCTGCTGAAGTCCTTTCTAAAGTGTCCTCTCAGGTTCCTACTCTGCCCGACATTAATGCCTTGATGGAGTTGGTCCGCAAGGCCGGAATCACAGTTCAAGAACAATCACCCTCAAGTGAATCCACAGCTCGCAATACTCTGGTGGACAATGCGCCACGGAAAGACATGAAGTCGGATTCCCTGTCAGCACTCGCCTGGTACGTCGATGATCAAGGCACGCTACGGCGTCGTCTATCACCAGTGGAAATTCCCGCTGCAACATCACCGTATACAAGCAGTTCTTCAGCTGTTACTCCAAATTTCAACTTCGCTGGAGGTCCTGCTGTAGGACACGCCCACAGGCCTCAGCAATTTCGTGATGGCGTATCGCCTGGCTTCGTCAAAGATATGAATGTACAGACTCAAGTGCAATCAGGAGCGCCTTTGTACGAGACTGGCCCAATTCGTGCCGGAGCTCCCCGTGCGCAACAAGTCGGACCCTTTCCACGCAGCGCTACACAAATTTCTCTTCCGCCGAGCCATACCGGAAAACAGGGCTTTCCCCCTCCTCCTCAGAAGAAGGCAGACCTGTTCGATCCTACTGGAGTCATTCCAGAAGAAAGGATTCGACTTCCGAGTGCCCCAGCTGTGACCGGGAAGGCGAGCTTCAATGGTGCCAGCGTAGAACGGGTCGTGCCCGAATTCGATCGTATAGTGTACGACAAATGTGGCTGGACGACCCTGGGCTGAATCTCTTAACTCTCGTTGTACTACCTTTTCTCTCGACGTCGTGATTGTATCAGTTTTTTTGTTGATGTGTAGCTTCTTTCGTCATAGCATTGTAGATCCTGTTATCGGGCTGGTGAGAACACTTAACCGTTATAGCGAACGCACTTATTTTAGCTGTCAATAAATAAATAATAATGCAGGTCATCTAGATTTCGTCAGCGAAACAGGGCTTGTGCTCAGACATTCATGATTCAAGTTCGTGCCAGGCAAAGTGGTGCTCGGGGAACCCTGTAACACCGCATTGCCTCGTTTTTGATACGGACACAGAGACTCACGCAGCGCGCAAAGTTGTTCTCGCATCTGGGGCAGAGAATCGAGTCTCCTCGTTCAAATATTAATATGGAGCGGGCACTGAAGTGGATAGCTGCAGAATATCATGGTACACTACCGTCAATCATACCGAAATGCGATCATGTCTAACTGATTATTGTGTAGATCTCAATGGCACCCACTATGATACTTTAGAAGGACCTCCGTCATCTCTTGATTTCTCCCGCCTGGTTCATGTCGCAAGGCCTGTCGTGATCAAGAGTAAGCCATATACTTCCGACTGACTTTCTAACGAAGGCTTCATTTTATGCAACATTGTTCGCAGATTGCAGCCTACCGGGTTATGACACGGCTTCGTGGACGAACGAATTCTTGATTCAGCAAATGGGTGATCGAAATATCTCAGTAGCAGCGACGCCAAACGGGTGAGATATTGATGCAAGGAGGCGCGTTCTTCAGATCTGTGACGACCTTACTGGATAGACATGCCGATGCCGTTACCTTGGGCCCAGATGGAAGGCTGTACTTCGCAGAGCCGCACACTCAGAAGATGACCATGGCAGCATTCTTGTCGAGCTTGTCCTCAGGTTAGGTGCGATTGCTGCCTGAATAGACTGCAGTGCGACGTCGCGCATTCTCATGCGTCGCTCCCAGATCCTAGTGACGCGCGGGAGACGTCTTCTTCCGGTCGAGAAGTGCTCTATCTACAGTCACAGAACGGCAATATGTACACGAGCCGCTACTTCGACCTCAATGAGGAGTACGACCCATCGGAATTCTCGCCTCTTCGGGAATATGTTCCGAGCGAAGTTCCTTGGTGAGCGAAGCAATTGGTATGTTTTTGTATTTAACAGCATCTTTGAATCATTCATTTTGGATGTCTGTGCCCATAGACAAGCCTCCAGATGCTGTAAATCTCTGGATCGGGAACGAAAGAAGTGTCACAAGTATTCACAGTGGTATGCGATTTCTCAATCTCGTGATAGGCTTAACGTCGCTCATGAAGAGTATGCAAGATCCGTACGAAAATATCTACACTGTTGTCCGTGGTGCAAAGCACTTTACCCTCTTACCTCCAACCGAAGGCTGGTGTATGAAAGGTCTCAGAGCTTCCCTCTACCGTTGACGCTGTAGGTGCGAAGCGCTAATAAAAATATATTGACAGAACGTCTCTATCCTCACGCCGCATATATCAGGTCACCTACACGTCCGAATTAGAATTACTTCCCTCTCCTCCGGCACGCCCCCGTGCGTTGGTCTTCCATCATCGACCCGATTGCGCCAGGCGCACTGCCGCCCGAAGCACATCCCATCCATATCACAGTCAAAGCCGGCGAGTCGATGTATTTGCCCGCGGGATGGTGGCACCATGTGCGTCAGTCGGGTGTTACGGTAGCGGTGAATCACTGGTATGACATGGAGAGCAAGGAATGTCATGGGTCTGGCTGAATTTCCTGAGGGGCTTGGAAGAGCCTCCCCTGGAAACGACAAAAATTTCGAGTGTGAAGAATAAGCGCTGCCTGAATGGGCGCAAACGAGCTCTGGGATGCCCTGTCCAGTTACCTGTATTCTGCATAGCCAATAAAACCATCGGATGGCACCGCACGCATTCTGGACATGAAGGCAGTCACTTATTCCTACTAGTCACAATGATGGACGAATGACGATGGCTAGACATAGCTGGACATCTCATGAACATACTTCAAAATACATTTAAATGTCTCTCCCAAGCTCATCCCATGATTGTTAAGTATGCCCAACAGTTTGGAACGCTAAACGGTGAAGATCTGTGAGGGCACGTAGTAATTTGATGCCTCTACCATTCGCGCCTAATGTCACCGAAGATAATTTAACTTCATACTGCTCTAAGTGGAACATACTCACACGTCCTGACTTGTTCTGACCTGTAGCTACTCAAGCTTCAAAGATGGGAATCAGAATCGTCGCAAGGATAATCCGTTCTTTAGTAATACCAAAAATCCATGATATATCCAAAAGCAACATACATATATTTTCTTACACACATCCGGTGAATAGCTCAAGAACGTTCATCTTACACCGCCAACACTTGCGAAAGATTCTCAACCAGTTTCGTAACCCGCACCGCCTCCAACTTCGCCAGCGTCACGTTCTTATCGATAGTCAACGCCTCCGTAATAGACGGGAGTGTCGTCGCCCCATATCCTATATACATCAGCTACATTCAGCAACATGCATCGAATGCCCAGCGATGAAGCACTCACCAAGCCACTTCCCCGGCGCGACCGCTAGGTGCCTGTACCACTCACGATCCTTCAGTCCCTCTTCAGAAATGAACCCGCGCTCGAAGGCGATCAGCTTCGCGTTCACAGCCTGCACGCGGTTCGCCGCCTTGATGAACTTGCGGATGGGGAAACCCCGCGGCCGGTGCACGTGTAGGATCTTGAGGAGCTTTCGAAGCCACCCTGGGAGGCTTGACTTGCGCGCTCTGCATGACTCGCGTCTGTGCGGGAGCTTTTTCAAGAGCTTTCTAAATTTGGCCTCCGCTTTGGCCTTCTCAGCGTCCAGATCCTTGCTCGCAGTTTGCAGGTGGGCAATGGAACGGCGCAGCGCGGAGAAGTCCGCGGATACGAACAGCTCAGATGCGATGCTTTCAACTCTGCATCACGAGGGAGGGGCTATTAGTGGGTGGATTAGCGTGTGAGTGTAGCACGCTCACTTGTCCAAGTAGTAATCCAACTCCAGCGCGTATTGTGTCGTGTTCAGAGGCAGAATTATCGCATCGGCGACACGGAGTGCCACCAATCCCAGATGTTTCGCGACGGCAACCTACCGTTTCGGAAGATGAGTGTTTTGCACAATAGGTTCTAATCAATCAACGACATACATGACGATAGAACCCCGGGTCCGCATAGAGTTCCTGCCACCTCTGCGAATCATAGACGGAATGATAATGGTATGGCGCATCTGTAGGTGTACCTGAAAAACCTTGGTCCATGCTGGCTACCTGTTGCAACCTTGTGATCAGTTACCTCATTTAGGTTCAGTGTGGATATCGCTTACCCCCAGTCGTTGCAAGAAGGGTGTATAGTCACTCCCGGAACCGAGTGGATAAATGCCAACGTCCGATGCATGTGTTCCCTCCAGTTCATACGATGCCAGGAACTCACTATCAGCAGGGCCGAGGAAAGGCCCGCGTCTTCTCTGGCATCCCAAAGAGACTTCCCCGCAGCAGTGGGATGAGGCACTTCGAGCGCGGCTTGGCGAATGAGGTGGGCCAGCGATGGAGAGGCGCCCGAATGCCAGCGAGAACCAGCAACAGAGACGTCTATCCAGGAAATTAACTCCGCTGCTGACGACAAAGAGGAAGAAGGGGGGGGGGATACTGACCGACGTTGATATATGCGACAACATGCTGAGATATCCACTCTGGGAAATCTTCCGTCCACTCAGTACTTCCAATGAGACCATACTGTAAAGCAATGAGTTTCGAAGTCGCACCCAGCAGGTGGGGGAAAATACCTCTTCAGCATCCCAGCTCGCAAACACCACGTTTCTGAGCGGCCTCCAGCCACTTTTTAGCAGTGCTCCGAAGCCACGGATTACCTCATGGAGAGAGACGGTGCCCGATGTGGGATCAGCAGCTCCCATGACCCATGCTAAACCATACAATGTATCAATATCACTTGAAATCACCAACACCCGCAACATACCATCGCGATGACAGCCGATGACGACAGTCTCATTCTTGATATGACCAGGTATGGCCGCCATGGTGTTCCAAATCGGAGTGACTTTTGTGTCCACTAGACTATCGTCAGCCCGATGTACGCATACACTAGCATACGAAAAACCCACGCACCATGATTCACTAGCCTGATTTTCCTCGCGCTCGTCCGCCCGTCCAATATCTGCGATTCGCCAAGGCCGCCCTGCGCTATCTCCTCGAGCAGCCGCTGCGCATTTGCCCACGATATCGGCAGGCTTGGAATGTACGGGATATTCTTGCCCTCGGTGCGCGTCGCATTGGGGTACGCGGGTGCACCAGGAGTAGTCGGGTCGCCTGGGTAGATCGACAAGTACTGCACACTGCCACGTTGCACAGAAGTCGGATTCCGCGCCGGTCCCTCAGGGTACGGCGCATAGCCATTCGAAATCGTCACGCTGCCGTCGTCGCGAGGGTCTGAATAGATGAGTACACCCAACGCACCAAGGTCCTCCGCGCCGCTGACCTATGTTTTGAGTTAGAACCTTGCTATGCACTGCGTGATCTCGCGCATCAAGCGTACCTTCAAACCACGGAAATTCCTACCATAGCGCACGAGAACGATCTTGCCCGTGAAGTTCCCACCTGCAGCAAGGATCTCGTCAAAGTCCTCCTTTCGGCCGTAATTGGCGTAGATCAGTTGTCCCTCAACATCGCCATCGTGACTCAAACCATGAAAGGTGGGCACATAATCTCTATACTTGGCAGCCTCCGGATCAGCGGGATCGCCATCCTCGACGAGATCCGCTGTCCATGTCTCGGTACCATCATCGTTGAGAATGGAAAGGCTGCGATCAAGAGGCGTATTCAGCACGGGGTAGTAGATATCGATCCATGCCGCGGGCTTGGTCAGTCGGTTTACACCGAGAGTAGCGCCTCGGGAGGCAGCGCTGCCTGCGGCGAAGATGGGCGCTTCTGAGGGAGGGTGAATCCCAAAGTTCTTCTGAAACACTGCAAGAATATCCTTGGCGTCAGAAAAGTCTTCAGTGGATCCAGCCAGGTGCGGTGCGTCGCGTATGTCCGCGAAGTAGCAAGCGCACTTTCCGGGTCTGGCGTTGAGCTAGAGGCAGTATTTGCTTAAGACACATGCCAAATACGAACAGTCAACTTACAGATACAGCTGTTCTGCCTTCTCTCCCATAATCCTGCTTTTGGAGTGCGCGAATGCATTTAGAGCCCACGATGTTGCGCGAGGTAGTTCCGGACGACGAACATGGCCGACGATGTCCCACGTATTCAAGTAGTAGAGTGCACACACTGCAACGAAGCTCCATCCTAGGTACCTCGGCCATCGTTTTGGGGTCGGAGCCTGGCCATCGTCGACGTCGAGGTTGGTAAGAGGCAGTCGATCGGCGTCTGAGCACTTCATGGTAGCTCGACCTGGTGTTCTGGGTACGATGGTCTACGATGGTTCACATTTAAGCAAAATGAAACGAGGGTAGAGGATGACCGAAAACCAGGACATACATTTGTCCTATCCGATAGCGAGTAACTTGTCGCCGCTTGCTTGCCGCTACTTGCGCAATTGTGGTTGAATCGAGGTCAGAGCTAGTCAGAGTTATCGTTGTTTGCCGAGCCAAACGTATGCTTCCCATTCCCATGCCGGATGGTGTGCTCACTAGACTCACAGGCTCAGCCATGTCGTGCGGCGGGAAATTTATAATATTATTGCTCATGTATCTTGTTTATCGAGAGCCAGAGCATTGAGATACCGGACCTGAATACTGCTGGACGACGATGGTGAGTCATCAGCAAAACTTGAATTTTCCTTTATGCTATTTAAAATACTTATTAAGAAGAAAAAGCAAAAAAAGGAGGGCTTGCTCCTTTTTTTACTTTTAAAATGTCCAAAAAAGGCAATTTTTCACGTTGATAAGAAGAAAAAGAACCGATATGGTTGGGGACATCACTTCATGTCAACCTTCAATTTTGCTTGACAAGGCTCCAAATTAAAATTTTATATACAAAACCACCCCTACTTAAGCCCAAATCCACAAGGAGAAATTTTTCTGAGACTTTAACCCTAACCCTAATCAAAGCGCCAAATTGGCCAGTGTTCATCAGCATTATTGGCAAGCATGTTTGGCTCAGGGAGCATATGCCTTCAAATTTTCTGAGAGGCTCAACAGCTGTGCTTGGTATTTAGCCTTATTTATAGAGTATTTGCTTTTTCACTGACTGCAACCAATTCGGAAACTTGATCACACATGTGTTGATTACATAATTACTATATTAGGGTATGATTAGTCAGCATATGCGCCAAACTGATGTCGAGAAACATAAATTTTGAGAAAATTAAAAATAATCCAGCCATCCTTTAGAGGGTCCTTTGAAGTTACTTTTCACCAATTATCATAACCCTAAAAAAATTGTTGAGGAGCCATAACGAATCTGCATCAAACCCAAATTAGTTGTCACGAACTGATGTCCCCAACCATAAGAGCCCAAAGAGTGGCAAGGAAAATTTGACTTTTGCTGATGGAATATGCTCTCCATGCATCAGAAAAATCGGGAGATGCCGGTATACATAGATGGTACTGATCGCAGTTCCAAAGCATGTGTTGTTATGGTACATAATTATTTAAGATTATCATACAAGAACAAATTTACGATATTCTGACCAAAAATTAAAGCGACATAAAATAATGAGATTGTCTCAGCTTGCATGGTCATAATTGTAGTACATGTTGATATATTGCATGCACTGATGAAACAGGTAAAATCATTACACCTAATTCACTGTGGATTAAAAGGACAAAAATAATGAGATTGTCTCAGCTTGCATGGTCATAATTACATGTAGTTGCAGATTATTTTATGCAAACTAAATTAAGTAATATATATTAATCTTCTCTAATTCTTGAGTTTGTTGTAGATCATACAGAAACCTCCACTATAGCATCTTTGAAATTGCTACTGAACAATACTAAAGAGTATCATGGCTGGTGATCTCCCTTCAAGGGAAGAACCATCACCAATTTATATTATGCAAATTATATATGGCTGTGTCCCTTGTCTGTCATTGTCTACACAAAAGATTCTACTTCTGAGTCAGGCACTGCACCATGAGCAGTCATCCCGGATGGTCAAAAGCCCAGCACACAATTACTGAAATAGCAGGACCAGTGTCCAAGCAAAGTCACACACGTCCAGCAGAAACTCGCAAAGAAATTCCTCATGGCCCCAGCCACCTGCCCGGTCCAGAGACATGAGAGCAGGGAGGCAAGGAGGCTGATTGAGCATGTTATCTGCTGCCAGCATCCACTCAGGGCAAACATCCATGAGCAGGTCCAAGCAGTATGTCACTTGCTGCATAAGGGGCTCGAAGAGCATATGATGATGTATCTGGCTCCCTGTTAGTGAGTTTGAGTTCTATAGTACTGTCTGCAGAACTACATATGCCTATGGACCCCCATGGTGATTGAGAAAGACTTGACTATTACTTGCAAGATGGAGAAGATTTGAGACAATTTGGTGCCTTCTGTCAAACAATCATATGAACATACTTGCAGTAATCATACTCATTGCCACAGGGGACAGACTTCAGTATAACACATTGCAATGGATGAGAGACATTTACCTGAATACAATACAGGACCATGTGCCCTAGAGCAAAAATTGCAACACCTGAGAACTGAGCATATTCTGATATCCGAAGCCTGTCCCTTGCCTCACTGGTGACAGGGGCTGCATGAGCAATACATGCGAGTTTTTTATCTAGAAATATGTAAATCAATAATCAAGAAAAATTTGAAGAAATACACACACCTCAAAGTTAGCCATTTGATCAGTAAGTGGACAAGAGAAATGCTAATAATATATGAAAGATGTACCACCATGTTATAGGGATAAAGCCTAGCACTATTTACCATTACATTCAATCAGAATTATGTCACCAACTGTATAGATACAGCATATGTGGAGACAATAACACTGAGCTTATGCACAATAATAGATGGCTATTGTTGGACTTTTATGGATATACTTATTGTTTACATTTTTATACTTTTATTGTGAAGAGACTATTGTAATAAAATTCTCATTATCTATTTCTATTGTTCTTTGGTGGTATTGTTTTCGACTTATTGTTTGAATTTGTATTGTTTTTTGATGATATTGTTTTTGGTTTATTGTTTTATTGTGACAAGAAGATTCTATTGTTCATGTTTATTGTTTAAATGTATTGTTTTCCATTTTCTATTCTTGACCAATAAGAAGACTGAATAGTCCTTATTGTTCTGATCTTCCACATAATTTAGTATATAAAGGATGTCTCAGCTGGAGGGAGACAGAAAGCTTTTCTATGATTGAAAGTCATCCCTAGGTGCATGAGATACCCTGAATACATAGCTTGACTATCACTAAGTAGTTACATACTATTGTATCTACTATCTAAATCATACTGTTTTTACCCAATATCTGTCTGAAGAGCTTAAGAGTTTTAATTGATTTTTTTCTAAATCAATAAGACTTGAGTTCAAATTCAAAGTCTTTCAACATCAAAGACTTCACAGCATTTACTGAAATAAATATATTAAAGTTTATTACCCTGAACAACTGAGGTACTAACTGACTAATGACCAGTCCATTTTTTCTCAGAGCTGATTTACTTAATTAATCTTTTTATTAAGTAACTTAGTGTATGAGTGAGAAAAAGAGAAAAAGAGATTGCTAGATGTCGATGCGGTGCATGAAGAAGGAATCCAAGAAAGGATCCCACCAGTGTTTTGATCTGGAGCTGCAGTACTGTGGTCACCTAAAATGCTATTCTCTCATCGTTAATGATAATTATCTGGGTCCTGCAAAGAAATAAAGTACCCCATCCCTGAGGATTACTACCCTACCCAGTTGCAGAAGCTTGACACCTTGGGGATGGTTGGCCGCCACGTCTCAATTTAACTTATCATACTTTTTGTCTCTTAATTGCTCTTAAATGCACTTATAAAAACCCTTAAGAGATATCACAATACACAAACGTCTTGCACTCCTTCGTAAAGGTGGACCTCGGGGCATAGAGCAACGAGTGCTCAACCTGCATGCACACGAACTGCGCCCACCCTTTCCACTTCACGACATAGTTCATTTCTATCAACCGTGATGCCCAGAGATTGCACTACTGTGTATATACTATATACTAACTGATCTGTAAATACATGTATATAGTATATGGCAAAAACAATATTGCATTGAACTTACCTTTTTATGTCATTGATGTGGTCAATTAGATCCCAAAGAGAATGAAGATGAGGGCACATCATCTGAGTCTGACTCAGGGGCACCAGATTCAAATGAAAAATGTACCCAAAACACGGAATGACAACGGTGCAATGAGGGGCTGAGTGATGGGTTTAGTGCCAGTCATTATGCATATGATGTGAGCTGCCTTGGTAGGAGAAGACGGTGATACAATGACCCTAACTACGCGGATCAAATCATTTTCGCATTTCAAACCTCTGACGATCACCCAGGAGCTACACTCTATTTCAATAGGATCGCACCTGCAATTACATCGTCGCAAGTCATTCAAACAATAACCTTATGCCTCATTGCGACACGCAGCAAGCCGAGCCTCACCTACTGATAACCCCGATGCTTCGCATGCTCAATATTCACGCAATATGTCATATTCATATTCAAATTCACCACATGGCGATGTGTGACATGTCAAATCACTTGCAACCCAATTGTTCGGCATCCTACATGCATCCACCTGGCGGATCACATGCATCGAACCTAATCCCAGTCTTTTTGACTCTTACCCAGTCCCTTATTCACTTCATATCCAATTTAGCTTTGCCACGCGACTCCACACGTCAATTCAATGTCTCCACTATTGTTTGAGGCACACCTCGGGCTGTACTACTGCTGCGACACATTCCCTTTTACAACAGATGCCCTGAGAAGGCCACACATCTACTCGCATGTGCTTTCGCATATTTTGCATCCCAGTGCAGTGTGTGGCTATACGTGGCAGGTGTAGTAGTTCAGCCACCATACTTTCTGTATTCCTTTCGCCCGGATTGTTCATAGCTTACTTGTGTCGCATTTTATCCCAGACCTTTCTTGATATTGTGGCTGACTTTTCCCTTACTAGTTAGCATATTTTACAGGATATGTTCATCGCAAGGCACTTGCGATTGGCTTTTAATTCGTACTGAGGTCTTTTCGTGTTTCAGATACGTAGCATAATTCATAAAAAGCTCATGTATAGTAAGATAGGAATCAGATATGAGTTTCCCCACAAGTACAGAGTTCAAAAATCGTCGGACTCACTCGCGATCACACTCCTCGACACTTACAAACTCTACACTCACTGTGAAACTGTGACTGCGAACTTGCGACTATATGTGTACACCTTCGTACAAACTGCAACTGTGAAACTATGACCACAAAGTCCCTTAGTTGCGATACGCGTGGAGTATGTGAAGAGATAAAAACTGTTAAGCCATTCCTTCATATTGTTCTACGTTTTCCAAGTATTCAGCGATACGTTGTCGTGCACCAAAATGGATTGGTACTCGAACATGGCAATGTGACCATTGATCAGCACATCTCAAGTCTGGCACCACTAGCATCTCATACTCATTAGGAAGGACTGTCAATATTGAAATAATCCTACAAAAGAAGTACTACATAGAATCAGATCTATACTACTTCTTCAGGCCCAAAAGAAATCCTCATCCTCCCTAAATATAGTAGTCAAGAGATGGGATGTACCAAGGCACCGAATCACATAAAGGCGTTTCCGATATAATCGTGGAAACTGAGTATGGAAACGTCGCAGATTGAATAATGTGCGGAGAGGGACATGGTCATCATTAGTAATGCGCCGAAGAAGTTGCTCGAGATAGCTCTCCCCGAGATAGAGAATGAACCGGTCAGGATAACCGATATGTACCGAACGGCCATCACTCCGAAGTCATCCCAGTACTCGAATATCATGACAAATCTGCCTAGCCCCGATGTCGAGTGCATCAGCAACAGCCCGAGAATGAACGATGAAGTCGTAGCGAGTTTCAGCAGAGAGTTCAAAGAAGGACACTATATCAATCGAAATGGCTGATCAGTAGCTTGCTCAATTAGTTACGATGAGCAAACTACGCAGGCAACTGACTGTTGGAATAAATGTATTGCGATACGAATCAAATCTATTCCAACTATAAAGTCAACAACTTTCATCGATATACTTATCACCAATAATCCTATAACATACCTATTGTAGACACAATTGGCAATGTTAGGTGGCAGCAAAGTCAAGTGCTAGTCACTTATCAAAAGGATTACGCAGTGTCAACCATATCGAGAATATGTCACGTGTTATGACCTATACCCTTAATTTCGAGCAACAAGGCTATGTACGAATATGGTCAATGTCGATTACATTTCTCATTATATCCTCATTTATTTCGTTCACTGTCAGTTACTCCCAACTTTCGTCATGATTCCAAGCAGTTCTCTATATGAACACCCTCTCTCTCAAAGTGTCACTTATGAAGACACTAACGCATTAGAAGAGGAGACTATAGCAGAAGAAAGTGAGAAATCAGAAGAGCATATTAATGAAGAATTAGAAGATGGCCTTTACGCTCCCCCACCCAAGCCGGTAATACAAAGACCTGCAGGAAAGAGAGCATGGCAGAAAAGGAGTTATCAGATTGGTCAGAAGATAGGATGGAAACCACATCATCGAGACAGCATACCCTTGCGAGTTTCCATGATGAAGAAAATAATGATAAAGAAGCAAGCTGCAAAAGAAAGTGCAGGATAATTAGGGACACATCTATGCTATGCAAAGACTTATCCCATTCCTCTCTATTTGCACACATTTGTCATTACTCAGCACATTTCACCAAATCCATATCATATAATCTGGATTGGATCAGCAAATGGACACTGTGGCAACTGTGACATGGACAAATAGACCTGTGGCTTCATATTCATGAACATTCTGGAATAGCCTAGCAGAGAAGAAGTTTCCGGAACTTTCCAGAAGATTACAGTCTTCAAAAGAAGGACTTTAATCGAAATTTCTACTTCAGAATGTCCTGGAATAATCCAGAAGCTCAAGGAAATTTCCAGAATATTCTGACAGATTCCAGAATAACATAGGATCATGGAGAACATCCTAGGAACTTATAGAACCTGGGAGAATTGTCCAGAAGGAGACAGAACTGTGCAGAAATACTAGCAGGTTAGAGATGCTTCCAGCAACTTCCAAAAGCCATTCGTCAGCAGGAAAATTGGTGGATTGGTAAGCATTGGGAGTGGATTGGTAAGCAAGAAGGGGATTAGTCAGCCATAGAATAGAATAGAATAGAATAGAATGGAAGGATTCAGGAGGGTATATAAGGGCGAGCGAAAAATCGCCCAAATCATTCGAATATATTCTTCCCCCCCCAGATTCCTCCCTCAGTAGCACTCCCTCACAATTTATATTCTTTCTCTTAACTGAGGCACATCAGAAGTATTGCCTAGGCCCATCTGCTTACTAAGTATTGACCTGGATTGTTAACTTGCCAAAGCAAGAGACTTTGGAAGTGCAAGTTCAGGCAAAAGGTTGAAGATTTCAAGACCTTTGTTAGGACAGAGTTCTGTCGCAAAGGAAGTTACCTAAATTGTCAACTGTCCAGACAAGAGATTCTGGAAGCACAAGGTTAGGAAAAGAAGATCAGAAGTTACTGACCTAGATTGTTAGCTTGCCAAAGCAAGAGACTTTGGGAGCGCAAGTTTAGGCAGATTAAGTTTGTCAGACCTTTGTTAGGACAGAAACCCTGTCGCAAAGGCACCAGGTGAGCAGTGTAAGAAAGAGTTTGTTATTGTTTGGATAGTTGTCCTGTGAGTGGATTGAGGAGTATAAGTCTCTGGAAAGAAGTCCAGGAGCATTTCCCCATTCACCAGGCGGAATTCGTCGTAGTAGCAAAGTACTGCATCAAGGCAGTGACTTTGTAGGAAGTTTGTAGTGTACTGACAGAGCAAGCTATTTAAGTCAAGCCTTGCTATTGTTTCTAGTCCCCATAGGTATATTTCGAGTAATCGAACACCGTAGAACGAAACCACAGAGCATTGTGATCCTTGCGAAAAGTAGAAAGTACGCTTTCACACCGAACTCGACTGAGCCTCTGTCCGGAAAAGTAGGAAACCCCGTCAAGCTTGGTGCACCCGTCATTTCTAGGAAATAACCCCTCGCTATAAAACAAATATTACTCTCGTCAGATAGTCTTTTGATTGTTTGGTAAAAGTAGTGGTTGTTTAATACCGATCGCTGGAAATACACGACAACGTGATTTACTTGCGACTTACGAGTGTAATCAGTTGCACAACCCAGTGTAAGGGACCTCCGTGAGAAATCGAGAGCCCCTTCACGTCAAATCTCATTGCTACTGACTTTACAACCTATAGGATACGTATTTGTTGTTTTATAGGTTGGAGCCAGCAAGAGAGTATCAATGGTCCATCCGAGGGCATGGAAGGGCCAAAATGCATCTGGGTGAAATATTGGAGCCCACCATCAAGGAAAGCCCCACAATAGATTCCCGATGGTTCTCCCGGGATCCCAAACACTGAAGCATGATGGCTAGCATCACGGCAAGGCCAGCACCAAGCATTTTCAGCCCAGGGTACTGACAGTTGAAGATCAGTTGCATAAGGTGAGATGTGAAATGGGGTGTTGTTGCTCCATCGATCAAAGGGGAGCATCTGCGATTTCCGGTTGCTCCGAAATTGAAGAAGTTGGCATCTTCAAGTTCCTTTCTGTGAGGCACATGGCTGGATTGCCATGTTGAGAAATAGGTACACTTCATCACTTCCTAAGTTCTGAGGAGGTGTGCTGGTGCTCAGTGTTTCAGGGAATTTACATGCTTTCCAACCTCCTGCAAGAGCTTGCGCTCGTGCGGGATCACAACTGCAAGCGCATCGTAGATGTAGGGCCCCGTATCAAATTAATGAGCTTACTGTTTCTCATTGACTACTCCGGTGATATCCCTGCGCACTATCTAGACACCTATAATAACAATAATAAGCGACCAATAACACGCGAGACTAAGTGTGCAAGTGGGCCTCAGAGTCTCGAAGCAGCTTCCGACTCGATGCGACAGCTACGACACAAGCACTGTAAGGGCATGGGTGTGGTCAGAGAACTACAAGAATATGGAGGATGAGTATGTGTAAAGCTAAGTGCCACAAGAATACAAAGGATGCAATCGCAAATAAGGGGAGTCAAGGACTAGGAAGATGTCGCAGAAGTCGCAGTAGTAGGAGTCGCAACAAAAGTCACAGGGGAAGTGGTAACTGAAGTCACAACAAGAGAAGTGGGAGAGTCGTAGTTGCAGTTGCAATTGGAGTCGCAGTCGAAGTCGCAGTCGCAATCGCAGTGTTTTTGAAGTCTGAGCTCTGAGAGGAGGAATCAACTTGTTCTGTAGCGAGTATATGAGGCTTCTTATATAGGCTACACTAATTTTGTAGGAGGGCTGTAAATCGGCGAGGTCGGAAGTAGCTATTAGGCTAGGGAGACATGAAGGGAAAATGGGCAACGAATGAAATAAAGAGAATTTGGCTAGAAACGGAAAGTCGGTGCACCAGGTCAGGAGTATGCACACACCGATCCCGACGGGACAAAAGCAGAAAGGTCAGGAAGTGAATAAGAGGTGAGAAGTATAAGGGGAAAACCGGAAACAGTCGGAAGAGGTAGGGATGATCAAGCCTAGATGAGTCGAGAAATTGGGGAATATCAGGCCGTTGCACAGTAGCTCAGCACCGGGTATGTTGGAGGCCAGTAACTGGAGCGTGAATGTCGAAGGATCGGGCCGGTCAGGCCGTGGGGATGTCGGAGAAGTCAGAGTGCCGAGAGAAAAGAGGTGAAGTCGCCGAAGTCGGAAGACATTGCGAAAGTTGCAGGAGATCGAAAAATGAATGGATTGGTGGCTAGAAGGAATAGGGGTCGTATCATCTCCTCCCAACTGAAATCTGGACCATCCTCACACCTTTCAGTCATATGTTCCTGTTGCTAACAGTCAGCCGGTCAAAAATATGACCTGTTATTACAGGCCAGCCGGTCCCGGCCGGTCATTCGGTGTTTCCTGTATTTACAGTCCGGCCGGCATTTATATCAGACCATCAATCACAGTCCGGCCGTGTAACACTCCAGATATCTTGAATAGTACCGAAATGCCGGTGGGGTGGGACAACTTTACATATCATATGCCGGGCCGGCAAACATGCTTTGCCTACAAGCAGTCACCTCAACAAAAGCCAAATCACGTGGTTTCTGCTATATTCATCAAAACTGAACCGGCCTGAAGGTAATTATGACAAATGTGAATATATTGCCAGATGACCGAGCGCAGCATGACCGGAGAATCCTCACTACAACTAATCATGTAACATTCAATGCCAGTAGACCGATACCAAACGTGCATGGTATTCGAACCAAATTGCCGAAAACTAGTACATCATTTGCCGAAAACATTACACCGAAGACAGATATACTAATTCGCGTTGTATTTGCTCAATATCGTCTCCTCGGCACTTCGAATCTTAACTTCCAACCCGGCAATCTGGCTCTGTTGCCGCTCATAATGATTCCTGATCTCCTCTTCCAACTCGAACACCCGTTCGCTTAATTCCTCCCAGTCGGCACGCATAATACGAGTGGTCACGCTGGAGAAATGTCAGAACACCGAGAGTATCATCGAATGGCAATACGTACGTAGCGAACTTTGGGATCCTTCCACCAAATTGGCGGAGACGGGTGTGGCTTTTCGAGCCAGGTCCACCAGGCATGGCGTTTGGCGATGGATTCAAATGCCGCAGGAATTGCCGGGGGGTTACCGGTGGGCATAGACAAGGCACCCATACCGACGAAGTACCGTCCACGCTCCCAGTGGAGGGAGTGGTGAATGAGAACGGAGACAAGCCGGGGAATGAATGGTTGGTATCCGGTGAGAAACATTTTGCCGATGAGGTCCTTGATATGAACCTTTCCGGCACTTGAGTGCAAATGCCGGATGACCTAACAATGTTGTAACTCACCAGTTCATTCTCCAGACCTTGGCACCACCGCAGATAGTTGTCCTCGTCGGCATCCGGGGAAATGCCTTGATGGCGTGCCAAATACGCCATTCGCGGATCTGCATTTCGGTGGCGGCACAACGAAAATAAAGGTCTTTCGACTGTGTTTGAGCGGCGATGTCTTCGGCATTTTCTTGGTGTTCAGATGACATGATAAGCAGTGGGATGTGATAGAATGTGATGATGGGTATCAGGAAATGTGCAGCTTAAAAGTGTTTCTGCAGAAGGTTTAAACTCAGCAGAACAATCAACCGCCCAAAAGGGGAGAACAAAGTAACCAGAACAATGCCGGTGAAGACGTTTGCCGGCATTCAAAGGCATCTGATGGCTGGCCACTCCGGCGATCTGGTCAACCGGCGATTAAGCATTCACCCTCACTCATGACCAAAATAAATAGCATACATCCAATCAAATCGCGATACATTGTACAAGTAATTCAAGACAAGATACAAGGGGAAGACCGAGGCCGGCATTTCACTTCTCTGCCTGATTATCAGAGTCCTTTGCCGGGGCACCACCCTGCCCTTCGCCGGTCATCTCACCACCTGCCTTCTGCCCAGCAACAGCCGCACCTGAAGGTCCACCTCCTGCCGGCGTTCCACTATTCGCCATGCCGGTGTTCATCGGCTGGATCAATCCAGGCAATGCCGTGAGTGAGGCTGCAGCTGACGGCTGCAGGGCAATCAACTGCTGGCGCATGGACTCCATGAGAGTCTCCACGCCGGCATTTCGCTGGGCCGATGTCTGCTGCTGCCGCTCGGTCAACACCCTCTCCAGTTGCAGGAACTCCAGGGTCTTGTTTTGGCCGGCATGGACATCGGCGAGCTGGTGTTTGATTTCACCCACATCGCCACGCATCTCGGTGACCTGGGTGGGCAAATGAGAAAGACCGGCGACCTGGGTGGCGATGGTGTCCACTTTCGCCGACATGGCGAATACCTGCTGGAATTGTTGTTCCAAAGCGGCGACCACATCAGCGGTGATGAGGGTGCGTATCTGGCGGTCAGTGTCCGCTGAGGCCAGTACGAGCGCGCGCTCGGCATTTGGCATGGTGCCTTGCCCTCGGTCGTCATCTCACCGTCACTGCCTTCATCCGGCGTTTCTTCGTCATCTTGGGCCAGAATGTTGAAAAGTCTGACTGGGAGGTTAGGAGTGGTTTTGCCGGTCTGTGGGTTCATTTTGATGATTGGCGGCGGCGAAGGGAGAGTGGTAGAGGGTTTGCCGGCAGTGACCTTCGACGAGCCGGCATCTGCAATGAGCGGCACTAAAACGTAAGCTACAAAATATGGTAAAGATAACAAACAGCGAGAATATGCTCACCGGCGTTGACGCGAGACACGGGCTTTGCGGTCTTGCGTGACTTTGCCGGTGCCGGCGTTTTGGGTGGCGCCGGAGTCTTCGCTGCCCCCGTGGTCTTCTGGTCCTTGAGCTTGCGGATACCCTTCCGGTAATACTCAACATAGGTCTCGTCGAGTTCTGGGAGTGATTCGCCGCGCGCCTCACGTTCAAGTCGTGCTTCGTCTTGCTCAAGGTCTTGAACCTCTTTGGCGGTGAGCCGGCGAGCCTTGTCAGCCTTTGTCGCAAGGCTGCAGCTGATCTTCAAACCACGGCAATATCCGCAAGAGGTCGCCCGGGTGGTTTGAATGTAGCACGGTACCTTCTCGGTGTTGCATGCCGTGCATTCGAACTCCTGTGTAATTGTTAGTATCGCAATTGCCGGCGGCAAACAAAATTACGCTTACCGACACCTTGAACAGCACTGGTTTGCCGTCATCCTCCTCTTCCTCACCCTCTTCATCCGGCACTATGGCAGGTGACTTCGGCGTCGTCTTTTTCGGCTGGTCTTCTTGCGCGGACGCCGGACTGAAAGGCATTAGCAAAATTGATGAAAGCAATAATGAAATACACACTCTTGACCTCAGTTGCCGGCTCATCGCCGGGCGCATCCTCATCTTCTTCCACCTCCTCGGTCTCTTCCATCTCGACATCTTCTTTGCGGCCTTTCCCTTTGCCGGCGGGCGGCTTCGAGGCGGTCATTTTGCCGGCGGTCGTTTTGCGTGGACCCGGACTGGAAACATTATTAGCAAGGCAGTGGGGTTAAATTTGAAACACCTACTCTTGACATCAGTTGCCGGCTCATTGCCAGCTGCCTCATCCTCCTCGTCTGGCTCTTCTGCATTCGCCATCTCCACATCTTCCTCACGGACTTTGCCTTTGCCGCTGGCGGCCTTGAGATGCCCACGCCGGGGCTGGCGACCATCATGCGCGGCTTCTTGCTGTGCCCCCCGCCCGGCATTTGCTCAGGACCTGAACGCTTGAGATTCACCGGTGTTGACTTTGCCGCACCTTCAGTCACTAGCAAGATCATCAGTATTATGTATGCGGCAAAACAAATTACGTACCGGTGCGTGCAATATTGCCACCACCAGTTTTCTTGAAGTTCAACTTAAGCAATGCCGCTGCAGTGGCATTGCTCTGTGCGATTGCCGTTTCTGCAGCAACATCTACGACTGGCGTGTCGGCAGTTTGGACGGTTGTAGCTGATGGCAAGTTAGTGAGTACCGGCAAATATATCTGAACATACTTGTGATCGGTGTTTTGTCAGTCGCCTTTGCTGCTGGAATGGCAACCTCTGCATGTGCCGTGGGTGGGACAGGACAGGTGGCTCCTTCCCAGTTGGCTTGACTGCCGGCGAGTCAACGTTCATCGGCACTTCGACTGTCGGCGCCTTAGATTGGACCGCCGGCAATGTGGCCTTTGGTGCCACAGGTGGTTCGATGAGCGCCGACGTGCTGGCATCGATGGTTTCTGTGGATGTGCCTGTAATCATGGTTAATTTTTAGTAATAGCTGATAAAGAAATGAACGTACCTCAGGCACTTCATGCCGCAATAGCGGCGAATCCTGTATTGCCGGATCATCCGCTGAGAGGACCTCGATGTTCACCTCTTTGTCACTTGCCTGGGCAACACTGGCATGTGTCACCGCGCTCAGTAAAAGACCGGGGTAAAGCCATGTGGCATTCTCTTTCTTGCGCAGGTTGTGTGCCTGCAAGTGCAGCTCATACTGCAAGAAATGAGCGAAACGCCGGACGAATTTAATGAGACATACCAGATCCTGCCACCACTGCATAGCAAATGCCACGTAGCCACTTGCCTTCACGTCGGGACGAATTTGGTAACCCTTCAAAAGCCGGGCGGCTTTTTTGTCAAGCTCGGCGAATTCAGCTCTTTGAGTTCTGGTCGACATGGTGAAAATAGTAATGAGAATGATAACAAGAGTGTTGACTTGGTGTTTAAAGGAGGCAGAGAGCAGAGGCGCGGGGAACCACGATAACGCGGGTTATATGAAGGAATCAGAACAGTAGTCACATGACAGAATTCACCGTTTGCCGACATCAATCTAGATATGCCGATGACATAATGTTGTACCCGCTAAACAGATAAAATCTTCACCTCCGTTGACCAAAATCTTCCTTCCCCCATCAAAACAACATACCAATTTAGGTACGCCGGCATACGATATCCCACACTCACGCTCATATATCAATTTAGCGCCTCAATACATTTATCTACCCACCATGTCCGCACAATCTACGCTCGGTACGTCGGTCTATATGTATGTGCCATCGAGATTTAACCATTGCTAATAGGTCTCACCGGCATATCTGAAGGTTTGCCGGATACATTTCTCATTTTTGATTGCTAATAAAGTTTTGCCAGTTGCCATGGACGTCGATCAGACAATCTCTGGCAATAAAGGTGAAGTTCCCCCGGCAACTGTAGCAGGGCAATCCGGCAATGCGGCATCAACCAAGATCCAAGTGCCGATGAACTGGAACCTGGATGCCGCGATGGAGGAGAATCCTCAGTCCCAGCTCTTGCTGGCACGACGGTCCCGGTCATGCGTTGGGACATGGCCCCCCTTCCTACCCCAGCTCCACCCACTCAGACAAATGCCAGTAACCCGGTCATGCAGTGGCCTCGTCTCTCCCCGCCGGCAAACACTAACCCTTTGCCGACGATCCCGCGCCCCGTGACGATGAACTGGCAACTCGATTCGCCCCAGCTCGGGGAGCCTCACTGCCGGCACTTGGTCAGACCATGGCAACAACCATACCACCACGGGTCATCCTTCCCACCCTCAATTGGGGAACACCGCCCACCCAATCCTCTGTTTTGCCGGCAGTCCGCCCTCCGCCATCTATTCTTCACCTCATGTCTCGCCTCTTGTGACATTGCCGTCAGCAATGGTATGGTCTTCTGGCAGTCCGTCGCACCAGCAGCTCGCCATTGAAGACACTGATACACCAACTCTCAGTGCCGCTGAGAGGTACCGGCAATACATGGAGACCTTGAGCCAGACCTCCAGTCCAATCGCCGTCAACCGGCAATACCTCCCATTGCCGGCGAGACGGCGGCAGCACCCCGGCAAGACATGGGATTGGTATTTGCCAGGAAGTGGATGTTGGAGGAGCCGGATAAAGAGATTGAGGGATGGCTGCCGGAGACGGTCCCTCGGTGGTTTGCACGCAAGGACCCGCCGATGTCGAGGAAGATGACGAGGTGCTGTTGTCACTTCGTGAGGAGGCATTGCAGTGGATGCGCCGGGATGCCATGCGGACCTTTGGATGGCAAGAGGAACTTCACCGCTTGCGGTTTTTAATTCGCACCCGCGCCGGCGGTCTTACGATGGATGCCGTCGATAATGAAGTGGCTGCCAAGCCGAAAACCGCGAACGACCTCATCAGTTGGGAGACAATTGCCAAAGAGCGGCGAAGGTATGAGCGGTCTTTAAAGAGATGGAATTTACCCAGTCAGCCGTATCCTGTACCGGAGACAGGCAATGCCAGTTCATCGGGATCTTAGGTACTTTGCATCTGTAGTCCATTGTTCTTTTGTATGCCTCTTCATATGCACCATGTCTCAAATGCCATTTGCCGTCTGCGGCATTCACAATAGTGCCGGTATTGTGATTATCATTAACCTGAACATATGTTAAATGGGAATGTCAAATGCCATATTGCCGGAGAACAATTCGCCCTAATCCGGTCTACCGGAATATGAAGTGCCGTAGATTGTCAGGAATATGCATATGCAGACAAGTTTGAAAACATGAATATTTCAATTCACCTCAATGCCGGTGGTCTAAGTGTTCTGTATGCTTAGTACATGAATGCCACAGAATGTCATATTGCCGGCAAACAATTCACCATACCATCGGCAGTCTGGCAAATAAATTGCCGCATTATCCAAGACGAATGCAGATGTACAGTTTAAAACCATCTATCTTCTCCCGGCCTTTCCCCGCTTCCTGCTGGTCTTTTCATTCGCCTTTGCCACCGGTTTCTTGTCCCTCCCAGTAACTGCACTCCCCGGCACATCCCCATTTCGCCGGCGTTTGGCTACAGGTTGTTCTTTGGCAGGCGGTTCCTTTCTTTTCTTGCCGTTCTGTGGCACGGCCACGATCACCTGTGAAGCATGACTTCGCAGCTGCCGTTTGGTGCTCTCTTCATTAGCACGGGTCCTTGCTCGGGTCAATGGCCTCTCCTTTGTGACTGCGACTGGCAAATGCACTGTCGCCGGTGAATCACAGCTCTTGAAAACCGCCTGGTACCAGTGGAGATGGCCCGTATGACCTGGACCTTTGCCGGTGAAATGGCATCTGCTGCGACCTGTGATTGCTCCACAGCTGGACCATGCCTGGTTCAGATGGACCAACTGCCGGTGGTTCATCCTGCAAATGGTGATCCTGTTCCACCGAGATTTTCACCAGTTTGCCACACAACTCGGTGATGTGTGAGATGTGGTCGAAAGAATGAACGGTGCTCGTGACATATGCCGGCACACTGTCAGCCATCAGGTCATCCGGATCGGCAAATGAGAATTGTGACCTCGCTAAATCCCGGAGAATAAGCCCAAATGTCAAAGCCTCGGATGATGTCCTCGCCGTCCATCAACTTCAATGCCGAAACGTGATCGGCAATCTCTGCACTCCAGAAGTCCAGAATTTGTCGAAGCCCTTCGAATGCCGGTGGAAATCTTCCGGCAGCCAGGCAGACTGGTAATTCCAGTTGGCCCACATATATCCAGGTGCATCCCTGAGCTTCAAATCCAGTGTTCCCTTTTTAGAATTAATTAGTGCGTACACGCCATCATGATAAAAAACACTTGCCGGTTTTTCGAGTATAACCCTGATCAACGTCTGGTAAAGGCCTTCTTCTGATAATGATGCGAGGAAGATTTGCCGGCGATTGATGCTATTACCAGCCCACGATGGTGCCATGTTCTTCGCCACATCCAGATCCCTTGCCGGAATGTCACCGATGTCTTTCGACTGTAATGCCAGGTGGTCACCCTCGGCATTACTATCTACCCCTCTCGGTGTCTCACGTTCGACCTCATTGCCGGCCTCTGATTCAGAATTGGAAGAGATCACCATACGATTCTTGCCCTTCCTGGTGATTGCCTTGGACTTTTTAGACATTCGTGGCCTTGCCTTCTGTGCTTGGGATTTCTCATCATCCCCATCGGCATCGCTGTCCACCGGCATTTGATATGTGGCAATTCGCCGTTCGAAGTTCATGATGCCGTGCGTAAACCGAAAGACATATTCCAGGTCAGGATTCATTTGCCGGTCTTGCCAATATTTCAGCAAGCCTTCTGCATCCTCTTTCTTAATCTTGGAGGGGTCAGAAAAGACCATTGCATCTGGGAGTGATCCTGCTGCAATATACCGGTGAAATCCATCCTTGTTCAGCCGGTCCCATGGCACCCTTCCGGCAGATGTTCCACATGCCAGGTCTGGGATGTTCATTAGCTATGAAGTGAATCAGGCATTTAAGACTTACTCCAGTGGATGGCAAAAAATGTCCGGATGAAGTTTTGCAGCTCAGTTAAAGTGAGGTTGACCGACTGGGGAATGATTGGAATGCCGCTCAGATCCAGCTGAAAAATGTAGGCTGGTAGTTTTGCCTTCAATATCTTCGGCCGAGATCTGGGTCATCTTCGGCACTTTCATCTACATCTACATCTGTCGGTCATACGACATAAGCAATTTCACCCCCGAAGAAAGCTATTTCTTACTGAAACATTTTCGGGTAAACAATACCCAGGCCGCATATGTCTTGTCAGCCCATTTGGGAAAGGTGGTGGTGAATTTCTGTCCCAATTGACTGTATTTGTCGTTGAAGTCATGCCTGTTCTGATATCAGTATTTATATTCTTTAGCAATATATCAACGACTTGCCGGATGACCACCATATCGCCGGCAGAATCTTGATGACCGGTCAGCATGAAGATATTTGCGTTGGTTTGCATCTTCACTATCCTGGCAAATTTCGCGCACATATCTGACAGTTGTTCATCTGCGATACTGGGTGGATATTAGCTTCGCCGGCATTTCAAACACTGGATGCTCACATTTGTTGAACTCTCGCCGGCGGTCCATTGGTGTTCCACTTTTCGGCAGTTGCCCGGTATTCCTCTTCACGGCCTTTCCCAACTTTTCTCCACAGCTCACTAGCTGCCGGTTGATATGCCTCAATGAACTGGTGATCACTACCTGGTTCAGCCCCGCTGATCTCCTTGGCTCTCTCGATGATCTCCCGTGAATGTTCTGCTCGCCATACTCGATATGCCGTCCACTTTCGAACATATTGTCGCTCATTCGCCTTTCGGTTTCGTGTTTCTTCGACTTTTCCTTCTTCGAAAACCACCGCCTAATTTCCTGTTTCGGCATTTCGTCAATCACCGGCCATCTCAACCAAGATCATCATTAACTTACCTGCAGTAGTTTTTGTCGGAATTCTTCATCATTTTCTTCACGACTTTCACTGAATTCAGCTGCCAGCTTCTTTCGAAGCGCACTTCGCTCCGATTTCAAACCATTGGAATGCTCCTCTAAAGCATTTTTCATGGCAAGAAGCTCAGGCTGTGAGAATACAATCTGGGAGGACATTTTGCAGGTGATGGATGAGGGGAAAGTTGATTGCTTGCAGCAGTCCTACATCTCGTGTGTTTTCTAGTCGATCATGATTGATCGGACATTGAATCTCCGATATCCAATGCTTACATCCACCAATCAACAGGCAACTTTCCGGATTCTCAATCCAGATGCTCAAACTGATCAAAGTGGCTGTACATGGTGCCACAACATACATCTTCATTCTTAAAACATATCTCACAAACATTTCACCTCTATTAAAATCACTTGGATGTCCATCTCACAATTACAGTATATTTGAAGCACAGATGTTTTTCAGACATGTCATATTTATGAAACACCTAAAACCATCCATGCTCCAAGTAATGCCTGTGTATCCCACACACATCATGTCCTGACTATGAGACATTTGCCATTTGTTCAGCCACAATTTTCGTATGTATGGGTATACTTCTGTTTGTGCCAGCATTATTTGGTGCTGCCATCAAAATCTGATGTATCTTCTTGAACCTGTTCCACTCACTGCTCTGGTCAACATTTTAATCTGTCCTCCTTTTCAAACTCTGTCTTGACAGAAATGGATTCAAAAAACAATGTGAGTGTATTTCTTCTCATGTAGCCTATCATTTAATGTCACCACCTGCTCATGTCATGGCCAGACCTTGCCTGTGCAACGTTATGACTTGGAATATACTGAGGCATTATCTGCATATTTACTGGACTTCTTCAAGTACACATTACACCTGGAAACAAGATTATCTAAAGCCATCACCATGTCAAGACCATTGCCAGATATCAGATTGAGCCTGGACATGGTATGTGAGTGTATGAATGTGGCAAATGTGTTGGTAAAAGCATACCAAAATCCCAGTGAGTCCGGTGTTTTGAATTTGCCGGGATAAAGGTTGACCGGCATTTGGAAGTGCGGGTGGAGTGGGATGCCGATCAGTATGCTGACCGGTTTGGTACAAAACCGACTGGTCGTAATGCTAAATTAGAGGAAAGCATCAAGACTCGATTTCCACCGCTGCACCATACCGGCAACATTGACCGGCCGGCAATTATCGTTGACAAACACCTGAGAATATTGTGCTGGATTCTTCCCGGCATTTTGTCTAAAAGTCGGCAGGTGAGAACGAAAAACAGAATCTTTGGCGATTACTAATTGCCAGCAGGAATCCATGGAAAATGCCATTCGAAGGATGGAAAGCGTGTTTCAGATCCACAGCCAGAAGGGAAAGTCATGGCGGGAAAATGGCGAATTCTTCAAAATGCCAGCTGAATGCCGGTGGTTTCCACCTGGAATTGTGACTGTGTCGGCAGGATGGTTTCAAATGGGGCACAAGGTATGTGGTTACAACTGCCGAAATAATTTGTATTAACTCCAATAAGACTCCGGCATATACGCCGGAGACATCCGCCTCGTTGAAGAATTGCCCAGCATCCTGGGAATGGCTAAAACACACGGGAGAGTCTGATGCACTGCTCAGTGGAATATTCCGAGTTATGCAACCTGAGCTATATGCCGCCGGCATTCAATCGCTCCGGCATTTATCACGAAACCCAGACCTCCACCCATATATCGGCATGTGGACTTCGGCATTTACAGCCATCCAAATGATATCCAATCGTGAAACACCATTACACCGGGACAACTCTGGAAGATCGCCATGGATGGATCTACTTGCAACCCTAGGGCGGTATGAGAAGGGAGAACTGGAACTGTCGACCTTCGGCATATCAGTGAGTTACGATGCCGGGACAGTGGTTGGACTTTGTGGAAAGGTGGTCCGGCATGGTGCTCGAGCGGTTGATGGGGAGAGGCTATGTTATGCATGTTTTATGTCATCAGAGGTTCTGGCTCATGCAGGGTTGGAGTATCCTCACTGGATGTCGATGAAGCATTACGTAGATTTTACTGTGTAAATCACATCATGCATGTAACACGTGCGGAGGAAAGAAAAACATATAAATTGAAGGTGTATCTGTATGGCCTTCCCCTGATTCGAAGATGTCCAAGAAACATGTGATACCTCGGCGCAACGTAATTTCCAAGGATGGCATTCGACATGCAGAATCAGACATCTCCGGCAAAAGGGCAAAAGTGAAACACACCGGCAATCCGGTGGGTGCCGGACCGTCGTCTCATGGCCCGCGGCGAATGGTGCAACCACCGAGTGATAATGCCGGGATGCCCGCATTGGTCGACGTTGTGCAAGTGAATGAACCATATCTGCAGCGAAAAACCAAGGTGAGAAACACCGATGATACCCTGGCAATTGAAGCATTCACCGAGAGTATCAGAATCAAAATGACTTCATGCGAGAATGGATACCGCGAAAATTGGAGTTTCTTCACCGTATTGTCGAAACCGAATACCCATCGCAGGGAATGATATGTTCGACATGTGAAGCCCGAGAGGGAACATGGAGGTGTTTGGAATGCTTCGGTCATCCGGTAACATGTTTGGAGTGTACCCGAGACCTTCATGCTCGATTGCCATTCCACCGGGTGGAGTCATGGACTGGTGACTATTTTCGACCAGCATGGCTTCGATCCGCTGGAGTGGAACTACACTTGGGGCATGCAGGTCGACATTGTCCGGTCGAGGCAAAATGGGATGCCAGCATGGAAGGTGAACCTGATGAAGAGGAAATTCTGGTAGAGGAGCCAATGCCAAATATCTCACCGACGATCAATGCCACATCCAGGACATTGGTCGTGGTGGACATCAGCGGTGTTCACCATTTGGAGGTTCACTGGTGTGGATGTCCAAATGCCGCACTGCCGGATATGCAACTGCTCGACATGGGATTGTATCCGGCAAGTGCCAAACACCCTCGGACGGCATTCACATTCAGGGTGCTGGACGATTTTCTGCTGGAGAACAAAGAATGCAAGACCGCAGCTTTGAATTATTATAATAAACTCCGGAGAGTGACCTCACCGGCATTTCCTCATACCATCCCGGTGAGTAGTGTTTTACGTAGGCAGTGTTTTGATTTAATCGCTTGGGATAGGACCGATATCGTGAGCTGCTGAGGGTAAGCCGGCAATGGAGAGAATTGAAAAGTGCCAAATGGAGTGGGGAAGCTCATGAGCCGACAGGGGTGAAAGGACCGGGAAGCCATGGTCTTTTCTGTGTGGCATGTCCTCAGCCTGGTGTCAATCTGCCGCCTGACTGGCAAAATGATGAGACCGACCGGTAAGATGGCATTCGATTATTGATATCCGGTGATTGACTGATTTCTTCAGTTGGAAATATACTCGGAGCTTCGTAATGGATGGCAATTTCTCTGCCGAGCATATGAAAATGAGAAAGCCGGACGATGATGTGAAGTTACGGGATGGCGAAGGATTCATGGTCCAGGACCGTGATTATAAAAATCATCTGAAAGTGGCAAAGGAATCGAAAGAGGTAAGTACAATCACCGACTGGGCGGACATGTTCACCGATATTGAGAACGCTGATGACAGAGGTCTACATGCAATGACCATGCAGCGGTCAACCAAGCAAATGCTAATCGACATAATCTGGAAGCCACCGGCATTGGAGCCGCAGCATGTGCTCGGCATGGGTGTTTTGTACCTCATTCGGTGGTGGATTTCCAAAAAGGTGAACAGTGAGTCTCGCCAGTATATGTGAATGCCGGATGATATTGACCGGATACAGGCAAAAGAACATGGATTATGTGTTCAACGGCGCTTTGGCCATGCTATGTGGCATAACTCTTCTTTTGCTGTTATATATGACATGTTGTCAATACGGCAAACGGATGAGAGCGCGATTTGCCGGGAACCCGTATCTCACGATGCTGGCCGGTCTTACGATTCTGCAGGGAATCGGTCTATTCCACGTACATGGACATCAAGACCAATGTTTTGCCAGATATTCACCAAACTTCATTGAGGGTGCCGGCCAAATCGATGGGGAAATCATCGAGACATTATGGGCTCCACTGAATCATATTTCTGGAAGCACTCGGGGGATGTCCACGGCCCACAGAAAAGAGGTCATCGATGATCACATGAACGATTCTAATTGGAAGAAACTGACAAGGATGAGTAAGCTGAAACGATGGCAATCCTCAACCACCGGTGGATTGATAAATGTTTTCAGTCCCCTCTCTAGTTCGAAAGTACCGAAAGGCCATCGCCGGCGAACAACTTCACCGAGAGGTTTTGGAGGAAGCCACATTGAATGCCGATGAGGTTGACATTGAAGAATGGACTGCACAATATACCAGGGCAATGACTGAGCGGCATGCGAATGTGGAAGTCATGGATGTTTTTGAGGTAAAAAAACGTGAAGGTGAGCCGGTATATGTTGTTCATGGCTATTCTGCAATTTGATATTTTCAAGCTCCAACCCGTAGTGAAATTCAGCTCCAACTGGCAAAAGCCGAAGATACAGAGAGGCTTCCCCGGGGGACCGTGGCATGGCTATCTTCCGGCATGAGAATTCAGGAGACTCGTAGGTGTTCCCAGCAAACTACATGGGTATTTGCTAATGCAGGATAGACTATCACTGACTGCCGCAATCCGGCATATCGGCAAGAACCCAACACCGGCAGAGAAGCTACAATTGTTAGATCGCCGCCAGAGACTTCAGACAAGGATTGACAATTTTCAGAAACATGCTGCAGCACACATGGTCGGTCGGTGCGTGAGACGACCAAGGTCATTTGGCATTCGATGATGAGGATGACGAACTGCCGAGTCAGAATTCCCCCTGGGTTGATGTTCTGGAGGACGGTGTAATGGCAGATGAAATTGTCAACCTTGGAGAAGATCTGCCACCTGAAAAGCTCATACTGCATATGCCGTCAACACTGGGATCAAATTCATGCCGGCGACTGCACCTGGAAAAAACGCAGAGCAAGAGGTGGAACTTCGAAAGGGACAAATGAATGACGCCCTTCACCGAATTCGACTGGCACTTGGGTACAAGTCATTTTTATACCGGACGCGTGTCCGTGAAGCAAACAGTCAACGGTCTAAACTTCGGTCTTTTGATGAGGTCAATATGGTGGAAAATGAGGTCAGGAATCAATCCCAAATTTACCATCATTCCCGGCGTTGTCTCCAAGCTCTGTATTCCAGCGATCCGGCAACTCATGATGCAAACTGGTTGACAGAGAAAAGAAGTCTGTTTGACCGGTACAAAGTTTTATCACCAGAGGACTTGAAGGTCAGCACTGCTCTAGTGGAGGCACACACCAGGGGATTGCGGAATAAACCTTTGGCTTGGTTTTGGACCATGGACCTGGCTGGTGATAGTGATGATGTAGCTTGGATGAGGGAATGTGCGTATATTTTGCCATATCACCGGTGGATCAGATCTGATGGCAAATGATATTGGCCGGCAAATAGTTCACCGGGTGAATTGGCTCAGAGCAAAAGCCCGGGCGGATCGGTGGAGGGAAGAGGTGGTGATTGTCAGGTCTGAAATGGATTGGACTACTCGATATTTCCAGCAAGCTGAATCTCAGTGGAAAGGGCGAGCGGTAAAGATGACTGATAAAGGCCACCGGTGTTATGCAATCCGGCAAGCTGGAATGTGGAAGGCATTTGCCGATTGTGCAGTGGTTACCTTTAGAGAGGTCCTTTCTCAATAGCGTGTACAATTTTGCATTCTGGCATATTGCACTGTTTGTCCTCCGGCAATACTCTATGTGCCGGGTTGCCGCTGGCATTTAACACATGCCGGTCATTAAGATAATTGCTCACAGCGTGGCATATTTTATTCTATGTATGGCGTCATCCTTAGTCACCCATAGTCACCTGACGTTTTGATGAATTTCCATTCCTCAGAATCATGTGAAGTGCATAATTCCTGTGCTTCTGAAGGTCTAAGTGACGGCTTTTGTGCTCATGACCGGTATTCTGAATATAATTGCCGGATCTTCGGTGCTTCGAACTTCATGAGACATATGGCCCATGATTTATCTGCATGGGTCCGAGTGGATGAAGATAACATTTTTATCACACGAGCCTTTTATCGCATTTTTCCCAGGTTCTGCCATGTTGGCATTCAGTCAAAGAAGCTTCTTTTTCCAAAGATAACAATCATCAAATTCGGTGTCATATATTTTGCCATGGGTCAGTCGAATATGTCAAACCCCGAAAACCACGGCGATTTCAATTCTGAGATAATGATCAAACATTCAATATCTTAGTCAATCTCACTGGCATATATGGTAATGCATGTCTAAATTGGTCATCATATCTTCAGATCAGCTGGAGGCATTGCCATCGGTGCCTGTTTCCATGGACCCCAGACACCTAGATCAACTATTTGATCATGGATGGCAAAAGATCTTTGATGTAAATAATATTATTTCTGTTATATAGGGCTCTCCTGAGATCGATCCTGTCATCATTCCACTATCATGAACGTCTCGCCTAACCTCCATCGTGACCCCACTCCTTTCCCGGCAAATGACCGGTTTTTTTTCAACTTCATTGACCAGAAAGTCTTCGAACTTATCCGCAGGGGGTGAGCATGGCGGTCCTTCGGTGATTCCATTTGCCGCTAATTATTTACCAGGAATGGGCCATATGCCGATTGGTTCCTCAATGTCGATGAAGATCGCCGGGCGGCGGCAGATATTTTAGAAGGGCAGGTGTGTGAGGGTGTGAGGGAGATCATGAGGCGATCAACTGTGATCGCGGCAATATGTGAATGCATCCCCATGCAGGAACCCCGGATTGCCGAAGAAGACGTTCCCACGATCGATTGCTACGTCGCATTCGCAACCGCTGCGGCAATGTCTCGGCGAGTTTGGGTGAGTGCCATTAATGTGTGCCGGCAAACATGTTGACATTGAAATTTAGCTTATTCCAGTTGGCAGCCCCGTCCCTTCCCAGCCCGACCTCACCCCCCAAACCCCACCGGCGCCGAGAGCGCTCCTCTTTGGGAATGGGGGCTTCCATACACCCTGCACGCCGAGCCTCTATACCGAAGTCGGAGGACCTCAGGCGCAAGGCGATCCCTTCAACACCACGCACTCAAACGCCGGTCCGCCGGAGCGTTGCCATGCGTCTAGGGACCGACTCGCCGAGCGTCATCCTGGCGCATTCCTCTGGCTCCTCAGATGTTTTCCTTAATCCTGAGGATGCTGCCAATGCACCAATCCCCCGCCTCTTTCAACGCCATGCCGAAGAACCGGACTTTTAGCCAGTTGGACATTGTTTCATTGTTTTGATGGGGGAGGAAAGATGAATCGCTGTAGCCGGCCGGTGTAATTGTATCTCGCATGTATCGTCGTCACTTGAAATAAATTGTATTCTGGTAAATTTGTCAAAACCCATAAGAGAACGCCGAGCCGGCATTTCAACTCTGCGCTCCAGGGTAATAATCACCGGTCATCCGGCATTCACTCGGTCATCTGGCACCATATTGAAATGCTGCTAATTCACAAGTCTCCAGGGGATGTAACTCTGATTTTGATAGCTATCTTATCTGAATTGAATCCTGCTTACTTGCATTTTATCCCCGGTGTGGATTGTACCTATAAAGCAATGATGATAATGTGTGGTCGCCCGGCAGTCTGTGTTTGCCTCGGCAAATATTTCAAATATCTGTCATACATTAGTCAATGGCAAATTCTGCTGGGCTTTTGATTCCCCAAGTTAAATCCCCGGCAATCTTTGTAAACATTAAACACCGAGGGTTACTGCCGGTCAATCGGTCAATCGGCATACCGGTCTTATCATGTATTCCCATGCGATGTACAGTTGTGAGACTGCCGATAGACCATGGCATGATTATTGCCGACTGCCCCATGAGTTGACGTTATATTGAATGCCGGTGGAATACCGGTTATCAAGTTCATGTCCTGAAGTGGGTGTGATATATGGCCGGACTGTGGTTGCAGCATGTGAAAAAGGCAACAATATGCCGACTTATATCCGGCCGGCCTGTGGTTACAGCATGTAGAATAGGCGGCAATACCCCTGTTGCTCTCCGGCCGGACTGTGATTATGGCTGTAAACTGCATGAAATATTCCGGCATTAATACGGCAATTGCTCGGCAAATCGACCAAATTACCAGCATAGTCAGCCGGCCGGACTGTAACCATAGCTGTTTCAGGGTTGCTGGCCGGACTGTGATTATGGTCATAAACAGCAGAAAATATTTCGGCATTAATCTGGCAATTGCGCGGCAAATCGACCAAATTACCAGCATAGTCAGCCGGCCGGACTGTAACCATAGCTGTTTCAGGGTTGCTGGCCGGACTGTGATTATGGTCATAAACAGCAGAAAATATTTCAGCATTAATCCGGCAATTGTGCGGCAAATCGACCAAATCACCAGCTAGTCAGCCGGCCGGACTGCAATTACAGCTATTTCAGAACTGCCGGCCGGACTGTAAATACAGGAAATACCGGAACACCGGCCGGGACCAGCTGGCCTGTGATAACAGGTCATATTTTTGACCGGCTGGCTGTTAGTAACAGGTGAAGTGACTGAATGGGCTCCCATCCTCGGGCCTTCCACATGTGATGTGGCTGTGTGGGAATTCTCAGCGCTTAGTCGGAAGTCGGCCACTGATTGGTCTTCCTGGTAACAGGCCTCAGCCTCGAGGTGATGCTTCCGACGGGGTGATATGGGAACGCGGCGATCACGAGGTCGGAATATTGGAGTGTGAAGTCGGTAGGGCAGAGGGCAAGGTCATGAGGGGGAAAGGTCCCAGGGGATAAAAACAGGGGTCTTGTCGCCAAGTCGGCCTTCATCGTCTCACCCTTTCCCCTGTTCTCCACTACCTGCTTCACTACTCTATTCCCCTCAACTATGTCTACCCACAATGCTGCTGGCTATGCTGCTGCGAAGCAAGTCCTGCGTACTCATGTCGCTCTGGCTCCTGGCGACAATGCGACTTCCGCCGACTTCGAGGTGTGGGGCCGACGCTTCATGCAACTGTGGGTGAGTGTGTGCCGCATTTCGGATAATAATGGTCTGAGGCGTGTTTGACAGGGGGACCTGCGATGGATCGGCATGGACGATGTCGATATTCGTCACATGATCAGTACTGCGTCAGGAGTCCTTCGCGATTGCGGCACCTCGCACTGGCTTGAGTGGGGTCATGAGATCCTGCCTGAGTTGGTGGTTGCGGTTGAGGCTGGACACTCCTCTCAGCCCTTTGCTGTGGTTCCTCCAAGTCGGCCACATCGTGCCGTGTTGCAGAAGACACCGCGTGTCGTCCAAGAGGCCTCCGAGGACAAGGATGATGAGGAGCCACTGGTGCGCCGTCGCTTGACCAAGGTGAGGCCTTCGACGCCTCAGCTGATGGAGTCGGCTTCCCATCGGGAGCTGACGCCATGGGTTGGTTTTGGTCAGGCTGGTCATGCTGTCAGGGAGTCACCGGCTGTGTCTGCGACACATGCGCGACACGATGAGGATGAGGATATTGAGATGCGGAGCTCGCCGGAACATGTCGCAGAGTCGGATGATGGTACCCAGCAGGGGGAGAAGATGGAGGAGAGCGAGGATGAAGAGGATCAGCTGGTGGACGAGTTGGAGGAGGTCGGATCCCGCGTGACGCGGTCCTCTGGTAAGTCGGGTCGGTCGGCAAAGTCAGCGAAGCGCAGTGCGAAGGGGAAGGCACGCAAGTCCATGCAGAAGGCAAAGAAGGCGAGGACCGAGGTTCGTGAGCAGCTGGCCGAGGACAAGATCATCGTCTATGTCCGCGCGGCTGTTGGCATAAGTCGCATTTTGTCGCTGTTGTTCTGATGGTGACTCGCGATGATGTCGATAGTGTGACTACTGCGTTGGGGACTGCGCGAACCCCTTTACTGTATTGTCAAGGAGGGGAAGACCACGTGCTATCACTGCACGAGGTCAAGGAAGGGGTGCGTCTTTCTGAGTGGCGGTAAGTCGCACAATGTCGCTCACGATCGCACGATTTGCTAACACCTATTTGCAGTCGCTCCGTCCGTAGATCCAGCTGTCACAGCATCAGCGCGAGCAAGTCGCCAAGTCGGTCGTCATGCTGGTGCCCATGTTGCTGGCCTGTCGTGCATTGTGATCGATGTCCACGGGTTCGGAGGGCTGCGCGATGGACTTGCGCCTGATGATCTTGCTGGGACAGGATTATCAGCTGAGTCGCAGGTGACTATTTGCATGCTTCGCATGGAGAGGGAGCTGTTAGAAGGGCACCAGCGAGTTTTGCAGGATATGATGGCAGCCCTGCAAACGGCTGAGATGGAGCTGACTGGGAAGGAGTGGTCGAAGTCGGAAAAGGAGGACTCGTCAGATGGGAGCTCAGAGGATGGCGAGGGAGATGCGGATGAGTAGATAGGATGTCGGCGAAGTCGCATGGATTGTCGCATGTGCGATTCAACTCGTGCAGAAATTTTTCTTCAGTGTCGTCTCCTTCTTGTAATTGTATTACACCATGTAGGCATGATGAGTGAATGAGATTATTGGCTTGGAACGATGTTGTGTAAGTTGGGATTGTAGGGGGAGGTCGCCAGTAAGATAGGAATGAGAACGGCAAAGGATTCGTCGACTTCTAGGATGTGAAGGTCCTCCTCCCAACTGAAGTGATGACTGTCCGCAGTCAGGAAGGTACATTCCAGGTGAAAACACAAGTAATCGGATAGGTTGTGCGTAGTCATCAGACTTCAAATGGATCAACAGAAAGTGGGCAAATAAGTCAGCAAGAAGACAAGGATTTGAAAAAAAGAATATAGGGGAAAGGCTCAGTAAATCTTCATAGCTGAAAAACCCCTTGGGAGTCTTGCGCGACCATCAAATGCGACCATCGCGACTTTCTACAATATAAAGAAACCAAAAATAAACAATCGAAAGAGAGGCTGAGTGGTGGGCTGTGATGAAAAAATAGGGTGGATGGGTGGGCATGGGAGACCAAGGACTAGTTCTGATGGACACTGGAGGAGGAGTCGGTAGTGTCGGGGGAGTCGTGTATGTGGAGTGGGGTAATGGAGTCAAGGTCTTCGTCATCACCTTGGTCCTTCGAGGCCTCCATCTCGCGTAGTCTTGCCATTGAGATGTCAAGGAGGTCATCGGGGATGTCGATGTGATGTCGCGCGAAGTAGGGGATGATGCGGAATGCCGTGATGGGGCGGTCGAGGACAGATCCGTCAAGTTCTGCAAGTAGTGTTGCCACAGCTTAGTCACACCTGTTTCAGCTTTTTAGATATTCTGATGTGAGTTTTGCAGATAATGACATGATTTTGATTGAAATTAATAGCTAAGATGTATATGTATTTGAATGTAACACAATCATTTGCATAATTATCTTTAGTATGTTTCAATTTCAGTTACATTGGTAAAAAAGCTGACTAAAAAGTCGGACTTTGTAATTGGCTTTTTTGCCATATCTCCATCAATACAATGTATAACATTTTGATCTTAGGCAGACATATGCCACTATATCTCAGCTACAAAACAAATGCAAGATCACTATGATATCTGACAAATTGCACAAGTTATGAGACATATATCATTTAGGCCTGACTTAGCTGCAGCAACACTATCTGCAAGGATATAGGCACCTCCCTTGTTGCGTGAGAGGATGATGAGGGGGCCGAGGTAGCACGGTCACATCTTGCGATTCAGCGCTTTTTCAATCACAGTGTTCCACATGAGGACAAGTGCACCTCGCTGGAAGTTGAAGTTGCGGATAGTGTGAGTGTGGTCGCGTTCAAATCGGATTGCAGCCAAGCGTCGCACAGTGTACACGTTGGAATAAAGGGCAGCGACTTGTTCTGATCATTTCTGGAGCGCAATTGCTCGATTTGTGATAAGGTCTGTGCTCAGAGTCAGAGAGTCGGGAGGGGGTAGGAGATAGGTTGCCTCAGTGATGTCAAGGGAATGATTGGATGGGTGCCAGTGACTGCGAAGTAGGGAGAACAGCCCATGCATTTGTGAATTGTGATGCGCTCTGACCAGAATACGGAGTAAGCAACTTGTGACCATCGTGTCAGGTCACCATCTGCGGCTTTGAACAGCGCCTGGCGTACGTCGAAGTGAGGTTGCTCAACTATTCCATTTGCTCATGAATTGTAGCCACTGATATGAATGTGATTGATGTGATACTTCTTGGCAAGGTAGTCGACCGCTTTGACAAAAGCCACACCATTGTCGGAGACGATTTTGGATAAGGTTCCCCATCGGCAGAGAATGTCCTGGAAGATCCATTCACCAAGAGTCTTCACAGTTTCACTACGAAGTGATCGGAATTCGGGATAATGTGTGAGGGAACATCGACCTTGGACGAGGTACTTGCATCCGTTCGATTTGGGCATATGCATTGTGTCAATGTGTACTTTGGCGAAAATCGGTGCGGGAGTCGGAATGGTCGGAGGGATGAGGACCTGTCAGGTCTGTTGCTGTTGACACAGGTGACACGTTTGGACATACCACGTGACATCCTCACTGAGCAATGGCCACCAGAATTGTTCGAGAAGTAGGGCGCGAGTCGCAAAGATGCTGCGATGTGCGACATTATCATGACACGCCTTGAGAATTCAAAGTCGGTCGGGGGGGTCAATGATGAGCTTATGGGCACCTTGAGAGTCCTTTCGCCAGAGGCAACTGTCCTTGGAGAAAAACGAGAGGCAATATCGTACGAATGCTTCGTAGGCTGAGTCGGAGAGGTCGGGGGGTTGGGCAAGATTACTCAGCCATAGTCGGACAGAATGAAGTCGTTGATCTGCTGCAGCGGCTTTTTCTGATCTGGGGACAGAGTCATAGGAGGGGATAGGATCAGAGATGTCGGACAAGTCGCTCATAGAATTGGTGAAGATGGCAAGTGTGGGAGTCGAGGGCAAGGAGTGCCAGGCTGGTTGAATGAGATGGGGGAAGCCGTATAGAGTATTGATCCAGTCCTCAAAGTCATCTTCTTCCTCGGGGAGTCGCCAGGTTGTAGAGGCCGTCGGGACAATCCGTCGGGTCCATGCATTGATCCAGGGACGTGTACGAGTGTGAAATGGAAGGTGAGGATGGCAATGATCCAGCAATTGATGCTAGCTGATGGCGAGATGTCGGGATTCTGTAGCATGCCCTTGATGTAGCGAGCATCGACTTCTACGATAAGACTGCAAATGCCGATGAGATAGAGTCGGAGGATCGGAGCGCCCGAAAGAGACCATAGATCTCAAGCTTGGGTTGGGAAAAGCGGCATTCATGGTCATTGAGAGTGATGGAATTGAAGCGGTTGAATTAGCGTTTTCGGGGATTATCGAGATCGCACTGGCAGAGGTAGAATCCTACTGCGATGTAGGAAGTGTCGACCGCAAGAATGACCGATGCATCCAATGTGTAGTCGATCGCACGAAGCGCAGGGGAATCAAGGAGGGCCTGTTTGAGGTCGTCTTGTGCTGCAATTTGCTTGGGATCGAACTCGAAAGGGACATCTTTCCGTGTGAGCCATGTGAGCAGATGGGCACAATGCGCAAAGTTGCGAATGAAGAGTGGCATCACACCGACTGTTCCGAGAAATGCACGGACTTCGGAGAGATCATTGCACAGACCCCAATTTCGGATGACAGCAACTCGCGATTCGTCGGGAAGTCACCCTTCAGGAGTACAGCGATGTCCAAGGATGAAGAACTCGGGAACACAAAGTAGCGACTTGAGACCTGAAAATGTGCCACCTGAGTATTTCATATGCTGGACCACCCGATTGATGTTTTGGAAGTGTTCCCAGACGAAACGACAAATACCAGCATTGTCGGGATTGTCTCGAAAGTGCCATCGGGGAGTCGGTACCATGTTGCTGGACCCCGACAAGGAACGCCATCGATGTAGGGGATGGTAACGTGTGGGATTTCAGCTTGGAGAATGTGTGTGACATTGTCGTGGAAGATCAGCACAGAATTGGTCCATCCCATAGGGAGAGTGATGAGGCGAAGGGGGCCGAAGGGTGTCTGAAATGTCGTGAGGTCGCGAGAAGAGTCGGCAATTAGTCGCTCATCATACCCGACATAAAGATCGAACATTGTGCTGCAGGCTCATCCGCCAAACTGTTCTGCCAAGTGTTCAGGGATCGGAGGGATGCCAGAGTGTTGAATAGTGACCGCATTGAGGGGCTCCAGACTGTGTACGATCCGTAGGGCCTTTCCATCCTTCTTGAGGACACAGAACCATCACGACCGATACAACGAATTGGAGGGCTCATAAACGCCTGCTGCGATTTTCTTCTTGATGATGCCACATACTTCGTCATAAATGCTGGGTGGGATCGGAATATTGCATTGGACCCATGGTTTGTGAGGGATGACCGGGAATTCGATAGAAGGAAAGAAGTCGGTGCGAAATCGGCCATGTTTGGAGTCGTTCCAGGCGAAGGCATCGTGATGTAGGGAGATGAAATGATGGAGGAGCTTGCGTTCTTCAGGCCAAAGGAAATCGCCACCATGGGCATGGTCCATAAGATCACGCCTTTTGGAGGAATATCGGCCAGTCGGAACGAAGTCGGGTGGGGTCGAGCTGAGAATTGGTAATTCTGCTAGAGGGTCACTGATGATATTACGGATGATACGATATCGGTCAGGGAGGGTGGCAAGGACGGGACGAGTCTTGAGAGCAACAGGCTTGTACTTTTTCTCCGAGCTGACAAAGGTCACATGAATGTCGGGAGATCAGTTAGGGGAACAGCTGTGGTCACCATTTTGGTAATACAATATAGCATCAACCTGCTACAACTGTCGTGAGTTAGCTGGTCAGGTTGTCAAAAATGCCGTAGTACAATACTGGGCAGATTGTAATAATATTATATTACAATAGGAGCATTGTAATACAGCTAGGCTGCATTTTTTTACAATTAGGGCTGCTTGTAATATTTCTATAGTACAATCTGACCTGATTGTAATACTAGATAATACAATCAGGCCAGGTTGTAATTTTCGATAAAACAACCTGGTCAGATTGTAATATTCAGTAGTACAATCTGACCTGGTTGTAATACTAGATAATACAATCAGATCAGATTGTAATTTTCGATAAAACAATCTGGTCAGATTGTAATATTGAATAGTACAATCAGGTCAAGTTGTAATACTGGATAATACAATCAGCCCAGATTGTAATACTACTGGTAATACAATCTGACCTGATTGTAATTTTCAATAAAACAACCTGGTCAGATTGTAATATTCAGTAGTACAATCTGACCTGGTTGTAATACTAGATAATACAATCAGGTCAGATTGTAATTTTCGATAAAACAACCAGGTCAGATTGTAATACTACTGGTAATACAATTTGGCCTGATTGTAATATTCAGTAGTACAATCAGGTCAGATTGTAATACTTCATTATTACAATCCCACCTGCTTGTATTATCCATATCAAGATAATAGAGCTCGGGGTAAATACAGGATTTGTCACATGTTGCGGAAACATACCACATTTGGTATGTTTTAAACATAGCCACCATATGTTTTCTCCTCCACTACTCCCTCAATTCTGCACAGATATTCTTCATTTTAGGTTCGTCTGAAAGCGGTCGTCGAGTATAATTAGATTATGTACATATCTTTGTATGATATTAAAATAAAAACATACCATTCTGGGCAACCACCCCAGAATGTTCTGCTGCATTGCTCCCTCAAATCTTCACCAAATTTCTTAATTCCTTCATCCCCTTGGTCGCCTTAGTGTCCCATTTTATGTTCTACATTTATTTTGGCAGAATATGTCACGGAAAACATACCATTTCTGGTGGGTGCAGGCTCAGCCACACCAGAATTCCTCCCCCTCCTCCTCCCTCAATACTTCATGGATTCTCTTTATTTAACATTCCCCTTAGTCCTACGTATGTGTACTTTAATTTTATGTATAGTAGACAGCCCCAAACAACGATAATATTTCGTTAATATTTCATCTCCTCCGGCTTTGCTGGCAGGGATCTCTCCTAATTTGGTAAATGAATATTGGACGGAATCTGGAACAAAGGGCACCATCTAAAATGTGTATTTTATCCTAATAAGGCCATGTTTACGCTGAAAGATTCCGTCCTGTACTTCACTATGATATATAAAAAACTGCCCAAGTTATAAGTCATATATCATTTAGACCTGACTTAGCTGCAGCAACACTAGAGTCGGGATGATAGTCGATAACGAACGCAGCTTCTCCTTGATTGGTGGTCAAATCCTCGAGCTGTGAAAACCTGACATGGCCTCAGATGACTTAGGGTGGAAGTGAGGGCATCCTCGAGGAAGAGTCAGAATTGTTGCTACTTGACTGGTGTTAGGGCAATGAATTGTAATCATCTGATCCTCATTTTTGAAGTTCTTGACAAGGCTTTCAGTCAGGACATCGAAAGGTCGGCCGAGTAGGATATCGTAGGCCACTGCTCGGATGACATGAACTTGTAGGTAGAGCGTAATGTCGGACATTTGGAATGGGACATTTCGTACTAAGCCAAGAGATTGGTCGACTTCACCATTTGCGACTGCATATTGAGATGAATTCGAGGGTCATAGATGAGGCTGAGTGCATGGCAAACTTCTTCCGACATTGCGATAATCTGCAATCCTGGATCCAGGATGCTTTCGATCTGCTCCTTATTGTCGACCAGACCCAAGATGAACCGGAGCGCATGCGATTCCTTCGCGACTGTGAGGATAGTCGGTGCGTCGCCGGGTCCGAGACTCCGCAGATAGGTTTCGTATGGGTCTTTGAGTACAATCGCACCGGGTCGGAGAGGTTGTCCATTGCAGGTCAACTCGGTGGTCCCATAATTGACAGGCTGCATGATGAATTGGGCATATGATCACGAATCGTCAGGGTGGTCGTCGATGGTATCCATGAGGTGGACTGAGGCATCTCCCATAGTAGTCGAAGCAAGTCGACGAGGCGTGACAGCTTCTCCATATTTTGTGCGAACCTCGGGAGAGATCGATAGGAGTTCTTCTGGAGTGAGGGTAACACAGGAAGACTTCATGGATTGGCTGAAGACGTCATCTGCGACTCTTGCATTTTGAACCAGTGCCTGGGCACGATATGTGGGCTCCTTGGGCTTGTCCTTCAGGTAGGCAGTGCACCGACATTGCGATCTTGTGGTGGGATGTAAGTGACATCGCGAGCATTTCTGAAGGGATGGACAGGAGGGTCGAGGTCATGCATAGGTGGGTGGGATGTCGTAGCTTCTGCCGGAACAAGTATGTCAGGAGTCGGCTGCATCGGATCATCGGATGAGGCACGATGTGAGAAGCAGTAGAGTCAGAGGCTGGGGAAGGTGCGTCGGGCAATGTCGCAGATATCGGCTGAGTAGATTGCTTCATTCAATATGGGTCGTAAAGACATCGGGGAGGTACCTGTACCCCATCGAAGACCGGGCATGCTTTTTGTAATGCAAATAGCTCCTTTTCCAAAGCTGCGATCTGATCATCGGTAGTAAGCTGGAATGATGAGATTGTCGGTGTAGTCGTGACTTCGAGCATGAGTTGGCTAGATGTGTTTGCAGACAGGATCCCCTTTGCTCACTGTCCTGGGTTGCAACGATGCCACCCATTGATTCTCTCTCGCATGGTGGCCCCAGGCATGGTACGCGCGACAAATCCACCTCCAGGTAGGATGACCTTCCCTTCTGCATTTCGTTGACAAAGGCCTGCTAGGGTGTCTTCTTCGACCCGAGGGCAGCTTCCGATGTAGCAGGCTGGGTCACCACAGTAGTGACAACTGGTAAAAGTTGGGCCTTGTGGTGCGGTGGTCATGGATGATGGTATGTTCGAGGAGGGAACAAAGGCTTTAGTGATAGACTTTGCCAAGGTTTTTACGATGGAAGAAAGGTCCTCGGTCTTGATCGTCAGTGATGTCGCAGCTTGAGTCGGAAGTGTCGCAGGGTCGGCATGTGGGGTAAGGGTCTGAGTGGTGCCATGGAGGACAAACTTGGCAGCTTTATGCATTTCGTCAAGGGGATAGGGTGTCTCGTCGTAGAGGTGGTCAGGGAGCTTGATCTCGAGCCGGTGCTGAATGCGAGTCCAGAGGGGGTCAGGAATGCCACGTCGGAATGTGCGACATTGTTCCGTCTTTGAGATACGTTGCTTTTTGATGAGGAAGCTAGAAACAGCATAAAACTTGCAATAGTACTCAGCGAGATTTGCAAGGTTTTGAATGCCAAGACATGTCCTTGCTCCGACAATGCAATCGAGATCGGTGACTGAGTAAAGTCGCTCTCCATCAGAACCTGGATAGAGAGTGATGACCGCTGCCTTGAATGCCGCGAAAGTGTCTGGAGGGTTGAACTCTGTTAAGGACATCCACAAGTTGGCCTCATCGATATCGACATAGCGACATGCGGCCTCCTTCTGTTTTTGAGCATCAGTGGTACCTGATCGGTCGAATAGAATGTTGAGTTCTGTAAAGAATCGACCCAAAGTACGAGGTTGTGACTTGTCAAATTTTGGAGTACCACGCTCACCAGGTAGGGGGAGTGAAGGTTTCGACATGACTTGGACGGTGGGGACGTTGGAATGTGTAACGTGCACAAAGGTTGAGTGAGTTGGAAGAGAGTCGGGAGTAGTCATGGTAGTAGGAGATTGAGAGGTTGATGTGGGAGCAGGAGCAGGAGCAGGGGATGGTATAGCAGATACGCTAGATGAGGTTGGATGGGTCGCAAGTGTCGATGACTCAGAGGATGGGGTCAAGGATGAAAGGTCGGAGATATCGGGGAGGTATTCATTGAGGTCTAGGGGTTCTATAAGATCTCCAGGAGTTTCGTAGAAACTGGGAGACTGTGGTGATGAAGGGTCGATGGGCGTATTTCGTCTAGTCCTTCGAGTAGGGTTGACTATGGAATCGAGACCAGTCAGATATGTCGCTGGAGATTTTGGAAATGGGCAGCACAACAGAGAGGTGTGTGGTGCAATGATCTGAGCAGAGGGGCTGGTATCTCTACCTGATAGGTAGCCTAGATGGTCTAGTTCCGAAAGTAGGGTCGGTCGCTGCAGGTGTCGGACAGGAGGTGGTGTAGAAGGGGCTGGAGTGGGAGAGGGAGTGCAAGTCGGCAAAGTCGCCATGGTCTTGGGGAAGGCTGCAACGATGAAATCTTGAAGGACCCCCTCGTGGTGGGCTCCAAAATGATATCCCTGTGCATTACCTAGACACCTATAATAACAATAATAAGCGACCGATAACACGCGAGACTAAGTGTGCAAGTGGGCCTCAGAGTCTCGAAGCAGCTTCCGACTCGATGCGACAGCTATGACACAGGCACTGTAAGGGCATGGGTGTGGTCAGAGAACTACAAGAATACGGAGGATGAGTATGTGTAAAGCTAAGTGCCACAAGAATATGGAGGATGCAATCGCAAATAAGAGGAGAGTCAAGGACTAGGAAGATGTCGCAGAAGTCGCAGTAGTAGGAGTCGCAACAAAAGTCACAGGGGAAGTGGTAACTGAAGTCACAACAAGAGAAGTGGGAGAAGTCGTAGTTGCAGTTGCAATCGGAGTCGCAGTCAAAGTCGCAATCGAAGTCGTAGTCGCAGTCGAAGTCGTAGTCGCAGTCGAAGTCGCAGTCGCAATTGCAGTGTTTTTGAAGTCTGAGCTCTGAGAGGAGGAATCAACTTGTTCTGTAGCGAGTATATGAGGCTTCTTATATAGGCTACACTAATTTTGTAGGAGGGCTGTAAATCGGCGAGGTCGGAAGTAGCTATTAGGCTAGGGAGACATGAAGGGAAAATGGGCAACGAATGAAATAAAGAGAATTTGGCTAGAAATGGAAAGTCGGTGCACCAGGTCGGGAGTATGCACACACCGATCCCGACGGGACAAAAGCGGAAAGGTTGGGAAGCGAATAAGAGGTGAGAAGTATAAGGGGAAAACCGGAAACAGTCGGAAGAGGTAGGGATGATCAAGCCTAGATGAGTCGAGAACATTGGGGAATATCAGGCCATTGCACAGTAGCTCAGCACCGGGTATGTTGGAGGCCAGTAACTGGAGCATGAATGTCAAAGGATCGGGCCGGTCGGGTCATGGGGATGTCGGAGAAGTCAGAGTGCCGAGAGGAAAGAGGTGAAGTCGCTGCAAGTCGGAAGACATTGCGAAAGTTGCAGGAGATCGAAAAATGAATGGATTGGTGGCTAGAAGGAATAGGGGTCATATCACCAGGTTTTCATGCATCTCATTATGTGACTGCGCCTGTAAGATTAAATCATCTGTCAGCAGTGTTGAGTTACCCGCGACTCAGCTGTGTCTCTTCATGCCCATGTGATACACCTCACAACTGTTTGATCAGACATTGGTGGTAGAAGTGCCTGCAATGCAGTCAGATTGCTTTCTGTGAATGGTGTGATCGACTTACTCCTTCGATGTAAGAAAGCACCTGATCCCAGAAGAAGCCCCAAAGTTCAACGATGCGACCAACAAGCTTGTCATCGTCGATTTCGGCAGTGCTATCGAAGAAGCACTTCACTACTTTCCAGTTAACTCAGAAGATGTCACCTGTGTCCTACGAGAGATTGCCAAGTCAAGGTAAATGGCCGTGATCATTAAGCAGTGTCTTCATACTAATTTCTGCTCCCACCGTCAAGAGGTGCCAGTCTGATGAGTTCATCTATCATGCTGCATTGCAGATATTGGGAGGGTCTCCAACTAAGCCAGTTAGAGCACTGGCACATGCCAACACTGGGTAATTGCAGTTCAGAAGAAGAGCCAAGCAGTGGAGATGTTGTTGTGGTTTCTTTATCGGGTTCGACGGCACATTCGAGGTGGGTAATTGTAAATTTGAGGATTTCGATGAGTTTTGCCACGTCGACTTATGCTATGGTGTGGGGGAAGAGAGAAAAGAGCCAAGAGATGCGGCCATCTGGGCATGCACGATGACCACTTTCTGGGCATAGTGTTGCTGCAGCTAAGTCAGGCCTAAATGATATATGACTCATAACTTGGGCAGTTTTTCAGATATAATAGTGATCTTACATTTATTTCGTAGCCTATATATAGTCGCATACTCTTGCAAAATATCAAAATGTTATACATCATATTGAAGGAGATATAGCCAAAAAGCCGATTGCAAAGTCCGACTTTTTAGTCAGCTTTTTTACCAATGTAACTGAAATTGAAACATATTAAAGATAATTATGCAAATGGTGGTGTTACATTCAAATACATATACATCTTAGCTATTGATTTCAATTAAGATCATGTCATTATCTGCAAAATTCATGTCAGAATATCTAAAAAGCTGAAACAGGTGTGACTAAGCCGTGGCAACACTATCTGGGCAGTAGCAAGGCTACTTATTGCCTACAATTCTTTTTGCTAAAGTACTAGATTTGGCATCCATGATATCCAGGCCACTGCTGATGAGCACACCGCAGGATGGGCAACCCACCTCATCATCTTCAGATCATTTGGTGCCATTGCATCCGCTGCAATGAAACGTCTCATCACAATTCCCCATCAATGCGGGGTGATCTCGGCATGCTGTAGCGAGCGAGAGACGAGGAGGGGACGCAGGTCCGGGGAACATATGGTGATGTCTGAGGTGAGGGAAATGTGAGTGACGAGCAAGTTTCTGCTTGGAAAAAGGTATGTCCTGAGCCTGTGCGACTGCCACACTCTCCCTGGCAACTTGTCCTCGAGTCCAGGTGCATTCCGCGACTAACTTTGTGCCTATGTCGCATTTCTGCAAGACAGAATTACAGAACATCATCAGTGACATGCAGGACTTGTTGGATATGGTGGAAGCAAAAGCCCTGCTGGTCCCTGAACTCAACTCCTCAATGTCTCTTACTCCAGGCATCAATTCAGATACACTCACAGGTGTTCTCCCTCATTTGTCCAAGTCTGCTGAGGCTCCGACATGGTTCACCTCTCAGGCTGCACCCAATGAGACACCTTCTCACACTACCCTCCACTTCAGCAATGACGAGCTCACTGATGACAAATTCAAGCAAGTCTGGCAAAAGGGAGAAGCAATCGTTGTAATGGGTCTGCTACCAAGATTCGGGCTGCAATGGACACCACAATATTTTGAGGAGAAACATGGCTTGGATCACTGTTCCATCAATGAATGTTAGACAGACCAAGAGAAATTGGTAACAGTGAGCAAATTTCTCACATTATTTGGGGACTATAAGCCCAAGCGAGGGTATTGGAAGCTGAAGGCACGTCTTCTCATCATGACTTGTTGAAAGTTGGTAACAGTCAACATGTGAGTGTGCAGGATTGGCCTCCATCCAGTGTGCACCTTCGTATTTCATGTTCCAGTCAGACTTCACAGGCTGCTCACTTTTGAGGTGCACTTGCTGCTGACACGGTTGATTGTTTTCCCGTGTGAAATCATCCGGATCTTCTTCAAGCATAAATAAGTTCATGCCGATGTCTGTAGGTATGAAGAGAATTGGTGAAGAACAAGATCGGCACTCACAGCATGCCCACCACTGAGCTCTCCCTAAATGGGACACACGGGCACTGAGAATGCTGGTGTGAAGATCATCATTCCGTTCATTGACACATCATATGTCGACAGGTTGTTGCTGCAGACCACGCTGCTGTGCAGCATATCTTCCAGAAGGCTGACAATTATGGTTTGTCTTCCTCCCATGCTTGCATTCATTCTATCAGACAGAATCCCCACGAGATGCACAGGGAATTTAATTCCATCTTTTCATGATTCCAACTGACATTTTTCCATCTGAACAGTAAAGTCTCCAGCGTTCAGACCTCCGGTATTAATATAGACCCAGAATGTGGCAGAAAGCTCAATAATCCAGAGGAAAGTGCAGGAAAACACTGGAGTCAAGCAGAAATCTTCATTGGTTGGTGCATATATAGGAGCTTGCTCATTGTGTGGCATGCTAGATTGACGAGCGACTGAAGAAAAAAGAGATCTGCAAGATATGCCCGAGAAGTATAGTTTGATTCTGCATCGACGTTGAGGATAGCAGGGTCCTGCATCACCAACACCACTGAAAGCAATACTGGCAAGATGTGTCACTGAATGCTCACTGCAACACACCTGAATGCATCCAGATCTGGCACTACTGCACGCCCCTGCTTGTCGTGCATGGGCTCGACGTTGAACGTCCACAAGATCCTATGTGTTCATAAATCAGCACAGGGTTGAGAAAGTAAGGGTGGGTGGGCACACCGTGCAACGAGGATGTAGATCGACTGCTTGCACTTTTTTGTATATATCAAGGCTCTGGGTCTGGGGAATTTCTGTTGGCTGGTGAGGAACTGCTGATGCTGCCACCCATGATGCCCTTCATCGAGCCCTCAGATGCAGCCTTCACCGCAGCCTTGATCTCCTCATAGCTCGTGCTCTTCTCGAGGCACACAACAAGATCGACCACGGAGACGTCAACAGTGGGCACATGGAACGAGAGCCCACTTTTGTTCAAGTCAGCGTGAGCACCAAGGCAAGCATAGCACCAATCTTACATGAGCTTGCCATTGAGGGACCTTGCTGACGGCCTTGGTGACATTGGTGGAAGATGGGATGATGTTGTTGCCAACGGCATGTCCACTGCGCCAGTCCTTGTAAGAAGGACCATCGACGGTGTGCTGGGTTGTGGTAGTGGCGTGAATGGCAGACATGAGACCCTCGACAGGGTCCTTAACTGTCACCACCCCCAGATTTAAGGGTACTTTTGATAAACCTAGGTCACTCTGGGCTTTTTGAGAAAGGGCCAGGTTATTCTGGAACTTTTTAGTGTCCTATATCTTGGTCTATGGTTATTGTCCAGGTGGTCCTTGGACCTGCCTGGGCTTGTTTTGGCCTCCAAAATGGTGTCCTAACCTAGTATGCCCTGAATTTGAGGGTCTCTTTCAACAAGCCTAGGTTGTGCTGGACTTTTGAACAGAGCTGGTGTGTTCTGGACATTTCTAGAGTCTGTAGGCTTGTCTAGGCCTGTTGATTAGATGGGAGATGCCACTAATAGCGACACGACGTCTTTTGGATGGGTCTGGTAGCAGAAGGCTGAGGAGTGTCTGTAATGTGCTGAGCATCCTGTGGCTGGAGAGCAGACTTGGTTTGGGGTGACAGCAATGTATCGTAATCTGCTTCCTCCTTGATCCTGACAATGCGAGAGGATTTACGACTGCTGAGGGGAGGCTGCATAAGGCAGACAGAGAAGAGTTCGATAGATAGAAATACGTACTGTGACTCTGAGCTGTTATCATTTTCTTGCATCGAAGACTCTGAGTGTATCCACTTCCTGCTATTCTGCCGGGCTCCATGTTCAATGTCTGTGGTGAGTCATGGACTGAGGGCGAGTGATGATCATGGTTGAACAGAGGAGAGCATTTGTTGGAGCCCTCCATATGCTCCGGGCTGGTCTGCAGCATTAGAGAGCTGCAAGCACTTGCCTCATCATGCAGAAGCCGCATTTCTGTATGTGTTCCCCCCCGTACATCTCTTCTATAATTCTACGAACTCTCTATATGCTCAACGTCTCCACAACTGGCTGAGGGTGAGACCTTGGTGTCTCCAGCAGGTCTTCAATCCTCCTGATCATGGGATGGTTTTGATGAAGAACTATCAGTGGCAGATTGCTCTTCAAGGTGCTTACTACTCTGTAGAGTATGCGGGTTGTTGGGCTATGCCAAAGTCACCTCTTGCAGATATTGCTCGTTTGAATGCTCCACCTCCCGAGTCGAAAAAATCTCACCAGGAGCTGGTGCACATGAACAAGCTGTTGTGCACAGCATGATGCACACATGAATTCGTTGGAGTTGTATACTTCACCATGTATCGCCACCTGCATGTATGTTTGCCGCCCTGTTATTGCCATGCCATACTTTGTTTTGTCAGCCTGTTTTCGGCACCACGTTCGGGGGTGCCAGAGCAGTCAAGCATGCGAGGGAATCTTTTCTGGGTTGGAAGTGCCTATTCAAGCGTGCCCCACTTTTAATGGCCCTATCTCTGTCTTCTATTCAGTGGCCGCCACCTACTATGCACCCTAGTGGTCAATTTGTGACATTTCTAGATATGACTTTGTATAAAGACGGTGCAAACTGCCTGCAACACATGCCTTACCGGAAAACTGGGAATCACATGGAAAGAATTCCATGGATATCTTACCATTCCTTTGATGTCAAGAGGGGAACTTTATTGGTGAAATGTCTCAGTTAGCTATGCTTAGTTCGACTTCATGTTTTTTCTGTATCAGCTTCTGTGTCATGTCGACGTTCTGCTTTACCATGTTCGTCACTAATGCACTTTTATTCAAGCATTCATGATGCATTTCACTGTGCTTTTCTGTGCCGTTGATATCCCTGCACACTATCCAGACACCTATAATAACAATAATAAGTGGCCGATAACATGCAAGACTAAGTGTGCAAGTGGGCCTCAGAGTCTCAGCGTGAGCAGCTTCCGACTCGATGTGACAGTCACGACACAGGCACTGTAAGGGCACGGGTGTGGTCAGAGAACTACAAGAATATGGAGGATGAATATTCGGAAAGCTAAGTGCCACAAAAATACGGAGGATGCGATCGCAAATAAGAGGAGAGTCAAGAACTAGGAAGATGTCCGCAGAAGTCGCAGAAGTCACAGTAGTAGAAGTCGCAACAAAAGTCGCAGGGGAAGTGGTAACCGAAGTCACAACAAGAGAAGTGGGAGAAGTCGTAGTTGCAGTTGCAATCGGAGTCGCAGTCGAAGTCGCAATCGCAGTGTTTTTGAAGTCTGAGCTCTGAGGGGAGGAATCAACTTGTTTTGTAGTGAGTACATGGGGCTTTTTATATAGGCTACACTACTTTTGTAGGGCTGTAAATCGGCAAGGTTGGAAGTAGCTATTAGGCCAGGGAGACATAAAGGGAAAATGGGCAATGAATGAAATAAGGAGAATTTGGCTAGAAATGGAAAGTCGGCGCACCAGGTCAGGAGTATGCACACACCGACCCTGATGGGACAAAAGCGAAAAGGTTGGGAAGTGAGTAGGAGGTGAGAAATATAAGGGGAAAACTGGAAACAGCCAAAAAAGGTAGGGATAATCAAGCCTAGGTGAGTCGAGAACATCGGTGAATATCGGGCCATTGCACAGTAGCTTGGCACTGGGTATGTGGGAGGCCGGTGGCCAAAGTGTGAATGTCGAAGGATTGGGCCGGTCGGGCCATGGGGATGTCAGAGAAGTCAAAGTGCCGAGAGGAAAGAGGTGAAGTCGCCGCAAGTCAGAGGACGTCATGCAAGTTGCAGGAGATCAAGAAATGAATGGATTGGTGGCTAGAAGAAATGGGGGTCATATCACCGTATCGCACTATATAGCTGCACCGACATCTTGCGGGAATACCAAGGTTGCTCCTCATATTGGGAACATAGACCTCATCCCGTTCCATGGATGCATGATTCGTGTGGTGCCAGTGGTGCGAGATCTTCCAGCTGGTGGAGGAGGCAGTGGGGGTAGGGGTGGGAAGCCGTACATTGTGGCAAGACATGCATAGCTGTCATGTGCACATGGCATGGCTGTATCGGGCTCTGAGCCCAGAGAGGATGGAGAGGGCATGGAAAGGCACAACACCACAGAGGAGCTGCTGCAGTCACTCTCATTGCTGGGGATGGAAAAGCTGGAAAAGGAGCTGTGTGGGACGGATGGGAGCACTGAAATTTGGATCACCCTCCAGATCCCCCCGACTACACAAACCTGGATCAAATTTGCATTCGTGAGTGTTCTATTTATCCCACTGATTTATAAAGGTTCTCAGTCTGGGTCTGGACCTGAAGACGAAGACGCAGAAATGGCAGGGAGCGGCTCCGCAAACCACTCCACTCCCTCATCCTCGATTCCATGTTCGCTGACCATGTCCATACTTTCCATACCAAACATGCCATGCCAGTCCCTGGAGACACTCAGCTGCAGGTTCAGACTGAGGTTTCGGTGATGTGCCGACGGAGCTGGCTCATGCAACATCGACATAGACATCCCCACAGGGGGAGGTACAAAGTTCTTTGGGAGATCGCTTTGCTTCATGGTGACAATTGTGATTGTCCCATGCCCAGGCCTGCAGTGTGGTAGGGGAAGGCGAACGCGCCCTCGTGGCAGGTAAACTGTGATTTGATCTTGGAACCTTTGCAGCACTCGTGGGATACCTTTTTTCATTGACATCTCCATTCATGTTCTCACTATATAATGGGGTTTCATTTTTCTGCACTTTAGAACTGTGCTGTATGTTGCTTTTGTAGTCTAGATACTGCAACCCCGCAACCACAGTTAACATATACTCCGTCAAGGTCCTGAATAAAACTCCTGCTCTTGACAGATGGAACGTTCACGCATTATGTGAAAGACTTGTCGTCTCTTGGACCAAGGGACAGTCGCACTGTGCTACATTAGAAATCCCACTCCTGAAACTTTGGACTTGAAAGACTTTGCTCTGTGGGTTGCTCTCGTCACCCTGCTATAGGTTAATCATACTCTTATTGTGCCATTATATTATTACTCCCATTGCACTGGTATCTTGTTAATCTTGTTGTTCTGATATGTTATTACTCTCGTTGCTGGGCCTGCATATTAAAGGTCTGTGTTGGCATGCCCAGACAAGTGTTGAGGGAGTCGTCAGTGAAACAAGAGTCTGGCATCACCGCAACACCAAGGATAATGAGGGACAAGGGTCCAGATGCAGCCAACACCACTGAAAGCGATACTGGCAACTTCAAGATGCAACACTCCAACACACCACTGAAAGCGATATGCGTCGACCAAGGAATGAGATGCGAGAGGACAGAGAATGTCAAAATGCAGAATATGTGTCTGCAATTTATTCAAGTTTTCTTTCATGATGATTACTCTGTGTAAGATGCCTGAACTATGAGGGGCTTTGATGCATTGATTTGGAACTCATGTTGACTTGTTGCTAGACATTGACATGAAACTTGAATTTCTTCTTGTCAAGCTTTCTGTAGTCAGAATGAGGCATGGGTTCCACAATGTATCATCCAGTGAAATCACAGTGAAATGCTGTTTATTAGCAGATTTAACATAAATACCACTTGCAATATATACAGCAAATAGTACACATTGGAGGTAATGATACAAGCCTACATGATGCACAAGGTGTGCTTAGGCCAGGTGTAGCATATTTCAGCAGATTTATAGCCTAAGTTTACCAAAATAAAATAAAAAATATTATTTGTACAACATAGTTCCTGGACTCACCATGAAGCACTACGAGATGTGAAATTCATCGGCTGACTGGCATGCACGTTCTGACATTGCTGGGTGTACATCACATGTACACCATCTTTCACTTCTCTTGAAGACCCCCTCAGAGTAAGACATATATGTGTCTTACTGTGGTTGAAAATATGTTACCGCAACATGATCATCCCAAGGACTTGCCAGTGGCAAAGTCACACAAGTTCATTCAGGCCATCAAGAAATCGTGCCTTCTGAGAGTATGAGAAAGTAGCAGTGTCATATCCACAGGCCCTACATATGGTGATGTGTAGTGGAATCCAAGTAGCAGGTGATGGTGCTAAGACATATGATTCATTAAGAGTAATCACTGTACATTCAAACTCAGAATGAAAATAATACATATCTAGCTCCCAGTGATATTTTGCCAGATCCTCATAGGATATGGATGATCGACCAATTTTCAAGAGCTGTTTGGCAGGAATCTGGGCTTTACTAAAAGTGCAGAAAAGGTCTTTCAATGGTTTCATAGCTCTTAGCTGGTCTTTCCACACCCTGGCGCCCTATAGTCCATTCTAAGATGGTGGGTGCTCAGTGCTATTCCACAACTGAAGCTATGTATTTGTCTCTGACCCACTTCCACATGAGACCATACTAATAGTGATTAGCATCCTTGGGTGTAAACATGCTAGTGAGAGGGTGAGAGGTAGAAACCATTCTTCCCATTGATATGCACACGATACACTGATAAGACTCGAACTGGACCAGAACTAAAACCTAATAATAAACAACACACACACAATCTCTGTATGCATGAGGGTCATAGCTCAGATCAGAAGTTATGAGGTATATTGCAAGTGGACCTAATGGCTTCTCATCTTGGTTCTGAACACAAACACGAATGTTAGTGTTGCCATGGCTTAGTCACACCTGTTTCAGCTTTTTAGATATTCTGACATGAGTTTTACAGATAATGACATGATCTTAATTGAAATTAATAGCCAAGATGTATATGTATTTGAATGTAACACCACCATTTGCATAATAATCTTGAATGTATTTAAATTTCAGTTACATTGATAAAAAAGCTGACTACAAAGTCGGACTTTGCAATCGGTTTTTTGGCCATATCTCCATCAATACAAGGTATAACATTTTGATATGTGGCAGGATTATGCGGCTATATATTAGCTACAAAATGAGTGTAAGATCACTATGATATCTGAAAAACTGCACAAGTTATGAGTCATATATCATTTAGGCCTGACTTAGCTGCAGCAACACTAATGAATGTGGATATGAAGGAATGAAGAATGAAACTTAGTTAGGAAACACAAGGATAACTCAGTTCTAATCACAACAGGGTGTGAGACTGAATGCAAGGCTCGCACAAACTCCTCGTGCTTCTCAAAAATGCAGTTTGCAGTACTCGGGGAATGCAGTCACAGTTGCAATGGAAAATGCACTCACAGTGAAGAAGTGCAGTAGGAAAATTTGCAGGATAACTCAGTGTAACACAGTGTGAGACAAGTACAGAATGTGAAGATGATCGTGATGAGTCGCAGTGCAACTGAACTCTAAACTCAAGGGAGAAAACTTGTCTAAATTTAGCAAAGTAGATACAGGGTATTTATTGATGGATCCGAGTCCGAACATGTGAAAATGGCTATGGACGGTGCTTAGAAGCCTGAAGTAGGTATAACCAAAAATGCAAAGAAAAGGGTGATGGTATGATGAGTGAAGGGATACAAATTGGAACATATTGAGGAGGTAGGGGAGGGGCCAAACATGTAGGAGCACATGAAACATGATGACTAGGCCTGCCTCATTTGGAGGGGAAAGGATCATGATACCCTCAGGAGTTGCAGCACAAATCCAATTGCCAGTATGATCTCACCCTAACCATGCAGATGCACCTGAAATGGGCTCAAGTTCATCATGCTATTTCGAAATGATGCCAAAAGGGCCCATTGTGTCGTATAATGCCATCCTTATGCAGATCTGAGCTAATTGGACCATCCAATTATGTTGTCCTGACAGTCTGGGGCTATGTGGTGGGTTTGCAGTCAGTCTGCCATGGTCACGAAGAGAGTCAGAGGGTCACAATCATCACATGGATATCACCGTCCACAACTTATATCCGATCATCTTCAACCATCTTGCATGATGTTAGACTCATCTTCACGTGCACTATCATGCACCAAATTGGATTGGTACTCGAACATGACAATGTGACCATTGATCAGCATGTCTTAAGTCTGGCATCACTAGCATCTCGTACTTATTGGGAAAGGATGTCAATATTCAAGTAATCCTACAAAAGAAGTAATACATAGAATCAGAACTATACTACTTCTTCACATGCAGAGAGGGACATGGTCATTATTAGTGATGTGCCAAAGAAGTTGCTCAAGATAGCTCTCCCCAAAATATAGAATGAACTGATCAGCATAGCCAATATGTACTAATCGGACATCACTCTGAAGTCATCCCAATATTCGAATGTCATGATGAATTTGCCTAGCTCTGATGTCAAGTGCATCAGCAATGGCCCGAGAATGAATGATGAAGTTGTAACAAGTTTCAGCAGAAAGTTCAAAGAAGGACACTATATCAATCGAAATGGCTAGTCAGTAGCTTGCTCAATTAGTCATGATGAGCAAACTACATAGGCAACTGACTGTTGAAATAAATGTATTGCAATATGAATCAAATCTATTCCAATTATAAAATCAATAAGATTTCATTGATATACTTATGGCCAATAATTCTATAACATACCTATTGTAAACACAATTGGCAATGTTAGATGACAGCAAAGTTAAGTACTAGTTACTTATCAAAAGGATTACACAGTATCAATCATATTGGGAATATGTCACATGTTATGACCTATATCTATTAATTTTGAGCAGCAGGGCTATGTACGAATATGGTCAATGTCCATTACATTTCGTTATTATACCCTCATTATTTCATTCATTGTTAATTACTCTCATATTTCATCATGATTCCAAACAGTTCTCTATATGAACATCCTCTCTCTCAAAGTATTCTTATGAAGACACTAATGCATCAAAAGAGGAGACTGTATCAAAAAAAGTGAAAAATCAGAAAGGCATATTGATGAAGAATTAGAAGATAGCCTTTATGCTCCCCCACCCAAGTCAGTAATACAAAAACCTGTGGGAAAAAGAGCATGGCAGAAAAGGGGTTATCAGATTGGTCAGAAGATAGGATTGAAACCATGTCATTGAGACAGCATACTTTTGTGAGTGTCTATGATGAAGAAAATAATGAGAAAGAAACAAGCTGCAAAAGAAAGTACAGAATAATTAGGAACACATCTATACTATGCAAAAACTTATCCCATTCCTCTCTATTTGCACACATTTGCCATTTCTCAGCACATTTTGCCAAATTCATATCATATAATCTGGATTGGATCAGCAATTGGACACTGTGGCAACTGTGGCATGGATAAATAGACCTGTGGCTCCATATTCATGAATATTCTGGAATGGCCTAGCAGAGGAGAAGTTTATAGAACTTTCCAGAAGATTACAGTCTTCAAAAGAAAGATTTTAATCGAAATTTCTACCTTAGAATGTCCTGGAATAATCCAGAAACTTAAGAAAATTTCCAGAATATTCTGGCAGACTTCAGAATAGCATAGTGTCATGGAGAACATCCTAGAAACCTATGGAACCTGAGCAAATTGTCCAGAAGGAGATAGAACTGTGCAAAAAGTGCCAATAGGTTAGAGATACTTCCAGTAACTTCTAAAAGTCATTCATTAGCAGGAAATTTGGTGGATTGGTAAGCATTGGAAGTGGATTGTTAAGCAAGAAGAGGATTATTCAGCCATAAAATAGAATAGAATGGAAGGATTTAGGAGGGTATATAAGGGCAAGCGAAAATCACCCAAAATCATCTATTATATTCTTCCCCCCCACAGATTCCTCCCTTAGTAGCACTCCCTCACAATTTATATTCTTTCTCTTGACTTGAGGCACATCAGAAGTATTGTCTAGGCCCACCTGCTTACTAATCATTGACCTGAATTGTTAACTTGCCAAAGCAAGAGACTTTGAAAGTGCAAGTTCAGGCAAAGGTTGAAGATTATCAGACCTTTGTTAGGACAGAATCCCTATCAGCAAAGGAAGTTACCTAAATTGTCAACTGTCCAGACAAGAAGATTCTGGAAGCACAAGGTTAGGAAAGAAGATCAGAAGTCACTGACTTAGATTGTTAGCTTGCCAAAGCAAGAGACTTTGGAAGCACAAGTTTAGGCAAATTAGTTGTTAACCTTTGTTAGGACAGAAGCCCTGTCGCAAAGGCATCAGGTGAGCAGTGTTAAGAAAGAGTTTGATATTAAGAGTTTGATATTGTTTGGAAAGTTGTCCTGTAAGTGAATTGAGAAGTATAAGTCTCTGAAAAAGAAGTGCAGGAGCATTCCCCATTCACCAGGCGGAATTTATCGTAGTAACAAAGTACTGCACCAAGGTAGTAACTTTGTAGGAAGTTTGTAGTGTACTGACAAAGCAGGCTATTTAAGTTAAGCCTTGCCATTGTTTCTAGTCCCCACAGGTATATTTCAAGTAATTAAACATCATAGGACGATCCACAGAGCATTGTGATTTTTGTGAAAAGTAGAAAGTATGCTTTCACAACTGAACTCGACTGAGCCTCTGTCCAAAAAAGTAGGAAACCCTGTCAAGCTTGGTGCACCCATTGTTTCTAGGTAATAACCCCTCCCTATAAAACAAATATTACTCTCATCAGATAGTTCCTTTCGATTATTTGATAGAAGTAGTAATTGTTTAATACTGATCACTGAAAATTCATGACACCATGCACTTGCCTAGTGATTTTTTCAATCAATTCTTGAAGTTATTCTTCCATATGAAAGTCTTTACTGATTGAGGAGGTGCAGAAATGGTCTCTTATAATGCATACACTCTGAATGTTGTTCTCATTAATATGGACAACTGGGCTGAACATGTTACCCATGGGATTGACATGACTATGGAAGACCAATCCAAAGATTGACTGGGAGATGGGGAGTATGGTCATCCCCGACAAGAATTTTTTGGTCTTTGAGCCATTCCAGAAGCAGTGAATTAAGTCAGAGTTTAAAATCATGTGACAAGGTTGACATCCATATTCAACTGTCATATTGGGCCACAACTTCATCTTGCAATGGAGTGATCTGAACATGCTATGGCTGTCCTGCAATGAAGGCAATGTCTAGCACACTTTGTTGCTATTTTCATGAGTGCTATATTAACAGCTACTGCTGCTATAGTGGAGTCACTCTACATAAAAAAGCCATATCACACCTCTTTCTCACTAGTATTGGCTGGGTTTTGAAACTCATGTCTGGTCATTGCAATCACATTCATTGCGAACTTGGTGTTAGTCATGATGTTTTTACAGCCCTTATCAATATTCTATGTAAAATGGGCCATGAGGATTCCCGGGAAGTACAGTTGGAATAACAGTGTGCCATCTTTGTATATGCATCAATAACTAGGTTATCAGTATGAAGCTGGGTGAATGTTTTCAGCAATCCAATGATACTATATATATCCCAGTAAAAGTTTGCAAGCTATAATAGATTTAAGCTAATAATATTATAGTTACTTTCACAAGATGCTTTTCATCTTTTTCTCACCACCCTTTTACACCAACTACATTGATACTCTCTTGCTGACTCTGATATATAAAACACCAAATATGTATCCTATAAATTGTATAGTCAGTAGCAATGAGATATGGTGCAAATGGGCTCCTGATTTCTCACAGAGGTCCCTTGCACTGAGTTGAGTGACTAGTTATACCCTGCCAGTCACAAGTAAATTGTGTGTCTCTGAAGGTTGGGAAATGAAAACACTACAAAAGAAATGCTTAACAATGTTGTCTCTTTGCTCTATGCATATCATGACTAATGAGGTTTTTTTAATCACAGGGTTTGCAGTAGCAGTGTGTATAACAGTCTACATGTACAGTCACAAGTATCACAGTTGCAGCTTCACAGTGTGAGTAGAGTTAAGTGGGAAGTGGACGTGATCACAAGTGAAGCCAATGATTTTGAACTCTGTACTTGTGGGGGAAACTTGTATCTGGTTTATATCGTACTATACATGAGTTTTTATAAACTACTCTACATATCTGAAATGCACAATGATCCCAACACATTCAGAAAGCTGATCGCAACTACCTCACAGTGAATATATCCTGTGAAATATCTTTAACTAGTAGGGAAAGGGTCAGCTACATGACAGTAACAGTCAGTAATAAAATGCGACACAAGTAGGCTATGAACAATTCAGGGAACAAGAACACATGAAGTATGGTGACTGATCACTAGACCTGCCATGTATAAACATGCACTGCATTGGTATGCGAAAGATGTAAGCATATGCATGGGTAAATGTGCAGCCTTCTCAGAGTGTCTAAAGAAAGCAGGGTACATCATGTTTCAGATGCTGGCTGATATGCATCTAATTACCAAACGGAGGTCTCTAGGGCTACAGTCACAGTTTTGTGACATTACAATCTGACAGCACATTCTTTGTTTATATTTGTATGATGTTGTATGCATACAACCATGTAGCATCTGCTAAGTATGACAAGTTCTACCCCTCTATCATTCTTTTTCTTATTGCACCATGTCTGCTCATCGTAATTTCTGTGTTCAAGAGCACATTGCTACTGCTGTGCAGGATAGTACAGATTTTCATTCACAGGGTCATGTGATTAAGATGACAGTTATTGTGAGTGGCTTTGCATTATTGGAAGTAGTGAATGTCATCACTATCAGACTATCTTTGATTTGTAGGTTGATGATTATGGGGACCATCCCCAGCTGTTGACAATGGAATTTTCTGCACATGGTGTTGTCCATGTGCATTATATTGTCCATTGTGATACTGAGAAAGATAATTCCAAGTGTGATTAAATGGTGTGAGTTGTGATATAATGTTTGAAGATGTGCTTACTATAACTGCAGATTTTTGTGATTTTTATCATCGTGTTCCATGTTCATCCCACCACAGACAGGTTACTTCATTTAGCATGGCCAGGTGAGCATCTTCTTGTAGGAGGGCATCATTGACATGTTTGTACAGTATCTCTTTGTTGAACTCTCGTAACAATCATATTGTGTCCCAACCTGAACTCCTGGATAGAGTGATGCATATAACATTATCATCGGTGCTGCTACTTCTTGTTGGTGATTGATGCTGTTAACAGCTCAAAATAGGAGGAGGTGCTGTCACTCAAGTAAGTCACCAATGTATTCATCCTTGTCAAAGTGATAAGCAAGTCGTTTTGAAAGTACTGCTGAGGTGTTGTAGTTCAAAGCTTGATTTTTGGTGGCATAATTTGTGACGTAGAATGATAGGCTTCTAGGTCATCACCCACAGCATATGGTGCTGGGAACCAGCATGGAGTATGGGATGTGGAGCATGACAAACTTCAGCACAAGTGTCAGCACACAAGTTTCCCATGGTCCTCTGCCTGACACCAACTACTCACCTCATCCATTCCTTCCAGCATTTAAAATCGTGAGCACTCCTACTTATCTTCTCTGATACTATTGCACTGACTGTAATTTGACATAGTCACTCATACCTGCAAGTAGGCCCCCAGCCACTCTATGAGCTGCATACCAAGTTGAAGTGCAAGTCGCAGCCGAGCTCTGAGTCGAGTATCAAGCCTCACAGGTAGTCAGCTACTAGTATGCCTCCAATCTAGGATTAAACTTGATTTGGTAGCTGCACAGGTCATCTCACATATGAACTCGATCTGATTATACAGAATCTTGTCTTTGATCAAACTGTGCTCACCACACTTGCCGCTTCTGCTAGCACAAAACAACGACTCACCTTCCAAGAATATTTGCACACACTAGCATCCCCTTTTCTCCTTGCACATCCAAACTGAGACATCTACTCTGACCTCATCAGCTATGCTGCTCAAAACTGCTGCAGCATTCCTGCTCCTGTGCTTGCAGCACTTGACTACCAAAAGATGGGAAAGTTCCAGCTCAACTTCATGCACTGCAGCCTCGTTACTAAACTCTGCCTCAACAACGACAAATTCAATAATAAAAGGCAGGACAAATATCTTGCAGGAATCAAGATAATCTATCTAGATCACCAACAAGAACCATACTCTCCCCTGGACACATGCATGATGGAGACAACAGCCAACATGAAGCGATGGCAGAACAAAATTCAATCCAACAAACTCCCCGACACATGCATGAAATGACCACTCATACACTTACTCAATCCTCACACAATACAATATACTGTATCCACCAATCACAGTGTCATTATCCATGACAGAGAGTCGAAAAAACTGATCATGATCGTTCTTCGCGACTTTTGTGATAGCAATGCCATCTCCTCCATCAATGATCTTATACAAGAAGGTACCACACTCAAGCGAAACATACGAGTATGCCCACTTTTTCCATTCTCCACCACCAAATACTAATGATAGCACAAACACTCAGAAAGAAGATCCCGAAAAACTCATGCAGATCAGCTACACTGCTAGTTCCTGATCCAGTTCCTGTTTGATTGAGCACAAAACTTGACGAAGAAGCTCACACCAGAGCTAACCAACACTCTCAATTATTGTGAAAGCTCTGCCATCACCATGATGTGGAATATGATGAAATCTACGCTGCCTGATGAAATCATCAGCAACTTCGAAACATTCATGACTTTCAATGAAATTTGTTGCATGGATGGTGGATCAAAGAGTGACTCCATGCACAGCACATACATAATTCTGGTCAGCAATGAAATATTCAAATTCAACAATGTGGAGCTTGCCCCACCAGCAGGGGTTTTTGCGTTCAATTATGCCAGGTAGGTGCTATCCCAGTCATCCATATATATGTGCTGATGACTCATACTAGGCACATGCACTGTGAGCACCAATCACATGCATGGACAACTGGTTACACGGGCGGCCCACTTGCAGGTGGCCACTTTTATGTGGCTATGTATGGATATTATTATTGACAGCACGTCAAACACAGGTGTTGCATGGCAACCCACCATGTATCACAGAACAACATATCAAGAATGTGATCTGTACGATCCCAATCCCACCGTGTTGCAAACTGGTATGTCCTTTGTAATCTCTTTGTGACTTTCTACAGTGTAAAAGAAATACTGCAAGACAAACTGCACCAACGAAGCTGCAGAAAACATCACATGCTCATTGCCAGGCAATTTAGAGGATGATACAGTAGAAGACTCAGACTAGGCAAAAATAAATTGTAGAGTGGAGATGGTAGCTTTTTCCCCACTGAAATGTAACAAATATGATTACCTTGTAGTGAGGTGCCACTGCCCATGTCAGCTAGCCATTCCTCAAATAACAATAGTGGCTGCAACAGAATGACACTTCTGTGATGTGTGACTATGACACATGCCCAAAAAGTTTGTGAGGGTGTGGGAACCTCTAATGATGGATTATTGTTAGGATGCAAAACTGTTCAGTCTGATTGCAATATGTGTGAACCATGAAGATGAGAACTGCACTATTTTTGAACTGCGGGAGCTAGTGTTGCTGCAGCTAAGTCAGGCCTAAATGATATATGACTCATAACTTTGGCAGTTTTTCAGATATCATAGTGATCTTACATTCATTTCATAGCCTATATATAGCCGCATAATACTACTAAATATCAAAATGTTATACATCATATTAATGGAGATATAGCCAAAAAGCCGATTGCAAAGTCCGACTTTTTAGTCAGCTTTTTTACCAATGTAACTGAAATTAAAACATATTAAAGATAATTATGCAAATAGTGACATTACATTCAAATACATATACATCTTAGCTATTAATTTCAATTAAGATCATGTCATTATCTGCAAAATTCATGTCAGAATATCTAAAAAGCTGAAACAGGTGTGACTAAGCCGTGGCAACACTAGCGGGAGCAGTTCTTCATGCCATGTGATAAGTTGATACTACAAATGGGTCCCTCTTTGCAATGATTCTATGTTGCATAATTATAAGTAGTGAAATCGCAAAAATATTAAGGTGCATATCATGTGCATATCAATATGACTTTGCCGACAGCAGATAATCCAGTTTCTCAAGAAATTCATACAAATTCCAAATTCTTCCCATACTTCAAGGACGCCCTTGATGCCATTGACAACAGTCACATTGATCTCTCTCCTCCTTCATATGTATGACCCTTTTTTTGCAATCACAAAGGTGGTGCCTTTCAAAATTGTCTCTTCACATACAGTTTTAATTTTTAGTTCATATATGCACTCACTGGTTGGGAGGGGTCAGCCAGTGATGCACGTGTATATGAGGATGCTCTTGCAAAGGGTTTAAACATTCCTCCAAACTGATATTATCTGGTCGATGCTAGTTGTCCATCATGCATGAAGTTCTTGTTTCCTATCGTGGTGTATAATATTATTTGTTAAAATGGGGCCGTGTTGGTGTTCGGTAAATATTTGTATATATTATTAAATTTATGCTTATACATTAATTTATAGGTCTGCAAACAAAGAAGAATTATTCAATCTTCACCATGCTTCCACTTGTAACGTGATCAAGCATATATTCAGAGTTTTAAAGCAATGTTTTTGAATTTTGCATCTGACTTCAGAATACAATCTGAAAATCCAAGCACAAATTTTTGCTGCTTTATGTGCTCTTCACAACTTCATTTACATCCATGATTGAGAGAATTATACATTTGCAAAGAAAAAGAAAAAACTTGGCTTAGATGGTGATTGGAACAATGAAGACATTTTTCATGGAGATGAGAGCCACTTATGGAGAATGAAGGCAATAATGATGCTAATGCCAGAAGTGATCAAATTATGGAGAATATGTGGGCAGATTATCAGCAAAGATGTTTGGAACAAAACCTTGGTGATGATGAGGATGAGGAGAATGATGAGGAGAATGGTGGGGAGGAGGATGATGAGGATGATGAAATGGATGAATAAAGTTTTCATTTTTTTCTCATTTTAAACACATCAATATGGATCACTTGATATTTCATCTTGTTTCATGCATATATACAAAGCCTCAATCGAATACTTGTACAATGATCAAAACTTATACAACAGTTACAAAAAGAAAGTTAGTTAGTCTCCAACATATAACTTAACCACAACTTCCTAGTCTCAGCATCCTCACACATTAAATAAATCTCTGCAGCTGCAACATTTTTCTGAAAATGAAAGAGCATTGATAACATATCATGACTGGAAAGCTCATCCTTTTGCTCCTGCAAAAGCCTGAAAGCAGTGATTAACACATCTGCCTTGGGATCCACCAGTGAAGAACCCAAGATCTCAAGGAAGTCTGCAAGTCAGTTAACTGAGCCCTGCATCCCCATAAGCACCACTGCTACATTAGGCTTTGAGGGCCAGGATGCAGTGAAACCCGATGAAGACTTGTCAGACTAGACAAATAGTTAGCAAATATACAACTGAAGTAAATGTACAATTATGTATTGCAGGACACTTCTGTCTGGAACCTGGTAAAGTAACACTGATGGGTCACAGACCAGAGTTGGGGTCTAATGGTGCAGGGAGAAGTGACTTTAGTGTTGCTGCAGCTAAGTCAGGCCTAAATGATATATGACTCATAACTTGTGCAAATTTCCAAATATCATAGTGGTCTCAAATTCATTTCGTAGCCTATATATAGTCACATGCACTTGCCAAATATCAAAATGTTATACCTCATATTAATGGAGATATAGCCAAAAAGCCGATTGCAAAGTCTGATTTTTTAGTCAGCTTTATTACCAATGTAACTGAAATTGAAACATATTAAAAATAATTATGCAAATGGTTGTGTTACATTCAAATACATATACATTTTAGCTATTAATTTCAATTAAAATCATGTCATTAGCTGCAAAACTCACATCAGAATATCTAAAAAGCTGAAACAGGTGTGACTAAGCCATGACAACACTAAGACTGCTTACAGGAATTCAACAGATCAACTGAAGCATGTAATGATATATTATATTATGCTGGCAGGTGTTTCGTAAGGTGTGCCGAGTATGGCACTAGACATGGGTATATAATCCTAAGTAGCATTGGTGACATCTGCATAATGCATAAGGCAGGGTGCAGCAAGACCAAATTTGCACGAGCGTGAGAGTTGAGGTGGCTGATGCCACTGCTGAGATTGAACCTCAGCATGTGGTGTGACCCTCTGTGCAACAGACAATTTGTGTCAACATGGATGCAAACTGTGCGATAATTTGTCGTTATCTGATCTTAACTATTGGTAAGCCTGCTTTAATCCTTGCCCAACTTTCCATCCTCATGGCCAGTAAGCCAACCACTGAGAAAGCCCAGTGGAACACATCTCAGACAGGGTCTGAGGCTACCTCTTAGAAGGGGTTTCTGTGTTATGGAAAACCCATCTGAGAGGTACCCTCTAATTGAGGCTTAAGCTCAAAGCCTCAGTAGAGGCATTAAAAACTCTGAATCATAAAATAAATAGATTACTTATGTTTGATACATATAGATTATGAGCTTGGTATCCTATAAAAGTTTCCCCAAACAAACATTTGAGCCTCTGAATGATCCTCAAAAAGGAGCTTCCATATGATCAGAAAAATATATAAAGCTTTGTAGTAGGATTGTAATGTTACTTGATACTAAAAAGAACACAAATTTTAATCTGTACATGCAAGATCTGAGGAGGATAGAGAATATGTTATATGTTGTGAAATATACATATCATTTAGAGTATATTTTGATCTCAGCCACTATATGTTGTTTTTTGTATTTCTCCTTCAATTCTATATATAATCTCTCCATTCAACTTGTATGCTCTTCTAATGGCATGTCCTTTCATATTATATATATATTATGGCCTCAATATGCACTTATGCTCTGTCATTTTCTACATCTTTGAGAGGAGTCCTTTCAGGATTACAATTCTTTTACTGGTCCAATCAGAGTGCACTTGGTATCTTTAAAACACTACATTGAACCTCAATTGAATGAAATTTAAATTAAGACAAAGGGTTCAATTATGCAGATGTCACCAATGCTACTTAGGATTATATACCCATGTCTAGTGCCATATCTGGGCACATCTTACGAAACACCTGCCAGCATAATATATATATCATTACTGCTTCAGTTGATCTGTTGAATTCCTGTAAGCAGTCTTAGTGTTGTCATGGCTTAGTCACACCTGTTTCAGCTTTTTAGATATTCTGATGTGAGTTTTGCAGCTAATGACATGATTTTAATTGAAATTAATAGCTAAAATGTATATGTATTTGAATGTAACACACTTTGCATAATTATTTTTAATATGTTTCAATTTCAGGTACATTGGTAATAAAGCTGACTAAAAAATCAGACTTTGCAATCGGCTTTTTGGCTATATCTCCATTAATATGAGGTATAACATTTTGATATTTGGCAAGTGCATGTGGCTTATATAGGCTACGAAATGAATTTGAGACCACTATGATATTTGGAAATTTGCACAAGTTATGAGTCATATATCATTTAGGCCTGACTTAGCTGCAGCAACACTACAAGTTGATCTGTTGAGTTCCTGTAAGCAGTAAGCATTGCATCAATTGGCATTCCTGGCCACCTGGCAGCATGTATCAGTAACAATCTCTCTGCTGCATCTCACCGGATTCTCCTTTATGATATCACTAATAACTAGCAGATGTCTGTGCCTATGGCACGGCGAGATACCTGCAACATGAATGTTTGCCAGTTACTGGCTTTCAATGTAGTATGAGCCCAAGCGACGTGATGTGACACGACGTGGTGTTACCTTGCGTAAGGGTGTTACTGTGTATAGAAATTTGTCACGTTTTCGTTACACGATGCAGCATGTTTTGTAACCTCACATACATAATTACCATATTTGGTACGTCACACTCTCTCCTTTATATTATAGACTAGCGGATGTCCGTGCCTACGGCACGGCGAGATACCTGCAACGTGAATGTTTGCCAGTTACTGAGCCCAAGCGATGTGATGTGACATGACGTGGTGTTACCTTGTGTAAGGGTGTTACTGTGTATAGAAATTTGTCACGTTTTCGTTACGCGACGCAGCGTGTTTTGTAACCTCGCATACAAAATTACCGTATTTCATATGTCTCTCCTTTATATTATAGATATCCTGAAATACTTATGCATTATGCAGATGTCACCAACACTACTTAGGATTACATACCCTTGTCTAGTGCTGTATCAGAATTACAGAAAATTACAGAAATTTGTTAAATTATATATAGTATAGAAACATATACCTTTATATTTTGTTCATGAAAACTCTGATGGATCGCCAGTGTGCTCAGCTCCGTGAACGATACCACCGGCGCTAACGCGCCTCCACCATGAGCGACGACGAGCACGCCTCCGAGCAACCAACACAACCCAACATACATATATTTTTTACAAACATCCGGTGAATAGCTCAAGAACGTTCATCTTACACCGCCAACACTTCCGAAAGATTCTCAACCAATTTCGTAACCCGCACCGCCTCCAACTCCGCCAACGTCACGTTCTTATCGATAGTCAACGCCTCCGCAATCGACGGAAGTGTCGTCGCCCCATATCCTATATCCATCAGCCACATTCAGCAACAAGCATCGAATGCCCAGCGATAGAAAACTCACCAAGCCACTTCCCCGGCGCAACCGCCAGGTGCCTGTACCACTCACGATCCTTCAGTCCCTCTTCAGAAATGAACCCGCGCTCGAACGCAATCAGCTTCGCGTTCACAGCCTGCACGCGGTTCGCCGCCTTGATGAACTTGTGAATCGGGAAACCCCGCGGCCGGCGCACGTGTAGGATCTTGAGGAGCTTTCGAAGCCACCCTGGGAGCTTGACTTGCGCGCTCTGCATGACTCGCGTCTGTGCGGGAGCTTTTTCAAGAGCTTTCTAAATTTGGCCTCCGCTTTGGCCTTCTCAGCGTCCAGATCCTTGCTCGCAGTTTGCAGATGGGCAATGGAACGGCGCAGCGCGGAGAAGTCCGCGGGTACGAACAGCTCAGACGCGATGCTCTCGACTCTGCATCACGAGGGAGGGGCTATTAGTGGGTGGATTAGCGTGTGAGTGTAGCACGCTCACTTGTCCAGGTAGTAATCCAACTCCAGCGCGTATTGTGTCGTGTTCAGAGGGAGAATTATCGCATCGGCGACACGGAGCGCCACCAATCCCAGATGTTTCGCGACGGCAACCTACGTTTCGGGAGATGAGTGTTTTGCACGATAGGTTCTAATCAATCAACGACATACATGACGATAGAAACCCGGGTCCGCATAGAGTTCCTGCCACTCTGCGAATCATAGACGGAATGATAATGGTATGGCGCATCTGTAGGTGTACCTGAAAAACCTTGGTCCATGCTGGCTACCTGTTGCAACCTTGCGATCAGTTACCTCATTTAGGTTCAGTGTGGATATCGCTTACCCCCAGTCGTTGCAAGAAGGGTGTATAGTCACTCCCGGAACCGAGTGGATAAATGCCAACGTCCGATGCATGTGTTCGCTCCAGTTCATACGATGCCAGGAACTCACTATCAGCAGGGCCGAGGAAAGGCCCCGCGTCTTCTCTGGCATCCCAGAGAGACTTCCCCACAGCAGTGGGATGAGGCACTTCGAGCGCGGCCTGGCGAATGAGGTGGGCCAGCGATGGAGAGGCGCCCGAATGCCAGCGAGAACCAGCAACAGAGACGTCTATGCAGGAAATTAACTCCGCTGCTGACGACAAAGAGGAAGAAGGGGGGGGATACTGACCGACGTTGATATATGCGACAACATGCTGAGATATCCACTCTGGGAAATCTTCCGTCCATCAGTACTTCCAATGAGACCATACTGTAAAGCAATGAGTTTCGAAGTCGCACCCAGCAGGTGGGGGAAAATACCTCTTCAGCATCCCAGCTCGCAAACACCACGTTTCTGAGCGGCCTCCAGCCACTTTTTAGCAGTGCTCCGAAGCCACGGATTACCTCATGGAGAGAGACGGTGCCCGATGTGGGATCAGCAGCTCCCATGACCCATGCTAAACCATACAATATATCAATATCACTTGAAATCACCAACACCGAAACATACCATCGCGATGACAGCCGATGACGACAGTCTCATTCTTGATATGACCAGGTATGGCCGCCATGGTGTTCCAAATCGGAGTGACTTTTGTGTCCACTGGACTATCGTCAGCACCCATGTACGCATACACATAGCATACGAAAAACCCACGCACCATGATTCACCAACCGGACCTTCCTCGCGCTCGTCCGCCCGTCCAATATCTGCGATTCGCCGAGGCCGCCTTGCGCTATCTCCTCGAGCAACCGCTGTGCGTTTGCCCACGAGATCGGCAGGCTCGGAATGTACGGGATATTCTTGCCCTCGGTGCGCGTCGCATTGGGGTACGCCGGTGCACCAGGGGTGGTCGGGTCGCCTGGGTAGATCGACAAGTACTGCACACTGCCACGCTGCACAGAAGTCGGATTCCGCGCCGGTCCCTCAGGGTACGGTGCATAGCCGTTCGAAATCGTCACGCTGCCGTCGTCGCGTGGGTCTGAATAGATGAGTACACCCAACGCACCAAGGTCCTCCGCGCCGCTGACCTATGTTTTGAGTTAGAACCTTGCTATGCACTGCGTGATCTCGCGCATCAAGCGTACCTTCAAACCACGGAAACCTTCACCATAATAGCGCACGAGAACGATCTTGCCCGTGAAGTTCCCATCTGCAGCAAGGATCTCGTCAAAGTCCTCCTTTCGGCCGTAATTGGCGTAGATCAGTTGTCCCTCAACGTCGCCATCGTGACTCAAACCATGAAAGGTGGGCACATAATCTCTATACTTGGCAGCCTCCGGATCAGCGGGATCGCCATCCTCGACGAGATCCGCTGTCCATGTCTCGGTACCATCATCGTTGAGAATGGAAAGGCTGCGATCAAGAGGCGTATTCAGCACGGGGTAGTAGATGTCGATCCATGCCGCGGGCTTGGTCAGTCGGTTTACGCCGAGAGTAGCGCCTCGGGAGGCAGCGCTGCCTGCGGCGAAGATGGGCGCTTCTGAGGGAGGGTGAATCCCAAAGTTCTCCTGAAACACTGCAAGAATATCCTTGGCATCAGAAAAGTCTTCAGTGGATCCAGCAAGGTGCGGGTGAGTAGCATATGTCCGCGAAGTAGCAAGCGCGCTCTCCGGGTCTGGCGTTGAGCTAGAGGCAGTACTGGCTTAAGACACATGCCAAATACGAACAGTCAACTTACAGATACAGCTGTTCTGCCTTCTCTCCCATAATCCTGCCTTTGGAGTGCGCGAATGCATCCAGAGCCCACGATGTTGTGCGAGATAGTTCAGGACGATGAACATGGCCGACGATGGCCCACGTATTCAAGTAGTAGAGTGCACACACTGCAACGAAGTCCATCCTAGGTACCTCGTCCATCGTTTTGGGATCGGAGCCTGGCCATCGTCGACGTCGAGTTTGGTAAGAGGCAGTCGATCGGCGTCTGAGCACTTCATGGTAGCTCGACCTGGTGTTTTGGGCACGATGGTTTACGATGACTCAGATTTAAGCAAAATGAAACGAGGGCAGCGGATGACCGAAAATCAGGACATACCTTTGTCCTATCCGATAGCAAGTAACTTGTCGCCGCTTGCTTGCCGCTACTTGCGCAATCGTGGTTGAATCGAGGTCAGAGTTATCGTTGCTTGCCGAGCCAAACATATGCTTCCCATTCCCATGCCGGATGGTGTGCTCACTAGACTCACAGGCTCAGCCATGTCGTGCGGCGGGCAATTTATAATATTATCGCTCATATATCTTGCTTATCGAGAGCCAGAGTATTATTGAGATACCGGACCTGAACGCTGGACGACGATGGTGAATACGCTCTCCGCGATCGACAGTGCTCAGCTCCGTGATTGTCGGGAACGATACCACCGGCGCTAACGCGTCTCCACCATGAGCGACGACGAGCACGCCTCCGAGCAGCCAACACAACCCCAGCCTCACAACGAAGAGCCTACTGCCTCCACGAGCACAGATGCCACAAGTCCTCCTCCTCAAGAAACCCCGACCGGGCAGAGCTCCTGGACACAGCTCGAGCTTTCCTAAATTCACCGCAAGTCAGACATGAAGACGCGCTCGCCAAAACGGTTTCTCGCCGAGAAGGGGCTCGACGACGCTGAGATAGACAGGCTTCTCCAAGAGCTGGTGCGTGTTGATCCTCTCCAACGTGCACAAGGAATGACGACCCGTGTAGCCTCCACAAGTACCGCACGTCCCTCCGCGCACCTACCCGCAGCCCCCACCCTCCAACCTACCTAATCTCCTTGCAGGCAGCCTGAAGGTCCTCACCTGGGTTGCTGGCAGCTCCGTTACCCTGCTACTCATGTATTTCGTGCGTGCTCGAGCTCGTCCTCCTCCATCCTCACCCACTGAGTCCGCTGCAGAGATTCCTCTACCCCAGGTTAGCCCGATCCTATCACGCTCGGCACGCCCTGCAAACACACCGCAAGAATCTCCTCGAACGGCTCACTAGCTCTCTTGCGAATCTCAAGGACACCCAGACGGCGATGTTCTCCGTCTTACCCCAGCCCGACCCTTCCAGGAAACACTCTATCAGGACTGTCACACCCTCGATGAGCTCGCCGTCGCTAGCGAAGGCAAGCATGACATTCCGCATATAAGCCTGCTACGCTGCGCCATCGAGGACTGTGCGAAGCACAGCCGGAAAGCCACGACGCCGGAGCTGTTCCAAGCGATGGAAGCCAAGCTGCCCTGGCTCAAATCAGACGAGGGCCTGCAATTCGAAGTGCGCTATCTCCTCTATCTTCCTTACCATCTCTTACCTCCACTTCGCACAGGAGGACCTCTGGAGGACACTTTCAACCACCTCGGTCTTCACGCTCATCGAAGACGAGAGCACCCCAGTCTGGAACTACACCGCGCCGCCCCCAACGGTCCCTCCCCTCTCCTCTCCTCGCTCACCAAGCTCCAAGACGCACTCCCACCACGCCCGCGCCCGCAAGCCGCTTCCAGCACACCTTCCAAGCGCTCTCGGACCTCACAGGCTACATTGCAACACAGACGTACGCGCTCCCGACCGCGTTCCGCGCGCCCGGGTCGGGCTCAGCGTCCCGCTCTCCCCCGCGGAGGACGAGGTCCGCCGGGAGATCAGGGCGCTCAAGGGCTCGTACTGAACCGGTATGTAAAATATAGTCTGCGCTTCTTGCTCGCGCTGACGTGCGGTTGGCAGACGGTCTTCATGCCAAAGGCGGTGAGTCCCAGTCCGGAGGCTGCAAGCTCTGTTGCAGCATAGTGTCATAGTGTTCTCAAGGCGGTGTCGGGGGATCAAGTATCCCATCGCACAAGGTATCTTCAGCAAATTAATGTATACCAATATTTTTCATCGTTTCTTTATCCGAGGAATATTTGCCAAACGAATGAACAGCTCCACATGTGACGATGCCTGGCTTGCGATCACAATTACATGGATCCCGGCGCATGGTGATACATACATTAAATCAACGGCGATATGCGTGCCGATACGGCGAAGCCCCGTTCGCAAAGAATACAGTAAACTGGCTGCGTAGTAGGGAGCAGAAGCGAAAGTGTCAACAAAGTGGACTATGATGGTGCGAAGAGCATGTCGGAAAACACAACTACGAATCGTCCATATAAGCAATCCACGGCGGCGGGCTCCTCTCCCCCATAGTAAGAAGAGAATACGGGGAGCGAAATGAATGCTGTGAAGGAAAGCAAGCAAACGTCCACAGCGTATGTAAAACAACGAAAGATGTGGTCGTGGCTGCGCGAAGGGTAATTACAAGGTCACGAGCGTCCTGGTATAGCCTGGTATGTACGGTATACTGGTATGTGCGGTGTGATGGGCACAGCGTCAGGCACGGTCAGTCTAAAATAGCGTACAAGTACAAATACAGTTCGCAGAGCACCCCACGCCCTACAGTCCGCGGGCGGCGGCTCAGCACTGGCCGAGGAACGAATTCCGCGGGAACGGCTGCCCAAAGTCGTTGCGCCAGGTCGTGAGGTTTGGGTCCGTGTACGCCTCGATGAACTGGTTGATATATGCCTGCGTTGGGAACCCCGCGGGATCACACCCGATGTTGCGTGCGTCCGCGGGCTGGTACACGCGCACGTAGTCCACGCGCATATGCACCGGGAACGGGATGTGCGCAAGGTCCACTTGCCCGAAGTTGTATGACATACGAGGTTCATGATGATGTACTGCGGCAGGGTGGGTTGAGCTGGAAGAGGGAGCGTGATGGGACATACGACGCACCATGGGTTCCTGCGGTACTGGCCGCGCCGAGATATCTACTAATGCATCTGCAGCCATCCCGCGACATTCAACGTCCACGAAACCTCGTTGTTGGAGATCCATGTAATATACTATCCCAAAATTCTTCCGTCAAGCTCTTCGATTCAATGCAAAATTGTACTCACGGCATTGTCGAACCCAGGCTGATACTCATACGCGTATATTGAATAGCACCCTGCATCGTACTCATAGCAATTCTGGTCCGTGGACGTAACCACCGAGGTCGCCTGCTGCAGGACGCCCCCAATGTACGAATTCTGCATCGATATCGACGTGTTCGGGATCACCTCGTTCGCGCTCGTGTTTAGCCATATATACCCGTGGTTGAACGGCTGCACAGACCGAAATTAGCCACATATATGCACATAAATGAGCGCACACACCGCCCACTGCGCGGACTGCGACACCTGCGCGGTTAACGGCGTGCCGGTGATCTGCGCCTCGAAGATGTCGATCTCGGGCGCAGACCGCCCGACGTACGTCCCGTCGCTGTGCTTCGGGCCCGGATGGCTCTCACCGTCACACGTGCAGCGCGAGAGCTTCTGCCCGGGGAGGAATGATAGCACGCCGCCATTCCCCGGATCGCCATTTATTGTCGCCGCCACTGGCTGTCCATTCACGGTTTGGTTCGCAAACTGTGCCGACGTCGCATTGCATCGTACGTGTACGGCCACTTTGTGAGGGAGGTAATGAAGACATAGGGTGGGAGTGAATAGAGGATGATAAATGACAGGGAAGTGAGAGCGCACCATGCCCTCGAGTGACGCCCCGTAGCCTGCTCTCCGAGGTTGCCCATCGTCCACATGGCGGGCCACAAGCCGACGATGTTGTTCACGCCGGGTAAAGAAACATTCGTCTCGACATACCCACCAGTAAAGCAGAACTTATTCCACGACGACATCATGCCTGCGTGATATTCGATCCGCCTCAGCGCATTGACCCTCCATATTCGGATTAGACGCACCACCCTGATAATTGAGGCCATGGGTCTCTTTCTGCTCGAGCGTAATGACGAGGCTCCCGTCCTGGGTTGTGATCGCGGCGGGGTCGTACCACTCCAGATTGTTCGTCTCCCAGTAGTGTAAGTCCACCGCTTCCCAATATGGGTCGTCTCCCGGGTAGAACGTCCTACCATCGACGTTGAACTCATCTGAAAAGACGAGCTCAAATTCCGAACCGTCCTGCCATGACGTTTTTGTATATGCAGATCTAGGCGTGTCGGCGTCAATAAGTCCGCGGTTTCCGGGAATCGTGGGGACCTATGAGACGTGAATAGAAGGTATGTGGACGTGAGCCGAGTGGCATTACCTGCCCCGACGCATTGATTCCGCCGAGGTTGAATGCGCCCAATGTTGACAACGGTGGCGCTGTAAAGTGCGTGATGAGAGGGTATCCGGCACTGGGAAGACGCGTCAGTTCTTGCGTATGACAGAAGCATAGGCGGAAATATTGTGCTGCGCGGCAGCAATGCGCGATGTCGTGGAAGTTATGCGCAGTCAGTGTTATATTCATGATACCCGAGTATGTGTCACCATGGCTATAAGCGTACAATGGCCGGAGGAAGTACACAATACTGCGCGTAGCGCCACGGCGCGAGATCGTTGTACCGGGACGCTGTTCGGCTCCAAAAGTGCACGAGCTGCACGACGCAAAAAATAATGGGTACTCACAAAAGCGTCAGGAGAGCAACAATGAGAACAACGAGGGAGCCGAGGTTGGTGATGCCCCTCCAGGAAAACACGTGTCCGTCGCGTTCAACGAGATTGCCCTTGCCCACGAAGTCTGGTTCGTGAATGTCATCGTCGGGCTCCTTGAGCTCCCGCGAGAGGTTGGAACCCCATGAGTGGGGGTCTGCGGGCAAATAATACTGTGTTATATACGGGGTTAGATGGGCACAGAAGGGGAAAGCGGGTGTGGGACTAACCTCGTCACCAAGGGATAGTGGGCGTCCTGCGCCGAGGTAAGGAGAGTCTGCCTGCATGGAAGGATGTGATGAGCAGGAAGGAGAACAAGAGAAAAGGACATACCGCTGATAATGACGGGCTGCTGGTGAAGCTGTTGATGCGGTTGAGGGAAGAGATGGTGCTCAATGGGGGAGAGCGGTCAGCGAGGAGGTTTGTGGTGGAAGTGACGGTACTAGGTAAAGAGGGAGATGGGCCGAAGAAACGCTGACGGTGGTGGTCGGAGAAAGAGATGGGCTGGGACATGCCAGACATGGGGGGAGAGGAAAGGTGGGCCAGTATAAGGCGGAGTCGAGAGGACTGGAAGGGAAGATGGAGCGGGGCTCGGAAGGTGAGGCCTCGGAGGACGATGGCTGCGGTGCCGCATCGCTGAAAATGTTCCTGGAAATCCTGCAAGGGAAGATTTAATCTTGGAAATTAATCTTGGAACAATCTAGGGAACTGCCCCCAATTGGCCCGACGCCAGCTTGACGGTCGCTGACGGACTTCGACATGGACGCCGCTCCTCGCCACCACTCTCGGATAACGTCATCATCACCTCGTTCACATCCCTTCACTCCCCTTCACACCCTCTGTGGCTTGTTTTAGCCTCTCTTTTTCGCCGAGTCTGGCAGAGTCTGGCACTCGTCCTCTCGCCGTGATCACCGCCGGCAATATCCTCTGGAAACACCTCGCTGTTGTTTTACGTGACATTACGTGGATGCATATGTCAGCTTCTATTCTTCACAGTTGTTCGCGTCCCTTGTCATCTTGAATCAAGGCCAGTGCGGCCTGCGCTTGATTGTTGCGACGTGTTGCGACCAAAACATGACCCGATCCTGTTCACCATCTCGATCACCGAGATCACAAATATTGTCAGACCCGGCACAAGGCGCGCGTCTTCAAATTCATCTCTCCTCTTTAATTATTACCATACCGATCTAACACGCAAGCTCAGCGCAAGTACCATTCGAGACAACCACCCTGATACCATGCAGGTGAATCCCCTCAGTTCGAAACATTAAATTTTACGCGTTTTTTGTTATTGGGCGGTTGCTTTTGATCAGGTATAATACACCTTCAAGCCGTTGCTATGTACGCATCCATGGATCGCGGCAAACTTTGCATGAATGGGGATAGCATTTCTCCGTGCTCCCCGGTCTATGCTCGTCTAATCCAGCTTTGTTCGTCTTCTTACAATTCATCGTACATTTGAACCTATCTCGCTATCCGCCGCTGTTCGGGGGCGGAACATATGGCTACCATCAGCTTCCGCCGGACCACTTGATCGTCTCCGTCTGTGCGCCTGAGCACTAACCTAGGCTCGGCGTTGCAACCCATCTTCCCCGTCCTAGAGATGAATTCGCCGTACATCGGTGCCTTGGCATTGCGGACCTCGCAAATCATGGTAATAAGCTCTCTGCATACACGCCAGACACACTGACATAGCGCAAAAGCGGTATTCTCGAGTACTTTAAAGACACGATGTCACGTCTCGACAGGCTTCGATGCCTTTGCAGGCGCGGTAGAGTTCGTCAAAGATATGCTGTAGCTTCATGCGCACGGCCCGAATATCAGTATATTAGTCGCGGACCGCACCATCTACCACTGAATGCGCAGCACGCGATACAGTCCTGCCGCACAGCTGATTGACCGCAGCTTGATCGACTCTCAGTATAGAGCAGTCTTTGTCGCACGATACTCGCGGACCTCATGGTGAACGCGGCACCGTATGTATATACACGAAGCCTGCAATGCACAACGAATATCTTCTCGGACCCGCACCGCTCTATACCGCCTCCGGGCCCAGCGGCTTCGTGCCCGGATCCCATGCCCGCCCCTGCATGGCATTGGCGTCGGCGACTGTAGCGCTTGTGACCTGTGTGTTGATGCGAATCGCGGACGTGAGTATCGGGATGGGCGTGGTCCGGTCCGCATCGCACGGGTCGAGCAGCTGCCACTGCGTGTTGAGCGTGCCGAGGAGCGAGTTGATATAGACTTCATGAGGAGGGGTTGTGTTATGCCGGCTCACAGAGTGTGAGGAGGAGCGGCTTACATTTATTAAGAATAAGGTAGATGGCGGTGAAGCCGAGCGAGGCTGGGAAGAGGGCGACCTGTTGGATGGTGTCAGCCGGATGCGGCGTGTGGTAGCGACGGCTTACGATGGTGATGCTCAAGACCACAAATAATCTGGAACTGTAATTTTAGCTTCATGAGATAAATGGAAGATTCATGAGACTCACGTTGTTAATATCCCAGTGTTGATGCTGTACATTATAAGCGTTTCAACAACCGAGTCAAAGCTACTTGGATGAGACTCGTGCCGCAGACGTCGATATTTAACACCATACCGTTTAATACCGGTGCGCAGCCGACCGAGGAGGACGATCATGGAGGCCGCTATAATAGAATCAACCGCTACCTCGGTTCCGTAGCCGGAATAAAATGTCCACTATTTAGTGCAAGAAGGAGGATCAACATGATGTACATTTGGCAGCAGGAGACATACTGCGAGTTTCCGAGCATCAACCCAGGATACGAAGACAACCCTGGAATAGAGGTATTCAGGAATTTTTTATCATTATAGGTGGTGTGGTGCGTGCTTACTCATGGCGTCCAAAAACTAATAAATAATCTGTGAGAATATATCGACGAATTAACATGCTCTCTCACCTATTCCTGTTGCTGCAATTTCGTGCGACGTTCAGCATCAAATATGGACACGAGAGAAAGGTGACAAACCCATGACGAATAGCGACAATAAAACCTGGAATGGAATGTGCGATAAGTTGACATGATTTGCATATTATCTATCTGCTGAGCACTAACCACAACTATCGGTATAATGCGATAGCCGCCGCTCACTGTTACTCTAATGAGCAAATACTGTGAACTTTCAATCGATGATCGATCAACGTACGCTTCCATATTCGATGCGCAAATACACTGTGTGATATTCGTGATGCTGTGAGAAAAGCAATATCACAGCGCATTAACGTACCATCGGACAAGCAGACTACTGGTCTCCTGTCAACCATATCAAAGTTTACCACAGAGAAAGTAATTCTCGACGTGGATACGAACGGTCAATAAAATCAAAGCCTGGGCGTAGGTGACATGTTAGACGTCAGAATGCGGATGTGCATGAGTAAATCTCACAGCAAAAGACCTGTTCAGATGTGCTAAGTCAAATATTGAGCGGACCAAAAGCTAACCGACTGACCATAAAGGTGTTTGCAGGCCCAATGGATTCCCATGTAACAACACCACATACGTGTATAGGGCGTGGGAGGTTACGATAATATGTGCTGCATCAAGTATCCTTTACAGCATAGGTATGTAAAGTCAGCTCAGCCTGGTACTGAAAGTCCATGCCTCCAACCATAACATAATAACCTGTAAGTATGATTAGGCGCTGAAACAATCGAAGCTCACGCGACGCGATACTTACGACACCTTTGAGCGTTGTCATGCCGCGTTCCGATTTGCGGAAATATAAGACTAGTTGTGCTGTCGTAGCAGCACACAGACTGAAGAGGAATGAGAATGAAAAGGGATAACGTTGTTGAGATGAGATGCACGAGCTCACGACCACGTCATAATATAACCAATCAGGAGAGCACCGATTGTTCCATCAAAACTCATACCGGCATCTTCAGGAGGCCTACGTCCCATCCGCCAATACTGGTCACCCATCAAGAGAGGGCTCTTCTGTGGGTATGGCCAAGGACACATTGTCCAGTATCCGCAGAGCTTGGCAAGTCGGTCGAAGGCTGTAGAACATGCAGAAGTAGCGAGCGAGACGCCAGGGTAATATTGCACTAATTGGTGTTCTAGCGTCTTGTCCCAGTAACGCCAAGTCAGAGACAGAGACGATAGCAACACTGGGGACAACACAAAGGTGCCGGACGACGAGGTAAGAAGCAGCCATTGGTCGTACGTGTTCGTAATGTCACACGGTTTGGGACTGCTGACCACTGCGGACCATGGCCGCCATAGTACCCCGCACTCGCAGGCTAGTCGCGCCCGCAGTGTCGGAAGAATTACATATGCGCGTTGGACGACACGGCCATCGACGGACAGAATTGCATGCCGAAGGACACTAGGAGCGTATCATGATGTCATTCTCCTTGCTAGAGCCACCCCCGGCAGCGGGGAGATACAAGTACGTTGAGGACGACCATCCCATCATCCTACCACCTGACATTCGGTCAACATGGATCCAGAGAACAAGCCCAAAGGCCCTTCCCCTCACTACTCGCTCTACCAGCGCGACATATTCAAACAGGGAGGCAAGTCCGGCACCCGTATGTCTCTTTTTCCTTCCCATATTCCTCCACTCACCGTACGCGTATTTCGACAGTGCCGAGCTTCTCTGTTCATGCGGATGAGCTGCAAGAATCTATCAAAAAGAAATTGAATGATCGCGGCTACTTCTATGCCAACTCTAATGCAGGCCTTGGATGGACCGACAGAGCCAACAGGCGAGTGTTAGTGTGAATTGGCTTTTCGCACAAATACTGAACAGTCTTATAGAGAGGCGTTTTACCGCTGGCGTATCATCCCTCGCACACTGGTCGATACGAACACCCGCGACCTAACTAGTAAGTACTCTTCTCTCTCTCGGTAACTCTTTCTCTCACTATGTTCGTAGCTACCATCTTCGGACACCGTATTCCCGTCCCAATCATGTTCGCTCCAATAGGCATCAATAAGCTGTACACTCCTCTCGGAGAACTCGTCCCTGCGCGCGTCGCTGGAGAACTCGGCATGCCCGTCAGTAACTTTCCATCCATCGTCACCAATTTGAGTGTGCTGAAATGCGCACTGAAATACACAACCAGTATTGCCTTTCCACTGCAGGCTCCCAGTCTATCGAGGACGTCGCTCGCGCCAACGATGAGGGCGCTTCCGAGCGCAACGAGAGCAATAGCGTCCACAAATATGATGGTGCGTTTCAGCACGCCCGCCGACAACGATGATTCCCTTTGATAATATGATTTGATGTCAAAGGTCCGAACGGAGGGAACGCGAAGAGCCCGCGGTTTTATCAACTGTACATGGGACACGATGATGAGATTGTATTTCCTTTCGCACTTAACGTATCATCGAATCACGCTCACCTGAGACTGCATCACAGACGCTCTCGCTGCTAAACCGCGCATGGAAGTCCAGTTTCGACGTGCTCATGCTCACCACCGACACCTGGCAGCTCGGCTGGCGCCCTACTGATATCAACATCGCCAACTACACGTAACGTCTCTCCCGTCTGGTGTTCCCATTTCACTACCGCCGCTAATTCCCGTTATGCAGCTTCTATTATCCAGGCACAGTGAGTCTTTCCTTCATATATGCGCATGTTACGTACGCGATACGGTGCTTTAGGTCGGAAATGAGATCGGCGCATCCGACCCCGTGTTCATGCGCAAGCACCGCGCGGAGCTTGCGCGCGACCCGGGCAAGTGGATCGATCATAGCGTCTGGCACGGCAAGGCGCATACCTGGGAGAAGGTCAAGTGGCTCATCGGCGAGGTATCGTCCACATCCGTCGTGCCCGCCACATCGACTGACTTATCGCGTCTAGTGGAAGCGGATCTCGAACGGACGCCCGTTCGTCCTGAAAGGCATACAGTGCGCGGCGGACGCCCGCGCCGCGCTCGACGCGGGGTGCACGGGCATCGTCGTGACAAACCATGCGGGGCGCCAGGTCGACGGCGCGGTCGGGAGCCTCGAGGTGCTCCCCGAGATCGTCGACGCTGTCGGCGACAGTGCGTAGCCTCCCTCTTCCCCGAGCCGCAGCTAAGCCCGCGTGTGCGGCAGAGATGACGGTGATTTTCGACTCGGGCGTGCGCACGGGCGCGGACGTGTTCAAGGCACTCGCGCTCGGCGCGCACGCGGTCATGATCGGACGGCTGTATGTGTGGGGCATGGCGCATGAGGGCGTGCACGGGTGCCGGCACGTCGTCAAGAGTCTCCTCGCAGTGAGCGTATCCGTTCTCTCTTCGGCAGGCTATGTCTGAGTGCGGTGCGGCAGGATCTGGACATATTAATGACGGTCGCGGGATACCGCTCGATCGAGCAGGACATGTTTCGCAACAAGGAAGCCGTGAGGTATAATCCGAGCGGGGTGCCGCCGCGGGGCGAGCATGCGCGGTTGTGAGGCGGCGCATATATTCAGCGTGTAATCGAAGCGCAAGTTCGCGCATGCGATGGGCTATTCTGAGCATGTACAATTTATAGTTTCGGAGTGTAAGAATATTATGCTGCGCACCAGGAGAAGCCAGCGTGAACAGCTCCAAAAATACGAGTTCAAAAGACCCCGTGCTACATCATACATTGGATTTAGCCCCGGCAGCGCTATCCATAGCAGTCCAATCGGGGGCAGTAAAGATGATATCGTCCGAACGCTCTCCCAGACGCGCCGCAACTGACGGGAGACTGTTGCCCAAGCCCGCTCCCACTCCACCTGCCGGCGACACCATGGATTCATTTGGCGCAACACACTGTGACAATGCTATGAATCAGCATCCTCACACGCGAGAGCCACAGTGAGACCCTACTCACCTCGCGCACAGTGGGCGGGGCGGGCGCCTGCGCGTCCCATTGGCAGTCGCTGAGCGAGTGGCGCCCGAGGTCGTTCGAGTGCAGGCGCTCGCGGAGCTGCGTGCGCTTGTTGAGCGTGCGCAGGAGGCCGAGCGTGTACACCTTCGCGGTGATGATAATGAAGAATAGGTCGAGGTGCCGGATCTCCGACGACTGTGCGCGCGGTCGGGGTCAGCGGACACGTAAGGAGCAGGAGGGGCGCACGTCGATGCCGCTGTAGAGCACGCCGGAGACAACCATGCACGCGGCAGGGAGCGCGGCGGACTCCCAGGTGATGCTGATGATGTGCTTGAGCGTCTTGTCGAGGTAGTTGAGCCCCGTCTTCGTGCGCCAGAGCGAGGCGGATACTACGGGCGGTTTGCATGAGGAGTGCTGGGACGTGGGGGTGGACTTACGGATGGAGGTGACGGAGAGCGCGAGAACGAGAGATCCATATACCCAGCAGGGAAATGCCCAGGAGCTCGCGCGGAGCGGCTTACGGAGCCAGCACTGATGAGTACACAGTGATGGAAAGCATCTGAATGATCGACTCACGTCTGCGTTGCCTAGCCAGTAAATCTGGCGATTCTGACGGTCTGTGGATATTGTGTAATGATATGGGGGACAAAGGGACTCCGTACTCACAAGATAGATGTTTGCCATGCATGTGGTAACAGCCAAGGAGGTGAGGAAAGCGAGCACCCATATGTTCTTTTGGCTAAACTGTGAATGTTCAACACTGAGTGAAACATATACATATGGAAACTGAATAGATACGGCATACTTTGTAGCATCTTCGGATAAGGAATACTTCACATAGGGTGCAAATGAGCCCATTTAGTAAGAACTCCGTGCAATGCAAGGGAAGTAGTCCACTATAAACCGAACGTTCAAAATTGTCAATTATACCATCACGCGAGTGACTCACCCAATGTCTGCCAATGACAGTTTCTAACCAAGCCTTGTAGGTCTCCAGCGCCGTTTGCAATCTGTATCAGATGTCAAACGTGCACAATAATGAGAATTGCAAATACTGACAGCGAAGAGATTAAGAGAGCCGCCACATATACACGCAGTGCCAGAGGATCATCCCGATATCGTTTGAAAATTTGATGCACTATGCATTAGAATTTATATCGATCGGTATAACCGTGAAGTTGAGGACTATACCTGAGAGAATAACCCTGCTCCGAAGTTAAGTCACAGATCATACTAAAGCGCTGTACTTGCCTTGACATAAGTACTGGATGAAACCTTGGATTAAGATTGGTCCCGCTGTAGCTGAATCTGGTCTGTCAGTAGTAGCCATACTCAGCTTACTTGGTAGTGCGAAAGAACAAGCCTTGGTGCTCAGTATGTCAGCCGCCCTAAGAGTGATAAGTTGACACTCTATTGTTGGCCCCCAGTCAAAATACAAATCCAGTAACCATGATCCAAGTATGTTGTGTGCGTTGCCTTCTAGGCACTGTTTGAGGGCAAGAATCTATATTAAATATCAACTAGTATCGTACGACAGAGCCACCAAAGAACAAGGCTTGAGTGAGAAGGTATTATCATTTCGCATTTTCCGATCTGTGCTGGGCGGCTTTCTGCTTTAAGATCTCCCATCCCTTTGGATGTACGCGCTCGCAATGGTCGGCAAGGATGTCCTGACTTGCGTCCACAAAGGGTGTCGGAGGTTCCTTCGTATGACCAGCCTGAAATCGAGATCTGTGCGCGAGTAGGCAAAGGTGAAATTCGGCCCCTCTGAGAACGCAATGAAGACTTGCCTGCACATGCGGCACCAGCGTCTTGCTTCGTCCTCGTCATCTTCCTCAAAGTTAGCTTCAATACAGTCATCCAACAGTGTAGATGGCTCAGTATCAGACGATGGTATCGGGTTCTCTTCCGGCGCAGGCGTCTGAGGCGCCGGAGTGCTCGTATACGAGATTGACCCATTCCGCGGCAACGGTGATACCTGCGCGGTGATGGCCGTCTCTTGGATATCGGCCTGAGGTTGAGCAGCCCCATCTATGCGGCGCCTCTTTCTCGCTGTGAGGTCGTCCGACGCCGTCCCGTCTTCTAAGGTTAGATCGATGACGACGGAGGTGGGCGTGCGGACGACAGAGCTGGATGATGGAGTCGACCTGTGGCTCCCGCCTGCAGAATGCAAAGGCAGCTGAGTTGACCTCAGCGGAGCTCCTGAGGTCGACGCGGGGGTCATCGGTGTATGAGGTATGCTTGGTGCGGGACTGCGCACTGCGCCTGTTGAAGAACGTCTTTGAGGGATGATGGAAGGGGTAGAGGTGTTTATGGGAGTGATTGAAGAAAGTCTGCGGTGCGCATTGCGCGATCCCGCTGAGATCGAATGTCTGGAGATGGATGCCATTGGGCTGGGAGGCTGCACATGAACGGGACTCGGTTGTGCTGTGCGTTGGGTAGGCATGCCTGACTGCGAAATGGACTGGTGCGACTCGTCAGGTCGATGCTTATGCAGGCAGAGCGATGAACGAACCAAAGTAGAAAACATATCATTGACGTTACTCTTAACACCTGCAGAGGCAGACTGTTGCTTCGTGAGTGTGGCATCGACAATGTAAGATGTTGAGATCTACCATTTGACTGGTGTTCTGTTGGGGTTGGAGGACCGTCCCAGGATACGTGGGGAGACCGTTGTTATACGGGAGCGCAACTTCGCCAATTTGCGATTGCTATAATTTGGATATATGCTAGTCAATGGAGGAACTCGTGAATGAACTGCATCGCGACATTACGGCTGGATATGCATTGATGTTAGCTAGGTGGTGAAACTTGAGCCGTTCATGAATATAGCGTAGAGATACGATATCTTACGTTGCATCATTAGAGGTTGTGGTATCGATGTACTAGGAAGGGCTTGCTGGCGTAAAGACTGCTGATTTCTGGAGTCGGGCGGATAACTACGTAATCTTATTTCATGTCGTAGGCGATTAATCTCCTCCAGTCTGATATGTAGAGACCCTGCAGCACATCGTTCAGAGGCAAATGGAATAACTCACGCTCTCCGATGCTTCGCGAGCAGATCGTCACGGTCTACCGATAGTACGCGAACATGTTCATGCAACTCCGCCATAGCACGCGCCTGCTGATTTGGAGGAGCGCAGAGTAAGTCGAGGCGCTGGTTTGACACTGCGAGATATTTTGCCAGTGTACGATTGTCTATGAAAAGTCTCTCGTTGTCCTTTGTTAACTGCTCATTCCACCGCTTGAGCTCATAAAATTCTTCAAGCATCCCTGGATAGTAGCCTGCTTCTTGCATGCACGCATTCTGCGCCTTTGCTAGGGATGCAAGTATCTGGCGTTTGAAGTCTTCTCCACTGTCGTAAAAGTCGCCCAAGGGTCGTCAGATTTATAATCACGTTCAATGCGTATATTGTACTCACTCGTCGGCAATGGTCGGCTCATTTGTGACAGGATTGGTTGCGGGATCCAGGCTCATGTTCCTCTAGATCAGCTAACATACAATGCGGCTTGCAATGAAGAGGTGATGGTGCACGACGAAAAGAAGTCAGCGCAGCGGGCAATATATTGGCACGACGCCGCGTCGCGAATGCATACGCGACCCTGAGGACGATCGTCGGACCCCCGGCACCGTGCTAGACGGTGCGCACGCGACGGTCGGCGCCTTCCACTGCTGTGGCGGTCGTCAAGTGGTTGAGAAATGAAATAACTTGTCCTACGGTGTTGCTCGCTGAGACTCGATAGAGTTGATGATTTAAAAACAAAAGCACAAAGTCTCTGATGCATTGGAGGAATGGTCGAAAACAGTCAAATAAGGCATTTCCCTTCTTATTTCGAAGGAACTCACGTGCTGATCGATCGCTATGCATAGAATATTGTGAAATGAATGGCATACAACAGATGAATGACTGTAGAGCAAGTGAAGACGTCCGGAAAACAAAGTAAGGCGGCGTAGAAATATTAATGAGCTCGAATGGATACAGTCCATAAATTCGAACCTAGATATTGTCCCTGGCAACACACTCCTCCACCCACTGTATATCATTACTGAGATCCTCGGGTATTTGCATCGAAACGAACTTGGATATCACTATAGTGCTTGACCATCCCAGAGACGCATGCGGAGTCGGATGAACCCTAAGAAAGAGAGGATAGTGTCCCTCATGCGACCTCACCCGATGCCACGACAGAGTCGTACGCCGGGGCGGGCTGATACGGAGGTGGGGGAGCACGAGTGCGCGGACGTCTTTGCTCAATTTGTTGCCGCTCAATTTCTTCCATCTCCCGCTCCAATTGATGCCTGCTCAACAGACTCGCTATGCGATCACGCGAAGGGGTCCGATTCCAGCTGTACCCGCACCGCAGCAGTCCCAGGATGATCCCGATCCCCGCAACACCCGCAAGCACCTCGAACACTATCGCTATGGTGGATTGACGATGACGGGTTCCGGAAGGGCGCGACTGGGGCGTCGCAAAGCCTGGAGTCGATGAGGGTGGGGGAGGAATGGAATGGTGAGTGATGAATGGCTGTGTGAATGTGTCTGATCTGGTAGACGAAAAAGAAATATGTTGGGGAGTGATGGGATGGGTGGGTATCGTGGTCGCCGCCGCCGTCGTCCTCTGCAAGGCGGTCTGCGTCGCGTCGTCTGAGCCGTCATCCTTGTCGCCAACATCCATCGCGTATTTACTGGTGAAGGTAACACTCTCAGACGATCCTGAGGACGAAACATCTGTAGCCTGAGCGGACGTGGACCTAGACAGCGTTAGGGAACACCAAGTGCGACATCAGCCAAGGCTACTCACTGGCGCGATATCAGGAAGTATAAGAAGCATAAGAGAAAGATCGGCCAACGCATGTGCGAAGAGCACGGTGCAGAAGGCCGCAACGAATGACGAGCACGAACAACTAGACAACGTCGGTGGATAGGGGGCCCAATTCTGTTTCATTCATGGCATGGAAGAACGAGGAAGGGAGGAACAACGAAGCTCTCGTTGCCGCAGCTGGAAGCCATATGAAATGCCCGTGGCGTAAAAATAGGCGAAGCGTCTGCGCAGACGTCGACGTCGGCTAGCGCTTCACGCTCGGGCACCCTCCGGTTGGTGGCTATGCTATTTTCGTTGGCCATGGTTCTCTACATGCGCAGACCATAGTTACTCGTCTCTCGCAAACTCAGGTCATCAGTCCGAAGTCAGTGTTGGCAACGGCGCGTTGTATACTGCGCACGAGCGCACTGGAAATATTATTCTAATGATCCAGATTTACTCTGAACAGCGATAAGTACTATAGCCGAATGGGATGCGCAGTCATGCTTTCCGCCAAGACATGTTCACGAGTACTCCCAATCAACCGTCCAGTGTTCTTGCCAAGGGATTTGTAACGTTGACATGCACATCGCAGAATATCTTCTCGTGCTCAGTATTCGACCAGCTGTTGCAATATTGCAATTTCTGAGGAATCTATCCAGTTATAACGCATATCCACGGTGCGAGAATATCCAAGTTTTAGTAGGATCATGCTCCGACGGTGTGCCGGTCCAACTTCTATCAAAAGTGCAGCATCAGCGTTGAACTTGGGCTACGCCGACATCGGACTGTTGAAATGATGCTCATCATTCTCGATGAACTCAACGTCGCGTTTCACGGTTCTCGAGGAGTCTTACCTGCCAACACTGCGGTCTGTGCGTTAACGATGCGCTGGGCACAGCACTCGATGATTTGCTATTAATTCATGTTCTCACAAGTGATACATGTGGTGAGAGCTTAAGCTACCTATAGCCACATTTGCCACTGGTCCAGCACATCCGTGTCCACGAATCTTCTCTGCCGCCGCATGTATACCCATAAGACACTTCGTGTTCTACCTGCAGCACCTTTCCTTTGCTTTGTGAGCCGACCAGAGTCTGCTACGTACAGATCTAGAATATCGGAGTCATCACGCGGATGATTGCGATGACTTACGTGAGAGTGATGCGTGATATGTCGGGAGTCCCAGTTATCCCGAACCCGGTTATGTTCTTGCCAAACGCCAGTCCGCACTCCATTCATAAAAGTGTCCGCAGGAGAGGCTCCGCTCTTTCAATCGTTTAGAACTGTTTCGTAGCATGCCTGCTGTATACCATGACCACACCAGCCTCGAGGATGGCCTTTCCGACCTCGCGCTGCTCGACATGCTAACTGCGCCTACCCCGCCTGTCCATCTTGCGAAACGAGCTTTCCAAAGGCGGGACTCTGAGCTCGATCCGCTCCTCATCGCAGCAGCGTTTGCTTCGGGCCCACACGTTACCCGAAACCACTACGCACATGACTTCTTTCCTGCCGTGGGTGACTTCCGCGCAGAGGGAGCATACGACTGGTCAAAGTGGCAGCCGGAGGACCCTCGCGCACGGCAGGAGCGGAAGCCCCGCCTCAAGTACGTGAGCAGACAGGCACCTCGAAGACAGCGACTGAAAGAGCAGGGAATTTTGCTGGAGGAGAAGGAGAACGGGCATCCGAGGGAAGCTACGGATCCGCTGCGGTGCGCTAACAACCTCCCACCTGCAGTTCCGAAGGCATCGGTCTCGTCGCCTCATGTGCAAGATGTCGCTCCAATTCCATCGGCGCTGGCAGCGTCCGCTGCAACGGCGTCTCATACCCAGAGCAGGCCTCTGCTTGCCTCCAGTACGCCGGATCTCGAGGTTAAATGCATGGCGCGGACCCGGGTACCTACCCCCATGGCCCGGTTTTCCTCCATCTCTATCACAATAACCACGACAATAAGGAGCATCTTGCAATCGTCGTCGATCCTGCAAGTTCCTCGAAAATACCCCCGCTTTAGCCCCGCCGATTCGCAGCAAATCGTTAGATGCAGTATGGTCGGACTCCGAGACCGAGATGGATCGCATAACGCGAGGTGCATACGTTGGACGGCTTTCGCAAACATCGCATACCCCGTCGACGCCCACAGCCACGAACAAAATCTCGGTCTTGACACCATTCCACCGCCGCTTATACGGATCCATTCGGAATGCTTCACTGGAGAGACTATCGGAAGCATGCGATGCGACTGTGGGGAGCAACTCGATGAAGCAGTTCGACAGATCTCCAACCTATCGCTATCCCGTCGCCTTCTGATCACACACGTTCTATCACCATCCCCGGGCGCGGGGCGGTAATTACCTGCGCCAGGAAGGACGGGGGATCGGGCTTCTCTCCAAAATTCGCGCCTACAACCTGCAGGATCTCGGACATGATACCGTTACTGCGAATCTCATGCTGGGCCATCAAGCTGACGAGAGGGGATACGCGATTGCGGCCGCCATCCTGCGCGATTTGGAGTTGGGCGCAGAGAAGGGAGAGGGCGTCCGAATTTTGACGAACAATCCGGACAAGATGCAGGCGCTCGAGAAGGAGGGCATCAGGATTGTTGAGCGCGTCCCCATGATCCCGCGCTCTTGGCAGCGCCGCCAGCACTCGCACGTCGCAGTACACCATGTCGCTATCGCCGGCGCGGACGCGGTTGAAGGAGAGGACAAGGACATGAAGGGGGTGACAATGATAGGTGCTGGGGAGGTGTATGGGGAGGATTTAGACAAATACTTGCGGACGAAGGTCCTGCGGATGGGACATTTATTGCCTCTTTTCTCAAAAGAAGGAGGACTGTAAAGGTCTCGAGTGGTCGATTGTCGGTCTCTCTTTCTTTTCGGCAGGGGAGAAGCCTTCATCGGGAGTTGCTGGGTTGATTTATTGGATTAATATGCAGGATCTCCTCGGGGATGCGCTTGTAATACGCTGTAGAATACAAAAACGAAGAAAGCACAATTGTATTCCGTCCAAAGTCACTGTGGAAAATGCCGCGTGCTAAAGTCAACCGGCACTCGACCGAAAAATCGATTTCATACCTCGCGCGAGTACTTGAACGACGGATAACGGGTGTTTTACCGGTGAAAATTCAACCCGTAAATCATCTGGTGTCATGAGTGACGGTACTGTGACCTACGTGACACAAGTGACATATCGATGACTCGCGCGACAGATGCATGCAGGTCTTATCATAACCACCATCACTCGGAATGCAAAGGTGCGTCGCGCAATTTTGGCGACGTAATCCTCGAGTTTTGGTGTTATATATATGTACACTGTTTAATAGGCTGGATTGTGTGAGTTTGGGTGGGATGGGGGCTGTCGAGTGTGGGCACACAAGCACTGAGGAGCACAAATGTGAGTACCCTCTCGAGCTTGCTCCAAGCTTTCATTCTCCCTTCCCCGGACCTCTTCCCAAATCAATTGTCTTTGCCTCTTCGTATCCGATGCATGTGTAGTTGTAGTAATTTGGTATTTAATATATTTTATTATGTTTGAAGTTGCTTGAAGTTAACTTGCTGAACGTCGAAAAATCATCCGGTGAATGGATACTCGAATTAAATACAAAGTATTATAATGGGATTTGTTATTGATACAGCTGTGACAAGTAAGAAATCGACCTGCTGGAATCGGACATTTTTCGGCTGACTTTCATCCAACTTTTCTCATCCGGTTTATTGATGAACTTCATTCGTTTCCGCTGAAAACATCCAGAGGGATAATAGAAGTCACACGGCCACCGGCTGGAACACCGTGTGATTTTCATACGGCGCACACCACTCAGTGAGTGTTAGCCTGATTAACCATCCTCGTAAGGGCGATTGGCGCCGGCGGGCACAAACTGCGGTCAGCTCGCAGGCGGCGTCAGAGCTCATATTGACCTCTTACCACATTGCGTAGTGGTCACCTCCGTCCGTCCGACGACACTCTCTCGTTATCCTCAACGTTGAACTAGCATTTTCATATGATGTCCATGTTCGACCCTCTCAGTGCCACGTTTCCTGCTGACGAACCGCCCTGGCCGACAACACCTCACAGTCCCCACGAGCCTATACCTAATCTCCGGCCCTCCATAATCATGAATCCTCGAGAGGCCCTTCCACCGATTGTACGGAAAGGAGCCTCAGATATACGGACAGCCTGAACCGGGTCTGATCTCCCCTCGCATTACCACCGCGTCCAATGGCATCAATCTGGAGAGGCCAGAGCCGCACCTCAGAGTGCGAATCACTTCGCTAGATAGGAATAGGAGAGACGTGCTCGTCAAGTTTGATGCCCAGGTATGGTTCTGCAGCAGGATGTCATCATAGGCGTCGTGCTCACTAATCTTTTGCGCGTCCTTGCAGACGAACTTGTCGAACTTCACCGGGACTACCTATCGCAATGTCTCCCGGTCATACCTGGAGTTCCAGCAGTTCTACGATACTATCATACACAGCAATCCCCAGACCATAGTCCCCGCGCTACCGCTTCCCCGGACGTCTGCCCCCACGGATGAAGAAGACGACCGCTTGGTGAAGATAATGCTCCAGAGGTGGTTGACCAGGATCTGCGAAGATCCTATTCTATTATACGAGGAAGAACTGCGCTCCTTTATTGAGAGCGACTTTGGTTATCAGCCAACGCCAAACACCCGACGGAAAGCCTCGTCTGGCTTTAGCCTCATTCGGCGCGGGGTACCTGACGAGGACGAGGAGCTCCAACGGGCCCGATTCGAATTGACCAAGCTTGAGGGGCAGTTCTTTGATGCTGCGAAAGCTATTGATAAGCTCTCGCGCACAAGAAAGTGTACGTCGGACGGAGATCCATATGATAGTTGCCAGTCTTCTCATTTGTGCTACAGCGATTGCAATGGTGAAGGCCGAAATGGGAAATAAGCTCATGAGCGTCGCTACGTCGGAGGCCCATCCGCCTCTCGGGAATGCGCTGCAGAAGATCGGCAGGACATGGCACAGTCTCTCTGACCTCGATCAAGCGCAAGGTATTAGTGAATGCGTCATCATTGGCGATTCGCTAGGATATCAGGGACTCAATGCCAGGTCCGCTAAGGAGACGTTACAGCAGCGGACAGCTGTTTTGGAAGAATACCAGGCTGCAGTGAAGGCGACGATATCAAAGCGGAGGAACATGGAGCGGTTGAAAGCTAGCAGCAACATCAACCCCCAGAAGGTCGATGAAGCCCTTGAGGAGATGGAGGAGGTGCGTCTTATTTTTCAACGGTTAATTTCGCAAGCTGACTCATAGCACTTTTAAGGCCAACAAATATGAACAGATCCTTGCCAGACGCGCTGATGGGATCTCACAAAACCTTCATCGTGCTCTGGACAGACACAAACGACTTGTTACCGAGGATGTCACTGCGGCTCTTGTGGAGCACGTTCGGTCGTCAATAATGTATGAAAGACAGCTTCTGCGGGAACTGGAGGCCCTCAGGCCGGACATCAACAATGCTGCGAAGAAGTTTATTGTGACCAAACCCGTTAGTGTGCCTCGACCTACTGTGATACCTCCTCTAGAGGACTTTTCGAAACCTCCCATCCCTCGTCCTGCTTCAGGGCCACCGACGAGTGCATCAAGAGGACCTCCTGTCCCGGCACTTGCACCAACTTCTACCGTTGGCGGTCCACCACATCCAAGTCCTCATGGTGGTTTCTCATCTTTAGCTACATCCCCCGTCCGCAGCTCGTTGCCACCTCAATCTCCAGGGGCAGGTCCGTCCACATCTCCAGCACCTTCGCAGAATTCATTTGCGCCGTCATTGCTCGATACCCCACCTCTCGGCGGTCGTCTCGTGGATGGAACGAAGTCTATGTTCATCAAGCCGACTTCATCCCCTCTGTCTACTTCTTCCATCCTACCGTCTTCATCAGCATCCAAAGCATCACCGGAACCTCTATTGTCGCCTTTGCATGCCCCAGTTGCAACGGCACCCCATCCGCTTGCGGCGTCTGCCATAGTCGGATCTCCCACTGCGCGCGCGGCCAACGGGCATGCCGTCAATGGCTTGGACCCGCTGGGGATGGCAAAGCCTGCGTTCATGTCCAGTTCTGTGCGAGTGCAGCCTACGAGGCCACGACTCGACGCGAGGGAGGCTGCGAGCAAGCTTGCGAATATGTTCTAGGAAGGAAGTACCTTATCCTCTATCGTACGTTTGTTAATATATTACATGCATACCGTCACTGTGCGCAGGCTGGGCTGGCTTTCAATCGATATCCTTCTTTTTTGTCATAATCTCACTTTTATGATTTGGCGCTCCTGGTTTTCGGAGGCCTGCATAGAGCAAGCATTTAGGACGCGAAGCAGAGTCCGATGACGGTGAGTTCTTGGTATATTTGTTATGTGGCTCATGTGTTCGTAAACTACTCTAGGTCTGGATGACCAGAGGGCTGGATGCTTTCCTATCACTATTGATCAGGTGGAACCTCTCCTGCCGACCACGGACGAATTCCCAACCCCGTTGCTCGTCAACCCAGTAGGCATTCTCCTCGACTCTGAACCTCAAAGTCTCGTTCCGTTCGGGGACAAATGAATACGCATATAGTTCGATGCTATAGTATGTGTTCGGGAGGATCGGCAGTTCTCCTAGCACTGGAACGTATACGGGGAGATTGGTGAAGCCTGATGCCCTCCTAAATGTCAATCATTGTGCTCGCACTGTCGACTACGTCAAGTACTCACCCATAACAGCACCGGCGGCATGTCCCCAGTCACCAATCGGATGGGAATACACCTGTCCCTCGATGCCTTCCTGCTCCATCTGATCTAAGACCTCTTGCAGGACTTGATTGCCCGTCTTTCCTGCCTGCATCTTGCTCAGCAGGATGTTCTGCATACGATTGGCCTTCCTAAGGCCCGCTTTCAAGCCCGTCGGTGCATCCTCCTCGCCCTTCGATGTGCGAAGCACGTAGGCCATGTGCTGGACATCGGTGTTGAGGCCCATAGCAGTGATCCCGAAGTCTACATGCAGCAGGTCGCCTTCTTGGATGGTGTCTTTGGTACCCGCCCATCCCGGGAACGACTCCGGAGTGATTACGGAGACGCGGGGATGGTTCCAAGTGGTGACGTTCAGCAATAGCATTTTCTCGCGATACCACCATTCCACGTCCTTGGCGTGGCGAGTGTCAGATATAATATTTGGCGGACGTTTGTTTCACCTACTTCTGTAGTGGTGACACCGGGCTTGATTACCTTCGCGCTAAACGCCTCCTCGATCAGGGCCCAGGTGATCTCCTGAAGGTCACGATAATACGGCAACTGCGAGGGTACTCTGGCAGCAACATATTCGATCCCGAGCATCGGCTGGTTCACACTGCGTCGCATCCACTTATCGCCGAGCTCATCCGCGAGGACATACAGCTCCCCGGCATGCAGACCGCCTCCGAACGCAATGTCCTTGTCGATGTTGATGGCTAGCCGGTAGGGATCGAATACTTCTAGGACCTCCCGGAGCTCTGACCAGACCGCGCCAGTGTTGTCTACCCAACGAAGAGGATTCGGCTTTCCAGAGAGAGAAGATGTATTCGTGTGGAAGAGAAGCACAGTGCGCCTGTGGGGTGCGTATTCGGTCGCGTTCTTGATCGACCACCATATGGTGTCCTCCGCATGTTCTCTCTGACTCATCTACATACATCAAGTTTTGTGCGAATTATAGCGAAAGCAGGAGAATTATTGTGAGTTCAGGTGTCATAGCAGAGGAGTACCAACCAGCCAGGCATCAATGTTGTATTTCTTCAGAAGGGCCGGTATGTGGGAGACACGTTCGTCCCGCCATTCGTCGAGAATCTTCGCTTGCTCGCGCAGAGATGGTAGAGAAGGATACTTCGCAAATGTAGAGGGATGGAGCTGTCCGAGAACGAAGTTGACGAATAAAACCGCGAGAGACACCACAAGCATGCTGCACACTACCAGGGGAACATGCGGATACGTTGCATGGTGCTATTCATGTGGCTTTATGTACTTTTGAGCAAATGAGATAAGATGAAACGTTATAGATGGATCTTGGGAGTCCCCGCTTCACGTGCCTCGGATTTCGACCACGACTGTTGGGCCGGCATAATTTTCCAGTCATTTGACCGGGGTAGAGAAACTGATCCTACAACTTCGTAAGTAAGTAGTTGCTACATAGATTCCTTTGTAACTTCCGTAGTCTTTGAGACATCTTACAGCAAAGTCTTCAATGTTTCCACAATTTTGTCTCCAATGGCCTTGGTCCCAATGCTACCGCCAAGATCGGCGGTGCGCAGCTCCAACCCACCCTTCTCCTTTTCATCCAAGACCTTCCGCACCGCTTCCTCGATGGCCTTCGCGTATCGCTCAAGGCCGAGAGAGTAACGAAGCAGCATGGCGGCACTGAGGATGGTGCCAATGGGGTTAGCGATTCCCTGTCCTGCAATATCTGGAGCAGATCCGTGGATTGGCTCATACAACCCGGAGGTAGGCTTGAAGTTGGCCGAGGCGGCGTCGTCCACAGAAGGGGCTCCAGCGAGCGAAGCCGAAGGTAGCAGACCCAAAGAACCTGGAATGACACTCGACTCATCGGATAGACTGCAAAGAAACCGAAACTCAGACCAACTTCATCGCCAAATGAATCTGCACTCACATATCTCCGAAGAGGTTTTCGGTCAAGACGACACCATTGAGTTTTCGGGGGCTTGACACGATCACCATTGCGGCTGAGTCGACAAGATGGTGGTCGAGCTTCAGCTGCGGGTACTCGGCCTGCAAGGTCTCTGTGACCACTTTCCTCCACAAGCGCGAGCTTGCAAGCACATTCGCCTTGTCGATCGAGTGGATTGCCAGAGGGGGATCAGCAGCTAGGGCAATCTGCGCGGCGACGCGGGTGATACGCTCCACCTCGGGCACGCTGTAGATCATTGTGTCCTGCGGTGTCCTCCTGCGGGCTCGTACCGAGCTCTTTGCGTGTACCGAAGTACGCACCACCGATGAGCTCGCGGACCACGATGATGTCCACGCCTTGAGCAACGGAGGCTTTGAGGGGGGAGTTCGCCAGGAGTGAATCGGATGCGAAGTTGGCAGGACGGATGTTAGCGTAGAGTCCGAGCGCCTTGCGCAGAGCCAGCAAGCCCTGCTCAGGACGGACCTTGCTATTGACGCCCCACTTGGGGCCGCCGATAGAGCCTACATGGAGTCAGTCGATAGGAGGCACAGGAAAGAGTGAACTAGTGAACTTGCGTACCCATGAGAATGGCATCTGCCTCTTGGCATGCTTTGAGCGTAGACTCGGGAAGCGGCTGGCCCGTAGAGTCAATTGCGCATCCCCCAAAATCGTGTGACTCAAGCTTGAGCTCGACTTCGGTGGAGGCAGCTGAGACGACCTCGAGGACACGAGTAGCTTCGGCTACAACTTCCGGACCTGGAGGATATCACACTAAGGATTGTCATTTCACTTGAGTCGGACGAGGCTTACCGATTCCATCTCCGGGAAGGACGACTACTCGAAAGCTGGTGTCCATCGATTTCAGTGACCGAGGTCAGCATCTCTGACGGTGAGCTCACGTCTTCTTTGCCATAATCAAAATATGTAACTCGTTGGGATATGTCGATGCTGCAGAGGAGATCGTGCAAGTCCAGGTCAAGGAGCTCGAGACTCTGACTCGACTATATTTACATTCCTGCGAATCGATCGTGGCGATTTCGCAAGTCGCGCACCGACGCGGGCTGCCGACGCGAGAGCTGCTTGCACGTGATTTCTCTGATTTTTTGATTTCTTGCCGTCGACGCTCATGACGTCCTCTTCCACCGTGAAGCCTGCTTGCAAAAACCTCGTCCTCGATGCCGGACCCCTCCTCTCGTTGTCCCCATTGCGTGGGCTGGCGGAGACATACTATACGCTCCCTCAGGTCCTCGATGAGCTAAAAGATAAACGTGCCAGAGAGCACTTTGAACGTCTCGGGCTATCCGCGGGGTGCACATACAGGTCCAAGGACCTGATTCGACTTCGTTGGCGCATGGTACGCCGCTCATATTTTTTCAGCTATTTGATGTCATGTTGATCGAGCTCGCAGTGATCGAGTGGGCGAAGAAAACCGGAGACTATTCCGTGCTCTCGCATGCCGATTTGTGCGTGCTCGCACTGACTTTATGCGTTGGACGTCCGGGAGGCGGAGGCTGCGAAGAATGCACCAGAGGTATGACACTATTTTGCTAATTTCTCCTCGATCTTTATGTTGTTTACAGAGCGTTGAAGCCGAACTGATACCCGCGTCGGACCCATCAGCATCAACGGGGGATGACGAGGAGGCTCCTGCAGAAACTCCTGCATCAATAGAAGGTGGATGCTCTGGTGTGACCGATGGTGAGGATGCAACAGAACCCCCGGCTTCAGATACGGAACCATCTACAGTTGGGGATGAAGACGATGAAGTCCCGAAGCTGGAAGCTCATATGGATGGCGATGTCTACGCCAAACAAGAACGAGAACCTTTGGATGGGGGACTTCATCAGCAGCCTGACAAGTCTTCAAACATGCTGTCGGAGGCATCTCTTGCACTTACATCGTCCGCGACCACCGACGTCGACGTGTCTCCACTGTATGACAACCCATCAGATTCAGACGATGGCGAGGGCGAATGGATCACACCGTCCAACGTCGCTCTACATAAATCTCGCGCTCTCGATCTACTTCCTGCTGCAGCGGACGCACGAACGCGAAAGGGCAAGGGAAAGCAGATCCCTGTTGCGTGCATGACGGCGGATTTTGCAATGCAGAATGTGTTGCTGCAAATGAGCCTCGGCTTGGTTGGTGTGGAAGGGAAGCGGATTGAGCGGGTAAAGAGCTGGGTAATGAGATGTCATGCTTGCTTCAAGTGCGTTTTTCCTTCTCGTTGACTCTCAACTCTCATTGAACGCTTCATTTGTTCAGGATCTCCAAGGATGCATCGCGAAAATTCTGTCCTTCGTGTGGTAATCCAACCCTTCTCCGTGCATCTGTGACTATCTCGTTCCCAACGCAGGCACGAACACACCTGCGATGCAGGTTCATCTTAAGAAGAACTTCCAATACAAAACGAGGGGCACGATCTACTCCATCCCCGCGCCGAAGCCAGGCTCTGCAAAAACAGGGCCTGGAGAGGGACTCGTTCTTCGGGAGGACCAAACCGCATGGATGCGCGCAAAAAAGCATGCGGATGGAAAGCGCGAGCGTGAGGAGCGCCGGATGTTGAATGCGGCAAGTAGAAGTACTGAAGTGGGCCAGGGCGGGGCAGTGCTGGGCAGCTGGATGGATCCAGATTGGGTGCCAGAGATCTTGAGTACGGGGACTGGTGGCAAGGGGAGGACGATGAGGAGTCGCGGGATGGATGGTGACATGCCGATTATTGGGCATGGGAGGAAAAATCCGAACGAGCGGAAGAGACAAAAGTGAGTGTCATGTTGCGTGTTGCTTACCTGCATGCTGGTTATAGGTTCTGTTTGTGCTGTTGTATTGGATACGATATATTTGATCGCTCTGAGATTAAGTTTGGTGTAATGCGTGCGAGTGAAATACATATGGATGATCCTCGAAACCTTCTATGTGCCCAAGCTCCTATTCATGAAACGTCTCTTCTGGAACGACATCCACCATTTGCTGGGCTTGCCCGTTCCATCTGCGTACAGCTTCTCTACCAAGCGCGCCGCAAGCTCCTGTCGTACTTGGACCAAATATTGCCGCAAGTAATCTACACACCAAAATTACGACATTGTATTGCTCTGTCCCATACATATGAAATTACTCACCTGCATCAGCGCGACTGCCTGGTGGTGCGTAATGAGCATTCAACAAGAAGTTAGCGTCGCCGGGGATGGGGAAGTTGTCAACAGCGAGGGTATTAAGAGATTTGTTCGCTTCGAGCTGGTTGGGAACGGTGCGCGCTGTGCCCAGCTTGGCCAGACATTCGGAGATGAAGAGGATGAGGACGATCAGCAGGCGGTCGGCAGGACCCTTGATCTCGAAATTGCGAAAGAGTGAGTTGGCACGGAAGAGGTCGAGTGTCTCATCAATTATGTCGGCTTGCGAGGCATCCGCTGGCAGAGCGAAATGTCTCAATTGGGATCTACGCGAACGTGTGGGGCAGCGATACGTACCCACTGGAGCCGGGCCACGAATCTTGGTCTTGATTGGTAGGACGGACATGTTCCCGACTTCACGAACGTCGGGTTCCTCATTGAAAGAGGAGTGGTATGCCTTCGATATGAATGAGGATACAAATGTGCAGCGCATAACAAAGTATTGGACTCACTGGCATTGTGGTAATTCGATTGTGATGTACTGAAGTCTGACTGCGACCGCAACAATAGCAGTGAGTAGCGCCGATGGTCGTTTCGGCAGACTCCGAGCGCTCTTGGACAGTGGTCACAGTGCGGGGTTCGGACGTCATGGTAGGCTGTCCGTCCCACCGTCCCTTCATTTTTTATATTTCGACCCCTGATAAGCTCTCTGATGCTCTGACTCGTCAGCTGCACTATTTCACCGCTTATTTCGCGACAGTGGACCGATCTGGGGTATCCTGGACCTTTGAGCTGAATGACAATGTTGACAACCGAGGAGCAGACGTCCATTCTCTCCGTAGAGTCGCTCCATCCATCTCCAGAAACGACCACAAGTATGCACGCGGTTTATCCTCTTTCAGTGATTTTTGATGAAGAAACTCTTACAGGTCTGGTTAGGCGTGTGCGGACACTCACTCTCAAGTTGCTACCGGTAGAAGTGCCGGAGGACAGCATCAGTGACCCCACCAGCAGAGTGATTACTCCTCAAGTCGTGAATGCATACATCGCAGCTGCAGGAGATTTCTTGGAGGCTGTGAGAACTTGTCCTTCGATCACTGAGTAGATATTCACCTTGAGTGTGCATATTATATTTTCAGCTGCCCTATTGCTTGATACGAGCCCGTAAGGAGTTTATGTGGGATGCAGATCACAACCCTGCTGACTATGGCGAAAATTATGGAAGAGGTGCGCCCAAGACTACACTAACAATTCTACACTAATATTGATATTATGTCTCACAAAATGTCAGCTATCGCATGCGAAGTTCTCGCACGTCGAGTAATTCATTTGGCTCCTCAGGATAAAATATCCTCCATGATGGCTACTCGCTTTACACACAAAGAGGTCGATGGTGACACGAGTGACAAGGTTAGTGCTCTGGAGATGGCAATTGACTCCCACTGGTACGTTTTCTAAATTTTATTACTGGCCGTTATGTCTAATATCATGGTTAATAGTACAATATTTCTATCTTCGAGTGAAGCTCAAGCTGGTAGGCTTTAGTGGTCCTGGATGTAATTTGTCGCTTACGTCTGACTATCACAGTCGTTGATGACTTGTGGCGGGGACGGCTAATCCAGAAACACGACCAAGACCACGACCTCGACTGTATGTGACTTCTATATTCATCTCTGCAATTCGTGTTGACATGTCCCTGCGGCAGTCAAACCGTTCAGGGAAGCTACCCACAATGGGTTTTGGAGCCACCTTGATCCATCTCGGCTAAGTGTTCCTCGGTGAGTCTCTAGTCCAGTATAACTCGGTCGACTGGACACTCATTTATGTGGCCCACATAGATACCAGAACATTTTCCGGATTTTGGTATGGTTGCTTTTCCTCTTCGCATACTCGCAGGCAGGTTGGCATCCACATCCTTTTCTTGTTGGGATAGCTCACAACGTGTAATGTCTGAATGTATGCAGTACGTGAACCCCTAGACAAACTGGATCCCACACATTCAGGCCTAGACAAATGGGAGGTTGTTATGTATGTTCTGGGTTTAGCATTCTCGTTTGAAGGTAGAAATAGCCTCTCCAACGACTCTTGCATCAGCTCATAATTTTCCCCTTGTATTTAGATCTTCACAAGGCGAGTGTTTCATCGATTACGTAGAAATAATACTGATCTGTATTTAATCTAGATTTACAAACTACTCACGTTTGTCACCTGGCGTGCATTTGGTTTCTGGAACGTCGCATCCTTTGTTACAGACTGTCTGTTGATGGTTGCCTTTGCCCTTCGCGTTGCGGGGATCGCGTCCACAGGAGATCAGAGCACTGTTCTCCGTGTGCGGAGCTTTCAATGCCTAAGCTTCGCCGCTCCTCTACTCTGGTAGGTCGAGCAAGGTCACCTGAATGTTTTTTTTCTAATAAGTTTTCTCCTCAGGATGAGTATGTTCATGACATTAAAAGGTTTAAGTCTCCACTAACCTCATTCCTTCAGAGATTATTCCGATCTTCGATGGTTATAAGTACATCCGCTTCACCATCTGCTTGGATGTTTCCTCATTGCACATCTAGATTTGTAGGCACAATGCAGATATGCGTTGGTCGCATGCTAAAGGAATCCGGGATATTCTTTGGAGTGCGTCACTCTCTGTCCATCAACGCCACTACATTGACATAAAATTTGACCCAGCTACTTGCATTGCTCGGGATCGGGTTTATGCAAGGCCTTTATGCTCTTGATGCTGCAGACGGACAAACTGATCACCCCAATGAGGTATGCGATCCAGCTATGTCATATTCATGGATACGGTTCCACGATCATGAATAATTGCACAGATTTTCAATGTCCTTGTCCAGGCGTTGTTGCAGTGCGTATATTCTGCTGTGTAATTGTGTTCAGTTTATTGGTGCGATCATTCATGCCGGTATGGACGTTGCGCAGGTCCCCGAACTATGATATGTTCAGCTCTACGTAAGTAATAGTTAAACCGATGGTGATCATCACTCATCAGTTCTACCATTCCGCAGGCCGGCCGGATTGGTGTTATTCTATCTGTGCGTACTCGGGATTTGTTCTTTGATAGCCATCAATAGTGCTCTACAGATGGAATGTCGCCACAGCCATCATTTTGCTCAACGTGCTCATCTCCCTCTTTTCATCCGCATATGACGACGTGAGCGTAATTAGCTTGAAACTCGTCCTTAAACTTACTCTGTTGTCCATTCGCATAGGTTGTCGGAGATGCTGCCGCTGAATACTTGACATACTTTGCTGGCAAGGTTGTTGGGATGATCAGGGCTCCCGACGAGTATGCCTACCCTCCTCCGTTCAACATCATCGAGATCTTTCTTGTGGCCCCTTCGAGTAAGCTCTCGCCTACGGTTGTCAATCTTTAACCTTGACATATCTTTGCAGATTTTTCGTGAGCGAGAAAACATATGCCAAGGTAGGTGTACTATCATCATCCTATTTCGAAAAATGTATTGACGAGACATCAGATCAATCGCTACGTGATGCTGGTCGTATTCTTCATCCCGCTGTCTGTCATCGCTATCTATGAGGCGGAACTTGATCCTTCCAAGAATAAGTGGGTTAAAGACTGGCTAAGCCATCCTGATGAAGGCGAGGAGGACATACCCCAGTACCAAGATCCGGAGGTCCTAGGAGAGGATAGGGATCGGGGACTGCAAATTAGCAAAGTCCCATTCAGCCAACTTATCGCCGCGTTCCCCGATACGTGTCATGTGAGTGCTATTTCTTCTGAAGAACACCCCCCCCTCATGTCCCTTTGGAATAGTCGAGCGAGGCAGTAATAGTACGGGAGATCAAGGCGTTGAGAGAACAAATTGAGGCGCTAACGAAAATTGTGGCGGAGCAGAAAGCGCAATGAGCTTGTAGTGGCCGCCTGCAAACGATCAGACGAAGAACACGGATGATGTTCAACCTACGACAATCGATATCATGGACTGTTTCCTTTTTCCCACCGCTATCTGTCCGTTTGTGTTGTTGTATTAATGCTACATCCTAGGCTACAGTGTTGTACTCGACGTTGGTATTTTCTTGGGGTTATGTTACTGGTATCACGCAGGCTACCCTTGTCGTGGCTCTCGGACCAGTTGTGTTAGGACACTCATTGCGCGAACGAAGAATGGTCGAATTTCATTGATCTCCATGGCACAGAGATTTGGAAGCTGTGGTGATGGGGACGGTTAGAATTACTTCGCTTCCGAAAGCTGAAGAGCAGCTCACCCTGAGTTCGCTGTGGTCTAGTTTTGCAAGACCTTCTCGACTCTTGGCTTGTCGTGCCTCACGGATATCTTTCAACAAAGAACGGACTTTGTCCGGATTCGGAATATCATCCGGCGCCCTGCATATGCCTGTCAGTCAGGTCCAGCATATAGAAATCGCTAACGCACACATCCAGCAGGACCTTCGCCACCTCCGAGAAGCGAAAAGGAAGCTCGCTGAAATCTGGCTCACTAGTTTCTCGAGCGAGACGTTCCTGCAGAAATTCTACCGGCATCCTTGGGCATGATGAATTCAGTTTACGGCGATGCAAGGAAGTAACACACCGACGTTGAGCCAGTCTGGGGGAACGATATGACATTTCTTCTTTAACTTCAAATTTGTGGCCATCCAGATGGGTATCTTGCATTTCGTTGGAGGCCGCAATGGTCCATATGCTCCCTACAAGATGACTGTCAGCTTTGGTCGTCCACATGTATCCTAGTGTGTACCGCACAGAGATGAATGCCGTTCGTTCCATAGCCACCAAAGGGATTATTTCCACGAGCTGTTCTGAAGCAATGAGCTCTAATTCAGCCGGTGTAATATTAGCGCGCAAGGACGGAGGAAGAGCCATGATATTAGACCAAGATGAGATTGAGATGAAAACGCGACAACCCGCCTCAAGCGCGTTGTTGATGTCTGTTTATACACGCGCGTCTGACAGGATCACATGACTGAAAACGCGTCGCGTTCGATTGCCACGGTTGGTTTGATGTCATTCTCGCATTCAGCACGATCCGAAAGACCGTCGTTCGCACCTTGCTTCTCTCTGGGAGCCTTCTTGCTCAGAACAGCTCTCTGAATTCGACCACGCGGATAGGTTTATCCACTCTGGAAGATGTTAGGCACCAGAACGAAACAAGTCTTCGCCTATGGTCGTCGAGGCCATCGCATCGTGAACGTATCCGAGGATCGTGAACGCGCTCAAATACCGGACGGTGACTTGACACAAGAGAAACAGGAGAATGCAATCCCTACGCAGCTACTTGGTCAAACCCGAAGAAAACCAACTGCACGCCGTTCCACCGTGTCGTCCTCGTCGGCAGCCATACCAAGCAAAAGCCCCTCATCTCCTATGAAAAAGGCGAAAAGGTCAGCCAAAGTGGTTAAAACTGGCGTTGTTAATGCTGCAGTGCCGGTTCGCAAACCGTTGGCTTCATTTCCTCCCAACGTGCCAGCTTCACCGATTGTTCCACTGCGGAAGAAGCGAAAACCTATGTTGGGAAAAGGCACACCACTGAAGCCTCTTTCTCCAGTTGTGGATGTGGATATTATCATTTTGGATGCGCAAGGTCGACGAATAAGTCAGGAGAGGAGGGTTTCTAGACCAGACGTGCAAGTCAATCCTACCCCTTCCAAATTACGCAAGAACGGGAAGCGTGAAAACGTTTTGGGCGCGAAGAGGAACACCACAGTGCTATCCGATAGCGAAGACGAGTTTCTCGTTCCGAGACGAGCACGGCAGCCGATCAACAGAGCGCAGCCTATTGTGATCTTATCGGACGATTCTGAAAACGAAGAACCCAACAAGAAAATCATACTTCCTGCCCTCCAGCTGTCCCCAGAGACCCCATCTACGTCTATTCTTCCCCTTCGTTCGCGACTAAGGATAGCACGCAAGCGACCTAACATTATTTTATCGCCGACACCCACACCGTCCCCGTCCCCGTCTCCATCACCTCCTGTGTTGCATGCCCCGGTGAAGAGATCCTCCCGCCAGCATTCTACAGCGCATTCTACAGCACCTATCCCTCCCGCTTTCATATCTCGCATTCAGCAGTCTGTGGAGTCCCACCTTCCGAGATCTTCATTTGAGGACTCCACCAACAAGCGATCTAAGCCTCGGCAGCTCACGCCAATTCGTTCCCGACCTGGACGAACCATCTTCCCAGCCCCACCTTCCCCTCCCTCTCCCACAACACCAACAGATTTTGACCTCTCTTTGGATCTCTCGAACCTAGCGCTTTCTCCTTCGGCTCTTGCGGAAGTGGAAGCATTACATGTAGATGAGCCATTGCCACCTGCGTATTTGCAGCCGCTCCTCACAGAATGTGCGCAGCCAACTCCATATGAGTTCTCTGCATTCATTGAAATGTTCCCCTTCGACCCCATCGTACAGCCGTCCAAAAACAGTCCCAGATCGAAGCAGGTGTGCTTCCAGAAGATCGGTGAAGCCTCTTTTTCGGAGGTGTTCGGTATTGGAGACGTCGTCTTGAAAGTCATCCCCCTGCGAGACGAGGAATGCGGAGTCGTTGATGTCGATGTTGACGCTCCTGCGCCAAGCGATGCAAAGGATGTGTTAAAGGAGATCATTGTCACACGTGCATTGGGCGATATGTGCGCCGGCTTTGTGACGCTTCTCCGAACGTACATAGTGCGTGGTAAATATCCCTCCTTATTACTGGACCTATGGGATGAGTATAATGAGAAGAAAGGGAGTGAGGCTGTCAGACCTGGTAAGTGGGGTCATGGAATGTTCTTGAATATAGCTCATCCACAAGCTAGACTGTTTCACGGTCTCGCAGGTGTTCGCTATCATCGTTCTCCCCAATGGTGGCGCCGACTTGGAAGCATACGCATTCGATACTGGATCCAAGAACAGCTGGAGGCAGGCGTGCAGTCTCTTCTGGCAAGTGGCCCGCGCACTCTCTGAGGCAGAAGATCTCGTCCGCTTTGAGGTAATATCATCACTCCTCATGCTGTCTTGCTGATATTGATTCTGTCCCCGCAGCACCGCGACCTTCACTGGGGACAGATCCTAGTGAAGGATGTCCCCGTTTCGAAGCCGCATAATGCAACAGGGAAGAGAATTCCTATGGATCATACTGCTCATGGAGTCAGCGCGACTATCATCGACCTTGGGTTGGCCCGCATGGACGCTGAGGATGGTGATGGTACTAGCAGCTATTGGACTCCATTCGAAGAGGAAATATTTGAAGGCGAAGGTACGCTTGCCGTCATCACTGATTATATGCACGCTTACTGATACCTATCCTATAGGCGATTACCAGTTCGATGTCTATCGAATGATGAAGGTACATAACGGAGGGCTGTGGGAGGACTACCGCCCTCTGACGAACGTGATGGTGAGATTCCATATATCTCACCGTAAGATCAAGTTAACTCAGACATCACATTTTGCGTAGTGGCTTCATTACCTTTCCCTCAAACTTCTACGCTCGAAATGTTTACGCGCTCCTGCTATTTCCCGCAAGAACACCGCCGTTGCTGCTTCGTCATCGATCTTCACAGAGCGAGAGTGCTATCAATGCCTCGTGGAGATGGAAGACATACTTAGCACATGCGTTGCAGTCTGTAGGCCACCGTCTACTGGGCGGAAGGCTAGACGGAAGGTTCAAGCACCTATGAAGACATCTTCCGCGCTTGGGCCTAAGAGCGCAACGGAAGTCCTGAGAATCGCATTGGATAGAGGGTGGGTGACCCTGTGAATAGTCTTGTGCATATTGGGTTCCGTCACGTATGTTATATACCCCATTTCCTCTTGTGTCTAGATTCACATGCATGCATCAATGATTGGTCTTGAAATTTGTATTATCTTCTCCGCTGCACATCGCAATTCTAGAACCTAGAGCAACGCCTTGCCTTCAACATATAAACCATTCTTTCATTCACGTCTGGCTCTTGTGCCGCTAGCGAGAACGGCCCATCTTGAAGTTCACACAAAAACCGTCTTCCCCGAACCTGAACGTAACTGGAGTGAGTTTGCCGCGGTTCTTATACCAGGCTCGCTGATGTATCTTCCTAGTGGAATCGCTTCTATCGAACCGCCCCCACGTATGCCGCATTACAAGAGTAACTGCATAGCGAGGGCAGCTGCATCTGCTCGTTCGAGTATTTTGCGTCACCAGTATTGGCCTTTCTTCAGTGCGTTTTGATGTTCTCATCTATCTCTTCGCTGCTATCGTAGATTTAGAGTTCGAACTAGTAGAACCTACAATGGCACCCAAAAGCAACGAGCCGATTTTGCAAAGAATTCCAGTCTTTGTTAGTGTCCTGCATCACTTAACCACATACTGATGCATCCTAAACTATTTGTACAGCCGTATATCGGCGATGTATTTTACATAAGGAACGTGTCGGGCCAGGACATGCACTGTTTCGTGAGCAAATACACCGGCGGAGAAGATTCCTGGTACCTCTTGACGTCCTGTTTCAAGGATGGGGGTGGGCTGCTAGGGAGAGCTCGGAGCTCATTGCATTCAAGAACGGAGCCGATACACAGCGTGTGGGGTTCTACCTCATCACTAAGGGGAAGACAACCTACGTCACGTTTCACTCATTCGACAATGTCGATATCCAAACTTCCTAAGACCAATCGTACGTTCGTTCCCAGACTGGTCACCTCTTGTTGTTGTAACAGCTTGTTGCGCGTGAATGAACATGTGTTCATTGATTATGGAAGTACATACATAGTTCCCGCCTCTGCGTTCTGGCATCCAAAGAGTGCTTCTACCTTGAGTCCGAATACAGGTCTGCCCTGTAGGTCGAATGTGTTGAAATAAATCCCAGTCTATGCATACAAATATCAACCTTCTGACGCAATGCAGATAGTCAGCAACAGCAAAGATACATAGATAGCAATGGGTGCGCCAAGGGTAATAATGTAGGATCAACATGCAAATGGCAAATAAAGAATGTAATGCACACATCACTCCGGACTCCCAACTTCCGATATCTCTCACGAATCTTCGGCTTCTGACCTCACAGACAACTTTGCGAGCGATGTCGTATATCATCTTTGGGTCTTCTTAGAAAGTGGCTTGGACTTGGAAGACGAGCTTGAAGGCTTCCGGTTCCTTGACGGAGACCGCCTCGATCGGCGCAGCCCAACACGGCCTTGTGGTGCATGGGCATCACTGGGACCTGGACCCTGAATGGTCGATGTCACAGTTCTGTTGCGCATATTGTAGCGAGTCGCCGAGCCTTCGGCGACCCCCGAGTCTGTGTCAGCGGCGTCGCAGCGCTCACGCCGCATATTCTTCCGTGGCGGAGATCTCGAGGGACGTCGGGGGCTGCGAGAAAAAGAGGGACAAGGAGACACAGATGGGGCTCGGAACTCTGCGGACGGGAAGGGCCCACCTTGGGCGAAGGGGCTTGAGGGTGCAGTCGACTGCGCCGGAACGTGAGGAAGCTCCAGCGATGCGGAAGTCTGCAAGCGTCCTGACGAGAAACCACGCTGCGAAATTGTTACGTCCTCCGCAGGTGGAGGCCGCTGTGATGCTCCATCGAGCTGAAGAGGTGATGTAGAATCGGCCACGTGCAGGATATACGACCCACCGGGCGTAACTGGCGGTGTGTCTACCCACGGCTCGGAATCATGAGACGTGCCCTGCGAACACTCAACATCTATGCCAAGGGAGGACTGGGGTACAACCGGAGCACAGGATGCCTTTGTGGGCGTAGAGGGAGTCCGAGCGTCTGCGCAAGCTGCGGGTGCATAAGGCTGGGCTCTAGGCGCATAAAATGTGCCAAGTCCCATTGCACGCAGAGCAGGCATCCGCAAAAATGTGTCTGCGGGCTCCGTAGGCCTTCGCGCGAGGGGTTTCGGCTTCTTGATGACGAGCTCGCCCTGGCTGGGGTCAGTTGCGTTGGAGTCGGTGTAGTACGTCGTCTGCACGTCGGGGTCTGGCGTGCCCTCTGGCTCGAGATATGCTCTCGTACGCTTCAAAGGCCTTGGTCCCGCTTCGACTTTACGGTGCACGGAGGCGAGGGGCGGCAACGTGCTCTCGTATGCGAAGTCGCGCACTTTGATATGATACGTGTTCAGCATATGCTGAGCGTGTTGTTCTCGCGCCAATACCAAAGATGGTGGATCGTCATCGGTTGCGGGACCTTGAATCGCGAACAACGTTGACGAGGACGCGGGCATCGCGTCCACAGACTTTGGAAGACAACCTTGAGGATTTGGTGCGTTGCTCGTGAAACACGGCTCTTCACTCACATTCTGGGAAGTGGAAGTGAGAGTCGTAGTATCATTCGGGACTTCGAGATGTACCATGGGCACGATTCCCTCAGTTTCACTTCTAGATGTTGTTGCTGCGATGCTTGAATTCGGCTCTGGTGTCATAATGGTCGAGGACAAGAGGTGTTCACGCTGGGCGGCCGAAAACACAGAACAAAGGGACTTTATAGTACCGAGGGAGCTGAAAGCATGAGCTGGTGACTGCTGGTGGCCGCTGGTGGCCGTATTGAAGCGTGGTGAATGGCAATGCCACTCAGCGTGGCAGTAGGTAGCGTTCAATTTGCCAAGTCACTAGCGCCCGCAGCCGAACCGAACCATTCATTGTTCACCAAAATTGGTAAACCGAGTCAGAACCAGTCCGTTCATCGTCACGGCCCCGACAAAAAATGTGAACATCACCAGCTAACATACGATAGACCAATTGCATATTTTTGAGCACAAACGCGAGTACGAGTAAACCATGAATACAGTTGTCAGATCTCGAAGCTTAGTTAGGAATGAGATAAGATCTTAACATAGGTATAAAGAAATGTCTCCTCTAACCCAGGCCACTCATCGACCACTCACATCACAGTGTACCGAACAACCTAACCGCATTCCCGGATCATCAGTTCGACGTGTACAGAGGCGGTACGTCTGGCGCAACTTCCGATGATGTTGTCTCCGGCCTGAAGTGCAGGCCCGAATCTGCCTGATGCGCTGCGGGAGGCCCGGACGCAACAGGCGGAGGCATGCCCGATTTGTGAGAAGTGGACAATCGAGAACCGGATGGTGAAACCATCAAAGTCCCTAGGCCAGCCGGCGATGTGGAGTCCTCCGGGGTAAGAGTGAAGAAGCTCGGAGTCGCCTCGAGAGGGTTCAATGACGAACGCTCGCGTGGTGCTCTGCTAGCTTGTAGTAGTGTCGGAGACCGTGCTTCGCTCATGTGAGGTGAGGAAACAAGACGGGAAGCAAAGTACGGCGTTATCTTCGTAGGAAACTCTGACCGGATACCTGCGCATCCGTATGAGCACAGCCATCGCAAGTGGGACAGTTCGATAAACATACCTCTCTTCCGTGCGGTATGACGGTGCAACACTCGACGTCCGAAACAGAAGAAAACGATCGCAAGGAATGTCGCAATGATCCCTACCGCCCCTCCTATCACTCCCCACGATCGCATTGACATGGTCATGGTTAGATTGTTCCACAACAGATGTGGTAGATATTGACGGCAAACCAGTGTCCGTCGTGCTCGTCGCCGTACCTGTACTCGAGGTCGAAGACATGGAAGACAAGGACGTATCCATGTCGTCGTACACGATAAAGTCCAGATAATAGGGCGTTGATGTGCTGGCTTCCGTGACGTTGATGACGAGTACATGATACCCAAAAGAGATGTCCCCAGAGGAATAGAAATTGATCATGTCTTGCTCTGTCACCCACGAAGCATTTGAGGTGTGCATGACGGGAACCTGCTGGTCCAGGGTATAATTCGACATGGTCATCGCGCCATTCTGTGGGGGCTGCTCAATACCATAAACGTCGACGCGTGATCCTGGCGCGTGAAAATCTCCAGTCTATTACCATCACAAACAAGAGTATGCGTGCAACTCACCTATAAACTAAAAAATTGCGCTTCCTAGCCCATCGTTTGAGGACAGAGAATGGTTGTATAGCTTTTGATTCCCAGAAGCGAAGAGGACCACCCACGGCCCATAATACTCGATTTGAGACTTGTCGACGTTGTCGACTATGGTCATCTCTCAATCGTACGGGAGACGGGCGACGAGGAAGAGAGGATTGCCCTTCCTGCGATGACCTCTAAATGGTGTGTAGCATGTGAGTGAAAGTGAAACTAGACCACATTTTATGATGGTCGACCTGTGCCGTTATCACTGTAAACGTCCAATGGAAGATATGCTCGAGTTGTCTTGGAACGTCATGCTACAGCGTGATGCTATTCAAGACTGGGACCGGGTGTTGAGTAACGTTGAGGCTTGAGGATGATCTTAATATTTCCTTTTTTGTTAACCTTGCTCGCACATACTGAGCGCCCGCCGCTACGGCCAAGCAATCCACCACCACATCCAAGGGGTATGCACCGGCAGATTCCGGCACATGGGGTAGGGGGAGGGGGGGGGGGTCTGGAGGTCCCTTAACCGGCTTTTCTTGTGCGATAATTTAGGGTGAAATATTGCTTTGGGGCCATGAGAGTGGACTGAAAGACACTTTTGCAGTCTTCTAACATTACTTTTATAGCACTCATGCCTTTGAAGGGGGTGTGGGAGGCTTAAATGTTCGCCGTTGTATATCACACGGCGCCTCCGTGACTGTCATAGTGTGACATAACTCTGTAACATAATGTAGCGCCCAGCTTTGTGACCTCCGCATTAGGCTATTATTACTATATATGGCGCGTGAGAAGTTCCCACGGGGGAGGGGGGGGGTCTGAGGGACCTTAACCGGGAATTCGGACCCTATGTGCGAAATCCGATTTTTGCATGCCCCTTGACCACATCCTCAGTTGTTGTCGGTTGTTATTTGCCACGGTATACTGAACTGAACAAGCATTGCATTCGAGGCTCCCCTCATCTAGTGTTCTACAAGGTGGCGCTGGTTGTGAGCTATCGATACAAGCGGATCTTGTTAGACTTATAGCACATCCTTAATACAAAAGACGAGGGGTGACGTGATGGGCTAACCCACGTGGAAACGTCACTTTTACTAAACCTGGACGGAGTTGCAGTAACACATGGAGAACAGTGTCCAGTCTCACTAACATTATCTCATTGATGACAGACTGATGTCTCATTCTTAACACAGCACTCATTTTGTTTCTGAACTCAAGTCATTGTCAGCACTGAGTGTAACATGAGCAGGGTATGTCACGTGACTATGGAGCATGCACAAATTCACCAAATATGGTAATATTTGTGTCATCTAACAATCATTTAACAGTTACTACTTAACAGTTACTAACTAAACAGTAACATTTGGTGATTAATGCATTAATGTTGTCTGTTGCTTACTGGCTTTCCATGCTGAAGGCACGGGTTCCCACTAGTGTCTAATCACAAATGACGAAAGGCTGGAATTGTTCAACTGGAAGACAAGCGCCTTAGTCTGTGTGACCTAATCGCATTCCCGGATCATCCACCTGATCGTCCCACGGTGTCCCACTAATTAGTGGGAACAGTCCATATCATGTGATCCCCCTAGTTAGTGCGGTTCCCAGCCAAATCTCCCGCCCGGTGAGAAATGGCCAAAAAGATCCTGTGGCGCTGGCGTCATCTGCCACTGATGGTCCCGTTCGGCATGGTTGCCACGACGGTGTTCAGCTTCTACTGCCCTCCCCACATTCCGACCTGTCCCGGCACGTGCTCCCGCCCTCCGCGTGCCTCCCACAAAGGATGCTGGCGCGCCCTCTGCGTGCTTTCCCGCCCATGCACGTGGCCCACTCCCTCGCGCTTTTTTGATATCTCATTCAGGCTTATCTTGGGTGCTCTCGAACTTACTTAGATTCCCGACTCCATCTTAGATAATCGTTCCATTTCGGGAAATCAAGTAAGCATTCTCACCTATTACTTCTCCCGCCTCACATATTCTGATTTTTTTACCCCTCTCTATGGTAAATATATTTTAAGTAAATATCTCCCCGCTGAGGAGAGTCTATAAGGGAGGCATGTGGGAATCGTGTGGGAAAGTTAAACAATCCGTTGGGGCGCTGGGCAGACCACGTGCCTGGATCCACGATGCCAGATCTCTCCCCAAGTTCCCGGATGATTAGGGCAAGCTCGATCCACATCAATTCCCGATTTGTTCACACGACTTACCCAAACGGGTATCTATGTTCGAATTCTGGTGCTTACTCTCTCAACGTCTTCTCCCCCCATCATCCCCCACTCTCCTCATCGTTCTTAACAGCGGCAGTGCTGCTTTCTCATTGCCTCCGACCACGTCTCATCCCCTCAACGTCCCCCCCACTCTCCTCATCGTCCTCAGCGTCAGCGGCACCGCTTTCTCACTGCCACGGACCACGTCTCCTCTCCTCTCCATCCCTCCCACTCTCCTTATCATTTTCACCGGCCGCGGCGATGCTTTCCCACTGTCGCCGACCACGTCTCCTCCACCCAACGGTCCCTCTTACTCTTCTCATTGTTCCCCACGGCGACAGCAACCCTTTCTCATTGCTCTCAACAGGCGGCGGTGACAACTTATCCATCTGGTCTTTCTTGAGGTCTTCTTCTCTGTAGGGTTCTCTTCGGGGCATGGGCATGAAGAAAAAGACAAAATCCTATCTTTCTCATAGCGTCAAGGTCTGGTATGGTCGTGGGCCAGGTAGGGCACCTCACACAGAGGTGCATCGTTTGAGTGATGCCCCGAAGCGTTGTATGGAGGCTGAGAGGCTTCGTCGAGAGCAATTTGCAGGTTTGTTATTATTGTTTATACTCATACATCTTCACTCATTCTTACCTGCAATCAATAGGTTTTAGTTTTGAAGATAGGCAGCATCTCATGGAAGTCGATGCCTTGAATGGTCCTAGCGGCGAGGACCACGAGATGGACGACTTGATGTTGTCCTCCATGCCACCGGGCGAGGAGGGTATGTTTACTAGCAATGCGGGCAGAGAGGTGGAGTTATGTCAGGAGTCTTTCTGTGGGGGATAGGTATGTGTTACGATATTGTTTTTGTACTTTCACTTACATCATTGGTTGGATAGAAAGCGAAAGGACATGCATACGCATAGGGATCGGACGACAATTCGCAATAAGGAGTGGCGGGACCAACACGAAGATCTCGTGGAGGCGTATATGGCTGGAAAGTCAGACCGTCGTGTGCTCTGCCTGGAGGATGAAGATATTGTTGGGATATGTTCGTCGTCGAGTTTTTCAGTAAGTAATGTTGTTATATCGTATTCTGCATCCCAACTAACTACGCCAGTCATGTAGATTGCTCTGTTCGTCATTTCTATCTGCTCTCTCCGCACACTAGGACCAATATAACGCTAGCGCGGAATGGTTATTTGGGTACTGCTCCTAGGAACCCAACAGTTGCACTGGCATTCGATGTGCTTGAGGCATATCGTCAACTCCATCGGGTGTGCCCCCGACTAAGCATTCAGGGAATTGTTCGGGTGCTATGCTATCTTCACATGGTGAGTCATCGCTCTACGTTTTGCATTGTCGGGTCTGATATATGTAGGTTCCATACCGGCGTGTGCTTGTCGATCAATTCAGTATCGCATTTGACGTCTATCTTGATATCATCCACGGCGTAGATGAGCGAGTATGGTCGGCGCTTCAGCGTGATGTACCGAACTGGCACATGCTGAACGCTTGCGCTGCTTGTTTGTATAAGGTCGACGATGAGGTTCCACTAAAGTTCTCCCTACTCACAACCATGAATGGCAATCAATCACTCAAGCTCGTCGACAATATCTTTCGCGTCGGTGTTCAGCGCCATGAAGATCGGACGTGTCGTACAGATATGTGGATCTCCACTGCTGAAGTTGATCGCTTCAAGGATGAAGTATGTCAGTCGAAAGAGGTGCGCTCAATCCATGTAGAATAGAGCATTTCATTAATCAGTCGTGTTTACAGAAGGTGCCCACGAATGACAGCAATCCTCAAGCACCCCGGCGCCCCATGCGGGCCACTCCGTGAACGATGACGATGGATTGGTTAATGAGAATGACGCAGATGTCGGTGGCAATGGTGGCGACCCCACGTCGATTTGCTATCAGCGTTGGCGCAATGTGGGGCACGAGGCCCGGAAGAAGATGTTCGCATTGTTCGCAGTGACGGGGATCTTTGTATGCCTGTGCCGGCATGGACAACTGCTGACTATGTGCGACATGATCAGAAGCGGTGAACTGTACGTATGAGCATCACATTTTATTTTTTTCTTTGCAGTCAAGCTAACTATCTTTCCACTAGCATGAAATATCCACTGGCCATTGTCGACAAACTTATGGAAGTATATGGCTCGGACGTCAAGCTTGGGTATGATATTGCTTGCGAATTTGCCAAAACTCTGAGGTCCAGCAGTCTCGGCTTGTCCGCCGACCTCAAGTGCATGTCCGGCGTCGTGCCTGCCTTCCATGGGCATAGCCATAACCGGCTATGTCAGGTTTATTGGCATCCAATGTACATGGATGGCGTCGGCAAGGAAGATTTTGAAGGATGCGAGCGAGTATTTTCCGAGTCCAATGCGCTTGCATCTCGGACTCGACTGTCGACTTCGTTCCATCATCATCAGGCGATCGAACAATTCTTCGGATTTTGGGGTGAACAGAAGCATGCCGAAACTGGTATGTTGTCCGCGTCAGGTCCGAATCCCCATCTCACTGAGTTATATAGGGCAGTTCATTTTCAACAACTACAAGCAGGCTCTGAACATCATTAGGGATAGTACTCGGAAGCTCGACATGTACGAGAAGGAGTTGAAGACGACGTCTAGCGACTACGAAGACTACCTCGAACAGGAGCACGCATATCTGCTCACTTTGAAATCCGAGCCCCCTGAAATCCTCCGAAAGGTCGATTATATGGCTGCGCTGGGCAATTTTGCGACCACAAGGTATGCTCGGAGGTTTTGTTACATGTAATATTGATATTCACATTTTCCATTGCAGCGCTGAGGCTAGAGCCACCGACGGGGCTCTGAGTTCGCTCACACAAGCCAGAATTCAGTGCATCAGTGAGCAAGAGCTGAGAAAACTGCAAACGGCACGTCGCACATCGTGGAATAGACGGCGGGCATGCGAAGAGCGTTCTTCGAATAGAAGATGAACTCCAGATCGTTGAGCGTTGGATCCCCGGCATGCCAGAGTTCGACAGCATGGTTGTGGAGCTGAGGCTTCGAGACTATTGGCTGGTGTTGGATAAACTTGAACGTCTTGTTGTTCAGCGACTACTGGAACTCGCAAAGCTAGGGATGAGTGGTATTGGTGAGTTCAATCTCATCATCAGAAACATTACTGATCTTTGTACGTAGGATACAAGCTTCGCGAAAAGATCAGAAAGGCACTGCGAGCGCGAGCGGTAGCCATCTGCAAGGCTCTATCTGAATATAACAAGTGCGCCTCCGAACTCGATCCTCCTCGCCCCGAGTTATCGTGGAGCAATCTGATGGACATGGTCTCCGTCGCCGATGTTGATATCCTCCGGGACGCACGCCAAGATATTCGAGCTCTGCCTTGGGCTCAGCGGGCCAATCGCGATGCTATGAACATCTATTTCAACATCAAGCGGGTGCAGGAGGAAATTCAGCGATTAAACATTGAGATCGCTCGCCTTTTCACGTGGATGGTGGACGAGCACGTTGACTATTACCGTGCCATCAAGGAGTGCTATCTTATGGACTGTAGCCTTGCCCGCGAGCTTTCAGAACATTGGCAGTATCGTGATAAGATACATCACTGCATCGTGGAATGGTTGTACAAGGCATCGCGGTTGCGTGGCTTCACTGGGAAGCTTACATATGGCCATCGTATAGGTCGAGACGTTGATCTTGCGACTGACATCCCTCTACCTTCATGGACTCTTTATACTTCGAATAGGTCAGACAGTGATGATGTGGATCATGAAGAGGATGAGCAAATCCCAGGGGTCGAAGATGAGCAGGATGCGGACAATCTCGTCGGCTTCTTCGACGACCTTGGTAGTCTTCCCGAGAACTAGCGACACTCAGCATGGATTTTGTCTAGTATGATACAGTTTGTTTCGCATGTACAGTACTGGTCTCAATATACACGCGTCAGACCCGCAGTGATTCATTGATGTTTGAATGCAAGATTGACAACGTTGCAGTGCGACATAGTAAAGTTGAGCATAATCAGTTATGCGCAATACGGACGCAAGAGTGTTAAGCGCGTTCAGACTACACACATTTGTTCCCTCGCTCCAGTCTCCATGTCGCAGGACATTACAGGAAATTGTGTTGGCTATGTATTGTAGGGGCTATATGTCAATAGTTCCTATTTTTTTACAACAAACCATCCGCTACTTAAGCTCTGAAGTCCTGCTTAATTCACGGCGCCATATCCACTTCGTAAGGAACTCCCAATGACATCCATGAATTGTTGTAGCTGAATCACACTCGCAGCGCTGCTTTGCACCGAGCATTGTTTATGCGCAGTGATTTCAAGATTTCCGGATTTCGAAGAACAATATCTGTATTCCAATACATGAAATCGAGTACTGTAAATCGCACGACAACATTCTCGAAACGAACGATGGTAGGATATAACGTGCACTGCGAAACAAACAACACAATGTTCTCCTATGACCTATGCGACATTCTGAACCTCCTCACCACTGTTTCACGGATGCTTCGACGCACGGTCGCTGGACTCGGCCCCATCCTCACCGAGCGAGTCTTCAGCTTCCAATAGCTCATTTCCCTTCATCCGCTTCTTGCCCAAGTTCTTCCGCACCTTGCGAGCAGTAACCAAGCCAGCTTCCATGCTCTGATCATACCTCTCCTGTTGCTCCACGAGTTCAGCGGGAGGCATGCGTTCGAAGTGGCAGCTGCCATCTTCAAGTGCCTTGAGGAGCTTCTGCAATGGTGCAATAGCATTGCTCAGGTCTGACGGGTTGACCCACTTGTCAGCAGTCCAACCCACGAGCTTTATACCATAACAAAGGATGATCTCGCGCTCATAATTAACATAGTTCATCACAGCTTTGCGGTTGCCCGTGATCTCTGCTGAGTGTAAATGTTAGTATACGACATGCAGCACTAGGCTGTAGAATTACTGAGCTTGGAATTTATTTGAGTCCGAATCTCATTTTTGAGCCACTCTGGCCTGCTCTTCGAGGTACGAAGGAACCCTGGTACAATAAAGTATCAGTGATCAAATTGAGGGATACTAAAGGATAAATTACTCATTGACGTAGTCACAACCAGCGATCGCAAACGCCTCGGCCAGCGCACCTATGTTGTCCGTGTCCCAGCCCTTTTTGATTGTGGTACGAAGGTACATGTCGATATCGTCAGTGGTAAAGAACCAACGCGGAGCCATGTTGAAATCGGGAGTACTGCGGAAAAGACAGTAGAAGCCTTGGATGCCTGCGCGGTGCTTCAGGCCATCGAGCTGTATAATCATTAGTTCAATGTAGCTAGACTGCATAGCCACGTACCAGCTCGTCCATCTTGTTGCAAACATTATTGACATTCTGCATGCGGCCACGCTGAGAGAGCCGGACTCCTTTCATCCACGACTCTCGCTCCTCCTCGAGTTCCTCGATCAAGAATTCCTTCTCCTCCGACGTGAGGCCTCGACAATCGTCGATATTTTCCTTTTGAAGATCAAGAAGGAACGGCGCGCCGCCGTCTGGAGATTTTGTTAGATGATATCTTACGATGAAGTTGGTGCTTACCATCGCTCGCCTCCTTCGAGATGTGGTGGGACCAGGCATTGTACGCATTCGGCCTTCTCGCAGATTGAGTCTTCGACGCACTCGAGAACATAAGGTGAAAATAGTGCTCAGGTTTCTTTGCCGTACTTCTCTGACATCTCCTTTGAATACTCGATGCTGTCGTCGAACCACTTTGCCATGTCAGCAGTCACCGCAGCTTGTTTATGTTGACTCTCTTCGGCATTGTGTTGTCGCTCCTCTCGGGTAAGTGTGGGAGGGACTCGGCACTTTGCTGGCGCTGGGGCCTCACGGTGATCGCGGTCAAGGGACCACGGTTAATGGTCATGAGGCAACAGTGGGAAGAAAAATGTATGGAATGTCCAAAGGAAGGTGATGGGTGATAGGGACATCATAGACAAAGTCATGGGCATCGCTTTATACAAAATCAAGGAAGCGCATATTTGAAAAAAAGAATGCATGTGGTGAGAGATCAAGTTGGAAAGAAGGCAGAAACACAAGCGAAGCAAGTGATGAAACACATCACCGCTGTCTCGGGGACCAATCAACATCAAGTGCATCATAAATCTCCTCTGCCACGTCATGACTGACACCCAGCTGCAGGCGAATTGACTCCATCCAATTGCTATCTGCTTCTCGGCAAACAATTTCCCACAAGATGTTGTGGGCAGCAGGATCAACATCGCGCTTCTGTAAGACAAGGTCCGTAAGCTTGCCGATGGAGTATATGCGCACAACCTCACTGGAAGGAGAAGCAAGATAAGATGAGGTTGTCAACGACGAAATGGAGGAAGGCATGCTCGAGCCACCTGGTGTGGCGGACAGCCTCGACGTCGACGAATGAGTTGGAGAGGAAGGAGGAGTGAATGCCACTGCTGTCGCATAATCGAGCCGAAGGTGCTGCGGAGTGGCAGCGGACGCAGACGCATGCGAAGGTAGTGTTTGTGCTGACAATGGCGAGACCACATTCTTCGCCTCCCTGTTCTGCGACTGACCACGAGGTGTACGCTCAGAACCACTTTCGCAGTGCACGTGTTCCAATCCTGTAGTACAATTAGCATATGACATAATGAAAAATATAACATTGACTTACTCCTGCAGAGCTTAATAATCTCCTGCTCAAGACGCATGACGTACGCATCTCGATGATCCAACAAAGATTCCAATTCGTCAATGCGATCACGAAGACTGGTCCTATCACCGTCAGCTTCATCGTCACTAAGGATCTCTATGGGGTTCGTGAGATCACCACGCCGAGTGGTGTGGTCTGACGGGGGAGGGGCGCGGGCGTCATCGCGGATGCGGCATCATCGCGGATGCGGGCGTCATCGCTGGCATGGGTGGGGGCATCACCGGCAGTGCTTTGCTGGGGGACATGGGGACGTCGCGGGTGGCGCGGTCAGGAGTGGCACGGGGTTGTCGTGGGCGGCAGGGGCACGTTCATGGCGATGTGGAAAGCTATTACCGTCTCACATCAATTCTTCCTGACCACGCGCCTCAGCGATGGCACCGTCGATCTCGCCGACTGGACATCCGACAAATACATAATGCATCGTATCCTCCTTGGGATCGACGATGACGGGGCGATACGCAGGCCTGTGCGTTCGCGGTAAGGGGGCCTGACGGCCGAATCGTAGTCTCGCCTTGCGGAAGGCGCAATCCCATCAGCACACAACAGGTACACCTACATCCTCCGCAAACATTTGGGCTATCTGTGCTAAGGTATACTGCATGTTGGGGAAGAGTTTGAGGAGACCAGGAGGAGCGTACGCATGAATCTTGAGCTCCTCGACTTCGAAAGCAGTGCGAGGAGGAAGGCTGCCGTTGATGTGGAACATGTACGTAGCGCCACCAGTGATCCTATCCCAGCAAGTGATCTTGAAAAGAATTAAAAAGAGTCAACAAATAAGATAATAACGCACTCACCGCATCATAGACCAAGTCTTGAAGGCGATCACGAAATGCTGCATGAGCAGCTGTGCCTTCATCTCCGGAAGGGGTGTGTTCGCGCGAGACATGAAACCAAGGGTGAAATTTGTCGGAATCGAAGTAATGGGAGCCATCGGAATGCGCCCCAGCTAAAAAAAAGGCAAGATCTGCAGCGTCGAACTTGGTCTGATATGTTTGATAGAGGTCCCCAGTACCGAGTATTTTTCGAAGAGAAGCGACCCCAACGGGGTTCAGTTGACACTTGCTGATAGGGAGAGTCGCCATAACGGCATAGGCACCATAAAAACTGTCGCTGCCGCCGTTGAGAACGATGAGAAGAGTGGGGGGAGGGGACGTAGTCAGGAGCAATGAGAAAGGGTTACTGTCGCTGTGGGGAACAATGAGAAGAGTAAGAGGGACCGTTGGGTGGAGGAGACGTGGTCGGTGACAGTGGGAAAGCGTTGCCGCGGCCGGTGAAAATGATAAGGAGAGTGGGAGGGATGGAGAGGAGAGGAGACGTGGTCCGTGGCAGTGAGAAAGCGGTGCCACTGACGCTGAGGACGATGAGGAGAGTGGGGGGGGACGTTGAGGGGATGAGACGTGGTCGGAGGCAATGAGAAAGCAGCACTGCCGCTGTTAAGAACGATGAGGAGAGTGGGGGATGATGGGGGGAGAAGACGTTGAGAGAGTAAGCACCAGAATTCGAACATAGATACCCGTTTGGGTAAGTCGTGTGAACAAATCGGGAATTGATGTGGATCGAGCTTGCCCTAATCATCCGGGAACTGGGGAGAGATCTGGCATCGTGGATCCAGGCACGTGGTCTGCCCAGCGCCCCAACGGATTGTTTAACTTTCCCACACGATTCCCACATGCCTCCCTTATAGACTCTCCTCAGCGGGGAGATATTTACTTAAAATATATTTACCATAGAGAGGGGTAAAAAAATCAGAATATGTGAGGCGGGAGAAGTAATAGGTGAGAATGCTTACTTGATTTCCCGAAATGGAACGATTATCTAAGATGGAGTCGGGAATCTAAGTAAGTTCGAGAGCACCCAAGATAAGCCTGAATGAGATATCAAAAAAGCGCGAGGGAGTGGGCCACGTGCATGGGCGGGAAAGCGCGCAGAGGGCGCGCCAGCATCCTTTGTGGGAGGCACGCGGAGGGCGGGAGCACGTGCCGGGACAGGTCGGAATGTGGGGAGGGCAGTAGAAGCCGAACACCGGTCGTGGCAACCATGCCGAACGGGACCATCAGTGGCAGATGACGCCAGCGCCACAGGATCTTTTTGGCCATTTCTCACCGGGCGGGAGATTTGGCTGGGAACCGCACTAACTAGGGGGATCACATGATATGGACTGTTCCCACTAATTAGTGGGACACCGTGGGACGATCAGGTGGATCATCAGTTCGGCGTGTACACAGGCGGTATGTCTGCAAGCGCAACCTACGATGCTGTTGCCTCCGGCTCGATAATTTGAAGCTTAGTTGGGAAGGCAAGATAAGATCTTAGCATAAGTGTAAAGAAACATCTCCTCTAACCCCTCATCGGCCGCCCAAACCACGGTGTATTGAACAGCCTAATCACATTCCCGCATCATCAGTTCGGCGTGTACATAGGAGGTATGTCTGCAGGCGCAACCTCCGATGATGTTGCCTCCGGTCTGAAGCGCAGGCCCGAATCCGCGTGGCGCATTGGTGCTGGTTCAGACGCGACGGGTGAAGGCACACCCGATTTGCGAGAAGCGGAATTCATCAAAGCCCTTAGGCCAGCCTGCGATGCGGAGTCCTCCGGGGTCAGAGAGAAGAAGCTTGGAGTCGCCTCGTGAGGATATAATGACGGACGCTTTATATGGCATCTGGTGGGCAAAGCCGGCCGGAGTACAGCTACACCGTGAACGACGATCGAAAAAAAAGAAGCGGATGCAAACTTCAAGCGGAGACGACGGCCCAGAAACATCGCTACAGAGGATGTACACTCGATATTAATATTATTAATGACGAATTTGAGAACAGCCTCACGGTGCGATGTCCCGGTGCGAGGACAGAAAGGACTTAAAATCAAGAAATCCGAAGAACAAGCAGGATTCACATTCGAAAATCTAACCCTGTTTGACCTTCTGGTCTCATTAATGTTCAAAACGTTACACATGCGATGATATTGACGGAAGGGCTCCAAGACAACCTAGAGCTACAGTTGAGACTTCGCTGTCAGGGCGTTCATAACTGTGTATCCATTGATATCATTCCCCACGCACGCAACCACGAGCACACGTTGATGAGGATTAGGAAAGCGACCCCGAGAAACTCGATTCCGCGTCAAGGAAGGGCCAGCACTTCTAGAGCAGTCCGGCGAATGGCCTGCCAGCGCGCCGCTATGAAATTCGCGTTACCGGTAGCATTCGAAGCTGTTGTGCTCGGAGTAGAGGAGGAAGTGTCCGTATTCGTAGGAGAAGTAGAGTTGGAGCTTGTGGCTGTGTCCGTATTCGTGGAAGAGGCGTTGGTGTTCATCGAATTCGTCGTGTTGGTGGCATTGGCGGAAGTAGAGGTCGCAGAACCGGTATTCGAAGAATATGCTCGCGCCCGGTTCATGGCATCTGTCTCCAACCATGCTTGCGTAGCATTTGTAGTCTATTTTCACACAAGCCAGAAGAAGGGTTTTCGGGCTATTATCGTTCTAGAAGAGTGTTTGGAATGCTTACACTGAGGAGCTGGACGGAAGGTAGGTCTTGTTCGGCATTGGACCAGTTGCCAAAGTTGAATTTCGCGTAAACGTTGCGGAAAAATGGATTGCCCAAAGTGAAATTGGCGGTGGCATTTTCCCGGGTGTACACAAATGTGCCGACACATTTGATGTTACTATTGAAGTCTACGCGGTCAATCATATCATATGGATGGATAGGATATTCTTTGCCACTGTGAACGGTTCAAAATTTGAGACTTACAGCACATACAAAGACAGACAAGACATACCCAAAAACAAAGGTGAAGTTGACCTTGGTGTCGCAAGGAACCCCATACCCGCCAGTGGACATTCCAGGCACAGAAGTTTGGAACGTCGCATTGGGGACACGATGGTAGATAGCATCGACGAGTTCTTTCGGCGCAAGCACTAAGTGTCATGTCCATGAGCTAAGTCACACGGAGATATTAGGTACGAACCATAGCGATATCCTGTGTCAAAGATAGCGGAGCTTGCATTAGCTGAAACGGTTGGACTCCCAGATAGGGTAAGATGTTCTGTCTTCAACTCTTCGTCGAACCGGACGCCATCAAGCGAGATCTGCCATGCTGCATGTCCAATCACTGGCAGAGTTGGCATCGCTGAGATGTTGTTGTTCGCAACATCTACTAAGGTAAGGCTGGTTTCACCTGACGAGCAAATCCATCGTTACCGCGAAATGAGTCGTGAATCTCATGGCTCGTACCGATTGCGAAATTCCCTCCAGACGTAGTACCATTTGCAAAACGACTCTCATGTAGGGTAAAATAATTGGAATCGTTTTTGAAAGCACTGAATACCTGCAAGACAAATGATAAAGGGTCAGTTTTCTTCAGGAAAATGTAAATGAATAAACGGACATTGTCCAAGAAGGGGAAACTATTATTTGCATAATTCATGGTACTCAAGATCACGGATTTATAAGGACTGTGTGGAAATTAGTAACAAAATATCACCTCGAAGAGGCACGTACGATCCAAGACCCAATATGCCGTCCCAAAATCCCGTTCGAGTACTATCACTCACAAGTGCGTTTACTGAGCGATGTTTCATCGTAAGTTCCGAAGCAAACGTGAAATGGGTACGTAAGAGGCTTACAGAGCCGTTGATCTCGAAACTGTAAATCCACCAAACGTAACGTTTGCCATGATAATTTCACCTATGCGCCGGTTTGCCGCCTCTATAAACTATATGTCAGTACCAGGCATGGATGTACAACTGTCCGGAAAGGGGCTGACAAATAAGGGATGCTAGTGTAGCGTCCTGTATGCATCAGCCGGGAACATAACATCTCTAGTATCTATCCATAATCGGACCCCAACGTGTCGAGAATGACCTGAACATAGAGTAAAATAAGTTCAAATCGATAACTGAGGGACAACATACCTGAAATTGTATCCTGACGTAAATGGCTGCGGTGTAATGCAATGCCTTGAACATTAGAGAATATGAAGCTGTCAGAATCCGCGCCGTTGAACGTCACTACCGCTGTGCAGGGAACTGGCTGATCACCACGTGAGTTGAATTGTCTCCACGATGTTCAGGTGGTAGATTTGAAGCGAGGGCAGACGTTAGACAAAGAGATATAACGCTGGTTAGAGCGAGCATGGTACTAGTTGGTTTCGACCGCCGAAATCTACGTTTATATACACTCGAATAAAGCACTCACCAGAGTCGAAGAAAGATCACACACATCAAACCATATGTCCAAGCACGTCGACCATAGAAACTTGAGATGCGTGAGCCCCAAGCGTAAATATCGAGCACACTCACCGTCAAACACATCGGGATTGATTGGTGGTTCGAACTACCACATATCCATGCATTAGTTCACTGGACGTAGTGATAATACCATAGAAGCTATGGAAGAATATTATGGTCAAAGTATTTGTGGTTGGAGACTACCAACTCAACTTCAAGGTCGCCTTCCAGCACATGTCAGGATCTGGTCTCACAACTCATTCAAGCTAGCCTGATGTATTGCTCGATTCACTGATATTCAGCGGCAGATAATATAGACCACAGCGTGAATCGTACCGTCGAGCATAAATTCGAAAACTTCACTTAGTCTAGCACTCTCCGTACTGGGTCATGCGGTGTACCGAATATTGGGGAAGAGTTTCCAGATATCATCGAAGATGATCATCCATGCGCCATAGGCGTGTTTGTGCAGTATTCTGAGAGGTGTTTCATTGATGAAGCTTGAAAACACGTTATTAACACGACGAATTCCAGTTTGAGCGTTTGTTCTGAGAGGCATCATCGGATTCACATGTCCGTATACCCTGTTCGGTCATCTTCGCGCATAATGCCCGAACGAAACATGCTGTCTACGAGTTTAAGAAGACTGGGTTCCGTTCATTGTGGCTAGGAAGGAAAACTTCAAAGGGCTCTCACCTTTGAGAGTATGTAGACAGGGTGCACATGCATTTAGCATTTGCCAGTTCAGGGTATCATGATGTAGCACTGCCTGAACGTGATTGTCAACCTGATGGAGTATATCTAAATAAACATTGAATTACTATACGAATGACTACGAGGACATGACAGCACGGGACCTATGGTGTTCATTCTGAGAACATCGCACCACAACATAGAAACACGTACACGATGTAAGAAGCAAAGGGCCCAACCATGGCTTGGATACTCATATGCTCACAGACGTGATGAAGTTGTCGATGTGAGTTGGGGAAGGCAAGATAAGATGTTAACATAAGTATAAAAAATGTCTCCTCTAAACCATGTCACTCATCGTCCGCCCAATCCATGATGTACTGAACAACATAATCGCATTCCCCACCATCAGTTCGGAGTATACATGGGGGTACGTCTATTGGCGCAACTTCCGATGGCGTTGCCTCCGACCTGAAGCGCAGGCCCGAATCTGCGTGGTGCGTTGCAGGAGGCCCGGACACGACGGGCGGAGGCACGCCTGATTTGCGAGAACCGGACAATCGAGAATCGGATGGCGAATTCATCATAGCCCTTAGGTCAGCCTGCGATGCTGAGTCTTCCGGGGAAAGGGCGAGGGAGCTCCGAGTCGCCCCGTGAGGGTATGGTAACGGACGCTCGCCTGATGCTCTGTTAGCTATTTGGAGTGGTGTCGGAGATCGTGCTTCGCTCATGTGAGGTGAGGAACCAAGATCAGAAGCGATGTACGGCGTGACGTCCGTTGCCTCCGTAGGAAGCTCTGACTGGATATCTGCGCATCCATATGAGCACAGCCATCGCAAGTGGAACAGTTCGACGACCATACTTTCTTTCGCGCAGTATAGCGCTGCAACACTCGACGCCCAAAGCAGAAGAAAAAGATCGCAAGGATTATCATCATGAGCCCTACCGCCCCTCCTATCACTCCGCCCACAATTGCATGACATGGTTAGATTTTTCCACAACAGACGTGGTGGATATTGTCGGCAAACCAGTTTCCGTCGTGCTCGTTGTGCTCGTTGTGCTCGTTGTGGTACCTGTACTCGAGGTCGAAGACGAGGAAGACGAGGATATACCGTCGCAGGTGTACGTGATAATAGTCCAGATAATACGGCGCAAATGTGCTGGCTTGCGTGACATTGATAACAAGTATGTGATCCCCGTAAGAGATGTTCCCAGAGGTCCAAAAAAGCGATTCATTTTGCTCTGTCCACACCCAATCCGTTGGTTGAGCAGATGTGTTGGGAGTCTGCTGGTCCAGGGTATACTGCGATCTAATCATTGTGCCATTATTTGAGCCTGTGGGCATCACGGCACCATAGACGGTGACGGATGATCCTGGTGCGTGAAATTCTCCAGTCTATTACCATCACAAACAAGAGCATGCGTCCAACTCACCTGTAAACCGCAAAACCGCGCTCCCTAGCCCATCGATCTTGGACAGAGAATTGCCCAGCGGATCCTGAACGAACGACCACGGCGCGCCGGAGGTCGAAACATACTCGATTTGAGACGTGTCGACGTTGTCAACTACGCAGAGCATCGTTCAATCGAATTACTGTCGACGGGGGATGAGGAAGAGGATTGCCTCTCCTGTGATGACCTCGAAATGATGTGCAGCATGTGAGTGAAACTAGGCTAGATTTTATGATGGTTAAGCCTGGTTAAGCGAGGCGGGCCTGTGCCGTTATCGCCGGAAATGTCCAATGGAAGGTCTCCTCGAGTTGCCTTGGAACATCGCGCTGCTGTACAAGACTGGGACCGGGTGGATGTTGAGTCGGATGATCTTAATATTTCCTTTTTCGTTAACCTTCGCCCGCTCGCATATACTGAACGCCCGCCGCTACGGCCAAGCAATCCACCTCCTCCTCAGTTGTTATTCGCCACGGTATACTGAACAACCTAAACGCATTCCCGGATCGTCAGTTCGGCGTGTACACAGACGGTATGTCTGCAGGCAACCTACGATGAATTGCCTCCGGCTCGATGGTTTGAAGCTTAGTTGGGAAGGTAAGACAAGATGTTAACGTAGGTATAAAGAAATGTCTCCTCTAACCCATGTCACTCATCGTCCGCCCAATCCACGATGTACTGAACAACATAATCGCATTCCCCGATCATCAGTTCGGCGTGTACATGGGGGTACGTCTATTGGCGCAACTTCCGATGGCGTTGCCTCCGGCCTGAAGCGCAGGCCCGAATCTGCGTGGTGCGTTGCAGGAGGCCCGGACACGACGGGCGGAGGCACGCCTGATTTGCGAGAACCGGACAATCGAGAATCGGATGGCGAATTCATCATAGCCCTTAGGCCACCCTGCGATGCGGAATCTTCCGGGGCAAGGGTGAAGGAGCCCCGAGCCGCCTCGCGAGGGTATAATGACGGACGCTCGCCTGATGCTCTGTTAGCTATTTGGAGTGGTGTCGGAGATCGTGCTTCGCTCATGTGAGGTGAGGAATCAATATCGGAAGCAATGTACGGCGTGACATCCGTTGCCTCCGTCGGAAGCTCTGACTGGATATCTGCACATTTATATGAGCACAGCCATCGCAAGTGGAACAGTTCGACGACCATACCTTTCTTTCGCGCAGTATAGCGCTGCAACACTCGACGCCCAAAGCAGAAGAAAAAGATCGCAAGGATTATCATCATGAGCCCTACCGCCCCTCCTATCACTCCGCCCACAATTGCATTGACATGGTTAGATTTTCCCACAACAGACGTGATGGATATTGTCGGCAAACCAGTTTCCGTCGTGCTCGTCGTGCTCATCGTGCTCATCGTGCTCATCGTGCTCATCGTGCTCGTTGTGGTACCTGTACTCGAGGCCGAAGACGAGGAAGACGAGGATATACCGTCGCAGGTGTACGTGATATAGTCCAGATAATACGGCGCAAATGTGCTGGCTTGCGTGACATTGATAACAAGTATGTGATCCCCGTAAGAGATGTCCCCAGAGGTGTAAAAAAGCGTCCCGTTTTGCGTAAAAAACGTTGGGAGATCAAATTTGATGGGAGTCTGCTGGTCCAGGGTATACTGCGATCTAATGACCGTGCCGTTATCTGGGATTGTTTGCGTCACGGAACCATAGACGGTGACGAGTGATCCTGGTGAGTGAAATTCTCCAGTCTATTACCGTCACAAACAAGAGCATGCATCCAACTCACCTGTAAACCGAAAAATCGCGCTTCCTAGCCCATCGATCTCCGACAGAGAATTGCCCAGCGGATCCTGAATGAACGACCACGGCGCGCCGGAGGTCGAAACATACTCGATTTGAGACGTGTCGACGTTGTCAACTACGCAGAGCATCGTTCAATCGAAGTACTGTCGACGGGGGATGAGGAAGAGGATTGCCTCTCCTGCGATGACCTGGAAAAAATGTGCAGCATGTGAGTGAAACTAGACTAGATTTTATGATGGTTAAGCCTGGTTAAGCGAGGCGGGCCTGTGCCATTATCGCCGGAAATGTCCATGGGTCTCCTCGAGTTGTCTTGGAACATCGTGCTGCAGCGTGCTGCTGTACAAGACTGGGGCCGGGCGGGTGTTGAGTAACGTTGAGGCTTGAGGATGATCTTAATATTTCCTTTTTCGTTATCATTAATTACTGAACACCCAGATTGATTGACTTATCATCAATCAATCGCCTTAAAGTTATGGTCATCAACGGAGACCACGCCGCTGCGGCCTCAGGCCTCATTGTTATTTTCTCCCCAGCTGAGTGCGTGCTCTCTCATTCTATTCCCTAACTTATATATACTTACATTGCTAGATACGAACGCACCAACATAGTCCGACTTGATATAAGGGGTCATGATATTACCAGGCTAGCTGAGAGGCTAATACTTCTAAATAAATCCCGAAAGGCACGATACTGAGTCTACAGAAGATTGCAAGCGTCAATCCATAGGCTAAGCCCCAAGCCGTGCCATCATTTCCAAGGAACGATCAATCTGAATGTCCTCTCCCCGCCTCTTTAATTCTCGGAGTATGTTGGTGGAACATCCGTAACAGCATGAACGCCAGAAGAAGAGGGCTCCGCCGAGGCGGTAAACCGTACTCCCGAATCCGCATGATAGGTTGTCGGCTGAGGGACAGAGAGCAGTCCAGCCTGAGCGGCCTTGCTCATGGGCTGATTAGGGCTCGACTGCAGTTGCGACATCGCATTTACTGCATACATGGAACGCGTCTGACGTGAACTACCGCTCGTCGAGCTTCCGCCCATGTCGCTCGTTGGGGCACCACCAAGCTGGCTTGGTGCGTAGACCGGCTGTGGTATAGTGACAGGCGGATTATAGGAGGATTCTGCACCCGCAGTTGATTCGGGAACAACGGAAGGGCTGACTGGCAGCATGTAGGGAGTGGGTGTAGCTTTGATCTCTAGAGACTGATCAGCGGATTTCATGACCGAAGACGCCTGTGAGCTAACCTTCGTCGAGTAAGTCCCAGCCCTTGCAGCCGCATAGAAGTATGTTTGTCCATGCCTTCGCCGAAAGCATAGGAAATATACGGCGATCGCCGCGCATACTAAAATGGCAACTCCACCAATGACCCCGCCCACGATTGCGCCGACAGGTGCACCACTAGATTTTGATGAATTGCCAGCAGCGCCCGTGGCACCCGACGCTACAATCGTCGTGGTGGCAACCTGTTGCGAAGCTGTAGCGGCTGCATTTGAGCTGGGCACGTATTCAAACGCATCCAGGACAAACGGGTAGTCCAGCGTCCCTTCCACGACGCCGATCTTCAAAATATGTTGCCCATCTGCCAATTGCGGAGACGTGTACACTGCAACCTGCTCCTGAAGCTGGAGTTGTCCATTTGGAGTGACAGTGTATGCGGGTGGTTGGTATAATGAGGGTGCCGTGCCGTCTAATTGAAATCCGATAGCTGGGAGTGGCCATGATTCGTTGGCCGCGGTCACAATGACACCTAGCACACGGACAACGCTTCCTGTAGTAGCTTCGTCATATCAAAATTATATCGCTTAAAGGATAGATTACATACCAGTAAAGGTGAACGTCGCTGTAGCATTCGTAGTGCCGGAGGACAGCGTACCATCGAAGACACCTGCGCCGGATACTGACGAATGTTGCCAGAGATTCTCTGGTTCGTATGTCACCGAGGAGTAATCTTGGTCATCAGCAAAAAATACTGTAGCTTGGGACTGATTGGACATGAGAGAACACAGGAACAAGTTGAAGGAAAGTGAAAGAAAGAAAACGTCGAAGAGAAAGAGCTTGAGGGATGGGCGAGTAAACAAGTATCGGTGATAGCACTGACTGCTATGCCTCGATACAAGGAAATAGTTTTGATGTGTCATGCCCGAGCTAGCCATGTTTCATTGCGCGCTGGATGATTGTTGGTATGATTTCATGACAGCATCCCACTTCATCGAGATTCCTGCGTAACGTTTCTAACTGTGGATGTAATAATATGGTCATGACATCAAATTCGATACCAGAGAGCGAACAGCCAATTAAATCTGGAGGCATGAGCAGGTGGGTGCGTTGAACGCTTTTACATTCACTGCATCGGCAACACCGACCCCGATCAGAGAGGCGGTGGTTGATCAGCTCGTTCATCAACACTGCCACGCACCTTAAAAGCAATACTTTCTTTCAAACGGTCTTATATAACACACAGTCCACAGTCCTCAGTCGCCCGTAGAACGGCTATCTTCAAGGTATGCGGTTCGTCTGCAAGGTCTGGTGAGACGAATACGCAGGCTATTCATTGGGCATCACATCGTGGCTAGGCGCAATATAGGTTGATACAGCGAGGTGTTCTGGATGTGCTATGCTTGTATCGTCCACGCCAGGAGATGCGCCAGAGGATGAAGTCCTGGTAACCAATGCTTGACCAAGCTTCTGATATTCGTGGATTGCTACTTGGAACAGGTTCTAAATTGATACGAGAAAGGCCCTCGGGAATTCATCATCAGGGTTTGCCCGGGTAAGGGGTCGCCGTAGACATAAGTCTTCCATGCTATGTGGTAAAGGGGAGATGATTGCCAAGTAAGCTACTTTCGTTTCTTGAACTTGCGCAGACTAGCTTCCATGAAACTAACAAGAACAAAGTCAATGGCAATTGGTATAAGGCAAGGCCGTACTTACCCTCCGATATCTCCATCCAAGACCCTCTGCACTTCGTTGGCAGAGACCTCATATCCTGTTCGAATATCCTTGATGAGCTGATAGGGCTGCAAAGTATATGAACGAATCTGGGATCCCCAAGAGTTTTCTGGGAGCGAGTGGTACAAATCTGCCTTGGATTGTGCACTGTACAACCGATGTGAGATATGTCACAGACGGGCTGATCATCTAAATACCTCTTCTGTAATTCAATGTCATACAGTTTTGCCTTCAAAAGCGAAAGCGCCAACGCGCGATTTTGATGCTGGCTGCGCTCTTGCTGACACTACAAATCGCAATATCAAGGCCACTTCGAGGTTCGGGTAACGGTATAGCGCACAAAGACTGCGATTCCAGTTGGTACGTGAACAAGTCGAACAGCACTCTCTGTTTTATTGACATGCTGACCACCTAATATGGCGCATCGATCAAAAACACACATTTAGTTCTATACTTGTGGTAGGGAGACCAACGCACCTGCTCCCTGACTACGCATGGCGGTAATTCGTAAATCGCTTGGATTGAGTTTGTATCCGGCCTCTGCGCTGTCTCCTTCGAAATATGGAGAGACACGGACACTCGCGAAGGACGTATGTCTAGCACCAGCCTTGTCAAACGGAGAAATGCGGACCAGTCGATGCACTCCAGACTCATATTGAGCATAGCCGTAAGCATGTGGTCCCTCGAGGAGCAATGTCACTGCTTTGATGCCAGCGATATCGCCTGGAGATTCGTCCGCAACCTTCACTAAGGATAAGTCCGCGCGTTGTCTTAGAGTCTTTCTTCTCAGGCGTTTACCCATTGATAGTGCACATAGCACTCACCTGAGTAATTTCGAGAGTGTGCCCACCTCGCGTACATTCGTGCAAGCATCGATGCCCAATCGCATGCATCGGTCCGCCGGAACCCGCGCGGACATCGACATATGCAGACCTGACGTCTACCGGGTCTGAAAGCCAAAGCGACACGAGATACTCATCCGTCCTTGATCTTAATGTCTGCAACTCAGACAGTAATTCCCCTTGCATCGGGACATCATTGGTGTCCTCAGCTAAGCCTGTTGAAAATGATATCTGTAGTGGTTCATCTGCTCAAAGGAAGGTTACATACCTGCCAGATCCCTCATGTCTATGAACGACGAGCGTATCTCTTGGTAAGTGGACAGCCGGTGTTGTAAATGGGATAACTGTGCATGCTCTTCGATGGCGAGTGCAGGGTTGTCTGCCCAGGCTTGCTCATCCTGGTTTATTCAGACACAAATATTCGTAGTGCGCAACATACTACTGCGCACCTTGAAAGACCGCTCGAGTTCTTTGATCTCCTGCTGAGTCGAATTCCAATCCGCATGACCATTGATGTCATGCAGAGACTTCTCTACGTCTTTCAACAAGTCATGTATGGATGCTACGGTCTCTTTCGTGGATTGGACATCTCGAGTTTTGACAGACAGAGAGCGTGCACTAGCACAACGTTGCACAATGCAGGTGCGAAGCCTGAGCGACCATACCAATTGACGAGCAGTATCAGCGAGCGCCCCGGTCGAATATCTCAGCATATACGACTTCGACGATTTGGCAGCGCCGTTAGAGTACCACTGGTTGAATTTGCTTCGATAACGATTAGCGCAATTGTCTGAAAACAAGCTTGGTTGAGTTTGAGAACGGTGGTAGATGAGAAAAAATGCATCGCGGATCTGAATTCGCATCGGAGGCGCACGCGAAGCGCGTATTGACGACTCTTCTCCTGCCACTCACTGGCCGCCTAAAATTCCTCGTGAGTTTTACGTCGAATGTCTGAGAAAGACTACCTGCTGACTTGGTCATGGAATGAGGTTCTTCACGACGACTACGCCTATCGCTCGTGGACTCCGCCGAATCCCAGTTCTGAGCAGCATCGAACTTACCATTTATTACTTCTGATAGGCCGCCTGAGCATTCATTGACATCCAGTGAGTCCGATGGTATCTGTGAAACCTTTGACTTTTGATGACGTCTCCGATAGTTCATACTGTCTTTCCTTTTCAATCAACAAAACTGCTGGGCCGCCGCTGTTCCTCATCGGCTTCTGGCCAAATTAAATCACGCATGTTCAGACGCGCTTGGAAGCCGATACTCGGTACGGCTATTCTAGTCGGTGCCCCGAGCTATCTGTACTACAAATATTCGAAATCGACAGTGCAGACTTTCGAGCTCCCCGTGAAGACGGTAGGCCCTGACGGCAAGCGAACTATGGCCACCCGCGCTTTCCCCCTGCTCTCCAAGGACGACGTTGAAGCGCGTCTTCGCGAACACGCTTCCTTCCAGAGTACCACACGACACGGCGGTGTTGTCTGGAAACAGGCTACCGCGCATCTCGCGGCGAACGATCCCATAGAGGACGCGAATGCTAGCGTTATCATAGAACGAGACACGTCCGACAGCACGGGTCCCGGTGACTTTCTATTCTTTGCCGTCATGGATGGTCATGCTGGTCCGTACACATCCCGAGTTCTAGCAGAAGTTCTGATACCCACCGTCGCAATGGAGCTATCCGCGATGATCAACGACCCGAATTCGAGCGTAATCGACCCATCAGTTACACAGAAGATCAAATCATTACTCTGGTCTTCGTCAGGGTCTTCTACCCCGTTTGACGCAGATCCTGCCAACGTTATGCGCACAATCGAGACGGCATTCACCAAGCTTGATGCTAAGATCATCAACGCACCACTAGACATTCTTGCGAATGCTATGGACAAAGAATCCCTTCAGAAGAAGCTGATTCCTGACCTCAGCGAACACCCTATGGCCCTAATGAGCATGCAGACGGCTATGTCGGGTACGACATTACTAGTTCTCTCGCCATTTCTCTAATTTAGGGGTCCGATCACAGGCAGTTGCGCTCTACTAGCGCTGCTCGACACAGCGAACCGTAATCTCTACGTCGCCTGCACAGGTGACAGCCGCGCAGTTGCTGGTGTTTACGAGGATACCGAGGATGGCCAGGGCTCCTGGCGCGTAGAAGTCCTCACCGAGGACCAGACAGGCAGAAACCCCAATGAATTAAAGAGGTCTGTTTGCATGTGCGAAATAACAAGAAGGGCCCAAATCTTACTGCACAGAATCCAGTCTGAGCATCCTCCAGATGAGGCCGCCAGCGTTGTCTCGAAAGGCCGCATTCTAGGAGGGCTAGAACCCAGCCGTGCGTTTGGCGACGCTCGCTACAAATGGCCTCGTGAGGTGCAGGAGGTGTAAGTCGGCTGTTAATCCGCTGCCCAGGCTTACTAATCTCCCTGTCAAGCTTGAATAAGGCTTTTATGAAGGCAAAGGTCACTCGATGCGTTCTACTCCAGCGAAGCTCAAGACTCCCCATATGTGACCGCCCGTCCAGTAGTGGTCCATCGTGACCTTTCTTTCCTCCCACTCCATGATCCCTCCGCTCCCAAGCCGAAGTCCACGCTGCGTTTCTTGGTTCTTGCCACTGACGGGCTTTGGGACGAATTGTCATCAGAAGAGGTCGTCGCGCTCGTTGGTGGGTATTTCTCAGGGCTGAAGGGCACTATTCCCAAGGACACTCTGCCAAACCTCGTGCGAACATCATCTGGTGCTCCGACGGTCGAGGGTAAGGACAAACGTCGCAAGCAACAGCGCGGAGCTTGGGCATTCGTCGATGACAATGTTAGCACACACCTGATAAGGAATGCGTTCGGCGGAGCAGATATGGACCATATGAGGAAACTCCTTAGCATCCCTGCACCTGTAGCCAGGTCTTTCCGAGACGACGTCACGGTGACTGTCGTGTGGTGGGAAGATGGACGAGAGGGGAAGGTGAAGATGACGACTGTTACACCAGATGAGAACGTCAAAGCAAAACTATGATACCGTATGTACTATACACATCGTTGCTGGCGTCCTTGAACGTGCATCAGTCAGAAGTCCAACGCACGGGTCGGTACTATAGCAAGCGAGGGGTACTGCAGCAAGCCTATATCAAGAATTTCTTCCTCCGATACCTAGTCATGCCAGGCGAATTCCCGGTAGACTCGCGCCGCTGCTGCAGGTTGTTGCCTCCCTTCAAACGGTTGAAAGGATTGTGAGCGCCGCCGTGCTTGGGTCGCCTGCGCTCCTTCTTGGAGCCAGAGGAAAAAGGCTCAGGAGAAATACGTGTGCGCGCCCATCTACTCATTGACTCATCATCGTCCTCCATATCGGATGACTTCCGCTTCTTGTCAGTGGTGACACTTCCGTGCTTCGATGTAGCAGGAGGTCCATAAAACGAGCTTGGAGATATCGGGGGTGTCTTGAAACGAGGTGGTGGTGGAGTCGGAGGAGCTGGAATGGACGGGGCAGATATTGAAGATCCAGAAATGTCGGGCATGGAACTAGACGGAGCACCCGCCGATTCCGCTTTATCCACTTCCATTTTCTCCCCAATATCCTCGTCATCATCGTCGTTGTACTGAGACAAGCTCTGAAGAGCGGCACTTGGACTTTGCGAAGCGGCGGCGGCGATCTTTTTTTGAGCAACTCTGCTTGAGGATCAATAGAGTTAGACTGAGACGGTGTCGCCGGGGTGGGAGATGGAAGTCGTGGCCCAATAAATGGTGCCGTTGACTGTGATGTCGCTTTCTTATCATCCTCATCCTCGCTCTCGATGACTTTCCGCTTCTTCATCGCCGCTACAACGCCTGCTTTCTGGGGTATAGGGCGGCTCGGTGCGCTGACAGCAGCTTCCAGCGCCTGGCCCTTATCACGCATGTAGAATAGCATGTACGCATTCTTCATGCCCGTGGGAGCGCCCTGCACTCGAGTGACAGAATCGTCGTTCATCTCGTACCATAATCCGTTTGCTCCCTTGACGTGGGCGTAATAATGGCCCGAGTTCGGTCCACCACCAGCATGTGATATCACACCGTACAATGAGTACGTCGGTCCATGTTGGCCTTCGCTCATCACTGGCTGCAGGGAGAGCTTTTCATCGTACCTGATGGGATGACCAATTTTGCGCCCCATCGGCGAAAACCGTTTAAGGTGTATGGTAAGGACCAACGGTGCGTCATGAATGGTGAACTGTTTTTCGGCGGTTACGTGCTTCTTGCATCTGTGATAGATGCGATCAACACAAGATGCTGACACATGAGGGTCAGCTCCTACTTTTCGCATTTGTACTTGTCTGCTCCCTTTAAATGGTCGACAGCGATGAATTTACGAAGGGCTTCCTTGAGGCTACTGACGCCACAAATATCGACGCTCAGGTCCAGAATACTATCGAATGTGTCGCTGTTGTGGCCACAAGAGAGACAGGTGACCCTTGATCGTAACCGACCACCGAATATCCGGTGAACCCATGTAGTCTCGGCAAGCTTCGGATCTAGCTTGCTGCACGGCTTCCTTCAGTAATAGTATGCCTCAGCGCATGCAGTAGGAACTTACGGAGGATAGCCTGCCAAACAAGACTTCTGCAGTGCGTCTACAGCATAACGAAGAAACTCATGAGAATCTTCCTGCCTACCACGGCGCAGAGGCTTGGCGATTACTGAATTCTGCTGGTCAGTAAGAAGGATTTGGGTTTCAATAATAATTGCAGACCATTCAGCTTGGTGATGATGGGATACGGCGTCATCGTATGGTGTTTTCCATGTGATTCCATCATGACTTGACGAAGACCGCACGACATACAAAATGAACCTTTTGTAACACGACCTGCACATGAAAATGTTGTAGCCAACCTGCGAAGAATTAAAAAATGGCAGGCGTACATGGATCGCTTTTGGTATGAGCCATCAGGATGTGTAACAACGGAGGGGTATGAAGAAGGCATTGCAATGCGCTATTTAAAAAGCAAGTGTTGCCGGTATTGTGGAGTCCTGAGCCAACTACGGTACCGCTAGGCCACGCCGTTTCAAGGGACCCGGTGTAAAGGGCTTTCCCAGCGCGGGACGTCGTTGGGAGCGACTTAGTCGATTTTGCAGGTGAGGAATGGGGGGCCTTCTTTAATTCATGTGTCTATCGCGTCCTGATTGAGACACTCGAGTGTAATCGAATGTTAGCGCTTACCTCTACCTTGTTAGACTTGGGGGAACTGTTGATAGGTTGGTACTTCCCCTCCGCAATTGCCAGAGTCCCAGATGAGGACCCTTCAACGAACTCTATAGGCGGGGGAAGTAATTTGTTGAAAGCCTCCAGGTCTTTCACGGGACGATACTGTGAAGCATCTTCAGAGAAACCAGGAGAGGGTAATAACGGTGATGCAAGCATTTCACAGCGTGAGGAAGAGCAGCTAGCAGCGGTTTCTGATAAACAACGCGCCGAGATTGGGGGGAAGCAAGCGTAGCGAAATGGGTGGTTATATCTGAGACAGAGTTACGAGCGGAGAGGGGAGTGCATCTGGGGGAGACGCGGTTTGATACTGGATGGAGATGGCAGTGGCGGGGAGAAAGAATCCACTGGTGTTTACTCTTGATTGTTTCTCCTGACCACGTGGTTTGGCGCTATGCCACAGCCTCAGTCCGAGCAATTGTGAATTTCGGAGTCTTCCGATTCCGATTTCACATCAACCAAAACAGCTTGCAACCTTAGGATATGACATAGCAACACACAATATAGAAAGCGCGTAGCGGTCATGAAAATTATGATACAGGTAAAACGGTCTGAATCCGAACTGACGCTACTAGTGCGCACATTTAGCAGCCTTTCAAGACGCCAGCTATCTTGCTGCTAACATAGATGATAGATATCTAATAAAAAAACAACGAGCGAAGCGCGCATCCAACGAGGCCATCGTAGCATGCCTGTAAAATTATTGGCAAGTGAACACAAATACCTCAAACTCCAGCAACTCACAACAGCTACTCACACATAAATTAGAGCCCCGTTCTTGGTCCAGTTTCAGAGGTATGATCGGAGCCCTTATGCAGTTTATGCAGTTCTCCTGGTTCCCGGATTGCAGTGTGCTTGCGATGCAGTTGACGAGGAGCTGCATCGTCAATGTCGTGGCCCTGGATGTATTCGATACTAGGGTAGTTAAATAACTTACTTAGTAGTTCGCGTATGACGCAAAAGATAAAAACTAAACTTACAAACTCGCCACTTTATCCAGTCTATATTTGGAAGGAGAGAGCGCCTCTTCTCCTATATCTGACGCCGTTGAAGAGGGAGTCATCCGCAACGGTGCACCATGAGAACGGCTTGGTGTTGCCTGTGCTTGGGTCACAGAAACTCCATAATCTTTCAGGTTCATCTGAGGTACGTTGCAAAGTTGATGGCATTTCCTAAGGTGCTTCGCGAATTCCGCACGACGCTTGATGCTGATAACGGTATTTAAATACCAACGAGTGAAAATGGGTCCCATACGCACCGTGAGCCGCACTCTTTCGCGGGACATTCGTAGTATTTGATATCGCCGTGTTGTTCATTGCGATGGCGTATTCGTGTGATGACGGGTCGTTGAAGCCACGACAGCAGAACTCACACACAAATGGTTTGGCTCCGGTACTAAAGACAATTTATTTATCAGATATCAATTGAAAGCAGTTATGTATATACGTACTGGGTATTGAAATGGATTTTCAATGCACTTCGTTGGGCGAACGCGGCACCACATTCGGAGCATTTGTGCTCTCTGTCAAACATTAGAATGGATGTGTTCAAGAGAGCCAATTCTTACTTCACGCCAGTATGGATCGTCATATGTCGTTTCAGGTCGTATTTCCTTTCAAATCGGATCCTGCACTGTTCGCATTCATAAAACTTCTAGACAGCCGATCAATTGCATGATGCGAGCAACTGCTGAAAGACTTACTGGCATTGGTAGAGAATAATATGATGACGTCGGATACGAATGGGATGTCGTTGATGATTGGGTAAAGACGTATGAAAGGAAACTCAAGCGCGCAGCACTTTCGATTTTTTGTAGAAGAGAAGGGTATACAGCGCGTAACTGGCCGCACTCTGAGTACAAGCTAACGGGAAAAGGACGATAAAGAGAGGCCGCAGCACGTGTAGCCTTTATAAATTATAGCATTGTTGTTGACGAACCGCTGACACCGGCACGGAACCCAGATCCCGAATAATTGCAGCAACAGCGGCTGCTAGGTGAACTAGAAGACGATTAAGACACATGGAACCTCATTGTCCATATGTTCGTCATATGAGCCTATCGAGATTTCAGATCGATGAACAAGACTTCTGCACAGCCACACTGTTCACTTCGAACAGTCTAAGAGTAAGTATTACGAAACGCTACCTCATCGTGCAAAAACAATTGATTTCTTGGGAATATGATTGTCAGATGAACCTGATCAGAACTGTAACTTTTTTGCGGGCCATGTGTTCGGGGGCTACTCACATCAGCATCACTCGGACTTGAAGAAGTAATAAGCAATAGAGTACTAGTGGATGGAAAAGGCCTGACGGCACAATATTATCTGCAATATGTACGATGTCGTTGGAGTACGAATTCCATGTAAGCGCTCAACGATTAATTGTCGTATTCGCCAAATGCGGTTAAATTCCACGGTTGATCGAAGCCACCGTGACTGTCACGTAAGTTACAAGAACTGAAAATCCATAAGTAAGAGATAACAAATGATAATACTCAGGAACTAGCGTATCGACAGCCAATAGTACACAAATTGATTGCAAGATGTAGCATGTACCGGATAAGACGCCGTAAGTGCACCGTCCGAATGGAAAACCGCCATCCATGGGTATTGACCCAACAAGCGTGGTATCCGTATCTGAGATTGCGGAACGGGAAGCTCCTGAGAAAAGCCGATTGCTCCAGGTTGGCATAGCTGGCGTATCATAGACGACACAGCACCGGTATCATACGACGGCGTCGTGCTTGGGCTTAACGCAAAACCCATGAAGATTTTTCATATGCGTAACAAACCTTTCCCAGTTCGTGTATCTATGCAAAAATGTCAGACGTGCGCATTACGATATTAATAACGAGCACAGACTTCTTCTTGTATGTGTGGCATCGGTGTATAAGTTCTGGGTTACATCTAAGTTGATGACGGTACCGGGCTGCTGGGTCTTTGAACGATTCTTCGCTTTGTCCCATATCGCAAGAATGAGGTCTGTCACTGGTACTTGGGAAAGTTAGTATCATCATCTGAAGATGACCGGAAAGATGGATGCAAACAAGGAGCCAACCATAATCGGACATGGATATCGGACAATGTATATCGCAGACATAGTACTGGGTATTCATGTGTACGTTCAACCCCTTTGCTAGTTGAAGCGTTTCCCGCAATTTTCCCAAGGACAAATAAAGGGTCTTCACGATGTTAGGGCATATTTCATACCGAGTGCAAGCTTACTCACCTTGGTATGCAACAACCAATGTCGTTTGAAGTCAGCCTTGGTATTCCAAATAGTATAACATGCGAGGCAGGTATACCTTGTGTGTGTGTAGTCATTAGCTAAGGTGTTACGCACATGAGTAGGATACTCACAGGCGCCATGGAAATGATGAGGGCCAAGGCGAGGAACAGGAACAGAATCAACTCATTAGTGGTTGTGAAGAGAGCATACACCATGAAGAGAGACAGTCTTTACAGTTACACCCTCAGCGGCTGAAGTTTACTCAACGGTGTGAGAAACAGTGTGCACAAAGTAGCAAACCAAATCCACACGTTGGAGAGGTTCTGTTGTTAGCTAATCCGCTTAGCCGCACCTTCCAACGAACAATAGCGGTCAAAAACGATGCCACTTTCGCCCAAGTACAACCAAGGATGTGGCTGAAGACGCTAGAAGCCTAACGTGTTCATTTCCCTATTTATGATGAACCATGGTATAGATGCGAAAACGGCAGTCCATAATCCCTACCGAAACGTCTGGCAGACCGGCGCCGACGTTCTCTCCGTGTGCCACCATCAATGACCCAAACCTGGCCCAATAATTCTCTTCGATAGCTCCAGCCAAGGCGCGATCACATCTAGATCGGCAAATGTCATTGAGGCATATTGGCTTCGCCCTGGACCGAAGACAAGATCCAAGTCCTGCATGGGAGGACCGTCGGCGAAAGCCTCCTTCGTATGAGGACCAATGATCTGAACTGTAAGCCTGCATTATCGTGAGTGCACCATTCGAGCGGCCGGTCGGGGAGAATGCGTACATGAGGCTGCCTACCCACTGCATGCCCCGTTCCTCAAGTTCGTTCGAGCCGAGCCAGCGTTTGTCTCCACCTCCAGGGGTGTAAAAAGGATAGTTTGCGTGAGAAAGCGACGTCGTGGGATACGTAAGTCGGCGATACACGTCGTTTAGATTGGCTATGATGCGCGAGCTCTGTGAACCTTGTGTAAAGTCATATAAATCACGACACTCACGATGCCGACCGGTGGATGTAGACTCCGACTGCTCTGCGACGTGACTCAGAGCGCTCACAAAAGACTTGTCGCTGATCACAGAAGAACGTTCGGCGATCGATGGCTCATCTTCATCCTCTCCTTTGTCAGTACCGGGAGGGTGGAGGAATATACGAGCATTATGATTGACTGTGAATGAGCTTCTTGGTTTGTTGAGTACCCCTAACGCAAGAATGCGGACGTCGGCAAACTCGACGACAAGCTAGCCGAGGTTTAGCAACCTGGCGATGCGATGGAGGTCGAGCACACGTACACGAATATGGGTCTCCAAATGAGCAAGATTGTTCTGTAACCTATGCAAGCGGAAATTGTGTTAATGATGGGCAAGCTAACAGATGGTGAAGCTGACTTGATCTCGTGGAAAGTAGCTAAAGGACTAAAGCCACGTGATGCACCCTCAAGTTCATTGGCCGACCCGTTGCGATTCAGTAACAAGTACCTAGGGGATCTGAGCAAGACAAACCGCAGGAAGATGGATATCTCACTTTGTCCACGCTTCGTCGGAGGTGCATGATGAATGGCTACGATGCCAGACGCGATGTAGAATTCTAGGCGCCAGGATTGAATAATATTGAATAAGTCTACAGGTAACGAGTACTGACTTGTGGAATACCTCCTTCCAGGAGGAATCCTTCTTCCACCGAACCCAGCTGGGTAAGAATCTCCTCATGAAACACTCTTCCCATTCGCTATCCTTCAAATTCGGAAGGGTGGCTTCAAATAGCAAGTAGTGTGCCTTGGCAATGCTCAAGATTTCCACCCAATTCTGTCGCGGAACTACGAAGCGCACAGATAGGTGCTTCAAAGAGCGCTCATAAACGCCATCTGGACTGTAGAGGGTACGAAGGATGGGCTGCCGCCAGGGATTGAGCGAGGAATCGGACGATACCGCGAGAAGACGACGAGATAGATAGGAGACAACTACGAGCGAAGCTAGGTCCAGCTCGCTGAGAATATCAGCGATGAGCTCGACTGGCAAGGATTCAAAATCAGACATTCATGCAGACAACGACGTGGTGAAAGGTGGAAGAGGTATGCAAGCTGTGGCGGTGAGAATATTGGGATTCAGGGGATGCCAAAGCTGATCGAGCATGTCTCAAAAAGGCAAGTATTGTATTGCGACGTGCCCAGAGATGTCCGGTGTCATAAATAATTGCGTATATACACATGTGCGGATATACCAAAGCCCTCTAAAAGTCCTTCCAATCATCCCAATCATCCGCTTTCTTCGCCGGGCCACTCTTGCCCGCGGTAGGAGCGATTAGCGGGCTCGGCGAAGCCAAACTTTGGTGCTGCGTCGACCCACCGTTAAACTCACCAAAGAAATCATCATCGTCATGGTCATGATATAGCGCAGACGATTCCTCTTCATACCCCATTCCAACCACACCGTACCCTCTTGTCGTCGGGCCTCCTGCAACCCGGTCCTTGACAGTGCCCACCACACCTCCCACCTGCTGTGCCACGTCCACGCCAAACCTATTCTTTCCCCACATATTTGCGGTCCGTCCGACCTCTCCGGCACGCTTTCCTGCCTCCGCCACGTAGCCCTTCACTCCGGCCTGGAACGTCGGATCCAGCACCTTCTCCACTCCAGGTTGTATGACGTTCTCCGACACCACGCGCGTCGCCCCCACGACTGCGGCTGAGAGCAATGACCAACCCTTGCTGAGTGCCGCGACGGGATTATCTTGCAACTCCGAAAGTGACGGTGCTGCCGCAGAAGAAAGACCAAACGACGGGTGCTGAGATCCCTGTGGGGGCGAGGGCGTGTTACCGAAGCCTTGGTAGCGCCCGCCCTGGGAGGGATGCAGGTCAGCCGGCCGGGACGCGTTCGCCTGTCCCAAGCCTGCGAAATAGGACTCGTTCGCGGCTTTCTGGTCGAATGAACCGGTCATGTTGGAATTCGGGGTCGGTGCCGGCGAGTTGGAGTTGCTGAAGGACGCTGGCGATGAAGAGTCGCTTCGCAATGCGCGGCCAGTGTTAGACCGGGCGGATGCCCGGGATTTACGCAAGCCTTGAGCGGAAGAAGGCCGACCTGGTGGGGTGAATGAACCGCTCGGAGAACTCGCGCGTTCAGGCGGAGCGGACGGCGACCACGATTTGCCCGCAAGCTCAGCATCAAGCTATTTTCGGAAATCAATCTCGAGAACTACGGTATTGAGGACATTCACACACCTTCTCCCGGTACTGAGAAGCTGCCCAGGAGTGGTAGGTGTCGTAAGGCGACATGCCTTCCTTGTACCCGCCTCGCACAGGGTCATACGTCTTTATGAACTCTCTGAACGGCGCGTTTCCACCTAGCTTGAAGAATGCAGGTCGGATGATGGATCACGAAGGAACAACTCGACAAGACTCACTTGCATACGCTTGATTTGGTCTTCCTGCCAAGTATCCATCGAGACTGATCTCACGAAACTGAAAATAGGACGTATAGTCGGTCATAGTCGGTTTCCGATGTTCTCGTGGTTTCAAGATAACAATTTGGTGCTCACCTGACGTGCACACCGAAGCCTCTGTGTACTCCAGCACATTGCAAGCATAAAAGACTGCAAAGCTGAGAGGCATGGAGGTTAGACGGAAAGGCCACGGAACATATAGTGAATCCGACACTGACCTGAGAGAAGCCCATTGTGGGTTCGGATTTGAACAATCTATACATTTCTTGTTGTCAAGGTCTTCACGCCTCACGAGGTCTTGCAGCGTTTTTCGAGCTACGGTCTGGTCCATCGTGTTGCGGATGAAGAGGGGGGACGATGAGGTAGCTCGGCAAGACACGTTCAGGCTTACAAGCCACGAAATCAGGTTTCACTATCATGGCAGCCGCATTAATGATGTCCGTCGTGGGAATCAGCCCCTCTCACGATATATTTTCAACAATATATTTTAAGAAAAATCGTGACCCACTGTGACTGTGCGTACGCTACCGCCGTCTCTACTGCAGGCACGCCACAACGAACATCGCCAACGTTGTAGCTTGTCGACAAATATAGGGGAGGTGAAAAAAGAACAACATTGAAGCTACCAGTACTGTCTAGGTTATCTGTCTTGTTTTCTCTCTTGTGACGCCATCCAGAGCAGTGGTACCGCCGTACCAGGTATTCGGTGCTCCCCAGCTGCAGTGTGAGATACATCGAGCGACTTTCATCTACTATCAGATTATCTCTCATCGCTATGAGAGCTGTTGAGAATGAATTCAGCGACGATGCCTAGGACTGCGACGATTTGCGCGAGCGACACCGAACGAACGTCGGCAAATGCCCACACGCGTTAACCAAGCGTTAATGTTCGAGTGTGCTTACACTTGATATTTCACGGTTGCTGTAACCTCCACCCCGTTGCCAGTTCGAGAACAGCTTGCGTTTACTACGCTACAAATATTCCATCATTCGCACTCTCGGAGAGTATAGTGAGTTGTGACCCTGTGTCGGGTCAGTCAGATACTGGCTATCCAGTCGTTCGGGCCTGTGCTATCCTCCCAGGCTTCGCTTTCTTCTCCGCCGCCCTCCTCTTGCCTTTACCGCCAACGACGTGAGAAGGAGACACGGTACTTATCACCTTCCCAAGCCGTTTGATACAATACAACGACCTCAACGACCCCTCATTGTCTCTCTCGACCTCCGTATACTCACACCTCGTCGACTAGGCGCCTTTTGCTTTCGCCCTCACCTCGCCCTCTCTTAAATCCTGGCAACAAGATGATCCAGAAAACGAATGCGCGTACTGGAAGTACCGCCGTCGCACCTGCGCGGCAGGCAGCTACAAATGATGGTCTAGATTCCTGGGGGCAGTGGTCTGGGCGGCAGTTAGTGGACAGCTCCTTCTATGCGAGTGCTCACTCATGAGTCGTGCGCAATGTCATGTCCTGGTTCAGGCTGTACTCATTGGAGGTCGTTCAGCATCCCCTTAGAGCGCGGATGTGCGGGTTTGGCGATAAAGTATGTGATCTGTTCTCGATTCTTCGATTCTTCACGGTAATGAATGGGTTCACATCTTTCTAGGATCGTCGACCATTAGCACCGGCTGCAGTAGCTAAAATGACCGTTAGCAGAGAAGATGGCACTCTCGTCGATGTAGAGTGAGCTCTGTTCTTGCCATCTCGATATCTGTTCTCACGATGGAGGGCTTGCAGCGAAGTCGACTGTTCCTTCTTTCTGGTGACAGTTGATTTATGGTCGGCAGATGGCAAGCAGGAGATGAACCTTGTTCTTCATCCAACCTCTGCGGATCGTTATGTTCCAGCCAATACGCCCAAGGGAAAGCGGCGAGGAACGGTCTCCAATCCCCCAACCACTCAGCGATCTAGCCGACAAAGTCCAACTCCTTCCGTGTCTGCTTCGAGCAATCCTCAGTATTCTCAGGTACGTTCTGAACATTCCCAATGCAATGTAGTTCACTCCCGAATGTACCACAACAGTCTACTGGAATGACCCCATACATGGCGCCATCTCCTGGGAGCTATTCTGCTGCACAAGGCTATCCCTTTCCCCCACAATCTGAATCTTCTTCCTTCCAGCCGGTTAGTCCTTATGGTCCTCCACCGGATCCCAATCCCCCCTCTTGGGGCTATCCTCCTTCCAACACATCTATGGACAGGACCCAGCCCTACGAGCCTCCTGCTCTCCCGTCGATCCACGCTATTGGTCGAAACGCCCCTCCATCTGGTGGCGGTGCTACAAGTGTGGAGTACAGCTCTTCAGCCGCTCCAAGCGGTGCTGGCGGAGATAATTGGCACATCGAGTCTCCGGTGCGGGATGAACAGGAGGGCAATCCTTATCGCACGTGGCCTCAGGATCCGTCTTATTCGTCTATGGACAATCATGGGGTTGCACACACGTCGGGCGCCATGGAGTCTTCTCTCCGGGGAGCGCATCCGTCTTCATCTAACCCCGACCCCGCGAGAACGCCTACGCCATGGCGCCTGGCACAGCATCGGATGCGTATCCGCAGGGCAGGTATTCCCAGGAGCCCTTTACGCCCGCCGGACAGACTAGTCCGAACCAAAGCCAGAGCCAACCTCTCGACTCGAACATGTATGCTTCCGCGTCATACGCGCAACAGCAACACCAACAGCATACCCAATCTCAATACCACCAGGGGTCGTACCAGGAACCCACACCGCCCTCGACGATTCCCCCTTTGCCTCGGCACACCTATACACGAACGCTCGTCGGGCCGCTGGCCTCGAACGCCTGCCGTCTTTTGGACGAACATCGTAAACCGGGAATTTTCTTCCTCTTCCAGGACTTGTCCATCAGGACCGAGGGTACGTTTGAATTGTTTCTGTCAACGTATATGGTCTAGTGCGCCTTATCATGAACTCTGTTCGTCGATGCTATTCTTGATGCGCAGGGACCTTCCGTCTGCGGCTGCGGCTGATGAACGTCGGCGCGTGAGTATCTCGAACTTACTTCGATAGCCGCCCATTTCCCTTTGGGTTCAGTGGTTCTGACGTTCTCGCAGTCCACCAGCCCCTGAGCCGAGGGCGCTGTACGTGCACACCGACGTGTCACCTGTACTTGCCCAGACATTTACGGAGCCTTTTGTTGTGTTCTCCGCCAAGCGCTTCCCTGGCGTGCCAGGTAAACAGTTTATTACACTCGCAGCCCGACATCGGACTGTACAACATGCTCGTTATCTGAACTAACTGCCGCATGATCCCTAGATACTACCGCCCTCTCCATCGCCCTGGGCAATCAAGGCCAGAAACTCCCCCTGGTCAGTTAGCACCGTTGTCATCAGCGGTTGTGGCACATTTGCTGATGCATATACGCAGAGAAATCGTAACGGCACCAGTAAGAATGGCCGAAAGCGACTACGTAGCGGGTCCGATGGCTCCGGTGATGAATCTGACTAGGCAGAGACGCGTCTTCGCCCCGCCCGCCCCGCTACATGTTTAGACGGAACACTATTAGGGATACGTTTCCGACGGCTATGTGCATGTGTTGTTTGCTTGATTTATTGGTTTTCGCGACTGCAAGAGCTATCACACCAGTGTGTTTAGGGACCCCTGTATGCTATTCTCTGTTCACGAGAGCGCTTCATGAGGTTGTACTCCCCAATAATCCGTACCGTTTGCGGGTAATTATCGTAGATCCTGCCCAACGTCTCACCCGCCTCCCGTGTTCGTCGTTCGAGGTCCTCGATGTCGGCCGGCGTCTCGGCGAATTCCCCTTCATACTCAGGACGGACGGGTTGGATTAACCTGCCGCTGCTAAGATGCGTGAGAACTTCACTGAGTACAGTGAGAGTCGCGCCGTGGGGCCGCCAAACGTTCCATGACGGAGATATTTGATGCATGACATGAAGGGGATGTGCGAAATCGTCCGGTTTAGAGTCTTCTAGATCTCGTGGCAGGCGCTTCGAAGACATCCTGACAGCAGCAACTCTTCGCTTCAAGCTATGCAGTGGAGCCTCCGGGTTGGTTTCAGGTTCCTGGTCCAGTTCAACGTCCTCTTCCTTGGGAGGAAGATCGAAAAGCAGCGGGGAATCCGGGGTCTCGTCTCTTGCCAGAGACCACTGCCGACTCTGACGTTGGTAGCGGAGAATGACGTCTTCCACGACGCTGAATGCGCGCTCGGGTTCTCCGGCCCTTACAAGCGCGACGGAAAGGTGGTTCCAGTTATGCGAGTCGAACGATAAACCGAGGTCCTTGAGAGCCTTCCACGTTTCGGCAATATGCAGGTGCTCGCCCGCACTGGAGAGCGCGTCAATGTAGATAGACAATGGGACACACATGACAACGCCCTGGCGGCGCAGGTTAGGAGTTCCCCTAGTGCTCTCTTCCTCGAAAAGCGTGTTTGCTTCCGAGTAGCGCAGCCCGAGCTGGAGGATCCGGGGCCAGATATCATGGACAGCGTCGATGTTGTGAGTCCGACGGTACACGTCGAGGAGAGCCGTGAGTGCACCAAGCGTTACCTCCCCGCCGCCATCCACAAGCTGTTGAAAGAGCCGCTCCACGTCCACAGGTTTCTCCTTGTAAGCGTAGGCGACCATCAGCGGGCTAAATATATGCTGCAGCGTGAGCTGGCGGCCACCAACTGACGTGAGCCAAGGCCGCTGTTTGGGATCAGAGGCCATGAGCGACTGTAGGAATTCCTCTGCCACTTTCAAACCCGCTCCTGACTGGTCGTTGCCGTAGGCCTTGATGATGGCTCCAAACGTTACTGCACTTGGCTGGATCCCTCGTGCCTTCATCTCATCTAACATGCCCTTTGCTTTCACCCGGTCGTTCTTGCGCAGGTAACCGGTCATGAGGATAGTCAGAGTGAAAGTGTTCATCTCCAGTGTGGATTGTCCCTCCAATGCAAGCCGTTGCATCTCATTGTAGAGATCGACGGCGATGTCCATCATCCCCGCATCGCATGCAGACTGGATGAGGAGCGCGAATGTATGTGCATCCGGACGCACGCTTGCGCCCTCCAGTTTCTGGAAGAGATTTGCGACCACACGGAACGGCGCACCAATGAGGACGTATGCTTTGAGAAGGGTATTGAAGACCTCGATGGTTAAGCGGATGCCACGAGCGCCAGAGGTGTGCATATAGTCGAACGCACGGATAACACCTTTCCAAGACCCAGCCTCGACGTGCGCATTCATGAGGGCAGTGATCATACGACGGTCGGGAATAATGCCCTCCTTCAGGGCTCGCTTGAACATTAACTCCGCTGCGACAGGGTCCCTGCGACGCGCAAGCAGAGCAATTACTGTAGTGTAGACGACTCGAGTAGGCTTTATTGAGGCAGCGCGCATCTGGTCCAGGAGGGCAGCCATAGAATCCGTCTGACCCCGCATAGCGAAGCTCTGCAGAATGATGCTGTAGACGTAGAGATCTGGTTGTAAGCCTGATTCGGTCATGTTCGCCAGCCACGCATTCATGCCTTCCAGATCGCCGGCCTGAGCGTGCGCGAAGATGATAGTGGTATAGTGGACAATGGTCGGCCGCTTGTCCTGGGGCAGCTCTTTAGTTGGAGAGGGGAAGAAATGGTTGAAGAGCTCGACAACGCGTGCTGGACGTCCTACGATGGCGTGCACATGTAGCAGCATGTTAACGTCTGACCTATCGACCCATCCTCGCTCCGCCAGTCGGTCATAGTGGGCTTCAGCATTAGCCACGTCGCCTTGGTGTGAATACAGGAACAATCCTACAGACTGGTAATCCCTGAAGAGAACGTCGGCATCCGCGGCTTGCGGGAGAGAGTGGAACAAGGTATTAGCAAGTTCGTACGATCCGGTCCTGGCCAGAGACTTGACAACCGCGAGCTGCAGTTTCGCAGGCACATATAGCCGTTCTCTTTGCATCCTCTCCAACACCCGTAGCGCATCGAGAGACAGTTCCGCATCGGATAACACCCGGACGAGAAAATGCCCAGTCCACTGACGACGTTCCTCCGTCCAGCGCTCGTGCACGTCCACCATGAACGCAACAGGCTTGTCGACATAAGTGACAATTTCGCGGATGACTTTTCTGAACGTATTCGCGGCGTTAATAAGTGTCTGGTCCCTCCATATCTTCTCGGGATTTCGGTGAAGGTAGATATTCAAGGCCTCCCACTGCGTCATGACAAACTCGAGGACGTTGGCCGGTCGGCTATACTGGCGTACGGTCAGTGCGATGACGGTATACATCTTCACGGCTTCGACCCTGTAGCGGGCCTCGTGCTTAACCTCGAGCAGTTCGCGCGCCTGGTCCATCACGTCGCCCATGGACCCCATCAGCGCGAACGAGCACACTTCAAGACAGCGCCAGCGAAACTGGGTAAAATCCCGCGGGTCGTCCGCTATCCCCGGGTCGATCTGGTGCAAAAGCTCTTGTATCCGGATCCCCCAGCTGTGCAGCGCATCGAGCGTCTTCGCCTCATGGGGTTTGCCCGCCGCCGCCGCCACGACCCGCGACGCAAATGCCAGCAGTTGGTCTGTCGCCAATGACGCGCACCCACCGCACTTCTGGAGCGATTCATACGCACCCCACGCCTTCCGCAGGTCGAATGCAGAGCTGTGTGAGCCGACCGCCACTATCGTCCGAGCCCACTCCTGCTTTTGGTGTGCCGAGAGATGCACCTGTGTTACATGTGGGGGTTCCTCTGGCCGTGAAGGGTCTGGAGGCTCGTCTGGGCGGGGTGTGTCCGGGGGATCCTGAAAACTGGAGGCGTGCCGCCTCTGGGACGGGTCTGCGTGGCGCATCCAAGTCCGAGGCGATGGGATATGGTTCCGGCCGGCGGTGTGCAGGCACCTCTGGCCGGATACCCGACGCGTCCGCTGGCGAGATGCGGCGACGTCGCGCACGACAGCAAGATGTCTCTTGTCTGGCGCACAAAACGACCCATGAGGGAATTTCCGCGCCGCGAGAACTCGACGCCACGTACCTCTGCAGGAATTTGAGACCCAGTTGTGGTCGACGCCGTTATTGCTGCTGCACGAATCGCACTCGTCCTGCGGCAGCGCCCTCTCTTTTCCCTTCACGCGCCTCGGGTGCGGCGTGAAGAAGTCGTGTGGGAGATTCAGACCAGCGGTGCGCGCGACCATCCTGAGCGCAGGCTGCGACGGCAAGGAAGATACTTTCAATGGTCGGGCGGAGAGGAGGGAGTTGAGGACTGTCGCGGCCAAAGGCTCCAGCATCACAGAACTCGCCGCGACGAGCAAATATGCGGATCCTGGCGGCACACACGGTGAGCACGCCAGCGACGCTGCGGGGCGCGGGACACGCACCTGGAAAGTCAGGACCAGACTCCAGAGAGAAATAACAATGGAGGACGTGGACCGCGACATGCAAAAGTTGGAGCGCCCGGGCGAGCTCTGCGGGACTGGACTCGGCAAGAATATTCCACGGCAAACGCCGCGCAGCCATCTGCAGCCTCGTGCATCTCCATCACACGCGCTGCTTCGCACAACGACTAAGAACTCGTCCACTCTAAATGCACCTCCGCGTCCCAGCTGCACCCCCCGCAATGCCAGCAGCCACACCCGCGCACGAGCTCGTCGTCGTCCCCGCCGCGGGGCAGCCTGCGCGCACGGCGCTCCTCCAGCAGTGCTTCGACGTGCGCATCGCGGTGTTCCATCGCGAGCGGGGTTCCCACTCAAGACCGAGATTGATGAGTTCGTGTTCCGCTCCGCCTCCGCCTCTCTCTGCATGCGCCGCCTATCTGAGCACCCCGCCCGCGTCTTCCCCCGCCGCGATAGCTTCGAAGAGGACGCCACGCACATCCTTCTCCGCCTCGTGCCGTCTCTCGAGCCCGTAGGGACCATCCGCTGCGTCAAGACCAAGAACTACTACAAACTCAGCCGCCTCGCCGTACTGAGGGACCACCGCGAGCACCGCTTCGGCCGTGCGCTCGTGCTCGCGTTGCACGACCACGTCAAGGCCGATGCAAAAATATGCGGCCTCGCCCCGTCCGACACCGTCTCGGTCATCTCCCACTCCCAGATCCCCGTCAAGGGCTTCTACGCAAAGTAAGTCGGCGCGCTGCGCACTCGCACTCCTGACATTCCGTGTAACACCCCGCTGAGCTTCTGCCCGTGCCCGCGCGCAGATTTGGCTACGTGCCCGAGGTAACGTCCCGCTATTCACTTGCCGACGCACGTCATTCTAAATAAATGGTTCTATTGCATGTGGCATATGTTTTGGACTCTACAGGGTGAGGAGTTCGACGAGGACGGTGCTCCACATCAGAAGATGGTCGCACGGCTGTCGCTGTCCGATTAGACTAATGCAGATGTACATGGGTAGCCGTCGTAAAAGGTCGTCACGTATCGTCATCACGAAGCGGGGTGCAGCTAGCAATACAACATGGCGGGGCAGTGGTGGTATACAGCAAGATACAGCGATGGTTGTCCGTGGAGGTCATAACGTATTGCAAGCAATGCGTATCGAAGTTGAAGGATGTGGCATATGAGCGATCGAAACCAGACGCAGCGAAAAGCATGTGTGTACGGACTGTCCATAGTACCCATCCAGGGCCCAGCAGAGCAACGTACCAAAGGAATGTGCAAACGAAAAAAAAGATATGCAAACAAGAAGACCAAGCAATGTCAATTGTATATGCTTACGAACGGCGGGATCTATCCGCGCCATCGTCGGTGCTGAAGCCGTCGCTCTCGCTCTCGGACTCCTGCTTCAAGGGGCGCGACGAGCTCCTCGGGATTGACATCATGCTGAGGGGGTTCCCCGGCAGGATGCTGAAGTTGATGCTCGTCCCGTATCCAACGGTGCCATCCTCGTACATCTTCCTCTTCGACTCGTAGTCTAATTTATCATGTTCGGCCTGGGCGAGGAACGGCTAGGCACAAACGCATCATCAGCCACGGACTGCCATCAACGCCTCCAAAACAAGTACGCACCTTGCGCTCGTCATCGGTCATCGCACGCCACTTGGCGGCGGCCAAGACGCTCTGCTTCGTAGTCTCGGTCTCGTCACCGAAAACCTCTCTAACCAATTCGGGATCCGACCGGATCTGCTGGAGAAACATGAAATACGCGCTGAGCGGCTTCTTTGGCGCATTCGGATCCTTGATGTTGCCCCTGCGCGATTTGCCTGCTTTGCGTTGCGCAGTCCGAAACGCGTTTTCGCGTTTGATGTCGTCGGGCGTCAACGTGCGCATGTACGCAGCGTGCTCGCGCTCCCGCGCGTCCTTGAGTTCCTGTGAGCGCCGCTTGTACGGCTACAGAATCAGACGATGATGAGGGTCAGCTGCAATCAATCGGAGAATCAATGCAAGAATACACACTTCCTTCTCCTCGGGGCTCAGCAAAGCATATTCTTGGCCGGCCTCCTTCGCAGCCTGTGCAACATTTAGCTTCTTTGAGCTCGAAGCCTGGTGGCGCTGAATCCAATCGGTGAAATACAACTGCCAAGCGGACGGGGCGAGCTTCGGGGGTCGCAGCGTCGACTTGAGCGGTGCTGAGTTTACGTGTCAGGACCATGTGAAGTAGACAGAAAGTAGACATGACCGAACGAGAATAACACTTACGACTTTCCGAGCGTTTTTCCGCGGGCCGAGGGTCTTCGTGCTCGAGAGGACGCCTCTTCTTCCTGATGGTCGCGTCCCGATCATCGTGTTCGCTAATAGACTCGGCTCGGCGCGTATACGAGCGGACGAGCGGGGGAGTGCGAGCGTGTGAGGCCGAGGGGGCGCTAGAAGACTGGAAGAGCTGCGTCACCGGGGTGAGACCTCTTCGGACAGGAACGCGCTGTCTCTGAGTTGCGAACGGGTCCTCAGATAGGGGTGCGATAGGGACCGGCAGTCCGGCGGAAGCCATGTTCGGCGAAGCGTCCCACAGCTGCGAAGCCCATGCGGGGGGCTCGAGCTTGTACGCTGGCGGGGACATGGAGCCGTGCGCATGCGCGTGGGCGTCGGCCAGCAACTGCTCGGTCATGATGGTGTCGTCTGGCGGAGAGAGCGGAAGCGGCTGTAAGGCGGCGAGAGCGGTATTGGGCGAGAAGAGAGTGACGTCGGGGAAGACGGAGTTGGCGCTGTACGGCACAAAGGACGAAAGCGGAGACTGGGCATGGGTTGGAGGAATCGGGATGGGAACGGAGGTGGAGGAAAGAGAAGGCAGGTCGGGGTCGTTGAGCCAATTGGAGTAAAACGCGTCGCCGTAGTCGGGGGTGGAGGGAGGGTTGTAGGCGGAGCAATTGGAGAAGGTAGAGTCGAAACGACGCGTACCCATAGCGGAAGTGGAGTCGATTTGGCTGGAGGTGGATTCTGGGGAGGCGGGGAAGGGGATGGTGGACATGTTGGAGATGTTGTATTCGTTAAAGGGCTCCCATAGAAATGGAGATTTGGGCTCAAACTGCAACGGGTCGTCGAACTCGAGGGGGCCAAAGATCATCTGGTCTGAATCTGAGATCGCGGGATCAAAGTGCATGGATTCGTCAAAGGAGAACATGGGGGAGTGATCTCCGGGAGACATGTCAGAGGCAGGGTAGGTGACGGTGGCAGAGTGGTGGCTGATGTCGCGTCTGAAGACGGGAGATGGGAGCATGCGAAGGACGGGGAAGGGGAAGGGTGGAAAGAGATTGAGGCGGGGGGTTTTAAGGGACGGCGCAGCAAGAAGGGAGATGTGATGACAGAGCGGGGAAGATGGAGGGAGAGGGCGCAGTCGGAGATTGGGAGCAGGGGGGAGGGACGGGCGGAGACGAAGAAGTAGCGGGGACCGGAGGGACGGGATGGGAGCCATTTATGTAGTAGCAGACGAAGGATGGATTCGGTACCTCGAGTGACTCGGGACAAATACTACGCACATAGCATGCCAATAGCATATCATTAGACGCATTGCATTAGACGCATTGCAATTGCATTAGATGCATTCGCATTAGATGCATTCGATGGATATGTTCGATGCAGTATATCGTTAGATTTCGGTGCATTAGATTCGAGGCATATCATTAGATCTGGCCGTAGCGGAATTCGGGGGAATCTCACTCACGCGCACGCTGCCGCACTCGCTGCCTTTCCTGGGCGGTCTGTGCAGCAATTATAGCTTTCACGATATAGCTTCCACGATATGGCTTCCACGATTCACTCCGCTTCCAGAGAAGGATCGCCGGCACAAACCAGTAGCCCCGGCGCGTGATGTCCACCAGTGACTCCAGTGACTATCCAGTGACTCTCCTCGATGCCTGTCTTTGGAAACATACGTGACGGTGAGTCTCGATATGTCGCGTGTGTGATATCCAGACCCTGTACCGAGACGCTGTCCACTTTACGCGATTCTTGACGCGACGTGCTTCTTGACGCCGCCGTTGATGCTGTGCTTCCCAGAGACTCGGAATAGATAGCTGGCGCTGTGTGATAGCTGGCGAGGCGTTAACTGGCGCTGTGCTGGCGCTGCGTGATAGCGGCGTTCAGTAGTACGTGTGCAATGAGATCGAGGCGCGTGTATCGAGGCGCGTGTCTAATGCGTTCTTCTTCCGCGTCACATCGTCCCGTCCTCGCCGTCCCCGACTTGCCCTAAACACCGCTGCCCACTTAGGCAATGGCGGGACTCACCATGCGTTATTCTACTTTTGGCAATTCAGCGCCCTGCAGCCGGCACGCCCATTGTCCCCCGAAACCGCTCTTGCCGAGTGGCCAGCTGCCAATCACTTCGAAGCGCGCATTCGGCGCATTGCATCTGAGCTGCGCGCGGCCCGCTTCGACGTATGTTTCCGACAAAGACATATCTCCATACATACATGTCCAAACCTTCATCCGCTGGTTCTCATTAGACCCTCATCGAGCCCAGCAATGGAAGCTCATCATCGCCTCAATGTGATTCCTCGCGATCCGTTACAAGCACAACAATCCACCATCATCACAGAACCACAATCGAGTCCGCAGGCCGGTAGTTGGGATTGTTGTAGACACTTTTACCCACCTGTCAATTCCACGCATCGCCAACGCGCAATGGCAACATGATAACACCGCGGGCATTAGCAAACACGCACAACACGTCATCTCGTCAACTGAGACGTCACTGACCTCCCAGCCCTTCACGTCCTTCATAATCTCCCTCTCGCGCGCCACCGCTGCCTGGTGACGACGGTACGCGTCCCGGTCCCCCTCCGCAAGCAGCAGCGGCACAAGGTGGATGCGCGACCACACCTTCTCCCTCTGCAGCTCCCTGCAAAACATATCCATATCAGCAAAGTGCCCTCATTTCCCGAACCAATCCCAGTTCGGATTCGTCACTGATAAGACGGAAACGCGCGGTCGGATCCAAACGAGGCCACGTTCCATCGCGAGCGGGCCCATCACGACCCACGTTTAACGTCCGCCTGACCCCCTTCTTTCCACAGCATGACCACTCTTTTCCACGCACCTCTTCTCCAAGTTGCCCTTTCCAAGGCGATAGAAGCCGTACGCGCACAACGCCGTCACGCCGCCGAGAAAAACGACCCCACTCGGTCCGCGGAGCGGCAAATTTCGCTTGTACTTGACGGCCTCGAAGCCCCCCGCCGGGGCATGTCTCTGCATTAGCACAGCACAGCGTTGGTGTCAGCGCGGATAAATGAGTCGGACAATGGCTCACTGTCGGTATGGTGTTGACACTAGCAAGTTGCATACATGTCAGTCCCCGTATGCGTGAAACAGTGTGACGCGCGATTACTCACTGGTGGCAGTATCCCTAGTGGCGAGTCAGATATTCCCGACGTGGACCGGGCGTTGCAGAACCAGTCCGAGGCGGTCCAGTAAATTGAGATGTAGATGTGTGCAGGTGGTGGACTCGAGAGTGAACGGCGTGCAACCCGCGCCTGTCCTGCCCTGATGCCACCCACGTGGCTGTGGCGGCTACTACGTTGCTCTCTGTCTTCCGGAATTAACAGCGTCGACAGCGTCGACAAATAATACCGCCTTCGTTTCGCATAGGCGATGTCGTTCAGAATAACGCATAGCATCGTGTACCCGAATAAATGAGAGATATATTGCAGAGAGCACATCGCACGACGATATACTTGGCGTCTGCAATCGCAGGTGCATCCGCAAACAGCCGGAAGGCGCGTCTCTGTATGGGAAGTTTATTGGAATGGACTCAACGCCGCCAAACATGACAGCTAAGCTTCGCGCGAGTCCGAGGCTGCGCCCTTGCCGTTTGCCACCATGTCCCGCCAACCGTCCCCTCCCATCCCCAACTACCACATAAACCCCCCTGCCACATTCGCTCCCCCAGCACTCGCTGCGCTCCCTGCCTACGCCTACAAACAGAAACAAAAGCAGTTCGTATCCGGCATCACCGCCGGCGTCGAAGACGTCAAGTACCAGGCAAAGTATAAGGAGCTCAAGAAAAAGGTAAAGGAGATCGAGTCGGTGAGTCACCTGCTGCTCGTGTGCACACACACGACAAGACGACTCATTCATGCGGGGGCTTCCATTTTCCATCATTCGCAAAGGACAATGACAGGCTGTACTTCAAGCTGCTTCTGGCCAAGAAGAACATACGCCGTATGAACCTCGAACGAGCGTAAGTCTGTGGCGCTGTCTTTCGCAACTGCACATTCTTACAAGACCCCCCCGCCACCATAGCATTCTCTACGAGCGGCTCGCAGCCGTCCCGCCCACCCCCGGCCGGCACACCCAAGAGCTCCCCTCGACCAAGACCCACTCTTCCACCAACAGCTCCCAGCCCTCCCAGAGCACGCGCGCCCCGTAGACCCCAATGACCGTGCCCTCGAGGACTACATGCGCGCGCACCCGAACGCGCGGCTCATCCAAGCCCCGGATGGCAGGGTAGTCGCAGTAGAAGATACTCCCGCAGCCATCAGCCCCGCCGGCGTGCCAATCAGCACGACCCCAGCCCCTCCGTACGGCCTGCCCCTCGTACACGGCTTCCGACACGACTCGGGGCCAGGGTACGACCCCAACCGGCAGCTGCCTCCCCTGCCACCCATGATCCCCGTGCTGCAGCCCGAACCGCGCCCGGATCTCCCCCGATAAACGAGCACCACGTACGCCCGTACGCGCAGTCGCACTCGCTTCCGCCGCCGCACACCCTCTCGCACAGCAGCTCGTCCCACCAGTCACGCCCGTCCTCGGCTCGCCCGGATCTAGATCCCCTGTCTGCGGGCTTGTCGCGCATTGACTCGCTCCCGCATGCGCATCAGATGCACAGTCGCAGTCCTAGTATGGCGGGAGAAGGTCAGGGACAAGGACAGGCGGACAGAGACAGAGACAGGGACAGGGACAGGGACAGGTCCCGGCGCCACGATATCCACGAACTGACGCATAATGCGCATGTGCTTGCGCACGCGATGCCCCACGCGCACGTCCAGGTCCCGGCGCAGAACCTGCCCACGTCGCCGTCGGCCTCGCCGAGCTCGGGCCAGCGCGGCTCGAGCCGCATCCACAACCACCAGCGCGTCGGCCCCGGCGCGCACATTAACCGCGAGCGCGACCCCGAGCAGGAGTACGAGCGGCGCCGCGAGCGCGAGCTCGAGCGGGACCGCGAACGCGAGCGTGAAATCGAGCGCGAGGAGCGGTTCCGCGCACGCCTCGCCATGGAGCGCGAGGAGGAGGCGCTCTGGGCGCAGGAGGAGGCCGCTGCTCGCTCCCACGGCGCGTCGCGCTCCGACTCGCCGACGTCGGGACCCCGCAATGGCGGGAGCGGGGACCCCTCGCGCCCACCGTCGGACCAGGCGTCTGAGCGCGACCACTCGCGCTCCTATGCGCCGCGCGGGGCGGCCGTGCGCGGGGCGAGCGTGAGCACGCGTACGAGGACGAGGCGGAGCGTGTAGCGCGTGCGCCCCCGGCGGAGATCGCCGCCATTCCCGTGGAGTCCAGGAAGCGACCCCGCGATGATATGGATGTAGACGAGGAGTATGGCGGGGAGATCCGGTCTCCCAATGAAGGCCGGGGCTCTATGGGTCCTGGGAATTCTATGGGAGATAGCAGGGGCACAAAGTGGCCGCGTACGGAAGATGATGGCAACCCGCGACTGCGGGTGAGCTTCGCGACGAGAGGATGGCGGAGGCTGACAGTTAGGGGGGGAACTCAGGAAACGAGTACTGCTTCTAGTTGTCGTGTGAGGCTGTCCAGCCTACGGATGACTATTGTATTATGCACTTCTTACTGTTGTTTTCACATGCATGACAGGACAATACTGGTTCGCAAGGTTCAGAATTCGTATGTACCGCCTTCCGCATCCTAGGTGCTTCCTGGCTGCTATGTATGGTTTCACAGAGTATCAATATATACCCTGCGGCGCACAGTACGTGTGCACCCAGTCTTCTTCCGAATATGCCAACGTGTTCCTCCATTCCCGATCACTTGGAACTCAGATGCAGAACGAGGGTCCATGCGGAACAGAAACCGCCACTGGAAGGGGAAACTAGGATTCGAACAAATGATACATCTACATCAGGATTAAGCAGGTGGGTATATCCAGACATGGCCAGTAACATGAGTCACTCGTCACCGCGGGAGCGTGCGCAGCCCAAGAATGGCATGTCGGACATAGGGTTTGTCACAGGCTCACAGAGACCTCGCCGCTGTCAGGTGCCCCACACAAGCCGGCGGCACACGCAGGATCGTCGAGGAGCCTGGCCGAGGCAGAGCTTGCGTACGGATAGGCGCACGCAAGGCAAGACGAGCACGCGTCGGATGGACACATCTGCGCGCCGTCCTCCGCGCCCTCAGCCCACGACGCCGTCGTCCGCTCCGCCGAGACCTCATACCCAATGCCGGACGGGAAATCCATGCGATCCACCGCTACTCCGCGCCACACCGCAGCCTGGTCTGCCCAGTACGCGTCGAGGGCCCCCGGGTCCCCGAACATGTATTCGCCACGCGGCCGCGGCGTGCGGCTGCGCTCGAGGGCTTCCATGAGGATGTCCTCGCTGTACGCGGAGACCGGCGGTCGTGCGTTGAGGATGAGGTCCATGACGAACGGCCGGCGGCCGAGCCAGTCCGTGTCCACCTCCGCCGACTGCTGCGCGCGTCTGAGCAGGTCCTTCGCCGGGGACAGCGGGGGCGGGTGGGCGACCGCTGGGCCCGCGGAGGTATGGCGTAGATGAGCGTGGGGCTTGTGGCGGTGACGGGGCGAATTTGATACGGCCGTCGGGATCGCCGACCCCGTGGACTTGGCACCGCCACACGCACTCCGTTTGCCAATTTGCGTGGGTGCACGTACAGCCTGTTTCCGCGGCTGCCTCTGCGGACGATCCGCTCGGGGACGCTTGGCCGCAGGTGCGCGGGTGCTCCGAGGAGGCTTGCGTGGTGCGTCGTCGGGGATGCTGGGGAGTGATGTAGCATGCGCTCCTGTCACCACATCACACGTCGAACGAGACTCACGAGTGGTTGGTAAGTGCGGTGCAGAAGCCGCCCACGTCCCCTGGATTGATTATGGCCCGGAGATTCATCGTGAGGGTTTCGAGTACCCGCCGTGAGGCTGCCGACCGTGCGCAGCTATGTGGGCTGATTAAAATTATGACTGGTTCTGGCCGATCGCTGTTCCCATCCACCCGAGACAGTCGCCTGCGGAAGACGCATGGTGTGGTAAATCCAGAGAAACGGAACGGAACTGCATCGCCCGATGAACTTGGAACTCAAATGAACGCGTCTGTGTATGTGATTCTGTGCAGACAGAAGATGTCTTCAGTTTGCACAGACTAGCAGCGATATAGCACCGAACGGATAGGGGTCGAACCAGCTGCCAGTTATAGCATAGATAGAACTCGGTGCGGACCGTAATTCCAGTGAAGTATGTGAACTGTCGGGAAAAAGAAAAGATCAGACGACGTTTTGGATAAGTACTATGAGTTGTTGTTTCTGGTACCTTCAATGGCGCAAGGGGTGGCTTATGGCCGCTCCAAATGCGTATACATGCGACCGATAGTATGTCAGCGGCGCGCCACTGTGTCACAACTATCTTGAACGCCTCCGGATCCGCAGCGGATAGATGTGGTCTAACGCAAAACAAACAGACGCATGCGGATCAGCTGAATGCGCGCTCCGTCGATGAACTAAGGACTAGGTACTGACCTCCGAAGCCGCGCGCGAGTGCGTTCGTGGATGGCAGCACGTCAGCGAGATTAAGAGACTGAGAGGTCTCGAGCCGTACAATGTGTCGTCACGATAATCATGAGTTCATGTCGGGCATCAATCTCGCTGACTCGCGAAATATAGAATGTCTGCGACCTGCCGAGGAGAAGAACATGGAATGTGTGGCAGACAGGCAGAGCCACCCGACAAAGGCGCATGAGAAGAAGGTCGGGCGCAATATGTGCGGTCGCGTCCAATGGCAGCAAAGAACGGCAGCACCTGGACCCCGGATACATATACATTGTCTGCTGGGCCAGACCTGCTATCCCAGTCCTATCCTCTCCAACCCGACAGAGTTCACCCAGAACGCGCAAATTCACGCCCAGGTCTGTTCAAAATGATGAGAATGTCGCACGTACGACGCAAGCGAATCCGCGGATGCCAAATTGATCCCAAACAATTGATAAAATCGGTGAGAAGCAAGCACGGACTATCCGCGGGGAAGTACGTATGTACAGAGAAGTTTCATCATCCTTGTGGCGGCCCGCACTCTGCTCTGCTGCCCCTGGCGCCCCGTTTCTCGCGGGACCCGTAGCCCCGTCACCGATAGACGTGATCCGCTGGCGAAGAGACGGCCTACATGAGCAAATAAATCTCCCCAAGTAAACGCGAAAAGCGTACCATGCAGGTTCGCAGCGATCTCTGCTTCGGCCCTGTCCCCATTCTGCAGCAGCTTCTCTTTGTTGTACAACAGCTCTTCACGCGTCTCCGTCGAAAACTCCTGGTTTTGTGCTGCATGCAAGCGGAACGGAACGGACACGGTCAGCGCAGACTCAGCTACTCCGCATGGATGTCATAACAATTCAATGAATTGGGTACGTACTCTCAACGATAGCGTCCACGGGACACGCTTCCTGGCAAAATCCGCAGTAGATGCACTTGGTCATGTCAATATCTGGCGCGATGGCGGCGACCGGATCAGAGGTAGCGTAAAATGGAAGAGACAGAGTCACTAACCGTACGGGTGGTACGCCTCGAACCATCCTGCCGGGCCTCGCTCTCAATGGTGATAGCCTGAGCAGGACAAATCGCCTCACAGAGCTTGCAAGCTGGCCATGTCATCGGTGAGGTCATACCACACAGAAGCAAGAAGCACGTCAGAAAAACATACCAATGCAACGCTCTTCCCCACTTGGGTATCTTCTCAGAGCATGCTCTCCACGGAAGCGGGGCGAAAGAGGACCCTTCTCGAAGGGGTACATAATGGTGTAGGGCGGCCTAAAGAATTGCTCCAACACAAGCCACATGCCTTGACAGTAGCTTAAGTCGCTTCGAACAATGCGCACGTTATGACATACATACCTCTGAAAATTTCCGTCAGGAAGAAGAGGTGGACTGCCTTCTCGATAGCGCTGGGTCCGTCCTTGTAGGGATCGTAATCCTTTCCTGGCTCATCCGCTGCCGTATACATAGCAGTTTGGGGCGGAGAACGGGGCATTGAGGGATACTCTGTGAAAACCGGATGTGAACTCTTCGACGAGGGGTCTCCTGGAGGCGACGAGGAGTAGTAGAATGCCACCTGTGGGCTAGCGCGGCTGAACGCGGCACTGCCATGCGAGCAACTGCCAGCCGGGTGGGGGCCCGGCGGCCATAAACGCACGAACGAAAGACATCGGTGAGGCCGTGGTCGACGTGCTGCACAGCGAACGAGGCCTCCTGAACGTTGTGGAAAGCGAGTCGCGACAGGCTCAGCGCCATCACGGTCATCCGGGACTTGCCGAGGACTGACGCCAGCCAATTGCGACGCGAGGATCTGATATTTCGGCCGTGCTCAGCACTTGGGCGCACACTTCATTGCTCATTGCATTATGTCCACTTCGAAAGGAAAGGACAAGTCGCCTCAGGCAAAGGTGCCTTCTTTAACACCACAGGGTACGTCTCACTCAAGAATATCTCCTCCATCGCTGATTGAATGAATTGGGCCAGCCAGAGATCCAACACCACTATAATCGATACCAGAGTGACTTGCAGTCTTTGGCAAACAAAATTGGAGAGCTTGAACAGGAAGCTGAGGAGCATGGGTGCGTGTGTCTTATGAATGTCTCACTTAAAAAAACCCATCCTGAACGGTTGCAAAAAGCTTGGTTCTAGCGACGCTCGATGAGGCACTCGCCGAGGAGCCTGGCCGCAAATGCTTTCGGCTGGTTGGCGGCGTTCTTGTGGAACGGACAGTGAAAGATGTTGTTCCCGCGTTGCAAACAAACAGAGATGGCGTGAGCATGATAGAGTTCTCGCTACTTTCCGTACTGACATGCCTTGGACAGATTATGAAGGTGGTATCTGGACTCGCAGAACAGTACAAAAGCAAGGACGAGGAGTTCGAGGAGTTCAAGCACGACTACAACATCCAACCGTCTGCGGCGAGCTGAGTTTCTTGTGGGCGATGTATGGAACCCGGGAGCGGCGGATGTTTTTGGCACCGGGTGAGTTTGGAAGTCGAGAACTATGGTGTATGATTCACTGGATTGCAGATAATTATGTACTGTAATTTGGATTCGACCTGTAACAATGCATTTCTGGATGTTTGCTGCGAGGAGTCCGCCCACTGCCACCGATGGCAGCGCAGTTCTGGGAAGCTTGTATTCCGTGCCATGGTGACTCGAACTGTCTTAGACTATTATGAAGATTTGTGTATATGGGATTTGTATGTCCGCGACGATGAACAAGACCTCCGCAAGAACAGACCTCCGCGATGCAGACAAGATGCACTGGAAACTGTGCTAAATCAGGGAGGCACGTGGAAAACTGATCGTCCCCTTGGTGTTGAGCAGGACGAGATGAACAATATCTGCCACTCGTTTCCGTTTCTCCTTTTTTCATCTTTAAATTCTTCGTTGCTTCGTGTACGCTTTGCATTTCTTCGGTGGTGCCGTCGACGGAGCTCACTGAACGCCGCTCTCTAACTTATACACTTCTTCGCAATGTTCGCTCGATGCATATGGGTCGTTTTCGCGCTTGCTGCGCTTTCAGCAGCTGTCCCTACTCCCAGGACACGTATGTCGCTGCTCTGCCAGGTCATTGGTCGTATAACTGACAGCGCGACGTTCGCCAGCACCAGACTTCAAATTGATCTTTGCCGTCGTTAATGCCACCAATGACGGTGCTGCTAGCTCGTCTGGAAGTTCATCATTGAGCAACAGCTCCTCGAGGCCTTTTGGCATGTCCTCCAGTTCTTCGAGCTCAACTGTACCCGAGTCGACGCCGTCGATCACTCCATCGAGCACGTCCTCGGCAACTCCCTCGAGTTCGTCGAGCTCATCGGGCTCGAGCACTCCTTCAGGTTCGTCTGACCCTGCATCCCCCTCGAACACGTTCACGCGAGAGACGTCCACGCTGCCGTCGTCCTCGGCGTCCACTAGTCCCACTCAGTCGGCTTCGTCATCCACGTCTGACGCTTCCGGTTCCTCGTCTTCCGACACGTCCTCTTTGACGGGCTCCAGCAGTGCGGATTCATCGAGCTCGTCGAGTTCATCCTCACAGACAACACATTTAACTTTCTCAACTGCAGATCTGACCTCTAGTCCTTCCCTTTCCACTCCCTCGCAGTCAAGCTCTAGTAGTGGTTCCTTCACGCCCACAGTGACTACCGCCAGCACGTCTTCACCAACATCTTCTTCGGACAGTTCGACTGCTTCGCCTTCAGTGACTTCGGGCGACGCGTCTCAGACTGTGACTCCTACCCCCACTGACACGTCCTCACAGTCCACGTCTTCAACTGAGCCTCCTTCGTCCACTGGCTCCGATGTGGCATCTTCGCAGTCGTCGTCGTCTTTGAGCACCACCAGCTCTGGATCGACTGCGTCGGATTCTCCATCTTCCACTTCCAGTGGCACTGAGCCGTCGTCTCCGCCGTCGTCTTCACCGTCGGCCTCGACCTCGCCGACTGGGAATGCTGCGACTCCGACAAGCTCTCCCTCCTTTTCTACAGACTCTTCATCTGCCCCCTCGTCTATTGCTTCGTCGCCTACGCCCTCGCTCACACCTTCGTCGTCAGACCCCGGATCAACGTCATCCACTCCATCGATCACCTCGCCGTCTTCAAGCTCTACGAGCTCTGCATCAGTGGCCTCCACATCCAGCGCTTTCACGCCAACGACCTCTCAGTCTCCCTCTACACCTTCCGCCACCCAACATCACCCGCTCTTCCTGTAGATCAAGCCGCCTACCTCGATGGTCACAATCTCATCCGCGTTGCCAACGGAGCTGCGCCTCTCACGTGGTCGGGCGATCTTCAGGCAAAGGCGGAGAGTTACGCACAGGGCTGCCAGTTCCAGCATTCGGATGGCGCGTTGGGTCCCGTGGGCGAGAACCTCGCAGCTGCAACCGGACTGTTCACTGCCGAGGCTGCCGTGGCTCTGTTCGCGCAGGACGGGTGTAAGCGCCTTTTCTATATGTTGTTCCGATTGTGAACTGACAGGTATGGATGTGCAGCGAAATTCGATCCACAAAATCCCACCTTCACCCACTTCACTCAGATGGTGTGGCAGTCCACGACACAGCTGGGCTGCGCGGCGGCCCTGTGCGACAGCATCTTCCCCAACGGCTTCGGGCAGGCGACGTATCATGTATGTCTGTACAACCCGGTCGGCAATATTGTGGGCGAAGAACAGTAAGTCCACCTGTCGTATGTCTATCGCTTCTCATCTGACTGTTTGCACGTACGATAGGTTCAATGTCCAAGCTTGAGGCATCTGTATCTCGATATAGGCTCTTTTCGTTCGTGAATTCGGCTCTTGGTCGCCCTCGCGCTATTTATCGCACCACACGCGGGGCTTGGTACCCCGCTCGGCGTATAGGTATCTATATTATTGCTCTTATCCCGGCGGGGTCCGGGTATCGTTCGCCTTTTGCAAGAATAGTTTATATAGGAATCGAAGTACCTGGGCAGGCCTTATCGACTCGCTGATGCTGTCGTGTGCTTTATATATGTTGTACACCCGTGATACGTTCTGCACTTGCAATCGACGTTCCATTGCCAAGAAAGATGCGGAGATATGCGAAGATGTCTCCAAAATAGTTCACAGGACACGCAGCGCGAACTCCTGCAGACCCATGTCCTCAATATGCATAATCAGCATGAAAAGCTCCTTTCCACCACCAACTGCAGCATTCGTCACTAGAAGATGGTGAAACTTAATCTCTAACAAGAATGTGCCTCCGACTCACCCCAAACTGCAGCTCTCAACCAGCTGGCAGCATTTCTGTCATCATCGAGACGTCGGAAGATGAGACACAAACAGATCATTGCGCTGGCAGCCATGTCGAAGCTGACCGTGGATGGCAATTTGTCCGTTGCGATGGGTAAGTTGGAGGCCGAAGACGGCGCACGTAACTGATATCCCACCCCTTGCAGCGACTTCAACTCCTCTTCAGCAGCCTCCCTGAACGTGCTCGGCATAGCAAGAGCGATCAGCTTGCTCGCGATCGCATCCTGAACCTTGGATGTTATCGGTCTAACTGTGCCCCTCGACGACGAGTACGTTTTCGCGACCTGCTGCTCCAACTTCCGCAACTGCGCGAGAGAATAGTTTGACTCCTCAAGGTTCGTTAACAGTTCGTGCCTGCGCTGGATCGCTGCTCTCCCATCCTGTAAATCCTCCTTGCACAACCAGCAGTCACAACCTGAGAGCATGAAATGCTTCAACTTGGAGTGACGTTCCACGTAGGAATATCCTCCGGTGTATGGTATCGTAATCTCTGTGCCCGCTGGGATGCGTTCGCAGGCCCTAATCACCATCACGTCTCCGATGCAGGTCCACAGCGCATTCCCAGCGCACGAATGGTTGAAAAGGGATGGGAGGAGGTATAGGGCTGAGGGCCTGTCCTCGCAGGAATCAATGTCTGAAGACTCGTTGTGGAGGAGGTGGGCAAAAGCAGGACAGAAGCTGTTGTGCGTGTAAATTGCCTCTAGCCTAGCAACATCGATGTCGACCAACGGGACCAGAGGATCCACAGAGGAGGGTTCCGATGAAGTCATCGGGGGATATGAGTCGGATAGGCAAGGGAAGTGGGGACCGGCATACAAATGATACACGAGATCATGGGTCTCAGGATTGCCATATATCTTCTCTATGGTCCGTAACAAGGATATATGCGTTGTGCTGGTGCCGATGCTGTTCGAGAGCAAATCATGCGTTATGAATACTTCTCCCTTCGGGACATCACTACTGAATACAGCAATGAATGGTTTGGACACAAGCTGCGGGAGTGAATTAGCCTCAACCACTGAACACATCAGCAAAACTCGAAACACTCTGATTTCCTCTGAATGACTCTGTTTCGTCTGAGTGTCTGAACCATCAGACCATTCCAGACGTAACAGAGGTTTCATAAGCCCTTGTTGTCTGAAAGCTCTGAAGCCTCTTGATGGTCTTCAGCAGAAGCTTCAGAGCTTCAGAACAATAAGAATATCCAGACACAGCTCAGATTTCAGATGGAATAGAGCCTCAAGATCTATTTACAGACTGCTCAGAGCTTACAGATTGCCTAGATTATAATTTAGCTACTTGTACATAATGTCTGACAGCACCTCCGCAATCAGCACCGACAGCACAAAGTGCTCCAACACGTACGTGCGCCGCCTGTTAGCCACGGTATGTTTGCATCCGACGGCGTGATACAAGCGGCTGCCTAAGTACGTCGTAGTCCCGCGCAGATGAATGCCTCGTTCGCACCGGCATTGCAGCTGATAACGGAGCCTGCAACATAGAGCAGCGTGTCCATGAAGATCGGGTGAATGACGTACGCACCCTTAGAAGCGGCCGCAGGCAGCTGCACAACTGCGTACGCATCGATGCCATTTGCCTAGATAGCAATAGACTTCATGCTGTGGAAGATCGGTGAGTAGGCGACGATACGCGAGAAGACGAGGTCGTACGCTGTGCACGTGTAGAATATTTCCGCAGCGCAGGAGTTGAGCACGGCCTGCCGGCGCCGCTGGACCATCGTGCTCGCAAGCGTAAGCTTCGACGCACGCTCCGAGCTGCCTCTGACGTCGAAGACGCCTGTGCAGTACGGTTGGCGTTTGCCGCCTGTAGTGTACGAGCTGATGGTAAATGTGTAAGCATACTTCTCGCCAGATGCGTTGAGTGTGATGTCCGTGCGTACCGTGCTTGCGACATCTGGAGAGTAGATGAGGGAGTTCGAGTAGGTGATCCCGGCAAGGTCGAGCACAACATCCGCTGGCATGTGCGCGAGGTGCTCAAGCATGAGCGGTGCGCCAGCCGCTGCGAGTTCGTGGTAAACCGAGGCTGGGCACAACACGAAGCCAGATACCTTATGGCCTTCGACTAGGTCCGCAAGGAGGCTGAAAGGCGTCTCGAACACACCGTCGACGCCCTCCGCAGAAGGCAAGCCAACACAGGAGTCAAGCAGGGAAAAGCGGGGCTTGGGGAGTGTCGAAGCGAGCGCGGCAGCAGCGGGCGTTCTCCTCGAAGGTCACCCAATAGCGCATGCCGGCGAAAGGATACAGCGGGAGGTCCACGAGATAGACGCGAGGGCATTGAAGACCTTGTGCCACGCGATATCATTGGCAACGGGGAGCGCGTACAGTCCAGCTAGGGCAGCACAAAGCACGGCGAAGTCGGAGGTATCCATACGTAGCGAGGGGAGGAGCAGGGGTGTGCCCGCGCATCCCTGGAGGCAGCGCAGCATCGGGAATGTCGTGGGGTGCGGACCGATCTCGATGCATGCTGTGACCTAGTCGTGAATTCGGGGCCGCGCACAGCAACCAGCCATAGTGCATCATCCGGTTTCAGCACCCCGACGGTGACCATGCCAAGGCTAGTCAAAAAGAGGAAAACACACTCACAAACGGCACGCGCTCATGCAGCTCCACGCCCATCCCGATGTACTACCCGCCCTGCCCGCTGAACGCAAACAGCACCTTCGCCCGCTCCCTGCCCTTCTGCGGCACGACCTCCACTATCTGTGTGTTGCGCAGGTTCCCGAGGAGCTCCACGGCAGAGCAGCTGGTGACTGCCACACGGTGCGGGAAGAGCTTGCACCGCGCAGTGTTGGAGTATGCAGTGTCCATGAGCGCGAGTGCATCGTGCAGAGCATCCTCAAGTTGAGCAATGGGTACCGCTAAGGCCGCTGGAACAACCTAGTGATAAGTGATGAGAAGTGGGGAGAGTGGATGAGAGGACGAGGTGTGCGATGCAGCCTAAGGTGAGTGAGAGCGTGAGAGTACGAAACGAAGTTGAACTTGCGCGCTTCGAACTTCTCAGTTCTGGCGTTCGGTGGCTGCCGCCTCACGTTCGAGTCCACTTCCACCTCCATGACTCGCTGTCATACCTTGGCCCTCAGGCGTGTCTCTCTACTTGCTCTTGGTCTCCGTCGGTTGGTTTCACTTACCTGCTCTGTCACCCCTGCATATCCCTACGAGCGTACATGCCTGCGCCCGTTGCCCACACCCCGCACTGCGCTCCTTACACCCATCTCTCGTCCACGCTCCATGTCTGCCCCCACTGCACTGCAGTGCACGCCTGTGCCTGTGCTCGTGCCTGCACCCATGCCCGCCCGACTCATCCGCGCTCACACCCCGCGCGCACCCATCGTACGTGCCCGCCCTGCGCACTGCACCCCTCGTAAGTATTAGCTCTGATATCATCCGCCATCACACCATTTTATATCGCGCCTTGCGCATATCCAGGCAGACGCATCTTACCTCCCCCGTGTCCTGCGCTGTAGACGAGCAGCCCCGTCCGCACCGTCTCTGTCGTTCTCGTCGTTCCCGTTCATCACCTGTCTGCCTTCCTAAGACCCGGCACCGGCCATTCACCCTGCGGCCGTGCACATCCCGTGTGCTCGTTCTAGTCCAGCCCGCATCCCCGTCCACATTCGATGAGCGCAGTCCTCAACCCGACGAGTAGAGTTGTTCGACGTCATGCTGAACTCGCCGAACGCAACCCGGACACCTCATTGGCCGGCTTCTTCGTTTCCCCCACTGACACAGCTTGAAAGCTGCCATTCGGGCAAGCATTCCGTGCGACCCGCATCCACACATTTTCAACTCCTCCATGCAGACCGTCGATCGATGCGCGTCCTGCACATACCCCATCCTAGACGCGTCTGACCGCACGATCAAAACCCCCACGCGTGCACGACATCTCTGTCGTTCTCCTCGTTCCCTATCGTCACCTGTCTGCCGACCTGAGACCTGGCACCACACATCCATGCGACGCCCGTACACACGGGGTGCATATGTTCTAGTCCAATCCATGTTCGCGTTTGCGTTTGCATTCGCGTTCACGTTAGAGTGCGGTCCTCGTCCCAATGAGTCCAACCACGGTCCGATGTCACGCTGAACTCGCCAAACGACTCAATCCCCGGCTGTTCCACGCGGAGCGCACATGCAAAATGTCGCCTCCACACTCAACGAGCGCAAGTCGCTTGTCTCGATCTATATCATGTGTCGTGCCTCATTGCCAGATATGAAGATGTTGACAGAGTCCGTGAATCACCGGAAGCCTCGCTCGCCTGCCCTGCTCAGATCGCCACCAGGTGCTGTGGCCGTGCTTGCCGGACGCACCGAAGACGAAGGCATTCTACGAGAGCGCGTCGTTCAAGAAGTACGTCGCGGTGAACCAGCGCTTCGCGGATGTGATCGTGAGCATGTATGCCGAGGGCGACAAGATTCAAGCATTCAAGGCGTTCCTCGACAAATACCCCGAATATCAAGGCAAAGTGCGCACTATATGCTATGCAGTTATGTCATGCTGACCACCTTCGCGGTTGCATCAGGTTGTTCTGATCCAAGTTGCACTACAGATGACGGAGGAGAACGAGATCCAGGGCGGCGTCGCGGACGTCGTGTCGCACCTCAACTCGCGCTTTCGACTCTTACATACCAATCTCTGGTATTCTTACATATGCAGGACCTTACATTCAGCCAATACCTCGTGCTGCTGACTGTCGCTGATGCGTTCGTGGTGACGAGTCTGAGAGAGGCCATGGCGTTGAGACCCTGTGTATGATTTAGCGGACACTGCAGTACCCGCCCACGCCCGCCAATACCCCGCGCTTCGTGCATCCCGCCCAGATCTCGCCACTATCTCTCCCGCTATCTCGCCCGCAGCAGCCTACGTGCACCTGCAAGAAGCCGCGCAGTCCTAGGGCTGCCACCCGCGCTTCACCGTCATCAACGCGGCGATGCTGAGCCGCGGCGTGAGCCCCACGGACTTTGATGCCGACAGCGGCGCAGGAGCAAGAGCAACTCGCCGGCACTGGAGAGGGCCGCGCTGCGGGTGAGATGCAGCTGCGCAAGTTCTGAGGACAAATGCGACTCCTGTAGGCTATGTACGCGTGCGTCGGTGCCTCCCACTGGGCACAATGGCCTCGCGATCAGATTGCACACAGTGGCTCCTACAGGCGGGCATAGGCTTGGCCACGATCACCGGTGCCGGCGCGCACACCCCAGCAGGACGCATACCCCGACCAGTCTCTGTCTCTACTTCCCGAGGACCCTTTTGAACATATGTATGTCCGCCTCTGGCACACCGTCTGTGTCATGTGGAATTTCTTCGCAGTCTGTGAGTTCTGAATAGTCTCGAATCAGAGAACCCAGAGTGACAAGAAGAATATCAAGATGTTCTTATTGGTTTGGACAGTCTGGATTGTCTTAATATTCTTACGGAATGAGTGCCAAAATTCTCATCTGATTAGCTGGTGGCTCTGGGCCTTCTGTGATGCCTCTGGACCTGTCTGAACTGTAGATATGTAGTAATACAGTACCTTGTTCTGGGCCATCTTAAGTGTCTTATATTGCTGTGAGATCTTTTGGGTCTTAATTAAGACATTCCAGACAAATTCAGACGAAATCAGATGAAATCAGACGAACTCAGACCGAATCGAGTTTTGCTGATGCAGCCGTTGAAATATGTACAAGCAATTCTCCCAGTTTGACATCCTTTGTAGCTACGATACCTCTACCACCACCGCGATGAGGCATTGACTGTACCTTTATGTTACCTTGGTAGTCAGCAACATCCAAGTGGACATCTTCCCTAGCCATGCGGACCAAAGACGGCCAGTCGTATTGGCCAGTGCTCTCTACTTGGCGTGAGCGGGTGCGACTGATCCAATCGATGACGGACTGTTCCTCCGGACGAATCTCACGACAGCGCAAGAAGCTAACAAGAGCTGCGTCAAAATTCCCCCGTGCGTATTCAGCCTTTGCCTCTCGAAACAATGCTTTGTGGAGGAAACCTTCCGGTATATCCGCCAACGAAAGGACATAGCGCGCATCATAAAGGGCGCCAGAATAATAGCGAAGGCGTAGGAAAGCTTCGGAACAATTCAGGCGAAGAACAATGGCTTCTGAGTTCAACCTAAGGCCACGAGAATATGCAATGGCGGCAGGAAGCCATTCAGAGGCCCTGAAATACGCATCCCCACGATCCTTCCAACCCTCGACCGTGTCTGGCATTGCAGGAGACACGTTCTGCAGTCCAGTTCTCCAGGTAATCCCATGTAAAATGGGATGATTGGGATCGACGAAGACAATATCTGTAGGGGAATCAACTCGCACCAGAGGATGGGATCCTTGCAACGGTTCCTTAAGAGTAGGCTCTCGAATGGCAATGACCGTGCCTATTGGGAACAACTTGTCGAGATGATCGAGTGAACAGCCGATTGTCGTAGGAAAATTGTACATCGACAAATTTTGCACTAATCCATCGGTGTCTTCCACGACAGTGGATATTGCTACAAAGCGCGCTGTCAGATGAGTATTAGTTTGAGGATTTACAACAGTTTATGCAGCACGGTGACGAACCGCAAGGTGCGATAGTACGGCATAAGAGAAAATGCCCCTAGTAATGGAGTCAGAAGGTATGGCAAATACTTCTACGGGTTACTAAAACTACTTACAACATGAGTTTTCCGAATGGACATATTAGAGAACGTGACTGACGCAAACGGCATTAAAACGCCATAATTAATCAAGTAGGTTGACATACTTCGCTCTAGGTTCTGCAGAGGCGTCGAACTGGAGTGGTTTGCGAGTCCTGTATATGTCTGATAGACTTTGCTCTCCCCGGCCAACGCCGTCTCAGGTTCCTCACGCAAAGCGAGCAGTTCCGACACAAGGATCGCGCGACTCATCAGAGGGGCTGGTCCAGGGGCGATTTTCAGGCCTTCTTCAGACCACGCCTGATAACTGTCGAAGTACTGGTCAAGTTCGTCGGGGGACATATCGATGCGGAGGACCATTACGTGTATCTGGAGTCGTATCGCTTGTGAGCTAAGCGAGTCTCGCTACTGCGGAAAAAAAGAAGTGTTGAAATGAGGGATGCCACTTCCCTCCCTCTGCTTGCTACACGAGCAAGGCAAGTTCATACAGCCTAAGAAAGGTGATTGCATGTGTGGATGCCTATGCGGAACTTCTTAGTTTAGACTTTGAAGTCAATGATCTCATCGACTTTTAGGGAGCGAAATGTCTCACCGACCAAGTAGTATATGAAACACATGTTGACAGACGCTGTCAGTGCAATGTAGAAGCCCTGCAAATCCTGTCGCGCTTGTAAGCATGCATTAGCTCGGTGGGTAGAGTTTCAGTATCAGAGACTTGGATTAGACGGAACTATTGCTTGTTGCCACCAAGACTTTGTTGAACGCTTTGTATATGTTGTACACCCGTGATGCGCTCTACAACTTGCAATCGATGTTATAGTAGTGCTAAGATGCGCGCGGATATATATGAAGATGTCTACAAAATAGTTTATAGTACGTGCAGCGCGAACTCCTGCAGACCAGCGTGCTCAATACGTAGGCCCATAATCAGCATGAAAAGCTCCTTTCCACCACCAATTGCAGCATTCGTCACTAGGAGATAGTGAGATCTCGACCTTGACAAGAATGCACCTGACTCACCCCAAACTGCAGCTTTCAACCAGCCGGCAGCATTTCTGTCATCATCAAGACGTAGGAAGAGGTGACTCAAACAGATCATTATGCAGGCAGCCATGTAGAAGTCGGTCATAGATGGCAACCTGTCCATGGCGATGGGTAAGTCAGAGGCCGAAGACGACGCATGTAACTTGTATCCGAAGCCTTTCAGCGCCTTCAGCTCTTCTTTGATACCTTCCCTGAGCGTGCTCGGGCTATCAAGAGCGATCAGCTTGCTCGCGATAGCATGCTGAACCTTGGATGTTATCGGTCTAACTGGGCCCCTCGACGACGAGTACGTTTTCGCGATCTGCTGCTCCAGTGTCCGCAACTCCGCGAGAGAATATTTTGGCCCCTTGAGCAGCTTCGTATACAATTCGTGCCTGCGCTGGATTGCTGCTTTCCCATCCTTTAAATCCTCTTTGCACTCTTTGCACAACCAGCAGTCGCAGCCTGAGAGCATGAAATGCTTCAACGTGGAGTGACGTTCCACGTAGGAATATCCTCCGGCATATGGTAGGGTAATCTCTGTGCCCGCTGAAATGTGCTCCGTCGCCCTGATCACCATCACTTCTCCGATGCAAGTCCACGCCGCATTCCCATCGCATGAGTGGTTGAAAAGTGATGGGAGGAGGTACAAGCCTGTGGGACTGTCCATGCAGTGATCAGTGTCTGAAACCTCGTTGCCAAGGAGGTGAGCAAAACCAGGACTGAAGCTGTTGTATGAGTAAATGGCCTCTAGCCAAGCAACATCGATGTCAACCAAGGCATCAGCAAAAACTTGAAACTCCGGTGGTCTTTGCAGCACCTGGCCAGACGTGCGCTATCTGGCAGAGGCGGCCACGAGGCTACCAGACATCGGGCGTCTTGCCAAATGCATACAAAGCCCCAGCAGATCGCGCCAGTCCTACAGGTGCGTGTCATCACGTAGATTATGAAATACATAGTATGCAGTACAATACCATAGCATGTACTTCTGTTCAGTATACAATAAAAATATTTATCCGGTACTACAATTACACTGTGCGAACTACAGCGCTCCGAAGCCTTCTAAATCGTCGTTGTCTCCATCCCCGTCAACGTTCTCACCGTCCTCGGATCCAGAGCCCTGCTCTTCATCCGAATTGCCCTCTGCATCAGAATCACCTTCTGACCCATGGCCGCTCTCGGAATCTAAGTCCGCCTGCAGCTCCTGCACCTCTTCCTCATCCTCGTCTAAGGCTTCTTCCGGCGCGTTCACTTGAATCCTTGGCATTGCGGCAGTGGAATGTTTGCTGCCGGATCGGTGCCCAATGCCCCCACCATTGAAGCGCATGAACATGTCGCGGTCGCAAAACCTGTAGTAGAATATCTTGTTAGAGTAGATTAGGGAATAAATTTAAGAATACTCACATCCCAACATAAAAATACTTCCAATCATTGTCCTCCTCGTCTCCTTGACGTGCTACACTCGGTCCGGGGAGAAGTTCATCGGTATTTCCGAAGTGAAAGGCGGGGATGAGGTGAGCGGCCCTCAGAATTTGTTGCGGGTCGAGAAACAAGAATGCGTCTTCAGAACTGCTGTCGATGAACTTGACATGATGCAGTCTTCGTGTATCAAACCCTCCTGGGACAGACTCATCCAGCTCCAGACCACGTGCCCATATCACGTCGAATCGCTCCGCCTCTGGGTGTTTCGGGAATCCTGGTCCAATTCGATAGGCGTTCACGTGGAACACGCTAAACACGCGTGCGTAGAGGAATGGGTGATGGCTGTCATGCGGCGTGAGCATCATGACGTCGGCATGTGTGGACGGGTTGATCGTGTCTTGCTCGCGGCGCATGTCGTACGTCGTGTAGTTGATCCGCAGGACCTTGTGGAGATACATGCGTCCTCGGTCCAACACCAGAGTGTCCCGTTCTTGGTCTGTAAAATGGGGGGGAGGATCTTCGTAAAGTCGCCCTGTCATTCGTGCCAGAATGTGCTGCTCCAGTTTCCGTATGAAATCCTAGCTACAGGTTAAATGAAATTAAATACTGATAGCACTTTAACATACCTTGCACGCAGGATCCTCCTGATGGTCCGATGCAAACCCAGAAATATGCACATATTTACTCTGGTCGTCGGCGATGTGGTGATGTAACCGGGGGGATGCTTTTGGCAGCATCTCCGTGTCCTTGAAATGGAGACGTGGCCGACAACGCTTCTTCGCGCGAGTCTTCTTGTGTTCAGCGCATTTGCGTTTAGCCCGCTGAGTTACGTGAGTTGTATTGCTACCATCCTGCAACTTGTGGAGGTAGGCTTCCCGTCGTTGATGCTTTGCGATTTGAAGTTGGAATTGTGCGTTTTTGTGGTACGTACATAAAAGCGTTTAACCCGTCGATGTTCGAGCTCTCCCTGTAGTTGCAGGTAAGTGAAATAAAATAAATGCACACGAGTCACTCACAATTTGTGTAGTGTAATTATCAGTAGTCCTGAAGTGGCGAATGGCGTGGACATAATCGCCCAGCTGGTGCCACTTGTACGTATTCAGGTTCAATTCCTTTGTGCATCCGCTAGATGCAGGAGCCTTGCGCCCCGCGGGTGTCAACTTGTTCGCATCTTCGGAGTCCTTGAGTGGCGTCTTGGGCTCCGCGGATGTCGCATCCTCAGTGTCTTCGCAGTCGTTGGACGGAGCCTTCTGCTTGGTGGACGTTGTCATCGCAGCAACCTGGGAGGACTTGGGAGGATCCTTGCCCTTCCCGGACTTGGTCTTGGCACTGAGCGCTGCAGATCGTCTCTGCCGCGCAGCTGTCTCCTTCGGGAGCTCCTTCATGACATACGCTGCGCAGACGACTTTCTTGAACTCCCGAACACTTGCGCCCATCGTCTTCGTGGCCTGCTCGAATTGATGGAGGGTAGACTCGGTATGCAGACGCAGTTTAGCGTGTGCATGCCACAGTGTAAGCTCGAAGAACATATCCAGCGCGATCCGATTATGCTTGCCGGGCAATAGGCCCTCAACAATCGGAATTATGCACTGATGAACATAGATTAGTTAGAATAGAATATAAATATGTGAATACGCACCTGGAGAATGTCCTCGAAGTCACGGGCAGCGAGTTTCTTCAAGCCCGAGACATTCACGCCAAAGCGGCGTATAGTATCACGGCCAAATGTGGGCACAAGCGCAAATCTGCAACACGCCAGAAATCAGTAAGGACTTAAACAAAGCAAATAGATTGAAGCGCACCGCTCGTCAAATTCTTGAATGTTGTCGTTCCCCGCAGCGATCAGTAAACGAATGGTGTGCGTCAAGATTCCCTTGAATACTCCGAGTTCAAATTCGTGCATGAGGTCCAGCACGAAGAGTTCATAATGATTGAAGCCGAATTGAGCGAACCGTATCGAGAACGTGCTCTGTAAAAACAATGGTATTAGCCCGGAGACATGAAATTGGAGAAGACGCGCACTCGAGTAGTTGTTAGGAAAGTTTCCTTGAGCTTACGGTTGATCCAAGCACCTTCCACAGGTGCCCCATCCTCGAAGATCCATTTGCGCGTGAGGGCAATTTTGTCTTGAACGACCTGTGTGTCTTCTCGACGCTTCACTCGGTGCTGCCGATCTACAGTAGTGCCCAAACCTGGCACGTAGACCTTCTTCGTATGGCAGTCCGGACATGGGCATCTTGCAAGATACCTGATGCATGCGAGCAAGATTCTAAACAAAATAATTAGTCCGGTTAACAGTGTAAATGGAAGCACTCTTACTTCTCTGGATAATCCGCAGAATATGTGAAGAAGCGCGGAAATATCCGCCTCATGACACCATCGCCGCACTTGATCAAGATGCCGTGCACGTACGCGTGCATAAAATCTGGCGAAAGCAGGAGGAGCCAGATTTTATGCATGAGTTCGCGGTTCACAAAGCGCAGGACGGCTACGGTCGCAGGCGATTGAAAGATGGATTGATAATGTTGTTGGAACGACCCTGGGAGCTAAAATGGAGTGTTAGAATGGACAGAGAATTTTATGCGGATGAAAAAGTGAGAACGCACCTTGGGTATGTATGCGAGATGCTGCGCTGCAAATGAACGCGGCTTTGCGCGAGTATACTTGGAAAGGTTCCCGAAAAAAGCGTAAATGGGCCACAGAGAGGCGGTGCTGAAACTCGCTAGGTGGGTGGAGTCGGACCATACGAGGATGGGAGCGACCGAGTATTCGATGTCGGGCGAGTCTTCTGGATTCCGGGGTTGTGCTCGGATCTCAGCGTCGGCCTCGAGCATGGCGTCCGAATTGTAGGTGTCAGTATAGACACGTTCCGGGGGAGGAGTTGGTCCGGACACAGGATCAGATTGCCAGAGATACTTGAAGGGAAGCCAGTGGAAGCCGCATGCGCTCGGGTCCTGGAAGGCTGCTTTGATAACTTCAATTAGAGGCCATACAAAAATGCCCTTGACCTCGAATTCTGGTGCGTCGTCCTCGGAATCCCAGCGTGTGCCACTGTGAGGGAGTTTGATCTTGACAGACTCCTCGCGCCATCCGTCCGCTGCAGAAAAGGCGGCGCTTGAGTCCGTGAATTCGTCCAAGCGCTTCATCTCTCGGGCAGCGCGGAAGCTCTCAAGGTCGTTGGGATTGAAGTCGTCAGCGCAGAGAACATCTGTGACAAGGCGGTCGAGGTCGGATGCTGACTTGTAGGGAGAGGTGGAGTAATACCAACGCATTAGTTTGAACGTGCTTGCGTTGAGGAAGGGTGCAAAGAAGTGGTCCTTGGCCTTCTGCGCGGCATTGGAAAGTGAAATTCCAAAGCCGCACAGTGGGCTCAACTGCTGTGTATCGATGGAGGTGGGAAGGTGGTTGGGTGAGTCAGAGAAGTGCTCGATAGTGAGCGTGTCTTCTGGATCAGAGACAGGTTGAACGACGTAGCGACGAAACACTCCGAAGGAGTTCGGTGGGGTATGGATGTGCTTGGGTAACGGAGGTGGCTCAGGTGTAGGGGATCGTACAGGACTCGGTGACTGTGGCACTTTAGCCACGTGCTTGGGCTTGGGTGGAGGCCGGGCAAAGAAGCTAGGAAGGCCGGTCAGAGAGCTTGGAAGGTAGTCTTTGAGCGCCTCGGGAGCCTTGCGTTTACATCCGACCCTGCTGACAGAATGGACCACAGCCATGTCTGTGACGACGGCTGCCTGGACCTGAAGCTGATAGTGATATACGTGAATTTCTATTGTCTTCAATCATTATTGTGGCTTACCTCTTCGTACTCTCGTGCCTCCTGGGCTCTGAGTTTCTCCTCCTCCGCAGCCTTTTCGTCCGCGAGCCGGAGCAATTTAATGTTGCGTGCACATTCTCATCCCTCATAAACGTGCAGATGGGCCTGTTCGCGGTCATGTTTCAGGGGAAGTAGCTGTTGGGAGAGTTTCTTGCACGATAGGCGGTGGCATTTCAATCCGCGGAGCTCGTTGAACCCGCGCTGGCAGCCCGAACACTGAATCTTCATGAAAATCGAGAGAGCGCACGCCAACACAAGGAGGACAAGTAAACACATATAGCGGGGTAAGCGCAAGCGGGGTAAGCACGCATATAGTGGGGTAAGCGAATTTGTTACTGAAGTCAAAATCAGAAGCACTCACATGGTCACGGGACCGTGTTCTTAAAGTTCAGTCAAGATCGCGTCCTTCAAGTGATGACAGGTATAAAAGTTGGGGTGAGCTGGCATGCTGCAACCCACGACTTTGAACCCATACGACAACCTTCCTCTGCCTTTGCTCAGTTTCTCCTCGCTTTCTCTCACCTCAACATGCCCTCCCGCAAGAATAAATCGCATTCCGGCACCCAAGATGTGGGTGATCGATGCGCCAGGTACGTGAGAGATGCCCTCGAAGATCTGCACGCTAACCTAATATAGGCATATCGAATCCCCCACGCCACCTTCGAGTCCTCAGTCGTCGCTGCCACCTCGTCAAGTGCGGGCCGTGGCCACGCAGACAATCGCTCAGCCTCCCCTCGCCCGCGCAAGAAACAATTTTCTTCTAGCCGCACGCCGTCCTCTCCTATCCCCCGCACACGAGCTAAATATGGCAAGTCGTGCCATGTTGATTCCTCGGATGATGATGCCTTCGTTCCGGACGACAGGAACCCCAAATTCGATGATTTCTATCGGTCGGTCATGCTTGAGTTGCGCAACGCGAAGGAATCAAGAGGATGGGTTATAAGGTAAGTAATGAGCATATATGCGCATGTATGCTCACCTTCTTCGTGCGCAGAGAAACCCACAGCCCCGGCGCGCAACTCAAGGATGCCGTGCGCATGATTAATCGCGAATGCGGTAATCATATCAACATCCCGGAGTTAGTCACCATGGGCGTTGCTCTCCACGATGACCCGGAGCCCGTGGAGACCGCGCAGGAGATGGAAGTATTCAAAAAAATGTACGTACCCCGCATATATGCTACCGGCATATGTACTAATAAATTGACAGCGCGTGCGAGGATATTGAAAAATATCTCAAGGCATGGGGCATTATTATGCGCCGTGTTCCCTTCATGGCCGCACTGATGCCTGACCTAGCCATCAGTCCATATGGCGTGGTCCTCCTTGGCACATTCGTAAGTCATTTATATTTTACTACCTTGCCTCGCCTACTGACCAACACTATCATTCACAGCTTGATGCACACGCATGATTTGCACGCTCGGACGACCTCGGCACGCTGTGCTACGACGCCATGCTATATATCGAGGAGGTACGCCTCGACGGCACGATTATTCGCTACCAGGCCGGACGCAACAAGATGCTCCGCGGCTTCAAGGATCTCGCAACCACCCACCTCTTAACGCCTCGTAGACTCCGGGATGATTTCGATGCTAATCCAGAATTGTGAGTCTCATTCCGATGTATACATGCACTCACCACATTGATTTTCGTGTAGGTTCTGTCGCAACGTGCGCGAGGGGACTACAAGGATCAAATCCCGCAATTATCCTTCGTTCATGTATCCCGAGGACGGCTATAAGAAGGGGAGATCTGACTACGGGCTCTGCAGGGGCCCGTTTCTCATTCGAGTGAGTGTTATCTTGGCTTCAAGTACATTACTGACCCAAATATACAAGTGCTTCCGTCACATCTTTACAGGCAAACGCAACGCTACTGTGTTCGCCTGCGTGGGCCTCAAGGGCGGACCTAGGCCTGTTGCCGAGCTCAACAAGATGAGCGAGGTGACTCCTGAAAACATCGGATATGTTGCAGTCTTGGTATGTCGGCCTTCACTTATATAAATTCACACTCATCTTCTTCTTTCTGCACCAGGCGTGCTTCATTCTCAACGACCAAGATGCCTGGCAGGTCGATGACAACAAATTCAACAGCGCGGACTTCTACAACAGCCTTATACATTTGTTCTTGAATGCTGAGTGGCGCGCCTCCACATTGAAGTGGTGGAACGAGTAAGTGTCGCTTTCTGTATTTATTAATCTATCTACTGATACATACTCCACCACAGAGAAGTATTCGGGAACAATGGGAGTGACAGCGATGACGAGGACAATGGAGACAATACGTACGTGCGGATTCTCGCTCAGCGCACCGCCAGGGAAGCCGCCATCGAGGAGCGTAGGCGTGGTGAGGAGATGGCGCAGCGAGCTCTCGAGGACCAGATCTGTTACGCTAGTGAGAATTCCGACGAGGACCGCGGGGACAATGGCACTAGCGGCAAGGAAGACGCATGGGACCATGATAGCGGCGCCGAAGACGATTCCGACAAGGACATGGAAGAACTGGATTATCCGGAGGAAGGCGAGGAAGAGCGCGACGAGCTCGATGACCTCCCGGAGTGGTTTTAGGGTCGGAAGGATTTATTTTTTATTGACAGTGATTCATGTCGTTTGTGCTTCAAGTTTCTGTTGTTGCTCGTATTTCTTGTGGACTCCATCAGTGTTGTGTAATCATTCAGGTTTCAAATTAAATATATTAATCTACGTGATCAAAGCGTGCAAGCATCGGGGACCGAGATGTGCAAGCGGCGGGGACACCGCGTCGATCTTACAGGACCGGACTCATGTCCGCTAGTGCCGGGGAAATTGGTGCCAGGCACACGCCGAGGCTGGCAATATGATAGAAGGTCTTGCCCGATATGTATCGTGCCTGGCCCTATCATATCAGAGGAATGGCGCCGGTTTGGAATGGCCGGGCTCCGATTGCACGCCTCCGGCCACATGGTGCAGTGGCTGGCACCGTCTGGCGGTTCTTGCCAAACACCAAGTGTGGTGTGCAAGAAAATATATTTGGTGCACCCACTTCTGGGGTGTGCACGGGTATGTACAGTCTGCTCAGGCCAAAAATGTTTTGCTGATGGGGGACTAGAGGATCCACTGGGGAGGGTTGTGGCGAAGTCATCGGGGGATATGAGTCAGATGGGCAAGGGAAGTCGGGACCGGCATACAAATGATACACGAGATCATGGGTCTCAGGATTGCCATATATTTTCTCTATGGTCCGCAACAAGGATGTATGTCTTGTACTAGAGTTGATACGTTTCGAGAGCAAATCAAGTGCGATGAATGTTTCTCCCTTTGGGACATCACTGTCGTATATAGCGATGAACGGCTTGGACACAAGCTATGGGAGCACATAAGTCTCAACCACTGAGCAGCGGTTGAAGGACATACAAGCAATTCTCCCACTTCGACATTCTTCGTGGCTACAATACCTCTACCACCCCCGCGATGCGCCATTGGTCGTACTTTCACAGGACCTTGGTAGTCAGCGACATCCAAGTGGATATCTTCCCTAGCCATGCGGAACAAAGACACCCAGTCGTATTGGCCAGTACTCTCTACTTGGCGTGAGCGAGTGCGACTGATCCAATCGATGAGCGACTGTTCCTCCGGACGGATTTCAAGGCAACGCAAAAAGCTAGCAAGAGCTGCGTCAAAATTTCCCCGTGCGTATTCAGCCTTTGCCCCTCGAAACAGTGCTTTGTGGAGGAAACCTTCCGGTATGTCTGCAGACTGAAGGACATAGCGCATGTCACAAAGCGCGCCAGAGTAGTAGCGAAGGCGTAGGAAAGCTTCGGAACGATTCAGTCGAAGGACAACAGCCTCTGAGTTCAACCTAAGGCCACGAGAATATGCAATGGCGGCAGGAAGCCATTCAGAGGCCTTGAAATATGCATCCCCACGCTCCTTCCAACCTTCAACAGAGTCTGGAATTGCAAGAGATACAGTCTGCAGTCTAGTTCTCCAAGTGATGTCACGTAGGATTGGATCACGGGGTTCGATAAAGACGATGTCTGTGGGGGAATCCACTCGTACCAGCGGACGGGGTCCTGACAATGGTGCTTTCAGAGTAGGCTCTCGAATGGCGATGACCGTGCCTATCGGGAACAACTTGTCGAGATGATCGAGTGAACAGCCGATTGTCGTAGGAAAGTTGTACATCGACAAATTTTGCACCAATCCGTCAGTGTCTTCCACCACAGTTGATATTGCTACCAAGCGCACTGTGATACGAATATTCGTTTGAGAATTTAAAGAATACTCTGCAGTATGACGAACCGCAAGGTGTGATGATGCGGCACAAGAGAAAACGTCCCTATCCAATGGACTTAGAAGTCACAAATACCAGATAATAAGACGACTTACAATATGTGTTTTTCGAATGGACATATTAGAGAACGTAACTGACGCATACGACGTTAAAACACTTCATCGCTAATCGAGCAGGTTAACGTACTTCGCTCTAGATTCAGTACAGATGTCGAACAATAGTGCTTCGCAAGTCCTGTGTATGTCCAATAAGACCCATTCTCTTTCCTAGTTTCATGGTAGCGACGGGAAGCCGCCTGCTCCGACACAAGGAGTGTACGGTTCATAAATGGAGCTGGTCCAGGAGCAATCTTTAGGTCTTCATCGAACCATGCCCGATATTTGTCAGCATATTGGCGAAGTTCGTCGGATGACATATTAGGGCGGAACTGTGGAGGGCGGCTGCATGTAATTGACGGTCCCGTCAGAGTTGGTATCTCGCGATGACACTGGAAGGCTCGTAAATCATCAGCGGTTACGCCCATTCGGGTCATCATCGCGGCGAGCATTGCAGGATCCATGATGAAGATGAGAGTGGGCGAAAGAACTGAGTCTGTTGTGCTGCCTCTCCTCCATCTTTATGAGCGAGCTAGCCCGTGAACCAAAGGGTCAATACCAAATCAGTGCGAACGGCGTCATGACGTTTGTTGCTGCGGCAAAAAAGAAGCAATCAAATGAGACCGCTCCCCTCGGTTTGCTACACGAGCAAGACAAGTCTTCACAGCGTAAGAAAGGGATTGCGTGGATAAATACCTATGCGAAACCTTGGTCTGGACTTTTGAAGTCAATAGCCTCCTCGACTTTTGGGAAGCGAAACGTTTCACCGTCGACCAAGTGGTATATGAAACACGTGCCGACCGCCGCCCGCCAGTGCAAGAAGCCCCTGCAAATCCTGTCGTGGTTGTAGGCACACGATAACTTGAGTCATCAGGGACTTGAAATAGACGGAACTATTGCCTGTCGCCGTCGAGATTTTTCTGAACGTATTGAATATTAACGTTAGCACCCTATAACGTGTATCGATTGGCAACCACAAACTGAGAATGCATTTCATTTTAGGGCGAAAACGTATTTACAGAACCTTCTTCGCGAATTTGAGCATGTTGAGCTTCTCAAGAGTTGGACCCATGATCAAGATATAAAGTTCTCTCCCGCCACCAACGACGACGTCTAGCACTAGGAAGGAGCGGAGATGAATGAATGGCATCGTCGTTTGGTAAACGTGGCTTCCACTCACCCCACAACGAGGCCCGAAGCCAGCTGCCTGCCTTCTTCTTATCTTCAAGCTCCATATAGCCCTTTGCAATTCGGATCATGGAGGCAACAGGTTCCTGGAAAGGCGTTGTTGACGGGATGTTATCAGTTTCAATAGGCAATTGACGATCCCCGTTAAGCGATGATGAGCCTGTCCCATTGAGAACTTTGAAGCCAAGATTTTTCAGTGCCTGTATCTCCTCTCCAATGGCGTCCCTCTGAGCGCCCGAGGATCGTAGTCTGTTCGCAATCGCGAACAGAAAAGCTGCTGTCATCGGCCGAATCGGTCCCCTCGACTCCGCATACGTCGAATACAGCTCCTTTTCCAACGCGCGCAGCTTGGTCAAGGAATACCTATGGGCATCTCCCCCCATGAACTGCGAGTACAATGCGTGTCTGCGCTGAATCGCGTCTTCTCCATCGCCCAGGTCCTCCTTGCACAGCCAACAGTCGCAGCTGGACAACATGTGCTTTTTGAGCGATGCGCAGCGATCGACGTATGATGCATCCGCCGTATAGTGGTGGGTGATCTCGGTGCCGGCTTGTATAGGCTGTACCGCCCTGATGACCATGACGTCCCCGAAGCAATGCCAGGTCGCGTTCCCTGCACATGAATGGTTAAGTAGTGCCGGTAGAAGATATAGACCTGTTGGCGGCTCGTCTTTCTTTGCAGAAGAAGTGAGGCCAAGCGGGTGGAGAGACACTGGGGAAAAGTTATTGTATGCGCAGATGGCTTCTAGGCGCGCAATGTCAATGTCAACTGTAGATGCTAGGGGATCTACTGGAGTAGGGCCTTTGGGAACTGGAGGGGGGTACGAAGTGGGCGGAGAAGGGTAGTCGGGGCCAGCATACAGATCGTATACCGAATCATATGCATCGGGGTTGCCGTATAGCTTTTCTACAGCTCGCAGTAGAGTGATAGATTGCGTACTTCGGTTCATCGATTTAGTGATCAAATCGACAGACATAAAAATTTCTCGCTCGGCGACATCCTGTGGAAATACGGACACAAATGGCTTTGACACAAGCTGATTGACCATGCAGAATCATGAGTTGCGATCGTTGAGACAGATCAAAAACGCACGAGCAGTTCCCCTAGCTTGATATCTCTCGTGGCTACGACGCCTCGACCACCGCCACGATGTTGCATGGGTCGCACTTCGATTGGACCAACATAGTCAGCCACGTCGAGATGGACGTTTTTCTGCGACGTGCGGAACATGTGGGCCCAGTCGTATTTACCGGAGCCGCTCTCCGCCAAGCGCGCCCTTGAACGACTGATCCATTCAACAACTGCTCGATCTTCCGGATGAGTGCGCTGCCACTGCAGAAACATAGTTTCGGCAGCTTTGAAATCCTCCCTCCCATAGTTGGCTCGTGCAGCTCGGAACAATGCTTTGTCACGGGAGGTCTCCGGTACTTCCGGCGACGTATAGGCATGTTGTGCATCGAAGAGCGCACCAGAGTAGTATTTCAGACGAAGGAATGCTTCCGCTCTGTTGACTCTCAGGACAGCAGCGTTACAATCCAATTCGAGACCATGGGAATACGCGATCGCGGCGGGAAGCCACTCTGAAATTTTGAAGTCTGCATTGCCGCGCTTTTGCCATTCCTCTACGGTAGTTGGCATGATAGGCGAGTTTGACACCTTGGGGCCACGCTTCCATGCTATCTCGGAGAGAATTGGACTCGTCGGATCCAAAAACACAATATCTGTTGGAGAATCCACGCGTACGAGTGGGTAGGGACCTTGTGTAGCAGCCTTGAGAGTAGGTTCACGAATTGCCATGATAGTGCCGATCGGGAAAAGTGAGTCAACGTATCTGACTGACGATCCATATGTGGTAGGAAGTTATATATTGAGAGGTATTGAGCGGCGCCTTCGGGATCCTCTACGACCATGTGTATTGATGACATACGAACTAGCAAAATGACATCAGCCTCGACCAAGAACGTGATGAGAGAGTGACGGACCACAAGGCGCAACTATGCGACAAACGAGGTAATGTCCCTACAGGCGAGTCATGTCAAAGGCTCTCGCATCAAACACCGTACTCACTATATGAGCTTTCCGAATAAGCATATCTGCAAAGGTAACTGAAGACGCAGCGATATGAATGGGTATCCCATCAAACATTGGAACTGAAATATTAAAAGAGGCTCACTTCGTTTCAGTTTACTCAATGGCGTAGAACTAGAGTGTTTCGGGAACCCCACTATAGTCATGTACGTCAAAACCTCCCCGCGAGAGGTCTGCCCGTCGCCCTGGCGAAGTTCGAGCTGCCTGGAAATGAGCTCTTTGGGATCGATGGAGGGTGCTGGTCCAGGAGGGACTTTGCGGTCTTCCTCGAACCATGCTTGATACGCTTGAACCCCACGATCAAGCTCCTCGGCAGACATATCAGGACGAAAGTGAGGAGGTCTGCTAGCCTGAGAGGGCGGATCCGATGACATGCCCAGACGAGCTTGCATTTCGCGCAAGTCATCAAATGTCATGCCCATTTGTGCCATCATGGCAGCCAGCGCATCCGGGTCCATGATGCCAGTGAAAGTGCTAGGTTGGCTAGAACTTATGCTGTGAACGAAGATTCAAAACTTGGAGTCCAGTGCGCCAAGGTTCAAGAGGCTGGTAGAGCGGGACAACAGAAGAGGTCAATAGAGCAGATGAAATGTGTATATGCTGCCATTTGCTGCTCAATGCGGTTATGGCGTCCGTCCTGCTCCAAAAATAGCATTAGGTTACGGGCCTGGAAAGTTATTTATAGATCATCACCCTGATATCGGTGCTACGGCGCCAAAATGCGCAGAAAGACAGACATGCCCTCCGATTTGCGTTCCATACCATCACTCTTGCGCTGCACATTGGGTATACGAGTCCGTGCATTAATGTCCACGATGATGAAGGCAAGATGAAGGCGTGGACGAGCGAGCGAGCAGATCTTTGATCATCCGCGCGATCGATATGCCACGCGACGTCGAGATCGTTCAATATTCACTCAATGGTCATCGCTGTTCTCATAACCTCTCCTTGGGAATTGTACTCCTGAAAGTTGAAAATGGAGTGTATAATGTAGAGCATAGAGAATGTCATTATGCCCATCGCAGTCGTCAATGGTGACAGCGAGACGTAGCGTTTGCTTCAGCCTTAACGATGAATACTTGCCACAAACACGCACCGGACGAGCGACAAAGTTCAGCATTCACAAACGCGGAACAAGAGCACGTAAGCTGCCAAAATACATCCGCGATAATCGTAGCCGGGAAGAAATTGGCTCAAAGTGGCACGGAAATCGGGAAGTCCGACGGAGATCGTCCTGGCGCACTAAATCCGCCCAAAGGCCAGATCGGCACTGGTAGGGGCAACATTTCCTATCTCGCTAGCTTGCCTAGATGACGCATTGTCTGCTTCGTAGATGCAAGCATGCAATACACTCCGTGAATATGAGGTCACGTTTGAGGTTCGGCAGGTAACAAGTGCCCAATCTCACTCTACAGCACTCTCTCACCGAAGCTCTGCATGTCCATTTTTGAGAGAATGGGCATCAGCACTAACATGAACAGCTCCTTCCCGCCGCCGATAGATGCGTTGAACACTGCAAATAGCACGTATGAGCTCTGCGAATGAGGCGATAAAAATCTTCGACGTACACCACAGCGCAGCTTTCAGCCAGCACACTGCTTTCCCTTCATCGTTGAGAAGCAAGAAAGTCCAGGCTATCCTCACCATCATAAAAACGGGCTGCTGGAAAGAGGTCGTGGAAGGGAAGCGAGTGGTATCAATTGGCAACTTATCAACGTCCGGCGATGCTGCGGAATCATCCGACGTCGCCCTATCCAGGACCACAAAACCAAAGCTTTCGAGGGCTTTCATATCCTCTTCGATCGCCTCCGATAGAGTACCCGGAATATAGAGAGACCTGATTTTTTCCGCAATGGCATGCTGCACCGTCGCCGTCATCGGGCGTACAGCACTCCTCGATGGCACACACGTCGCCATAAGCTCCTGCTCCAGCGACCGCAACTCTGCCAAAGACTGTCTCTGTAGCTCGGTATCCGAGAATGATGTGTAAAGTTCATGTCTGCGCTGGATGGCTGCCTCGCCGTCATTTTGGTCCTCCTTGCAGAGCTGGCAGTCACAACTGGCGATCATGTGTTTTCGGAGAACTGCATGGCGTGCCACGTAGGAGATTTCTGCGGTGTATCGCAGAGTGATCTCCGAGCCAGCCTGGATAGGCGCTGTCGCCCTGATGATCATTACGTCTCCTATACAGTGCCATATAGCATTCCCTGAGCAAGAGTGGTTGAAGAGAGACGGCAAGAGGTATAATCCTACCGGGCTGTCGTCTGCGTTCGTAGAGGACTCCGCACCCAGTGGCATGAGAGAGAACGGACAAAAGAGGTTATATGTAGAGATGGCTTCCAGTCGTGCGACGTCGATGTTTAGCGAGGGCGCCAGAACATTGACGGCCGCCGGGTCCGATGACATAACCGGGGGATAGGAAGGCGGTGGGGAGGGTAGTCAGGACCAGCATACAGGTGGTATACGAGGTCATGGGTATCTGGGTTGCCGTACATTTTCTCCACGATACGTGACAAGGCAGCAGAGCCAGTGCGTTTGTTCATGGTTTTTGAAATCAGGTCAACGGACATCACTACTTGTCTGTCGGAAAGATCCTCAGCGTATATGGCGACGAAAGGCTTCGATACGAGCTAATTCGCCGCAGTGAGCGGACATTATGATAAGATAAACGGGCAACGTACGAGCAATTCTCCCACCCCTATGTCTCTTGTTGAAACCATTCCTCGACCGCCACCATAATGATCCATATTCCCCACAGCTAGTGGACCTTGGTAGTCAGCGACGTCGAGGTGTTTCTCCTTCTGAGAAATCCGGAACATCTCGGCCCAATCGAAATTGCCCGTACGTTTCTCGGCTAGGCGCTGCTGCGATCGCGTGATCCACTCCAGAACAGCGGGATCTTCTGGATGACCGCGTTGCCATTGGACAAAACTGGCTTCAGCCGCATCGTACTGGCCCCTAGCATACTCGGCCTTCCCTGCCCGGAACCAAGCCTTGTTAACCAAAGACTCTGCGATCCCGGTCATGGAGAGAATACGCCTGGCATCGTGTAGAGCCCCGGAGAAGTAGTTTAGTCGCAAGAATGCTTCCGAACGGTTTGAGAGAAGGACGGCTGCATCTGGATCGAGGGCAAGGCCGTGCGAGTACGCGATCGCAGCGGGGAGCCAGTCGGATGCCTTGAAGTACGCATTACCTCGCTCTCTCCAGCTTTCAACAGTCTCTGGCAGCGCGAGAGACCTCGGCACATGGGTCCCAGAATGCCAAGTGAGGTCATTCAGAAGTGGGCTGTGAGGTCCTATGAACGCAATGTCCGTAGGGGTGTCCACACGCAGGAACGGACAGGGACCTTGCGTGGCTGCCTTGAAGGTCGGCTCGCGGATGGCTATCACTGTACCAAGGGGAAACAGGAGGTCGAGGTAGTCGAGTGAACACTCCAGCGTAGTGGGGAAGTTGTATATGGATAGGTTTTGGGCGACACCCTCAGGATCTTCGACGACCATCTGTATCGATGTCAAACGAACTAGAACAATCATGTTAGAATGTAGGCGGAGGCATAAGCATTACAAAATCGTAACAGACTGCAAGGTGTAATCGTCCGGCATAGTAGATAAGACCCCTGTGGATGGGAGTAGTGAGACGTGTCTCCTGTGGCGTAAAACAATACTCACGATGTGTACTTTTCGTACGAGCATTTGAGAGAAGTTGACTGGGGTGAATAATATCAAGGATGGTCCCTCAACCTACTAACGAGCCACGCACCTCGTTCTAAGGCCTCCAACGGAGCCGAACTCGAGTGCTTCGCAAAACCAACAATGGACATGTACCACTGAACTCCAGCACGACTATTAAAATGTCGCTCATGCTGTCGACGACGAGAAATCTGACCCTCAATGAGAGAGTCCCGATCTATATAAGGAGCAGGCCCGGGTGAAACCTGGCGATCTTGTTCAAACCACTCCTGGTATTCTCTAATAGCGCGCTGTATTTCGTCTGGAGACATATCGGCCCGGAAATGGGGTGGCCTCGTGCCTTGTAGTGGCATTTCCGATATGTCCAACTGCCCGACTTGGGCAGCAAGCGTTGCTGGGTCCATTTTGGTAGAGGAGCTAGAGAATTAGCACGGGGGAGGCACAGGCCGTCGTAGTTCCAAATCAACAACGGCGAATAGCCACGGGTGCAGAAAATTTCTCGGACATCACTCGCAAGCGAGGGGAGACATGCGAGAAGTATGATGGAAGATTCTTTTGAAGTGCTGAGTACACAAACCAAGCACAATAAGACTACACACCGGAAACCGTTCCACCGCCCAGCAGCTGCGTCGGGTAAAGTGAGCGGGACCTGCCCGATATGTTCATTTGAGCTTGGGTTTTGGGACCCACAAAGATGATTATCCATGATATGCTGATTGAGGGGTTTGTGGCGGACCAGGTCTTCAGCGCTTCAGCGCTTGAAAACCGAGCCGCGAGGCGGCGCGTTGTGTCACAAATGTGATGATATGTCACACTCCAGGCGTAATTCGAACACTCGATCAGAAGTGCCACGTGAAAATGCGGAAGCATTTGAACTTCCGAACGGAAAAAGCGCGCGACCTAGCACTTGATCATACTTTGCAACATATCCTCTCGGGCAGGACGCGGTCGCGGTCACCATCATACATTTGCAGAAATTCGAGTTCTCTAACAGGCCTGAACGTTAGTCTCGGACTCGGCATATCACTTAACAGTAAACTGGATGCATGATGCTTTATAGTTTCCAATCTCACGACGCGGAGGTCCAGAGAACGTGCATAAATTTATCCCATGGTCTCTGTGAATGCGAACACCGATGAGTAGACTGCTCTTACTCATATGTGACTTGTTAACTCGTCTTTGCTCGCCAGCCATTTTAATTCAGTAGCTTCTCCAAGGCCGCATCGTACACTCGTAATAGAGCAATATTCTTTGGCGCTCGACGTGTCTGCCTATGCGGCGCTACAAAGAAAGCAACGCTCGCCAAATTTTAGTGTGTACCGCGCGCATTCGATTATTCACCCCCACCTTCTCTCCACGCGCACTAATAAGAAGAGTGCCCGCCTGTCATGTCATCCGCAGCCACGGTGCCGGCAGGGTAGGTGTCCCGGAGAGAATCAATTCTAGCGAATCGTGATTCAGCGCAAGGCGTCGCCAGGATCTCGTTCCAGTCTCGGAAATATGCAGACGCGGGGCTGGCGGTCGATTGCTGACCATTCAGTGGGACTCATATCTCCACCGTAGATGGCGCGAACTCAGAAAGAGTTCTTCCGTGGGCTGACTCGCCTCGAGAAATGTCGCTGTTTGTTCGTGTGGTTTCATTGAAACAAAACCCCCACCAGAAGAGGCACAGTGTTGGGTTCATATGTTAAAGTCTAATTCTTGAGGCGAAATACGGGGTTCGAGGCAGGGGCCATGCGATATCGGATCAGCTCTGCAGCCACATCGGCCTCGCGCCCGAGCCATCCGTTGTTCCTGCGGCATGCTGGAACGAGGCGTGATCCGCCTGTCTCAAGAACTTTCGCCTGCAGCTGGTGGCATGCACCCAAGCTACGATCTTGCCTGTAGAATAAGCAAGTAATTATGCGTACCGTGCACCGCGGTTCATACTTATGCGCGGGAGACCGTTCATGGCAGATCAATCGATCTTGCAGGCAAGTTGACCGTTTCAGCGTTTCAGGCGAATATTTTGTCAAGTAAATCGTCGCTGGTAAGAATGTGTCTGTGGTTAGGGTTAAAGATCACATTAGGGTTGGACGATATATTTGACGTCACGTCGATATTATTGATAAAGCCCATCATTTCAGACAACCATGAGTTTAGCGAGACCCTCACCGCACATCGAGCTGCTTCCCCCGACGACTCAATCCAGGCTTCGTTCCGCCCAAATCCTGACCTCTCTCCCCAGATCATTTCAGAGCTCGTGCAGAACTCCCTAGATGCCGGCGCGCGCCAGGTCGACATTGGCGTCGACTGCGAAGATTGGGGATGCTGGGTGCGCGACGATGGCGCGGGTATCTCGAGGGATGGGCTGGCTGTAATAGCAGGAGACTTCAAAGATGGACGAGGGCGGTATGGCAAGTCGCTATGTTATGCTATGAAAGTCGAGGATTGTCTAAGAGGTGATGCATATAGCGACCTCGAAGGCGTACACGCCTGCTTCACTGGACGAGGTAACAACTTTTGGCTTCCGAGGTGAAGGTGAATTCACGTTCTCCGCTCTAGCATTGTTGTCCCACTCATCGCCTGCTTCGTCCGCGCCTGAAGCACTGGCTTCTGCAGCTGACCTGTCGTGCCTGGAGATCTCCTCCCGCACTGCGCGGTCCAGAGAAAGCTTGTCTGTCATCCTCAAAGTTTGTCCCCCCTGACCTGACCTCCCTCGTACTGACACTGGCTACAGGGTGGCGCAACCTTATACTCCGGGATCTCGACACGCTGGCGCAGGGAATCACCCGGCACCGTTGTCTGCGTGCGCGACGCATTCTACAACGTAGGTTTCCCCTGCTTCCTCCGTGCGTCATTTTCTGCATCTCAGAATGCACTAGCTTCCTATCCGCCGCCTCTCGCACCCAAGCCCCACGCGGACGCTGGAGCTTATCAAGAAGGATATCGAAGCCTTCGCCCTGGTCTTCCCGCATGTGTGTTTTTCGCTGAAGGACACGCGCAAGGCGAAGGAGGGCGGCCAGGCGAAGGGCCGGGTGATGACCGTACCGAAGGTGTGTCTCGCAGCGCACTTGCTTTGATCTCGCGTGTTTTGACGGTAACAGACCTCATCGAGTTTGGCGGCCTTCCGCCATTTGTATGGCCGGGCGCTGGCTGAGGTGCAGTGTCTTATTTTGTGCATGTATCGCCGGTGTGCTGAGGTTGATGTCCATGTACAGCATGTCGAGGAGATCGAAGAGTCTTCGGGCGAGATGAAGCTTCGAGGTTTCATCGGCCTTGAAGGCGCCTATTCCAAGGTACTTCATGCAATCTTCTGGTCTCGGAACATGGGGCGCTAATATTATCTACCTAAATTACAGTCCTACCAGTTCCTCTGTGTGTCGCTTGTGCACCCAAGGGTTGTTCTGAACTAATCCATAACTCAGATATCAATCACCACTCCTCGCACCGTGTGACCTCCATCGCGCAATTGACGCTAAGTTCTCCGCCAGCTCCTTCATGAAACATGTAAGAATTGGGCAGACATCCTGCCATCGACATTTTATAAACTCTGGTCTCTCTAGGCTTACGACGAATCTGGAGAGACGAGCCTACCTCGTTCTAGTACGTCCATATCACATCTACTCACAACGCATATCCTTCTCACTTCAACGACCCAGCGACCCGCCGATCTCCACGCAAGGCCGAGAAGAAGCCAGTGTACGTGCTCAACCTCAACCTCCCCCCGCGACATGTCGATAAATGCCTCGAGCCCGCCAAGGCCGCCGTCCAGCTGCAGGTGCGTACAGCGTCCTTTCTTGCTAATGTCGGAGCCGCCGATACCATTTTGTCTACGGGGCAGGAACCGAGGCTGTGTCGGCGCTCCTCTCCTCCGTCGTCGAGGCGTTCCTCGTCCGCCACGGGTTCGCTGCGCCGAAGGCTGCGCGCGTGCGTTCGAGGCCGGAGGTAACGACGCCCTCGCCCTCCCCGCGCAAGAAGCGTAAGATCGTCCAGGAGGGCGGGCGCAACAATCTGCTCAGCGAGGGTACTCGAGAGCTGGAACGCTCCGCGTCGATGCCCACACTTGCACCATCCGCTCTGCGTGCTGTAGCGCGGTCAGGCTCAATGCCCATCAGCGCCCCGTTGATCGTGACCCAGGTGGACGTGCTCAGCGACCTGCCGCTCCTGACTGATGATATGTCGCTCCAGCGCGCGGATAGTGATGATGAGACTGATGGGGACGCATCGCGCGATATCGTGTGGGACGGACACGGGTGAGACCTTCGTCGTCGACATACGCACGGGCAACTCATACCCGCGGCACGTCCCGCCGCCACGGGCGCAGAGGAGGACGTGTCTGCTACGCGGACCGCCGCACACTCAGGGGCAGGAACATGGGGGCGGTGCCTGCGTGGATCAGAGACGCACTCGCGGTGCGCATACATGCTTAACGCGAGCCGGTTTTTTTGCTGAAAACTCACAGGCGAACGAGGCCTACGCGCCGACGGAGCCGCGCGTCCGTGCGCTTGCCCTCTCTGCCAGCCAGCACAGCTGCGCCCCGCACAAGGGCAAGGGCTGTGCGGCGGATGCCGGGGTGGGCGCGTGGGGCAGCGGCAGCTTTGCGCGGGACGACTTGCGCGGTGCGCGTGTGCTCGGGCAGGCCGACCGCAAGTTCATCGCATGCGTCATGGGTGGCGCAGTGGTCCTCGTAGATCAGCATGCCGCAGATGAACGTATCCGCGTGGAGCGCTTCCTCGATGCGCTGTGCCACGGGTTTTTTGCGGGGGGTGCGGGGCGCGCGAGCGCTGGTCCCGCCCGTGCCGGTGCTGGTAACGCGCCGTGAGGCGGCGCGGCTTATGGAGTCGGAGGAGGTGCGGTGTGCGTTCGAGCGGTGGGGCGTGGGGTTCGTGCGACTTGAAGAGATGGAGGCGGGGGACGAGCGCGAGTACGTGCAAGTAATGGTAAGCAGTGTGCCAGAGGTAGTTAGTGATAAGGTGTGTGTGTAAAGCTTTGGCTCGCCAGGAGTGGACCCTGAACGCTGGGCGCGACAGTTGCTTATGGGGGACGAGCTGAGGGATTTGGTCAAGGGTTTCCTGGCACGGCTGGAGGTAGAGGGGACGGCTGCGCTGCTGAACGCGGTGATGTCAGATGCACGGGGATCGGACGGGGAAGCCACAGAACGTCAGTTCATATGGCAGAAGGCGCTGCGGTGGTGTCCGAAGGAGCTCCTCGAGCTTGTGAATTCGAAGGCCTGTCGAGGTGCGACTTGCGCTCATGTTAAAGTTGGCTACTGATTGTTTTTTAATGTGCTTCCTAGGGGCGATCATGTTCAACGACCCGCTGACGCTGGAGCAATGCGAACGGCTGGTGCGCGAGCTGGCGGAGACGGCGCTGCCGTTCCAGTGTGCTCATGGAAGGTACATCCTGTTTCTGTTTTTTTTTTTTTTTTTTTTTTTTTTCTGGTTGCTGTTATGCTGAGGCGACTGATGCAGGCCCTCGCTGTGCCACTGGCGGAGGTGCGTGGAGACGGGCGCGCTAGTAGGCGATGCGCTGTCGAGGCAGAGTTTGGGAAGCACGGCGGGTGAAGTACCTGGAGGTAGCGTTGGGGATAGAGACCGCGCGTCCCCATCGCAAACCGTCGTCGGGACATGTGTGACCTTCCTGTTTGTCATTCAGGATCCGGATGATATCTTTCCCAGAGACGCCTCATCGGTTCGCCATTGGTCCTTCATGAAGACAAATACCCAGTGCGTCACAGAACATATTCACGCGTGCCGCAATCGACTACATCTGAAGAATAGAGATGCTTTGCCCTAGTAGAAATTGTCGCCTCTGCCCCGTAATGGACCACCTCAATGTCCTGAATGATTAGCCTGTCCAGTCATTTTCTCTTTGCGACATTTCCTCGAACCTGTGATAGACAGCTTCCACCACGATCGAGAGATTGTTTGAAGAATTTCCCGACGTAGTCATGTGACGGTGAGCCGCCTGCCTTTACACCTTCTGCAAAATTCGAAGCATTTTGTATTCGTCAGATCCTTGTTTCACTGCATGCGACGTCGTGGGATCGTAGCATCGATTTTCATCACCTGTCCTAGAGAAGAGATGCAGAAACTCGCACAGCTTCCCTGGTTCTTCTTGATAGTTGAACTTCCCCGTCACCGGCGCGAGACCAGTTGTTCCAGCTAACGAGTCGTGCTGACGCGGAGAGGATGATGCCGGAATGCAAGAACTGCTGTTGCTGGTATTCGAATATCTTGATGACATACATTTCCAATGATGCACGAGAACTTAGCAAAATGTCTAAGGATCCATAATACTAGAGCTGTTCGAGAAAAACTTGCACAGCAGTGATTTCTGGCCGCAGAACAACAAGGTGAATGACTAGCTCCAGAGAACTGGAGGAAATCGCGACAATGACAGATTTTAGGATCGGCCTCGAAGTGGGGTTCAACCACGTTTGAAGTTCTGATGTCAATGCTGGAACAACCAGTCACCAGACAGCAGTGAACTTGACAGAAGTCAACGGCAGCACCGAAACTAGGAGGGCTGACAATAGCGACTATTTTGTATCATTATTTGTAGCGATAGTCGTTGCGCGAGGAACAGACTGCTCAGCATAGTTGTTCAGAGTAGTAGCGCCGCTTTCGACCTTGCGAGCGAGTTGAATCAAATTGTTGTGATGCATTGGGTCGAACAGATGATGTAGTTGCAACTACTACGTATGCAGCATAGCATCGAAATGAACACAAAGTGGAAGAACAAGAATTCGGAACTCGGCGGCGTGAAGTTGACTGTAAACCAGTCACCGATGCCAAAATAGGAAGCGGAAGTTTGCAGTACGATCACAGAGCTTTTGACGGCAACCACTCCTCGAATTTCCTACTTGCCCATCTGCCGCCATCTGTGTTACTTTGTGCTGCAGCCATGAGCAAACTCAATGCCAATGCTTTCAGCTTCGTTCCCGGCCAAGCTTTCCGAAACCCACAGCAGCAGCCCGCCCAGCCACCGCCGCCTCCCGTAGAACGTCCTCCACAGACAGAAGCTCCTCCTCCCGCTCCTACAATCACTCTCAATATCGGCGGCTCAAAACAAACTCCTCCCGCATCCTCACCTGCACTTGCGCCTGCACCCGCACCTGCTGCATCTTCACCTCCGCCTAAACCAGCTGCTACCCCAGCCGCGTCCGAGGCCAACTCCGCCAAAACCTCTCATGCGGCTTCTCCAGCACCATCTACTACTCCTTCCATCGCATCCAAGTCCCTCACACTTGAGCGCGCAAAGACAGACACCGCCGCTATCGCACGGGAGGTGCAGGCCGCCGCCGATGAGGCTGTGCTACACGATCTGTATGGACACGGTACGTTCTTAGTTATCATGCTGTGACGCCCCATCGAGCATTGCACCCAGCCAAAGAACATCTAAATATCGTATTCATCGGCCACGTCGATGCTGGAAAAAGCACCATGGGGGCAACATCCTCTATCTCTCTGGCATGGTCGACAAGCGTACCATGGAAAAGTACGAGCGCGAGGCTAAGGAAGCTGGCCGTGACTCTTGGTATCTCAGCTGGGCGCTCGACTCCACACCTCAGGAGCGTGCGAAGGGGAAGACTGTTGAGGTCGGCCGTGCCTACTTCGAAACGGACTCACGGCGGTACACGATCCTCGATGCCCCTGGTCACAAGACATACGTGCCGTCCATGATCTCGGGCGCCGCACAGGCAGATGTAGCGGTACTCGTCATCTCCGCGCGCAAGGGCGAGTTCGAGACGGGCTTCGAGAAGGGCGGACAGACGCGCGAGCATATAATGCTTGTCAAGACTGCGGGGGTGTCCAAGCTCATAGTTGTTGTGAATAAGATGGACGAGCCGACGGTTCAGTGGGACAAGGCACGATATGACGAAATACATGATAAAATTGCGCCGTTCGTTCGTGCTGCGGGCTTCAACGTCAAGACGGACGTCACTTTCGTTCCCGTGTCAGCATACACTGGTGCTAATCTCAAAGATCGCATATCCAAGGCCGCTTGTCCATGGTATGAGTAAGTATCCCTATATCACTCGCTCTTATCGTTTGGTGCTAATGCCCAGTACAGCGGCCCGTCGCTGCTAGAGTACCTTGATAAGATGCCGATGGTGGACCGGAAAATACACGCTCCGCTGATGATGCCAGTCTCCGAAAAGTATAAGGACATGGGTACGATTGTCGTTGGCAAGATTGAGTCCGGGCACATGCGCAAGGGCGACACCCTGCTACTCATGCCGAACAGGGACATCGTCGAGGTGGCTGCGATGTACAACGAGATGGAGGACGAAGTCACTTCCGCCTTCTGCGGTGACAATGTGCGGATCCGTATCCGCGGTGTAGATGACGAGGACATCACCCCTGGTTTCGTCCTCACGAGCCCGAACAAGCCCGTGCATGCTGTCCGCCAGTTCGAAGCACAGCTCATTATTCTCGATCACAAGAACATCATCTGTGCGGGATATACTGCCGTTATGCACGTCCACACTCTAGCGGAGGAAGTCACGCTATCTGTATGTAGCAAGCGGCCGGAAGTACCTCATGCCGACACTGATCATCTTTATTTACAGGCACTTCTCCACTACTTCGACAAGGCCACCGGCCGAAAGTCAAGAAAGCCGCCACAGTTTGCAAAGAAAGGTTTTTATGCATTTCTCTGGTGCCCATCGTATATGGCTGAATTCTATCGATGAATACAGGACAGAAAATCGTCGCCCTTATTGAAACAACGGCGCCTGTATGTGTCGAGAGATTCACGGACTATCCACAGCTAGGCCGATTCACGCTCCGAGATGAGGGTTTGTCCTTTGCCTTCAGATATTAATGCGCGCCGCTGATAATTTTCCGATCTACAGGAAAGACGATCGCTATCGGGAAGGTGTGCTCTCCTTCCGGTCACATTCATGGTATACCATACTGATCGGAATCTACAGGTTACCAAGCTCATTGAAGGCGGCATAGAGGAGGTTGCCGAAGGAGTCAGCAACCTCTCGGTATCTGGAACAGCACAAGGTGCTGCTTAAATAGATGCGACGTAAACATGCCAAGGAGTTCGGTGTCGTGTAACGATATGAAACGTTGGTGCTGTCAGTGCAATCACACCTTGCTTGCCATAAGAATACAATGCTTTGAAGGATCGATACCGAAGTGGTCGGAATTATCGAGTAAGTCGCCCAGGATACTCGAAGAGCTCGCAGAGTCTCCTGAAATGCGCAGATACCGCAGTGCTGATCTCCTCACGCTTCACGGACTGAATGATCGAGCCGCCGCATTTGTAGCAGAAGTGGCTAAAAACAAGCAACGTTAATCAGTACCGGTTCATATTGAATCAAAGGAGTGCGCGGAAATGGCCTACGTATTGCAGCCAGGAGCCGAGCACTGTGCAAAATTAAATGAATCAACATGCAATCATGAGGACGTGCGAGCTCACCGTCATATGATTGCAGCCCTCAATCTTCTCTGCGGGAGTTTTGCACCCTGGAACATATGTCGATGTATTGAAGGAAAGTCCCTCTATGATTCCGGACTTGTGAACGCACCAGGACAATGCTTCCACCCTCGCTGACCCATCAGATGTTTCAGTTCGGACGATCCATCGCATGAGTGTTGCGGTCCCCCAATGTCGATTTGCTGAGAACAGGCTTTACACCAAGTGTAGTTGCAACGCTGTAGTGGGCAAACAAGTATTTCTGTTTCCTGATATTCGTTCTTGTCCACGAAGATAGATTCCTTACAACTAAGAGAAAAGGTTAACTAAGTGAAGAACAATCAGCGAGCTGCGTTGACTCACCGTCGGCAGTGAATAATGATGGAGAAAGCTGCCAGCTGCATTTCGACGAAGATGTCGTACTGCTCTTGAGAAAGACCAAGCTGCGTCAACATGACCTCATCCACGACTGCCGAGAATTGTGACGACAATCAGAATACACAGAGTCCACTCGACTCTGATGGACATATAACTCACCTCCAGGGTCCGTCGCCTTTTCTGCCACGCATTGAGGCATGATATAGGATATCGACGCTCTGTTACCTTCATACCGACATAACCATTGAGACATCCCCTGCAGAATGGATGATGGCATGGCTCACCCTCGCGACCACATCCTCCTGGAAGTCGTCGAAACAAATCCCGCACTTGAAGACGCCTGGTTCTCTCCGTTTCAGATCTTCGAAAACCTGGTTGAGTTTCGCGTGTTCTTCATCATACTTGCGTTGCTGCGCCATGGCATATGCCTCGCTTTGAAAACGTTCTTCGTTGAGGTGCATCTGCAAAGCTGCGGAGTCATTATGTTGACCAACTTGACTGAACTTTGGAGCGCCGCTAGCGGAGGCGACACGATCAGAGGACGAACGGCCCGAATGCTTGATGTCAAGTCCGGGACTTTCGCGTTCCTTGCCTTTGGATCTGGAACTACTAGTGTTGTTCACGTAATGGTGGATGTTACCCTAGATTTCTTTCGTCGTTTCTCTCCACCATCTCTGCACCCGGTCTTCCAGCCTCGACACCTCTTCATTCAGTCGCTCGTTCTCTGAAGAAAGAGTGCTGTTCCGCAATTCCAGCTCTTTGGCTTGTTCTTTCAGCATCAAGACATCAAGACTAGCTTGGAGGGCGATCTCCGCCCACGCCGTAGGAGCAACGAGGTCGTGCTGCGCAACAAAGATGTGGCCTGAGAATTGTGCGAGAGCTGTGCTTGCCATTCCAAGGTGGTGTCCGATAGGATACTGTCGTCGTACCTTAGAAGATCATCGAGATATTTCGCAGTCGAATCGATCGAGTTAGTGAAGATAAAAGCCGCGCCGTGAGGGTGTTTGTCTGGACGTGGGTGAGAATCGAAGATAACAAAGATCTCGGATTTGGAAGACGCAACATGGATGCAAGCGAGGATCTCTGGGGGGCGAGTGATGATGGCACAGGTGGACGCGCGTTCCGTCCGGGTGTGCTCTCGCTTTTCCTAAGAGAAAGATAAACAGGAAGCCCAGATGAGTTCGAAACAAAACATATTACTCACAAAAGTAGTCGCTTAAAGTTCTCAAATCCAGAAGGTCCAAAGTCACGAGAAAGCAACTTCAACGACCTGTTGAATATAGGGGCTTGATGAATCTCTTCCACATCGAGATGTGCGGTACTTGTCCAGGACAAGCACGGTCTAAGAACATCCTGTGTCCGACCGCAAAATGTAGATCAGTACGCTCAGGATGACACCCAAATCCATAGCACTGACCTCCAAAATTCGTCGATTCATTATTTCTTGAAGGAGGTTGTTGTTCCGTACGCCCATTTGTTCCATACCAAGGACGACGCGGCACAATTCAAAGCAGCCAATCCACAGGCAGAAACACCGCCGCCGATCCTACTGTACTGGCTTCTGCCAGGGTGGGTGACGACGTGCTCGTTATCCGACCGGACAGAATCTCTGAAACAACGTCCGGAGGCATGTCGCGTTTTCCTGACATGGTGATATAACATAAGGATTGCTGGGAGACAATTGAGAAGTAAAACCTGTGCCTCTAAGACCCCTTGTCACGCCCTTAGAGTCGGAGTTCGAAGACGATGCTGCGGTACACGACGAATCCACGATGCTGCCTGAACGAGAGAAAGAAGTTGTTGCATTATGATTCTGTCACTTAAAGTACCGCAGCAAATGAGTTTGCGCACGCAAGGTATTTGCGATAAGCGCTATCGCGTCGCGTCCCGGAGTCGCGACTTGCCAAGGCGTCAACAGCCACCGTCTTCCGGAAATTGAATCCGGCAATGGAATCTCAATGCATATAGTACCGTCCCCTAAAGGCAACATTTAATCAAACCTGACACTTGGGTGCTGACTGGAACAAACGTTCTTGCTGCGGCGAACTTCGAAGATAGTTCTCAAAAGTGAGCGTGAGGCATGGCCAATTCACCAGGACGTCTCAATCTTTCGTGGCTCTCAACATGTTCGATCCTGAGGACGTGCTAATGAGTGAGTTAACCACGAGCTGGAAGGTTCTAAAATTATATCTATACTCAGGTGATTCTACAATTCTACGCGATGGGCACGGCGGGGAGACTTCTAGAACACTGAGAAATACAGTGAGTCACAGCGTTTATATCCAATTTATTACCATAATCTCACTCGTATTTGAGGATACGAACAACGACCTGGAACCCCCTTACAGCAGAGTGGTGGCAATTCAGATAGCATGGACGTCGATGATGAGCTGACAGAACCAACTCCAACTCAAGGTGACAATGATAGGATGACTACGTTCCATGATGCCAATATGGACAATGAAAACCTCTCGAGGGGACTATGAACCGCTCAGAAGAAACTGCTCCAACTCTCGACATCGCGAGTTCGATTCAAGGGATGTATAGGATTCTAGATCTCATCAGCGAACAGGGAAGTGGTGGCCTTGGTAAGCAATAATGCATCCATAGCTCTCCAAAGATTCAGACATCTGAAAATTATGCTTACAGTGGAAAAGATCATCATTGACCAGGATTCGCTGGGTCGTTTCATTCGCGACTTGCGACCCAGTGCATATACTTCAGTTACGAAGGTAGACTTTGCAGCGTTGGATGAAGTCGCTATTAAGCCTGTCGGCATATATGGAAGCAAGGGGGCAATCATCAGATTTCTTGAATCATCAACGTTATAAGCGACACTATGTAGGTTACTGGATTTTTTGGAACAATATCTGATCTCTCACCTTGTTTCTATGCGGCTGCCCTCGCTATGCCTGTGGATAGCATCGGCGGGTCGACTCGTCAGAATCTCCGGTCGGGACTTTACATCGTGAGAGCGCAGAATTACAGTCAGACAAAAAATTATATACGTCGTGTATTGGCCCGAAGATACTACTTGGGACGATAATTCGGCATCGTCAGTTCATCGTAGCAGAGTTACCTTCATGCGTAAGCGTTTGTGCGTGTGTCTTTGAGAACATCCGAGATAATGCTTCGCAGTTATCTTACCAAAATCGCGGACCAAGTCGTAGCTTTGATTTCTGACGAGCATTCACAAACCCTGGTATGGAGAGACGAATCCGAAGCTGATTTCGATGATCTCGACGAAGACGAATCGAATCGTCTGTTTCGTGTTCGAGGTCTCTAAAACTAATGAGCAGGATGAAAATGTTACAATTGCGACGGGATTCACTGTAAGCAGCCCTGTGAACTATTCTCCTGCATTGCTGACGAATAGCTTACAGATTGAGGATACCCTGATAGCAACCGCTGATGTGCTGAATGAGTGTTCCGTTGATGTTGCTCAAATGCGACCTCGGCTAGTCGCCGGTGAAGCGAGACAAGGCATCATGACTACCGCATATGTACCTGCAAGCAGGCAGAGGCGAACCCTGAGGGAGTCATCCAACCCCGTGCGACTGAACCAAATCATGTAAGCATATATCCGTCTCAATTGACATGCATTTATATCATGGAGTAGTAGCTCTGAGGAATCTATTGAGCTTGGCGAGAAATTTCGGCAACCGCCATAGACACCCTTATTCGTCTGGGTCTGGGTCAACGAGCCCCGATCCTTGTGCCTCTTACCATAAGCAGCTTGCCGTCATAGAGGCGCCTCGAGCACCGCAATCCAACAGAAGACTGCAGATATGATCGAACGGATCGAGAATGAGTCGGACGCATTGGAAGATGCTGTTCGTCAAAGTTGGTTAATAAAGTTATAGAGAAGCACAGGTCTGTGATTGCACTCTGATTTTACTCCGGGCTAAGCCATCCAACAGCTGTCTTGATGTAGAGAAACTCAGAAACGATGCTGTAGCCCGCATGAAGATGGACCCCTACGGGCGAGCGTCCCCTGAATGAAAATGGCAATGTCCCACTGGAAACGGTGATCCATCGAGTCGACGTGCGCGTCACATTCCGATGTTTTCATCTTAACTGATGCGCTTCTATAGATTATCTTCAAAACCTATTCGTTATATATCCACAGATCGAGACCCATCTTGAAAATGCAGTCAAGGATCCCAAATTATATTCTGTTCAGCGGAACCCGTACTACACCAAATTGAAGGGGCGCATTCTCACTGTTGATCTGCTTCTCCGGGAGGATAACCATCTAGATCACAAACAGCGTCAAGACCTCATACGTTCCATTCTAGAGCATGGGCTTACTACAACGTCGCAGCGCACCACCACAAAGCCCATTAGTTCTTACTTTTCATTCCTGGTTCCACGCGGGTTGATCTACATGTTTTCGGGTGCGGATTCATCCTTCAAACTGGCGTCTATGCAGAAAAAGGTTTCTAGGATCGATGATCAAGCGTTTCTTTCCGATCTCCATAGCATCATTCAACGCGTGCCATCTCTAGCAGAATCTGTAACAGACGCTACTGAAATGGCCCAGCGATATTTCAGGGATAACTAAAGAAGGAGGCAAAGAAGCTGGTCCTTCATTTCAGACAAATACAACAAGAGGAATGTCGCAAACAGATCAAGCGAGAGGTCGATACTGAGAAGCAGAGAAAACAAGACCAATCTCGCGTTGAGCTGCTGAAGGCATTGAAGGCCACACTGGTCAATCCGCAAGCAAGGTACATTCAAATTGGTCTTATTTTGATACCAACACTTATTGTCTCGTGCACAGGACGACGCTCGTAATCGAGAAATTGGACATCATGACAAGTCCAGGCTGTGAGCCTTGACTCCTCTGTATGATGTCTTTAATATCGATTGTCACCCAGGGAACACTTGCACATCATATTCCGTCGTTGAGCGCGAAGAGAAGTATTCGGAACCTGCATTGCGGTATACTATCCAGCCGCTGTCATTGACACAAGAAGATAAGCACAGAATGCAGCAAGATCCATCGTCCGTTCCCTCTCCAAGGTTGCATCTGAACTCTCGATCGTCGTTTGATTTACCCGTAGATGATGCCGTTTTGTGAGCCTTTCCTTTTTTATGCATGCAATATTTGATTTTAACGTTTGCTTCAGGTATATTCATCTACTCAACGATGTGGCCAACAATTGTCTCCTCATCACGCGTGGTCATCTCGGTGACTGCAGAATCTACGTAGCTCCTCTATCCGATCTCCATATGCGGTCGAGCGCCGAAACATGAAGAAGGGTTGAAACGCGACAAAATTGGCGAACATTTCCTACTCGCTTTTGATGAGACAAAACGGATGTTAGCAGTTTGTGGTCATTCACCTGTGAGTGTCTTTTCCCTCATTGTTTCGTCGTTCATAAACCCCAGTAGCGCGAGCCTCGCCTGCAACTTCACACATTTGCGTTCGATGAGAAATATACATCGCTGCAGGGTTTGGGCGGTGCTATCAACCTCGGTTTATGGTACGAGGAGGTAGCATCAATCAAGCACATGATATTCGTTTGTGGGACCGAAGAGCTGCTGCTCGTAGATGACAATGGTCGTGGTCGCATTTTCTCTCTCATGACCCAGCAATTCCGGTATGTATCCACATCACCTATCGTGTAATGTCGCTCATTGGATGTGGGAAGACCGGCGTCTTTGCAATTGCAGCGTATGCCGTCCGCACTTTTCTCGTCTCCGGATGGTTCCTGCTTTCTGGCGATGGAGGAGTTCGACAACGTGCTGCTGCTGCGTGCCTATCATTGGTCTAGCTTCGGTTCCTCTGGAGGCATTGAACTAGATCTCTCCATGATTCATATTCCCGATGGTCAAGTTATCTCGTCCTTCTTGACAAGGAACATTATACATTTTTTAGGGCTCGACGTTGAAGATCATTGCTGCCGATCGGTCGCCTTGAATATCACTCAAAAAAATACGGAGTTCACGTTCAAGGAGAAGGGAGGCAGCAGTGCTTATGAGAAGAACCACACCACCGCCCACAATTGTATTATCGATTGCCACGCCGATGTCTGGACGAGGTTCCCCGTCGTCCCCGCCATTCGTCGGGAAACACTCATGTCATCTGCCTCTCGACGTCCGCGCTCCTTGACATTTGTATCGAGTGCGAATGGTCAAGCGTTCGCGCCTCACTTCAAAAGTCTCATTGATGACTTCAAGCGGGCCACGCGAAAGCCTGTAGGCGGCGAACTCAGCAGCATCCTTATATTCACCAGCGATCAGGAGTCTTTCCTATCGAAGACTAACTGGTCATCCTTCTCTCGATTCCCGGCTGGTGAATGGCTGGTTGAACTGCTCTGCTTGATTCCTATCCATATCGCTGTTACGCGAGACAACAGGTTCATTCCGCTCAAAGACGGTGTTTGGTCGTCTGACCTTGAAAGGTCGCTCCTGGGAGCTGATGTCGGCAAAATCGTTGATAGCCTGTCTTTCGGTTGGTATGAATCACTGTTCCGTTCGTACATGGCCACAAAGGTATGGTTCCAAGGATAGTCACCGTTGAAACTTGCTGATCCATTGGCAGCCTGTCAAGGTGGTATCATCTATGGGGGAGCAATCCGTCGGAAAAAGCTTTGCCCTAAATCACCTTGTAGATACGTCATTTGCGGGATCAGCTATGCGAACCACAGAAGGGGTATGGATGTCCGTAACACCCACTCGGGATGCTTTGATCGTGGCATTGGATTTTGAAGGTTCCTTTGATCAATGATTTGTTCCTGCTCCATGATGCCAATACTATCCATCACTAGGTGTTCACAGTATCGAGCGCTCCGCCCAAGAAGACACCCTGTTGGTGCTGTTCAATACCGCCATCTCGAATCTAGTGAGTCTTACGTCCATCATCACTGGTGATGCATTTAACACATGCCCATTCAGGTACTCTTCCGCAACAACTTCGCGCTTTCTCGAGACATCACTGGCCTCTTTCAATCTTTCCAGTCTTCAGCATCCGTGCTTGACCCCGAAGCGAACCCCTCGCTCTTCCAATCCACGTTAGTTATCATCATCAAGGTAAGTCATGAGCCATGGTGTTTTCTCATGTCAATTGACCATCAATGTGTAGGATGTCATCGATTCTGACAAGATAGAGATAAAAAAAGAGTGACTCTATCCACTTGTTATGTTTTGAACTCAGACTTACATGTGAAGCAGATTCTCCTTGAAGTTCCAACAAATTGTTCAGGCAGAACAAGGATCGAATTTTATCACTTGTCTACATCGGAATCGCCTTGACATTATCCCTTGGCCCGTGATCGAATCAAAGCAGTTCTACACGCTTTTCAATACACTCAAGAAGCGCTTGGATCAACAGCCAACAACACATCTTGGGGGTGCCGTATTTCTACAGACACTGAAGACGCTAATGGCGAAACTGAAGGTTACTACACATTTCCTTTGTGCCATACATTGTCTCTGACTTGATCTTACTAGGTCAATGACTGGGGTGCTCTGTCTCGTGCGTGTTACCGTATCACCACTTCCACCTGCATTGAACACCTTTCTCGCAGAAAATTTGGCATCTCATCGGGCACAGCTTCTTCTCAGCTTGCTTCCGGCGGCCATTGCTTTTGGCGCAACAGAAATTGCCCCAGACTTCGAACCACTGAAGGTGAAGTTCTCCACAAATCGGTTGTACATATATCTCACTTACAGTACAACAGGACTTCGATACGGACATTTTGATCGACAAACCTGACACGCCCTTCCATCTTTACTTGGAAGACAATGGTCCGCCAGCACAGCCTGCTAGTCCGGAAATGGCTCTAGATCAGCTACGATCGTCATGGGATCTCTACCGCACTTGTTCTCAGGATTCTGACAAAACTTGGGTTGAACAGTTGCAGATGTTCTTGAACCACGTGGTGGATCTGCGAGTGGACCACGTCCGAGAATGGCTGAGTGCAAACACGTCGAAGTTCCTCATTAACCATGCCGATATCCAAAGTCTTTGGAGAAGATTTGACGGTGTCGTAATTGATCTCAAAGCCAGTGTGCAGTTGTGCACGCTGGAATGCGCAGAATGTCATCTCGCCTGTGTTCGTGGCCGCCATCATGGGGGCTCGCACGACTGTCAGACGTCTCACCATTGCTCTCGCTTTTGTCAATTCGAGGATGCCGAACACGATGCAGATGAACCCTGTGGCCTCTTGTGAGTTGTGAAGGAATGCAGATTGAGAAATTACTTACACAAGCAATCAGAGCTGGACATCCAGGATCACATACGTAAAATACATGTCAGTGTTCCTCGTTTTTGACTAACGTTCTCGCCTGCTTAGTTGCGATATCGCTGCTCACTTGTGCGGACAACACTGCGCCCTCGCGGGCAAGAAGGGCTGCTTAGAACTTTGCACCAAGGTCCGTGACATGTCGTTGCTCTAACAATGTATCCATTCTGATATTAGCCAAGCTGGTCGATCACGAGGACAACGAACATATGTGTTCGGCTACGGTTCATGAGTGTGGGATGGTATGTAATCAGCATGTACCTCATAGGGTAGCTCTGACTTGTCCAAAAAGCCGTGCAGTCTTGTTCAAATAAGGCTCCCGAATGGACTCATTTATTCCTGCAGGGAGGCATGTCGAGTTCCAAGGCACGTAGCATAGCTCTTTTTCCGTCAAGTACATCATTATACTTTTGTCTGGCAGCCACGAGGCCCATTATGAACATCAATGCGGAAATCGGCAATGCCCAATCCCTTGTCAGTTGTGCAAGAGACTGTGTTCGGATTCAAACCATTTGCACGGGCTTGATTCTGATGCAGTACATCTCTGCGGGTATGGATCATTTCCGCATTTATCTTGTGGTCGGCATATGAAGCCATTTGCCTTACAGACAAGAGCATGCATGTTCTGCCTTGTGCGCTGCTCAGGGAATCTGCCAAATCGAAACCACCCCTCAGTCTGTCGAAGCAACGTTCACAGGACGGCACGAGACTTTCCAATATACCAAAGTGAGCGTTTAGACCCTGCTTTCTGGCCCTCAGAGGATTAAATTGCGATGTTAATAGTACAATCAAGGCCAGTCGAATTTCTTCCAATCTTGGACTTGACAATAATGCTCTTTGCAGTCTCAAAACGGCTTCAATGCGTAGTCCCCATTCCTGCGGGTAGAGATGCTCACGATGGTTGGCATATTCATACTCTTGATCCAGATCCGTTCCACTTCTGTGAAATGAGGTAAGCGAGATGTGTAACGAATGAAAGATTATTTCATACAGTAGTCAGGTGCGAGGATTGCGGTTACTTTTGCACACTTCCGCTGGGTGTGTTCCCCTCCAATTCGCGAAATCCTCCCCTTGATGACGTAATAATTACAGGGCATACGCAGCAGGAACACGATACAAGACACGGATCGATGTCAAAGACAAGATGGACTATTGACGGTCCTGATGGCACTATACTAGAGCTTGATGGGAGGAAATTTGGATCAAATGACGATGGCGCGCCGATGCTATGTTCACTTTATTGTCGATCGATGGGAAGGCATCTCCACGTGGACTATTGCCAAGCTGATTCTGCAGCAGCCTGTAATACGGCCGAAGTCCAACATATCCGTACACCTATGGAACCGAACCGAACCGCGCGAAGGATTGGATCACTCATAGCTTGCATTGGAGAAGTACAGGTAGAACCACACCAATACTATGCATTCATTGTCTATTTTTTTAGGCTTCAAAGGTCTCTTCGGTTGTTATTAAAGCGATACATGTACTGATAGCAATGATACAGATCCATACTCACAGAAGACCAGGCCGAATTCGCCAAATGGTTTGTCTTTGAGTGTTTTTATTTGTGTTTTAAAGAGCTGATAGCCTGGTCAATGTAGTGATGCAATGTGTGGAGGTAATATTATATTTGAATCATCGTTTCACAATCTGCATTCCTTCTACAGGTTCCGAACACAATGCTACACAGCGCGGACCAGCGCAGCCTTCTTTCTGCACTTTACCTATCCTTCATCCTCGGCAGACCTTGGATCAAACCCCTTCCGCAGGGCTGGGTTACATATCCGACGACGGGCATGTGTTCCAGTGTAAAAATCCGGCTATGATGCAGCAGGCATTTCATGTGTATGTGTTCACCAAACGACCCATACTATTATTAAATTTGTGCAAATCGGACAGTATCTTCGTCATTGACAAGCGAGTACTTCCATTCATATTCGGATTTAGGGCTTATGCAACAAAACCCATTTCAGATCTAGCTCGATGGCCTACAGTGATCGCCGTCCCTGGATAATACACCCACATCCCGTCAGATTCGCGCGAGGCACAACAACAGGCTTGGTGCCGTCTACTCGTCTTTGTATGGATTTTGGCACGCTAGACATGTCACTGGCAATGCGGGAGGAAATGCTGCCGTTCGGCGTGATGCCTACTCGATGATCTTGTTCGATCGTGCAGTCTCGACGGCTATCGCACACGATTTCACGAGTGCGCCTCAGGATCTTCTTGACATTGCTCTGCGCACCGAAACCGGGAGAGGGACGGATTTCGGTCTCGCTTTGCGGGCCGCTCAAGCTTGCATGGAGCAACATTGGAGTACTCAGAGGTATTTCTCCGGTGTTATGCAGGATGAATGTTTTCTGACAGAGGATGGAATGACTCGAAGAACTCCCGTGATAATTTTTCTGTCCGATGGCGAGGGCAAGGTAGCGAGTGAAACTGTACAAGATCTATGCCGTCGCTCGACTGCCCTTGGGTGAGACTAATTGATTGCACTCGGAGATGTGCTGAAGAGGCTTGCGATAGTAAACCTGTATCTCTACAAACGGTAGCGTTCGGGCCACGCAGTGGCACTCTCAGACAGATGGCTCAAATTGCACGAGATATTGAGAGTCAGGCACCGCAAGATCCACTAAACCCGCATGCCGTTATTCAATCCAATTACACAGAGGCTTTGGATACAGTGAGTCCATTGTCGCTTGGCCAATTTCAGACGTTGAAATCAGTATGTTCTGTGTAGGTGCAGCTCGCTCAAACATTCCTCGGAATTGCCGACTCGCTGATGAAGACTAGGGGCTCCCTCTTTCGTGGTTGATCGCTGTTTAGTGGAAAGTGAAGACGTTGAGGCTCTACGAATTGACTGAACGATCTTGTCTGAGAAGGTTGTACATGTATGATAGTTTCTTGGTACCCAAATCACGGTTGTATATTAGTGCTTGGACATAATTAATATCCATTAAGTATTTAATGCCACAGAATTGATACGGCCGCCTGGCGAAATGGCATCGCGTCTGACTACGATCTTGGGTAATCAGGAGATTGCAGGTTCGACCCCTGCGGTGGTCATGTATGTTTTTTGTTCTCCATTTATATTTTGACAACAATATTTCGCTTCAAGCATCTGTTTGATACATTAACGTTCATATAATTCGCACAATACGGACGTTTTAAAACTTTGCAAGCCGGACGATGAAATTTCTCTTTGAGCGTCGGTGTCCACACGGCCAAACATGCAGACCCCGGCGACCGATGCGATCATTATTACTGCGCGCTGCAGTGCTGAACATCACCCCAGGTTACTCCCCATGGCTACAGACCAAGAACACTACCTCGCCGTCTTGAAAGCTTCCTACGACTACGATCCACAGCCCGATGCTGAGGACGAGCTAGCCATTAAGCAAGACCAGCTCCTTTTCCTCCTTGAGCGCATTGACGAAGAGTACGTTGAACACCGTTTATGTCTTAGACACTGCTGACTCGGTATGTCTCTAGCTGGTGGAAAGTGAAGGTCAAGGCGGACACTCAGGAAGAAGATGGCGCCTCCGGCCTGGTTCCTTCTGCCTATGTCGAGGCGGTCAGTGTCCTCGGGCTTCACTCCGATGAGGCTCTGCTGAGATATGTGCTGTCTAGGCTGAGCCGACTTCGGTTGTTAAAGTGCTATACGACTATGAGGCAGCGCAGCTGACCGAACTTACCGTGAAGGAAGACGAGATCTTGAATGTCTATGTCAAGGACGACGACTGGTTCCTCGTCCAAAGTCAGTCAGAGGAGGGCAAGATCGGATATGTCCCGGGCAACTATGTCGAAGAGGCAAGCTCCAGCATCCTTTGACGCTTGCGTAGATCTATTCATATTATCTCTGCAGACCACCGGCTCTAATGAAACCCCCGCACCAGCCTCCACATCCTCAATATCTCAGATAGTCGTCCCCGACTCGGTATGTGGGCAGTTACTATTGACATTTCGTATATTCAGCTCCGGTGTTATGCCCAATTTATTCTAGCCCCCACGAGCCCGCCCGGCGAGTACATACGTGGACCCTGCCGACAGAGTTGCTGCTGCTCCTATGAAGACTCAGGCAGATTCTATTCAGACTTGGGCTGTGTCGGAAGTAGACAAGAAAGGAAAGAAGAAGAAGGGCACGCTCGGTGTCGGGAACGGCGCTATGTTCTTTGCTAGCGAGTCCGACAAGGTGCGCCGTCATCGTTTGCTCTCTCATGCGTCTCTATCGCCCATCCACTTTGCCTTTTCCAGACCCCGGTGCAGCAATGGAAGACATCAGATATACAGTCCGTCAAGATCGAAAAATCCAAACACGTTCATATAGAAGTCGGCGGTGCCGACGCGATAAGCCTACACTACCACGCAGGAGGGAAGGACACCGCAGAGGCCATCGTTGCGAAACTCGAGTCCTCCCGGTCAATTTCGGGAACCTCTACATCCCCAAGCTTGCTGCGGAGGAGTCCCCCGAGCGTCCGCGCAGCAGCGCTCAGAAGTCCGTACATTTTGACGATGCTGCGGATGTCGTCATCCCGTCGTCCGACGAATATCCGAAGACAAAGATGAGGTCGAAGAGCAGGAAACGCCTATTCACGTGGATCCCGCGGACGGTGAAGCCGCGGTCGTGCTTTATGACTTCACGGCGGATGGTGAAGATGAGCTTACTGTGCATGAAGAAGAGCACCTCATCGTCTTGGAGAGAGATAATGATGAGTGGTGGAAGTGTCGAAATGCGACTGGTGCTGAAGGAGTCGTGCCTGCTAGCTATGTCGAGGTTCGTGTCGCAAATCCGATGCTTGTGGCCGCACATTTCCTAATTCCACTTCACGCGTGTCTTCTCTCAGCTGGTGTCCGGAGGCCATGCAGGCGCCTCCGCTGCAGTTGTCATTGCAGACCATACGGAAGATGCTTCCGCCATTGCCACCAGAGCTGCAGAAGAGGCCGAGAAAAGGGCTGAAGCTCAGCGTCGGGAAGAGGCACGCACAAAGGCGGAACGAGATCGTGAGGAGAAGGAGCGCGAGAAAGAACGTAAGAAGATGGAGGCAGAGCAACGAGCCAAGGCTGCCGCTGCAGCAGCCGAGGCAGACCGGAAACGCAGGGAGCGCGAACGGGAGAAACAGAAGGAGAAGGAGCGTGCTGCTGCAGAGGAGGAGGCTCAGCGGAAGAACCAGGCCCAGCGCGAGTCTGCCGAGTCGTCCGGACAGCCGTCTCGTAGCAGACCCAATCGCGACTCTTCATCTGGTGCAGGGCGGTCGTCGACGGATTCTAGGCGTAAGTTCTATATACTGCTGGGAGCATCATCGTCGCTGATTTTTTCTTTTTTCTTTAATTTCAGGCGGCCCTCCCTCTGAGAATCTTCGTGAATGGCACGATAGGACCGGTCAATTCAGAGTGGATGCGGCCTTCCTGGGCTTTGCGAATGGAAAACTGAGGCTGCACAAGGTCAACGGTGTGGTCATTGAAGTCCCTTCCGAGAAGATGTCTGCCGAAGACATGCGGTACGTTGAGAAGCTAACAGCCAAGAAATCGTCCCCTCCGCGTAAATCCTCCGATGATGACGAGCCTTTGGAGCTCCGTAGGAGGTCGCTAGTGCCCGAGGCCGCGCGATCAAGCGCTTCTAAACCTCCTCAGAAGAAGGGCCCCTCGATTGACTGGTTCGAGTTCTTCCTCAATGCGGGATGTGATGTCGATGACTGTACGCGCTATGCGTCGTCGTTCGAGCGTGACAAGATCGATGAAGCTCTCCTTCCTGATATTACGGAGTCGACCATGCGGTCTCTCGGACTGCGTGAGGGCGATATCATCAGAGTTAAGAAGGCTATCGATCAGAGACAGCCCAAGGGAGGTAGCTCGAATAATGATCAGCTTCATCGCGACGAAGAGCTCGCTCGACAACTTCAAGCCGAAGAGACTGGAGGATCGACCAGGCAGCCAGCCCGAATCTATTCGCTGGCCCCAACGGGGCGTTGAAGAACAGCTCCATGCGCAGAGGACGTCCCCAGCCTAGCAAGAGCGTTCCTCCCTCCACCGTCGATCTGCAATCCATCACGACCGCCTCGGACCAAATTCAACGGACTAGCTCTCCAATGATCGCCAGCCCCGAGACCATGACACAATCGACGTCGAGTCCGCCGCAGGTGTCATCGAAGTCCGAAGTACCAGCTTCGGCAGTGGCAAGCGGATTTGATGATGATGCCTGGACAAATAGACCAAGTTCTACGAAGCCGTTGGCTCCTACGCCGCCAGTGTTGGCACCCGCGCACCCTCTGCTCCGCCGGCTCCTCCCCCACCTCCTGCTCCCGCTCCTTCCACACAATTTGCCGCATCTGCCGCACCCGCAGTACCCGTCCCGCCTGCTCGACCACAAAGCACCGGGACAAACCTTGCAAAGACGACGGAGAACGATGTCTTCGACCAGCTTGCGAGACTCAGCCAGCTTCGCACTCAGTCTCCTATGGTCCTTCCGCCTGCTCCTCCTGCACCTGCTAGGACCCCCTCGCTTGTGACTCCTCCAATTGGGTATCAGTCTGGCATGGGCATGGGCGCCTCACCAGTGCCTTTAGGCCAGCATCTCCAGGCACAGCAGACGGGTATGCTGCCGACCTCTCAACCTTCTCCTGTCAACGGTCCTCGAGGACCGTACGCTCCGGTTCCTGCAAATCAGAGCCTGCTCCAGCCGCTGGTTCCTACTACGACTGGGTTTGCTGGGTTCGTGTCCACTCGCACACAGAATACGGTGTCCCCGTTCCAGCTGTCGCCAGCACCTTCCCTCGTACCTCAGCCAAGTTTCGCTGCTCCGCAGACACTTTTATCTCAGCCGACAGGTTTCGCTGCCCCGCAACAGCCCCTTATGTCGCAGCCTACTGGGTTCATCAATCCTGGTCCTATGTTGTCTCAGCCAACTGGGATGCCGAACGGAAACTTTGGGCTGTCCGCTGGTGGTTACTCGTCGATGTCAACGCTCCAACCCAATGGCGGATTTGGTCAAATACAGAGCAGTGCGTGATTTCTCCTCAAATTTGCTTAAAATTTCTTGATACAATTTCGTGCAGATCCTACAGGGTTCAATCCTGGCTTCGGACACCTGCCGATGAATAGTGGCTTCAGTTCTCCGGCGCCGGCTCCTCCTGTACCTTCTGCACCTCCAGTTACAAACACGTCTCCGGCAAACGTCTTTGCACAGATGAAGAGCGGCACATTTGCCAACGACGAGACGTCGGGACCTCAGTATGCAGGTATATACTCTGGTCCATGATAAATGACCTTGTTCTAATCCACATCTCGCAGATAAATACGATGCCCTTCGTCCCAATCGTGAGTCCCTTCAACGCGTTTCGGATGGTTGGTTTGCTGATGCCTTATCAGCTTCTCCTCTCACCATCCAACCCACAGGGTGGGGCTATCAGGGTACGAACGGCTTCCAAGGCGGTTATGGATATCAGTAGTTGCTGTACACTATGTGCACGCTTGCACTCTCTTTTGGATTCTGCTCAGGGCTGGGATCATTGCAAATGCACTTAATATACCCGGAACTGACGATTATACAAACTTGCAGAATAATAAGATACAGTGTGAATAGTAGTCGCACGTCATGACCGTTCTATGATCCCTTGTATATATCCGACTCGCATATAGTATTCTCGAAGGCTCTCACGAATTTCCGGCGCCAGGTCCCGCGATAGCAGGTCGCACGCCAAAGGATAAATTGCAGGGAGGTATCTTGCGAACTGGAGATTGATGTCAGGCAACAGCGGCGTAAAGAAGGGAGTGATGCTTACTGCCTTGTCATCGAAACGAACGAAGCCTTGAAAAATCTCAGCGACGACCGGCGTCCAAGCTGCGATATTTTTAGTTTGTGTGTCTAGGCGCAATTTGGTGAAGTCTTGCAAGACACCCAGCCCCAGCCTATATGTTATGTTAGAGACGAGCTGCAAATGTGTAAATGCAAACTGACGGTAGAAGGCGATCTGCAACTTGAGGTCTAGCTGCCTGATGCTCTGGGCGAGGGTCATAATACATGTGTAATAACACATGTACCAAAGTAGCAGCACTACTTGATTCTTGTTTAAGAAGGTTCGGTAGGTGCTTCATGAAGCCTATGCAAGATGAATGAATGAATATGATGTATCGTGAATATGGCACTCTTCAACTACTCACCGACTTTCCAAAGCCCTGTACGGAGCTCCTTGTCTTCGTTGAACATCCTTGCGAACTGATAACTATGATCAAGAACACCCATCAAGCGCAACAAGTGTTCCGGGGGAATCGTGTTGTAGACCTCATCATTCCGCAATAGGTCATTCGTGGTCTCGATCAACAGTAATTGTAGAACACATTTCACGATGATCTGTCTGAAGATGCGGCGACGATCATTGAGGGAGACTTTGATATCTCCCTTCTGGCTTTCGCTGTTTGGTGACAAAGGAGCAGGAACAAGCGCTTGGCCGTTGGAGTCTGAGGTTGCCATTAGCTCGAAGTCGTGGTAGGTCACATACGTCTCTCCTACCTGCAGACTCTTGTAGGTCTGATGAACTACCATCAACATCAACACGTAGGCTTTCGTCGAAAAGTTGATGCGGCGTGGTCGTCCTGAACAACTTCACGAACGTGGTGGCCACGCGATCCCACCCTTGCTGGGCTCAGCTTCTTCACGTTGTTCTCCAAAAGTTGCTGCAGGCAGGACGTTCCGATGCGAGCAAGGGTATCGTTCTCTGTAGAAATTGGTGACTCAATGTTGAAGAAATTTGTGAGAGTATTTCGCACCTTGACAGATGCATACGCAAAGGAGATCCAATAGCCCGTCCAGGAATCGTTCCAATGTCTCGAAGTAGAATGTGTATAGGTCGATCAGGTTACGTAAGGCCTGTATCATTGTGGTGGACAACCACACGCTCATATCTTCTTGTGTGCTGAAGCGTGACAGGTCTTGGCTCGACTTCAGTACTGCAAAGATTGGGAACAAGAGCTCTTGGCAAACAGTATCCCAGAAATCCACAGGGTATGTTGATCCATATGTTTTCAGGGTGGTGAACAGAGAATCCAGCGCCCTTGACATGCAATGAGTGAGAGCTGCCACGAGAAAACATTATTTCTACATACAAACGTCGCACCTCCAGATCTTCGCCATTCATGATGACGTCGTAAAAGCCGAACAAGACGGGGAACCAGAACTTGATCATAGGGTCATCGGTACCAGGGCGCTTCTGGTCTTCAGCGATATTGAAGCCACAGTCGGGAGATTCCAGCATAGTGGGTATGAGACCGCGAAGCATGGCAATCGCGAGAAGACTGATCTTCTGGTACTTGTTCACCTTGCAGAAATCGGTGATACAGACCGTCAAATCGGCGAAAGAGCCATGTCGGACAACCGCCGGGAAGTGTTCCTTGTTCAGTCGAGTTACAATCTCGAAGGCAGCATTGACGATGCGTTCTGAAGCACAGATTCAACTTCCAATAAGATCAACATCCACCACATTTCGACGCTCACCTGTTGAAACCTTAGATGCAGCTGAGAAAACGGCAAACATTGTTCGCCACCCAGATCGCATGTTATCCACACGTGCCTGAATCATCTGCTGCAGGCATTGCAAGACCTAACGACCAATGTAAATCTACCACTATAAATTCCCATTGCGAGCGTGGCACGCACCATGTCGCGAATGTCCGGATTAGAGTTATGGATCATGGTGTACTCAAAGGGCCGCAAGAAATCCTTTTGGAATTTGAAATGGGGCAGTTCTTCCTTTTCCAGAAAACGCATAGCTAGTTGGCGAAGCGCATCTAAAGCGAAGAATCCAACATGGGGATTGATGTGGCAACAAACCTGCAATCCCGTTAGAATATCAACCTGACGGAGAATAAATCAGACTTTACTTGATTGAAGTGCTCTCCGAGAATGTCCCACATATTCGACCACTCAAGCCGAATTCGGTTCATGTTGTAATATGAGATTTCCACCAACTTCTGTAAGCTGAAGAGACGAGGGTGTTGTGAGAGACCTGACGATTGAATCTCTTCCCATGATACATCGCATAATGCTCGCACAAAGTCCACAATGGCCGTCTAACAGACAAGTTTCAGAAGATATCTATAGGATTTGTGAAAGCAACAGACCCCGGACAAATGATGACTCAACGAGAAGACCATGTCTGCAGCAACGATAATATGTGTCGATCGACTTTCCGTCGCTAGTTCTTCAGTAGTAGTTTGCGGACACGACTGCGATATATTATTAACCCTCCCTCAGAAGATTAACGGATTGCCAAGGACTCACCCCTTCCTGCCAGCATCGGGTACATCCACCCCGCTACTAATAAGCTGCATGTGCTCGAGTTGACTGACACATGACAGAACCTCTCGCCAGCTGGCCTTGAGGTTGTTGCCTTCTGTCACAGCAACATCTAGCAATGTCTTGATCGCCTCCATATTCTTCGTCTTCATTTCACCCAGGTTGTTTAAGAAGGTGAACTTGGCAAGTGTTCCAACGAAGGCATTCCGTTCTAGTTCGAGATCAAAGAAGCATGCGATATGGATCGCACTCTTGAAACCATCCAAACACAATTCCACGATCTCGAGATCGTCAGTTTCCTGTAATGGTCCAGATAGACCCGCTAGGAATGCTATCCACGCAACCTCGAACATAGGTCGTACGTGCACAAAGTGAGATGCACTGAAGAACTGTTCACTGGTCTTGGAACCTCTCCGTTGAGATCGCATCAGAGTCTTGAACATAAGCTATGAATTCAACGTCAATCTCTGGCGTTCGTGAGAAGGCATGCTATACAAACCTCTGTTTTGTTCGCCATATTGTTGGACTGCATCATGTATGCTTCTCTCTGGAAATTTCTACCCACGTTAGCTAAAGCGCTCGCTAATCCAGAGCCAGGAGCCACGATCGCTGGAATAGCCTCTATCTCATCCTTCATACGAATCTCATTGTTCACAATGTCATCGTAGATAGATGAGAGAAGCTCTTCCGGGAGATCCGAGCCATCGTTGATGCCTCGATTGTTTGCTATAAAGCCCGCCTTCGTCATGCGATTCTTGACTTGCGGGTTATGAGCATCGGTATTCAACAAAATTGTGGAATATGCGAGGACATAAGCAGTATCTGAGAAACCGGAGTGAATACCACCGAACGAATGCCAGGTGAAAAATCCTACCAGCATTAGTGAATGGCGCCTGAGGATTGCCTGCGATGTAACGTTCCGCAAACTTCAACATATATCGATCGATCTTCTGTGCCTCTCCCGGAAGACGAAAGGCCTGCAGGAATAATCTCAGCGCATTCACGAATGGCAAGTCGCTCAAATCAAGCATATCGACGAAGGCGTGCATGATGGCGATGTTCTGCTCATCACTGCAAAAGGAACATGAGCGAATATAACTAATCGCTGCAATGAATTGTGTACCCTTCACCCATATACTCGCCAATTGCGGCCTTGCCGAGACCATCAGTCTCCAGTAAAAATCTAGCGATGTCTTCGGGAGAATTGCTTGAAATGAACCCAGTCTCCAAGAAGAATTGGATGCCCTAGATTGATTGCATTTGGTGCTGTAAGTCACTACAGCAAAATGACCACATACTCGCTTTGGCTTAAAGTTGAACTTTTTGATACCTTCGAGAAGAGTAGTCTTCTTCTGTTTGGCACTTTCAAACTTGCTCGGATCGTCACCAAAATCTGGAGTTGGCTGTCGTGGTGTATCCGAACCAGGAGGAGCAGACAACTTGTCGAGAGATACATCCGGTGTAACCGTATCGTGACGGATATCTTCGAACAGAGTGCGAGTGCTGGGATCCGTGGCACCATCAGGTGTCGTCGAGCTTGCTGTTCCCCAGACAACCAGCGATTTAAGGACAGCTACAAGGCATTCAAGTCCTTGCCTTCTTAGCTGCCGTTCCGAATGACCGAGGGTGGAAGTATCAAGGGATCCGGGAACAGATAATGCTGAAGTGCTCAGAGACGGAGGAACGGTGTTATGATGATGCGTCTTCGAAGTGGGGGTTAGGGAGGGACTGGTCGGATCGTTGGCCTTCTGCGGGACATGAGACATTGGCGCCGTCCCAATTTTCGAGACGATGTTCATTAAGCTATTTGGTGAAAATGGGGATATGATTCAGCTTGCAGAAGGGTAAGAGAATATATAAACGCACTGCTCATATATATTGTCCGCTGCCTCGCTATCGCAATCATAGTTGAGGTAGATTTCAACAAGAGCTTGAGGATCTTGACAAAGTCGCTGCAGCATCCCAAGAATAACAGCCTTCTGCTTCAGGGTCGATGTCTTCATCTCGAGAATTGGGATTAAGATCTCGTGTAATAACACTTCAATCTCTTTCTGCACGGACAAAGCGTCACACATAGCGGTCAGTAAGGACAACTCGACATTCGCGCTCTGGTATGTACCTTCAACTTGGTGCGCATCCCAGAGATTACTCTCCAGAAGATCTCAACGCTGATCTCGAAGACTTGAGGAACAGGACTGACGGCATTGCGGCTCAAACAAAGGCAGAGATATTGGTTCGCTGCTTGAATAAATGTTGTTGCCTCATGAGACGAACTTGAGTAGATAATCGCAGAGGGAGATACAAATATTGGCATATGAGAGTTCAGAATCGTGAGAACCAGGTGCAGTGAAAGTAGCTTCGATCGCATCGCATGCGACTTCAGATCGCGCTCACTAACCACATCGTTAAAATTCGAGGCATAGATGAAGAGTACACTGAATTGCTTGCCTTTCCAAATTAAGAGGTTTCATTGTCAATTTGCAAAGAGCTCTGAAGACAAGGAACGCATCCTTGATGAACAGGTCGTTCGTCGATAACTGTCGGTGAGGGATCTCATGGTCATCCTCATGCAAGGCGTCGCTGGCAGCAGTCTCAGATGATTCTCTACAAATAAAGTCATTCAAAACGAGGAGTAAGACTAGAATTTGGACAAACCCACTGGAAATAATGGGAACCATTCGGGGTGTCACTGTCCTGCTGGTCCGTTGACTGAGCAACTACACCTTCCTCGATGGGTGCTCCGGACGTGCCATTAGGAGTAGAAGCACCAGACTCTGGGGAAACGTCGTTCACAGGTGTGGATGATGTCTCTTGGGTGTCTGCCACTGAAGGAGAGTTCGCGCTCAACGGTGGGCTGAGTGATGGTAGAGTCAAGGAACCGCGAGGAGACTTCGACATCGATCCCTCCATAAGACGAGATGCAAGAGTTACGCTAGAATCGCTTCGAGAAAGGGCGGGGCTGCCAAGCTTGCAGCGCGCAAAGACATGATTTACCATCTGAGTGAGACCTCCCTGAGCGACCATCTGATTTACCGGGTCAACACTCAGCAGAAAGACATTATAGACAGTGCGAACAGCTTTCAGGAGGGACGATTGATGGACCAGGATAGTCGGCGAGAGAACTAGAGAGAGAAGAGCCTTCACAATCTGGAGAGAGACAGGCTCAGGAGTAGTTTCCGAATGGCACCCGGAGATTGTATGAACGACGAGATCGACAAGTGAAAGGGGAGAAATGTTTATCTGCGAAGCGTTTGACATGGAGCTGCGGGACGTAGGACCGGGTGAAGGAGGAGGTGAAGATAGTTGCGCTGTGGAAGATGACTCGGCGAAGAAAGAGTAGGAGATTAGTTTGGCTATGCAGTCCAAACTGGCTATCATTAGCTTCTCGTTGCGAGTTTCGCAAGCGAGACGTAAGGGTTCGAAGATCTCTCGCGGCCGATCACCTCCTTGGCCTGCCTTGACCATTTCCAACGCTCGCTGCACACTCTCTCGCAAAGGTGTAGAGCGCTTTGCTTCTCTAGACGCGGCAATGGTCTCGAGTGCAGAAGATATAAGAATGACGGAAAATGTGTGCCCTTTGGAAATGGTAAGCGATCGTCTATGGGATGTTTCGGACGCAGGTCTTGAGGGTATCGTAGTAGTATGACCATTTGTGATGCTAGAACTCTCTGCAGAGGTCCTAGTACTCCATTGGTGGCGCTGTGTGAGGACAAGGGCAGACTCTCAGGGCCTGGTAGCGGAGACGTGGTTGAAATGGAAGGTTTGGCCGGAGGGGTAGGAGGAGATGCCCCGTCCTCTGCATCCGAAGTTTCTTCCTGACCGTTGATTTGCTCCTTCTGCTCCTTTGAATCAGAGTCGATGGGGGACACAGACCCATTTACAACTGATTGTGACGTAGAACTGCGCGCAGCTGGTCCAACTTCTATACCATTGGCCGCATGGGAGGTGGGCTCGTATGCCGCTTGCCCAGTTTCTTCATGATGCCGAGAGTCTTCGCGCCCTCCTTCGGACGAGAGAACTTGGTCCTCGTCGGCGGCATCCCCCGTATTGCTAATATGCGCCATAGTGCTCGGAAACTGTGCATCATCCGGAGGCGGAGAAGGCGGCAATGGAATAGATGCTGCCTGCTCGATGTCAGCGGCATCCATTATGGAGGCGGCGTTGTGGAGGTGGGCCTCCGAGTTGTGGAATGGGTATGCTGTTGTTCGTCGCGGCGAGATGGCGGTGAGTTCACAGTCGCGCGTCACGAGACGCGACATGCGAACTCGGCGGTTTGCGAGATCCTGCTCAGATTTCGCAAAAGTGGACTCTGTTCTAAGTACTCTGTTCAGAACTCTCTTTCACGGCTTGATATCGCTATGTCTTCATCCACAGATGTAGTTCCTTCCGGTGCATCCTCTGCTGTCCTCAAACCGTCCGAGCCGATGTCAGATTTTGCGGTTTCCGTGCAGGGTCCCAATTTTGAAGACAGCTTGTCTTTGCAGCAGCTATTGGAGAGCTATAAGCGTATCGGCTTTCAAGCAAATAGTTTGGGGAAGGCGATTGACATAGTAAACAAGATGGTATGTTTGAGTATAGATCTGTGTCTGCATATTTTCGACTGACTCCTCTTAGCGTAAATGGCGTCTCTCTGATGAACCAGTGGCAGAGGATGAATCGGAAGAGTACTTGTCTCCGGAAGTCAGAGCGCAGACTCGCTGCGACATCTTCCTCGGTTACACATCTAATTTGATCTCATCTGGGCTGCGTGAAGTAATCTTGTATCTCGTCAAGCATAAACACGTCAAAGCCATTGTCACCACGGCAGGTGGGATCGAGGAAGATTTCATCAAGTGCCTTGGGAAGACTTATCTAGCTGATTTTAATCTGGATGGCGCGGACCTTCGCAGACGAGGAATGAATCGTATCGGAAATCTTATCGTTCCAAACGACAATTACTGCAAATTCGAGGATTGGCTCACTCCCATCCTGGATAGTATGCTTGCCGAGCAAAAAGACAGCGGAGAGGTTTGGACGCCAAGTACGTTCATCCGAAGGCTGGGAAAGGAGATTAACAACGAAGAATCTGTGTATTATTGGGCTTACAAAGTGAATGAGACATTCTCCCATCCTCCCCCTCATCACAGTCATAGCAGAGGATCTTCGCTAAGTGGATCTACGTAGAACGATATCCCCGTATTCTGTCCCGCGCTCACGGATGGTTCGCTTGGAGATATGCTCTATTTCCACTCGTTCAAATCCCCGGGCCTGGTGGTCGACATTGTTGGAGACATCCGCGCTCTCAATGAATTATCACGGCAGTCAAGAAAAGCAGGCATGATAATTTTGGGAGGAGGGGTTTGCAAACATCAGATAGCGAACGCTATGCTCATCGTGAGCCAACTGTTCACACTGCAGCCGCATATCGCTTACTGGCATACCACAGAGAAACGGTGCAGATTATTCCGTATATATCGTATGCATCATTTTCTATTCTCGGATGCTGCATGCTGTGATACTTAAATATCTCCAGAATACCGGACAAGAGTTTGACGGCTCTGATTCCGGTGCTCGTCCTGACGAGGCTGTTTCATGGGGCAAGATTCGAGCAGGCTCGGAGTCAATAAAGGTTCGTATGTTCTAGCAGGGGCATCCTCGATGTTTTAGCTGCAACTATTGACGTTATGCGATTTCTAGGTCTTCGCAGATGCAACTCTTGTATTTCCACTTCTAGTCGCTGCTACGTTTGCTCAGGATGTTCGTGGATAATCGAAAGGACCCCGCTGTATAAACCACGTAATATTATTGTCACTTTGAAAGTAAATCAAGCCACGGCCATGATAAAAACCAAAACTAAATGACCACCGCAGGGGTCGAACCTGCAATCTCCTGATCACACCCTATCGTAGTCAGACGCGATGCCATTTCGCCAGGCGGCCACATTCTATGAATGGATACAAATTCAATACAATCTAGATATCTCTTATGCTTCCATCTCCCCCGACCACAGAATAAGGTCATCTTTGAGCAGTTGTAAAATCATGAAAGAGTCTTCCAAGCTATGCTCAGCGAAGGAAGGATCTATCATCGTGGCTACTGCTTCGTCAAATGCATGCTTCGCTAGGTGGCAAGCCCTGTCTGGGCTGCGGACGATATCATGAAAGTATACCGCGAAATTGAGGGCCAGGCCCAGTCGCGTTGGGTGTGTCGGATCGAGAGTAATTATCGCATGCTTGTATGCAAATTTATAGGCATCCAGCGATGTCGTGGCGTATTGGTCGTACGACTGTGGACGAGAAATTTCCGCCAAATATCGATAATAGTCGCCTCTCCTAGTATGCGTATGTGAAAAAATAGTTAGCACGCTAAATGACCTGACAAGCACCAACTATACCGACATCTTGCAATAGAACACTTTCTCTTCCCAGGGCCGGCAGCGGGGATGAGGAATCTCTCTAAGAGCTCCACCAGATCCTTGCAAACCCCTTCCAGATCACGCTCTATGATCTCTTTCTGTCGTCGCATGAGCTGAACTTGCTGACGGGTCGAAGAGGGACCTTGTATCTTCTGGAGTGTGTCTATCGCACGCCAGCTGGAACGCAAAGTGGCCGTAACGTTCTTGTACGCAATAGAAAGAAGGTTGCGCTCGTCAACGGTGAGCTGAGCGTTGGCAAAACTGATCAGTTTCTTGAGTTGCTCGATAACGTCTGGATAGTTCGTTAGTGACCAATTGCTCCATATACATGAGTTTCACCATTGTAGCGTTCGGCTTGATCAGCAACTTTTGCAAGGTACACATAAGCGAATCGAGAGTCTGTGATGTTGACCTGATGGACATTCAAACTTGAAGTATTGGATGAATCACATTGTTATGCAACTTACAGGAGACATTTAGAGTCACTATAATGGAGTTGAGGTTGTGGGACTAAATGAGACTGACAACAGAAGCGACATAAGAAGGGCGAGTGGCTGGACGCAGTTGGGCACAGGGTAAACACGCCACTCACGGCATTAGATGACAGTGGACACGCCGCATCAAGCTAAGCATGGTTGTCGACTCGGAAAGGCATGGCGATGCATGCATGACTTCCAGAAGCTGGCAGGGTTATGGGCAAGATCACCTAGAGGACTCAATTTGAGAAAATGAGCGATTTCGGTATCGTATAGAAGAATTGTTTGGAACACTTACATTCGGAAGTACTGGAGAAGCATGTAAGCGCTGCGTTCAACTGAGATGGGAATGAAGTGATGTTTATCTACGTATACTCTCTTATATCCAGTGACTATGATGATCTAGGGTATCAAGCACGACCTTTCTTCCTCGTATCGAGCTCGACAGTGATTATCGTTACTCTCAGGCATTCATATTTGACTATGAAGCTATGCTCAGCCTGCTGCATAAACGCTTGACTTGTGGCAAAGATTGGCTGATCGCCAACATGGTCAAGCGCTGATTGCTACCTCGATGGCCGAGCGAAGCGCAAATTTTCGCATTTGTGGTGTCCTCGCAAGCCGATCGCCACCATCTGGGTGTGAGTTGCGATCTTGGAAAGGTAGGACTGGAAGAGATAGTAGTGGCGGCACAGTATTTGATACTGTATGACTACGCAGTCTGTTATATGTACTGCCGAAGCTGTGACATATACATCTAAGAACCCTCATCCAGACCAAACAGGACCACCGGGGCTATTCGATTATGTCAGAATAAGCTATATGGTAAACCCACAAGGACTCACGCAGTGTAGCACTTGAGGTTGTTGTAAATGTTGATGGTAATGCCGAGGTCGCTCCCTTTGTATGCCCCGGGGAGGGCGATCTTCGGCGGGCTAGCACTACCGCCGCCTGTGATGTCAACTTGCGCACAGCCTATCGTTCAAACCAATCAGATTCTGACTGTTCCAGCATACTGAATTTCACTCACCGATGCACTGAAAACACGATCAACGAATGGATAATTAGATGACTATAAGACGATTGGAACAAGACTACACACAAATTGAGCGCCAGGATAAGTCTCAGCGATATGAAGAGCAATCTGCATTATTCGAGTAAGCGTGAGTCAATTCGATATGAACTAAAGTTACTGACGATCTCAGCACCTACGAACGAGTATCACTAATCGATAGAACAATGAAAAGCAAAAAAACTCACGGAGAAGATATTGTCCGGCTGGGAGGAAGCCAGGATAGTGACGCTGTGCTTGCCTGTGAAGACAGCATCAACTATGGATATCGCACCACTTCGCAGGTACCCACCGCTATTAGCGTTGATGACATCGGTTGCCCACTCTTGCGTTCAAGGATTCAAACCAGAGGAATATATCTTGGTCCATACGGTACCTTGGGCGTCGAATGTTGCTGCGGTGTCGGCGCCTTCGCAATGTATACTTGGACCGGACCCTTGTGTCCGCCAGAGATAGCATCTTCGCCAGTGCGCTGGGCATGCTGATGCCACTCAAAGGTGATCTGACGTTACACAAAACGTAGCAATTTGTCAGGAATACAAGAGGATGGCTGTATAGCGTAGAAGAATTCACCGTTGCTCCAGCGGGGATGGAGACAGTGGAGACGCCAGCGCCGGAGAGGCTATTCACGTTGCAAGTTAAGTCCATGAGGCCACGTCTGTCACCGGGTCGTTGCTTGGCGGAAACCGGATGTCAACGTTCTGTCCTTGGTCAATCTTGAAAGGCCGAATTCAGTCATATAGTAGAAAGAACCGAAAGTAAGACGCCGTTGACCCAGATGTATTGCATAGTAACTGGTTAAAGCGAGTTAATACCTTAATGACATACGTGCAGCCAAGAATAAGTGAAACTTGCAGTGGGCATTCACACTAATCACGGCCGAGGCCGAGAGGGAGATGAGTGTCAGCTTCATGCTTTAGAGCGTCGCAGGTAGCCTGAGGAAGTCGTACGAAAACATGCCTTGGCTTTATATACACCGAAGAGCGCAGATAACCGCTTCAGAAATGGTTTAAGATCGGTTTCGATTGACAATATTGTGGTTCTTTCTGCGCGGCTTCTGACACGCTTTCTCTCCGGAGTCGGATTGGTAATGCGTCTAGTTGATCTGCATTTCAAACATGCGCGGCACAGTTTTGCACAGATCACGGGGTTCACCGACGTCCAGCAGCACAGTGTAGATTGGTCACGGAAGACTATCCCGAAATTGAGGCGTATAACGTGGTAAGAGGGGATTCGTCGGATGGAGACATTAACGCCCTATAGAATGGTGCATCGTCGTGGCGTTTATCTGACTGAAAGCGATTGAACAGCGAGACGCTGAAGATACCATATTTTTTGAAACTGGAATAATATTCTCTGACACAAGATGTCTTCAGCTACATACTCAACCATGCACTAAATCAATTAGATATTCAGAACTCGTATCTATTTCACACACGGTGTTCGCGTTCTTAGTACATGCATAAATATATATTGGGGAACGATCGCATTACAGCAATTCATTCATAAAATTCATGTAGGGATAATCAAGCCATTGCCATAAGGAGGTCGGAGTGAACATAGATGAGTTGATTGTATCTCGTAATATTTACTGCGATAGAAGGTATGAACCCCAGCGCTCCCTTGTGATTGATTGTCGTCGTCGAACATCTCCATAAAATTTTTCACAGCGGACGGGAGCGAGGACGCCAATGAACTTCCGTAGATGTTGGGTCTGAGCTCTAGCCATCGGAAAATTCTGGTGAATGCTCAACGGCTCATCGGCGCCTTCAAAGGCACGATACGACGGGCTGCTGCTCCGAGATTCAGACGTAATCGCGTGACAGCCTGCAGGATAGAATGGCGAGCTGTAGTTGAAAGGTTCCGTGCGCATGCCACGACGTGATGATTGAGAATGAGAAAGTGGGAGAATTTGGCATGAGTGCCGGCCAACAGGCCACCCACATCTGATCCTGTCGACACAAGATCTTTCCATTCATGGATCGGGCACATCGCGGTGCGCCATCCAGCGCAGCAGATGAAAAGGTTTCTCCAAAGTCGGCTTGGGTTTCGGCACCTGCCCGTGCTTTTATCTCTATTCTCTTTATGGTGGTCGTCGAACATGTCAAGAAATATGCGCAGTTGGGTAGGCATCGTAGGTATGGTTGAACATCAAAGGTGCCGTTATAAGACGAGGGTGCATGCAAAGGAGATGTGGAAACAGGGATATCGGATTCGCTGTCTTCAATGTCTTCTACGATCGGTTCCTCGGCCACTATCTGACCAGAGAGCTTGTCCACACCAGCAGCAGACAAAGGACGTCTGTTTGGAGTTCTACAGAAATTGCGCATCAGCATCATTACAAAGAGCATAAAATTATGGACTACCTTGGTGGCGACGGGCGTTCAGGCAGATAAGTCTCTACATAACATTCGATCTGACTTGTGCTAGTGTCGTGTTCGACAAGCATATCCTGCTTGTTTTGAGAGAGGATGGCCAGTGACCTCCGGGCAACGCCTCCGATGAGGCAATGCTCAATTCCTTTTCCTGACTCTGCGAAGATTGAACAGTCGCAGGAGATACAGGAGCGATATCTCGATCCACAAGATCCACAATATGCTTTGAAGAAGCCGCCGGAACTGTAGCAGGCGAGAAACGAGAGTAAGCTGGTCCTCCGAGGAGATAGACTTCATCATCCAAGAATTGTGAACTGAGCACAACCTCGCTGTGACTTGAAGGACTGCCACAGAAAAGGTGATAAGACGTTAACTCTTCTCCTGACTCTGCGATGTAACAACCATCCCAAGTGGGCTTGAGGCGCGGGCTCTAACGGGGCTCAATAAAGGACTTGGAACGCCAACCTTGCGAGAGTCAGTGGTCGAGGCCATGGATACGTCCAATTCTTGTGTTTGTGATGATGGAACAGTCGTATCATCGGGGCTTGGATGTACAGGATCAAAATGCGATTCCACTGCTGCGAGATGTCCAGCTCCACCGAGAGCGCCTATGTGGCGACGGGAGGGCGTGAGAGACGGAATTTCAGGTAGTCGAAAGCTAGCTAGGATCACGCTACTGGCATTCTTCGTGGGGGCGAAATAAACACCTGTGATTCATCGGCCTGAGAAGACGGGACGACTATCGGTGAAAGTGGGGGAGTATTATGTGCAATTGTGATTGCCAACATTTGCGCTGAGGGCGACTCCGATGGTTTGCCCGACGCCTTATGAGAACATTTGGACACGACGGGCGAGCTAAGAGGAGAGGTGGTTTGGAACTTCGAAAGCCCCTTCCTCCCTGAGCCCGATATTCCAGGGGTTGGAAGCCCCACCGTAAGGAGAGACGAGGATGGAATAATAGGTGCCGCATCGTCAAGCAAAGATGACGATAAATCCTCTTCCGCGTGCAGGTCTTCTTGCACTTCTCGCGATCGGATGGTGGTGAGGGAGGGGTTGGAAGAACGTCCTCAGGAAGCCAGGAGCTGGATGTAGGTCTCATAGGTGTAAGCTTCTGTGGATGGGGATTGGTAGTAGGACGAAACTCTGGGCATGGAAATGGAGTGCAGTGAAAGCCTTCCTTCACCGGGTTAGATGGTGTCAGATCATTCGTCTTCCCTTTGCTTGACCCAGGGGAGCAGAGCTGTAACACGTTAACGGCAGGCTTGACATCCAACAAAACACCTTTTAGGACATTCGCTCTGTGCTTCTTATGCACCTTAACATTCTGAGGAACGTGGTTGTTGAGGACGTCACATTTCGAGATCCTGGCTCGAATTTCTTGCTGTGGGCCTTGCTCGTCTCCTTAAAACCCTTGCTCCGGAAAGGAGTCAGATTCTCCTTCTGCTTCTTCCTAGCAGGCTCGTCCAGTGGTTTCTCGACGCGGTCGAGCTTGCGCTTCGACGGCCCCGACACATTGGGCGTTCTGGTCGACCTATTAGATTGAGACGCGCTACTAAATAATACGACAGCGGGAGTTGTTGCCCAGAAAGTGATACCACCATTGGTCGTCGTGACAGTTTGGTGGCCGCGGTCGCGCGCTGCTGGCACGATATCGTGACTGCGGAGTTGACACGCTTTGGAGCTCCGACGACGCGTCCCATTTTCTCCCTTCCACGCCACGCCAATAACTCACACGCATACCCCATGTCTGAGGAGCCTCAGGTTAAGAAGCGCAAAATGTCGTCCGCATCTGAAAACGGAAACCTCGAGCTTGCACCCGTCTCCAGTCTGCTCATCAAGCGTCACTCAGAGAAGGCGAAGCTCCCCACCCGCGGATCTGCTCTCGCCGCTGGATACGACCTCTACAGGTACGCACATGTCTGGCAAAGCTGATGTTCATATACGCTGATGTGATGATGGCACTCTAGTGCAGAACGAAAAGTCATTCCAGCGCGCGCAAGGCGCTCGTTGACACACAAATATCATTGCTGTACCAGCAGGGACCTATGGTCGCGTCGCGCCTCGCAGTGGTCTAGGTTAGTCCTTTCGCCTAGTTTTTCACATTATACTTACGGAGCGGTGTAACCTCAGCATCCAAGTTCATGATAGACACCGGCGCAGGAGTCATTGACGCGGACTACCGCGGGGTGGTCTTTGTCCTCTTGTTCAACCTGTCCGACAGGACTTCGTAGGTAAGTGCTGCAGGTTCACTCACCCAATTTTGCGAAGTATTAATAAACTGCTGTAGTTGAAGAGGGCGATCGCATAGCTCAGCTCATCCTTGAACGCGTCTACACGCCTGAAGTTCTTGAAGTTGAAGTAAGTGCCTATCTAATGATATTGAATATATTCTCAACACCATCTCGCGCAGAATTTAGATGAGACGTTGCGGGGGGCGGGAGGGTTCGGATCTACCGGTGGACATATCGCTCTGTGACCTCGTGTCGTGTTATCTCTGCTGTGATGTATATTTCTGCTTTCTGAATCTCACGTGTGTATATATCTGTCAAAAATTGTAGCCGATTATATCTTGAATCCTACTTTGGCCAGCATTACTCCTCACAGTGAATAATCACAGAGTCGCAGCAGCCATCCTTGCTTTGATACCACCTCTTCTTCAGATGTCGATGCCACGATACGTGAGGATTTGATCGGTCATGCGAGTCCATTGACCAGGGGTGAACTGGTTCATGCAGCTATCGAACGTATGGACGAATCAGAGGTCATCATTCTCAACATATTGAGTAGCGAACCTGTCGATGGAGTAGTCCATGTAGTTGTGAATGGGATCCACGCCGCCGCCAGCGCAGGTGTCGCGGCCGACGGGCAGCCGGACGCGGGAGAGGCCTCGGGGGGAGTGTCGTCGACCAGGTCGCCGGCGCCGGCGCAGCTGCCCATAAACGTGTGGTAGAGCCCGACCCAGTGTCCAGCCTCATGGGTCAGAGTCTTTCAGATTGCAACTTAGATGTGTATGAACGTGGAGAAAAGCATGACTCACCCGGACGGAGCAGTTCTCGAACATGAGAAAGTTTACAGTCGCTTCAGCCTCGACAAAAGCGTGACGAGAATGTATGGTGAAGGGCAAACCGGTCACGGTGAGCTACGATCGACCCCAGACATGCTAGGGTGGCCCTCATTGTAGTCGGTAGTGGTCCCGCCTGGGAGCGAGGAGAAGATGATGACGCTGCCGTCGTCGGTGGGGTCGCTGGCATAGTCCACCGGGAAGGTAGAGTAGCCGAGGCCCAGCATCCTGCGGAGCTGGAAGCTTGAAGACATGATATATATGCACGCACATGCAATGAGAATTGCACATATCCGAAAGTGTACACATTGAAGGCGTTTGCTCCTCCTTGACGGAGCTATTCATGCGTAGTCGGTCAGCTACGTCCTTCGAGTGATGCCATAATCACCTACTTGCTGCTTCATGGTCATCTGAAGTGTGGAGTCCGGGCCAACTTGACTAAACCACTGCTGGTTCACCGTCCGGGTTGTCCCAGCGAGCACGAAGGTCAAGCCAGAACCTGAATAGTCCTCGTTCATCGCAGTAATTTGGTCTGCGATCATTGAATCTTTGTGTGACATGTGAGGTTGTTTATCCTTGCAAACTATCAGAGCGCATACGGAATGTTACCGCCAGCAATAGTTGTGTCCTTTGACATGAAAAGGTGGTCATGAGCATAATATCATATGCGACATTATTCACGACTGACCTCGCTTATGACGTGGAAGTAGACAGACACTGTCGCGGCTTCGGCCCCATTTGATGTGGTGCTTTTGGGCACTTTGTTTGCCTGAAAAGTGCTTCATTCGCCAGTAGCTTCTCTTCCGTGATCTTCGTACCGCACGTGCTGCTCGCAGCGGAGTCGTAAGCAACACGAAGGGTATCTGCAAAGTGGCTCACCGGGGGTAACGGTGTTGTTCACGGACCACCAAAGACAAGTGCAGACGACAAGAGCAATGCAAGAATAGCAGATCTGAACATGGTGGACAGCTCGGAGGATGGCTGGAACTATGGTGAATGATTATCGACACTCCAACGATGGGTCTGAGGGCGATAGTATTTATACTTCATAGGTCCGACTTATGGAAGGGCAGATGGCGCGTATGTTCGCTGGCAGGAGTGTCGCAGCATTGTGAAGGTCCAGCTCATGGAAGGTAGAAATCCTCGGGGTTCCATGTGTCCCGCATAGAAGACGCCACACATGATACGAAATGAAGTAACGATCATACGTGAGGTGCTGACCGCTATCAAAACAGCGAAATTTTAGCTACGTCAGTTGACTCCCAGATCGAGAGCATGAGCACACGATAGATAAGTAGAAACTTTCCAATGCGGAGGGACAGCGAGACAAGCCTCGAAGAATGCATTGCGAAGAGGATGATGTTAGAATATTGACCGCAGTTATCAAAGCACTCCTTCTAGCGGCGCTCACAGATCAGGATTTAGGACTGCAAAGGTTTTCCGGTATGAGCGCCGCAGCCTTCACGTAAAGATCACAGCATGACGCACCGTACCGAGACATACATGAACCAAGCTGGATACTTGTATAACACTGCGCGCCGCGTGCGGTGAATATACCAAGTCAAGGTGACCAATGCTCGTATGTAGTCACTGGAATCAAGCATGATGCTCGTATAGTGCACACATCTGCAACGAAACGCCTTCGTACGCGTGGCAAATCTCTGCTGATATGGGTCAGGAAGAGGCCAAGAACAGAGATAGCAGACTTGCCTGGCACATGCTAATTCCGAGGCTTGTCCGCATCTACGACGTACAGCCCATCCATCACTCGAGCAGCATGCCTTAACAGCTCGCGATCTCTGTCGCCCTCAGTCACCTGCGGCGAACAACAATCCAGCTCAATTCCCGTTCCCGCAGCCCAGATTCTCCCGTCTGGGACTGCTTCTCCATGCGCCTCCTCCACAACCCCGGACGTGTCAACTAACTTCACCGCCTCCACCAACTTCACCAACCCCTCCATTTCTTGTGTCAATTTTCTATGCTCTGGGGTGCCGTCCGCTGGTGGAATGAGTGCCGATAGTTCATGCAACCGTTTCAAAGTTGATGGAGTAATAGTCGGACGAGGATATGACGAGAGAAGGTCATTGACAGACCAGGTTGGCTTTAACGGAATCCCACATGAATCAAAGGCAACTTTTGTCGATGTGGATTGGAGGCGTCGTAAATATGACCATCTAGAGAGCGAATGGAATTGTTTGAGGCACCGGTGCGCATACATGGTCGGTCGAAGTCAACAGGTTGAGCGCCCGTGCCTCGAGTGAATCTAATCTAATCGGAGAAATTGCCAAATGCAGATTCTAACCGATCACATTTCTCGGAAGAGTTGAACCACACATCTTAAGCTTCCACCACTCTCTATAACGTGCCGCGAACTTAGCTGAACGCGGCTCAATATTCTCCCGCCATGTCGACACCTGTTGCTACAGCTCTCAGAAAGCTCCTACCTTCAAAACTTCCTCCATCCCTGTCATCCCACCCTGGCAACTTGTACCAAATATTGTCTCGGTATTCCAAAGATGGTGTGGGACAGAGAGTGCATCAGACGAGGTGGGGGTGAAGAATATCGAGAATTGTTATTGGGAAGTCACAAGAACAAAGTTGAAGCTAGAGGGGAACCATGGGAAGGCGTGGGGAGTGTTGTACTGGCGAGGTAAGTTCTTGATCTTTATCGAATATTCAATATTCTCCAGGCCTTACGCGTCTTTATCTTATAAATATCTTATGCTCATCAACCTTGTCACTTGCAGGTAAACGTGTGACGGAAGTAGAAGACGAGAAGATTCCGGGAGGACTGAAATACAGATGGGCTACGGGCGAATCACGAGCAACGACACTCCCTCCAAAACAGTCATAACGGATGTCCCACCCTGTATCTATTCACCACCCCTGCGGCCTTGAACGTGTTGCAGCTATGCTACTGCGCGTATGCATATGGAAGGAGCCAGTTAGCCGTGATGCCATTAGAGTAGTCTTGCGACCACGATCTTCTCCGAGCCCTATCTCGCTGTAACCTATCGTACTTCCATGCTTCACTCCTCACAGTAATTGGGTGGTCAATTCTGCAGGACTATGGTGGCGAATAAGCATTGAAGTTCATTAAAAACATACGTGGGAATATTGATACTCGGGTAAATAATGTTTCAATGCAATATTGACGGTCTTGTTACTCTTGTTAAGTACTCTTGTAAGTACGAGTCTTGTCACCGGCTAATACAGCCGGTCTTGTAGCGCTGCTTTCACCTTGACGCGCTGAAGGAGGCCACGGCGAGTCCTTAAAACTGTTGTTGATATTGTCGACTATCCGCTGTGATACCTCTCCCTTTTACTCCCATCTTCCTAGGTAGAGATGGACTTGGACTCGCGTCAGCTCATTGATGCACAGTTTGACCGCGCGGTTGAGATCGTGCAGGGCCTCCCTAAGACTGGCCCGATACAGACAGGGTACGAGGAGAAGTTGACCATGTACAGGTGCGTAACATAGCTATATGATATGTGATACAGCATGACGAATACCCAATCTATGCAGCCTCTACAAGCAAGGTGATTAAATAAACCGCGCATCCACGCTCTTCACGCATTGACATCACTCGGACCTGCTACAGCTACTGTGGGGAATGTGCAACCACCCGGCCTAGCGTCTGGGATATGCTAGGGAGGGCGAAATGGTGAGTTCTTCGTTTTGTTGATACGTTCTTCTCGGGAATCACATGTCAACGGGTGAGCCAGGGATGCTTGGGCAAAACACAAAGACCTCGACCCATATGAGGCGAAATGGTTATATGTCGATGCGCTGCTCAAGGTTCGCATGGACAGCTGTCATTTGACAAGATATTGCTCAAACGAATTTAGGTGTTGCGAAAGTACTCCGACAAGACCGTCGCCATGGACTTAGTGCGGGAATTGGAATCATACACAGGGGATCCCTCTAACCTCGTCATGAGCGGTATGTTTGTCACAAATCACCTTTCGCAATGCTAAGTATCTATCCTTCAGGCACGACGTCGAGGTCTCCAGGATCCAGCTCGTCAGGATCTACCGCGTCGGATGTCCAACCTCCCGGTTCTCTATACGATGCGGGCCATTTCACCGCACACCTCCGAAATGACCAGTCAGACCTTGTACATCCTCCAAGAATGCATGGGGCAGACACTGACGAAGGCATATCCGAAGACGAAGAGGAAAGGGTCGACAGGGTACCGCCCCCTGCGCCATCCATGTACGCCCACAGCCAAATCAACAGGCCCCAATCCTCTCTTTCCTCACGACGCTACCGCACACCCATGGCAGGCTCCCTCCTGATGACATCTCCCCCACCAGCGGGCATGGTCGTGCCGGCAACACAGCCGCAACCTGCCTTCCAAGCCCCGTCTGCCTTCGCACAATCCTCCTCGCCCTCGATACCCTCCACATATCCCACAACAACCGTATCATACCCTGACCCACTGTCCCGCACCTCTCCCCTTGACCACGCCTCCGCGCACAGCTATCCGCCTCGCCCTGGATACCGAGCGTCGAGCCAACAACAATTCACAAGGCCGTACTCGCTGCAGAGCGGTATGACGCCACGCCCGACGACCCTCATTGCGCTTGAGCACGCAGTGGAGAGTGTCCAGGCACATCTTGCTGCTCTCACTGAGCGGCTAGAGATACTTGAGGGAATAACACACCGCTCGACAGCTTCGTTATCTATGCATGGTAGCAATCGTTCGCCGAGTTGGAGCGGGCGGGGAGGGGAGCCCATCGGACGGACGGGGCGAGATTGCGCGGTGGGATCTGGACGACATGGGTATGTGGTCCCTCGTCCTGAACCCGCTCGCCCGCGCGATCGCGACGTTCCGACAACTCATGGGCTTCCTGGCGCACAACGAGAACCGGTCGCCTACGTTAATCGTTGTTCGCCGGCTATTTTTGGATATTTCGTTCATATTGTGCTTGCTTTCGGTGGTGAAGATGGCTTGGCGGAGAAGCGGCATGCGTCGCAAGGAGGTGCTTTCCGCTCTGCGCGTGCTCTGGAATGCTGTCTTGGGCCATAAGAGGCCGCGAATCATGATAGATCGGTCTGTGTAAAGCTGTTAATGGGTTTCAATTTACTTCTTATCGTTTGCAGTCATTTCGGCGGGATTAGAGCTTGTAAGCCTCCATCCGATCTGACACAAATACAGATTTCGGGGTACAACATACAGATCAAATTCTTCAGCTTTAATTCAGCAGGCGTCCATGCTACACCTGACACTCAATCTCCGAAAGTCCTGTTTGATACATGCAGTCCTCCAAATAGATTGGGGACCATTTAGGACATGTCGACTACACAGCGGATGCAATCTCCGCCCTAAACATTGCAAATGCTCAGATTTCGCTGACACGTAGTCCTGGACCACTTACGTGCATGTCGTTAAAGCCCTCGTTGATGTCCTCGAGCTTGCGGTGGTGCGTCACATATTCGTCGACCTTGACCTTACCTTGGAGATAATCTGTGGCACAGTTAAGAAGGAACAAGTACGATGAAAAGCACAAGATACGAGCCTTCCACGAGGCCTGGGATTTCAGTGCGGCCTTTTACACCACCAAAAGCAGTACCGCGCCAGACACGACCAGTGACCTATCCAAACCACAATCGAAGATATCATTGACAAGGCAACATCCTCCGCAGGAATAAGGCTTTGCGTGACTAACCAATTGGAATCTGATGAAAGATGGAGGCAAATGCTCAGACAGCTAGCCTGACAAATGTACGCGCTTCACTCACGGGCGAGTCGAGATCTCCTGACCAGCAGCCGCCACACCGATGACGGTGCTGACACCCCAGCCTTTGTGGCACGCCTCAAGAGCAGCACGCATAACATTCACCTGAGGAGATAAAATGCTAGTGAGAGAACTTGAACATGACGAACTCATAATTCATACTCACATTGCCAGTAGCATCGAAGGTGAAATCAAGACCACCGTCCGTGATTTCGACCAGGTAATCCTGAATACGCGTGCCTTCCGGGAGCTGCGCAGGGTTCACGAACTCGGTTGCGCCAAACTTCCGCGCCCAGGCTTCCTTGCCAGGATTCGTGTCGACGGCGATGATTCGTGCTGCGCCAACGGCGGAGGAGGTTGCGATGACACCGAGACCAATGGCTCCACATCCGAATACAGCGACATTTGAACCCTCTGAAGAGCGAAAGAGTGCTGAGTACGCGGTCGTCGGGCACAAGAGAGAGGACCATACTGATGCCGGGCTGCTTCACGACTGCTCCCCACGCGGTAGTAATACCACAGCCGAGCAGACAGACGCTGCCCAACGGAGCCTTAGGATCCACAGCGACAACGGATACGTCGGCAACCACAGTGTACTGTGAGAAAGTCGATGTACCCATCTGAAAAGAAGACCATGAGCTGAGAGTTTCGGACTGACGAAACAGAGCGTACGAAGTGATGGATAGCCTGGCCCTTGCAAGTGAAGCGGGTTGTGCTGTCAGGCATCAGACCTTTGCCCTGAGTAGTACGAACTGCATGACCTCGTTAAGCGGGGACCAGAACAGAGGTACAAGGACAAGATTTGCCTTTGCCGCAGAGGTTGGTCTTTCCACTCTTGCAGATTTGCATTCCCGGCATTCTAGTCAAGTATAAGACAGTATCGCAGCTGATAAGGTCATAGTATACTCACCGGCGGTGTAGAGAGGAATGACATGATCGCCTGTCAAGCGCGTGGTTCACAAACGAACATCCATGAGGATGTGAAAGGACATACAACGGCAACGCTTGTCACGCCTTCGCCTATAGACTCGACCTCCAGAAAAATCGGTTCACGCTACATGCCACCAATTAATGCCCACTTACAATTCCTCCTCCTTCATGTCCAAGAATAACTGGGAACACGCCCTTAAACAGATTGTGAGCGGTAAGGATTTCTGGACCAATGATAACATACAATACCTCAGAGTCCTTTCCACTGCGGGTGTATTCGTCCGTGTGGCAGATACCTATGGATACATTCAGACCGAGTCAGTACACGACGATCACCTCATTCACTCACCGGTATGAAGGATGTGGATGCGAACTTCATGAGGACCAGGGGGAGCAACCTCGACCTCCTCGACCTTGAGGGGCTCACCTGCTGCCCAGCAGACAGCGGCCTTGCATTTAATGGGCTTTCCAACGGTCTCAGACATGATTGCGACGAATAGAGATTGCGAAGGTCGAAAACGAATTGAGTTTCGTTCTGTTATAGGGGACGGTACTCCTGTTCACCCGGTACTTATCATTATCACTTGATCCATCTATCTTGGGACTCGAAGCTGAGCTGCTGAGCAAGCTCGAAGCTTCTAACAGTGGCCGCCGTCACCGTAGGTCACATCGACCCGTCATCTGCTGAAAGATTGTCCCACGTATGGAGGTTTGTTCACGTACGTTCCCAGCGCATGCTCTAGCTCTATGAGTGCCGCGCTAGTCATTCGGTTTCTCATAACTGAGCACTATAACCCATGTCTTTCACGAATATGTACTACAAACGGGTGAGCACGTCCAGATCGCAATCCATTCTCGTTCACATGTTGCTTTTCGCAGGCGGTAGGGACGGCTCGGCCATGTTACATCTGCCATAAGCCAACCACAACCGTGCTCGCCACAATCAACACAGTGGACTTCTTATACTCCTGCGATAGCCATCTGACAGACCCTGGGTTCGCAAGTTCAGGTGGGCAGCACGGATGATGGCGTGGTGCGCGGAGTGAAGAAAATGGGCCTCAGCGCGGAGGAGATCGCGAAAGTAAAGGAGGAGTGGGAAGAGCGCCAGAAGAAGAAGCAGGAGAAGGCCAAGGAGAAGGAGAGCACGAAGGATCAGAAGGATGAAGGAAAGGATAAGGACCAGGATAATACGGACAAGAATTCCGAGAAAGGGAGCAAAGACACCAAGAAGACACCTGGGTCTTGGTCCCCGCCTGTTTCAGTCTCTCCTCCATCGACGCCATCACACCAACGGTACACGTTACACCGTGATATATTTGCACTGCGGTTGGCAGAGCATCGCAAACGCAGACAAATCGCGCAAGCCAAGGAGATTGCACCCAGACTTCCTGGGGCACCTAGGGGAATGCTGCCTTCCTGATCTCCCTCGTAACCATGTCTCATTTCTATTGTTGTGTATTGCTGTATGTGAGTGTTCTGATTTCAGTTCTTGAAGTATGTTCTGTAGACGGAACATTGACGAGTTCTTGACAACGATGTGTAATGGGATCCGGATAGTTTAGGTGCGTGTCCCGTTTTCTGCCTTTATGGACATCCCGAGCCTGATATCAATCGACAGTGTACAAATATAAGTGCTCAATCTTCCGTCTTTCCACGATCATGGCTTCTCGAAAAGTTCATCATGGCTCGGATCGCGTTCATACTCGGATCGCTTTGTATGACACTTATGTGAACAATTGCAGGTGGATCTTGGTGCACTGATCGCTGTCATCCAGATTACGAATACCCGAAGATAATGTGGATTCGAAAGAACGCGGGAGCCGTAGATGGTATATCAAGTGAATTACGCTTTCGAGAATCAGCATGACGAATCAACAGCATAGATTTCTCCCCCTTGAGAATGTTTTACGAGTAAATTCGCCTAGGGTCTTTGAATCATTTGGGAAGAAGGCACGTCGAGAATTGAAGGTATCATCTACTTGTGTTTCTCCATCGCCTAATTACCCCAAGTCCGATATGCAAGATTACAGATACTGTACCAGGATATTCGCTGCTAATACAACAAATTCAAGGGTCCCCATAGTGGAAGAAATGGATGTTACTCTCTGAATGGATTGCAGTCACATACCGCCGCCCTGACTGCAAAACTCAACAAACTCCCCATAGCTAAGCCACCGACCAAGCAGAAGCTTGCGACAGTAGCCGCAACGTCTACGTCCTCTACGCGTCCTTTGAGTCGGGGATTGTGTGCCACGGACGGTGCGGACATCATACATAGGCTAGACACGTATCCGTTTGAAAGGCCAAATGAAAGCAATATGATCATGAATAGAATGTCCGAGTTGATGATGGGCCCAGAAGCGGTGGATGTGGGTAGCGAAGATGCCCTTTGCACGTTACACATGAGGAATAGTGGGATGAAAAGTGTGCGTGCGAAAGACAGCGCGAAGAGACGATTGGCAGACCAGATGAGGACGCGAGGGAATGAGCACACGTAGCGACCGAGGAAGTCGCCAATATTGAAGACCAGAAAGTGGGTGGCACTGAAAAGGAGCGGACTGAAGGAGGGATTGGTGGGGCTGTACAGAGATAGTGATTGGGGGAAACACGGCCTGGATAAAATATCAATGTTACACAGACAATGTGCAGGGTATTTTCAGGTACGCACCAATGTTATCGTAAAGACATAAGCAACAGCCACATTATAGATCCAGTTGACCTTCGCAATCCGAACAATATGGTTTTTCTCACGCAATTTCCTGTATCCGTTATGTCTGTACTAAGACTTCCCGGTTCGTCAAGCAGCCCTGCATTCTCCTGAGCAGTTGTCCGTCTGTCTAGACTGGTCTGTTCCACGATGGCCTTGTATGATGGTAGACTGACAAGCCATGAGTGTATGGCTGCACTAGCAATAAGGAATAGAGTAGATAGTCCAAAGAATATGAAAGCCGAGTTCTCTTCCGGATTCGTTTCGGCAACGACAACTTCTGGAGCCGGGGATCCCCTCATAGATGCAGCAGCGCTAAGCACCTGCACGCCGCTGACAGCAACCCCGACAGCGGCCTGTCCTGACATCACGGCCTGCATAGCGGAAGGTCCGAAGAGCGACGCTATCGCGACCACAGCGGTCTGGAGGTAAGAACCGGCAGCAGCTTGCGCAATAGCATTGAGTAGAACAAAGGCAAAGAATATTCCGGGATGTGGGTGCATGTATGTACTCATGGTCAGCATGAACGACAGGACGGCTAGCCAGGATATTGACAGAAGGACCCGTCGCGTCATTGAGGACTGCAGGAATCACAAAGTTCACATTCGCCTGTGAAACCCAACGTACAATACAACAGACCTGCTTGGACGTGGCAGTCGCGTGGGCCAGAAATAAAAAGTTTGCTGCAGTGAAGGTCGTAGATAGGTAGGAACTGAATGTACTCTTGAGCGGCGAGCCTTCCATCCGTGATAGAAAATATGGGGTTGCCGTAATCAAGGCTGAATAAAACATCAATTAGTACTCCAGTAGCGGAGAGGAGAGGACGGAGAGGAAGTACCGTTCCATGGTAGTAGCACAGCGCAACCGAGTACGAAGTGAATCCAGCGGATTCGCGGGTCATTCTCTGCGGCAATCGAGTTATCGACAATCACCTCAGCGATATTTAATTCCTCGTCTTCCAGTTCCAAGTCTAGCGAGGGTCGCGGACGGGATAGCATTAGCCGCTACAGGAGCCTGGGGTATTGCATGATAAACTGCTTCGGAAGCATATGAAGAACTCCGACGACGATGTCCCGGCATATTAACTGTGTGTCGCAAGCTAGCGTATGCGGGATCGATATATTTCGATGTACTCCAAGTGCAGTGTGAAAGGGAGGGCTGCAACAGTAGAGAGTAAACGAGAGGTAAACATGAGTCGGAAACAGTCGTGCACGGGTCGAGGCGATAGCAAGCCACAGGCTGCCAAAAATGGATTGATCGCTCAGCGTGCTTGCGCATTTCTGATAAGTACTCAATTGCATTGAGTACCATCGAAAACCAAATTTACAAGCAAGGCAGATTAACTACACGAGACATATACGAAGGCAAGTATCTGATACTAGTCTTTCTGTCACGAAAACAAAACGAAGGACCGGTGGCGTACAAATTCTTCATTCTGTGGCCGTCATATGCTTGGTCGAGACTGGAAATGGTTATTCGGATTTGATATCAAGACAAACCGATAAACTAGTACTCACAGTCGATCTATATATTGCAAGTTAGTCTAATACTATTCCCGCTATCTGTGTAGCATCATCCCCCTTTTACTTCAGCGACCTTTCCTTGTCGATATTGAATATTCAATTCCTAGGGCTATGGCTGCAATCCCGTCTTCTAGCTACCTTCCAAGTGGCTCTGCTCTGTTATCATTTTGGGCCTTCCAGAGGAACCCAGCCTTCCCAGACAGAGAACCGTGCAATTTCTATCAAGACACCTTCGTCAGCTTCCTCCTCACCTCTTGCTATCCTTTTCTGCCGCTACCATCCAAAGCAACGTACTGTGATTCCGATAATCCGAAATCGACGACTCAGGTACACAGAATCCAATCCACACGAGCTCAGTCTCTCACAAGCGAAGTCCACTTGGCCTGCACTCTGGCCCGGAAGAGACGCCCGGACAAGAGGGGGAAGAAGAAAGAGATTGGGTCGAGAGGGAGTTCTTGGCAGCCTCAAGCCGCACGTCGGGAAGCTGGGAATGCTACTGGTGGTTACGAGGAGGAACGCGAGTCCGAGCGCATACGCGATGTGCGGAGACGGCAAGCTGAGTAATCGAATCTTGCCTGAGGAGGACGAGAGAGCGACGATGAAGAAGAACAAGAAAGCGTAGTGCAAGAGGACAATCCTGAAGAAACACAAACACTGTTCTTACGTTCAATCAGGGAGCGTTTCATCTATGGCTCCCTCGAGGTACGTATACCTAGTACACTGCAATCAGTGTCGCGACAGAATAATGTTTGTTTTCTCTAGTCCATAGACTATAATATGGTGATTGGGACGAAAGGTGGGATGCAGAAAACGATAGAGATGCCGAAGAGCGGTGGTTTGACGACGAAGAGGAGGAATGCATTGCAGTCCCTCTAACTTAACTGAGCCTCTACCGTACGTCTCCTGGTCACGCGGTTCGCTGTACCTCCGAGATGGTATTGATTTTAAGTTCTACGGTAAGACACGATCCGGACGACACCTGAACGCTCCCGAGGATACGGAAAACTTGTCTATAATCACATCATCCGCATCCGAGGCCCGAAATGCGGGGCCTGGGATGTGTAAGGGGACCTGTAAAGATATTTATAATGGCTCCTAGCTACTCACTCATGGCATCCCGGTTTCCTCACCCTCATGACCATGTCTTCAGTCCCAAAGATCAAGCTAAACACAGGGGATCCATGCCCGCCGTCGGTATGATCGATATCTACATCCAGTTATAACATCCTCAGCTCACAGTCGTGTTCTCATTGTCAAAGGTCTCGGCGGATGGGGTGGAATTACAACCGAAGACCGTGAAAATTCTACAACCTGGATGCTAACTGCATTGAAAGTGAGGCTATAGTCTCTGGGTAGCGTCCGCTGCTGGTACTGATTCACCAAGCGCTACAGTCGGGATATAGGCTCATCGACACTGCTTGGATCTATGGTAGGTTCCACAATCTTGTGTAATTCCATCATCTGAGGCAGTCATTTCTAGGGACTGAGAAAGCCACTGGCAGGGCCATTAGATTGTCAGGAATTCCGAGAGAAGATATCTGGATCACGACTAAACTGCAGTAAGTTGATCTAGGAGCGACGATAGACACCTTCCTGAGTCTGATTAATGCCCACCAGTATGAGCCATGGAGGACAGGTGGAGAAGTATTTCCAAGAGATCTCGACAACTTGGGATACGATTACGTCGATCTGGTTCGTCGATCTCCTTGTCTCGGCGAACTCGGGACTGATATTCACGTTTCGGCAGTACTTGATGCACTGGCCACAGGCCGCGTTGTATGATAGTGAGCAAGACTCTATGGATTTCTGTCGACATATGCGCTCAGATTCATTGCAGAGGACGTCCCAGAGCCTTTGGATGCCGAGGGCCAAACCATCGTAGTGGACAGCCCCACCTTCAACGAGACCTGGGCAGAAATGGAGAAGATCTATGAAAGTGGACGGGCAAAAGCGATCGGGGTCAGCAATTTCTCGGTCAAAAAGTGAGCGCCGACATGTCTTGAGTTGCCGAGAATTCGTGCTGATGTGCAGCTAGCCTCGAGAAGCTCTTGACAACGGCCAAGATTGTACCGGCGATCAACCAAGTAGAGTGAGCAGAAGAACCCGCTAGTCGATTTTGTTCCACTTACACCTTTCGATAGGATGCACCCATACCTGATTCAGCAAGACTTGAAAGACTTCTGCGACAAGAAGGGCATAGTCATCACCGCATACACACCAACCGGTTAGAGTCTCTCCTAGATCAATCGGCTATTCTGCTAATTGCTGTGACACTCTAGGCTACAAGAACGTTCGCACAGACCCGACGGTCGTCGAACTCGCGGAGAATATAAGGTGACACCTGCCCAGGTCGTCCTGGCGTGGCACCTCGCGCGCGGCGTTTCCGTCGTCCCTAAGAGTTCCAACTTGCAGCACCAGAAGGACAACCTCGACGTAGGTCCTCCAAGTAATAGTAGCGAGCATGTCCACTAATCGGCTTCTGCGCCAGCTGCCGACGCTGGACCCAGAGGACGTGAAGCGCATCTTGCACTCGACCGCAACGAACGCCTGTGCAACAAGGCGAATGCGAAGGGGAAGGTGTCTGGCTGGACGTACGAGCAGCTCGGCTGGTGAAGCTCGCAGTCGTCGATCGCCCAAAGTGTCTAATCATCTGCGAAATGCGTGTACTGGTATCTCTTGCGTCTTATGTCAATATCGCGCTGCCGCGCACATTTGGAACATTGGCGGAGTAAATCCTCGATGCGGGACGGGCGAAACAGACTCGCCGAAGCGCAGCAACTCAGATGACGAGCGTGCTGAGAAACACTGGAACAGTGCTCCGTCAAGCCAAGTCATCATTCAATAGGGCGAATATTCACGTCTTCTCGCGCTGTGAGGGATGATGTGATTCCCGGCACGAAATCAGTAAGACTGTGCTGTTTTCTATCTTTAGGAGCTTGGCACCATTCATATGATTTCATGCAAGTACTTATTTATCTATGACGTATGTGTCTCTGTGCTTATTGAGATTTATGATAGTTTATGGCGTTGAGTACCACAGCCGCGGAGTCTGGACATAGTATGCCACAAGGGTCGCGAGCGCTGGACGTATCACTCTGACATCGCAAGCAGTGTGTGCGTAAATACTCGACTCACGCTGAACACCGTCTGACTGCACGGGTTCCATCCAGTTCCGCAGTTTCTGACGAATCTAGCTTAGATTCCAGGAGATGCGGCGCTGCAGACGCATTAATATTGTACGGTGTCTGATCTGGTTGGACTGAGATCATCGACGTGATCTCGATCAGAAGGTTGGACGGGATCGACCTTGCGCAAGGCAACAAATTTGTAGCACGGCTGACATGGACATCGGGCGCAGACGACATCGCCGTCGTTCATGTTAGCCTTGTCAGCCTGCTCCACGTAAAACCGCACATGCTGCCGTCGCTCCTGTCAAATTCACTCACTGCGTCTTCATTCACTAGCAGTCATATCCAATTTCCTCCTCCATCTGCTCTCATGTCTGACGATCGCGAGGCCAAAAAGCTTGAGAAGCTCATGGCAAACGAAGCTAAAGCAGATAAGAAGAATCTTGACCACGCTATAAAGGGATTCCAGAAGGCCGAGAAAGCCCTAATCAATGTATCAAGGTAGGTACCTCTCGGCAATATCCCTGGCTGCAAACGGGAACCATAGAGGCTGATGGTCGGATGCAGGCTGTGAATAAAGCTCAGCGTGCAGCAGAGAAAGCCGTGAAGAAGGAACATAAGACGGCAGTGGCCCGTCAGAAGGCCCAGCATAAGCATGACGACGTGGTCGCGAGTGAGACGGAGGCTCGTCAATCTCTGGAGGTATGTCAAATCACCATGAGATGTTTCAATTTGCTGAACCGAGTTCCAAGACCCAAACGGAGCATCAAGTGCACTTGGCAAAGGAGGTACAACAACTCCAGACTGATCTAGAGAGTTTTCAGCGCACCAAAGATGCCAACACCGTAGGTAGTCCTCAGTGTTTTACTGCCAGATAACTTAGTCCATTTCGAAATTATAGAAAGAACGCGACATGCGATTGGCTGCTGCTCAAGTTCAGTTCGCTCAAGCTCAACCAGCGGCTCCGGTAGTTTAGCTCATACTGTGGTGTAGGGTGTTATTCATATTTGATGATTTGCCTGTCTTTAACATCATCAGACTGTCCTTTATCTTGACATTGGCGCTGAAATGGATTGTATCAATGGACGCTTGAAAGGCTTCTAAATCATTCGGACCTGCTAAATCTCGTGAGCTGCTCATAACTTTAAAATATTGAGATGATTTCAAATGCGACAAGCCCATTACCTTGTAGCTTTCCAGTTCACTAAACGTTATTATGCATTGTGCCTTTCATGAATGTCGTCGGTTCGAGAGGTCAAATCAATTTTCATTCGAAGTGGCAAGTTCCACGACGTGCACGTGGCTGCATATCTCATATCTAGATTGAGATGAGACTCTCCCCACTTTATTTCGTTTGTCGTCGCAAACCCATCAAGCATACTCGATTTCTGGGGCTCGAGAAAATGAATGTATACGCTGGCGGTCACAATGGTGCATATATTCCATTAATACCTTTGGAAGACGTATATTAACAGCCCAGGAAGCAGACGGAGAACTTGACGACACGCTACTCGGATCACAGTCAAATATCTTGGTTTCTCTTCAAACCAGTCTATCGAAATCTCCAATAGCCTCTCTTTTTGCCTCGTATCGCGCCTCGCTGGGAAAGGATCTCAAAGAGACTTTCGGTGATGGCACTATCCGTGGGCCTACCAGACGTGGAAGTCCTGTTCACTTTATCTCTCAAGATCCCCAACTGCGAGCTCAGGCTGCGAAAAGTCTAGAATCTAATCCTCCACTGCCAGCTTCTCGTCGTGCATCTAGTCGTCTGTCTGTGTCTGAAGTGAAACGTGTGTTAACGAATATTGTTATACCGGGCCGTTCCCGCTCTGGATCCGTTGCTAGCTCTGCCTCTGTTGCAAATCCAGCTTCTAGATCTCGTGCAAACACTGTTTCGTCGATTGTCCCCTCCATATCTCTGGCTTCCACCACACTTGATGGCAGTACTCCCCCCTTGACTCCGATTCTGTATGGTCCCCTACAGGTTCCACAGACTTCTGTTCGCTTGGCTTCGGCGGCCTTTCTCGCTTGAAGTTCGCACCTGATGATTCACTTCCACGAGACCGGACACTCTCCGAGCAGATCAAAGAAGGAAAGAGACCCCAGCGTTCAATCGTGAGTCACCTGGGAGCGGTATTGTCGGGTTGATGACCACTGTTCCAGTGTTATGATACACTTATTGACGACATAAGCAATGAACAGACACATGCAGGCGTTCCGCCACCGCACAATCTCACGTCGAGGAATAATTCAGATGAGTGGTTTGGATTAGAATACACACTGGAACTTAGCAGGAGAGACGTTCAAGTGTCTGAAGGCGCGCTGTCTATAGCCGGTGAACATTCCAAGGTGCGCGAAATGCGCATATATCCATGTTTTATGTGCTATACCTGCCCATTCTGACCAACGTATCGATATTCGTCTTTTGTCTTTTTTTGCTTCCACCTTTTCAACCCGGCTGAATAGAGTCGTGAATCGTGGGCTGCAATCCATGCCGGACTAGTCCACCCAGACTTCGAAGACATAGAATTCTTGCGATGGAGGAAATGGCACCGCTATCTCGAATATCAGGAGCAAAAGCATAGAGTACAGAGGGTAATGACATTCGCAACAGATTGCGACGAGCTTGCAGAATTGTACCTGGAGGAATGGAGGATGCGGAAGTGGGCTGAAGTAATCAAAGTCAGTGCACCGTGTTATATTGCGCTTGAAAACTGAGATTATTAAGACTGATATGCTTGCATAGTTGGAGCATGGAACCTCAGAAGCGGAACATTCATCATATGTGGAACGAGAGCTTGCTATCATTTCGAGATGTCGCCCGGTGCGTCATTTTGCGTAACCAGGTTTGAAGCCTCAATGGACCTATTAAACATTTATCTATCAACGCGCAGGACCCTATTTTCCTCATATCAACACAACCTCGCCTGGGTACTGAAGCCTACGCGCTCCGTTTCTTGTCTTCGCGATGTTAAACCCATCTCGGCCTCGTGCGGACGGTAGACGTCCTGGACTACTTCGGTCCGATGCTTGGGTCATTTTTGACTTTTTTGAAGGTGTGTTGTTATTTGTCATAAGAAGGACCTTTTCTTGCGGCGTGTCGGTACACGACGTATGATAGAGACAATACTTAAAGACTTGCCTTTTTGGGAGCGTGAGCAGGCGCCCATGAGCGTTACTGGCCGTTGAACAGGTCCCGGGCAACTCCACTAGATGTTTGTCCGGAATTAGCATATTTGAGGGCCAAAAATTGGCCAAATTCTTGTCCGACTTTGCATTTTTAACCGCCAAATCGAGCCAAATTTCCAGATTTCTTGTCCAGATTTAGCATTTTTGAGGCCCGCCGGCCGGCCAACTTTCGGGGCACCGTAGTCTCGGAACCAGCCGTTCTACCCGGTCGGACCCCCAATCGGAGAGCGAAAAACACACGCACTGACCCGGGTAGAACGTCTGGTGACATTCGTATAGAGGGGGGGGGATACCCCAAATTTGTCACGCTCACGTGTAACCGACGCGACTCTTGCGCGTCACGTCGCGTCCTCTTTCATACTTAGTAACTAAGACCTCTGCGCGCAATGTCGCACAACAATTCAAATATTTTAAATCTACTTTCCTCCCTAACTGCGGCGACGTACCCGACGACGATGAGTTCGACGACTCTGAATGGGAAACCGAGCAGGAAACTCTACCGATGAAGAGCTCGCCGACGAGAATTAGACCGACCAACAGTGCGAGCCCAGTGAACCGCCGCATAAAGCTGGACTCATTGACCTTGCTACGCATCTGGCTGGTCTTGTAGTTGCGCGAGTTCAGCGCTTTCTCATGCGCCGCCTGAAGTATCGCCGCAGTCTCGATATTCTGCTGCCTGTGGGAATCTGTCGAAGGTGAGTTAGTGGCAGGAGCTGTGTTCTCAGCAGAACTCGCCGGCTGGTCTCGTCGAGTAGATGTTGAGGCGGGCTTAGCTCTTGAAGGGCGGGCGGGCACCATCGTCGCAGTAGGGAACAGGGAAAAAAATTGTCATTGGGGACATAGCTACAGATGCACATGGAGTTTGAAGCTTGAAGTCGAGTGAGGCAGAGGCTGAACGCGCAAGACCGTTTCGGATGCGTGAGGTAACGCGTCAGTCACAGAGGTCACTTGCCAAAAATGGGGTATCCCCCCCCTCTATACGAAAGTCACCAGACGGTATACATATGACTGTGCTGGTGTTTTTCGCTCTCCGATACCAACTCCGAAGTGACGCGCGGATTATTCCGGTGGCTCTCGGTGGCGCAGCCACTTTCCCTAGCGCAGTCATTATGTATACCGTCTGGTTTCGAGACTAGGGGCACCGTATGACAACTGAGGAGAAAACTCGGAAATACGGGCGACCATCTTATGGAACACATGAATCTGCTGGATGGCCATGCTTGCCAAATCCGGAACATTCAGTTTACATGACAAGACCTCGAGCCTTTGCTACCAAGGACGAAACAAAAAAAAACCCCGGAACTACACTGAATACATATTGCTTTTTTACGACAAGTAGCAGATGAAAACAGATGCAGCGTAGAAACATGTATTTACCCTTCTTCAATCACAATTCGGAGGCGATGGAAAAGTTCAGAAACCGTGACATATACGTGACATACTGTGACATACTGTGACATGTGACTATTGTGTTATCCGAGTTAGCATTTCTGAGGCCGAAAAGTTTGCATTTTTGAGGTCCTTTTCGGAGATTTCGGCGGACAAACATCCAGTGGAGTTAGTCTCGGAACCAGCCGTTCTCTCCCTTCGGACCCCCAATCGGACATCGAAAAACACCAACACACAGAGGAGAGAACGTCTGGTGAATTTGGTATAGGCGGGGGGGGATGGTCACATTCACGTGCCTTAAGACGCGCTCTACGCGTCGCGTCGTGCACGGCCGCATGTCATTTTGATGCATGTACTCTGCGAATTGGCCCTTAATATTAATGAAAAAAATTTGCCTAACCATATTTATGTCATGTATATTGGTCTGAGACAGATTCTGCTTCATCTCGTCGTAATTTGTTATCATCCCAGTACTTACTCTCTTGTATTGGTAGATGCTGACTAAGCATTGGTAGTACGGAGACCGGGGCACTTTTGATATGTTTAATGGCGTCGGACAGATCTCTTGGCTCTTTCAACTCATAGGGTGATCACGCGGTTGAATTTTGTGGTATTTGGCCGTGCATACATAGCCTATCTCGAGCGTCGCTGAGAGCAATCTGACGCGGTCGGTCACAAAGCGTGACCATCCCCCCCCCGCCTATACCAAAGTCACCAGACGTTATAGGTGGTAGTAGTGCTGGGGTTTTTCGATGTCCGATTGGTTCTACGCCGGACTCTCCGGTGGCGCAGCCGCCGTGCACAACTACCACTATAACGGCTGGTTACGAGACTACAGTGGAGTTGCCCGGGCCTCGTTGAACACCTTGTGGCCGAAACGCTGATACTTAGAAAAAACCTGCTCGATACTATGGGTCGTGGCTCGAAGCTTTCCGTTGATCCACGGTTTGGTGAAATATCTGAAGATGAGCCGGCTGGCTGTCGTGCATCTCCATCTCATCACGAGGAGGAAGCCGAAGACGGAGATCACACAGCGGATGAAGAGGTCTCCGCATCCGGGGACGAAGAAGAGCGCATCTTGGTGCTGGGATGGATCCAGACGGTTTTGCTGGACCTTCAGACAAGACGGTCAAGCCTTTAACAGCCGAAGCGCTCGAGGCATTCAAGGCAGCTCAGGACAGGGCGGGTGTCGTATATATCTCTCGCATACCGCCTGGCATGCGACCCACAAAGGTGCGGCATCTAATGAGCGCATACGGAGAGGTGGGCAGAGTGTACTTGCAACAAGAAGGTATGTTCATGTTTTGCTGTTTCATGGGACACTTGGTTGTTCATACTGCTGGTCCGCAGACCCCAAGCGGGCTTACCTTGACGAAAATATACCGCAACCAAGAAGGCACACTATACGGAAGGATGGGTCGAGTTCAAGGACAAGAGAGTGGCGCGTTTGTTGCCGAAATGCTAAATGCACAGCCAATTGGAGGCAAGAAAGGACCGATGGCGAGACGATGTATGGACAATGAAGTATCTGCCCAAGTTCAAGTGGAACATGCTCACAGAACAGATTGGTAGTCTGTTGGGTTACAGTAGTTGGCGATCACTCATGGTTGTGGATATAGCCCACGAGGCAGCTATGCACGCTGCGCAGTTGAGAGTTGAGTTATCTCAGTCCCACCGAGAACAACGAGAATACTTGAAGAATGTTGAATTGGCTCGAATATTGGACAAGCGAGCAGAGAGGAAACGGAAGGCAGGGGAAGAGATGTCCACCGAAGACGTGAGTAGACGTTCACACAAGGGGAAGGAGAGGGATTCAGGAGACGCGGTGCAGGAGAGAAAGAAAAAAGGCCAAACGTTGCGGAGACAATTATGGTGCAGATAGACAGCTGGATAATGTGTTAGGTAGTATATTCTAATGATTCATCCTCCTTGAAATAGTGTGGTAGGATATACTTGTACATTCAACATATTCTTGATAACGAAGTCGTTCAAGCGGAGATTAAATTCCAACGAGAAGGCGTCGACAGCGCTCACGGTTTGTTTCACAGCGCGAAACATTGAGCTTCGCTCAGCGAGTATCGAGAACGCCGTACTCGTCATTGTGTCGCGATCCCAAGAGGTCTGTGCTTCCATCATGCTCGACTACACTCTCTCACAGGCATTAATGATCAGTCCTCGATACCTTCTTCACTTTTCTCACTCTCTTCAGTTTCTATTCTGAACATGTCGTCTTGGTCTTCTTCTGCTTATCCTCCACTGTACTCCTCGTGGACGGTCGCGCTCTCGTTCTCCTTACCGTGGAGCGTATCCCCAGAGCTGCGTATCCTGACCCGGCATACCCTCAAGATGCTTACGCGCCGACTGGGACGCTATGATAGGGATAGGGCGTGGGCCAATTATGAGCGGGAGAGAGCGGCGTACGAGTATAGCAGGCGAGGACGAAGTCGTAGCCCTCCTCCTGCTGACGAGGGTCTGTCCGCTACTGTTTCATTGTACGTATCTCAGCTGATCCAGTGCATTCCAGCTGGCCGGAAGCGCCGACGTTCAGTATCGCCTGGAAAGGGAGAGATATGAACCAAGACCTCGTTATGGCGACGATCATGGTATGTCGCCTTTGTATTAGTTTTGGATGTCGTACTAAACGACCTCTCGATAGACGCTCATTCTCGCGGATATGGCTATGTGTCTCCGCACCGGGGACAATACCCCCTCCTCCATACGGTTCTTCTAGACGTGCTCCACCAGACCCTCACACGTTTGACTATCCTGCTTCGTTGAAGCAGTATGCGGAATGGTTTCGCTACTATCATCCTCAGCAGGCGATCGAGGAAGACAATGCTGACAAAGCAGCAGAGCAGGAGGCCGGAGATGGTTCGAAGCCTCGAAATGGCATAGAATCGATGGGAAAAATACAAAAAGGATTTTTTCTGCTCAACAGGTTAGCATGTTGTTTCCGTTCAGCTGTTGGATGACGTCCTAATTGAGTTGACTTCTCCAGCTTCAACGCATGTTTGATCATCATCGGAAATCACCTTGGTTCGCTGAGAAGTACGAGCCTTCCCCGAGTTTGTGCAAATGCGCACTCGGGTTAGGAAGATCGGTTGAGAGGCAGGATCGACAACTTTTGCTTGATCTCGAGGCAGGAAAGTATGATCCTGATCTCAACGAACCTGTGCTCGAGAGCGCGCCGCCGGTAAAGGAAACCCTCGCAAATGGCGATATCGCGACCAACGGTAGCGCGGCAGATACTAGCATGACGGCCGGCGTGGAGGAGTCCAAGCCTAGTGGTGACGACGACATGCAGTTCAATGTCGAGGCTGAAGAGGAGGCTGGTGACAATGATGCTAGCCGTGTCGATGCCAACGGCAAGCCGTCTGGTGACCCTAGGCGCACCAATCGTGGGGAAGAGATTTCTGTTCAACCAGAAGGCAATCAAGTCATGATTCGCACTATTCCTCCTGATATTGGTCGTGTTAAACTGGAAGATGTGAGTATTCATCCCTGAGGCATTAGTCAGTTCACTGAAGATTATACGACTGTTTTAGGCTTGCGGAAAGATTCCAGGTTTCGTGTATCTTGCTCTTGGGGATCCTCTCCAGAAGCGAAACTATTATCGTGCTGGCTGGTTGAGATTTCGCGAAGACGCAGATATGTCGACTGTGATGGCAGAGCTATCGGACAAAAAGGTACAGTCGATATTGAAGTTCATGGTTTGTTTGTATAAGCTTATTTATGCAATGAACATAGATCGAGGGATTTAAATTGCACGTTGCTCACATCACGAAACCTTTCACTAGTCGGATTCGATACGCTCCCGAGGTCGCAAGTAAACCTGACAGACTCAGCAAGGATCTCGCGAATGTGAAGGCGCTTGTTGCCATTCTCGAAGAGGAGGCCGCTACCTTACGAAAGGCGAGTGTAAACAAGACGCTGGAGAAGACTGGGGAAGCCTCCACGAACGGGGACGTTGAAATGCCTCCAGTTGATGTGGCAGAGGCGGGGGACGATGAGGAGGACCTAGAGCCGAGAGAGCTCGGAAGCGAGGCTGTGGAGAGACGCATCGAAAAGGCGATGGCTGATCTGCAAGAACAGGGTCTGGTGGATGTCAATGACGAGAAAGCCTTGGAAGCGAAGAAGGTAAGCATTGGTTCGTAGATTTCCTTTATGAGCCAATAAACTGATTGGTTCATAGACGGTTATTTCTCTGGACCTGTATCTTGCCTACCTTCGTGCCGCATTTCACACATGCTACTATTGCGCAATTGTTACGGATCATCTAGAGGAATTGCAGAGAAAGTGTGTGAAACATCTGAGGAAGCCCATGTCCAAAGTTGCTACAAGAGGTGAAAGCTGCGGAAGCTCAGAAGGCTGAGAAAGAACAAAAATTCGAAGAAGACGGGGATGCGGAGCAAGCGAAGGATAAGGAGAAAGAGAAGGACTCGCCGGCTAAGGAGAAGTCCTCAGAGAGTCGAGACTGGAAGCGGAATGGTGAGTGCGGTTGGTGCATGCATTCATGTGAGACTGACACGTCATGTAGACGAGCGGTGGCTCGAATGGTTGATTCCAAAGTTGCTCTTTTGATCAATCGGAATGGGGTTGATCCTCGGGACTATGGCGGTAAAAGCTATGATGAGTACGCAACCAGCTTATACCTTCATGGGATGGACTGATGCTCATTCGTCTTGCAGGGAGTTGTCGAGAGCTTGCGAACAGTTCGTAAAGCAAGAAGATGAAGGCAAGTTCAGGTGCAAGACTTGTCAGAAGTTGTTCAAGGCAACCTCGTTCGTCGAGAAGCACATCGCCAACAAACATCCAGAGTTGGTCAAACATCTCGAAGAGGTACGTTTGACCTCGAGTGGCGAGTCATGATATCACCTGACACGCGCCTATAACAGATTCCATATTTCAACAACTTTGCGCTTGACCCCCATCGTATACAACCTTTCGCTCATCCTCCACCTCCTGTTGGCAACAGTCAAGCCCCCCCTCCTCAGGCATACGGCCTCCAAGGGCCTGCGTATCCCGCCGGTGCCGACTACGGACGTGCTGCCCATTATGGCACTTATGGAGCATATCCGCCACCTTATCCTAATGGTGGTTATTGGGAACCTTACGCGTATCCTTATGGCGCGTACCCACCTCCACCCCACCACGTAGGGACGAGGGTGTAACAGCAAGGCGTCTCAGCGACCGCATTAGCGGATTCGCGCCTGGATATGAGCAGAACACGGAGATGCCTGCTGCTGTGCCTGCCTGCAGGGCTTCCTGCGAAGCCAGCGGTCACATTGGAACCTGGACTGGAAGAAGGGGTGGCCGTGGAGGGGCTGCCGGTGGGCCGCCGCCACCGCCACCGCCTGATGCGAAGGAGGATCCTCGAGCAACGCAGGGAAGAATGAGCTACCATCATGGATTGGTGGCTGAGGGCGATGTCGAGTTGACATACTAAACTATGTAATATTTGTCGGCTTCCTTGGAGTTGTTTGCGACGATCTTGTCTGTCGGGTGCAATGCATAGTCTATTCTCGAGCGTCAGGGAGAAGAAAATCTAACACTTGCACGATCTATCTTGACGGAAAATCAGGTGCTCTGAGGTTCGAGATGTACTACTAAAGTAGATCCAAATATCAGGTTGTACCACATCACAAGCGGTCAATATTTCATCCTATAGCATTCGCGAACTTTCGCTACGTTCCATCTCTATTAATTGTTCACCACTCACAGTTCGATTGATCAACAAAGTACAGCACTTGCTCGAAGTTGCCAGCACCGACGGTGTTGTGGTCTGTTTATAGACATCGGGCTCACTTTGGCTACAGAACGGTCACGGTGCTGCCGCCAGGTCTGAACGGCCTCGTCGCCGCCATCATATTCCCCCTTTCCCTTCTCTTCATTCTATCTCATTCTGCAGGCTTGTCGACATCAAGGACTTCTAACCTCATCTACTCCTCCACTTAACCTGGCAGCTCTATTCACACTTCCAGCCAATCGGCGATGACTGGGGCCAGGTTGCCCGCCGTGCGCCTGCCGACTATCATTGCGGGACAAGGAGTCGACGAGGAGAGCTCGCAGGAGGATGGTGTTGTAGTGGATTTGCCTCCTTCAAATAAGTTTGGCTTCGCGTGGCCGTCCGAGCCCCCTGGTCCTGTCCCATCCTCCTTACCCCAGAGCGTCTTGCAGGTGTGTCGCTTAGTTCTTCTGATGGGGAGACCGACGTTTCGGAGGACGAGCCTAGCGCTCCGGTGAAAAGGCCCCTTAAGATAGAGGACTGCGACGAGTCGGAGTTCGTGACGCCCACAAACCACTTGAACTCGGACCAGAACCCTATGGAGCAGGCGGGACAAACCTTACCGGTACCCCCTTTATCAAGAGCATACTCAATGGCCTTGTCTTCGCAGCTCGGCTCTTTGCAGAATCCTAGGAGACTTGCCTCCGGGGATGAATCGCCGTCAGCCGCTATTGAGCTCTCTCCAGAGTTCAGCCACTTTCACGAGCTCTCTTTGGAGCTTGCCGACTCCGTGCAGACGGTTATCCAAACCCTCCTTCAACTCTCCCCGCCCCAAATCCTGGATCCGGCCAAGGAGCAATTCGCCGCATGTTCCCTTTCTATCCCAACACCTTCCGTATCTGCTATGTTCACATCTATGAGAAATTTAAATTACATGTCGGCCAATATGCCAGTCCTAAGTCTGGACCCCGCGATTCAAAAGCTGCCAGACGGTCTTGGAGAGCCAAAGTCGGGACGCGTTGTACAGGCTGACTTTGATGTGGGCGAAATGCTTCAGAGTATGGGAGACGCGTTGAGTGGTGCAGCGGCTCAAGCAGGCATAGATTTAGTTCTATTCCACGCCGACCTCACCATGAAACATGATCCTGTGAAAGGGGATGAGAGTGGAATCTCGTACACGCTGTCTCACGTACGTGGTGGCCTTTATAGGTGGACATTTTCTGTCTTCTGCGCTGACGCCTTCACGTAGGTCATTCGCCAAGTTATTAACTTGCAGAACGAGGTGATACTATTGACGTCGGACTCTCCATCGAAGGCATACAAGGTACTCGCCCTTAGAAGGGGAGACTACCACAGGACGCGATGAGCCCTTACGGTGTATATTTCATATCGTGCCGAAGATTTTCGGCACAGGAATCGGTCAACGCATCAGATGGTGTCGAGGAGAATGGTAGCGCTATACATCCGCCACTCTGCTACCCGTCGCGGGGGCAGCCCTCATTCAAAAGCTTGATACTGAGGCGACTCCTTCATCACATCGGCGCTTCTCTGGAGACAGATATTCAACCTAAGGCATCTTTCGTTGGACGTATATGTGAACTTACTGTTACTGTGTCTCGTGGTTCACCGTCCGTCGTCGACCAGGATGCCAATCTTTCACCGGAGGACGCCGTGTCTCTTGGCTATCCTGCAGACCCACGGACCGCTTGCGAACCCTCTTTGGAGCAGTTGTCACAATTTGCGGAGTCCCTGCGAGGGAAGAAGGTCACCCTATTTGCCAATGCCAAGGGATCTTTCGCCCATCACCTGACGAGTTATCTCACCGCATGGGGGTTGGATGTCAGTCATGTTTCTACGAGCCAGGGGTAGATGGATATGACCTGGTAGAGGGGGCGATGTAGGTCCAAATGGCGAACGTGACGATGCACCGTCTTCTGGTCATTCGGAACAGGTGCCAATATCGTCATCTTCTGCTTCGTCTCCGCAGACAAGTCCGGAACCTCTGTCATTCATTCTGATTGACGACGATGTTGCTGTTCTGCGCAGAAAGTTACACAAACTCCGCACCGAGCAGGCCTATCCCTTGAACATTCACCCACGCAAACGACCCTCACTTGCCACCAACCACAGACCGAGATCGTCGCCTCAAGTCGCTCGTGTGATGGGGTTGACGGCGCAGCCACCGTTGGTTACGCCTCAAGTCGTTATCGTTCACTTCACATCTTTATCCAACTACAAGCTCGTCAGAGATGCCGTTCAGTCTATCTTGTCACCTCAGAGTGGCGCCTGGTCTCGAATACCAGAAGTCATCGTCGTCCCCAAACCTGCGGGCCCACGTCGATTTTTGACCGCGCTACATACGGCGATCACTAAACCTGTCGTCGATCCCTTCTTCGCTCCAATTGCAACTTCTCCTCTCAGTCCGGCTTTCCACCTCACACCATTCTTCAACACCGCGACCGTCCAGAAGTCTCCCGGAGGGCGGTCAACAGGTAGTGTGCGGACTGTATCTGACCGGTCGGCGAGATCGCCTAAGGAGGGCGGGGGAGAGGGAGGGGGCGTCGCACCTTCGTCTCCTCTGGGTATACCAGATGGAATGGAGTATTTCTCTGATGCCGCGTCGAAGCTGGGCACCTCTCCCTCGGCAGGGCTTGTTATTCAAAGCCCCGATGGACAGCCTGCCGGCATCTTCTTCCACCCTAAGCCGAAGACCCGGAATGCTCCTTCCAGTCCACATTTGGAGCGAAGTCAGTTTGACACGCCGACGGGAGAACTCGGGCCTGTCATTCCGCCGTCCGCCAGATAGCGATGAGCCGAAGAAGGGTCTGACAATCGTCCACGCGGATGCCCAGCGCCGCAGCCCACGACCCTTGACCAGCATTGACGTCGGTTCCTCGGAGGAGCTGGTGGGGACGCCTCCTTCCTCGGTGAAGGGAAAGAGCCGACAGCAGGCAGGTATATCGGATTCCGTGTCTGCGAGCGCAGAACAGGATAACGTCGCATCGTCGCCTACAGAGACCTCTGGCTCTCGTAATGCCAGGAAGGCCGTCCAAGGAGATATTTATCCGCTGGTGTCACCACAGTCGCGCACTACTGCCGGGCCGCCTACTACGTCCCGTAGAGCTCCGAGACGGCCAAATCCAGAGAGCTATGCTACTGCTCCTGCTGCAATACCGAAGAAGGGGAGAGAAGCCTCTGAGAACAATATCGTCCCGCCGATCAGTGTCCTCATCGTTGATGGTATGCAAATCCCTCTCAGATTAGCTACTGTTCCGTAGTGCCAGCTGCTGACATTTCGGCGACAGATAATCCCATCAACCAGACTATTCTTTCGACGTTCATGAAGAAGAAAAAGATCAAGTATGACGTAGCAAAGAATGGCGAGGAAGCGGTTCAAAAATGGCGGTCAGGGGGATTCCATCTCATCTTGGTAAGTAGCCGAGCTTCCTCGCTGTCGCCCCTTTCCGATTGTATCTTTGTATGCAGATGGACATCCAGATGCCTGTCATGGACGGTATCCAGGCGACGAAAGAAATCCGGCGGTTGGAGAAATACAACGGTGCTCCAACTCCGCAGTCTGAAGAGCAGCAGCCGCCCCCGACGCCGCCGTCGTATCAGTCGTCGGTCATCATCGTCGCCCTCACTGCTTCGTCGCTGCAGAGCGATCGTGTGGCGGCGTTAGGCGCTGGTTGCAACGATTTCCTGACGAAGCCGGTTTCGCTGCATTGGTTGAACAATAAAATTATCGAGTGGGGCTCCATCAAGGCGCTGCAGATGTGGGCGGATATCCGGCCGGAGGCGGTCAGGAGCATCTCGACGGGACAGGCAGTGCAGGCGCAGAACGTCGCGCGTCGGTTGCACGTGCCGGAGGGTCGCTCTATACCGACGGAGCCACGCACCCAGTCGTCATCTTCGTCAAACAGACCTGTACCTCTAGATGCGGCGATGGCCGCCGCTGCGAGCCCCTCGAGGGCGGAGAAGACATCGGTGCCAAACACGCCGCCGTTCGATGACTCGCCTTACTCGTCGCAATCTTCTAATGCGCCTCTCACGAGGTCGCTGCTTGATCTTGAACGTAAGCCCAGAGCCCGTCGAACGTTCTACGCACTGATGATGGTTTTTAGTGGGCCCTGTCAAAATCGGGACTATTCCTGAAGTCGATTCGACAGAGCACGTTCAGGATCTCTGTACGTATCCATCGCTCTTATCAGGGGGACGTAACCATTTGTTGACTATACAAATAGCTGAGGTTCTCGACTCCGGCAAGCAAGAAGTGTCTGATCCGCCAGGCTCAGCTGTCATTGATGCAGCACCTCCCGAAGACAGCCCATCTGAGTCGAAATACTCCACTCCGACTGTGAGCGGCAGCGACTTACCGCCGCCGCCGGATCCTGCATGACGGTGCGGGGCGACTCTTGGGCTGTTTGCATGGTTTGCAGTCCCTTTCGTACTTCCCTTTATACCAAGGGTCGCCGGGTACATTCGAAGGTTCTTTTGACATCCTGACATGGAAACACGACTGTCGCTTGCTCGCTGTCGACGATGGACCGCTTTGTCCTTTTCTTTCGATTTTGGGCTTTAGGGGGTTTTTTTTTTTCTGTCATGGGCTATCGGATCTGGGCCATATATGCGTATATGCTGGTACCGCTGTTGTTGCTGTTCACACTCATTCGGATACCTCACTCACGTCTTGCATTTTCTATTCGGGGTTTTTTGTCTCGCTTCCTGCCTTGCATTGTTGACATCACACCGTCCTTCTCGCTACACGATCTCCATCCTACCTGACTCCCGAGTACCGTTGCTCATTGTCGTCGATCTTGTATAGTAAGGAACCACGTTTGGTAGCATAGTTGGTCTAATTAGACATATATATCGCACACGAATGATATATATCATTATCTGGTACTCCGAGGAGGGTTTGCGTGGAGCACCGGGAATCTAAACGCACCGGCAACGGCGTGGGGAACACTGCGGTGTGTGGAGAAGACTGGCGGTACGCGGCGGAGGAATGGTCCGCGGATCATTTAGATTGTGTGCTGAGTGAATCGTGATGACGGTCGCGGCCTTTCGCGGGAATCGAAGCGTGTCGCGTGCAATCAAATAGGGCGCGCACGGGCGTCCCCTTGGCGTTCCGTATCACGTAAGAGAGTGCGCGTGCTGCTCCACGACGTCGAACATGGAAATGAGATCTCTGTTGTCATTACCGTTGATGTGCGAATATCGCAGGCGATGGTATGGGCGATTTGACAAAGGAACGGAATACCTCCCCGTCGTTCGCGGGACGATGACTGTGGGGAATTACGTAAAGAAAGATTGATGGCGCTCTGGCGCTTCGCCCGTGAAACCATGCGCCGCGGGTGTAATCCTCCAAAGCTTGAAGTTTCAGCGGGGGCGCGGAGAGAGGCGCTGCAAGGAGCGGGAACGAAGGCAAGGCGCAGACTTACAGGGGAGATCACAGATAGAGGTGAGAAAGGTCCGCGATGACGAGATTAGGTGGGTTCTAGTTCTTGTCAAAGCCTCCGGGTTGGATTGCGGCCCGCTACGATGTGAATTGACTGCGATGAGGGCCGGATGAAAGGAGATGAAAAAGCGCGGATGAAAGCGCAGAGAGATGAGGATATGTTTGGAGGGAAAGGTTCGCGGAGGAAATATATATGTCGAGGACGACCGGTGGCAAAATATGTCGGAGTCGGAGATTGAAATTGAATTGTATTTGGAGCGCTCAGGGTCCAGAAATCTTCCATAAAAGGCAAGTGGATCAGGCGATTACTGGCGGAGCGTGTCGGACAAGGAGAACCAGTCGCAGTAGCCAGTCGCAGTAGCCAGTCGCAGCAGCCAGTCTTAGTCTCAGCTGTTAGTCTTAGCTGCTCTCTCGCTCATTGCTTCTTCGTGTTCACTCTCTTCTCCTCCTCCCAATCCTCCCATCCCCCTCCATCTCCTTCCCTCCATCGCCTCCCTCGCTCCCCTCTCTCCCTTTCCACCACGTCTCTTGTCTCCAGCCAGATATGAATGGCCTCCACGATCCCCACGTTCACAAACGCACCTCCATAACAGAGCTTCTCAATCCTATCGCCGCTACCGCCCCCAGTTCTCTCGATAGCTCTTACAATTCCAATCAGTTACCCAGTATCCAGACTGCTCTCGCTTATGCTCACCCTCATCATGTTCCTCCTCCTCAGCAACAGCCTTATCCCCCCAGATGACCTCAGCTTCTACTTTCAGTCTCCGCGCGGCAAGCTGGGACCACTCTGCAAAAGACGACATGGGCTCGCGTAGACCTGATCCAGATCCTCCATCCTGTCGGTACACGCCTTCCGCCGTGCCACAGCATCCTCCCCATCCTCAGCATCCTATGTACCCGGACAATTTCACCAGACCTCAAAGACATGTCGAAGAGACGCCCGATTACGGCATGGAACCACAATCTTGGCCGCCTTCACACGACGCCCCACCCGTATCTTATGCTCCCCCTCCGTTGATGTCCCCATGTATTCCGATGAGCGCACGGGTGAGTTCTTCGTGCTGCCCGTGCCCAGATATCTCGTTCATGGACGCCATCCTCCAGCCGTCATGGGCGAGTCCATTCCAAGAAGTCTGTTCGCGTTTTCGCGCTCTTCCGCGCGTGCCACTCATCGGAACTTTTAGGTTACGCGCCCCATCCTCAGTACGACCAAGACATGCCGCAACTCTCGTCGTCCCCCATCAGCACCAACAATATGCAGCGAATGGTTACTATCCATATGCGTTGCAGCACACGGCCTGTGATTCTAACATCCTTCCCCTTAGCCTGGCAGACAACTGAACGGGCTTCTATTCGCCTTGCAGCACGCGGGTCCATGCCACCATCCATGCCAATGCAGCGCGGCCCCCGCCCCCTGGTTCATATTACCACCCGCAGCATGTGAACGTTGCGTTCGCCGCTATTCCCTTCGCGCCCCCGCCGATGGTGCCGAAAAGGTCCATGGAGCCTGTCGAAGAAGAGCAGGTCGTGCCAAAGCCCAAGAAAGCGAGGAAGACCAAGACTACAGACGGGGCTGGTGCGTTCAACGTGTAATTCATACTTTCTAGTGTTCCTATCTTTCCCCATACAGTTTCTTCGAGAAGAGGGTACAACGCCAAGAAGCGTAATGAAGCTGCACAAATAGCGGCTCAGAATGGTATGTACCCTTATCACGTCCGCTTTCGGATCGGTTAGATCAATCCTTTTCATTCTTAGCGCAACTTATGCCCACCGTGTCCTACGCTCACATGTCTGGTGACAAGGGCAAAGAGAAGGCTCAGAACGGTAATGGTATCACATCAATACTTTACGTGACACGTACGACATTCTCACCGTACCTTTAGGTCAAGCGATGAATACCATGAGGCTCGTCCCCGATGATGGCGTCGTGCACCCCGAAGCTTCCGGCCCCTTACACCCTGAACTCCAGTTCGCCCGCTGCATGTCTAACCGATATCGTTCTGAAGAATTCCCGCGGTGTGTGTCGTGCACTCGTCGGTGGGCTGGCGACACGTGCCGATTCCAAGGTATCCGCTTCTTTCTCAAGAATGAGAAGCGGGACATTGTCGGCATAAGCTTCGTCGAAAGTCAGAAGGCGGACTCACCGTCGATGAACTTCCCAGTCAAATGGAATGTTACCTTGGAGATTCCTCACATCAGACGCATCAAGGTAATATTCAATCGCCCGCCACTCTTCTTGGGGATATGTTTTGATAGCGCTGCCGTTATAGCGGACGGTTGCACGTGCTTTACTTCCTATTTTGAAGCAGGAACTCCAACATCTTGCTCTCAGCGAAATTATCCGTCGTCCGCGCGAAAGTGAAGTTCGCGCAACATGCGGTATGTTATAGGCGCCGCTGTTATCACTCATCGTCACTTATGATATCACCAAGATACCTGCATGACCTCTATCTTCTCGAGCAGCTGGATGTGCCGGCTCTGCGGCCGCGAAGCGTGTGCCGAATGCTTCGAACAGGTCAGGGAGCTTACGGTCGACCGGGTAGGTGCCCCTGAGGCAGAAATAGCTGCCCTGCAAGCTCGTCGCGAAAAGCATGCGCACATTAACCCCTTCTTCCTCTCGTGTACTCGGCGCAACGAGCACCATGCTAAGGACTTCTCGCCCATGTCCCGCTTCTGCAAGGCGGAGCTCACCCAGGCCATCGACGAAATGCAGGCCATGCTCGACGGACCCGACCAGGACCTGCTGCCTCCCGAAGTTGATACGATCGATCCTTCCCTGCAGACAGTCTCGCCGAGACATGCCGCCTGGCCAGCGCCAGGATCAGGTCCCTCGTCGGCCGCGGGAGTCGATCCCAGGAACCCCGCGGGAACTCCTCCAGATCCGTCATTGTTTGCGAGCGCCTCCGCATCGGCAGCGTCGAACGCTTCATCCGGCGCTATGACGCCTTCGCTCGAGACCGCGCAATTTGTCGACGCGGAACTCACTGAGGATAGTTTCCGGCGGGTGTGGGGGAAGGGCGAGCCGCTCGTCGTCACGGGGCTCCTGCCGAAGTTCCACGTGCAGTGGACGCCCGAATACTTCAAGAACAAGTATGGCTCGCAGAGCTGCCTGATCCTCGAGTGCCAGACGGATCAGAACAAGCGCGTCACAGTCGGCGAGTTCTTCTCGTGGTTCGGCAAGTACGAGGGCCGCAGGGACTGCTGGAAACTGAAGGTGGGATCGCCCGTTGAATTTCCTCTGGTGGGCGGCATGCTAATGTTGGGCGTGTGATTATGAAGGACTGGCCTCCGTCCACTGACTTCAAGGCCGCCTTTCCTGAGCTGTATGACGACTTCAGCCGTGCGACGCCCGTCCCGAATTACGTTCGCCGTGATGGCGTCCTGAACATAGCATCTCACTTCCCCAGCAATACAGTCGCGCCGGATCTCGGTGAGTATCCCGAGATGTCCAGCATTTAATATCGCTCACAGTACTCGCGAAGGTCCGAAAATGTACAACGCTATGGCCTCATTCGAGTCGCAGGGCAGCAAAGGCTCGACGCGGCTGCATATGGACATGGCAGACGCGATCAATATCATGCTGTATTCCGCTTCGAGGCCCGACGGCCGCCCGGGCTGCGCTGCGTGGGACATCTTCAAGGCCGAAGACAACCCGAAGCTGAGGAAGTTTTTGCGCAAGAAGTTCAAGGGCCAGTTCCAGCACGACCCCATTCACTCTCAGCAGTTCTATCTGGACTCCTCATTGCGCCAGGAGTTGTACAGGGAATACGGCGTCCTCAGTCACCGAATTTTCCAGAAGCCCGGCGATGCGGTGTTCATTCCGGCTGGATGCGCGCACCAGGTGGGTTTGTACAGTATGGAGTGGGAAGTTGCCGACTGACTTGTCGTTCCACTAGGTGTGCAACCTCGCGGACTGTATCAAGGTCGCGTGCGACTTCGTCAGCCCGGAGAATATCGAGCGCTGCGAGGTTCTCACGCGCGAGTTCCGCGAGCAAAACCAGTCCATGGCGTGGAAGGAGGATGTCCTCCAGCTCAGAACGATGATGTGGTTTTCCTGGTTGTCGTGCGTCCGTCAGGAGAAGGAAATATTGGAAGGATAAAAAACATTGGTTGGCATTCAGAGTTGCTTTCGCTCCGAACCCCAGTCGTCATCTCGCTATGCTCTCTTGCTTACACAGGATTTCTCGTGCCTTTTGGCTCCCGCTCCCGTCATGACCCGCGCTCCTGTATTCTAACTGTATACGGCTCCTGGATGTTGCTTTTGGGATGCTCTGTACTATCGTTGCTGGGAACCTCGAATGAAATTACTACCCCCCGGACTGCGGAAGTTCTGAGGCATGAGGCATACAGCATGTTTCATTTCGCGGAAATGAGAAGCAGAACGGGTGCGTATGTAACTGTAACCTAATCAGGACTCCACGACCAACACGGAGGCACCGCCATCCTTGGTAATGCGCTTTCGCGTCTTCACCAGCACGCATCTCCGCGCAAATTGCCCGAGGGAGCAGCGAGCACCGGTTAGTGGATCGGAGCGATCGCGAAACATGCCCAACCCCGATGGAGCTAGCACGATCGCTTGGCCGGTCTGTCGCAGCGGCGTGTTCATAGTCAGCGTTCGAGACGTCATCTTACGAAACTTCAGTGCGGCGCGTACCTGCAAGTTGACGACCTTGTCGAAGGCCTCGCTGCTGTCGACGTCGGCGGAGACGTGCTTGGCGACGTGCTCCCACCAGGCGGGGGACGAGAAGCGGTGCAGGATCGCAACGCTGCAGAGGTCGAGCAGCACGGGAGGCACCACCGTAGGTTCTACAGCAGCATAGGCTATCAGCAAGTCGTACATCGGCGCGAGAGCACCCACCTTGTGTGCTGATGATGACCCGCATGGCCTGGTGGCGCTGCTGCCGTATGAGAGATAGGAGCTCTTTCGTAAGCCCGGAAGAGCCCTTCTCAGCAGACAGGTACTGGGAGGCGTCGAGGCGTCAACGGAACGCCGTACATGCTGGAATCACGTAACGCACCTTGTGGGCTTCGTCCACGACGAGCACCTTCCCCGTGTCGACCTTCGCGCGGACGAATAAGCGCGTGATAATCTCGAAGAACCCGCAAGCGGACGCAGGGTCGATAAAGGGATCGGAGAGGTCGATAATGGTCAATTGGCCAGCGACGAAGCGGCTGTGCGCTGGACGGCCTTTCTTGATTGCTTTGTGATCGAGGAAGGATTCTAATAGGGCCATGCGCTGCTCCAGGCCGGAAAGTTGCTGTGGATTGAATTTCTTCTTGCGTGCTTCGAGACTGGTCATGAAACCCTTGTACGTATAGTTCTCACCGAGCTCGCGAAGGATCGACTAGATCTCACCAATCAGAATTGTATTTTCGAATTTGGATAAAAATACTTACGAGCACAATTTGCATGTATAACGGGACGGAATCGGAAGAGCCTACGGCCATCATGGATAAGAACGCCTGCGCGTCGAGCTCGGACTCCCGGAATAACAACGGCTCCACGGTTACGTTCGCGCCAAATGGCGCATATACGGCCCTCATGGTGTTGAGCGAAGACGCAGATACATACACGCGGATCTTGGGTGGCGATAGAACCCCAAGCCCGGGAACACCCACCCAGGCTGCCTCGCTGGGCTGGGAGTATGGACCACCCTCGCCAAAATGGAGGACTAGACCGCTCAACGGCTTCTTGAGTGTCCCGATTTTGCGTTGGTTCGGTATCAACATGTCCTCGAGCAGGACAGCCACGGTGTGGGATTTCCCTGAACCTTGTACGCCACATACCAAGGCAGAGAAGGGTGCATTCTGCGTATTAATATTAGCTCATCGCTTTCGCAATGGGGAATGAGGGGAGAAAGAAGCACATACGGTGTTCACGTAGATACGAGAGCCGTCAGGAACATTGCCGGTATTACTACCAGATTTGTCACTAGAACACCGTTAGAAGATACGACAGCGGCAGAATTTCCAGAACGCACTAAACGGCGAGTATAGAACCCAACACTCCGCGCTGAGGAAAACTTCGATGGCCCCCGGCCGCCAGGTATGCATCTCGCGTCAAAATAGGAGCAGTACGCAACTCATGATCTGTGGAATCACGAGCATCCAAAGACAGGTGTCCGAGTAGCTCAAGCTCCTGTGAAAAAAGTAGACGTAATGATATTCGCCAGAACAGAGGCATGTGACCGTACTTACGCCATCATCACTCGCATCGTTGACGAGGTCAGGCGTAGACGTGATGGCAGTGGACGACGTGAATGTTGAAGACTGCGAGTCGCACACGTTTGCTGCCAATAAAAATCCTCATAATCCTAAAGCTTACCCCGCGTCCTGTTGAATTACTTGGCTCTGACACAGTCGTAGAGGTGCTCTGGCCTTCGGGATGGAGCTGAGTCATGAGGTAGTGAAGCGATGTCATCCTAGCGAGAATGGAGAGGTCGAGAGGGTTTGGAAAAGGTGAATGTTGCCGACTTCATTGCATCGTGAACGTTTTTGTTACCTCGATTACTGCGCACGCAGTTATTGGCAGGATAGCGTGTTGGGAGTGCAGGACTGTGGCAGTTATGGACCTCCAACGCGCTTCTTCTTGCTCCGAAAAGTGAACTTCGAGAAGAAGTGATTCAAGCCAGAACGGAAATTTGTATGTCTGCATTCCAGTCTCTGAACGCCTTAAAGCTTCAAGACTGAAGATAGAGGGACATCCAAGACCAGCGAATGGGTCTCCCTGATTCAGAGGGATCCTACGAAATGAGCATGCAGTGACCATTCTAGGGATCACAACGAGCCAGATCTGGATCCGTGGGGACTCGCGTCCACCTGCAGGAACGGTTCTACGCAGCTCAGACATGAGGTGCAGCGGCATACTGTGCATACCGTCGACAGAACGGCGTTGCAAAAGAACACTCGACGCCTTGTCCGCATTTCTAACCGAAGCCATGTTGCCCCGCAAACCTTCGCTATAATTTTCATCACATACCTATTCAGTACCGGGATTCAAATTGTCATTTTGAACCTTCAATTGACATTGCTGAAATAATTCGCTGAGTTGGAAATACGATCTGGCCTCTTCTGCTATAGGTCCCCTCCCCAAGCGTCAGATGACAACATCTCTCTAAGTCACTGAATATTCTGATCTGGACAGGTAACTTAACTGACCGTAGTCTCAGGTTGATGCCAGTGCCAGTGTCGCTCAGTGTCGGTTATTGCGCTGTCCGTTTGTCCTCCGCAAGTTCACGAATAACAACGGTTGCAGCTCCGGTGGGAGGGTTCCGCGGGGCAGATAATCGTCCTACTAGATCACAGTCGCATTTAAACCTATAATGAACGCGGAAGCTAGATTTAATCAATGAAGTTCTAGCAGCGCTGAGCCTCCGCTTAGGAGCAGACGATTGTGTTGTGGAGTCCGTAACATGATGTTAAGATGCAAGCCACGTGAATGTGGCTGCCCCGATTTTACCTACCGAATCCTGAAGGTGTCTCTGGTCGAGTTCCCGAGGAATGTAGTGCTTTGTTTGCATCCTTGCGCGGCGGAATGGCGGCTATGGTGCACCGGAGATGTAATATTTCGACTCATTCTCGTGTAGTAAATAGTATGCCAGAGGAAGGACCGTCCGAAAGACTTAGATTGTGCACCGCGATGGTTGAATGGTTGCGATAGTTCAAACCATATACTGCAACTTCGAATAACAATCATACCTTACCCACTGCATATCAAGCCGAATTTTGCTGACAGGGAATGAGGGGAAGTTGTTGAATTTAGTGCAGATTTCCTACTATTTCAAACATATTTACATCGTCATGGCGTGATCACTCCGATGCCACGCGCCACCTACTACTTCAAGAGGCTTCAGCGCAATACATGGAGCGGAACTCTGGCAGAAACTGCATTCGTGTGCGATCCCAACGCCGTGGGCAGACCTCGCACATGTGCATGAACATTTGGTGGGAACACACGATGGGCGCCATTTCCGGACATCTGGTTGAAATGTGCAATCTTGAGCGTCTTCGGCATGCACCATCTTCAACTTAACTAGAGCCTCTGAGATCTGAATCCTACAATATGGGCGCAACGACGGAGAGCTTAAGGGCGGTTTTACCAGATGTAAGCCTCTCATCCCAAATTCCGCCAGCAATATGAATAATCGAAGACTAAAAGCTGCCAAACGGTCGTCATTGTTCGGAAACGCCGGAGAGCGCGTTCGAAGCCCAACGATTTTGGATGGCGTACCGTCCATGGCTTGCAGACCGCGGTTACGCACTCTTCGACATGGTAATTGGAAAAGAATTTGTGGCCCCTTACTGGATCCCACCGTTGGCTGCAGTTTCTGTGCCGCTACCCTATTCCTTTTGTCACCTCGACATGAACAAACCCGTTTCTCCATGGCTGATGAGCTGGGTAGAGGTATATCTATATACATTCCGTGATGGTATAGTTGTCCTGATATTTCTTTGGACTGTAACTAGATTCGCTTTGCTTTCGCACAAGATTCACAAGGTCGAAACATTGCAATCAAGGTGATAGAATCTGACTCGGAGGAAGAAAAGATATACGAACATCTTCTTCATTGTATGGAACTCTTTGATCCCGAGACATTTGCGAACGTATTGCCCCCCGTATGTATCCTTCGTTCTTCGTATAAGTTATCATTTGTTCTTATGCCAATGTAAGTAGCATTTTTTTTCTTGATTCCGATGCCTCATCACATTATGCACAGGTGGGGCGACCTTCCATTCCTCAAAGATATCAAGACTGTTCGAGAGGTTATGGACTTCATGTTAGATATGCTGAGAGTGAGCAACTTTGGTGTAAAAGACATTCTCTGACATGTCATGCATAGGGACTCTCGTTCCTCCATGACCAACGAATTGCCCACCGCGTATGTGTCATAATATTTTCAACAAAAGCTATCACCTTATCATCCTTCGTAGGACATCGCGCACACTAATTTGATGATCAACTGCTTCATCCCGACCCATTATCTTCTGATCGACAAACAACGACCTCTCCTAGAGAAACATCGGAGTTCATCCCAAGCCCGGTATTGCCTCTTCGATTTTAACCTTTCAAAGCGATTTCCTCTTGGGCTTCCGATCGAGAGCTATCGTTCGCAGTCGACAGAGGCATTCATTGGATGGGACGCTTTCCATCCTCGGGACGTTTACCAGGGTGAATTCGAGTACAATCCGTTTGCGTTTGATGTGGCCTGTCTAGGAAATCTTCTTATGTTCCGTTTTGCCGTAAGTTCACAACACATCAGTCGTCACCTCATTAACATGTACGTGGTGTGTGTGTCCCTCCAGGATGTAATTCCGACCGTCAACATGTTAGCACCATTATTTGATCGCATGACGACGCACATAATTTCTCACCGCTTCACTGCTGCGCAAGCATTCAGCTTCTGCAAAGAAATCATGCAAAGCATGTCAGAAGAAGAACTCGATACCTCGGTGTGTCTGTCCTTTTATGGCCCGAGCGAAATCGCTACGCAGGATTGCTGGGACAGAGTCCCTAAGAGTTTCGCTACCTTGTGGTCCCGCTACAGATCACCTGTTGTTCCGAACACTACCCGTTTTCTTCACTGGCTTTGTTCGTTTGAAACTGGTGGCCGGTTTGTCAGTCATATAAGGAAGACTTTTCGCATCTAGTTGTTTGGATATTTTATTTGCAGCTTGATGGGCCTTTGTTCTTCCGCAGTGAACCCGCTGTTCCGTAGAACCGTGCAAGTCGGATCATACATGTTCTTTCGCCTACATGCTATTATCTGGGTTTTTGGTCCTCACAAGCCCCGGAGAGCGTTGTTAAGGAACCAATGACCCACATGCTATCCACGATTCCTTTCCTGGTCTCACAAAGTTATTCCTATTTTTGGACAAGCATGGTCGCAAACTCATGCGAAATCGAGGACAGATTTGTGTTCAATGACTCGGTGTGGGGATCATGACTAAATTCTAGAGCATTCTAAGATGGCTACAATCCTCCGATGTGGGCAATGGAATACAACAATAAAGCGTTATCCATATGTTGGAGTCGCAATAAACCTACCGCGCTGGATATAAGGTCAACCACTCCAAATACAATTCTCAGTCCTACTTCCTTTTTCCGTCTGGTCTATAGTCTCCCATGCAATGGTCAGCATGCAACCTGCGGCTCAGCCTTTGCTGTCAATCCAGAGATGGCTCGAGCAATAACTCTTGACGCACTCTGGAACGTAAGTGCTCGCCGACAAACATCTCATCTCCTGTGCTCAGTACCAACCTTGATCTCAGCAGGCACCAACTAGACCGAAGTATGCTCGATTGATGGCAGACTGGGGTGCAGATCAGGGATGATTATAGAAAATCAGGGGGCTGTTTCTCTCACAGTCCTGGTGAAGCTGTGCGTGTCTTATATTTACCTCTTATCATGAAGTTTGTTTTAATCTAGTAACATAGCGTGCCGGTTATCCTGTCGAGCGGCGACCTGATGGATACACCTACACAATATCGAGGTATATAATTCGCCATGAGTTTCACGCATTCATGTCGCCTGTGTTAGGCAAGGACGTCATTTCAAGTGGAAAGCTCTGACCACAAATCCTCTCGTGAACCCAGCTGCGCCACCTATAGACTGGACTAGAATTGATATGAGCAGCCAAGTCTATTTTAAATTCATGTCCCCATGTATACGACCTGACTTGTGATCAGGTGTATTTACTACAGAAGGTGACGTGGACTGCAAATGGGAAAACAATCGAGATTTTGCGAGGCACGCCTTGCACGATCAAGAGATTGGCTTCCCGAGTAGGTCGTTTGTGGATTGCTGCATTATGATTCACTGACGTATCTATCTCAGGTGGGCAGTCAACAAGGGCCACGCATACCTATCAATGCCGATTCTGGATGCACCGCAGCATTCTAGACTTTCAGCAGAACGATAGGTATGCCTTCTGGATGTACTTGCGCCCCCTCGAAACTGGCGAGCAAGTCTATTCCGAGAGTTCAGCCAGCCGGCTTAGCCAAGCGCTTCCCAAGAGAGGGCGATTTAGTCTTTGATCTCAGGATTCAATGTGGTGAACGGATACCACAACTTACGAGCATCTGATTCTACTTCTCTGATAACCTGTATGATCACTTTGTTGTCTTTCGTGCGTCTCCCGAACTAGCCTGTGATCCGTTTGTCTTCCATACTAGTGGATGTCCTGTTAAGGTTTCCGGATGATCAAAGATAAGTAGTATATAATCCTGTTATACAACTCAGAATTGCAATACCACTACTCTCTAACATGATGTTTCTCGTCGTGGAATAGTGCCTGAGGATGCTCTCCAGTGTGATATAGATTATCCATCCATTACTAAAATGGAGGCACCCCCGTCGGCAGTTACGCGCTTTCGTGTTTTCGCCAGGATGAAACGTCGACCAAACTGGCACAACTCTTGTTGACCGGAGCCGTTACTCCCACTGAATACACCGAATCCAGCAGGGGCAAGGATGATCGATTCTCCAGCCTAGACATCCAGATCGTCAGTGATCAATGCAGAGGTATCTGCGCTGTGGGATATCCACACCCTGAGCTTGACGACCTGGTCAAAAGCGTCATCCGAGAGTTTCGCGGAGACGTGCTTCACGATATGCTCCCACCATGAAGGCGACAAAACCTGTGCAATATAGCGACACTGCATAAATCGAGAAGCACAGGAGGCACGACTGTTGGCTCTGCAATTGGAATCAACGTCGGAAAATTATCACAAGTCCTATAACCCGCTTCGAAACTTACCCTGAGTGCTGAGGACCACTCGCATGGCGAGATGTCTCTGCTGTCGGATCAACGACAAGAGCGCCCTCGTTAGGCCGGAATTGCCCTTATTTGCGGCGAGGTACTGCATGAAGGTAAGGTTCATAAACAAATATATTATTATGAACCACGCACCTTATGTGCCTCATCAACGACGAGCACTTTGCCTGTCCCCACATCCGCGCGAACGAAGATGCGCGTGGCGATCTCGAACAGTGAGCATGCGGCGGCGGGATCGATGAAGGGGTCCGACAAGTCGATGATAGTCAGCTGCCCTTCGCAAAACCTCGAAGGTGGATACTTATTGTGCTGGTCGATGAAGGCCTCGAGTAAAGCTAGGCGTTGCTTCAACCCTGCTAGTTGTGCAGGGTTGAAGTCGACCTTGCAGCTGTCCATCTCGCGTGTAAAAGCTGTGTATGTAAAGGTCTCTCCCAGTTTGCGGAGGATCGACTACAACCCTACGTAAACATTCAAACATCCGATCGGTCACTGAAGTTGGACTCACGAGTACGGTTTGCATATAGAGAGGAGCAGAATCCGAAGACCCTACAGCCATCATGGATAAAAATGCCTCTGCGTCCAGCTCGGAGTCAGAGAAAAGTAGTGGAAGGACCTTCACGTTGGGACCCAACGGTGCATAGACGGCCTTCATTGTATGAAGGGATGAACTGGAGACGTATACATGCACTGATGGTACTTGAACATCGGACATCGTTGTTTGACTGATCCATGCAGCCTCGTTGGGGCGCGAGCTCGGTCCTCCCTCCCCGAAATGAAGCACAAGTCCACAAAGGGTCTTCTTGCAGACACCGATAGGGCTGTATTCTGGAATCAACATATTCTCCAGTAAGACGGAGACAGTATGAGACTTTCCAGAGCCTTGAACACCGCAAACGACTGCGGAGAAAGGTGCGTTCTAAAGAATATGAATGACCAGAATCACGAAAAATCAGTGCTTACCGTGTTAACATATAGCCGGGGATCCTCAGGGACCATGCGATCCGCATTCTCCCTTGAATGAATATCAGCATGTGTGATTAGCTGACCTGTAAGTACTTACTGTATGGCAAGAACGCTTCCTAAAACACCATATTGAGACCGTTCCTCCTCTAAGCCGGCCATAACGTAGGCGTGTCGCGTCATGACGGGTGCAGTAATTAAATCATGTTCGCCGTCAATAGACCCGACATTCGTGTCACTCAAAAGGCATAATTCCTCCTAAAATGAGAAACTACGTTAGCCGCCGAGAAAATCAAACATAAACAGGTGAAATTACCACAGCATGCAACGAGACATTTGCCGGCTAAATGTCACATTCACTAACAATATTCATGAGATGTAGGATCTTCATACACTCGTACTCCTCGAAACCGGGGAGGGGATTGTGTTGGAGGCACAAACGCCACCATTCATCTGAGAGAGACGTCAGAATAGTGCGCTACGAGCAGAAAAGAAAAGCGGCCAACCATATTCAATAACGTTTGGTGGGGTAAAGAGGAACAAGGGGTAGAGAAGAGCCGTAGCGTTTCTCTGGGAACGGAAAGCCCTAACTTATATACTAGTTTCTACTGTGTCCACCGTTTCATGTCAGGAAAGGCAAACTAGCTGCGTTGAAAATTCCCCCTTAAGGATCATTATGCATCGTGCATGGAATCGGTGTCCATTATCCGAGTAATTTTGCATCCGAGTAACTAGTCGGGTATAGAGAAGGAATACGAATCAGGCAGTAAAAGAACCAAAAATATGAAGTAAATCTGGTATGTGGGAGGTACCAAGAAGATTCACGAATCACGAAGTTGAACACATTTCGGTTAGTCACGTGTACCGCGTAGTCCGACTTGCTCTTAACACCGTCTTCGAGTACTCCATCATGGCTCTATTCGAAGTCCCAGGATGGACTGTGCCATCCGCACCAATATCCAAACCTGCTCCGCACTCCAGGAAACGGAAACGTCCGTCTGGACATGACGACGGGGACGACAACAAGATCCATTCCGCTCAAGTCAATGTCGAGAAGCTGATGAGGCAACTCGCTGCTGCGGAGGGCGCCCCACCTGAGGGTCCCAAAAAGAAGAAAACCAAGGCCGTCGAAGGACGGAGTCGAGGCAAAGCTCAGGAAGCGGAGCGAACAGAGAAGGGCGCAGCGCAGCAGCACGGAAGGAGCAAGGGCAAGGCCGTATCGCCTGCCACGCTTGTCGTGAAAGACCACGCATTCCCTGAAAATACGAGGAAGCAAGCGAAGAAGAATAAAAAAGGAGCGGAGTCGCACGAGCAACATCTCGCTTCCGCTGCGTCGAACGAACACGCGGAGGGAGATCAATCACGGCCACGAAAAAAAAAGGACCAGAGCGAACCTACGAAATCTGATGATACTGGCCTCGCGGCTGTAGCCACAACAGCCGCGAAGGCAGGCGTGGACTCGCAGCCCAAAGATGGTCTTACTACTCTCCAAGCTGGCATGAAGAAGAGTCTCGATGGCGCTCGCTTTAGGTGCGTACTTTGTTTCTCTAGTTTTGTACGATACTCACCTCCTTTACTTGCAGATGGATCAACGAAGAGCTCTACAAATCAGACAGCGCACATGCGGTCGAGATGATGCGCGTGAATCCCGCCGTATTCGAGGAGGTTTGTCCCTCTTGCTCCCCATTTGTACACGCTTACACCTTGCCGTGACAGTATCATACGGGCTTCCGGCACCAAGTCCAATCCTGGCCAACGAATCCCGTTGCGCACTATATCTCCGTCCTGTCGTCCTATCCACAGAAGACCGTGATTGCGGACCTGGGATGCGGTGATGCGGCACTCGCACGTGCACTCGTCCCAAAAGACATGACGGTGCTCTCATTCGATCTTATGTCGGACGATGCGTACGTCATCGCAGCAGACACCTGCACACGCGTCCCGCTTCCCGGTGCGGAACCCGGCGAGGGAGAGGAGAGGCGAGGGCGAGGGACAGGTAGTAGATGTGGTAGTGTGTGCGCTCAGCTTAATGGGCACGAATTGGCCTGGATGTATACGCGAAGCATGGAGGATCCTCAGATGCGGGTATGTTTTGCGCTGTCTCGACTTACTTTTGTATTGATGAACTGCTAGCGGAGAGCTCAAAATTGCCGAGGTGGCGAGCCGCTTCACCGACGTGGACGAGTTCATATCTTTGATCTCCTCGTTTGGTTTCCATCTCAAAGCGAAGGTACGATGATCTATGCGCCGCTTTATCGGAGACTCACGTCCTGATTCAGGACGATCGCAACACCCACTTCACACTCTTCGAATTCAAGAAAGTCGCACGCAAGCCCAAGAACGAGAAAGAGTGGGTGAGAATGCTGGCGCTGGCACTTTACTGAAGCCTTGCGAGTACAAAAGACGGTAACTTCTGCGTGTCTCGGACGCGTCTCATCCGTTGTGCGTAGAACCAATTTCATTGATACAGCAGGATATCCACATGTAGTTATGCTCGATACAGATCAGTTACTTCCCTTTGTGTTCCGCGACCACTTGTGTTCAGGGTCTGGGAGGGATGACAGCGTGCGCTCCTCCCTTGCACTCTGGTACGCCAGCTCGATAATCTCGATCACCTCGGCCGACTCCTCGAACTTGACCGCCTGCGGCTTTCCCTCGCGAATTGCAGCGGCGAGATCCTTGAACAGCGAGATGTAGCTGCCCTTCTCAGACGGCCACCTGCACACGCGCGTCAGTGCCCTCCACCCCGCGTTGCGGAACTTTCCATTGGGATTGGCAAACTCACGTGGACTTGACAACCGCACCACCCGCGCCGATACTTTCAACTGTGCCCCAGATGTCCTCGGGCTCGACGCCGTATGTAGGGGAGCTGAGGATCCCAGCAGGGGATGGGATCGCCTTAAGCTGGTCCTCTTGCACGTCGACGCCGAACTTCAGGAAGGTGCCGTTCGTGCCGCGCACGACGTAGCGCACCTGATAGTCAGTTAGTTCAATGGGGTGACACGGGAAGAAATAGCCAAACCTGAGGTGAGCGTACGGAGAGGAGTGTCCGCGGAGGATGGCGGTGAAGGAGGTGGGGTGCAGCGCGGAGGTCGCGGGGCGCGGCGGTAGTGCAAGAAAATCGTGAACTGAGCAGCGCACACATGTCAGGCCATCCGACAAAATGCTACTGAGAAAGACGCACGCAGTCGTCGACTTCCTTGCTCCCTATCCCGCGGATATTCTCGATCATGGCGGTGATCTTCACGGGACGGCCGAAGAGTAGGAGCACCTGGTCGATGGTGTGCGCGGCGAGGTCATACGTGAGGCCGTTCGCGGGCAGCGGGAGGTCTTTCCATGTGTGCTTCAGGTCTGCCCGGAAACGGTCAAAGCTAAACCTCGTAGAGTTAGTAATCAACAATGGGCGATGGGACAGATAACGAGAGGGGAAGCCGCACCGGGACTCGAATTCGAAGAGGGTGCCGAGGGACGTGGGGTCGCTGGCCGGGAGCTCAAGAAGCTTGCGCAGGGCGAGGAAGTCGGAATCCCAGCGTCGGTTCTGGAAGGGATAGAGCACAACTTTCTTGGATTTTGCGAGCGCGTTCAGCTCGTACGCTTGAGAGGCGTGTGCGGTCACCGGCTTGTCGACGAGCACTGTAAGTAGAAGCGCGCACTGAATGGAGATTGAGTCATGGAAGTCAATCTAACGTACCATGTTTTCCTGCTTCGAGTGCGCGCTTGGCAAGCTCGTAGTGCGTCTCGCTCGGGGTGCTAACCACGACAAGCTCGACCTCAGGGTCGGCGAGGACGTCATCATAGCTATGGTAGATCTTAACATCTTGGGGGCCTCTGCACCGAAGCGTGCTTGAAGCTTGCCGCCGGGACCGGCAGGCTTACGCTCGAGGACCGCGTAGAGAGTGAAGAGCTCCGGGAGGGCGAGGACGAAGGGGATGTGGAAGGTCAGGCCACCGAGGCCGACACCTAGGACGCAAGTCTTGATGGGGGCCATTAGGAAGAGATCTTTGGGAGGAGGATGTGGTGGAGGGAGGCAGCGGCGGAGATATGGACCCTGCTGCCCTACTATTCCATGCGGCCACCATCGATGATGCACTTGCCCAGAGATGCCAACCTGCGGAGGACCCGGGCCGGAGAACTAACGCTAATGCACAAGTCGCCGCCGTCGTCGCTGTCGTCGTGTTCGACAAGGATACGTCGTGAAAACAGCAACCACCGCCATGAGAAACAGCGGAGGCGGTCGACGCAGGCAAAGGACAGAGGCTGACGATGACCCCTTTTAGCAGATCATTTGCCTGATTTGGAACAAGACCTGGACCATGCGGCGTACAAGCCCGCCTCTCCAAAAGTCCTGAACTGCGCATTGACTTTGACTTGCTCCCTTGTCAAGGTCTGCCATGTACATCTATCTTGCATGCTCGCTCGCTCTCCTCCTTCCGTCACCTGTATTTTCTCAGCTTGCTCTTCCCAATCCTCAGTACACACCCCCGGACGCTTCCTTCGGCGCACAACCATCTAACACCACTGGCACATCCGTTAACGTCCAGTGGTCCACACTCCTTGGAAATCTCTTGTACTTTTATGACGCACAACGCAGCGGAAAGCTCCCAAGCACGAATAGAGTACCTTGGCGGAACAACAGTGCTGTAGACGATGGCCAGGACGTAGGACTCGATTTGAGTGGCGGCTATTACGATGCTGGCGGTAAGTCCCACCTTTTCCGATGCAAGCCTCCATATTGATCGTTTTAATGACATGCAGATTATATGAAGTATAGCTTTCCATTGGTATGTGCGCATATATGCACTCCTTTTATATATTTTGATCGTCGGACTTCGGTAGTCATTCTCACTCATGTCGATTTGCTGGAATGCCGTGGATTTTGGTCAAGGTACGACTAGTAATCTCTCTGTCTGCATTCGTTAACAAATTTTGAACCACAGGTTATGATCTGGCAAACCAGACGGCTTACCTCGATGACATGCTCCGCTGGGGCCTGGACTGGCTAATCAAGGTACGTCGTGCTGTTATCCATGTTTCTGCTGAACAAGAGTCTGACTGATGTGTGCATGGGCAGGCGCATCCTTCGTCAAGTACTCTTTATGTACAGGTTGGAGTTACCGACCTCGACAACTCATACTGGGGAGGCGACCAAGGTATACCCACTCCTCGGACCTCATACCAAATAAACGATACCAGGTATGCTTCTTTCTCGGTTTCCATTCTTCTGCATTTTGATCTTCCATCTTTTAGCCCGGGGACAGATGCAGCGGCCCTGGCCTCCGCAGCCTTCGCCGCCTGCTCCGCGCTCTACGCCAACCACACTCTGAACTCTTCTGCTGCCTCGCTCCAAAACTCATCGTACGCATCCACCCTCCTATCGCACGCGCAACAGCTCTACTCGTTCGCGGTGAATGCGACGGGAGGGCAGCGTACATATCAGACATCCGTGCCCGCATCTGCCGACGCGTACGCGTCCTCGGGATATGGCGATGATCTCACCATGGCAGCACTCTTCCTTACCCTCGCCTCTGATCCGAGCTCTGGCTCCGGGACCGCGAGCACGTATTATGCTGACGCAGGCGCGCATTACTACGCGTTTGACTTGGGCTCGCAGATGCAGCCTGGGGACGAAGAGGTATTCAACTGGGACTCAGCGACCCCAGGTGCGGTCGTGCTCGCAGCGCAGCTCGCGCACGCATATCCTAGTGTTGTCGCCACGAGTAACGCGACGATTGGTGTATGGCAGGACACCGCGGAGGCGTACTTTGACGCGATCGTTGCTGGCAAGGGTCGTGGATATCTCACCGGTGGTAAGTGAAAATATTCTCCTTAAATGAAGGGAGCATATATTGATGAGTAGCATTTAGGCGGGCTGCTGTACTACCCGGGCGATTCCGACGAGGCGTCGCTCAACCCATCGTTGAATGCGGCGATGCTTTTGACGCGCTATGCCTCCTCTGGACTCGCATCGACGCAGAATAAGATGAACTCGTATCTAGCCTTCGCGCAGAGTCAGGTCGACTACGCTCTCGGAAAGAATCCGATGACAGGTACATTTGTTCTACCCTTTCTCCGATCTCAAACTCACTATCTTTGTGCCAGTCCCGTACGTGGTCGGAGCACACCCAAACTCCCCCGCCAACCCCCATTCCGCGATCTCTACTGGCGCCTCGCCGGAAGACATCAACAACATCGACACCGTGCCGCAGCAAGAAGCGTACGTGATCTACGGGGGCGTTGTCGGTGGGCCGGACGCGCATGGACAGTTTTGGGACCTGCGCGGCGACTGGGCGCAGGGCGAGGTCGCGCTCGACTACAACGCGCCCCTCCTGGCGCTGGCCGCGCACGCGCTGGTCGCGGGCACGAGTGACCCTTATTACATGCAAGTGACGCCTGGCTCGTACGGCGCGGTGCGCCCGAGCGGGTACCCGTGCGATGCGGCGGTGCAGACGGGGTGCAAGCACAAGGGGCTCAGCGAGGGCGGGAAGATCGCTGTGGGCGTCGTGGTGAGTGTTGTGGGCGCGGCTATCGTGGGACTCATTGCGTGGTGGGCCCTCGTTGGCAGGCGGAGGAAGCGTGTGTGGTAGGGTGTGGTGGAGCTATGCCTCAGCGCCGACGAGACTTTGGGATGGACACTGACTAGATATTATTTAGAACTCTGAGAACGTCGAAGAGTTTCAAGTCCTACTCGTGGACAATAAGCTATTATTCCTTAGCAATTCTTGGTGATGGACATTTATGCGTACACGTTATTCCTCATATATTCCAATTCTACACCATTGTATAACGATTCCGGGGACGAGTACGAATATTGTTAGTTACCTTCGCTATTTCGATTTAGTTCGCTCTTGTATCTTGATTCTGGTTAATGCGACATGCATAGATATAATTATCGGCAGAATCCGTATGAAGCGGCGATCGTCAACTACGGAGTGATCAACAACATTTCATTCTCATGACAAGTATATTCACTGCCAGAGCCGAAGATATACGATATGACTCACGCCTGCATCTTGGATATTGAATATTTGAATATTGGAGTTCAGTCGGATACGATTAGTATATATAGTCTCCCGCTAAATTGACGAATTCGGAGAATCATCGCCAGCAACCCCTGAAGGGAAATTCCTCTGAGGTGAGAGTTAGTGAATTGAATTCACCACCAGTGCTATTCTCGGGATGGAGGCTTGCTCGCTTATTTCTAATAGACGAAGATAGACCCACCTATCATTTTCACAATGCGACATTTCCTCCAAAAATGGACTCGGAATGTATTCCGTAATATTTGCTGGCTACCGGTCTGAGAGAGATAGATTAGCTCAGAATATAGCAGACGCAATTGTGATCACAGATGTAGATCCAACGATTTTGCAAGGTATACCTCTCAGGATCGTCAAGGGCCCTCCTATTGTGAGGAAAGTGTACATCTAGTAGTAGAAAGACCTGTGCCCCATATTCTGATTCAGACCGTACATGGAAGAATCTCGAATGATGCTTACCCAAGTGTTTCGCTTGACGATAACGCCTTTGTTCTTGTATTCAATAGAGGATTGTCACGAGAAAGACTTCTGCTCGATATTAGCTGGTTCCCTGATTCCGGCGACAAGATAGGATAGTATTCGTCGCGAATGCATTTATATCTTTTGAGGTACAGATACGCATTGGGTGGCGGCAGCAGTGGCGTCCTGTTCTACACAACCCGATGACAATAGTAATCATAACAGAAGATATTTCGGGACTCACAGCCTCAATGTGGGTCACTGCAATAGACTTCCGATCAGTGAGGGTAGCAATACGTCAACTTCTAGATATCTAGGTCCATTGATCGCATTATTGGAGAGGAAGCACGAAGAAACATAACATGCATCCTAAATCCGAATCATCTTCCGTACATAGCTGACAATTTGCGCACCGGTTTCGAAAGAACAAATCCAGTGGAGTAATTGAATACTTCTCGGAACGGGCGGCGATCTGTATCGAGACCAAGAAGTGACAAATGCAGGCGTAACCCGGGCCCAGCAGTCCTGTACCGTGACCTCGGTGTCAACATTAACAGGCAGGCTAACCGAGGCTTGCAGCTCTTCTTCTGATAGGTTGCGCACAATCTCCTCGAAGAAGTCGGATGCTTGTGCTGCCGTGAAACGTTGGGATATGACATGGGTGGTCATGCGATCGATTAACGGAACCAATGAGTTGAAAACAGGTATTGCATTCTACAAGAGCACAGCCCGTAAGAATGGCCTCGCCCGGAATAGAGATATTGGGAACTTGCCGCAAAACGAAACATGAAGAGTTTTCCTAAACAGGCGACATCAAATGCAAACGGATTGTATTCAAATTCGCCTTGATAAACGTCCGAGGGATGGTAACAGTCCCAACCTCTGAACGCTTCTGTCGACGGCGAACGATAGCTCTCGATTTGCCTTCCGAGAGGAAATTGCTTTGAGAGGTTAAAATCGAAGAGGCAATAACGGGCCTGCGATGAGCTACGATGCTTTTCCAACAAGAGCAAAAGACGTCCGCTCTCGCGATAATGAAGAGCGCTATAGTAGTTCACCATGACGTTACTCTGAGCAATATCCTGAAATTCAAAGCCAATTTTAGTGTGCAGCGATTGTTAAAGATCGTAAGCCACGTACGCGATGGGCAATCCGTTGTTCATGCAAAAATGCGAGGCCCTAGATGGCAGACGTCAAGGACATACTGATATCTGGGGATATAATCACTGACTCGCAGCAAATCTGTCATAAAATCTACGATTTCTTTGACAGTCCTGATGCCTTCCAGCTCCATCCGGTCACCCCACCTGCATATCGACAATGAGATGGAGGTGACAGACATGCAAGGGTCACAACTTACATCGGCATGACAACAAAAGAGAATTGATGTGGGAGCTTCAGGATGCACAGAGGAGGTAGCACATTTGCAAATGTGTCCGAATTGAACAGAATTGAACAATGAAGGAGATGATTATAGATGTTTTCTTCCTCGGAGTCTGCTTCTATTACTTTGATCGCAACATTTCGACCTTCTGAATCTTGAGCAAACGCAAAACGGGTCTGATAGCATGTCAGGATACAACGATATTTGCGACCACATCCACAGACATACATCCACCCACATGCACTGCCATGGCATAAGTGCTGCACATCCGTCCCGATGATAAAAGGCGTACGGTACGGGTGCAGAGGTGGCGGTGTATGGAGGCAGCCAGTGAGGCGCGGAAGTTTCCTTGCTGATCTCCATATCGAAAAGTTTGTAACCGCGAGCCTCAAGCCAAGTGGCATACGCCATCCAGAAATTTCTTGCATTAAAGGCATTTTGCGGCGCTTCAGAACAATGGCGGCCATCTGGCAACTTGGACAGCACGTCTGTAATTACACCATCGTATAGCTCGAAATGAATAAACGTACATCTGGTAACGGGTCTACCAAGCTGTACCCCGACGCGTCCATTATAGGTTCCAACTTCCAAGTTGCAGTTCGAGTTCAAGTTGATGGCCAAAGACGCCCATACACGCGACCACGGCAGTCGCGATCGAGACGCGTCAAACGGCGCGCCAATGTCATGAGTAACAGTGATTAGTTTAAATCATGTTCTTTCAGATATCCACACAACGTCGGGCTCGTATGTAAGCTGCACTTGAAAATTTGTAAACTGGGTATCTTAGGCCCATTATGCTTTTGGCCGGGTCGTAAAGCCAAGACATCAGGCCTATGAAATCGAACTCATAGAGACATAGAAACATAGAAGCATCTACTATGTCTGGGCCTATCTTATTTGGATACGGAGCGCAAACAACACATACATGGCGATCTTTCTTCCGAGCTCAATCTCGAGTGGTATGCAAAGCGTCATCTATGAAATAGGATGGACGATACAGAGAGCGTGAGTGTGACGTAACTCATGGTGGAAATCAGTACACCTAGCGAGCAATCAGTAAACAGACGGCTCAAAAATAGAGTAAATGAAACGTACCTCGAGCACATATCGTTCTTCTTCCTTCAGACCCTCCAGGAATGCGCCAGCATCCGATCGTTCCTTGCCAGTGTGCTCCACCAACGCATCCACCAACGCCTCGTAGACATCTGGTACGGGCCACGTCGGTCCACAAAGATAGAATACGCCCTCCCTGTCCCACAACATACGGGCCAGCTCTGCCGCATCCTCGCGCATCTTGTGCTGGATATACACCTTGCGCGGGCCGTCACGCGAGAACGCCAGTCCTGCCTTCGTGATCGTGTTGTCGAGAATGAATGCCTCGATCTCCTCGCCGTATAAAATATTCCTGAGACTGGTGCCGCGAACCGAAGTAGTAGTAAGTGGGTCCTACAGGAATAGACTGGCTCGCGAGCCAAGCACGGTGCTGAAGGAAGGCACGGAATGGCGCGGCACCAGTTCCGAGACCAGCCATGATGATGGGCTGCAAGTGGTTGGGAGGAAGCTGCGCGAGACAAATGAGCGATCCCGAACGGTATCAGCAGCGAAAGAAGTTACCTTCATCACACTCGGTTTGATCGACACCGTAACCTTTTGGCCAACCTTGAGACCGGCAAGATATCTGGTGCACTGACCGTATCGAAGCGTACCTGGAGTGCAATCATGAGCGGGTTGTGCCTTATGCATTCACTTGACAGTACTCACCGCTAGGGGTAGCCCATTCAACGCTGACAACCAACAAGTCGACTCGGTCACCGACCACGCTCTGGGCGCTCGCGATACTGTAATGACGAGGCTTGATGTCTCCAATCAACTCGCACAGGATCTCGATGCCGGGCCTCGCAGTCTGATAACGCCTCAAAACATCCGCAAAAGTGACTGTATCTTTCTCGGACAACTTCTTGAACGTCGACGATCCTTCAGGCGAGCTGATAAATTGCAGAGCATATCTGTCTGCCTGCGATGTCGCATACTCCGCTAGGTCCGAGTAGAATGTCTTCCCCGGCTTCCCGAAGAGATCGATCTGCTGCTGCAACGCCTGGAACACTGTACGCGTGTGCATTTTGTTGCCGTCTGAGCCGGGCACTGGGATCGTGACGAGCCGGTCGGGATCGACGTTATACCGTGCACAAAAGTCGAGCACCTCCTGCGTATCGTTCCAGCCATGAACGCCGAGCGCCTCCCCGATCTCGTACTTGAGACCAGTCCCGCGCGTATCGAATTCGACGTGGAAGACATTGCGGTCATAATCGTCAGGAGTCAGGCGGCGGTTGACCGTACAGGTGATTAGGTAAGTGCGGTCGGAGATCTCGGGGCGCAATGCAGGATTTTGAGAGTACTCAGACGAAGTAGAGAAATTGTGAGGCGTGAATGAGGATGGGAAAAGAAGATGCTTGGCAGCGTCATGCCAGGAACCGAGCCGTGCACCGTTGACAACAGTATCGCCCTCCAGCGTCTCCACTGCGATGGCATTGAATTCGAAATCTTTGAGAGCAACGGGCTTCGCTGCTTCAGCGACGTCCTCGGGCGCCGGAATCTCCACCTCGACGAGCCCAAACCATGCTTGCGCTGCTAGCTTCGGCAGATCGACATCGTGGTCGGCCTCTCCCAATGCTCCACGCGCGATCTTCAGCACAAGCTCCTCATTCGCAGCCTTCCCCAGATAAAGCCTCAAGAATGCCAGGAGCACAATGAGACTCTCTAACAGACTCTGGTCGGGACCCGCTATGCCACGAAGATCCGCAGCCAAGCCCTTCGCATCAATAGTACACAAACGGAGGTTCCGCTTGCGCACCAACGATGCGACCTCCGGCGGAATGTTTGAAACTAGCTCCGCCGCGGTCCAAGACGTAGCAACCAAAACGGTGGAACCGGCTGCGGCGTGGGTGAGCAGATGATGAGACTTCAAGAGCGTTTGGTCTAGAACAGCCACGAAGTTCGACACTCCGGGGCTGCCAGGCATGATCGGTAGGATGGTCGACATCGGAAGGAAATCGGAGAGATCATCTTTGGGGGAAAGAAGGATTCGATCAGCCGTGACGCCTCCGGCCTTGGAAAATGCGTCATAATCGGTAAGATGGCGCGCCGAAATCGTACACATGGAAGTGAAAGTCTGCTCCGCAAGGCGAGCAAGTGCAGACAAAGGGGCGCCAGGAGTGCTGAAGAATATCAGTTTTTTGAAGTGGTGAACGTCTTGTGCGGGGAGAAGTACGGCACCAGGGACCAGGCTGAGGACGAAAGTCGTGAGAGAGGAAGGGGTATTGATGAATTCCTGCGTGCGCGCAGGAACAATACGATGCGACTTGACGATTAGTCCCGCACTCGACGGATCCAACAGAGCCCCGAACACGTCTAGATATAAAACGCTCTGAGTGGTTGCGGTCGGGACATCCTCGAAGACATGACGTGCTGTGCGGAGGGAGGGATGACGTTTCGCAAGGCAGCCTCGTCCCATGGCCTTAACACCCGAACAATTACAACGCCTAAACCATTGATACGGCCAGCGAGGGCCTTAACTGCCAAAGCTACTGGCCCATTCAGGAGGACCAAGACTGTATGGGCGTTCTGGTCTCCGGCATAATCGAATGCGCTATAGCCCGCCCTGGCCAAACCTTCCTCAAGAGAAAGGTTTTCTTCATGAAGAGCAGGCGGAATGATGATATGACCCGTCTCCCGGGTTGCGCTATGATGGTCAAATAGATGAATGGCATGTGTGTTAGAAACCTGGTAGGAGAGCAGCGTAAGGTCGACTGCTTCTTGTGGAGTCGCCGAGAGAAGGACAGTGAAGTTCTTCGGTAAGAGCGCCAGTGCCGGAGTGAACGGAGCGAGAGTGGGAGAAAGCGCAAAGCGCTCTCCGACCGGCGTAACGGTAGGAACCTGGATAATTAGCCTGCTGCTGGGAGTAGCAGGAGGCAGTTGTGATAACGACTGTACCATCGGAGCCAAACCAGAAGGAGTGGTATAAGCGGTGAGAATGGCGCCCTTAGCAGCATCTTTGCTCGAGCCCTGTGAAAGCCTTCCGGCCAAGCTCAAACCTGCACCAGCCCTGGTCTGCAAGCTGACAACGGAGGCCATGTCGCTGGATGACTCGGCCCACGACTTGGTGAGCGTACCAAAACTTGCTTGCTCCGCAAGGTCATAGACGAAAACTGACGAACTCGAGCTCGACCGAGATGCAATGTACTCGATAGCCGTGGAAGCAGATACGGCGCGATTACCGGCGAGGTTCTTGAGGTCATTGGGGATCGCCTTAAGTTTTGGTGAGGGAGGTGCCGACAAGGTTGTCGTAGACGACAAAGGTGTGGATGTCCCGGATTGCTCGATATCACCCATAGCGTAGGAAACGGGGAAGGAGTAGGAAGCTGTGTGTGTAAACCATGCCTGGCAAACTTTGATATTTATTCTGACCTTGAGCGGAAATACTTTACAAACGGAACAGCGATCCAATGATTGTGCGATCCATGCTAACGATGGCGTTATGTCAACGTCACGTGGTCGTGAATGAGTCGCGCGACGCGTCCGAGTCGCGATCCTCACAATTGGCATATCGACTTGAAGGTACCCAGATACACCTCTCGGCTGTTCAACTTGCGGAGGTTTCCACCCTGAACCTCGGGTATTTAGGGAAAAACAATGTGCTAAATGTCCGTATTATTCCCTCCCCAAACGACTGTACAAGTACATTAGACTTCTGTCATACAGACTCCCTATCCTTCAGGTAGTATTATACAGACGGTCTCCCTAGCATCTGTCATCAGTAGTCATCCAAATGAGCATGAAACAGATCTTCTCACAGTGTCACCCAAACCTGGGGAGATAAGACCACGACTAGTTAGATCAGGATCAACGCCTGCCACCCATATCTGTGGTTGTTTAGTTGAGTAAGACGAGGACGGATAATCGCATACCTCGACACCAGGATATTCGGACTGAACTCTCTTCAAACCTTCTTGAGAAGCCAAGACGCATAGCAACTTGACCTTCGTCACTGGATTGCTGTTCAGATGCCACGAAAGTGTCCAAGTAACGATCGACGTACGTGGAATACCCCATTCCAAAACCATATTCATGGCAGCGCACGCTGTTCCTCCAGTGGCGATCAGAGGATCCAGCAAGAAGACCATGTCTACAGTCGGGTTTGGTGGAAGCTTGGAATAATCTGGAGAAACTATTAGATAAGCCGAAGATGACCGTCACAGTCTCACTAACATTCTACAGGCTGCAAGGACACCTTCTCTCTAAAGATTCCAAGGTGATAGATATGCGCATCCCTGTGCATTTATGAGATGAATTTGTGGTAATCAGTACCTCCATGAGATGCGCGTACGGAAACAGCGTCAATAAAGCATCGGTCATCCCCAATCCTGCCCTCAAAATCGGTGTCAAACCTATCCGAGGTTTGATCATAGAGCCCGTGAAGGGGCCTATGGGGGTTTGCTGGGATAGGTTAGTCTAACGTGACCGACGCTTCTGATTAGTACTACATCACTCACACCGGCGAATGTCTCTTCTTCAAGATCACGACTGGCTTCAATCCCTAGAATCACACTAATGTCGTGTATCCCCTGCGAATTTGATGAGATGAGGCATCGTCGATGATGATGCAATGACTACCTCGCGAAACTCCTTCGCGTTCGTGGTGGTTTGGCGAAGCTTCGACAGCCGCGCATTAACCAGGGGGTGTGCCAATACGTGGAGATTTCCAGCCATTGTCATAAGTCGTTGTCTGTGTGCAGGTAGTGAAAGAGAGGAGACCCGTGTTGGCTCCGAGCTCCAGTCCGCCGTACTTGAAGATACGGCTGCTTTCCGGATTGGGCCAGACGCCAATCAATTGCTTATCAAACGTAAGATATACCAAACATCACAGCCAAACGTATGACTGCATATCTCCATCAAGGGGTAATCTCTAGGTGGAGGAGTTTATAGAAAGCCTGCTAGTTGGTTCGATTGCATGCATGTGTTTTGTGTTGAAGATTGCTGCTGAGAACGTTGGATTTAGCGTTCGGCATCTGCCGATCCAATCCTCGCACATCGTCCATAATTTTTGGTGAATTGTCAAAGACTCGGATAACGGGTTAACATAGCCATGTATACATTGTATTTCTCACTCCAGGATTCCCAGGTACTGCTAGTTAAGCACTAGCGGCGGACTCCACCGCATTGACGAAGCTGCTGAGGTCTGAAGGCAGACTGTCATAGGGATTGCCATTGTTTGCCTGAGTATCGTCAGTGATGTAAATGGCCTTCAACTGGTCCGTAGTGATGAGCTGATCAATCAGAGCGGTAGGTGGAGTGGAAGGAGCATCATGTAAAATGACAGCTTGTTTGGAAGCTGGAGCCGAGCTATTGAATGAGAGGTCGCTTGCGCTAAAATAAAGTCGCTGATGAGCATCATTCCTGATTGCAAGACAGTTAAAGGACGCACTCGAAGTCACTGTAGTATTGCTCTGCCGTAACAATAAGATCCGCGATGGTAAAATAGTCAAGATCACTCGGCGAGATTCCAGGGTTTAAAGTGGTCTAGATGTGAAGAAATTGTAAGCAAAAATGCAGTATCTCATGAAATCTGTCTTACGAAACCGCCACCGCTGTCAAATAATTGCTTGGCATACGATGTGTATGTTGAATACGTGGAAAAGTCCGCGGTCGCGCCGGACACTTCATCAAAGAAGATCCCATCCGGCTGGTAGCTACTCGCCCATCCGGCATACGTATCGATGTCGGTGGTAACATCGGCCTGATCGCGACCTCCATATCCAGTGAGCACATATCCAATAATCTTGACATTAGATGCTTTAAGAGTCGGAATGCATTCTTGATAAGTGGAATCTGGCTGTGTGCCTGCGCCGCCTGGTCCGCTCGCAGGATTGACAATGATATAGAAAGGAAGGGAGGCGTATTCGGCGATTCTGGCTTTGCGTCAGAGTTACATGGTTTGATAATGTAAGATAATATACGCACACAGCGGATAACGACGGCCATCCTGAGCAAGAAGTACCAGGGTACACGTAGAGAGGAATAATTATCCCCGAGGCAAGGGCAGCTGAAGCGCGGGCAAGAAGCATTGTAGGATCTATATCAAAGTCCGTTAGCTCAAATCCATGACATGCAGTTATATAGAACACACAATAGCGTCGACGAGGAGGGACAGTGACTACAAGTTCAGTGTTTTTATACCGATGAGCCTAGGTGACATACCATGGTACCATGACCCGTGCGTTGATACAATCATGGATGGCTGTGTGTCTAGTAACTCATTGGAGAGCACATGATGAATTAGTCTAGAATGACGGAAATGATGGCCGAGTGCATACGACCTTGGCCCTCCTTGGCCACAAAGCAACTTGACTGACTACGGTGCCCGTGTTCAGATCGCCCTTGCCAGAAATCCGCATCAAGTTTCGCTGTTCATACCAGCCGTGTTGCAGTGCCCTGCTATTTCTACTCAAGTGGTAGTGTGAAGTTAAGTTATGCTAACAGGATTAACGTTAAAGTGACACATGCCAATATAATTGTCTGGACCGGCCAATTGTCCTTGTCAAGCATTTCTAGATCACTGACAGAGCCCAGGTGCACGCCGAGTAGGAGTAAATTTGGTCTATACAAATTTCCAGATCAGCTACAACATATCATACATCCTCAAACAACAATCCCGGTATCACGGTAATAGTCACTCTACATCATGCGTCATCCACCCATTCTGCATTCTGCACTCTCTGAAGGTATTCTCTCACCCATGCGGGCCGGCGTGCATGCCTAGCCAAAAGCTGCGCCCTTGCCATTGTACGAGCCTCACTCTCTTCGCCGTCAGCCTGTGGGATATCTCGTGCGTTTGCCTCCGTGCGTATCCGCCCCTCCCGACGACGCAGAGTAGCGCGTCGGCGGTCCCATGAAGCGGGATAGAGTGTCATGAGGAATAAACTCAGGAATGTTTTCACCCTGTGTCTGACTCCCGGCGCATGCGCATTTGAATCCGAATCCAAGATCGCGTCTTCTGCCGAGAGGTTTAGTGTCGATAGCCTGTCCAACACAGCGTCTGCGTGGTTCCTGGTGGCATTTTGCGCTGGGGCCAGTCCAGGAGCACCGGGCGCGGGACGCCCTTGGCGCGGTGCGGGCCGTCCAGGTGCATTCGGAACTCGGCCACCAGCAGCGGGTGCCCCCATCCGAGGTGCTGCGCCCTGAGCCTGTCTTTCATTGCCATCAACGAGCACCGCTCGCATTGCATTCCATGCCTCATATACAATCCATGTGCAGAGTAAGATGCCAAAGAGAGGACGCTTCGAAGGGGAGAAGAAATACATGAGAAGGAGTGTGCGGAAAAGGAGCATAATGAGGGGGACCATGAGAGCGCGCATAGGGATCCCACGTAGCTCAACAGCGGCGCCGCCAGCGACTGGATTGCGATTGTTCGGATCGTTAGGGTTAATATTAGGGATCTGATTGTAGCGAAGCGGAGGGAGGCCGAGTTGTTGCAGACGCTCATTGATATCCGACGGAGTGCCGACAGAATAAGATATGTACGACATCGGTGGATAGAGCGAGGGATCAGAGGAACGAGAGAGGATGTGGAAGGTGTATGATAGAACTTTGAGTGCATGGGCTTGTATAGGTGTCGGTGTGGCGTTCGGTGTCACTAGCGTCAGGTACGGAAAGCCGCTGGAAATAAACATTGGAATCAATTGCAAAGACATATAATTGGGAACACTCACTCAATAGTCACTTGCTCATATTTAATGCCTTCGCCAGGATTCCCAGGGGAGGATACTCCTCGTCAAAGACACTGGGCCAGTCCCAACCTTTGTTCCTATAGATATTGACAGCTACAATCCGCCATAGCTCTGGATCAGGAGCGCTAGCAGGGGGAGTGAATAATCTGCCAGAAAAGAGGACACTCAGAGCGCTGTTGTGCTTGTGCATCAGATAGTATAGTGGCGAAATGGAAGGGGCAGCTGGTTGAAAGCCATGTGTTTGAGGTTGCGAGCCATATGTTTGAGGCTGCATGCCATGAGGTTGCAAGCCATATGTCGGAGGTATCTGGGTAGGGTTGACATATTGTCGGGGCGCAGGCTGAGACTCTATATGTGTCCTTTGGAGCAGCGCCGGGGGAGGATGAGGAGGCGAGGAAGCCCAAGCCGATGGATGAACAGCAAGGTGGACACATCGAGTCTCGTCAGACTTCGATGATATAAGTGTTACTGTCGGCAAACTCCATGAACGCTCGACGCGTACCTTCCAAATGTCTTCGATCTTCTCTATGTCCTGCAAAGCGCGACCTCTCCAAATGAGGCGTTGGCCCTCCGCACGAGGAGCACCAGGGCACAGTTTAGTGACTTCTTGCTTTACATCCCAGACAGTCGCTGATAATGGGACTTGTACGGTGAATGAATGAGAGTAGGCTGGAAGTTCAACGCGTATCGCAACAAGAGACATCAAGCAGTATTGCTGAAGCAAGTCAAAGGAAAGGTGAAGCGACTCGTCACTCGAATTGCGATACGTGGAATGCGTCACGTGGCGACGCAAGATTGTGACTGACGTGACGATCGACATTGTTGGTGACAATGCGTCACGCTCACATTAAACCAGACAAATTCGGGGAGCGCGGTTTGTTTGCTTGTTCAACCAGCTATTGTATTCTTGAAACCTGCGCTAGCGTTCTGTATTTCGTGCATCTAAAAGAAGGCAAATAGTGAGTGGGTTCGTGCTGCCAGTTCCTACTATGAGACGGTTACGCCCACGTGGGGAAGGCATTGCTGGAGGAGCGTCGCCATCTGATCCTATTTCGTTCCACTGACGCCTGCGTTGTACAAAGATTTCACGTTATCGTCAACTCAAAAGGTCTTCGCTGTCCTCGGGGCCAAAGCGAGGCACCATGTCAGCCATGTCCACCTTCGACTCTCTCGTGGCAGAACTCACCCGCGACGTCCAGCGTGTGCAGCCCAGAGACGCCCTCCAGTACTGTGCTAACTGGTTCCAAACGCGGCTCGAGGAACAGCGAAATCGCACCCGTGAAGCCTTATCCCACCGCCCCTCATTTGCTGCCAACTTGCCCACAGACCATTACCTCGATTCTCCCTTAAGTCCCACTGCCGGAGGCGTGGGCCCTACCAGCATGTTGCCGTTCACACAGTCTTTTCAGAAGCAGCGCTCTTCCCTGCGTAACTCCATGTCAAACCCAAGTCCATTTGGCACCCTTAACGTTCCTGGAAATGCCCTCCTCGAGAACGAAGGTGGTAGAAACGCTATTCCAGTAAGCCCTCCGGCCTTCAGACTGGATGGGGATGAACCTCCCCCGTCAACGCCTATCGGTGCTCCCAACCCATTTGCATCTTTCGCGAATGGTTCTATTTCGCCGAGTCCTGGCGACTACCTTCACCCTCCCACTGCAGGTATCCTTGCTCGCCGCACTTCTGTAAGTGCGGAGTCGATTGCGGTGGACAGCCAAGCTGAGCAGCCCCCGCCGGTCATTCCGAAGACCGCGGACCAACTCCGGCGCATCCGCGCTTCCATCGCGAATAATTTCATCTTCCGTGACCTCGACGAGGAGCAGGAAATGAATGTACTGAATGCGATGGACGAGAGAAGGGTTGTGGCGGGCGAGGTTGTCATTCGCCAGGGAGCGGTTGGGGATTATTTCTTCGTCGTTGAAGAAGGCCTATTACACTGCTATATTCGTCCCCAACCCCTCCCATCTTCGTGGTTCACTCCAGGCTCGACCCTATCGCCATCGGAGAGATTCGACGAGCCAGGATACCATCCAGAATTTGGAAAGAAGGTGGCAGAATGCGGGGAAGGAAGCTCATTTGGCGAGCTTGCGTTGATGTACGGACATCCTCGTGCAGCAACCGTGGTTGCGATCGAACCTTCGACGCTGTGGGCCCTTCACCGGGTCACATTCCGGACCATCATTCTAACAGCGGCATTCCAAAGACGTGACATGTATGAACGATTTTTGGCGTCAGTGCCCATACTCACCTCGCTGGGCAAGGAGGAGCGGAGCAAAATCGCGGATGCGCTGCAGAGCAAAGTATATCAGGATGGTCAAGCCGTCGTGACCCAGGGCGAACCTGGGGACACGTTCTTCTTTATTGAAGAGGGTGAAGCTGTAGTAACAAAGCGGCAAAGAACGGACAGTGGGGAGACAAAGGAAGTCAAGGTCGGGCACTTGACTAAAGGCAACTACTTTGGCGGTATGTTTCTATCTATAAAACTACTTCGAAGCTCGTTGACAACAATTCATTTATGTTCAGAACTCTCTTTGTTACGATTGGAGCCGCGTGCAGCCACCGTCAGCGCAATCGCCAGGACAGACCCGTCGATGCCGAGACTGAAGGTCGCTGCGCTGGACGCTGAGGCGTTCACTAGATTACTTGGACCTCTGCGAGAGATTATGGAGCGCAATGCTGGACAGAGCTATGGAATACGTCCGCGAGTGACCCGTTGATACCCGTTGCTGTTGAAAGATATAATTTGCATGGTGATGAAGGGTTTACTGCTATTCTTTCTTGATATCGCTTTCCAGAGTTGTTTGTCTGTGTGTAGCTTATGTAACGCAATGTACCCACGTGATTGTGACCCAGGGGCGCGTCGTCGCGTCGTTGGCAACGTTGCTTATTGTCGCGTCGCTTACGCACCTCTGCTGCATGCACTCTTACTGCATTACATATCCATGATGAAGACGACTACGCGGTGCTCTCAGAGAAGTTTTTATGCGTCTGAATGTTTTTGTTGGCTTGCCGTACAACGATATAACCAGGATGCGAAGGCGCGGAAGGTGGTTTCGATGCCAACAAGAAGGACTATGGCGGGAACTGCAAGTGGCTAAGGGACAATAGTTGAAAATGCTCCACTGTTGCTCGTGGCAGCTCCATGGTTCAAAGTTCGTGAAATGGCGTTGGAATGGGACTTATCAGGCGTCTTTGTCCCACCTCCCTTTGTCCACCTGTCTGCTGCTTTGTCGCCTTCTACTTCTCCGTGCTCAACTGCGGGCACAGATTCGCATATTTGACCAATCTCCTTCCGTGGTTGCTGGTTGACCACCCAAGCGCAACTCTTCAAAACGAGGCTGCCCAAGCACCACGCTCCTTCGCTCTCTTCGTTGTGCTCACTACATATCTCATCTTTCTGCTAATCCAACGCTGTTATGAGCGTCATCGGAATGCAACATGTACCTTTAGATATTCAGAGACGAGACTTACTTGGTGGATGTATGTGCATCGGCTCTTGCAGAAGGATCGTCCAGACTGACTTACTTTTTTATCTTTCGCAGTCATCAGTGGCGTCCTGTAAGTGTAAAAAGTGGCTATTCTCGTCGTATTTTGATCGTAAATTGTATCGACAGGGGCGGCGATGATACTAAGACACAAACTGATCCTCTGGCAAGCATCGCTGGTCCGCTTACCAGCGCTTGTCTCCGGTCGTGTCACCGATGTGCCGTCGATCAGCCCACGATGACCCTCACGAGTCCAATAGTCTCATCTTCGTCCACTAGTGCACAAAGCTCTTCGAGTTCCACATCATCGTCGAGGTAAGTTCATTATGATCATTTACTTCGTTGCTGTGATGCTCCTATCTAATACGAATTCAATAATAAGTACTTCAAGTTCGAGTTCGAGTACCTCGAGCTCAACTGCTTCCACAACGGCGACTTCAAGCTCAACTACTTCCGAAACAACGACTTCGAACTCAGCATCTACAAGTACCAGTACTTCTACTTCTGCCACCACAGACGACACTGCGACTTCAAATTCCTCGCCTTTATCCACAGGAACTTTGTTGTCTCAGACCACGACTTCGACTTCGGCCTCGGGATCCCCAACGCTTGCGTCGAACTCCGCTCCCAAGTCCTTTCTCCAGAATAAGGCACTCTCGGTTGGAGTCATCACCGGCGCCTCTCTTGTGGGGCTTGTTATTATCGTCTTCTTTGTCACCTGGGTCGTGCGGAAGCGGAGGAACAGGATTCTGGACCAGGAGGTCTTAGATTTTTCGACGGAGGCGTTGGTAACCCATCATGGGGATCCCGAGAACGGATCTCGAACTGGAAGTACTTCTGGCGGGACGGGCGCGTCATCGAGTAGCCATGGACGACCATTCGGTGCGCACGGCAACAGGACTGGTACGGCGATACATGGGCCTGCTCCGGGTCGTGAAATGTATGAAACATCTGGCTACCCTACCCTCCCTGTCTTCGTCCCTGCACAAAGTCAACAGAATCCTATTAAGCCCTACAATGACCAGGCTTTAGCGTATGCCGGCTATATCCCAAATCCTTACGATCAAGCATACGCCGGCATAGAGATGCCCGTCCCGCCAGACGCAGCAGCGGAAAAGCCTTTCCAGAGGCGCCGCTCCACACACCGCAAGCAGCCACCATCGTACCCGGAGTTGAACATCATCGTGCCAAATCGACCTGTGTACAGTTCTCCGAGCCCTCTTTCGGCGATATCTCTGTCAAATAGCCCGCTCAAACCATCCAGCGGAGTGAACCCTGCGAATCCGATCGAACAGCCCGTCCCGTCGCCTGCGAGCGGGGACCGGTCGGCGCGGCGCTCGTTGACAAAGCCTATCTCGCCTGTTACCGAGCGTGCGGCGAAGCGGACGAGTGCGAGGTCGCATGTCCATGAGCTGGACCCTTTTGCTCCGCAGATGCCTGTTTCCTTGCCTCTGCCTGACGCATTCGGCGGCTCGGTAACAGACGAGAAGGCGCCAATGCGTCGGTTTATGGTGAGTTATCCTCTTAATGGATATACTGATATGCAGCGTGCTGACTGGAGATGTTTCTCTCAGGTGCGGAATGAGTAGGCCCTCTCGGAAAGGAAAATTTAAGTGCCCCACGTATACCCTGTTCACATGTGTCGCATTGTTGCCAAAGACTCCTCACAGGCTTCTCACGAGCTCTTCGGCATATTTTAGTGTTCCATTTCCTCGTGTACGCCGCTTTCGCTCACGCATACACCATGCTGACTCGTTCTCGTTCCCGCTCACATTACATTATGCTGTTCTTTCTGACTTGCCGGCCATTCAGAAGCTCAGACAAGTCTTGGGATCGCTCAGAAGAGTATGATTATTTGCAGTTACTTCTATATGTATCTCTAGTATTTCCCCTTGCTGCGCGTTTTTATTGCATTGCCTTACTAATGAAAATGTCAATTCGGAATCCACTCGTCTATATCACACACGGGCAGTTTCGAATGTACAGCTACAGCAAGACATCTGACAGTATATGCATGGCAAGAACGCCACGAATCCGCACCCTCTACGTTCTATCCCATTACAAACTTTCTACGCTCCGTTTCGCCACCGCCTCGTGCGATTTTGTGCTCTTCTCATCGTCCTCCCTGTCCATGGCATGCAATATTGCCCGCTTCTCTCGCCTCTCCAGATACCATACGAGCCAGGTCACGGCGAGCGTGGCGATGCACGTGCCGATCATGGCCCACATGCCCTTGGTGAACTTGGGCGCGTCTGTGGCGGGGTAGAACACAAGCGGCCACCAGGCGTTGACCGCGTTGTTCCACATGCTGTGCAGGCACATGGAGGTCAGCGAGGGGTGTGTGTTGGGTGGGGCGGGCACGTACTTCATGGAGGCGAGGACGACTGCGCGCTCGCGGTGGTCGTCTGCGCATATCTGGTTCGCCCACCTGTGTGAGAAGCATCTTGTCAGAGAGCAAGTAACGAGTACATGCAATGGCGTTGCTTACGCAAAGGTCGTGGCTTGCCCCGCGTAGCTCGCGCCGGCAAGGTCTGTTCGCATCCAGTCAATCACAGGGTTCTATAACACATACCAGGGAGTACTCACAGTATGCGAAGAACTTCAGGCCGAGAGGGCTGCTCCATATGACGATGCATATGCTGGAGACGATGCACGCGATGGACATGTACACGAGGACGGGCCAGCGCGCGCGCGAGCGCGTCGCGTCGGTCCAGGTCGCACAGACCAGGGTGGACACGATCGCGAAGGCGGTCATCCCAGACGGGTAGTAGTCTAGCGTCGCGGTCAGAACACCGCGCGCGCTAGTCACGGGCACCCGTGTGCCGAGGCAGAGACGCACCGACTTGCTCCACCGTGTACCCGCCGATGGCCTTCAGCCACTGGCCCATCAGGTTGTTCGAGCCGAAGCTTTCAGTCTCCCCCGAAACTGCGAACTGCCGTGAAGGTCAATATGCAGAGGATGGAATGTGCGTGGGAGGCACGTACGAGGAGGCTGCATCCGTACCATCGCCACCGGCCCAGGATCCTCCGCACGAGGTCCCAAGAAAGGTTGCCGTGGCTTGTGTCCTTGCCCTTGTCGGACTCAAGTCTATCGGAGGACAGAAGACGTTCCTGAAATTACCATGTATCAGTATCTGGACTGCGCGATGCTCGTGCAGCGGCACTCCGGATACATGTCAGGATATACCGCAGTGACTGTGCTATGTACGCTGACGAATGATGCCTGAAACGTACCTCCTCCGTGAGATAAAATGCCTTGGTCGTCGCCGGTACGTCCGGAAACATCAGGAAACCATATAGCGCGATGGGCAGGGTGATCACGCCGTCGATGATGAATCTGTCAATGCCGTGGCAGATGAGCATATGCACAGTAGGTGAAACTCGTGAACGGCTTACAGCCAACGCCATCCGCTGCGCCCGGATGCACCGTTCAGATTTCTGCGATGAGAATCCGTCAGCACGCGGGACCATATGAACTGTGCGCGATCGACCTACTTGTAAACCGCAGCCTGCAGCACACCGGAGAACCTGTGCATGGCATTTGATAGATTTGAGAAGCAATCGAGTGCGCACGTCAAGTGCTCTTACAATGTTCCGATGAGGCCCGAGGACGTGAATATCCCCGAGCGCTTGCCCAGCTCGCCAGACTTATACCACCTATGATATATGAAGGGACGCAATCAGAGATAATCGGGGCTGCCTCACGCTGACACCCACGAGCCGAGAATATAATGCGTGCCGACAAATGTCGATGACTCCGCCATGCCTTGGAAAAAGCGGATGGCGTAAAGCTGCGGGGCGATTCTGTCAGAAAACTGCGTGAAGCTGCGCGCTGCGCAAACGTACTTGCTCTACGTTCTTTACTACACTCGAGCTGCGAGTACGAAAGAAGGTGCGTAAGTAAGCGTCGGCAGGCGGAGTGGGTGCGACTTACCAGAATGTGAGGACACCCCACACTATTTGCATAGAAGGGAACCATATCCGTGGAGGCACAATTTGTAGCATTAAGTTGTCTACCCCATCAAAGGTAAGTTAGTAAATGTTCATCGAAACTCGAGCAGCAAACTTGCTTGGTATCATTCCAACGATATAACCGCATGTGAAAATAGTGTTGATTTTCTATGAGCGAAATCAGATTAACGTCGGATCACGACGATAACAAAAAAAATGCTGCGGACATTGAATTGGTTCCCGTGCATGTTGAGCTCTTCTTTCATGCCGGAGACATAAGCATTGGAAACATTGCTGCGATCAAGATCTACCGAAATCGTTCCGCGAAACTCAGAGCTGTGTACCAAGCGCATCCGCACCAAACGCGCTCACAATTCGTGAAATACTGTCACACGCCGTTAGCCGATAACTCAAGGATGCGACGAGCAAACACACCATTAGACAGCAATACGACAAGATAAACCAGTCGATTTTGAGCAGCAGCCTGCGTTCTGTCTTCGTTTCGGGGACATCTCCCCACACGAACCGACGAATTCCACGCAGAGTCTTCATGGTAGATGGTGGGCGTTCAAGCTGCGGTGACCTGAAGCGACGGCAGCAGCGGTAAAGTGGCACTACTCGTGATAAACTGATGCGTCGTACGATGGCAATGGGGTATCCCGTCGGTTCCGCTATGAGAGGACTGGGGAGAACGGCGACATCGATTTTGGCCGCGCAGTGGAGTCACCAGTCAATTCCGGTAAGCCTCGGTATCACGAGTATGTGCAAATGGTGATAACTCTAGTTAAACACAAGTTATGTAACACGCTATCCATCAGACGCGTTCAGTGTCAAACTTTGACAGCCAATCGGGCCGCGTCTTGGCACGTGATTCTGCGCGCCCATCACGTGCGCCCTAACCCCAATTCAGTGTCTGGCGCTGCGCTTCCGACCAAAGTTCTGCCCAGAAGAAACTATATTTTGTGCGCAGCCCTTTCGAAACGCCACAATGCCGCTAGTAATTTAAGTCGTTGGAAAGATATTTAATAATGCAGAACATAACACTACAGCCAGAGCCAAAATCTGGACATGTTTAGACACTGGTTTGTTTCAAGGCATCTTTGAAGTCTACATCTTCCACTCAAGGATAGACCTCACGCCTTCAGATTAACATCTCCTCCTCTAACGTTCGATTCAATATTTACCTGGTAATAGAAACCCTAATCACGTCCACTGTTAAACCTGCGCTGCACAGCAACGACGTCAACTTCCCGATCAACGTTTATGATCGATCCCGCGTCGCGTTCCTCCTCGGCTACTTATTGGCGATATAAGGGGGTTACCAGCGCAAAAGATATGTGTATATACCACCACATGCGAGGAGTTCGGGTACTGCGGGCGTCTTTCCTAGCCGCACTCACTGCCACCCGAATGGCAATTCATGTGAGGTACCCACAACTAGCGATGTTTCGCGGTATGCTGATCTTCCATTTTTCATTGCACCCACCGCAACCCCGAGAGACCGGAAGGACTTTAACAATACAACAGGTGCCTAAGTGAACGGATCAACCCGGACCGCTTACAACCGCGTGTATCCTCAATTATGATCTTGCCGAATGTATTCATAAGTGGGTCCGACCCTTCTCGACTTCAGGAGCTCATATCGACAAACGGGACTCTGTTACCAATCCCAATCACATCCCTGATATCTGATAACGCGAGGTCTTCGATGTCAATGGGATATATATTGCACGTACACTGCGCGTGTATTAAAGTTCAACGGACCATGATGTGTGCATATGCACAGTACGCAGCGCGGAGGCGAATCTCGGAATGAACACAAGAGGCGCCAATTCACTCCGAAGTTCCGATAAGTTCGCAAATTGAGCGCGAAGCCGCGCTCGTCGTTTGCACGAACAAATGGCGAGCACCCCCAGATGACTCACCTTCATCGCATGTCATAATACAGTGCGACAAGTGGCGGCCGGACGCCGCCGCGGTTGGTCATCTGTGCGTTTTTACCGATGTCGAGACCTCCGTATCATGACTTCGGGAGCCTCTGTCCAGGAAAGCGTCCCCGGAGTGAATGCTAATCTACCGAATTTGGGGTGCGGACCGCCATGCCGTTACATAGCCATCAGCGTATCGCTGTCACGTAATCAGCCTCACCGATGCCGCAAGCACCGCATCGCATCGTGCGCGACAGCGGATGGGAAGGCGCAGGCCCGTGATGAGGGTTAGAACCAGTATTAGACCCTCTATGCAGCCGTGCGCAGATGGCGTGTAGGTTCACATGACATGCCTTAGTGTCTTCGCTTTCTCGCGAAAGCTTTCTTCTTTTGGATAGGCGACCAGAGGTGACCAGCTATGATAGATGGGCTACTAGAACAAGACGTAGTAGGGCTGGAATACGCGGCCGAAGACCTAGGCAGACGAGAGTAATGCAGTTGATGTAGGGGTCGAGAGCCTAGAACGTGTGGGAGCGGTTGATGCAGAATCCTGGTTAGAGAGCACCAGGCGGCCTGTCCACAATAGAGCTGTCTAAGAACCGCGACACCAACGCACCGAAAGAACATCAGAGACGCGCAAAAGAGTTCATGTGGTAGATTGGCACCGAACTGGGGTCAATTTGGGGGAGTCTCGTCAGGTCATGGAGACACGGAAAGTCGATTTTGTGCGGCGGCATCTCAACAGCAAAGCAGAAACATATATACCACAGCGGAATGAGTGCGGAATACTCGGACTTCTGTCGGGTTAGGCAAACAAAGACACCAGCGGGACGTCGAGAAAATGTCAGGTACGATTATCAGATGGAAAAAAAAACAATAATTATGAGTCGGCAAGGTCGGCAAAGTGCGATATTCGGAAATTGGTAACGAATAAGAGATCGGTGACGTATATCTACGGCGATAACCGCGGGGTTTAAACTTTGCCAAGACTAGATCTGCAAGTCTCGCGTGGTCGGCCGAGGTCTATCGTCGACGTCCGATGCACAATTCTGGAAATATTTTGTGTCTGAAACTGGAACAAATGGAGCGAGTGGAACGAGGGAGGAGTCCGGAGAAGAGCTAGAAGAAGTCTGTGTGTGAGATGGAAAGGAGGAAGACAGGAGGTGGGAGCGAGAAGTTAGCTGGCGAAAATAAAGGATAAGCTTATTGATGGAGGGTTAGTCATGACGGTGAGCGGAGCGCGCCAACTGGTTTTCGTGGATGGCCCAAATTCCGAGTCCGAGTACAACCCATCTTGTCATGTTCGAGAGCTTTCTGCCGTCCGATTCCTGCCGCATAGTGCCGCTCCCAACAACTACCTTTTCCCTTATAACAAACACGATTCTTTACCTCCTTTCACGACCTTCCCTCTGGCCGACATGCGATCCCCTCTCCGCATACTCGCTTTCCTTATCCCAGCCCTCGCCGTCGCGCTCGCAGCTGCTGCCCCGCAACCTGATGGGTCTCACCTTATCTCCGCTGTGCCAGAGGGGTCCTCTTGCGGAGAGACGACCATGCGCACGGCCACCACCATGTTGAGCCTGTAATGGAACTCAATGAAACCGAAGTCACCCTCTATCATGCTCCCACCCCACCTTCTTACTGGACGATTGATCTTGTCGACGCGCATCCCGGTGAGAAACGTTATCCCGGCCTGATGGGACTTCACGCTCTGTTCATGGGTCTTGCCTTCTTCGGCGCATTGCCAATCGGTGAGATTTGCGTGCATTCGGCTACATTCCTGCGGTATCTATAATATAATTATTTAGGTATCGCGCTGCGCTCTGTTAAGCACGCATGGCACGGCGTCACTGTGTTCGCATTCTATGGCTTTGTTGTTCTCGGCTTGTCGACCAGCGCGCTCTACCAGAAACTGACTCCTAACATGTAAGTGATCTCATTTGACTAGACGGTCTCGTGACATGTCGCCAATATCGATGTCGTCACAGGTACGAGGGCAGTAAGCATGGTGTACAGGGTTACTGGTTCTTGTTCTTCGCCGTCCTCATTTCTGCGTTCGACGTATTTGCCTTCGTCCTTCGTTTCATTGCCTATGTCAACTCCATTCGCAAGGGTGAAGACAAGTTCGCGCTCAAGGCGTTCTGGAATTATGTTATCCTTGGTCGTGACGAGCACCTCTCTGGCTCTGGCGCGGAGTACACTAATCTCGTCGTCGAGGATCCTGAGGATCTGGATGATGCGGAGTTGAAGGTCAAGGAAGTTGATGTGTCCGAACAGACCTCCCCAAGGCGAGCGCGTATCGTTGAGCCCATTCAGACTCAATTCGAGCCATCTGAACAAGATAACGACGAGACGGAGAGCTGGGCGAACGATGTTCATCATCATCGTCAACCATCGTATCCTCAGTCTGCTGCATCTGAACGGACGCTCTTCGGTCCCCATTCCCTCGTCACTCCAACGATGATTCTCTGCACGAGTTCCCTGTGACCTACAGCTCGTGGAGTATCACGGACAAGCGTTCACTACTCCGACGCATCGGACGAGGTGTCTTCGCCACCGCTGAAAGGTCGCTCGTGTTTGCCGGACTTTGGCAAGTGATCTCCGGCGTCGTGATCTACACCGGTGGCTGCCGCGGCAACTACATCAACGGATGCTTGGCGCATCTTATCAGTACGTTTTCTTACGGAATTCTTTACCCAGTCCAATCTGATGGACTGTATGCTCGTAGAGGGCGCTATTTTCTGGTGTTATGGACTTGTCACTTTTGCTCGATACCTTGGTTCTTTCTCAGAACTTGGCTGGGCATGGAACCGTGCCCCCTTCAAGCAATACCCTTCGGCTGAATTCGTCGAATCCCTCGTTATCTTCGTCTACGGGATCACCAACACCTGGATGGAGCGCTTCGGTGCGCATCCCGGAGACCCGTATACCACCAAGCAAGTGCAACACATCAGCATAGCTGTTATGTTCTGGTTCGCTGGCCTCGTCGGCATGGGCATCGAGTCGAAGCGCGTCAGGCGCTGGCTCGCGTCCGGTTCAACCGCCGCGGTGCCCAAGTCTCGTCGCTCTCAAGAGGCTGTCGCTGAGCCCCCGAGCTACGTCGCGAGCTTCAACCCCTTCCCCGCGCTCGTCATCGGGGTCACCGGCTCAGCGATGAGCGCGCATTTCCAGACGTACATTTTCCAAGTGCAGATCCACGTCGTCTGGGGCACGTTCCTCGCCGCGTTCGCCGTCTTCCGCTGCCTCACGTACTTCTTCTTGTGGCTCGGCCCGCCGCGCTCGATCCTCCCCTCGCGCCCGCCCACGGAAGCGCTCGCGTCGTTCTTCCTCGCGTGCGGCGGCCTCGAGTTCATGTTCTCGACGGAGGAGCTCACGATCGCGGCGATGCGGCAGGGGCACGACGACGTCATGATGTTCGTGTGTGTCGGCGTCGCGATGACGTGCTTTGCGTTCTGCTGGGCGCTCGGCCTCGTCGCGTTCAAGGGCTGGCTGAAGAGCCACACGCACGCTGCGGTCAACTTCCACAGCTCCGCGTAAAAGTAGATAGCTCGCTTGCCCACTCGTCGTCGACAGCATCACAAGGCCGCGCAGGCGCCACTGCATATATTCTGCTCATCACGTTCATAGTATCTCCGTACATCTTATTGCACCTATTGTTGTTGTTGTTGTTTCACTTACACTGTTCTAATTCATCATCGCATCCCCGCCGCGGCCATCTGAAACCCCCGCTCCGACAGTGTATTTGATAGCTCTCGTTCGCACACGTTTTCCGTTGTGTACATTCTATTTATTCATTAACGACCTTTTATGTCTTTTTGCATGTTTGAATGTTGGTTGGCATGGAATAGACTAACGTTGCTTGCTCGTTCGTTCGCGGCGTTGAAGGAAATTGTGTTTCGTGCTCTCGAAAGTTTAATGACATCTGTAGTGTGCGGTTGCGCATTCTGAAGTATTGGGCGTTCTGCACGAGCGCGAATAGGCCGATAAATATGGGCGCTTGTATTCTCCGCTTCTTGACAAGTGACTGTACGGTATATCTCAGCGCCTGCCAGTGACTTTCCAGCTCGGAGGCTCAGCGCTCTTCCACTACAGCTCAAATACGACTATGTTCCGCCTTACTGCCAACGCCTCTCGCAGGGTCTCGTGCCGCCAATTCAGCTCGACTCGCGGAACATTCAACTCCCAGAGTCCGACTGTGAGAGAGTTCAAAGTGTTCTTGGACCACGAGACGCTGTATGTCGACCAAGGGCTCGCCGAAGCTCTCGGATGGAAGCCGGACCAAGGCGTAGAAGGCGTCCAGTTGACCCTCAGTGGGTGGGCGCCACATTACTTTGCCATCGCTCGGACGGGGTCGGACAGCGGTACGCAGTCAAACGCGTCTACAATGTGGCGTTCGATCACTGAAGTTGTTGATCGGTTCGTCAGACTTGCTTGCGCGCGGAACGGTGGAGAGCAGCCGCAATCCCAAAGTACAGCAAGTGCTGGAGTATCTTAAAGATAAATGAATCTTCGGGTTCGTGCGAAATTACTGTAAGATCCATATTGTTATACGCATGCAGGTTTACAGGAGCTGTTGTAGATATAAGGTGAACGAAAGGTCGATGGAGTACGACTCAGAGTCGCTGACTTTGTTGAAAACCTTAGATTCATGCGAATTGCTCATCTTGTGACTGCTGTATGATGTGAAGCAGTACGGGCCTCGGATTCAATGGTGTTATTTACTTATCTTGGTCTCCGTCGAAAAACATGTCTTCAATATTCAACAGTCAGTGCTCAACGTTCAACGGGCAAGCGGATGAGTATAAATATACAAATTACGCAACGCAGAGCGCGGGATCCTAAGATCAAAGGATCTTGCAGAAGATCTGCTGAAGCTTCCGCCGAGATATGAATCGAACTGCGAATTAACCGATACTTTCGTTAATCTCAACGACATGGCCACACACGCCGCACGTCTCGCACATCTGTTTACGCCAGCGTACGCTTCTCGTATTAATGCTCAGATAGTCTATCCAAGCATATCTCACGTGGTGAAGCCAAATGAGCTGGAATCCGCCTTAGCTCGACCGCTGCACGTATCCGTGTATGAACCGCATCGGCGGGCGGTATATCTTGCAGCCACTCTGTCATATGGTATCATTAAAGGTGAGGTCCACACAGCTCATGTCTATCATGGGCGAAAAAGTTCATGGTTCACGTTACAGGTCATCCTTTCATGGATGGAAATAAGCGGACAGGTATGTATGTAGTCGATGGAAAATGGCTTATGCGCTGACAATTTCTTTGCGCTAGCATTTTTCTTGGCCAATGAGTACTTGCGTGCGCAGGGGATGCCAGGTCTTGCGGGTGTAGGGAAGGTTGGCGTGGGTCACGACGACCTCATCAACCTGGCCGACTTGTTTATCGACACGGCGGCTGGGAGGTTGAATGTCGAGGGGTTAGAAGCAAGAATCGGTGGCGATGAATGTCTCGAGTAGCTTTCGCTTGCTATGTCAAATACTTATACCATGGATGGATATGCGTCAAACATATGAGTACTGATAGATTCCAGACGACGCCCTCGGAATCGGGCCGCAAATCACACCCACAAGTCAGTTCAACGACTTGTAAATATCACATGTACAGAAGCCAGAATATCACCGCTGAATTCTATGCTACTACATGGACTTCCTCTGTACAGATAGACGTGCCTGGGACCTACATCCGAAAACGAGACTCAAGATGACATGAAAGCTAAAACCATGGCTGACAATGCGGCTGCCTCTGCTTCGATGCCATTAATCAGGTCAACAAAACGACTCAGGAGTCGGGCGGGAATTCCTTAGACCAGTCTGGCTTCGGCAATTTAGGAATAATGGGTTGCTCCCCTGGTGCCAACGGCCTCAAGGACGAGCAGCGGACGCAGATTTGATTCTTGATGAGGTCGAGTTCATAATATTTCACCCAGAACATAACTTGGAAGAAATTGCGCGTTGGCTGTCCACTCCCAACCTATCATTGACAAAAATGGCAATTCGGGATCATTACGAAAGGGTTGATGAGAGATGGATGATAAACATACGCGAGACACATGCGACCTGATTTGACAGGGTGTTCCCTGAGGGACCCGGACTTCATTCCGGCCTTGGCCCCAACGTCCTTCCCTCAGTAGAAATACCTACATATAGCTCAGGTTATGCACAACAAGTATTGAACTCAACGTACATTACTACCTGCAGCAATGGTGTTTCGCACCGGTCCCGCATTAAAATCCCGGGACATGGTGAGATTCGACACCGCGATTACCTGGTTTCCCGATGCAGGGGAGAGAACTTCCCGATACTTAGGGCCGGAAATTGCATAGCGCCCGATCTTATACATCCAAGCTTCGGGGTGAGGCTCTTGGATCTATGTGACGGGGAGATGAGCCCGAAATTATGGTAACTTGGGAACACTTACGCGTGGAGACGCAGGATTCACGACTTGACCGTATAATAAAACAATAGTACCCTCTTTGAATCCGCGATGTAGATCTTCATCCATCGTGAGCTTCACGTACTTGTTTTCGGGCGGCTGTGTCTACAGTTAACGTATTTGAAGTCCAACGACAGTGATGGAATGGTGAGCATGTCGAATCATTACAAACGTAACGCCACCCACATTGTAGATACGTTCAATAGCTGCAGCACGAGCCTTAGCTGCGGCCGCTCGAGCTTGCTCTTCGACAGTCAAGCCAGCCATGGAACTGGAGTGAAGAGCAAAGAAGATGTCACTAACGGGGAAGAATGGTTGGTTGGGTTGAGACCGTGCAGTTTATATGTGGTCTGGTTGCTCTGCGACGTAAACAAGACCACTCACAAGTGCGAGATCTTTTGTGCCGCCGAACGTTGGTATGGTCTAAAATGGGATATTAGTATGCAAAAAGGCGGTATTGCATCCGCTCATCACCTCGCGTTGATTTTCTGTGCTGTGGTGTCTAGCGCTGTAGCCCACACCGAGTCATCGCATACGATTTCGTCCTTTCAGTCGCATGAACCAACCCATTCTTCACAGCCGAAGATGGTAATTCTCCGTGAGAACCATCAACGGAGAGGTATTGGAAGTGATTGATGACACGAGGCTGGTCTTCTAGTCATATTATGGAGACTATTATGGAAACACAAAAAGAAGTTCAGCATCAGATACCAAACCAGCGAATGAGCAACCAGAGACACATCGATCACAATATTTGAGGTTGAATCCAGCCCACAATAGAATTCAGGAACATAACAGAAAACAAGGATGACGAATATCGAAGTCGCCTAGATACGAAGTGTCTTCCGCACATAGCGGACAAAATGTGCACCGGTCTCGTAAGAACAAACCCAGTGAAGCAATCGGATACTGTTTGGGATAGAGGGGGATCTGTAGTGGGACCACAATTTGGCGAACGCGGGCGGGACTCTATTCCAGCATTCCTCCACTGTCATCTTGTCGTCGCCATAGATCGGGACAGTGACTTCAGCGCTTAACTCTTCGTCTGACAAACCTCGCACAAATTCTGTCCAGAAGGTGTATGCCTGTGCAGCAGTAAAACGTTGAGATATGACGTGGGTTGTCATACGGTCGATCAACGGCACCAGCATGTTGATTGCAGGTATCGCATCCTGTGATAACGCAATGTCCGGAGTTAGACTCGCTACGACGATGGCTTGGAGGACTCACAGCGAAATTGAACATAAGAAGATTTCCAAGACACCCAACGTCGAATGCAAATGGATTGTATTCAAATTCGCCTTGGTAGACATCGCGAGGATGGTAACAGTCCCATCCTTTAAGCGCTTCTATTGAAGGCGAGCGATAGTTTCGATAGGCATTCCGAGAGGAAATTGGATGGAGAGGTTGTAATCAAATAGGCAATATCGGGCTTGGGAAGAGCTGCGGTGTCTCTTCAAGAGAGGCCCGAGCGCATCATACTTCTTGAACGGTATCGCACTAACGTAGTTCACCATGATATTACAATCTGCAATGTCCTGCAATATTCGAAAATTGGATCAGCAGGTGAACCTCGTCATTGACCTCAGACAACGTACACGATGGGCGATCCGTTGCTCATGCAGAAACATGAGACCCTAGAATGATGTCAAATGATAATTTACTAAGCAAAATCAAATCACTCACTCGCAACAAGTCTGTTATGAAGTCTACTATCTCTGGCCGTCTTGATATCTCCTAATAGCATTCGGTCACCCCACCTGCGGCAAACGTTCAACAAGTCTGTTCATATATGGAGCAGTGTGACTTACATAGGCATGATAACGAAGGAGAGTTGATGGGAAATTCTTAGTACATGAAGAGGAGGTAGCACATTAGGAAATGTCTCCGTGCAGAAAAGCTCTGGACATTTGAGAAGGTGGTTATAGATATGTTCTTCCTCTGATTCCGATTTGATGACTTTGATCGCAATATTTCGACCTTGTGAGTCTTGCCCATAAGCAAAGCGAGCCTGATTTCAAGTTAACAAAGTTAAACAAAAAAAGTCGGCTTTATATATACTATATACCTGTACCGACATGATATGCCACGTAGCAGGCGGCGCATCCTCATCGCGATGGTACAATGCATAAGGGACAGATGCGGAGACTGCAGTTGATGGTGGGATCCAGAACGGGGCCCCGTTCTCCCACACAGATCCTAGATCAAAGAGTGTATAGCCACACTTCATGAGCCATGGTCGATAAGCCGTCCAGAAGCGCTGTGCATCGAAAGCGTGGTGCGCGTCAGTCAAGTACCATTGCGCGTCGAAGTCTTTGCGATTCGGAAGCTAGTATGACGGAGCGCGAAATGTTACTGATTGGACAAAAAGCAGGTACCATCAGACTTACGTCTGGTAGCAAGTCCGTCGATATTTCCTTCGTCGATGTGTCCATGACTCTTGAGCTATGAGTGGAACAAATTAACTGCAAGTTCAATTCAAGTTGAAGTTCGACTTCGACGCGTGCAGTGTGACAGCAGTTGGTGTGACTTACGCGACGCGATCGAGTGACTCCTGCCAATCTGGGCTATCCTTGTTCATGCTTCATGAATTCGACCGTGTCTATCGCAGAGTGATTTCAACGGATTTGAATGGTGAGTATATGCTGATCCTTCATCCCACTGTCCGCATGCCTTGCTCGATCTCAATGGAAGCACATCTTACGTCCAGGTCTATGTCAATCAACATGATTTCTTTATAAATCACATCTGGAAAGTGCATTTTCTTACTGTAGGAATGCCCTTTCTACGTGGCACTACCTCGCACTGCCTTCGCTCCATAGTACCCTGTAGTACCATGTAGGATTTGGTCTCCCGATGTAGAGCATCGAGTGTTTCGGCTCGTTGCCTACTTGATTGTAATTCAATACCCGTGGCTAAACTAATCAGCATCCCATATGTCGGACGAGCGGATGACGCGCCACTGACAGCTTCAAGTAGGTACCAAGAATGAGATGCTAAGTGAATATTAATTATATACATCCTGGTTGTTGTGCACGAAGCATACAAAATGTATGGGTGTCGAAGTAAGGATTTACATAGTATGACTTACAGAGCTCCGTCACATTATCCGCCTTCCAACGAGAATCAATCTCCCTCCCGAACTTCGGAATCAGATGGCAGCTCCGAACAATACGGTCGACAGTAATGATTTCGCCATAAGGCTGTTGCATACGTGTCGAGCGCGTCACCGTGAACAGTCCGGCATCTTCGTCAAAACGATGAAGTGGTGTGAACCACTCGATGTAGGCGAGAGGGTGTGGAGAGTGGACAGGATAGTGATGCGGCAGTTTGAAGATGATACGAACGTGGGCAATGCGAAGACCTAAGCAGCGCTGGAGTGAGCACCGGCAAGATGTCGAAATGAAGCATTTGCACATACCTTGTAGAGGTGTCCCATCTGTCACAGTGTTCCTCTCACCCGTCCTTATAAATGCAAAATCCAAGTGTGCAGGTTGCGCGCTGCGCCGACCATGTGCTGCTATAGGTGGTGTGGCACGCACAACGTCCTTTGAATGACGGGCACCAGCAGCGGGAATCGGAGGCAGTTGGAGTGATAAACGAGAGTATATGTCAAAGCTGTCGAAGGCATGGGGTATGTACAAGGAGCCGTTGTTGCGTAGATAGGTTGACAGACCATCTAGAAAGCAAGGTGCATGATGATCCGTCATCAGCGTACTTGCGAGTACTCCACGCAGATGAGGTGGGTGACTCTTCGCGACCTTGTACTGCTTGCCTGATAGGAGCACCGATGACTGAGGGAGGAGGGACTTCAGTTGGCCGGATACAGAAAGTAGATGGAGTAGAACAAAAATAGATACATATTCCGAGGTGTATATAGATCGTACATACAATATAGATTGTACATACCATATGTATCGTTGCCTGACACCGTAAGATGTATCCGATGCCGCAACATGTATCCTCGACGACGCTCGCATCCTTGCCCGTGGCCACCATACACCAAGTGCCCCGACACCGCCATATGTATCCGTCACGGCAACATGTATCCTCGACGACGCTCGCATCCTTGCCCGTGGCCACCATACACCAAGTGCCCCGACACCACCATATGTATCCGTCACGGCAACATGTATCCGACAACGACGCTCCATCCTCGCTCGTAGCCATGCCGGACCCATCATACACCAAGTGCCCCAACGCCGCCATATGTATCCAACATGGCAACATGTATCCGACACGGCAACATGTATCCGACGACGATGCACCTATCCTCGCCCGTGGCCATCATACAGTAAGTGCCGTGACGGCGCAACATGTATCCGACGCCACAACATGTATCCGACGACGACGCTCGCATCCCCACCCGTAGCTACGCCATGACTGAGAATGACTCACCTATACCTCTCACACTTGCACGCGGTTTGAACATCAGACAAAATATCAACATCACATTCTGTATTCTATTTTAAGTAGACTTCTGCATTGTCAACGGTTAGTGTGCAGCACAGGCATTGAATATAAACAACATACCTTCCTACAACATGGACTCCCTGTCCAACTTGTGAAGGAAGTCCTCCATCCCGGTGCACGGATCCACCCCAGGAAAACGTAGGATGAGTGTTCGCCGCAGCTCGCAGTGGACCCAGAAACGTCCGTAAGTTTATTCGCCTCCCATATCCGCATCACCGGGTTCCAACGCTGGAAATGCACAACATTAGCATCGGTAAAGCACTTTAAAACGATTGGAAGTCGCGCGATGCTGATTTTCCCTTCACGAGGGACAGTGATATAGAACGGCCGTGGTCGCTTGCCCGACTAACGTGAATGTGAGTTCGCGCTCGAGAGAATTAGCAACCGGACATACCTGGTTCCACACGTAAATTTCGAGCGCGAACCAGTCCTGCTCCGTCGACACTGCCCATTCCGGCTCAGAAGATGAGGACCTCATGCCGCCCCTTTCCGGCTCAAACTCCTCGTCCGACTCATCCCATGTCAACTTGTCGAGGGGATCCTCGTCGGAAGTGTAGAGGTCCGAAGCATGCCCACCTGACATCTCTTCTGTAAAGAGGGAGGCGAAGGGGTCCTTGTCAGTTCGAAGACCAGCCACCAACTCCGGGCTGGAGTTGACCTGCGATGAACGGGGTAATGCATCGTTGTCATCGGGCCCGATCGCCTCCTCCGCTGCGAGCAGCGGGGGTGGCGATTCTCCTTGCCGCTGTCGTTCCCGCTTGAAGGGCTGTGCTCCTTCGATGTCTGTTGCTTCAGGAATTCGCATGCGAGGGAGGTATACACCTTGCGTGCTGCCGTCATCCACACTTTTTGAGTGGGAAAGGTGTCCGAGATTGCTGCATCGACCGCCGCGCCAATATCCAACGTCGGCTCAGCATCCGAATCGGAAGAGATAGAGATGACGCTACGAGGGGAGAGGGAGAGCGGGCATAGCTTGGGCCAGTGGTATGAACGACGGACGCCTTTGGCGTGACTGGCATCCGTGTAATGGGGATTGGGAGGCGCGAGAGGGTCGAGGTGCGTACGATGCGAGCTCTCTTGCTGGCAGAAGATGGTCCATCCGAGGGCGTGGAAGGGACAAAAAACGTGCTCTTAGAGCGAGACGCGGAGTCAGGAGGAGCGCTGCCAGCCGATGCCCCAGTCGCCGTCTTCTCGCTGGACTTCTGAGTGAAGAGGGGCTGAGTGACCGGTTTAGTGCCAGTCGTTATGCGTACGATGCGAGCTGCCTTGGTAGGAGAAGACGGTCCATCCGAGGACGTGGAAGGGCCAAACACGTCGTTGGACTTCTGGGTGAGAGGCTGGGTGACCGGCCTAGTGCCAGTCGTGATGCGTACGATGCGAGCCGCCTTGATAGGAGGAGATGGTCCATCCGAGGGCGTGGAAGGGACGAAAAAACTGCGCGGGAGAGACGCCGATCCAGAAGAGTGATCACCAGCAGATGGCGCGGTACCCGAGGTCGCGACCCTCTCGTTAAACGTCTGGCTGAGGAGGGGGAACGTCACCGGCTTAGGAATTCGAGTCATAGTGGGCACGCGGACGATGGCATTGATGGCGGGTGTCTTGCGAGACGACAACGCCTTGCCTTTGCCTTTACCCTTCAAGGAGTCGGTAGGGCTCGTAGCTGACGTGCCAGGAGTAGAAGCCGTGGGCTTGATCAATGTATGATTAGTTCTGTAACACGTAACACAAGGATTGAGGCTCACCTGCGAGCTGGACCATCCAAGCCCGGATGGAGTCACACCGCTCGACGAACCTGTCGTCTATGCAGTAGCAGTCAGCAGGAGTTCATTTGAGGGTAGGTTATCACTTACCTGGGGGCTAGCACCCTCTTCAACCAGCCTTTTTTTCTCAGGGATGCCCTCTGTGAGGTCCATCGAAGCGCGACGCTTCCCCAAACATCCCTAAGATTCACTAGGTTAGTGTGGAATTACCGCATATTGATCTCTCGCTTACCTCGTTATCCAAATCACTTTGCAGTTTCGTCGCCAAAGCACGGTCTGCTCGTTCTTGTGCCGCTCGCGCCGTCACCACCGCCCTCTCGTGCCGCACCTTAGCCACCTCCTCGCGGCACCCGCCTTCTCTTCAGCAACCCGGGCGCGTTCCGCCGTCGCTCCCAGACGATTCGCATCGGCCTCCAGGGAATACGTTCTTCATCGGCAATGAGTGCCTGAATGGCGGCAATCTTCGATGGAGAGGGAGCTGCCCCGGTCCAGGAGAACCAATCGCAGTACTTGTTCTTCTCGAAATTTTTGTACGTGCACTGATGGACAGCAAATGAGCCCCGCAGTGCGTCTAAGTAAGTAGAAACATACCTTAAAGAACCATTCGCCCGCATGCTCGCTGGCGAACGCCAACTTACAGATGATCTTGCCGCCGTTGCCGCAAGTAGGGCAAACTTTCGGGCTGTCTTTAGGGCGATATTCTTTCGAACCCTCCTCGCAGAGAGTCCTGAGAGCGTTAGAGTATTTAGAAGGCATGGGAAATGTGAGAATAGTGAGGGATGGACGTGCACGAGAAGAGAAACACAGAAGTCAGATAGATTATAACATACGCAGCCTGGATCGCGCCATGTCAAATTTCTCCAGAAGGCGGAAGAGCGCATCGGCCGATGCGTTGGAGGAAGCAAATACGCGATAACGCTGAGCTCGACCACACTTTCAGGGCACGGAACGACGAAACTTCCCTGCCGTGTTTCTAAGTGCCCGTGAAGATCGATCACCTCAAGATTAATTTCAAAACATACCGGAAATATCAAGATCACTCATTTATCCACCAACGCCCGGGACAGCAGATCTTATCCCACGGACACCGGCTGCCTGTCGAGCTGTATCACTCTTGTCACAGTCGGGAACCAAGTAACTACGACAAGAATACGATAACGTAGCTACGGAATTTAGTGGAAGGTAGCTGCGTGAAGTTCACCCGCGGCGACGCTTCGTCGACTTCGGTTCAAGCGACTCGAGGCTCTGCGCGCCTTCCGCTTTTGCAGAGCGACAGTAGTCTGCACCCTGCACCGTAAGTGAGTTCTTTCTAGTCTGTTGATTGACAGAATATTTCACTTACGGATCTTCGCCAAGAAGGCGACCTGAAGGTTTCCGCTCCCGTGGAGCTCGAATAATCAATGAAGTGTCCACAGGCTGGACCGTTCGTACTGGCTTTGCAACGCGCGCGGTGCCAGAAGATTTGGCGGCTGAAGCGGGGTCTGTAATATTATGTTGTAGATGAGAATGTATGAAGAATGTGGTCAACTACGTACCGTTATCAACAGACTTTGATTTCTTTGATTTGGATTTCTTTGACTTGGACTTCCTCGACTTCTTGCGCGTCGGCTGGTTTCCGTCAGTCAAGGTTTCTACATTGCGCTCGTTAGTATGATTGCCTCATCAACATTATTGCAAGCTTACCTTGGATCGCTGTGAGTCAAAGTTCATGTGTTAGCTAATCCTGAATGATCGATCACGAGGAATACGCACCCTTGTGCACGATCTCCGCCACGACTGCCTGTGATAACGAAGGTTGAGGGGATGCCGGTTGAGAAACATCCTGCGGGATCTGTCGCACACAAGTAGGCGAGGGACGGATGGTTGAGGAGATGCTGGTCGCGAAACCTCCTGTGAGTTCTCACGCGTGCGAGCAGGCGATGGGACGGATGGTTGGGGTGATTCCGGTTGGTAGAGCTCCGGCGAGGTGTCTCGTGGGGGAGAAGGCGATGGCTGGGACGCAGCCAATGCGCCAGAGAGCTCGTCACCTTGCTCGGGCAAGGTGGAGCACGACGCTCGTGTGTGCGACGGCGGGAAGGCGGCGGTGCTGTAGTATAGGATCAATTGAGGAGAATGCCCGATTGAACACGACTGATACTCACGTTTGAATAAGTCGGATAAAAACTCTGTGAATTTGCCGCGAATACGGTCGGAAGGCCAACCTGCAAGAGCGCACAGCCGCGTTTCGAAGTCACAGCCCGCTGCATCCTTGCCAATGCTTGTTCTACATGTGACGTCAGCCGAATCAACCAGTAACGAGTTTAAACGGACTCACGCATATGCTTGTAGATTCCCATTGGCATCAACGCCGCCCGCGATGTAGAACCCTACCCAACCAGTTTGATCATACCATCCTCGTGCACAAGCTTCCAACCAGTCTGGCATCGAGGAAGCTTTCCTGTGCACGCCGTAAGAATTATCCCGCACAGAAATCTAATTGACTTACCGCGCGCGAATGCCTTCAGGGCCAAGAGCTGCGAGTTCAGCTTCGAGTGCCTTCCCTTGAGTCTCCGCTTCCTGCGCGAAGGCAGCTTTCTCTCCGGGCTCAGCTGGTCGAATCGGGCTTTGGCTTCGGAGGCCCATTTACCAATGTTGGCTCTAGCGCGTCCGTCGGTTCCCTGCTGACTTCAGCTTGAGGGCGATCCGGATGCTGTTTCTTGTAGATGTCCAGCGCGCTGGGCTTGCGGGCTGGCGTACCGGCCATTGGCACAGGCGGCACCACAGTAGCCTTCGTGCGCTTGCGCTTCTCGCTGGCATTCTTCACCCAGTTGTAGATGCGCTAAGTAAGGCATTAGTATTGATCGTTCAATGCCAGGCACCTCGTACCTTGGCAATACCCTCCAGACGAGCCTCTGCTTCTTCAACGGACTCCTCCTCAAGACGAACCATTCGTGACCGATTCTTGCGCTTCGCACCTGCCAATCGTACCTGAATTCTTGGGCTCTCAGCCTGAAAGGGAGTGTCGCCAAAGTGGTCGCGGTATCGCTGAGTGATGCAAGTCGCAGCCGCTCGCTGGCTACCAGTCTCTCCCCCGTTGAGTAAGTCAATTACCTCCTGTGAATTGCGAGCCTCCAGCAAGAAGGCCAGTTCTTCAGGGCGCCATTTTGTCTTCCCCATCTTTTCTACGGCGTAATCATCAGTACATGAGTTCAACGCAGGGACAATGTCTCACCAAAGGTTCCCGCCGCAGAAAGCTACTGTGCCAGAGAGCAAGAGATCCTGGAAGGCATTGTTCAGTGTCGGAAATCCGCCTTACCCGGTAGCCAATCTCAAAACAAGCCCGACGGTCTCCGAGGAGACGGTGAAAGAAAGAAACAACGATCAATTCCGATAACTGCAGAATAATACATCCAGCCGCAAGAAAAACTCGATCCACCCAGGAAAGCGGCAAGCAAGAGCGCCCGAAAAGTCCAGATCCAGCACGATCACGACGAAGGACCAAATGGAAGTGCCTGAGGAGCGAAGCGTCGATCCACAGGCAGCGCGAAAGCAAAGACGAAATGAGAGCAGCATACGCTAACAGCAAGGCATACAATGAGCATAGCAAACAAAAACTATGACGTCCGCACTACACTAATCCAAGTTCATGAACACGGGCGGCGTCGGCAAACGATGGAACACTCTTCCGAAGGACTGCGTGTAAAACAATACTGCATTGTCCTGAGCGCGCACAAGCTCCTCGCTCGAACATGTCTGAAGCCAAGCAGGCTGCACAGCAAGCTCACGCGGGAGCGATGGCCAGGACGCAAGGACCGAGACGAATGCGACGACGGTATCCCTGCTGCGCGTGCTGCCTGGGGACGGTACAACGCCATCGATAGCTCTCTCGCGCCGTCTCGAAGTCCAATGGCACCACGCTCACCGCTGTACCCCCAGCTGCTGTCCAGACCTTCGCAACCTCCTTCTCCCGAGCCCACCTAGCCAACGGCGACCACGTAGCGGATCCGAGGAGCACCTCATCCACAGCCAACAACTCTCCCCTGAAGTTGATTTCGTGGCACTCCCAGAGGAGTAGCCCACGAAGGCGGCGGTCATCGCGAGCCACCGTTGTCGAGACCGTGATGCCACTGACAATGGGCTCATCGTCAGAGAAGTAGGTCGGGATGCGGCCAACTTTCCCAAAAAGTCGGCGAGCGTCCACCTTCGAGTTGTGGCGCCTCTCAACGGCCGGAGAGACCTTTAGAGGGGGGACGGCATGCGGATCGTACAGATATTCGCCCCAAAGGGCATCACGCCATTGCGTGAGCGTGAGGGGGTCGCCAGAAAGGGTGGGCTCCATTATGCGGGAGCGACAGAACGAGCGAATGCGTGCCAAACTGTGGATGTACCGCGTGATCTTCAGCACCTCGTCCTCGTCAGCTGGGTTAACCCCCGGCATGGAGGACAAGAGAAAAGGAGGCGGATAGAAAAACCTATGTGCGTCCTCCGAAGGGGGGACAGGAGAGATGCTCTGCAATGCACGCATCCACGGCGAAGACATGCCGACGAGGGGAACGGGAGGATAATGCATCACGGCCGGATGGGTGAGATTGGTGACGACGGTAGGCGGCGGACTGATGGGCTCGCCCGAAGCGGACTCATCGCTGCGATTCTCCTTGCCTGCGGCAGCGGCCTTCCTGCGCGATCGCCTCGGGCCTCGATGAGTTGACTTGGAGCGCCGCTGAGCAGCGCCTTCGTCGAGCTTCTGACGCTTGACGACTTGTTCACGAGCAGGGGGGAGGAGAGATCCAAGACGACGGTCGCCGATGTTCTTCATCAAGGCATGCTGGATAAGCTCGGTCCAGTAGCCCGGCGCTGCCACAATGCCTTGGCCGTTGTCGAAAATGTTGACCAATGACGGACGGGTAGGGTTATTGTCCATGTCGAATGGCAGGCCGACTGGTTCCACGATGTCGTAGATGACGAGCGAGCGCTGTGCTGCTGGATCAGCCACACAGGTAAGCCGACGCGGTGGAACATCATGGCCGTGGTGGGAGAGTTCGTGAACGCGCCGAGGACGGGGAGCACATCGCGCGTGGCGAACGACGGATCTTCCCACCGCGCAGCAACAACTTCGTTCCAGGTAATGAAACCTGCTAGCTCGAGGGAGAGCCGCTGGACGTGAGCAGCTATCACAAGTACGGTCTCCCATCCAGAAGGCAGCCGACGCAGACGATCCATCGAGTTGTGAAGCGCCAGCTTCATCCTGTCTCCAGGCGCACGGCGTGCCTTGTGGTTCATGGCTGAACGGTCCCAGCGTTGGATGATTTGCTCGGCTCCTTGAAACAGCTCGGACATAAGCTGCGGCCGCAGGAATCCAACGCCCTGGATCCCGCATTCCTTATCGCGTTCGAAATCCTCTTCGCGAATGTGTCGGAAGAGAACGGCCGGCGCGAACTCAGGGGAAGCAGTGCTGGGGATGCAAGCGCAGTGAATGATGTTTTGAGAATAATATTGTGGCCAGCGAGAGTATTCATGGAGGCCGAAGCGGCCGTCATGCATGATCTCTAGGAGACCATGGCGAGCGAGAGGGAACTTCGGCACCCACGTCATATTGGGCGTGGTCCACAGACACGTATCGCTGAGACTCTCGGCGGCCACAAGTGCATCGAAAGCGTGGACCTTTTGCCCGGAACCTAATTCAAAATTTGAAAATTGAAGATCGTTCGCAAAAAAGAAATGACAAAGAAACGCACGCAATTTGTGGGTGCGCTTCAATGCTACATCATGGACCCTCACGATCGAGGGTTCATTGGTGGGAGAGGCCTTGGCTCAGGAGAAATCTCCTGAAGATGGCGCGACATGATTCTTTTCTTATTGTCAGCGCCCGAAGAAACACATGTACTACGTTCTAAGACCTACACAGAACAAAAAAGGTATATTGGATGACCGAACACTACTACAACAAGTGATGTAGCTACAATCGAGACCGATCACCAAGCACACACGATTAGCGCACAGAAACTCCTAGAAAGAAGAATTGAATCATACCTGAAGGAACAAGCCGAATCAACGCGCACGCCTACGGAGCCTTGAGAATGGGAGGGAACCGAGGATACACAGGGGAGGCGAGGGGGAGGGGGAACCACCAGAGACCACGAAGCTGAGGGAGGCAAGAATCGGCACCACGAAGCGGATGGGACGTACAATGTACGAGCGACAACGACCAGGCACACAGCAGACGGTGTCTACTGGGCCCAAGGTGTATACGGCAGTGGAGGGTTGGTATGGACCAGCCCTTCAGCGCCGCGTCGAAGACCTGTGAAAGAAGAAGTCGCGCTGTTGACCACGCGTATCAGTCAACGTAGGCGCGACGTGAATGGAAACTTACCAAGTATGTTGACGCCGGGGCGTGCGCGCGAAGAATCGAGGCGAACAGCGAGCAGCAAGCAGAAAGTAGTGAGAAGCAAGAGGGGAAGGAATGGGAAGGCAGTCGATAACGTGACGTCGGGGCGGGCACGCGCAGAATGGAGAACGCGAACAGCGAGCAGCGAGCAAAAAGCGGTGAGGAGAGAGCCAGATTGGGGAAGGGGAATGAGGAAGAAGGCAGAGGCGGAAGTCAGAGGAATGAGCGCCTGGATGGCCCGTGCGTGAGAAGGTGTTCAAGCTCCGCGCCAAAGTGGCAACTCAGCGCCCAGTCACCTGAGCGCCAAAGTGGTCACAACTCGGCGCCCAGTCACCTGAGTGCCGAATTCGGCATCAACTCCCAGCACGGGCCGTCGGAGTTTAGTTCAGCCTTCGAGCTGGCACCTCTCCGCCTACTACACTCTCTCCCCCCGATGGCTCCCCTACGCCTCTCCTCCCAAGCCTCTCTCCCCACTGCTGTCTCCGGCCGCTGTCTCTTCCCCGCCGCTCTCTTCCCCGCCGCTCTCTTCCCCGCTGCTGTCTCTGCCCGCTGCTGTCTCTGCCCCGCTGTCTCTTCCCGCCGCTGTCTCTTCCCGCCGCTGTCTCTCCCGCCGCTGTCTCTTCCCGCCGCTGTCTCTTCCTGCCGCTGTCTCTTCCCCGCTCTCTAGCACGTCGCGACCGAGCTCCAGAGCACAACCGTCTGTTGAGCGACCGGGACATACTCCGGCAGGTACTACCTGCTGTTGAGCGTCCCATGACGGCCTGGCCACGAAACCCTTTCTTCGGGTGAACATTTGCCCTCTGGACCCTCTGGATGCAGTGCCACGGCTCTCACAGTCCGGTTTAGATTGCGGGATCTCTTCCGGTGCATGCTCCATTTTTCACCCTAATCATGCGAATAATCTTGTCATTTCAGGCTTTTTAGGTGTATCTGATCTGCGTGTCTTCCCTTGGTACGAGGGTCTCTTGTACTTCGGACTTAAAGACTGATTGCTCTACCTCCCCGCTAGTTTCTTTTTCGATGCCACGCACTCACCGGTCTCCTGAGAGCCGTACGTTACATGGCACGCCGTCGGGCTGAATTCCGCTCAAGACTGCGCCAGTCGCACTCTCTTGCCCATGCAGCTACTCCGTCCCGCTATTCGTCTCCCGCTACTGCATCTCCCACAGCAGTATCTGTGCATCGGGATCAAGGCACAAATGCGGTCTCCGTGCACGTACAACTCTCATTGCCCAACGTGCCGCAGCGACGTCGAATGTCGTTGTGTCCCCGCGCCGGGATTGTGGCCTTTCCATCCACTGGGCGTTAACCGTCACCCCAGTGTGTTATATTCAGATGGAGGGATTGCCGTTGGAGGTCGATAACCGCGTGAGTGATGTGTATGTCCGGATTTTAACAGAGAATTTACGCGTTGTGCAGTTCAATCTCCCCATCACGCTGAACAACTGTTCCCCTCAGCACAGTTCGAACAATGGATCGCGCGTCTCGGAAGCCCTGACGTAGTGCGCGTGGTGCCGGAGTATGGGCGCGCTATCGTGCACGACCTCGCTAGGATTTACATATTCTTTTGTGAGGACCGGGAGGATTATGTAGAAGGTTGGGAGATGTTCATCCGGAAGATTGAAGATGCTGCGAAGGAACCTGCTCGTCCGATCGAAGCGCGTCTTTTAGAAATCGATCGTTGGGCACGCCGCTCACCTACCACGGTACGATAATTCACTTTTTATACATTGCTTTCTCGACTGATGTCAGGATTGCAGTATTGGATCTTCCTGCATTCGTATACGGAGCCGGAGGCCCATGGTGAAGACAATTAAGGTACCCTGTCGTCCGCATTTCAGGAGAATATGTAGGGAGGGGGAAAGAAGCGGCCTGCCTGAGCTTTGTAATATGTATTCCGTGTTGTACGGCGTGTATCTGCGAAAGTAACCAATACTGGCCCCCGCTGGACGTAGTACCGTCCCTCGCATTGAAAACGAGCGATTGTCGGTGAACGCGGGTGTTGATATGGAATGCGGCTGCCTGGCAAATGTGCGGGTCACGTGCTTTTTCATGAAGGATTTTGACTTCGTTTCTACCTTCAGTTCGACGACATGACCTATGGCGTCCAAACCTAAGGCGAGCAAAGTCCGCGCGAAGCAAAGCGGGCTGTTTGGGCTATCAAATATATTCCAATCTGCGGCTTCATCTTCCTCGACGTCAGTGTCCCCTGATCCTTGGGCGGCTCGAAAGGTTGGAGTTGGGGATCAACCTGGGGCTTTACCCGCACCATATGCGAAGGAGTCACAGCCGTCGAAGGTGCAAAGTGGCAATGCTACGGTCAACAATACAATTGTGCGTAGCACGGTGGCGACTCTGATGATTTACTAATTCTACTCATAGCCACCTTCCGTGCGCATGGCCCAATTTCTCAAAGATTGGGCGACGCAAGCCTTGGCAGGGATTTTGCAACGAGAACAAGGTCCAACGTCTGGAACCGGCGGAGGACATGCTCGTGCGCGAAGTGCAAGTCTGCATGCGGTACAGAGGACCCAATGTACCGTTGCTTCGACTGTTATCACTCATCCTCCTTGTGTCGCAAATGCATCATCGCCGACCATTTCAACACCCCTTTCCACCGAGTAGAAGAGTGGGATGCCACGAGGTTTTTGGCGTCGACGTGCTCTTGGAGAGCTCGGTCTCGTTATCCGATTGGGTCATGAAGGTTCCATATGCCCTAATTCGTTATCAGAACCTCGCCGCATGACGGTAGTTCATGCCCATGGCGTGCATTCCATGTGTGTGCATTTTTGCGCTTGTCGTCTGTCCGACGGTCGTCCGCCACTAGCAGACCCCCTTCAGCTGATCCAATTTGGGTTGTTTCCTGCATCCTGGGAACGTCCGATGACGGCTTTCGCGATCAATATGCTCCGCGACTTCCATTTGCTATCTGTGCAGTCGCAGATGAATGCGCACGACTACTTCACTTTTCTGCGGCGGACTACGGACAACGTGGCTCCCGACAGTGTTCCGGTAAGTGGATCTGGTTGTGAGGCGGATTGCACGCTGACGTGACGGGTGTACAGGACCGCTATCGAGAGCTTTTGACGGCTGCTCGTGAATTTACATTTTTACGATCGGTCAAACGAGCAGGCACACAGCCGCAAATTCATTTGCCAAGGGGCAGTCTCGCAGTGTTGTGTCCAGCATGCCCACAGCCGGGCATCAACATGGATCCGCACTGGCGAACGAGACCGGAAGGGCAACGGTGAGCGCGATACCTAATCCATTATAATGGATTGTGCTTAATACATTGATATCTAGTTTTCTGGACGCTCTTTTTCATACCGTGGATGGCAACTTCCATCAAAATCAACGCGAGAAACCCATGGACCCGAACGATCTACCGCTGACCCTTGGGGCAGCGTACTACGCGAATGAGCGAGAGTTCGACTTGTATCAAAAGCGGCTTGGGCCATTCAAAAAGAGGTGAGCGATTTTCTGTTTCGTCAGACATGAACGCTAACAATTTATCAGCCTACTACATGCCACAAGTTCGGGGCGTTGGGCTACGGGCGGTACGGCGGGCGAATATCAGGAACCGTTGGGTTGTCGTGCGCTCGCCACATGTTCGTGCTTCCGTGTGGTGGCGTGGACCTGCAGAAAGGCGAAAGGTATGCACCACGGTATGCTCGCACACTTATGATCTAACCGATGGTGCAGATTCGCGAATGTTGATTTTGCAATGCTTTCCGCGTTACAGCCATGGATGGGACTTCGATTACACGTTTCCGGTTACGATATCAATTGTCAATACCGAATTCATTTGGCCGCACGCCTACATTGGATTGCACAACGTGCGATAGACCTCCCCTCGATACAGTCTTACCGCTTGCCTCAGACGTTGGCAGCGGTTGGCAAATTCCATTTGCCGGCTCACATCGCGCAATGTCGGTTCAAGTTCTCTTACTATTGGTTGCCAGGGGTGGGGATGACTGATGGTGAAGCTCCTGAGAGGATTTGGGCTACCCTCAACGCCTTAGCTTCGCGGACTCGAGAAATGACGTCGGGTCACCGCCACGACGTGATCAACGATCATCACTCCGACATGAACATCCGCCGCGTTCACAGCTTAAGTGTGGTCTTCATTGCTGAATTTGACGTATACTACTGATGTACATTGCACAGGTCGATCGTTATCAAGCAAACACGAACGTGCGGTCAAGCAGCTGAAGGTGGCAACTGATCATCTGGTCAGTGTGGAGGAAAACGTGAGCACGGAGAAATTAGCAAACTGGAAGCAGCAGGAGGATGAGTGGCTGCGGAAAGTGGTCGATATGGGGAAACACAAGGACCTAGAGAATGTGTATGAGCCTCGCAGGGAGGCAGGTGAGTAAATGTTCAGATGACTTTTGCCGTTCTGACGAAGCGCCGCAGCCCTGACACAAAAACAAATGTTGGCGCATCTCAACACACGAACGGATCCCAATCATTCGGCGACACCGGGTCTAGTGGAGGCTATTGAGCAAGGCATCTCTCTCCAGACTCAAAAGTGCGTAGGACCTCTGCTTTCGAGCAGCACTGCTGACATACACTGGCTAGATTATCACTTCTCGCTGCAATTCAAGATGATTATGGCACGGATAGTGCGCACTCTGAGCTGGACGATAAGCGCAAGCAGTTCGCAGCGAAGTGGAAGGAATGGAGAGATATATCGGATCGATATCTGTCCCCGTTGGTCGACGAGGCGGCGAAGACCGTAGAAGAGGAATCACCCGGTCCTTTCTCCAGATCATTTCCTTTGGCCGCGCCTGCAGTAGACGACAAGAACGAAGACTCCGTCACCGATTCCACCAGCAAGGCCAAAGGGAAGCGCAAGCGTGACCCGGAGCCGGAGGATGACGCGCAGCGTACAAAAAGTACGGCGTGGTTCGAGGTCGATGCAATCCAGATAGATGTGCCATCGTCGTACGATCCGGCCGTGCGCAACCACAACATTATGGCCGGTGCAATCGAGGTAGAACAGAAATTGCGACAATCTCAAGCGAACGATGCCCTGGACGATGTGCGCACTCACATCATCACTAACGAGGCTTTCAAGATCGCGAAACATAATGTTTCGGGCCAAAGGGCGAATACTCGGGCAACAAACCAAATCCGGCAGAAGCAACTAGCCATCAACAGAGCGGCCGACGAATATCGCCGCGCGCGACGGATTATGGTAATGCTGGGTATGAATGCTAACGATCCTACATACAGGGAACTGAAGCGTGAAGATGTCCGCAAGTTCACAATGTATTCGGCGCAACAACAAATCGGGCAAAGCAAGGAAGCACCTTCGTGGATCTGGGAGAACTTTTCTTTTGTGGAAGGTCAAGCTGCGGGGGGATATGAGGAGTTTTTCGAGGACGGTATGTACACGAATATTCCACAGAGGATTTAGGACTGACGTGCATCGGGAAAGCACTGCGCGTTCACTGGTTCAGATCAAATGCCCTCAAGGCGCGTTGGCACGAGGAAGTGTTGCTGGTCGAGGAGGAAATGCGGCGGACATTGCGATTTTTCTTATACTTCGAGCGCGACTGGCTGAGGAAAGCGGAGGAGTTGGATAAGGGCGGAGACCATGGGGCAGCCGCATATGCGCGAAAGTGAGTCAGATATTCGCGTAGGTGGTGCCGTACTCATTATAATCTAGGCAAGCATGTCGTTATTCGCGGTTGTTGTCGTTGGGGCGGATTTCGTTCGCAAATAGGATAGAGACGGTAAGTATTGAACAAATGCAGTTAGCACTACACTAACGTGTTTGGTAGAATGCGGTTACAGTGCTGGACCTTAGGGTAAGCATTACGGATGTGGATTAGTATGTAGGATGGTGGCATTGAGTACTGTAATGGATTTCGGTGTTTTCGTATTATTAGAAGCGCGACGGAAGCGCATGTATGCACGAGCTTGCGAGATGCACAAAATGTACCCGCGCAATTAAGCAAACAGTTCAATTTGCGTTGAAGAGAGACTCGCGCACGATTATGATGCACGGTGTTTTTTTGAAGAGGTCTGCACGCTGCATGCATAACTTTGAAGAAATCTATGTGCATGATGCTGGTGTGCATTGTATTTTGTGCTGAGAGGACACACAGAAAGTGCATGCGCAATTAGGTAAATGATTGAATTTGCATACACTTCAATGAAGAGATGCGCGCACACAATTTCGAAGAGATCCGTGCGCACGGTTTTGGCGCGCTTCGTATTTGAGCTTGGGACATTACCCGCGTGCGCAAGCCGGCACAGAGCTCTGTTTGGACAGTTGTCCACTATAACGGAGGGGAAAGGAATGCTGGATTATTACTATACATGTAAGAGTGTACTACTTTATGTATACATGTGAGCATGTAGTTATAAGATGAAATGATCTTGGTATGTATGAATATCCGACCTGCATGAATGAGGAAGGGAGGTGGGATGGATATGGACAGCTGGATGTATATGGGAGGCAGGATGTATATGGGCGGCGGGATGTATATGGGCGGCGGGATGGATATATCGAGCACCACGCCAAAATGAGTGGATATTAGAATAGCTCCATATAGATTTGTAAAGCCTTCATGGCGCAGTTGTATCAGGTATGTGCTTTGCTTTCCAAAGTTGCGGGTTCGATCCGGGCCAAATGCATCTATTTTGCCATAATTGAAGCGTGGAGTCCGATGCATCTCGCAATCTCGGTTGTATCCGAATTGGCGAGATGTATCTGACCCAATGCAAGGGCAAAAGCAGGAGGTGAGCCCACCTCCCGGGTGTATCCGGCACAGGTGAAGGTGATGTACCGGATGTATCTGGCTAACTGAATCTCTACGAGGGAGCAAGAGAGCGGGAGTGACGAGTGGATCTGAGTGTGACGCAGAAAGTAGCGGAGCTCCGGGAGAGGCTACATTGCAAACTTCAAGTTCAGCAATGTCAGGACAGTCGTCAGTGGGGGGTTCAGACTTGCTGCGCAAACCGTGCTGACGCCAGTCGATGTACAGAGAGAAGCGATCCACAGCCTCTTGCCGGTGCAACCAGATCACCATTTGAGCAAGGTAATCCTTCCTGTTGCTGGCTCGGTAGGCGTCTTTGGCATAGTCGATGTGTAAACGTTCGGGCGACTCCGTGTTAAATCCATCTGCGGTCCCAAATAGGCGGATCATTTCCACGTAATGTTGCATGGAGTGAATCTTCGGAATATTGAAATGATCTTGATTTCGTGTGCCGAGCTCGATGAAGACGTCTTTATGTGCGTGGAATTCGTCCAGGGCTTCTTGTAAGGCAGCGAGAGTGTCAGAGGTGTGGGACTGAAGGGATGCGTAGAAGATGAAATCCATCACACCGCGAGTGGCTTTGATCACACGTTCATCTGCCCGCCCATCATCAGCCCTAAAAACACCTTCTCCATCTCTTTATGCTCGTGTCCGGTCCACTGAGAAACTGACGAGATCCCGTGTTTGAAGTGACGTAGGCTGACAGCTTGACTCATGGCGCGGAATCGGGCATCCAGTTCGACTTCGCCAATCACCTCGGTGCACCATTTCACGAGGTGGTCCTTGAAGACGCCCTTATGGAGCTGGTGTAGGAGGTCCGGCGTAAACCACTGAAAGACATCAGAGAACGGCAAGTCTTTCCAGAAAGGAGGATGTATGGGGCGGAGCCCGAGGGACTTATATCTGTCTTTAGAAGCACTGTCATGAGCGGTGGCATCTTGCTTGGCCAGGAGGTCTAGAGTTTCCTGTATATCACGCTTTGGGTGAGTGTGAGGATTCCCTCGAGCGTCGGGTGATGTCTGGCACATAGGACATCGATTTTCCATGCAGCAAGCCACCAAACATTGCTCAGGATAATCCGCAACATAAGCCGCAACAATCGGCCAGATAGAACGAATCAGCCCATCCGCGCAGGCCATCATGGTCCCCGACATCCCCGCGTGAGCCACGGAGGCCAATATCGTTTTCATGCAGTGGTGGAAGAGACGATATTGGGCCGCTGAACGTGTTTTTCGCTGAAGCAAGAGAGCTTACCCACGGGAAGATATCCGATGAGCACTGTTGCATGTGCTGATACTTGTCGGCGGGTGGCTTTTGCGATGTTGCCAATGGTGAGATAAACTGGCCATGCACTCTTGTCGCCACGGAACTGAGACAGTCGGGTTTTGTCTGATGATAGGATGATAGGTGCGATTGTTGCACCTGATGGCACCCGAAGCTTCAGGACTTTGATAAGAGGTTATCACTATATCTAACTGATTCTACTCACTTGTAGGTCATTCCACCAGTCAGCCGTCCACATCTCATTAATAACCCGATTCTCGCCCTCTGCGTTGACAAAGCACCGTTCTGGAGTGTACGTGAGAACGTCACGGAATGCAGGGTTATTGAACAGTTCGCGAATACACTCGACAGGATCACGAAACCACAGCTCAAGGTTTTCGGTGAGAACTTTGCCGTCCTGGTCTGGTATGTCCCCCGTCAATTGTACGTCGCGGCACTGCCAGTCAACTCCACAGGGAAGTCCGTCAACCGCATTTAGAAGTGCGTCCTTATTGCGGAAGGATGGGTTCACCCGCTTTTGGATCTGCCGCTCATTGAGTACGTACATCCCCAGTCAATTTTCACATCTGACGTACTATTGGTAGTTTCAGAAACTCCTCCGCCTGCCCATGTCCCACATTTTTAATCAACCACTTTGCAAGTTGCCACTCATCTTCATCCTGAAATGGTCCATAAATGTCGCATCTATTCAACACTTGGTTGTCATGGATTTCCTCGAACTGAGTCGCCGCTTTCCCATAGGCTGCACCACCTTGGTGGTCTATTGGAGGGCACTGTGAATATCGGGCCTCGGGATATTCCTCATCTCTCACTTCTTCAACTCGAACCCTCCGTGGCAGTGCGGCATCTTGATCAAGGATGTCTGGTTCTTCTATGGGTATGTCCAGTTCCATGAAACTTGTGGAAGGGGATGGCTGATCATCTACTGGGATAGGATCAGAGGTTTCACTGGTCTTGAGCTCGAATTCATTGGCCCGACGCCGGGCTTTACGTTGCGCGAAGAGGTGAGTGAGCCATTCATCGCGTTTTTGCCGGCATCCGGTCACCTTGGACTGAGCCTGATGGTGTCGAACAGCAAGTTCACTGCGGAAGGAAGCAAGACAAAATTGACAGATGGCCATAGTCGTCGGCGCTGTCACCACAGGTGTTGAATCGGATGGACTTAGAAGATTTTTGCGCCTCGGAGTCCAGCCGCCGCGCCGCCGCCAATTTCGTCATGTGTTTGTAATTGTGTTGCCTTTTTGAAAGTTTTCACTTTGTCTCTTGTCGCTCTGACATGCTGCAACAGGTTGAATCAGTTATTGACGATTTTGCTGCACAGGAACCCCCTGCACCTTCTGGGCGTGGTTTGCGTGACGTGTGTCCAACGTCTCGCATTGAAACGCACCGTGAGTACTTGTAATTGTATCAATAGCCCTGTCCGACTTTGATTTTCTCAGGCGCGGCAGTGTTAAAGTCACAAGCTCGCCGTGAGCGTCAACAAGCTAAAAAACAAGCCCGTGCTCAAGATATTGCCTTGATGCCATCGTCTGAACCAGTGGATCCTCCCGCTCCTTCCGTGATGTCTCAGGACCACACAGCGGGCGTGGCTTCCAATGCTTCGACGACAGCGGCAATCTCTCCGAATTTTCATGGCAGCTGGCCGTATTTCATGCCCAGTGATGGATGGCAATTTCCGCAGAGCCTGACTACAGCAATACAGTCCTTTCCAGTGCAAATCCAACCATCATTCCCTGTTCATCCAACATTGGGACTACCTATGCATACGTTACCACCCCAGCAGGCTATGCCTCTGATGCCAGATCACTCTGTTCTGGATGATGAAGACAGCGCAGCGCTTGCCCTGCGGACATCATCTGTTGTCCATGGTCCTCCCGTTGAGATGGTTTCTGATAGTGAGTATCTTCATATTGACACTTTCTGCCGATCTCAAAGGTGCTTTTAGTGAATACTGTCCGGGACATGCAATTGAGCAACCAGAAATTGCCCTCAAGCAGTGATATGGTATGTTCCTGTTTTTGCGGGTCAAACTGTCCAGTGATGGCGCACACAGATCATCTCAACGCCCGTTGAGATCCCTCCTATCCTGAAGCGCACCAAAAATGGCCTCGTTCATCGAGTGCCATCTACTCCACGGACACCCAGCACCCGTAGCACTGCCGCACGCGGTCCACTCATACGCCATGCAGGAATACTGCGATCCGCTAGTCAACATGTTGGGATCCCCAAAACTCCGACACCGACCGGTCCTTTGCAGATCTCGGATCTTCAAACCTCCAATACATCAACATCATCTGCACTTCATTTCTTCTCCTCGCCGTCGTTGCCCGGGCAAGAGAACATCCCGCCCGTCATCATTAATGATGACGTTGATGATGTCCATGAAGAATTCGAGTGCGACAACGACGCGGAGCCTATTCCCGCACGCAAGAAACCGAAAAAGAGTCGCAGCGCTCGGACGCTTGAGGCGCAACGTGCCGCCGTTGTCGTCGCAGCATACCCACACTTCAAGCTTCTATTATGTACTACTAATCCGTGGGCGAGTGCGCAGGACCTAGACACTCTTATCATGGATGCGTTTGCTGTGGCTTGCGAGGAGAAGGGTGTGGAATTATTGCCACAGCCGGAAGATTGTAATGTCGTATGTATCATGTTTTTTTTTAATTATATACACTCATCTTTGTGGGCGGACCTGCCAGATTCGGCAACGTGCATCACAAATCCGAAGCACGTTCAAGACGGCAGCGCGCGACTTTGTCCAGGATCAATACGGGTTCAAGAGCGGCAATTCAGATGACATTCAGGCGCAAAATCGTGCGCTTGTTGCATTGCTTACGGAGAAGACAGCCTTTGCCCACATGGTGAGTCTTCAAGCATTCTTGTTCTATATACTTTCTAATATTGCTGCTCAGGACCCTCAGGACCGCACGACGCTTTGCCGCAATCCAATCATCGAGAAGGTTCTCACGAAGGTCTGGTTTACCGATGAAGGCAGTGATGGTGTCCGGTATCCCGAATACTTTGATCTGGTGATCCCTCTCCCAATGCTTGCTTTCGTTCTTACTGCGGTATGTGGTCAGCCATTTGTTCCTATCATATCACAATGACTGATATTGTTTTCGGCAGGTCGAATGTGCGATTCACGAGTGGAAGGAAGGAACTCGGTCTCTCGTGGAAATGCGCATGAAGCCTTACAAGAAATACTACGAAAACCACCTCAAGATGCTTACTGGGTGGGAGACTTACTCGGCAACACGATCGCAGGCATGCCGTCGCCTACAAGAGGATCTTTTGCAGACTTTGAGGTATGTTCTTGTCACCTGTTCTTTTCGTGGTCTCATCTCATGCAACCTTTGTAGGGCCAATGCTGGTGTCGCCGTTATTGCTATTCAAATGGCAGGGGAGCCCACTTTCACTGATGAAGACTTTGCGGCGAACGAGCTTTGAGGCGTCGTACTCGTACATACTAGCTACTGTTTATTGTGAATTCAATTATTATTACTGTTTTTTTTTGCAAATAATCAAATCAATTGAAATAATCAAATCAATTGAGCAGCGAACAAATCTGGAGTGTGCTACATAGTGCTATGTAGCACGGGGGGACTACGGGACTATGGGACTACAGCTATCTACTGTAGGATACGGTAGCCACAGTGGTTCGATGAGGTGCTATGTAAAACGGCACCTTGCTCGCTGGACTCGCTGCGCTACGGCGTCTACAGAGTACTATGTCGGGCTTGCGCATTTTCCAGATGCACTGGGTGCGAGAACACGGCTGTCCGTATATTCTTCATCGTTCAACCTTGGTGTTGACCCCATGCAAATGGGAATTCTTCCAGATACGATGCGACACCACCAATTCCGGAGGTTGGATTACAAGAAATGTTCCAAGAGATTCGTACCACCGTCGGCCAGGAAGCGCAATCGTTCATGCTGTCTTTCCCACCCCAGCCTTTGCTATACAAGTATTTTGCTGCGAGTATTTGCGCAGTCTGCAAGCAAATTATATTCATGACTTTTCAAACAATTTCAACTATTTGTCCAGATTCAATAGCACCCGCGCAGTGAGATCCTTCGCCTTTGACAAGCCCAGCAGACGCGTTTGGCGCTGCGTCCTACCAGCAGCGGGGATGATCCCAAGACGCGTCTCCATCAGCCTGATCTTCGTGACTGAATGGCCTAGGGTACGCGCTCAGCCAGTTGCTCGACCAAAATCGCGCGCCGCTCTCACCTGCAACGCGCCGGTCGCATGTGAGCCCGAGCTCGAGGCCGCCGCCGAGTGCAGGACCTGATTGTGGCGGTTGTGGGCATGGGGGGTTCTTGATCGAAGGAGGCCGAGCAGGAACCTGTCCACTTGGCTCTTGTCCATCGTGAGCTGCTCAACTAGGTTCGCGCCTGCGCAGAACCAGCCGACGGCAGAGGACTACAAGCAGCACACCAGGAACTTCGAGGGAGGTAGCTCCACCGGTTAGGCATGTCTGCGCTTGCACAATATCCGTGCTGGTGCTGACGGGCGTAGGTTGAAGAAAATTTTTTTGAAGAGTCAACACACGAGATACATTTGAAGATGTAGCTAAAACGGCTGAACGACAAAGCCCCGCTGAATAATGATTGCATTTTTTTCCCTCCGAACCTGGAGCTATCTGATAGTTCTTGCGTTAACCATCTCCCTACGTATGATATACATCTGAATATGAGCCTCGTACCAACAATGGACACAATATGGACCTCAGACTCTGGACAGTGGCACCTATGGAGCAGCCTCAATAAATTCGCCTCTGCGTGATAGGTCAGGCTGTCATTACTGATCCTGAGTCTGTCGGAAACTCCGTAGCCCAGCCCGCATTGGGAACGGTGGGAATCATAGGTCGCTCGCCTTGCTCCAACGGCCTCAAAGACGACCACCGGACATAGGTATCATACTCGATGAAATCAAGTTCGTAATACTTCCACCAGAACACCACCTGAAAGACATTGCGCGCTGGCTGTCCACTTCCGACCTACGGTCTGTAAGTTTGAGGGGTCAGCGACAAAGGGTATAAACTCACCCTCGATACACGCGACTTGATTCTACCGGGTGTTCCTTGAGGGATCGTGATTTCATGTTCGCCTTGGCGCCACGACACCTGCTTCAATAGAAACACCTGCGAGTAGCTCAGTTCAGTGGGTGGACTACATCCTAAAATGTGACATGCCTTTTTACCCGCAACAAGACTTCCGGGTTGTGGCACTGTAGGCCGACCACGGGTTGTGGTGAGACTCCCAGCAGTGATCACCTTGTTACCCGACTCTGGCGAAAGAATTTCCTGATACTTGGGCCCAGCAATATAGCATCGTTTGATTTTGTACATCCAGGCCTCTGGGTGTAACTCACTGGGCTATTTTATATATGAGTAGTTGAACGCCACATGGAGGATGGGGAAATACATACACGTGGAGATATGGGATTCAACCTCTGGCCGTATAGAATAACTAATGTACCCTCCTTGAAACCTTGACGGATATCTTCATCCGCAGTGAGCTTCGCATATTTGCCGTCGGGCGGCTGCGTCTGTCGTTATTGAAAGTGATAAACAGCGAAGGTTCGATGGAGTGAGCATAAGATCACTAAAAACCTTGGTAATAATGCTTACATTGTAGATTCGTTCAATAGCAGCAGCTCGAGCCCTCGCTGCAGCTACTCGAGCCTCTTCATCAGCAGTTAGGCCAGCCATCTGACTTAGAAACTGAACGTGGAGGAGCGAAGTTGGCAAGACAAATGCGATGGATCATCCAGTGGAGGGTGAGCACCTTATATGCAGTCCGGAAAACCTCGTCATAACCCTGATAAGAAAAAATCCAATTATGAAAACACGATCCAACGCTAGGAACAATCCAAGAAGGGACATTAGGATGTTGAAAAGCGGTATTGAGTCCGTAGATCACCTCGCGGCCGTTTCCATATACTGCAGCATCAGACGTCGCAGTCCACACCGAGTCATTTTAGTCAATTTAGGCATTTCACTCACATGAAAAGCACCCCGTCTATTGTCCGAAGACAGATGTCCAATAAGACAAATCAACGGAGACATTCCGCACGCGGGTGACTGGCATGAGGCTATCGAGAGTCATAGTATGCCTTCTGGAATAAGTCAATAGTTTGTGTACCACATGAATCACAAGAAGACATTCGCTGCATAAGGCAAACTGGAACAATTGTCAAACATCAGATATCGGACATCACCAAATATAAACCTTGAGTACATTATCCGAAATCCAGTCCACAATAGCATCCGAAAGCACGGGGTATAGCAAGTGACACCATTGTAGCAGAATACAGCCTAGAGACGAAGTGTTTCCCGAACATAACGGACAAGACGTGCAGCAGGCTCATGAGAACAAATCCAATGCAGTAACCTGAGACCACTCCCAATAGGTGGGGATCTGCAGTGAGACCACGATTTAGCGAATGCCGGAGGGACTCTGCCCCAGCATTCCTGCGTTGTCACGAACTCGCCATCGGTCGATAAAATAAAGCGGCGCCCAATTCCTCATCTGAAAAACCTCGCACAATCTCTGTGCAAAACTCATAAGCTTGCGCAGCAGTAAAGCGTTGAGATATGACATGGGTCGTCATTCGATCAAACAACGGTGCCAGCATGTTAATAGTAGGTATTGCGTCCTGTGATAACAGAAGATCCAGAGTAAGACTCACTATGACGATGGCTCGAAGGACTCACTGCAAAACGGATCATGAAGAGATTTCCTAGACACCCAACGTCGAACGCAAATGGATTGTACTCAAATTCGCCTTGGTAGACATCGCGAGGATGGTAACAGTCCCATCCCCTAAATGCTTCTGTTGAAGGCGAGCGATAGTTCTCGATAGGCATTCCGAGAGGGAATTGAATAGAGAGATTATAATCGAATAGGCAATATCGAGCTTGGGAAGAGCTTCGATGTCTCTCCAAGAGAGGTCCGAGGGCATCATCGTTCCTGAACGGTATCGCACTAACGTAGTTCACCATGACGTTGCACTCCGCAATATCCTGCGACATTCGAAAATTGGATCAGTTTGTGAACCTACTCCATGATCTCAACCCACGTACACGGTGTGCGATCCGTTGCTTGTGAAGAAACATGAGACCCTAGATATTATACGTCCAATGGTAACACGCCAGCAGAATTGATTCACTCACTTGCAACAAGTCCGTTATGAAGTCCATTACCTCCTTAACCGTTTTGATGTCCCCTAATAGTAATCGGTCGCCCCACCTACACAAGACATTCAACGAGATCGTCCATAATTAGAGCAGCATAACTTACATAGGCATGACAACGAAGGAAAGTTGATGGGAAATTCTTAGTACACGAAGAGGAGGAAGCACATTGGGGAATGTCTTCGTGCACAAAAGCTCTGGGCATTTGAGAAGATTGTTATAGATATGTTCCTCCTCTGATTCCGACTTGATAACTTTGATCGCAATATTTCGACCTCGTGAGTCTTGCCCATAAGCAAAGCGAGCCTGATTTCAAGTTAACAGGTGGCATATCGACCGAAAAAAATGGATTTTATACGTACCTGTACTGACATAATATGCCATGTAGCAGGCGGCGCATCCTCTTCGCGATGGTATAATGCATAAGGGACAGATGCGGAGACTGCAGTTGATGGTGGGATCCAGAACGGGGTCCCGTTCTCCCACACAGATCCTAGATCAAAGAGAGTGTAGCCACACTTCATGAGCCATGGTCGATAAGCCATCCAGAAGCGTTGTGCATCGAAAGCGTGGCGCGTCTCGGTCAAGTACCATTGCGCGTCGAAGTCTTTGCGATTCGGAAGCTATGATGGTGCGCGAATTGTTACTGACGGAACAAAAAGTAGGTGCCATCAGACTTACGTCTGGTAGTAAGTCTGTCGAGATTTCCTTCGTCGATGTGTCCATGATTCTTGAGCTGTGACTGGAATAAATTAACTGCAAGTTCAAATCAAGTTGAAGTTCGACTTCGACGCGTGTAGTGTGACAGCAGTTGGTGTGACTTACACGACGCGATCGAGTGACTAGCCTTGCCGATCTGGGTTACAGTGCTTGTTCAGGCCCTTTCTTTGTTCTTTCCGTTAACACTATGTTCCGCCATGTTTGTTTTCCCGTCGCTATGCACTATGAACACAAGGCCAGCCAAGGCCACATCAATAACTGTTTGATTTCCATCAACGCTCTTGTTGTTGCGATGGATCCAGAATGCTTATCATCCCCCCTCCTTCATGCGAAGTTCCTGCATCGTAATTCCACCCACCATGTCCGAGAATTCAGACGTCTTGAATGCACTTCTCACCCAGCTCCAGTCTAAATTTCCCCATACCCCCCTAGGACCCAGTGAGCTTCTTGCACTCACTAAGTCTCTCGTTGCGCTTGCTCCATCTATTCATACGGCTCCATCTTCCGTTACTTCAAATGTAAGACGCTATCTAGCATCTGCTACACTTCCATCCATGCGCTTAGGTCCTGCTGCCCCACCTTTGCCTATGGAAGGGCACAAGACTCATTTGAACACGCTCGCGGTCAAACCGGAGAGTTACAGAACTCTCGATACCATGCACCGTCTGAGATACCCCGTTTTATCCGAATATGGGTTGAAATGTAAGTGGCACAAACCGTGGACCAGTCTTCAACCCATGCTGAAATCTTGAATAGTTATCGATGATCATGTCAGTTCGACCCCGTACGAAGAGAGTCTTGCGCATGGAGAGTATATCAACATACCGGCACCCTCGTTTGACATACCATTACGAGAACCCCCGCTTCCTGAGGATGTTTTTCAGTCAGTTTTGTGCCTTTATTAGCCTACATTATTGGTGCCTCTCATGAACATCGATCCGTCATAGGGTGTGTAAATGGGTAACATACTTTGCTTTAGAGACGATAGAGTGCATCCTACATCTCGTCTTACCCGAAACAAGGCGCTGGAGCTTTGACCTTGATAAGAAGGATGATGTCGATGAGGAACTGCTTCGGCATGTGACATGGCGTTTCAAAACCACCCTTATCCAGTCTGTCGAGGATACATGGAGGTCATCCTTGACGGTCATCATACAGCCACCTTGGATTCTTTCGCGGAAAGAGCTGGAACTCTTCGTGTCGTGCTCTGTGGTATGTGTATGAGGAATAGTTTAGTCCGCCAATTCTTATATATTCCAACAGCTCGCAACCAACCAGTCTTCCGCTCACGACAAAGATTATGAAAGTCACGAGCGAGTATGGGGAAAGGTACGTCACTGATTTTCTATTTTCACGTCACGCTCTCATCTGACCTCTTAGATCTGGGATACGTGTGTGTGCAAGAGGTCTCAGTGGTTTGTTCTCACAACATATTTCGGTTGGGTATTTGGCGCTTTTTCGCGTGGTGCGTATGAGTGCTCTATAGTGACCTGTGGCACGGCTGATCAATGTCGTCAATAGAATGGACGAAGGCATTCGTTTCTGATATCATTAGCTATGATTCGACCTGTCCGACGGTGCTAGAATGTCTGTTCTACTGGTTCGCGTCAGCCTCGGAAGTGCCGGGCGGCTGGACAATTCCTGAGGTTAGTGGCGAGTCCCCGTTCGGCACTACTATACAACCATGCACCTTCTACGACCTGTTCCGGCATCGAATGCCTGGGGACGAACGAGAAGCACTGCTTGCTCTTGCTATGCTTTCATGACAGCGTTGAACCTCTCTCACCGCTTTCGTTTGCCAATGTAGGTGTCAGAGTTGATTTCTGATCCCGCGCTGCCCGACTCAATACCCAAATCTACCGATAGACTGCAAATCGCTCCCTCGGAATCGGACTGGGATGCGAAAAGCGACAGTGAGCAGCACTGGTTCCTCATGCTTTGTTCGACTGACGTGGAACTTCGCGGCAGCTCGCTCTGTCGACGGGTCAGGCGTCGTGTCCGAAGACAATTTCACACACGAAGTCCCATTCCGCAACTGGTGATACACGCGCGCATCGTTGAATTTGAAGCGGCGACTATCCCTTATCCCGGACTGGCAGGCAGAGGTGAGCGGCGTTGCCGACGCTCGTCCCATCAAACGCCGCCGTGTAGGGCCTCTCCTCCCTCCATCCCCATCGCTTTCAGCAGTCACTATCACCGCGCTGTCAACGTCAACGGCGTCTTCATATGACTACAACAACGATGGTAACGGAAGGTACTACCAGATACCACAGCTCGGTGCACAGCGCGATGATTACGAGGACTCTTGAACATCTGAACCTCTGTTCTTGGCGCTGCGATGGACATTGGATGTAAGACTGTACTATTCCATCGAGTTTGGTCTTGGACTAAACGCTAGTAAAGTCGATATCCGATCTTGTGTTGTATCGGTAGCTCGTATCTATGGTTTGCAGTACTGTGGAAGACTACAATTACAGCTCAACTGTATTATTACCCCCTCTCTTGCTGTCAAATTCTCTATCAATCTCGTCTAAATAATCAATCGGACTCTAGCTATGACTCCAATTATAGTACCTCTAAGGCATGTAGGCGACTTAGGTGAAAACTTCCTGACTGCCGTGCTCGTAGAGATAGTCCTAGAACAACGACAATGAGGCATGTTGTATCTAGACAGAGGCCTTCCATGCACGCACCTTGTTGCCTCCTGAAGGCCCCACAGAGTCAAAATCCGTTCTGCGAGTGCATCTATTGGTTCTGGTACAACTGTCACTAACATGGAATCAAATGGTCAGTAGGCAGTGTTTCCTTTACCAAGCAGCTATGGCATATTATCCCTCGGCAACATACTACAGAAGGATAATCATTTCTGCCGACATAGCACTTTTCACTTGGTTATATAACCGCTGAATAATTCCTGACGATAGCACCGAGTATAGAGGGACAGAGAGATATATTGGAAGCAGAAGCTAGTGATGGCACATGCGCATGCGGTGGTGGGTATCGTACCTATTCACAGTTTTGACAGAACTGTTAGCTCCGATGGGGTCACAGTCGTTGAAGCACGATTGTGCCAGTGCATATGTTGTTGCAACGCAGCATCTGTCCGCAGGGCAGTCATCGGTTCTGATCAGACGGCGTTTCTCAAGCTCAACATCGAATACTATTCAATCTCCCTCAACAGATTTCTTTGATACATAGATCCGTCGGGGCTTCGGTCCAACAACGATCTCACTAGGATTTCTTGCTCTGCTGCCGCTCGCCATTTGCTTCCCTGACCATCTGTATAAAATGGGGTCACATCAAGATTGGCCCGCTCTATGTATAAGACTACAATGCACTTACAACACGGACTACGATAGGAGGCTTGTTCCATGTAGGTTGTCTTCCCCAAGCATGCATACCGCAACCACAGAAAACCCGACGGTCTCGTAGAATTTATACGCGTCAGACGTGATCAACCATGTCGCACGACCCTCAGCATCAGCCTGCCGGCAAATCATTAGATCATAGATGTAGCACGAAGTGAAAGTGAAATACGAAATACCCGTGCAGTCACTGTGTTTACAAGTGCACTCCCATAACCACATCCTTGTTTGGCAGGGGAAGTAGCCAGACTACGTATCTCAACCATCTCTGCCACTCTGTCACCAAGTGCAGATCGAACGAGAGCAGATACTTTCATGCTGAACTCCTGCTGCCGCTAAGTGCCAAAGGGGTCAGGTGGTAGACATCTCTGTAAGGACTGAAGTATACCTTCTTCTGTTCATCCGCAGCAAAAAGTCGCAAAAACCGTACAATGTAGTCCACTATCTTATCAATGATGTCTGGACTTCCCTTGGCTGGTCCACTTGAAAATAACGTCAACTGATAAGAAATTACAGGGTATTCCGGTGCTTACAAGTGGCAATTTGCTTCACCTCCATTAACAGTGAGGGCGTGGTGTCTACGTATAGCACTGCCGTATGTGAGAGATAGACCAATCTTCTGTCTCCGTTCGCGAAAAATCGGGCTACCGGCATTCTGCGATAGAATTCAAGTTGATAATGGCTGAACACCATTATGAGACATATTGACAGACAGACCGGAACATCTTCAAAATAATGGGAGAGATCGACATCTCTAAGCGCGTTGTAAGAGCTACGAGCAGCCTTTGGAATATCAGCTATTTGAGCGCAAGTGTGGAAAACGGGAATTAACACGGATTTCACGCGGTGCAACTACCGTTACAAGACGAGCGCACCATATCTCATTGGCTTGACCTCCATCGCCGCCGTCAATCGCACTTTCTTGGACTGGAGTAAGCCGGTCTCCAAGTCATTGGGTATAGCCACCATGGCCGTCGTTTTCCAGTGCGATATGTCGAAGTTTAGGGAATGGAATAAAGCGCAGAGACTAGCTGCAGAAGTTTATATGGCTGCGAGCTATCAGCTGCGGATAACACGCAGTCACCATAGTCGCCTAAGATCTGCATGGGACATGTGCATGATGTCCCGCACAAGGATATCAGGAACCGGGGAGAATTCAGCTGCGCACTGCGAGACTGTCCGAATTGGGGCATGATGGTTCAGGGTATGTGACTGCACTGAGCATGCAGCTTCATGCTCGACGTCCACCTCTGATTTTTGATGAACGTTGAAGACAGCGAGGTCAACGGGGAGTTGTGGCCGTTTAGGAGAATCTGGGCCGTTGCCGGACGGCGGCTGCCAGCAGTTGCTCTCGCCCGTTCGTTGCTGGTGCACTACTTCAAGTGACTTGTGCATAACCACCACGTTCTCTACTTCTTTCCCCTCGTCTCCCCCTTTTCCACCAACTTCCACCTCCCTCACATCCAAACAGTAGCTTCTTCTCAAATAATAACAGTTCCACGATGCGCTCTGTTGCCGCCCTCCTCACTTTCGCCGCCTCAGCTCTTGCTTACTCGGTCTCTGAACCCAACAATAGCACTGGTTGGACTACTAGCGGTCCGAACAAGGTCTCTTGGACGAAAGTGGACACCGACCCTGCCAACTTTACCATTGTCCTTGTCAATCAGGTTTGTTTTTCCAAACGCCCTTGTTCATGTAAAGATGTTCTTACGTGTACTCCCCCGACAGCAAGTGAACCCTGCTGTCCAGCAGGTTCTTGATGCCCTCGTTGATGGCAGTCTCGGTTCCGTGGTTGTAAACCCGCCCAGCGAAGGCTGGAAGGCTGGCTCGGGGTACCAAGTCAACCTCGTCAAAGACACCTTGGACCTTAACACTATTCTGGCTCAGTCTGGCCAGTTCACTATCGCCGTCAGCAGCTCTAGCACCTTCTCCTCTTCTACGGGTTCCTCTACGCTGTCCATTTCGAACACCAACACCAACACTGCGGCAGCCACGTGAGCTTTTTTTTTTTTTTTTTTTTGCTGCAGATGGTTGACTGAACATATTTTCATATAGTACCACCACGAACGCTGGCTCTACTGCTGGCTCTACCAGTGGTACTGTCAGCCCCAGCACTTCTGACATTTCGACCTCTCCCACTACTAGCAACGCTGCTACTCCTGCCATGGGTATGCAAACCGGCCTTTTCGCAGTCCTTGCGCTGTTCGGCGCTGTTCTCGCTTGAGGCATGGTAGTCCTGGCATGATTGTATTGGGCAGTATTTGTGCTGGCATCCGTCTCTGGTTTCTTGTTTCATAGTCGAACAGTTCCTTTTTGTGGTTTGTCGATTAAGGACTACTCCGTAGAGTCACCACGGTCCCTACTTAAGTGCTGCATCACTCGAGTACGTTAGACAGTCGGCTACGTCGGACTTTCTTGTTGTTCCATATATTTGGGTTTGTGAAGTGTTCACCGAAAGGCGTTCTACTTTACATCTGTGTATGCATGTTTCGTAATACACCCAACTTAAGTGACTTATAGTCTGAATCGATCGTGGTATGTGCTGGTTACGGGCGACTCCTAAGGCCTAAGTACAAGTACTTGTACATTGTGCACGTACAGATCCGCCAGCTGTATTTCTCGATCTTAAACCTGAACAAGATGGCGACAACAGAGGCCTACGAATACCTGCTCCCACCCAGCTGGAAGCCCCAAATCACCGCCTGGCTAGCGGAAGACGTCCCTTCCTTCGACTATGGAGGTTTCGTCGTCGGTGAGGCCGAACGGGAGGCATTCCTCTTCGGCAAGGGCAAACAAACTGCTGTCCTCGCAGGTGCCCCGTTCTTCACCGAGGTATTCACACAGCTCAACTGTCAGTGAGTGCATTAGCGTCTGTCAATTAGCTGTGCAGCTGTGCTAGATGTGACTGATCCGTGCGATTGCAGAGTCGAGTGGCATCTGAAGGAGGGCGAGACGTTCGAGCCTGTCAAGCACGTTGCAACCGTCAGAGGGAAGGCCCGCCACATTCTTCTGGGCGAGCGGGTCGCACTGAACATCCTTGCGCGTGCAGCGGCATCGCCACCAAGTGCGTCCCTCCTGTTCCTCATCTCATCCTCGCTCACTGCCATTTTCGCAGGTCGAAGCAGATCAAAGACCTCGCGCGAGGGTATGGATACAACGGGATCATTGCTGGCACTCGCAAGACGACACCCGGATTCCGACTCGTCGAGAAGTACGGCATGCTCGTGGGCGGGATCGATCCCCACCGCCACGATCTGTCCAGCATGATCATGCTGAAGGATAACCACATCTGGTCCTCAGGTCCATTCTTCCCCTGACTGTCTGATGCATCGTGTGCTGAACACTACGCAACCAACATGCAGGGTCAATCGCCGCCGCTGTGAAGCAGGCGCGCAAGGTTGGGGGTTCAGCTCCTTCTTGAAGTGGAAGTGGGCTCGGAGGCAGAGGCGGATGAAGCGATCGATGCGGGCGCCGATATTGTCATGTTGGACAATATGGAGGGCGACCAGCTCGTGCATGTCGTGCGCCGCCTGAGGGAGAAGTGGAAAGGCCAAAGGAAGTTCCTCTTTGAGAGCAGCGGGAACATTACCGAGACAAATCTGCAAGAGCGAGCACTCAATGGTAGGAAATCTCCCGTGTCTGATCGCAATGCGCTCATTTGCGGGTCGCAGAGATTGATATTCTGAGCACGAGCGTTGTGCATCAGTCTGTGCAACACATTGACTTCAGCTTGAAGATCAAGATGCCGAAGAAAAAATGAGATATGCAGAAACTAACGCCCTGTGGTTTGTATAGCACGTATAGCACTGTCAGCCAGTCAGTACACAAGATGTATCGATACCTATATACACGATGCAAGCGAGACTCATTGTCCCAGACCGAATAACGCCACTGCATTCCCGCCCCTCACGCCCTGTTTCTCTGCCTCATCCCACCCATGCACTCCATCAATTGCCTCCAGATTCTCCACTACGCTTTTCCATTTACCCGTGTCATTGAGCGGGGGAAAGAATGGGTGGTCTGTCCCAAACATCATCCTGCTGCTCCCCAATTTCCGTTGAGTGATACTTGCCCCTTCGACACAGCCGCCGACGACCCACTCTTCTCGTACTTCTCCGCGCGACCAATAACGTCGCTCACGAAGCCAAGCTCTTCGGAGCCGTAGGCGACTGCGTCGAAATAGAGCTTACCGAGGTAGTAGCGGGCATCGTGTTTCAGCCGCGACGCAACAGCAGGGTCGTGTTCGATACAAGACGCCAGACGAGAGGATATCTGGGGAAGTGCACCACCCGAGTGGGCGAGCAGTAGTCGGAGGTCAGGATGTCGGTCTAATACGCCCGAAAGGATCATCCGCGTAGTGGCCTGCAAGGCGATAAGCGAAAGCAGACGATAATGCTTGTGATACACGCACGACGGTGGTCTCGAATGGAAAGCCCAGCGCGAGCGGGAGGACGTGGCCGTTCTCTGTCGCCCCACGCCTTCTCGTCCACGCCATAATGCGGATGGAGGAACACGACGAGCCCCGCCTTCTCTATTGCGGACCAAACGGGGTCAAGCGCGTCATCGTCCAGCCCCTTCCCAACGCGCGCGTGCCCATGATGATGCCCTTGAGATGTGGCAGCGCAGATATTTGCTCGATGGTCTGTAAGAGAGACGATATCGTGATCTCCGGAACGAGTGGGAGTAGCCCGAAGCCATACAGACGCTTCATCGCGCCCCGACGAGCGATGGACCTGTTGAGCAATACTTTTCGAGGTCGTCATTGAGCTCATTTCGAGTGTATGCGCCGTGGACGCAGGCACAAAGTCCAGCCAGGATTTGCGGAGCTGCATTGCAGATGTTGAAAAAGTCGTATCGTACAAGCAGCGATATACTGACCTAACGATGGAGACATCGATCGCGTGTTTATCCATGAACTTGAGTTTCTCATCTCTGTCCCAATACTGACTGATGGTTCAGAAATCACGTCGCAGCATATCAGGCGAGGCGCCGAGTACCTGAGCACCGATGGGGCGTCCACCACTCGGTTCATCACCCAGGATCAAGAGACGCTCCTCCGGCTTGCCCTCGACGGTGGTTCGCGTGAAGATGCGTGGAACAACGCTGCGCCCACGCAGAAACCGGCGTAGCGCGGGAGGTAGACATGGGTGTGGATGTCGACCAGTAGTCTCTGAGACGCCATCACCGCCGTGATTTCACGAGACAGGAACCGAGGGAGAACGAACTCTGGCTGTGAGTGTCGCGGCGAAAGACACGAGGTACAGGAAACTCAGAGGAGGCTCAGTGAAGGTGGTCCTAGGTGGTCCTAGGTGGTCGCCGAAGGCTGAGAAGCCTCGATACTCCCGCGACATTGACGCTCGCTGGCACGACCACGTGAGAGCGGTGACATGACCACAGAACCGAAGTTCAGACACACGCCTTGGATTCTGCACCCAGTATACCACACAGGCATCTGATAGGAGATCCCCTTCAATACAAAGCATGGGCCACACGAGAACTTCATTTTGGCCACAGTGGTCAGACGGCATGGACTTCGGAAAACCCGCGATGTTGTACCACAGATCCCTTCTGAGGTAATTATCGTGTTGGAGACGCACGTCTCGGAGGCACTCAAAGGAACACAACTTTATCGGGTCGCCTGCCAGCTGCCATCGCACTGTCAGCCTTGTTCACACTCTTTGTACAGTCTCCACCGCCTCTCATCGCCATGGCTGTTGTTGATTCCGACTTTCGACGGATGCAGGACGAGGTGAGCACGCATCACCCTCGCGCCTTGATCGAGGCATTCATCGTGCGGTAGCTTGCAGCAATGGCCGCAGTCGTCGCGCGCATTCAGGAGCAGTTCCTGCAGACTGCGCTGCAGGCGGAGGACCGGACGCGGCATCTGCAAGCAAGGGTGGACGAACTGGAATCCGAGAAACTCGCACAGGCTTCCGAGATGAGGTCGATCCAAGCTCGCAACGTCGAGCTGCTGCGAATAATGGAGTCCAAGAGACCGGAGCTCTCCAAGGTCATTGATGCACGCAATGCAGCACTGCGAAAGTTGGCGCATGCGAGAAGGGTCATACGGGATCTGGTCAATGAGGGAAAGGTGAGATTGATGACCACCAGTGATGAGTGGGACTTATAGCAATCTATGCCGTGCAGATGATCTCAGGCTCGGACGACGGAATTGAGGACGAAGGATCGGAAGATTCTGAAGACGGATCAGATCTGTCGGGTGAGGGTGACTCCACGGAGGAGCGTTCAGTCTGGTGCCCATCTGACGATGAAGAGACGGTTCGACCGAAGGGCTGCAGGAAGTTTACATTCCAGGACCATTTCAAGAGCCGCATCCGAAGAGACCCTCGCCGTCTCAACAAGGGAGCATGAGCGAACAAGCGATCCCACGGCCGAACGTGTAGCGACGGTGGTTCGACAGCCTGTCATCTCGCGACCACTTCTATCAGCACGCAGGCGAGCTCGACGACAGGCCAATCAGTGGCCATAGCCTCACCGTCGTCTAGCTTTTGGAACGACATGCAAGCATCGAGCACCCAAACGAAATGGTATATCGAGTACAAGAAGCCGCCAGCAACAGCCGAAATCTGTGAAGGCGCGTTTACGCTCGCTTATCTGTCTGTGCAACTGGGGTTACGAGGACACGGAAGTATTGCGAATAATTAGCATTTTTTTTTTTGAAACTGACTATGAATCGCGATGGTTTACGTTGCAAGGTATGACTAGCTTGAGTTGGTCATGAGCGACATTGAAACATCCGTCGCAGTTTGGAATGCATGGAAGATCCTTGCTGGCGCGTTCATCTTCAGGATGCTGTGGCTTTCTTATACAAGCCGATAATTCTGGAATACCCGACAACGACGTACCTTATCAGCTGGAGCAAGAAGACGGTCAACGAGGATATCGAAAAGTACGTCACACAAGGAGGGGCTGAAAAGTCTAAATTTCATGTGTTCCTGCATCCTGTAATAGAGGTACGTTACTGTCGTCGAAGAGATGTTGAAGTTGAACGGTCATCAATCAATCCCAGGTACAACAATCGAAGGTGCGTGGTGGTATCTCGGCCTGCATTCGTGGAAGTGCACAAAGTTGGAGCAATCTGGCCACAGATGGGTGAAAAGGTAAGCGAGCAATTGGATCTATCAGTGCTGATGCATCCCGCGATTTCGGATACAGGGGAGGGGAAGGCTCACTGAGGAGCTGAAAGAGAGATGGAACTCGCCGCTCGATAGCAGCGCGATTGCGGACCTCATCGAGAAGGGGGAGATCGAACAGTTTTGCATCGAACTCGATAGCCAGGGACATGAGGACAATTCACTCGCATTTGCAAGGAGAAGGGACTGCAAGCTGAGGGGCTAGAGCCGAGTGAGTGATTGAGAGGCTGACAGTTCCGGCTTCCAATGGGGGTATCCATTGTTCGAGATAAACGGTGATGATCAGATATTTGAATGATACATCCAGGGATACTAGAAGAAATCAAGTGTTTCAGAAGGACTCGGCGTGAATGAAAAGAAGGATCGAACGCCATATCCGCGGACGGGCATGCGGAAGTGGCTGGGAACGAATGGGTGAGTCGGGAAATGCCGAAGGAGTAGTATGGACGTCGCGGCTGGAACCTTTCAACATCTTCCCAGCGGACCACCACCGACTTTGAGTCTCTCCTCGACGACGCCCGTCCTCTTCTCCCCACCCAAATACCAGCTATGCGTTGCTGCTCGGCGTCTGCAGCACGCGCTCTTTCACTCTTTTTACTTGCACTCATTTCGTCACACTCTTTGACTCTCGCCTACGCATCGCCTGATGCCGGTACTGCCTCGACATCTACCTCCTTATCTGCCTCAGATTCCGGCAGTGCCATTGGAAGTTCAATCACCTCGTCCGGTAATTCCCCACAACTTCGCAGACAATCTCCACGTCGGACACTGCTGCGACTTCTGTGACCACATCTTCATCCTCTCAAGTCACTAAGAGTTTCTCGGAGACTTCTACTTCCCCGACATCCTCGTCTTTGTCTTCAGCTACGGATCCAACTGCGTCTTCTTCATCAACGCCGTCGTCTTCGTTGTCCTCATCTCCGTCCTCGCTAGCTCATCCTTGCCGACCGATACAACCACGACTTCTGCGACGTCAACTGCAATTTCAACTACTTCGACCTCAACCTTGTCTTCATCTTCGTTCGTGATTTCTTGCTGCAGTCTACCTTGTGTCTGACCTTCCCCGCTCATAGCTCGTCTTCTTTGTCTACATCCCCAAGCCGTCACAGGCGGTAGCTACTGTGGGGACGCCGAGTCGCACCTCACTGCCCCCCTCCACCCGTCCTACACCTTTTCGTCATCGAATGCGACGTGACGGGGCTTCTGCAGCAGGATCTTCGCCCTCCTCAAATAGGTATGCTCCTTTCACACTGTTTGTTCTCCAATAACGAGCCCGGCCTAGCTTCCTCGAGAATAAGGGTGCCGTAGCAGGCACTTTCACTGTCGTGGCGTCGTCGTCGTAGGCGGGGTGATTGCGGCGATTGTGTATGCAAAACGCCGTCACAACCGCCTCAAGGACGAAGAGGAGTTCGCGTACTTCGAAAAGTACCAACGTGGACCGGACACATCTGGAGATACGGCTGACATGAGCTTTGGTGATACAAACCAGAGCGCTGTCAACATTGCCACCCATGCGGCCCCAGATGCTTACCCCGATCGTGCCATGCATTTCGGTGCTCCCGCCCCAGTCGAGTATACCAACCCGCAGGACTATGGCATAGCGTACCCACCTGGGACCGCGTATGCGGCAGCGGCGACCCAATCTGGTCCGTATCAGTACAATGGTCAGACTGGCGGCTATGCCACTGGATACCCACAAGATTACCAGTATCAGGCACGGGCTTCTCCTTCTCCCCACATCCGTTCGCAGACCCGGACAACATTCAACGGCCCGGAGGTGCCCCACTTATTCATCAGTACGCTACTGGTGCCCATTACGGACCATCTGAGGGCATGTCCCAGTAAACAACGCGCATACTGTTCAAGTATTAATTGTCTATTTTGTGAAGTGCAATTCGCCTATAGCATGGTGTCGTTGGCTGATCGCACGGAGTGACAGATACCCAATTTCTTGCCCGTTTCATTTTCTGTGTGTGTATGCGCGCGTCTCTTAGGGAACGGATATGTTTCCTCTGGGTTTGCGTTCGTCTTGGACCTTGATTGTTCGATGACAATGTTTGTAGTATCTGTAGATTCTGTACCGTATGGTGGTAGGATCACGTGCAGAGGATGTAATACGAATTCACAGAGCGCTTGCTCTCATATTCCCTGCTCCTCTAAGTATGATGTTGGTGACTGTTTCGCGTGTCTCTCTGCGGAGGCTGTCGTCGAAGCGATTCATCCAGACCGCAGCAACTCACGCAGAAGCCTATCTGGAGGCCTCCAAGTCTCACCCTGGGGTGACTTCGCTACTTCTCAACCGCCCGAAGGCTAAGAATGCTATTTCTACTAGGCTGTTGAAGGTACATTGCACCCCATCAGCTTGAAACACGGGATGTCTTAGCCGTGTGCACCGCAGGAGCTCCAAGAATGCTTGGACAAAGTGCAGTTCGACAAGAGGTGCGATTCGCAGGCCTCCCGCGTCTGCCTTCTTGACGCCCTGGCCTAGCACGCGCGTCCTCATCGTCCAATCCTCGACCATCGGCTCGTTCTGTGCAGGCGCGGACCTCGTCGAGCGGCTCACGATGGATAAGAGTCAGGTGGACAAGTTCCTGCTTGACCTCCGTCGCGCGCTCGGGACGCTTGAGAACCTCCCCATGCCCACAATCGCCGCGATCGACGGTCCTGCGCTCGGAGGCGGCCTCGAGCTCGGACTCGCGTGCGACCTGCGCGTTGCAGGTGAGAGCGGCGTGCGGTTTCGGACGAGCAACTGGCTGACGCGTGTACCCTAGGCCATTCGGTCACGAAGATCGGGCTGACGGAGACGCGTCTGGGGATCATCCCCGGTGCTGGCGGGACGCAGCGCCTAACACGTCTGCTGGGCTTGTCAAAGGCGAAAGATCTCATCTTCACCGCGCGGGTCCTGTCCGCCGTCGATGCTCATGAGATAGGTGTGTATTGTGTATTCTCGCATCCACACGGATATGCTATAAAGCTGTCGCATATGTTTCAGGTCTTGTCGACTACATCTCTGCACCCGACGCATCTGCGGTCGACAGGGCGTTGGAACTCGCACAAGCGATTAGCGCGAACGGTGAGAGTTTTTGGTCCAATCTTCCATGGTGATCGGCATAATGAACGGCTCTTCCAGCTCCATTGGCGCTTAGAGCTGCGAAGCAGGCGATTTCACGCGTACCGGAATTGGGAATCGAATCAGGCCAGTCTTCGAATTTTGACAGCGATGCCGTCTTATCGCCTAATGATTGTCGATATATGCCACAGGTCTAGACTTCGAGCGTGCTTCGTATGAGCCGCTACTTCACACCAAGGACCGTCTGGAGGCTCTGCAAGCATTTAAAGAAAAACGATCACCGGTGTTCAAGGGGGAATGAGTATATACTATCTCCTGGGTCCGTGATATCATTATAATGTAACAAACATAAGAGAATAATTTAAGAGCGCAAAAAGTCAACAGCAAGTCATGAAGCACCGCTGAATCTGGACGGCCTTGCGCTTGCCAGAGACGACGCAATATTACCGGCGATGTTGCTCATAGGCACGGACATGGTGGACATGTTTGGCATGGTAGGCATACTCGGCATGGTGATCTGCTCTCTGAGTGGCTCGAGATCCTTCATGATCATACTCAAGCGGCCCATACCAAACCTGTCCCGAAGACCCTTGCCATCCGCTGCAGCCCCATCCTCTGAGCTGTCGTTGAATCCCTTCTCAGCCTGGCCCCAGTCGCTCCTCTGTGCAAGGTACGGCCGGAGGAGCGTCGAGTCGATTCGGCCAAGATATCCTTCTGTGATGTACGACTTGAGAATGTCGGGGCGAACAAGGAAGACGTTGCCGAGCTGTCGTATGAACTCGAAACGTTCGTGTAATGAGGGGATGGAGAAGGTGCTGATCGTGTCTTGATATGATTTGAGATCCCTGGATTAGATAGTTGTCAGCGCTGGTGAAGTATCAATGAAAAGACAGATTTACTTAGCGAGCATCAGTCCTCCTGTCGCGCTCACTGGGAATTTGCGCAGATGATCAAGCAGCAAGCTGTGAATAGCTGATGAGTTTTGCTACATCTCAGATAGCCAATGACCTTGTGCTTACCCATGGAATGCAACACCGACTTCAGTCAAGAAGACCTCCAAGTTCTTGCCGCTCAGGTTTTCTTTGGCGGCATCTCGCACCTTCTCAAGAGTCTCGCAACATGCCACACAGGGTTCCGTATTAACCCTTGCGAAGGAGATGTCGTCATTACGCGGCTTAAAATCGCTTCTCTTCTGCTTCGCTAACTGTACAGAGAGCCAGCTGATGATTGCTGCGAGATAAGAATAAGCCTCTTTGCCTGATAGCCAAATTGACGAAATATTACTTACCATCCGTCAAACGCTGCATGACTTGGTTAGCCGCACCCTCAATTCTACTGACGGTTTGGTTGTTGAACACGACCATTTCACGGCGCACGGTCACCGAGCTGCTGGCAAGGGGCAGGAGTGCCATGGTCACATAGCGTTGCCACAAGTGGCAGATCAGGTCGACTTCATGCAGTACACTTAGCGGTTGCAAATTGGGTTCGGACTTGGAATCTACAGCTTCAAGACGGGTTTGGATACTATAGATATGTAAGCAATATACGCCAGGTCAGGACTTGCGCGACTTACGTCTCTATCGCTGTCTCGATATAGGAGTTGCCGATTGCAGCCGCTAAGACTCGCAGTAATGCGAATGTATGCTTAGGCCTGTTTATTCATTAATTACAGTCTCGGTGAAAAGGCGATTGAAATGACTTACACGTCGTTTGCTGAACTCAACTCCACACAGCGACCAATCGCCTCGGCATGCCACTTCAGCATTTTCTCCGCTACTCCGACGCTGAGCAGTCCGTCCTCCTCACGCGGCGGTTCCTCTCCAGTCTTCTCTTGACTTTTGTCCGCATTCGAGCCCAGTCCTCCAAAGCGCATAATGGCGGCTGCAGCTTGTGCAGACGTAGTCGATGTGCCTGACGTCGATGTTGTGGCGGCTGCAGCACTGAGTTGGTTCACCATGCGGTCGAACATGGATGACTTCCCCTTGTACGTCCTCTCCTACACGATAATAAGGACGATGTGTTTTAGAATTACTCGCCACTCACATGATAGCGTGTGAAGTTAGCAAGGTATCCGGCATACAGCTCGCCCAAGCTCCGGCTCTCTTTCTCGAGATACCGCTGCCCCTCGGTGTAGGGAACGAATAATTCCTCCATCGCTGTCTCGAGCATGGTGCTCACAGTGGCAGCAGTTGCTGCAGCCGGGACAGACGAGCCCTGGACTTCCTTCATGGTACGATTGAATTCTGTCGTGTCTGTCGGAGAACGGGGAATTATCGAAGGCAGCTCATAGGCTTTCAAGTCTTCGACAAGGATGGATGTTTGTTGATGGACTAACTGCAAAATGCGAATGGATGCTAGATCAGGCAACGTGGATGTCTTGGTCACTAGCTGTTCGAGGTGCTGTTGAATCTGGACCAACAGTCAAAATCGCTTCAGAAGTCGCGAATATAATTGGCTTACAGACTGCGCAAACACTCGCTGCAAAAATACTTGCATAACAAAGGCTGGGTTGGGGAAGACGGCTTGAACGATTTCGCTTCCTGGCCGACGGTGGTACGAATCTCTTGAAACAATTCTTGTAATCCAGCCTCCGTCGTTGGTGGTGTCGCATCGGGATCTGGAAGAATTCCCCATCTGCATGGCGTCAACACTCGCCAAAGTTGAAACATGAGGAATATACAGACAGCCGATCATCAATATTGGTGTTCTCCCGCACCCGATTTATAAAGAAATCATGTTGATTAACATAGACCTGAACGCAAGATGCGCCTCCATTGAAATCGAGCAACGTCTGCGCACAATGCTGGATGAAGAATCAGCATATACTCACCATTAAAAAATGCATGGGGTGAACTTACATGCATCATCTTGGGATCACCTCTACGATAGGCACGGTCGAACAGATGGAGCATATCTTTCTCGAATTTCTCGCAGTACCTGTCTATGTTTTCCCTGGTCTATGCCAACGGTAAGACGCGAGGCGGTTAATATGAAACTAACTAACCTTGTCGGCATGAGGTAAATCAACTTCTTTGGCAACAGTGCTGAGACGCCTCAACAGCACGGCAACTTTTCGTCTGCCCTCTTTACCTTCTTTCTTGAGAGTATCCAATCGCGAAGTGTCGTCGCGCGAGAATTGGTTATAGAAGTCGATGAGATCGTACGCTGCTTGCGCTCTTTGACGTTGCTGGTGCACCGACTCCATCTGCTCACCTGTTGAACCAGGCGTTAGAGAATGTAGCTCAGCCGATGTAGCCAGTCTCACCGATCCTGATGGCCGTGCGTCCGACCTCGTTCATCTTGGTCTCCATGCCGGAAAAGGATTGGCCGACTGCCTGAAGAGAGATGTTAACCACATGATAATTTATTTCCGTATGTCCTACCTCGAAGCCTCTGTTCAGCTCTGCCATTTTCTTAGAATAATCTCGTTCCGCTATCCTCACACTTTTCTCCATCTGTTCCGTCTTCGCTTGGACATCCTTCCGAACAGCAATGAGCTTGTCTACAGCCGCTTCAAACGTGCGTATGAATGGCTTCGGGTCGAAAGCTAGATGACCACGGTTGTCAGAATCAAATTCGGCCAACGACAGGAGCAGACGTACGTCCGGAGTCTGCTTTGGACTGCGCGATAAGTTTCTCGGAGATGCTTCCCACGAATTCTTTCACATCAAACTTGCCCTATATTTTCCATGTCAGTGACAGGATGGGCCTCAGTGATACGATGACAGTAACCTCAAAGGACTCTAGACGTAGATGTGGCTGCACCGAAGGTTCCAGCGAGCGAGCTGGTAACATGGGAATTTCCTGAACTGAACTAGGGCTGCCTGGGTTCTGAAATTTCGCCGGAATGGCACCTAGTATCGTTCCAAGTCGGGCGTATACAACATGGAAGGACTTAGAGGATACGCGATTGAGCAAGTGAGGCTGCTAGAGCGCTGACAACGGATGTGACAGACGCGTCTTGATCGCGGTCACAAACCTTCGAAGCACATTAATGGTACTTCACCACGCCTATTGGCCATGGCTTTCAGACCATGGTCATACACTTTTTGACATAGCAACTGAACAGAAGGGAAGTTCGTTTATATCTAAGTCTTTCGACAAATTTTGGTTTTATCTAATGCAACACTCGACGGCAGCTTTCAAGAAGTATAGCTTGTAGGCTTTAGATTATATTTCCATATCGATACAAATAAATCACGCCCGTACACATTCAGCATACCAATCACTATAATTGTAACTCCTATGGGTATGTCTCTCTCAAACGAACCAGTGGCGCATACGGTCGGGGGAGTCGCGGTTCTAGTTCGTGATACTAAGAAAAACATGATCAGTCAATCATCTTCAGCTTCAGCCGAAAAAAGGTGCTCACGTGAACTCGCCGGACTGAGCGAGGATGCTGTCAAGGTGCTGGGCGTCTTGTACGAGGTTGACTTGGTACCTCTGACCAGCCACGGCGCGCGGCGCGATCACAGCGACGGAACCCATACTGCCATCCACAAGAGTAGCGAGCACTTGCTGGGTGGGAGGGTCTACATGCTGTCGGGGGAGACGTGTAAGAATATATTAAAATGGACCGCGGGCGTGTGGAAAAACAAACCTGGTTGACGAGGACAATGGTAAAGTTGGCAGGGTCGGTGACCACTTTCGTCCAAGAGACCACTTCCGTCGAATCGCCATTGGTCCAGACAGTGGGGTTGCTGGGTTCAGTGACCGAGTAAGCAAAAGCAGAGACGGCGAAAGTGAGGAGGGCGGCAACAGAACGCATCGTCGACAATTATTATTTGAGAAGGAGCGAGTGTTTGGGTGGTTGAAGGGAGGTGGAAATTGAAGTTGGTAGAAAAGAGGAGATGAGGGAAGAGTTGAGGTAGAGAACATGGTGGTGATTGTGCAACATTTAAAGGTTCTAGCAGCGGCTCACAGGCAAGAGCAACTGTCAGCCACCCATACAGAGGAACCGCATATAGAGGCTGACAAGCGACCAGCTACTGTCAGCCGCCCGTCCGACGATGGCGGCGGCCCAGATCCCGTTAACCTCAACATTCATGAAAACAAATTGCAGGCACATATGGACGCCGCGCATGAAAAAGCTGCATGGTCACATATATCCCCGGATAGTCGTGCTCATGCCCCAATCCGGACAGTCTAGCAGTGCGCAGCTGAATTTCTCCGGTTTCTGATATCCTTGTGCGGGACATCATGCACATGTCCCATGCGGATCTTAGGCGACTATGGTGACTACGTGTTATCCGCAGCTGATAGCTCGCAGCCATATAAACTTCTGCAGCTAGCCTCTGCGCTTTATTCCATTCCCTAAACTTCGACATATCGCACTGGAAAACGACGGCCATGGTGGCTATACCCAATGACTTGGAGACCGGCTTACTCCAGCCCAAGAACGTGCGATTGACGGCGGCGGTGGAGGTCAAGCCAATGAGATATGGTACGCTCGTCTTGTAACGGTAGTTGCACCGCGTGAAATCCGTGTTAATTCCCGTTTTCCGTACTTGCGCTCAAATAGCTGATATTCCAAAGGCTGCTCGTAGCTCTTGCAACGCGATCAGAGATGTCGATCTCAACCATTATTTTGAAGATGTTCCGGTCTGCCTGTTACTACGTCTCATAATGGTGTTCAGCCATCATCAACTTGAATTCTATCCGCAGAATGCCGGTAGCCCGAGTTTTCGCGAACGGAGGCAGAAGATTATTCTATCTCTCAACTATGGCAATGCTATACGTAGGCACCAGGCCCTCACTGTTGATAGAGGTGAAGCAAATTGCGACTTGTAAGCACAGGAATAACCTGTATTCTCTCATCAATTGACGTTATTTTCAAGTGGACCAGCCAAGGAAAGTCCAGACGTCATTGATAAGATAGTGGACTACATTGTACGGTGTTTGCGAGTTTTTACTACGGATGAACAGAGGAAGGTACACACTTTAGTCCTTACAGTGATGTCTACCACCTGACCCCTTTGATACATAGCGGAGGCAGGAGTTCAGCATGAAAGTATCTGCTCTCGTTCGATCTGCACTTGGTGACAGAGTGGCAGACATGATTGAGATACATAGTCTGGCTACTTCCCCTGCGAAGCAAGGACGTGGTTATGGTAGTGCACTTGTAACACAGTGACTGCACGGGTATTTGACTTTCGCTTCGTGCTACATGTATGATCTAATGGTTTCTCGGCAGGCTGATGCTGAGGGTCGTGCGACATGGTTGATCACTTCTGACGCGTATAAATTCTACGAGAGCGTCGGCTTCTCGGTAGCTGCGGCATGCACTCTAGGAGAGGACAATCCTACATGGAACAAGCCTCCTATCGTAATCCGTGTTGTAAGTCCACTATACTCTCATACATAGGGTGGGCCAATCTTGATGTGACCCGATTCCGTACAGATGGTTAGGGAAGCACATGGCGAGCGGCAGCAGAGCGAGAAATCCTAGTGAAGTCCTTGTCAGATTGAACCCGTTATTCATACCCATGGATCTATATATCAGAATCTATATATCAGAAAGAACATGTTCAGGGAGCTCGAATAGCGTTCGACGTCGAGCTCGAGAAATGCTGTGAACGGAATCGACGACGATGCGAAAAAGCAAGAACGACGAATATCGCTTAGATACGAAATGTCTTCCGCACATAACGGACAAAACGTGCACCAGTCTCATAGGAACAAACCCAGTGAAGCAATCGGATACTGTTTGGGATAGAGGGGGATCTGTAGTGCGACCACAGTTTAGCGAACGCGGCGGGATTCTATTCCAGCATTCCTCCACCGTCATCTTGTCGTCGCCATAGATCGACACAGTGACTTCAGCACTCAACTTTCGTCTGACAAACTTCGCACAAATTCTATCCAGAAGGCGTAAGCCTGCGCAGCTGTAAAACGTTGAGATATGACATGGGTCGTCATCCGATCGAACAACGGTGCCAACATATTGATTGTGGGAATTGCATCCTGTGATAACAGTGTCCAGAGTTAGACTCGCTGCGAAAATAGCTTGGAGGACTCACAGCGAAACGGAACATGAAGAGATTTCCTAGACATCCAACATCGAACGCAAAAGGATTGTACTCAAATTCGCCCTGGTAGACATCACGAGGATGGTAACCATCCCATCCTCTAAGTGCTTCTGTTGAAGGCGAGCGATAGTTCTCGATGGGCATTCCAAGAGAATATTGGATCGAGAGGTTGTAATCAAATAAGCAATATCGAGCTTTGGACGACGTTCGATGTTTCGCCAAAAGAGGTCCAAGCCCATCATCTTTGCAGAAGGGTATTGCGCTAAAGTAGTTCACCATGACGTTAGTTTCCGCAATGTCCTGCAATGTCCAACTATGCAATCAGTCTCCAGTCACATTAAATTCTCCTCAAAATACGCACACGGTGGCGATCCGTTGCTCGTGAAGAAACATGAGACCCTAAAATGATGTGTCAAATGATATTTTACAAAGCAGAATCGATTCGCTCACTCGCAACAAGTCTGTCATGAAGTCCACCGCCTCTCTGGCCGTCCTGATGTCCCCTAATAGTAATCGGTCACCCACCTACGCAAGACAGTTAACGATATCGTCCATAAATGGAGCAGCATGACTTACATGGGCATGACAACGAAGGAAAGTTGGTGTGGAATTCTTAGTACATGAAGAGGAGGTAGTACGTTTGCAAATGTCTCCGTGCAGGAAAGCTCGCGACACTGAGAAGATGGTTTAGATATGTTCTTCCTCTGATTCCGACTTGATAACTTTGATCGCGATGTTTCGACGCTGGGAGTCTTGCCCATAAGCAAAACGAGCCTAATTTATCGAGGTGTCATATCAAAGACATTAGGGATTTCAGCCGTTATACATACCTGCGCCCATAGTATTTGCCATGGAACAAGCGGTGCATCCTCATCGCGGTGATAAAAGGCGTAAGGTACAGACGCAGAGACTGCGGCTGATGGAGGGACCCAGAACGGGACCCCGTCTTGCTGTTCAATTACTAGATCAAAAAGCGTATAACCACGCTCCGAAAGCCATGGTCGATATGCCGTCCAAAAGCGCTGCGCTTCGAAAGCATGGCGTGGCGCGGTTAAGTACCATTGCGCTTCGAAGGTTTCGCGTTCGGGAAGCTATGACGGGTGTGAATTCTTAGTAATGAGATAAAAAGCAGATAATATCAGACTTACGTCTGGTAGCAATTCCGCCTTCGTCGATGTGTCCATAAATATTGAGCTGTAAGTAAAATAAACTAACTTATAAGTTGAAGTTCAACGGATGCAGTGCACGACAGCAGTTCGTGTGACCCACGCGATCGTGTAACGGCGCCGCCGTTACATTACCTGTTCCGGCCATTGGTTACTTGATACGGCCTTTGCCTCCCCTAGTCTCGCTCCCAGTCCGTACGTCCGTTGCGGTTTGTATTCTCGTGTTGTCGTCAGGACCGTGCACTCTAGTAGTTCGTAGTACTTCACCGAGGAGAAAACCCCGTGTTTCCACTGAGAATATTGTGGGAACATGGATATTGAATATAAGTTTAGTGTAATATCAGCGAAAATTTTGTAATATTATTTAAGATATTATCACAGTGTGTTCAGAATGTGTTCTGACTATTTCACTTAGAAACAAGCAAAATAATACCTTCAGATATATTTTAGTTGTAGCTTTTATTTTTATCTTGTAAATATATTGATTACATTGCAAACACATTGAGAATGTGTTCATTATGTTTCCAAATGAGCACATCATGAAAACATTGAAAATAATATTACAATATTTTTCAAATTCTTGATAACATCTTGATAACTTTTAGATGTTTTCACAATGTGTCTGTTCAGGAAACATGATGGTCACATTCTGAGTATGGTCAACATATTTCTAACATGAGAATAATGACTACAATTGGAATATATCTGAAGATATAATTTTGTTTGTGTCTGAGTGAAATAGTCAGAACACATTTTGAACACATTGCAAGGATATCTTAAATATATTACAATTTTTTTGCTGATATTGCACTGAACTTATTCAATCAAAATCTGCCATGTTTCCACAATATTCTCAGTGGAAACATAGGGTTTTCTCCTCGGTGACTTAGTTGCACGCGCGCTTATTTGTAGTCCTTGTCGAATCAACGCCAGTAACCGCCATCTGCTTACCTCTTTAACCTTTCGTGTGAACCTCGTCTCGCTCAACCTCGGTCAACGTTCTCGTCTCATTAAAATACATTCATCTCTCGCGCTCTTGCCGTTCCTCGCTCTCGCGCCGTCACAGTTTGATTCGACCGCCAACCCCTAACTTCCTTTCTCGCATCGTCGAGCACACGCTCGCTCACCACCGCCCGATTCTGTTGCTCGTATTGTCAGGCAACCGCTAGACCGGATAGGGACGTACAGTCACAGTGATGCACCGGTATTCTTATAATTAATTTCCGCATTTTGCGCATTTTGCACGCTTACCACTAATGGAGCACGAAGACTTCGAATTCTTCCCCGCAGATCCCTCCGTCGAAGGTTCCTCTTCGACGTATGATGCACCACCGCCTGATGGTCATGCGTACGGTGCCCTACTCTCGGCTGTCGTAGCGCTTGGCCAGCACGCGATGCAGTTCTCTGAATACCAGTCTCAGAATCAGCATGCGATTGAAGCGGTCACGCTGCATCTAGAACACCAGCAAGCTCAAGCGGCCCCCACTGGGACATCCTCTCTACACTTCCATGAGCCTCACGTCTTTACCGGCAAGGCCGAGGAGGTCATTCCGTTCCTTCGGGAAATCCGTAATGCTGTTTACCTTCAGCGCAAGGTGCTCCCGGATGACTACGACCGCGCAATCTACCTCGCACATACCTCAAGATGGTGCCCCGGCCTCTTGGTACAATGCCATCGAAGTCACAAAGGACCGCCAGCACCTTCTCTACAACTGGGAAGCTCTCCTCGCTGACTTCCGAAGCAACTTTGAGGACTCCGATCTCGTTGCCACCTCTCTCGACAAACTCGAGCGCCTCTATCAGACCGGCTCCGCTGCAATGTACTCCTCTCGCTTCAAAGAATTACTTGTCTATCTTGATCTCTCTGAGGAAACCAAGAAGATGATGTTCCACTGGAACCTCAAGAGCGCTGTCAAGGACTTGCTCGTTAGCATTGTCCCAGCAAAGACATTTGAGGACTTTGTCAAGCAAGTCATCGAAGTCGACAATCGCTTCCATGAGCGAGAAGTTGAGAAAAAGCATGAGAAACCTTCTTCGAGTTATTCTCATCTCGCTTCAAAGCCTCTTCCTGTACATCATGCTACTATGTCTTCCTCATCTAATGATACTGCTGTACCTATGGAAGTCGATGCAGTTCGATGTGGCCCTGTCTCCGAAGCGGAGAAAGAGCGACACTGTAAGCTCGGCTTGTGTTTTTATTGCAGTCAAGGCAAGCACTTGATTAGTGCCTGTCCTAACATGTTGAGTCGTGCGAAGAAGACTCAAAAGGTTCCTCCCAAGGCTGGTCCCTCATCGGAAAAGCCTAGCTGGAGGTTGCATGTCCCCGGACCTTCGGAGCAATTTGGGACTTGGGCTCCCACTTCGGAGGAAGGCACACACATTCGTTCGACGAATGGTGTGTGGATGCCCAAGCCTGCCGATGCTCCCATTTATCAGCTCTCCTCTCATGTTTTGCAAATCCTCATTCAGATCATTTCTTCGTCTCTGTTTCTCTTTTTTCCCTGGCCAGAGGCCCGTTGGGATGTTTGCACTCGTCGACTCGGGTGCGACTGCGTCTTGTATTTCTCTCGACTTTGCAAATCGTCATTCACTGCCTCGTCATCTCAAGGACGACCCGGTTCCAGTTATGGCTGTCGATGATCGTCCCATTTCTACTGGTCTCGTTACTCATGACATAATTACATCTCTCTCAGTTCAGTCTCACTCCGAGAATATCTCTCTCGGTGTCGTAAAAGTATCGTTCCCTGTTATTCTTGGTCTCGATTGGCTACGTCGCCATAATCCTGCTATTGATTGGGCTCGTAACCGCTTAGCATTCTCTTGCTGCAGTGCGAATCCCTCGTACCCTGTGTTGGCACTTGGTAAAGGCTTCGGTCTTGCATGAGTGTCCCCGTTTACTTCGTCTTTGCACTCCATGTCTGCTACTTCAGTCGGTCTAGGCCTCGGTCTTAACGGCACTACTCTCGTTCTGTCATGCCTAGATTCCATCGCTCGCTCCTGACAGAGTGCGATGTTCTCCTATGGCTCGGAAGGTCTCATACCTCTCTGCATTTGTCTCATCTCCGCTCTCGCCTACGCCTTCATCCAGTATTGGCTCTGGTTATCCTGGACCGTCTTCATTCATTTGGAGTAAGCTCATGTCACCGCTTGCCCCCGAGCCACCTCCAGCTCCCTTGCCTGTGCTTAATATTGCATTTGTGAACTCTTGTCGCTATCGGAAATATGCCTGGACCGGTGAGACAGCTTGTCTTTGGTATCATCCTATTGGTTCTCCCAGTTACAATCTTGCTTCAGTATCTACTTCTTCTGATGCTCCTCCTTCTTCGTCTTGTGTGTCTGAGGACTCTCCGCTCAATTACGTTCCTGAGAAGTATCACGAGTGGGCGGCCGTCTTCACCATACAAGACTTGAAGGATCTCCCACCACATCGTCCTTATGACTGCGCTATTGACATTGAGGAGGGGAAGATGCCACCCTTCGGCCCCCTCTATCATTTGTCTCAAGAAGAGTGCACCATCTTATTTGATTATGTGGAAGCTAACCTCAAAAAAGGATTTATTTGTAGATCCACGTCCTCTGCCACTGCCCCAGTACTCTTCGTCAAGAAGAAGAACGGCAATTTGAGACTTTGTGTCGATTATCGTGGTTTGAACTCAATGTCGAAGAAGAACCAGTACTCACTTCCTCTCGTCAGTGATCTTCTCGACCGCATGCAAGGCTGCAAGGTATTCTCGGTCCTTGATCTCAAGAATGCCTTCAACCATGTCCGCATCCGGACTGGCGACGAGTGGAAGACTGCATTTCGGACTCATCTTGGTCTCTTCGAGTACACGGTTATGCCCTTTGGTCTCACGAACGCTCCTGGAACATTTCAAGCATTCATTCAAGACAGCCTTCGTGATATTCTTGATGTCATATGTGTGGTTTATATTGACAATATTCTTATCTTTTCTCATAATCCTGATGACCATGAATGACATGTCAAGCTCATTCTCGACCGACTTCGGAACACTGGCTTGTTTGCCAATGTGAAGAAGTGCGAGTTTGACAAGTCCGAGGTTGAGTTCCTGGGTTATCTTCTCAGTGCTGATGGCATCAAGATGCACCCACGGAAGCTTGAGACGATTGCCAATTGGCCTTGGCCACGTTCTGTCAAAGATATTCAATTGTTTCTTGGTTTCACTAATTTCTACCATCGTTTCATTGACGGTTATGCTCGTATTGTTCTTCCTTTGAATTCTCTTACTCGGAAAAATTCTCCTTTGCCGTTTAAGCTCAGTTCAGATACTATTAATGCATTTGAGTGACTTAAACGTGCATTTACTTCTTCGCCTGTTCTTCATCATTTTGACCCAGAATTGCCTTCGACTCTTTCGACTGATGCTTCCGATTTTGCACTCTCCGGAATTCTCCATCAGCCAGACCCGCAGGGTTTCTTACACCCAGTTGCTTATTATTCACGCAAATTGTCGCTCGCAGAGATCAATTATGAGATTCACAATAAGGAACTTCTCGCTATTATTGACTCATTTCGTGACATGCGTGCCTGGCTCATTTCGACTCCTACTCCTGTCGCTGTCATCTCCGACCACAAAAATCTTGAATATTTCATGTCCGCATGCATTTTTAATCGGCGACAAGCTCGCTGGTCTATTTTTCTCTCCGAATTTAATTTCCATCTCGATTTTGCTCCCGGACTCAAAAATCCTGCCGACAGGCCCTTCAGACGTCCCAACTTCGCACCTCAAGAGGGGGATGATGTCCTTCATCTCCAGAAACAAATTCTCATCACTCCTCTTCATACGGAGCATCTTTGGCCTAATTCGGATTCTAGCGCTTCGTCTGATTCTCACTCTGTCTCACACTCTATCTCTGCTTTGACCACTCTCGCCATCGACAACTCAGAATTGCTCGGACGCTTCAAGACAGCAATTTGTGATGATTCCGAATGGCGAGATGCGATCGCTCGAGGCGATCCGAGTTTTGTTCTTGACGGTAACCTTGTCTTTCATAATGGACTCCTTTTCGTTCCTGCTTCTCTACATTCTGAAATCCTTTATTCTCATCATGATTCGCTCATCTCTGGTCATCCGGGTCGTGCGCGGACCCTCGCATTCATCTCGTGTGACTACTCCTGGCCCGGCTTGCAGATGTACATGTGCCGCTATGTACAAGCTTGCAACATCTGTGCACGCATCAAGGCTCCCCGCCATAAACCATATGGCCTTCTGCAGCCTCTTGATATTCCCTCTCATCCTTGGACATCCATCTCCATGGATTTCATCGTCAAGCTCCCCATTTCCCATGGCTACGATTCCATCTGGGTTGTCTGCGACTGACTCACCCGCGTCGCACACTTCACGCCGTGCAACGAGACTCTCGACACACCCGGTCTCGCATGGTTGTTCCTTGACTGTATCTTCTGTCATCACAACATTCCCGACTCCATCATCTCTGACCGCGGATCAATCTTCATATCCAAGTTCTAGAAAGAACTCATGACGCTCCTTCATATCACTCTTAACTCCTCTACTGCCTACCATCCTTGCACTGACGGACTCACTGAGTGCACAAACCAGATGATCGAGTCATATCTTCGCGCATACTGCTCGTATCAGCAGGATGATTGGGTAGACTACCTTCCACTTGCTGAGTTTGCTTTCAATAACCATGTTAACTCCTCTACCAATCAAACCCCCTTCTTTGCTAACCTTGCCTATCATCCCAACTTCGAGCCTCATCTCACAGAGTGTTCGTCTGTTCCTGCCGCCACTGATCTCGCTTCACGCCTCGACCACCTTCATCATGAACTTCATGCAGAGTTGAAGTTAGCGCAAGAACGCCAAGCCCGCTACTTCAACGCTCATGTTCTCCCTGCACCGAAATTTGTATCTGATCAGCTCGTTTGGCTTCTGTGGCGCAACGTCAAGACGATGCGTCCATCTGACAAGCTCGATCACCATCACCTAGGTCCCTTTCCCATTGCCCGCGTCATCTCCGACTCTGCCTACCAGCTTCGCCTCCCCACTTATCTCTCACGCCTTCATCCTGTTTTTCATGTTTCTCTCCTTGAGCCTTACTTTGACCCATCCGAGTTCCATCTGCATGCACCTCCCGAACCTTTTGATCTCGATGAGAGTCCTGAGCCCGTCATTGCATCCATCCTCGATTGCCGAAAGCTCGGCCAGCATTACGAATATCTCGTGCATTGGAGAGGTCTCTCCGAAGCTGAAGACTCCTGGATTCCTCTTTCCGACATTCCCGTCACTTCTAATGAGCTTCTCGAACACTTCCACCATCGACATCCTCGCAGTCCTTGTCCTCATCGTCTCATTATCAGCTGCACCTTGCCATTAGTTGCAGAAGCTACTAATACATTGCCTATTTCTACTTCTCTAGCCCTACAGCTCCCTCATGCCAAACCTGCACCCGCATCCTCCGTGCCTGCTATGTCTGCTCCCGCGCCCGCTGCACCCATCGCATCTGCTCCTGCCGCACCCGTGCCCACGTCCGCCGTGTCCTCCATGCCTGCCACTGTCCTGCACCCTCGTTCTCCTCCTGTCATCTGCCAAAACCCTCGCGTCCTCTATGAGCCCCCATCCCAGACCACCTTGCACTCTGGCCATGTCATGCAGCCCCTGCAGTGTTACGATCCACTGCTCCGTTGAGGGTCTGCCTCCGGATGAAGATTTGATCGTGAATCCTTACGATCCCTATTCAAATCAGTCATCCTTCCTATTAGGAGAGTGGTATTGGAACAACGGAGTCAAGAAATCTCAATCTAGCTTCATGAACATGACAAAAATTATCACCCATCCGGACTTCAAGCCTGAAGACATTGCGAAAACCAACTGGCAACGTGTGGATTCACATTTGGCAGGTAGCATGAAAACTATCTCTGGCCTAGGTCTGGGCGAATGGGAGGATGAAGACAGCCGCAGCTCATGGCTGTGGACTCCGGTGAAAATATCTGTACCGTTCCATCACAAGATGCTTCGTCCGGGTCCCGTAGATTTCCTTGCGGGAAACCTCTGTCATCGGAGGTTGGTTTCTATCATTTGCAACAAGATATCCAATCCGGAGCACCATCAACACTTCACATATAAGCCGTACGAGGTCCTTTGGCAACCAGGAGAGGCATTGGACCCCATAAGAGTTCATGGCGAGCTTTACTCTTTGCAGGCCTTCATTGATGCTCACCAGGATCTTCAAGATGCACCAGGAGAGCCAGATTGCGATCTCCCCAAGGTCATCGTCGGGCTCATGTTTGCATTGGATGGCACTCACTTAACAGAGTGTGGCAATTCAAAGCTTTGGCCGCTCTACTTGCCATTCAGAAATGAGTCTAAGTATAGACAAAGCAAGCCCTTCTGCAAAGCATACGAACATGTAGCTTACTTTGAAATGGTGCATGTTTGCATTCTTACAATTAGAATAACCTAATTCTCTTTCTAGCTCCCAGCATCCTTCAAGGACTTCGCGAAGATGTATACAGGTGGGAAAGGCCCAAACCAACCCTTCCTCACTCACTGTCACAGGGAAATGCTCCATGCACAGTGGAGCATTCTCCTTGATGATGAATTCCTCGAGGCCTACCGGCATGGAATAGTCATTGACTGCTGCGATGGCATCCGCCGAAGATTTTATCCTCGGATATTTACCTATTCTGCAGATTATCCTGAAAAGTGAGTGGCTAATTCTGTCATGAAAAATTGTCTGACATATCCCAACATCAGGATCATCATTGCCTGTATACGAAATTTGGGTCGTCGCCCTTGCTGTAATGGGTCGTTACCATTTCCGTGGTTAAGTCCTCAATCGAGGACTTAACTACTAAAAATACTATTAATTACGCATTTCATTTACTTGTATTTACTTAGCAAAAAGTGTGCAAGCAGTGAAGAAAGCACTAGCTTTCTTCACCTTCCTCGAGTACACCCGCACTTTCTCAAATACAGAGACTGGTGCAACGTACACGAGGTGTGAGTGTGATAAGCCCCCCACCCACATTACACTTTTTTACATTCCAAGTGGAACTACCACATTTCTTTCCCCGGAAAGTGCGCTTGCACCCAACAAGGAAATTTTCGCACACCATCCCACACTCCCATCAATCTTCTCTGCTTCTATGTCCCATGCTTCCTCCATCCCCGGCTCACCTGAGCTAGTGCTGCACGTGCTAGAGCAGCGCTGACAGCTGATTCGTCAGCACCAGCCATCAGAACCGGCCATCGGAGGCCAGCACCAATGTCAGTTGCTTCCAATGACCAACCTGGTCCCGCCGAGAGCGGGATCAGTGGTCGTGTGGTGGCACGACCTTCCTCCAGTCACAATAGTGACCACGGAGAAGGGCCTTCCAGAGGCCCATCCAATAGATTTTGTGCTGAAGCCGAAGGTGAGAGCCAGATGTGGATCGCGAAATGCGAACAAGATAGTTCACATTCTGATTCCCCCGCCAGCTCACGAGCATGACAAGAGCGCCATAGAGCTAAGGAAAGAGCGGTCAACTGCCCCGAAAGGTCACCGTGCGAGTCGCCGTCGAATGGCGGTGGTTCACAGCAATCAACTGTGGCTACCTCGCATGCACGGGTCCGAGCCAATAGGCTCGCGAGCACTGTGCAGTCGATGAATGCACACCGTGAAGAGGTCCGGGACCTGCTCGAGCATTTGCATGAGCAAGATCAAGAGATCTCGCAATTGCTCTCGACAATAGTTGAGGAGCAAGACCATGCTGAGCGCACCGCCCAGATCCAAGAAGACTTGGAAATGATGCCGCCTGAGTCAGCAGCTCAACCTGTGTCTGAGGGTATGCGCCGTACGCAGACATGGTCGGAACAGCAGAGCGAGGGATGAGAGAGAGGCAGGAGGAATGTACGGAGGCATGTAGATGAGGACGAGGAGGACGATGAGGAGGACCGAGAGACGTCGAGGCGGAGCAGCAGGACCAATACCGCAGGCCAATGGGCCTGTGGTATTGCTAGGGCCTTAGCTAACTCTCACCCACACTGGCTGAGACAAGCGGGCCTCACTGGTACTACATCCTCCCAGCATACTCGGCCATCTACACATGCTGGGTTTCAACCACAGCATGCGTCACCTGCTCAGGCAGCGCTACGATGGGGACAACCATCCCTGCCATCGCACCATTCGAGCAGTTCCTCATCGAGCAGTCAAGGTCGAGGTGCGGCACCACATGGTCCCGCACGAGTACCTATTCGACGTGCCAATAGCTCCCAGGACAGTCAGGCTCCTCTAGCAGCTGGCCCGGGAGCGAACACACCACCTGCATGCAGGGACGGGGGACACCGCTAAGCCAACCGTAATGCACCAGCAGTGCACTGTGATGGAGTTCAGCATCGGGCGGTGCCCAACGTGCATGCCGAGGACCAGGCATGCCCCTGCAGACAGTGAGAGCACGATGCTCTGGCTCTTGGCCCGGACTTGGATGAAGATGAGGAACCCCCTGTCGACTCAATCGAGCAGATAAGCCTGCACCGCTGCCTCGAAATGATCGAGGTCATGGTGAGTGAGCCACCAATGGATGACCCACCCCATTACCTTCGAATATCAAAGCTGGCAGCACCCTCCAAATTTGAGGGCACTGACGATGCCAACACATTCGAAGTGTGGCTCCAGGAGTTGTTAGAATATCTAGCAACCCTGAGAGTCACTGGACCGGATTTCGACAGAGACTGTCTGAGAATGATGGGATCTGCATCCCGGTGGTTTTTCTCAATGGTCCAATCCCCCTCAAGGAGAGAAGAGATTGGACCTTTGAGGCCGCAGTAGTCGCCATGCACCGACGATTCTTGCACAAAAATGTGCATCAGATCGCCAGTGACAAATGGGATCAGGCGACTTACAGCGCATCGCGTGGAGGCATCGTGGACCTTTATGAACGTCTGAATAAGTACGCCGAACAAATGTTCGAGCACCCCTCAGACTTTAAGTTCAGGCAGCAGTTCTTGTCCGCCCTGCCAAGTGGCATGTGCGAGGCAATAGTACTGCACCAAGGCCGTTCGGCTGCGATGTCCACATTCCGCAAGATCTATGCGGCTGCACTCCCATATGAGCGAGGATTGGATACGATGAAGGCCCTTCAAATGAAGAAGCCTTCATCAGCAACCACCAGTGGTGACAAACCGCACTTGCAGCAAAGTCACCCGGTTGGAAACCACGCCGCACCTAGGGCAATTGCTCATAGTGCAGGACATAGGTCATCACAGCATAATGCTGGATGCAACCACTTCCGCCCGCACCACAATAGTGACCACAGGGACGAGACGAGACACATGCCCGGCCCAAGTGGACTGGATAGGGCAGCCAAACTGGCTGACCAACGCGCGCCATCAAAGCCTGCTGTGAACACAGTAAAGTGTTACACATGCGGACAACTTGGCCACTACTCCACCGATCCCAAGTGTCCAAAGTATGGCACTTGGACTGGTGCGCAGCACATGTTTGTGCAGCGAGTAGTGGACGACCAATCAGAAGATGACGATGCCGCTGTGAACAATGGTCCATCAGCGACGGAACAGACTCCGGCAGCAAATGAGTTCCCTGAGCAAAATGATCAGGGACCCTTGACCATGCAAGGTTACCCGGAATCTGACTATGGATTCGGGGGATCGCAATACTCATCAACGGATGAACGCTATGTCAATTCTGACATTAGCGACCTCGACGAGGAAGTGCATGATGATGTGCACTTCGGATTGATGAGGCTTGCCGCCATGCGCGTCGAGCCCCATCTAACCACACACCCAAAGGGAAGAATAGACCAATTGGTCCAAAATTTCCAATTGACTGCTGGGCTGCCCACACGATCCATGTGCAATGCTTGGCTGTACGACCCGCGACAGCTGTAGTTACCAAAAATGTAATACAATTGAGCCTGAACCTGGCCTTAGCATTGTGTATTTTGTGATCAGGTTGTAAACTCCACGGATTGTACAATGCTGGCCAATGGTTGTAATAAAACATGGGATGGTTGTAATACAATTTTGGGGCTGTTGTAATACAATATTGGGACATTGTAATAAAATACTAGGGCTGTCAATACAATGTTGGGAGTGTTGTAATACAATATGAGGGATGGTTGTAATACAATATTAGGGAGCGTTGTAATACAATATTAGGGATGGTTGTATTACAATACTAGGGATGGTTGTAATACAATACTAGGGGAATTGTATTAACAATTCTTGGATCATTGTATTACAATATTAGGGCTGTTGTAATACAATCCTTGGATTGTTGTATTACAATATTAGGGTTGGTTGTATTACAATATTAGGGATGGTTGTAATACAATCCTTGGATTGTTATAATACAATATTAGGGCTGTTGTCATACAATATTTGGGTTGGTTGTATTACAATATTAGGGTTGGTTGTAATACAATATTAGGGATGGTTGTAATACAATATTAGGGGAATTGTAATACAATTCTTGGGTCATTGTAATACAATATTAGGGCAATTGTAATACAAACCTTGGGTCATTGTATTACAATATTAGGGTTGGTTGTAATACAATATTAGGAATGGTTGTAATACAATCCTTGGATCATTGTAATACAATATTAGGCTGTTGTAATACAATATTAGGGATGGTTGTAATACAATCCTTGGATCATTGTATTACAATATTAGGGATTGTTGTAATACAATATTTGGGTTGGTTGTATTACAATATTAGGGATGGTTATATTACAATATTAGGGATGGTTCTAATAGCATCCCTGGATCATTGTATTACAATATTAGGGCTGTTGTAATACAATCCTTGGATCGTTGTAATACAATATTAGGGATGGTTGTAATACAATACTAGGGGAATTGTATTACAATCCTTGGATCGTTGTATTACAATATTAGGGCTGTTGTAATACAATCCTTGGATCGTTGTATTACAATATTAGGGTTGGTTGTAATACAATATTAGGGATGGTTGTAATACAATATTAGTGTAACAAATTTCCTGATTTGGACATAGACGCCTAATAGGCGCTGGGACGCGACGCGTTGATCACCTGCAAGATCAGGTGACGGATAAAGGAGCGAGTGTCATACTGATGACACTGATTGGTGAGCGGATGAGTAAGGCGTTATTGTGGGAGAGTGACCATACGTGCGTAAACGGACTTTGCTATTTAAGTTTGATTTTGCTACCTGGAACGTCAGCTCGTTCAACTTCGTTGAACATTCGCTTTCGTTGCCAGGTAAGCAGTTTGTATACTAGTTGTACCTTAATGTTAACTTCGTTGAACATTCGCTTTCGTTGCCAGCTGTTGCCCAAACGAAACCGTCCGTACGAATCTCAACACCGGGAGTAAGCGTACTCTGCCGTGGTTTTGGTGATTCGTTACAGTTTGAACGAGCTTGCTTACCATCCCCCGTCGTCGATTTCAGTGACCTCCATCACACGCTACCAAGAGGGCAGTTGGGTGACCGTCGTTGCGCACAACGACATCGTCTCTGGAGAGGAGGTTATCACTGAGGACGACGCCGCTGACGTTGTCGCCAGGAGCGCGGCCTTCATAGGAGAAGTCCCCTCCGTCTACAACCCCGTTCCCCAGCAGAGGAGGAACGAGTTCCCCACCGAGATCGCTCGGAACCCCATCGACGCCGCGTACGAACGCCGAAGCGTCGAGCACTTCGAAGAGACCCGCGCTCTCTACATCGAGACCGAGGACGACTGGAAGCCCCAGGAGTTCGTCGTCACCCCCATCGCCGACGACACCCAGCGTGTCTTAGGCTACTCCCTTGCAGTCCTCACCGCCGTAGGACTTTCCCAATTCAGTTTCAAACGCGACCGTACTCGCGTCGACGACCTTCGGTGGCACGACAACGCCCGCAACGTCCCGTACGACGTTCGCCTTTCCCTTCATTTCCTTTCGGTCTATTTGACCAATATTCTTCTTTATCTTGACGACAATCGCCCCCTTCCCTTGTGGGAGATTTTCGACTTAGTCAACTTCCATTTCGCCTTCCGTCAGATTTACGAAGCGCGTGGAAACGTGCACAAGTCGTGCGAGGAAGTCGCGGAACTCGCGAAGCGTCTTTTCGAGACCAACGTGCAGTATTGTGAGAAGTACTGGCTGTAGGTCAGGGAACGGCGAGGGCCTAGTATCGTGTACCAATTGTATTCACTCCGCACGCTTGAGAAAAAGAACCTTTGCTTGCGACACATGTCCAATTCCGTGATCGTTCTTATCGTTACCCAAACTGTTGTCACCACTATCTCTATCCTCTCCATCGTCGGTCTCTTCTACTACCTCCTCCGAACCTACACAGAGGTTCATATACGAGTCGCAAGAACTCCCAGGGCAGACGGAGCGAATCTTCAGCCCGAGACCGCGACTCCCACCCATCCGGACGAGTCTCATGGACACGGCCGGACCATCCGAGAATCCGTGGACACCCGCGGAGGCCACGGCAATTCCTCCTCCTCCCCCACAGACTCAGGCCCAACAAGAGCTCGAAGCGTTCGTAACCAGGGTGGTGACGAACCTTCTCGCGGAAGGCCTGACCGATCATACCCGCCGCATCACGACACTCGAGGAAGACTTGACCTCACTAACCCGGCTGGTGAATACCGGAGTGAGTCGGGTGAACGCTCTCGAGGAGGAGAACCGGGCCGAATCGCGGACTAGTCGCTCTAGCAGACAGAGCATCGAAAGCCGAGGCGAAGGCCCATCAAGTCGACCAGGTCGTCCAGGAACTCCGGGACGACATCGCTTCGTTGAGGCTGTCGATCAAGAACCTCAAGGCTCGATGTCTCACTCTCGAGAATCGTCCGTCCCGAGGAAGGTCACGCTCTCGTACGTCCAGACGTTTGAGCCCGAACGCTTCCTCCCGGCCCGCCTTCCCCATTCCAGACCCACGACCCGCTTCACACTCTCCCCCGCGACGACTGATGTCTCCGCTCCCGACTACGAGAGGGCCCGCCGCGCCGCGCGAGGGCACTATTCGTAAGCCCAAGTTCCCTGCTCCCGCGCCCTTCACCAAGCCTACGAAGGAAAGACCGCGGAACAGTGGATGAAGGCATGGGAAACGTACTTCGTCTATTACGAAGTCCATCGTCAACGGACCGTATTGCTCTGATCCTCGGATCGCTCAGGAGGGAGCCCTAGATGGGCGTCCTCTTACAGTGATAAATTCAATAACAACGTGCCGGTCGGTTCATGGGAGGATTTCAAGAAGGAATTTCTCGGACAGTACGGACGCCTCGATTCGCAGTTCGACGCTCAGCAGGCGCTGATGCGTCTTCGCAACGACGGGCCAGTACAATCGATATGCCGAACACTTCCGTCGCTGGGCCCCCGCATCCGGACACAACAGCAAACCCTTCTCTCTGCTTCGGACCCAGGTCAAGCAGTCAATTCGAGATGCGATGCCGGTCAGAGACGCAACCGGACACCTGGGAGAAGTACCTCGAACGGGCCCAACGAGTAGATCAAGCCCGCGGCACTTACGCCCATCCCGGATCGTCTCCACAGCAGTCAAAGACGACTGCTTATCGCCATCCCCATTCGCAGAGTCAATCTCACTCTGCCCCGACTCATACCCGCGACCCTAACGCAATGGACGTTGACCGCGCCGCGCACGCGCAAAGGGCGCGTGCTTCGTATGCGGCAAGGTGGGCCATCTGGCAAATGCGTGTCCAGATAAGAAGCCCAGCGGGAAGTCGATCGCGAGATGAGTATCGACGAGTTAATTCGCCTTGTAGGACAGGAGCTCGTCGAGGAGAAAAGAAGAAAAGCTGTCGACAAGGGCAAGCAGAAAGAGATCTGCAAGGAACCCGAGTCGTCAGCCAAGTCGAGGAGATGGAGCAATCGGCACGTCGTCGTCGACGTGGAAACGGATTTTTAGAGCGGCCTCATGTCGTCCCTGCTGACGTGAAGGCCTCTCTCTCTCGCAACCGCTACAATTGTATTAGTGTAACCGAAATATCAAAAACCGTCAAATTTTGATCTTCCATACAGTAAGCGGCAGCAAGGGATCCGTACAAACGCAGGCGCTCCAGACTCCGGAGCCTTCTCAGTTTCGTTCACGAAGACTTCGTGCGGAAGCACAACGTTGGAGTGAAACCCCTCAAAAAACCCCTGGTCGTCTACAATGCGGATCGATCCGAAAATGAAGAGGACCGATCCAAGTCTACACGGTGCTGGTGAAGATAGGTGATCATGAAACCGAGGTCCCTATGTTAGTGACCAATGTAGGCGATCGAGACCTGATTATAGGCCTCGATTACATCCGACAACACAACCGGAGATGACTGGGACGCTGGAACCTTGGAATTTACTAGATGCCCACAGGAGTGGGACCAAGGTTCGCAAAGAAGGACAGAAGAAGCCGCAGAATGGAGGAAGCGATCGAATCTTGGCGTCGACGAAAGGACTTCGCACGACCGAGACAAGTGATGCGAGAGCCCCACCCGGCCTGCTTGGGAGGAACGAATGGAACGAAGAAGAGTTCATTCGCGCGGACGATGAAGTCCCCTCGGATACCGCTACTCGAAACGGTATTGGGAATTCTACAAGGACACGGTAGCCTGGTATGAGGTCGATTCACGATCCCGGTCTAACGCAGTTCTCGACCAATGGGTAGAGATTTGCGCGAAGTACACCAAGTCACAGGAAATCGAAGAAGCGGCCCAAGCAGGAAAGCAGAAGAAGGAATGGAGGGAAATCGTTCCGGACTACCTCCATGATTTCGAAGATGTCTTTTCCAAGACGGCTAGTGAACGCTTCCCTACGAGCAAATCGTACGACCATGCGATTGACTTGATGCCGGACCAAAACCTGCCGCCCATCTCGAAGGTTTACCCCTTGTCACCGGAAGAAACCCGTCAACTGGATGAATTCTTGGACGAGAATCTCCGAAAGGCTATATCCGTCCTCCAAGAGCCCTGTCGGTGCAGCAGTCTTCTTCGTGAAGAAGAAAGATGGATCTCTTCGACTGTCCAGGACTATCGAAAGCTGAACGCGGTCACGATCAAGAACCGCTACCCACTCCCTCGTATCAGCTCTTTGATCGACCAGCTAAAGGGCGCCAAGTACTTTACGAAGGGACCTACGTTGGGGATACAATAACGTACGGATCAAGAGGCGATCAATGGAAGGCGGCTTTCAGGACGCACCGAGGTCTATTCGAACCAACCGTCATGTTCTTCGGTCTTCATGGTTCTCCAGGCACGTTCCAAGCGATGATGAACGAGATTTGAAAGATCTCATTCTCGAAGGGCACGTGGTGGTTTATCTTGACGATATTCTCATTTTCACCACCGACCTTCGCACTCATCGACGCATTACGCGCGAAGCTCGACGCTTGCGAGATAGGACTTATTCCTGAAACCGGAGAAATGCCTGTTCGAAGACTGTCCATCGATTATCTCGGTATGATTATTTCGCAGAACTCCGTCTCCATGGATCCGAAGAAAGTCGAGGGAGTTCTCGATTGGCCACGCCCAAAACCGTCAAGGAAGTACAAGCCTTTCTCGGTTTCGCAAATTTCTACCGACGCTTATCCAAAGCTTTGCAGACGTTTCCAAACCATTGAACGTTTTAACTCGAAAGGGTTTTAAATGGCAATGGGGACAAGGCAACAACACGCCTTCGAAACTCTGAAACGCGCGTTTACCTCAGCCCCATCCTTAAACTTCCTGATCGGACCAGCCGTTCAGATTGGAGACGGATGCTTCGGACTTTGCTACAGGTGCTGTTTTGGAACAGCGAACGAGGAAGGAGCTTGGCACCCGGTCGCCTTTTATTCCAAGGGCTCAACGAACATGAACGCAACTACGAAATTTAGACAAGGAGTTGCTCGCGATCATTCGTGCCCTGGAAGAATATCGACACTACCTCGAAGGAGGTCCTCACCCCGTGGAGATCTGGTCGGACCACAAGAACTTGGAGTACTTCCGTAAGGCCCAAGACCTTACGGCAGACAAGCTCGCTGGTCGCTTTATCTTACCCGGTTCAACTTCACGATTCATCATCGTCCGGGAAAGACTATGCAACGAGCCGATCCACTATCGCGTAGACCGACCATGAAGAGGGGGTCGCCTTCAGAAACGAGACAAGGTCGTGCTAAAGCGGAAGTACTTTCAAGCCCGTGCATCCAGCCCGGCCCGCGTCCATCGTCCCCGACCAATCCTTACTTGATCGCATTCGAAGCTCTCACACGCGATGAAATCGCAACTGAGCCGATTCAAAAGCGATGGCTCATGGGCCACGTGAACTCGCTGCCGGTTACAAGACTGGAACGTGGACGACGGCCTATTTTACATCGAGGAAAGGTCTACGTCCGAAGGACGATGCTATTCGCAAGGAGATCGTTCAATTACACCACGATCATCCCACCGCGGTCATCCAGGACGCTGGAAGACGTACGAACTCGTCAGCCGTAACTATTGGTGGCCAGGGCTTTCAGTATATGTCCGGAACTACGTCGACGGTGTTGGCTTGTCAACGTATAAAACATTCCCTCGACAAATTGGCCCTCTCCACCTAATGAAATTCCAGACCAACCCTGGGACATTACGACGGTCGACTTGATCACGGGCCTACCAGAAAGCAGTGAACACGATGCATTATGGTGGTCGCCGATCGAATGACGAAACGAGCACGGTTTTTCCCCGTTCATGGTACGATCGACGCTCAAGAAGTCGCCGAGATATACTATCGAGAAATATGGTCACAGCATGGACTGCCGAAGAAGATCATCTCGGACCGCGGAACTCAGTTCGCGTCGCGAGTGTTTCAAGAGCTGTGAAAATTCTCGAAATAACCTCCGCCATGTCACGGCTTACCACCACAAACCGACGGTCAAACGGAACGGATAAACCAGGAACTCGAACATATTCTGCGATTACTGCAACTTCCGCCAAGATGATTGGCACGATAAACTTATCGAAGCGGAGTTTGCGTACAATAATCAAGCTCATGAGTCCACCAAGGTTCTCTCTTCTACGCAGACTTAGGACGTCATCCTCGGGCAATGCCAGATCTTGTTACAGCGGTACGACACCCAGACTTGGACACCTTGATGCGCGAACGTGAAGCTGCCCGCAAAGAATCGCAAGCAGCGTTGCAGCTCGCAGCAGATCGTATGAAACGTTATTACGATCAACGCGTACAAGACACCCCAATTCAAAGTTGGTGATTTAGTCTGGCTGGACGCTCGTAACATTCGTACAGAGCAACCAAGCAAGAAGCTGAGCGCGAAACTTATGGACCGTTCGAAATTCTCGAACAAGTCTCGCCGCTCAACTTCAGGCTTAAACTTCCCCGGACCTGGCGTATTCACCCCGTCTTTCATGCTTCACTTTGTCGACCCACAAGACGGATCAAATTCCAGGCAGGAAAGCCGACGAAACCGCCGCGGTCATCATCGAAGGAGAACCTGAGTACGAATTGAAAAGGTTCTCGATTCACGATGTTCCGCAACCGTCTTCAATACCTCGTGAAATGGGTAGGATACCCTGCGTCTGAAAACTCATGGGAACCCCGCTCCAATCTCGACAATGCCGCCAATCTCGTCGCCGATTTCCACCGTACACACCCTCCGCTCCGCGGCAAATTAGCCAAGTATCGATGAACGATATGCACTTTCAGCCGCTGATCAACTATACCGTCATCGATAAACCGCCGGGGATCTGGACAAGAGGCAAAATTGTCGGTCACGAAGCTCGTCCGGAAAACTCGCCTGAAGAGGGGGTAATGTAACAAATTTCCTGATTTGGACATAGACGCCAATAGGCGCTGGGACGCGACGCGTTGATCACCTGCAAGATCAGGTGACGGATAAAGGAGCGAGTGTCATACTGATGACACTGATTGGTGAGCGGATGAGTAAGGCGTTATTGTGGGAGAGTGACCATACGTGCGTAAACGGACTTTGCTATTTAAGTTTGATTTTGCTACCTGGAACGTCAGCTCGTTCAACTTCGTTGAACATTCGCTTTCGTTGCCAGGTAAGCAGTTTGTATACTAGTTGTACCTTAATGTTAACTTCGTTGAACATTCGCTTTCGTTGCCAGCTGTTGCCCAAACGAAACCGTCCGTACGAATCTCAACACCGGGAGTAAGCGTACTCTGCCGTGGTTTTGGTGATTCGTTACAATTAGGGGAATTGTAATACAATTCTTGGTCATTGTAATACAATATTAGGGGAATTGTAATACAATTCTTGGGTCATTGTAATACAATATTAGGGCAATTGTAATACAAACCTTGGGTCATTGTATTACAATATTAGGGATGGTTGTAATACAATACTAGGGCTGTTGTATTACAATACTAGGACATTGTAATATAAATTAGGGGTTTGTAATATAATTTGGATAATTATAATATAAATGTAATATATTCCAGCATCATTGATTTGTCATATGTCATGGAAACATACCGCTTTTGGTATGTCTTGACTTCAGCCACCATATGTTTTTCCCTTCATTCCTCCCTCAATTCATTACGGATTTTCTTCATCTTTGGTTCCTCTGAAAGCGCTCATTTTGGAGAGTCACATTATGTAAATACTTTGCTATGTTATTTCAATAAAAACATACCATTCTGGGCAGCCACTCCAGAATGTTCTGCTGAATTCCTCCCTTAAATATTCACCAAATGTCATCATTTCTTTGCCTCTTTGGTCGCATATATCTCCTATTTACATTTCTGAATTTGTTTCTGCAGGATGTGGCACAGAAAACATCCCATTTCTGGTGGGTGCAGGCTCAGCCACACCACAATTCCTCCCTTGCCCCTCCATCAGTTCTTCATGGAATGTCTTCATTTAACATTCCTATTTCTCTCATTAATGTATTATTCAATATTCTTTACAGTACAGAGCCCCAAACCACAATGAATTTTCGTCTCCCCCTGCTTTGCTGGCTGGTATCCACCCCAAATTGGGGTATTGATACTTAACCAATTCGAGCGTTTGAGGTATCATAAGAAAGGTATGATTTGTCCTAACAAAACGCCGTTTACGCGAAATGAGTCTGTCCGGTATTCACTTCATAATTCACTCATCAGTCTTCATGGATGATGGAAACAATTCCTCCATTGTTTCTCGATGTGATTTTACTCAAATTTCCAGCGGATTTCTGCATCTTATTATTATTATAGTACTGCTATGAAATAAGGTCTCCAGAATCCTTATCAGCCATGAAATGAGCCCGCAAAATCCTTATCAGCTTAACCAGCTGATCACACAATTCTACAACTACATCAGAATAAATAAAAGATCAGAGTGCGTAATGGGATAGAGATATAATACAGCTTCAAAATGAGCCTAATATTATGAAATTTGGTGAGGAACTGGGGGTGCAATTGATAGATCAGTGTATCTTGCTCCAGATTCACTGTACAGGTGACTTGAGCTCGGAGTAGCAGTACTGAGCATTCAGCCACAATTGGGTATTCCAAAGGTAATCTCTTCATACCTCACTCATAACTTCATATATTATTCTGATTTTTGTTGTATCCTGTAGGTATAGATTGGTAGTATGTTACAGTCTGTATTTATACTGTAATAGTTGCTATAAACATTTCTAGGAAGGGACTATCACAAATGAATGATGCCATGACAGAGTTGTAGCAACTGTGAATGAGAAGTTGAGAAAGGGCTACTTTGGAATGTGTATATAGTAGTAAACGTATACAAAAGAGAAACGAAAAAAAGAGGTATTATATGTGAAGATATTAAAGGATCAGTGTAGGAAGAGTCACTCAAGGTTGATGAGTGCATTATGAAGTGAATACCGGACAGACTCATTTCGCGTAAACGGCGTTTTGTTAGGACAAATCATACCTTTCTTATGATACCTCAAACGCTCGAATTGGTTAAGTATCAATACCCCAATTTGGGGTGGATACCAGCCAGCAAAGCAGGGGGAGACGAAAATTCATTGTGGTTTGGGGCTCTGTACTGTAAAGAATATTGAATAATACATTAATGAGAGAAATAGGAATGTTAAATGAAGACATTCCATGAAGAACTGATGGAGGGGCAAGGGAGGAATTGTGGTGTGGCTGAGCCTGCACCCACCAGAAATGGGATGTTTTCTGTGCCACATCCTGCAGAAACAAATTCAGAAATGTAAATAGGAGATATATGCGACCAAAGAGGCAAAGAAATGATGACATTTGGTGAATATTTAAGGAGGAATTCAGCAGAACATTCTGGGGTGGCTGCCCAGAATGGTATGTTTTTTATTGAAATAACATAGCAAAGTATTTACATAATGTGACTCTCCAAAATGAGCGCTTTCAGAGGAACCAAAGATGAAGAAAATCCGTAATGAATTGAGGGAGGAATGAAGGGAAAAACATATGGTGGCTGAAGTCAAGACATACCAAAAGCGGTATGTTTCCATGACATATGACAAATCAATGATGCTGGAATATATTACATTTATATTATAATTATCCCAAATTATATTACAAACCCCTAATATTATATTACAATGTCCTAGTATTGTAATACAACAGCCCTAGTATTGTATTACAACCATCCCTAATATTGTAATACAATGACCCAAGGTTTGTATTACAATTGCCCTAATATTGTATTACAATGACCCAAGAATTGTATTACAATTCCCCAATATTGTATTACAACCATCCCTAATATTGTATTACAACCAACCCTAATATTGTAATACAACGATCCAAGGATTGTATTACAACAGCCCTAATATTGTAATACAACGATCCAAGGATTGTAATACAATTCCCCTAGTATTGTATTACAACCATCCCTAATATTGTATTACAACGATCCAAGGATTGTATTACAACAGCCCTAATATTGTAATACAATGATCCAGGGATGCTATTAGAACCATCCCTAATATTGTAATATAACCATCCCTAATATTGTAATACAACCAACCCAAATATTGTATTACAACAATCCCTAATATTGTAATACAATGATCCAAGGATTGTATTACAACCATCCCTAATATTGTATTACAACAGCCTAATATTGTATTACAATGATCCAAGGATTGTATTACAACCATTCCTAATATTGTATTACAACCAACCCTAATATTGTAATATAATGACCCAAGGATTGTATTACAATTGCCCTAATGTTGTATTTCAATGACCCAAGAATTGTATTACAACAACCCCTAATATTGTATTACAACCAGCCCTAATATTATATTACAACCATCCCTAATATTGTATTACAATGGCCCAAGGATTGTATTACAATCACCCTAATATTGTATTACAATGCTTCCTAATATTGTATTACAATGATCCCTAATATTGTAATACAACCATTCCTAATATTGTATTACAACGCTCCCTAATATTGTATTACAACCATCCTAATATTGTATTACAACCATCCCAACATTGTATTATGACAGCCCTAGTATTGTATTACAATGCCCTAAAATTGTATTACAACAGCCCTCAAATTGTATTACAATGCCCCAAAATTGTATTACAATCATTGACCAGCATTGTACAATTGGTGGGGTTTACAACCTGATCACAAAATACACAATGCTAAGGCCAGGTTCAGGTCAAATTGTATTACAATCTAGGTAACTACTAGTGCCCACGAGTCCGCTGCATAACGGACCCTGCGGGACAGCTGAAGTGTTCCCAGAACTTCAACACACGCTTTGTGTGAAAGTGATGGTGAACGGCGTGAAGGCGTTCACATTATTCGACTCCGGGTGTATGACCAATTCGATCTTGCCCGAAGTTGCATATCTCATGCTTGCCGACCGCGTTGACCTGCGAGAGCAGATTGGGCTCCAATTGGGGACAAGGGCAGTCATACCAGCATAATTATGGTGCCCGACCACGAATTGTGGTTGGGCCAGTCGACACTGTCCATTACCTGGATGTAGTGGACATTGACCGCTATGACCTGATACTCGGCACCGTGTTCTGTAACACGTATGGCATGAATCTCGATTTCGAGACCCACACCATTCGCATCAAAGGCATGGAAGTCCCAGCCTACACCACCATGGAGGAGGCAGAAATCCTAGCCAATCAGCTGGAGACCCGCCAGCTCCATATGGCGGCGCATCTTAATGCGGCCACCGTGCAGCTCCCCCCAACCAGTAGGGGTTCACGGCGAGTTCAACCATCGTTGAACCTCCCCAATCTCGCACATCGCAAGCGAAACCTACTGTGTTCACAGAGGGGGAGGGGAGCTCTCCATTGAGAGCTCTGCGGTCAGAACAGGCCAAGCCGTCGAAATTGATGGTAGCGCCCCAGCAAAAAGAACCAAGATGGTTCCCCAAGTGGCGACATAGGGATCCTATGCCAAGCATCACAGAGAAAGTAGTCCCGTTGATGCATTCATCGACAGGGCCACGTAGAGACCGATTTTGGACCCACTTGGTCTCAATGACACAATGATGAAAGCGTTTGTCGATCTCCTCAAGGACGAGGAGATCAGACAAACATTAGGAAAGGATCCAGAGGAACTCAATGCGAGACCAATGGATCCTCCAACTGAAGAAGAGACAGAGAAACTGTCCACTCTTGGGCCAAATGGCTCGAGGAGTGCTCTATATAATGCGTCCTGCCCCAGAAGAGCTACCGCCCTTCCGGGAGATCAATCATCAAATTCCACTGATTGATCCAGACAAACAATATAGGTACCACCTTCCTCGATGCCCGGATGCTAAAAAGCCCGAGCTACTCGAGAAGATAGCAAGGTACACCAAGCTGGTTGGTGGGAACCTGCTTCAGTACCACAAGCTGCTCTGCTACTATGTGTAGCCAAAAAGAACGGCAAGCTCCGCACTGTGGTCGACACGCAAGACGTCATGCCGTTCCCTGATCAAGACCAGATCAGGATGGATGTTGCTCGTGCGAAATACAGGTCTAAAATTGACCTGTCCGATGCGTACGAGCAGATACGCATCATCGCTGAGGACGTATGGAAGATGGTGTTTGCCACACCATACAGTACTTACCTCAGTAATGTAATGCAGCAGGGTGACTGCAATGCCCCTGCTACATTTCAGAGTCTAATGACTCATATATTCCGAGATTATATTGGACGATTTGTCCATGTATATCTCGATGACATATTTGTGTTCTCAGATTCCGTTGAAGAACACGAGACACACTTGCATCTGGTGTTCGACAAATTGAGGGCCGTGAAGCTGTATTTGAGTCAGACCAAGTGTGATCTGTACTCAAAGAGCATGGACTGTCTTGGTCATCTAATTGATGACCGAGGCCTCCACGCCGACACCGACAAGATGGGATCCGCAATTGGCGGACACCGTGCTCCTACAAGGAGGTCCAGAGGTTTCTGGGCCTCGTCAATTATCTGGCACATTTCATGCCAGATGTGACGGTGTACACCTCGCCCTTGTCAGACATGGCGCATAACGACAAACTATTTGTCTGGCATCCGCTGCATGACAAGTGCTTCAAAATGATCAAGGCATTGGCCTGCAAGGCCCTAATCTTGAAACCAATCGACCCGAGCAACCCCGAGCCAATTTGGCTGGTCTGCGATGCCTCCATTTACACCGCCGGTCAATCGCGATGTTGTCACAACATTTGAGAATTGATGTGTTGTCACGAGTATGGGAATAATATTGTCGTAATATCATTCGCTAAATATCGTCACAATACTTGAGAGCCAATACCGGTGTGACATTGGTGGAGCAACCTCTACCCGATATTGAGTGTTCAATGTCATCCCAACGTTGCCGCAACAGTATCGGAACAATATTGGAATAATATCGGAAAAATGTCCCCCCAAGCTCGAAGGAATAAGAAAAAATAAATAAAAAAGAGGAATTTTATCCTACAGCAGGGCTCGAACCCATATCACGCAGTAGCAACTCACACAAACTTCACAACCATAACCACTAGACTACAGATACTTATTACACTGTGATTCATTAAATATTATACTCATTATACAATGTATAATAAGCAGCATTCTGTGTGGTTGCCTCCTTAGTAAACTCAATAATATGTTAGACTCTGTTTCTATTAGGCTGAAGACAAATTCATTAAGAAGGAATGCATATTTACAGTGATGGTCATTGACCTTGCTACAGCACAGCCAGGACAACGGTGGCACACTGGCACAATGCTGCGGGCGCCTTGGATTCTCAATACCATTCCAATGTTGTCCCAACATCGTGCTCGCATGGGAATGACGCCCAAAGCCCCGTGATCCTGCGCTGGCACAGTGTTGTCGCGGGATGTTACTGGCATGGTAACAATACTGTCACACTATGTTTCGCTAAACATTGACGTGGCAATTGATCGCGTTGGCCGTGTATGGAGTCGGTGCAGTCTATGGGCAAGGGCCTGACTGGCAAACCTGCAGACCAGCAGGATTTCTCTCCAAAAAATTCACCAGTGCCCAACGCACGTAGAAGACGTATGAGCACGAAGCACTGGCAATTCTCGAAGGTCTTCTCAAATGGGAAGACAAACTACTGGGCTGGAAGATCCATATAGCTACAGATCATCAGGCCCTGCAATACTTCGAGAAATACTACGAATCTGTCAAATAGACAGATCCGTTGGAACGAATATCTATCCCGCTTCCAGTACGACATCACGTACATGGAAGGGACCAAGAACAAAGTCGCCGACTGTCTATCTCGTTACTACGAGAATGACAATGCCGACGACTATATGCCCATTCAGGATATCGCAAATGCAGATGTGCGTCTGGACCCCGAATGGGATGACCTACCTCAAAATTGTGTGCTGGAGTTGAGAGCTGGCCACATAATTAGCAGCCAGCCTCTTCCCCAACTACAGGAAGCTCGTGATCTGGAGGCAGCTGAAATGGCTGCTGCCGTTCACGAGGAGAGGGCTGTGAATACAGCCGGTAATAACAACCCCACATTGGGTGAGTCGCTGGCCAATGGGCCACCCCTCCGACCATGGATGGAAAAGTCAATGGACTTCGACAAAGTGGTCAAAGGTGGTTACTCAAAAGACCCACTGTTCCAGAAGGTCCTAGAGTCCCCAACCCAATTCACGACATTCGTCGTGAGGGATGGAATGATATACACCAAGAGTCGTCAAGATGACGAAGTCTTGTGCATCCCTCACATCAAATATGAATGCAGGCAATTGCCTGAGTTCATAATCGACCAGGGCCATATGGCAATAGGCCACTTTGGGGCACAGAAAACGTCGAAATATATCCGCCATTGGTTCTGGTGGCCCAAGATCGGCCGTGACGTTGAGCGATTTTGCGCAACGTGCGGGACTTGCCAGATGGCAAAACCATGCAATCACCCGATGTCTGGGCTACTGCACACATTGCCAATACCAAGGTTCCCTTGGAACTCCGTGGCCATGGACTTTGTAGGTCCATTCCCGAAGTCCCAAGGATATGACTACCTATGGGTAGTCGTGTGCAGGCTGACGTCCATGGTACACCTAGTACCCATGAACACCACCAGCACTGCCTCAGATATCGCTGAGCGATACCTCAGGGAGATCGTACGATTGCATGGACTCCCCGAGTCCATTGTCTCGGACCACGACAGCAAGTTCACGTCAAAGTTTTGGCGCGAACTCCACAGGCTCATGGGCACAAAGCTGCTCATGTCAACTTCTTTCCACCTGCAGACTGATGGACTATCAGAATGGACCATTAGGTCCATCTCACAAATCCTGAGATCAGTGGTCTCGCCCAATCAACTCGATTGGATTGAGAAGATACCGATGATGGAGTAGTGTTGCCACGGCTTAGTCACACCTGTTTCAGCTTTTTAGATATTCTGACATGAGTTTTACAGATACTGACATGATCTTAATTGAAATTAATAGCTAATATGTATATATATTTGAATGTAACACCACCATTTGCATAATTATCTTGAATGTGTTTCAATTTCAGTTACATTGGTAAAAAAAGCTGACTACAAAGTCGGACTTTGCAATTGGCTTTTTGGCCATATCTCCATCCATACAAGGTATAACATTTTGATATGTGGCAATAGTATGTGGCTAGATATAGGCTACAAAATGAGTGTAAGACCACTTTGATATCTGAAAAACTGCATAAGTTATGAGTCATATATCATTTAGGCCTGACTTAGCTGCAGCAACACTATGATGGAGTTCGCATTGAACTCCTCCGCCAGTGCTACCACTGGGTTTGCACCGTTCGAGTTGAACTATGGGTATCTTTCCCGTATGATCAGCGGAATGCACATCAACACCAATTTTGCTGGCATGCGCGAATTCGCGCAACGCGCATTGGCAAACTTGGCAATGGTGCACGACATGATCATAGAAGCCCACGTCAACCAGGCCTACCAAGCCAACAAACACCGGCAAGCTGAACCTGAATTCCAGGTCAGCGCACTGGTGTATTTATCGACTCAAAACCTCGCCCTGCCAAAAGGCAGAGTGAGGAAACTAATGCCGAAATACATTAGCCCATATAAGATTCTCTCTGCAAATGCAGAGAAATCCACTTACACCTTGGAACTCCTGAAGGAACTCCAGGAACAATGCATCCATCCTACATTCCATGTCTCGCTATTGCGACAACATGAACCGAATGATGAGATGCTGTTCCCTCATCGAGAAGCCCAGTCGTACTACGATTTTGGAGTCGCCAAAGAGACCGAGTGGCTGGTCGACGAAATTGTCGGCCATCACTGGGATGGTCGTAAGGTCGAGTTCCACATACGGTGGACACTCGGTGACCACACGTGGGAGCCCTATGCAAATTGCAAGGAGCTCGCCCACTCAAAGTTACCTGACACTTATGGGTGTTCAAGACTGGCGAGCTCTGCCCAAGAAAAAGGCATAGGCACATCCATTGACAGCCTATGTCATCCCACACTCATAGACATGAGAGTGTCCAAGATGTGCAGAGCTGCAGTCCACTTGGACTTAGCAGCAAAACCCGCTGAAGTCACAAGTCACTTGACCTGTGACTTCGACAGATCAGGAAACCGGTCAGAGTTGCTGGGCGTCAGCGCTCATAGGGCGATGCAACTATCACGTGGCGGGTGCTCCGATGGATGCTCGGGGCAACCACACGCTGTCGTGCACCAAAAATGGATTGGTACTCGAACATGGCAATGTGACCATTGATCAGCACATCTCAAGTCTGGCACCACTAGCATCTCATACTCATTAGGAAAGGATGTCAATATTCCAGTAATCCTACAAAAGAAGTACTACACAGAATCAGATCTATACTACTTCTTCAGGCCCAAAAGAAATCCTCATCCTCCCTAAATATAGTAGTCAAGAGATGGGATGTACCAAGGCACCGAATCACATAAAGGCGTTTGCGATATAATCGTGGAAACCGAGGTGGAAACGTCGCAGATTGAATAATGTCGGAGAGGGACATGGTCATCATTAGTAATGCCGAAGAAGTTGCTCGAGATAGCTCTCCCCGAGATAGAGAATGAACCGGTCAGGATAACCGATATGTACCGAACGGCCATCACTCCGAAGTCGTCCCAGTACTCGAATATCATGACGAATTGCCTAGCCCCGATGTCGAGTGCATCAGCAACAGCCCGAGAATGAACGATGAAGTCGTAGCGAGTTTCAGCAGAGAGTTCAAAGAAGGACACTATATCAATCGAAATGGCTGATCAGTAGCTTGCTCAATTAGTTACGATGAGCAAACTACGCAGGCAACTGACTGTTGGAATAAAGTATTGCGATACGAATCAAATCTATTCCAACTATAAAGTCAACAACATTTCATCGATATACTTATCACCAATAATCCTATAACATACCTATTGTAGACACAATTGGCAATGTTAGGTGCAGCAAAGTCAAGTGCTAGTCACTTATCAAAAGGATTAGCAGTGTCAACCATATCGAGAATATGTCACGTGTTATGACCTATACCCATTAATTTCGAGCAACAAGGCTATGTACGAATATGGTCAATGTCGATTACATTTCGTCATTATATCCTCATTTATTTCGTCCACTGTCAGTTACTCCCAACTTTCGTCATGATTCCAAGCAGTTCTCTATATGAACACCCTCTCTCTCAAAGTGTCACTTATGAAGACACTAACGCATTAGAAGAGGAGACTATAGCAGAAGAAAGTGAGAAATCAGAAGAGCATATTGATGAAGAATTAGAAGATGGCCTTTACGCTCCCCCACCCAAGCCGGTAATACAAAGACCTGCAGGAAGAGAGCATGGCAGAAAGGAGTTATCAGATTGGTCAGAAGATAGGATGGAAACCACATCATCGAGACAGCATACCCTTGCGAGTTTCCATGATGAAGAAAATAATGATAAAGAAGCAAGCTGCAAAAGAAAGTGCAGGATAATTAGGGACACATCTATGCTATGCAAAGACTTATCCCATTCCTCTCTATTTGCACACATTTGTCATTACTCAGCACATTTCACCAAATCCATATCATATAATCTGGATTGGATCAGCAAATGGACACTGTGGCAACTGTGACATGGACAAATAGACCTGTGGCTTCATATTCATGAACATTCCGGAATAGCCTAGCAGAGAAGAAGTTTCCGGAACTTTCCAGAAGATTACAGTCTTCAAAAGAAGGACTTTAATCGAAATTTCTACTTCAGAATGTCCGGAATAATCCAGAAGCTCAAGGAAATTTCCAGAATATTCTGACAGATTCCAGAATAACATAGGATCATGGAGAACATCCTAGGAACTTATAGAACCTGGGAGAATTGTCCAGAAGGAGACAGAACTGTGCAGAAAGTACTAGCAGGTTAGAGATGCTTCCAGCAACTTCCAAAAGCCATTCGTCAGCAGGAAAATTGGTGGATTGGTAAGCATTGGGAGTGGGATTGGTAAGCAAGAAGGGGATTAGTCAGCCATAGAATAGAATAGAATAGAATAGAATGGAAGGATTCAGGAGGGTATATAAGGGCGAGCGAAAAATCGCCCAAATCATTCGAATATATTCTTCCCCCCCCAGATTCCTCCCTCAGTAGCACTCCCTCACAATTTATATTCTTTCTCTTAACTTGAGGCACATCAGAAGTATTGCCTAGGCCCATCTGCTTACTAAGTATTGACCTGGATTGTTAACTTGCCAAAGCAAGAGACTTTGGAAGTGCAAGTTCAGGCAAAAGGTTGAAGATTGTCAAGACCTTTGTTAGGACAGAGTTCTGTCGCAAAGGAAGTTACCTAAATTGTCAACTGTCCAGACAAGAGATTGTGGAAGCACAAGGTTAGGAAAAGAAGATCAGAAGTTACTGACCTAGATTGTTAGCTTGCCAAAGCAAGAGACTTTGGGAGCGCAAGTTTAGGCAGATTAGTTGTCAGACCTTTGTTAGGACAGAAGCCCTGTCGCAAAGGCACCAGGTGAGCAGTGTTAAGAAAGAGTTTGTTGTTGTTTGGATAGTTGTCCTGTGAGTGGATTGAGGAGTATAAGTCTCTGGAAAGAAGTCCAGGAGCATTTCCCCATTCACCAGGCGGAATTCGTCGTAGTAGCAAAGTACTGCACCAAGGCAGTGACTTTGTAGGAAGTTTGTAGTGTACTGACAGAGCAAGCTATTTAAGTCAAGCCTTGCTATTGTTTCTAGTCCCCATAGGTATATTTCGAGTAATCGAACACCGTAGAACGAAACCACAGAGCATTGTGATCCTTGTGAAAAGTAGAAAGTATGCTTTCACAACCGAACTCGACTGAGCCTCTGTCCGGAAAAGTAGGAAACCCCGTCAAGCTTGGTGCACCCGTCATTTCTAGGAAATAACCCCTCGCTATAAAACAAATATTACTCTCGTCAGATAGTCTTTTGATTGTTTGGTAAAAGTAGTGGTTGTTTAATACCGATCGCTGGAAATACACGACAACGCTAGTGTCATGATGTGACATGCTGGTCACGCGACCAGCGCGGCTGATCTACACGAGTGATCTCGGTGATCACCGGGCGCCTCAGAAATTTCTGAAGATGCTGTCCGACTCCTTCTTTCAGACCACTCCCTTACTCTCCAAATGGAGCACCCCGACCACCCGATGGATGGTCCTGCGAATTTGCAGGACCCATCCGCACCTCCCACCTCTGCTCAACAGCAGCAGCAGCAACAACAACAGCCCAGTATCCCCATCCCTCTCTTTGGGACGGTGCCGTCAATCTCGATGGTGCCGACTCCAACCCAACATCAACCTTCTGCATTCCCCCTGCAATTGCAGGGTGGATACATGGGTACTATCATGCCCTATGGTGCGACCTTTGGGCTGCCATCGGCATATTCGCTGGTGACTCCCTTCATGGCTGGCATGCAGAGTCAGCCATTTGGGTTCGGACAATAGTCCAACACCCTAGCTCAACAAGCATTGCAGCCGTCAATGACTGGCTCGTCATCGGTGACAGCAATGCCTCCACTCATGCCCATGCCTGGTCATGAGTGGACCTCCATGGGTTCGCATGAGCAACCGCTCGTACATGCCAATGGCTGCCCCGTGTGCACTGCCTATCGACAGCACTACAGTAGCAGCCACAGTACCCCTGAGTTCCAAGCTGCACACACGAGTGCCTGCGTGTCGCAGCAGCGACTTTATTGGGACTATTTCAGGCAGGAGACCCATTCTGAGAGGGGAGGGGACCATGGATCCCATGGTATGAACCGGACTGCTGTGCGATTGCATGAGGAATGGGACCGATACAAGGAGGAATGCGATGACCTCCGAGCTGAAATCGCGAAGCTTCGCCGCGAACGCGATGATGCTGAGGACATCCGTGATGGTGCACAGCGCGAATTTGTGCTGCTTCGGTCGGATTATAACACGATGCGAGAGGAGCGCAACAATGCCCTCCGTCGCATCACTCAGCTGCAGCCACGAAGCGCACCGGCACCCCCACAGAGGCGCAATACATTCATGCCTCAAGAAAGGGACGTGGGTTGGCCATCGCTGCCCCGTCGAGCACCCCCGCTGCAAGTAGCAGCATGCTTGTGATGCGCACACTCCAGGTGAGTGGGTCGGCAACTAGTGCGAATGCACTGGGACTGTCCCACGTGCTCCGACAGCAGCAGGGACAATTGTCCCCACCACCGATCACATCCGGATCGCGGCCAGCTGGCTCGTACATCGACGAGACTCCAGCAGGTGAGGACACCCACCACCCGAGTGCTCAAAGCTTGGGCGAGTTGTCGGACGCCACCAGCTATGACTCTGATGTGCAGTGGCAGGAGCTGGCAACTGCCAAGTCCTGCCACGAGAAGCGCCTGCAAAAGGCACAGATTGCGAAGTGGCAAGCTGCCCGCAAAGCCAACCATGCGGCCGTGAATGTTTGACCTCACTGCTATGCATGGTTTGACTGGTCGAGCATCCCCGCAACAGGATGGCCAGCGGAGGTGCCCACCGTCGCGAACACCAACCCCATGTATTCTGGCGAGTGGTCCACATACATACCACATGACAAGACAACGGGGCTGGCGTTCATCAAGACAGTGCAGAAGGACCATCACGCGCAAGCGCGCGTGATGGACTTGATTAGACAAATACAGGATGACCTGTGTTTGTCTGTACCAGTAGGCCTCCAGTACATGTTCCGGAACTGGCGGAACCCTGAAAGCGAGGCTCACCACGATGCTAAGTCCTGCGAGTTCTCGAGGCAACTCTGCCTCCAGGACAAAGCTCAAGCCCAAGCGATGAAGGCCACAGTCAACCCGACCGCGGAATCATCCATGGCACCCGCCATGGATCGAGACGATCCCATGGAGGGTTTCATCACGGTGTCCAGCAAGAGTGCTGGCAAAAGGAAGGTGGTGGACAATAGTCCCCCACCTACCGTTGGACCCGCCAAGAAGAAGCGCAGTGCCCAAACAGGGGGCCGCCTTCCCCAACCACGTACGGAGAATTTCATCAACGAATGAATCTCCTGGTACCTGCAGAACCCCACTCAAGTTCCTGCAGGCACTCGTACCTTCCCCAGTGGGGGTTGGTACTGTGCCGATCTCAAGTCATTCTGCGTTGCGTGGCTCGTGGCCCCACAAACAGGTGGGACACCCGCGATCAACGCCTGGGCCACAAATGTGTGAGCCCTATTCTCGATTTGCAGCCTATTTGACTGCATCGTGACCAAGGGCAATTACCCTCATGCCACCATGGAACTGCTAGAGCCGTTCCCTAGCCCTGCTACCAACACCACGATCTTTGACGTGGCACGCTGGTTCACCCACGTAGGCATCAGCACTCGAGGTGTGAAGGCAATGGAAGAATTCTTCCCTCACCACCACAACCTTCAAGAAGGACGCACGGTCGACACCGTACCACCGTACGACACATACCCTTGCAACGCCACTGACGTCACTATCGTGCCGCCGATCGATGAACTCATCCACATCAAGGTTGACGTTCCGATGGCCGCTGCCGTCCCTGAGAATACCACCGCAGACACTGCCGCTGCACCCAGCGGCAGCATCGACAACCTCCCTCAGGGTCATGACTCCCTGACGGAGGGCGCTCCTCCTGACGAGGGTGAAGCCAACTCCAGGGAGCCAGCTGAGCCCGAGACTTGAGGCACATTGACCATTGCAAGCACCCAAGATCGTGCCTGCATCGTTTCGGTGTGGCATGTCCCTACCACCGCGGTCTTGGCCCTAGTGTGTGCATTGCTCCCGCAATTGCGGTGACTACCGTCGCCATCCCCGCTCTCTTTCTTGCCCCCGTACACAGGTCCGATAGGGGGGAGTGTAACGGGTTGTTACCATTTCCGTGGTTAAGTCCTCAATCGAGGACTTAACTACTAAAAATACTATTAATTACGTGTTTCATTTACTTGTATTTACTTAGTATAAAAGTGTGCGAGCAGTGAAGAAAGCACTAGCTTTCTTCACCTTCCTCAAGTACACCCGCACTTTCTCAAATACAGAGACTGGTGCAACGTACGCGAGGTGTGAGCGTGATAAGTCCCCCACCCACATTACACTTTCCCTAGGTGTTTGTCCCTTTGGATTGGGTTCATAATCTTGGGATGGCTCAAGATCTCGCTCAACGCACAACTCTCTCTTGAGTGGATGACATCAACCATCGGAACCAGGTCGCGAGCGCACAATCAATTATATACAACATGAACTATGCTGTTAATAGTGCGGCCGTGGAGAGACTGTTGGCAAAAGAATCACTTGTTCCTACGGAGGTATGTCCATGCAATATCTACCATTGCGAGGAGCTATTGATTACTTTGTGCAGAATGCTTTTTCAAGGTCACTTGCACCATTAGGCTTCAATAGATTTGACATTCTTATTGTAGATTTAATGCACGAGTTTGAACTTGGGGTCTGAAAAGCAGTTTTCATCCATCTGCTCCGGATTTTAGACTGCGTGGATGAGTCCTTGAAGCATGAACTTGATCATCAATAAGCTGTATTCCTCATGAATTTTATGTTCTAACATGATTCTAGATTTTGACAAATTCCCGTTTTCGGCACGGACACCATTAGAAGGACAACGTCTAATCGATTGGAGCTGCAAAAAATGGCAGCGAGGGATTACGAGGACATGCTACAGGCAAGTCATTCTGTTTATGACTTTTTTAATATTGACAGCCACCTCAGTGCACCATTCCGGTATTCGGGGGACTTCTGTCAGAGCCACACAATAGTGCAGTACTACAATTGTTATTCCATCTTGCGTACTGGCATGGTCTAGCCAAGCTTCGTGTCCACACCAATCCCACCCTGCACCTCCTCAAGAGTTCTACAGTTACTCTTGGCCATCAACTCAGACATTTTCGGGACAAGACATGTGCTGTGTTTCACACTCGAGAGCTCGAACGCGAACGAGATGCTAGAAATCGTCGCCAAAAGACCTCAAACACAAGCCCAACTTCTGCCGAAAATGCATGCTGAACCAAGACTCTCAACCTCAACACCTATAAGGTCCACTCATTAGGCGACTATGTGTCCACCATTCAGCGGTTCGGTACAACGGATTCTTACTCTACTCAAGCAGTACGTCCTGATTTTGAATGCAATTCTACACTGACACAATTCTGAGAGCGAATCCGAGCACCGGGTCTCAAAGGCTCGGTTCCTTCGCACAAGCAGGAAGTGTATTCCTGAACAGCTTGCAAAGATTGAACGGCGACAGCGCATCATTCGAACCATTCGCCAATGGTTAAAAGCCAAACCCGCCCATGCAGAACCAACTCCGGATGATCCTCGCACTCAATACAACATGGCTAAGTCAGAAAACGATCCTGTGCATGTCCCATCTTTCCTTCAAAGGAATATGGGAGACCCTGCAGTTACGGTGAGTAGTGAATCATATGTTACATTTGTTTTTTTACAAATCTGGTCCTTTATCATTTCTGCAGGATTTCTATGTCAAATTGCAAGCGCACCTCCTCCCTCATATACAAAAACATCATGGCCTCAATGCCGATCCCGACCAATTTACATCTGTGCTTCTCAAAGATGATTGCATCTTTCACCATAAGTTAATCCGATTTAACTTTACGACATATGACATTCAACATGACTTCGACATTGTCAATCCCGGGACATCCAAGTGTAACATCATGCTTCTAGCACCTGATTCCCCCATCACTTCATGTACGCACACGTCCTCGAAGTGTATCATGCCCATGTCATCTATGTGGGACCCGGTGTGTGCAACTACCGCCCTTGCCGCCTGGATTTTCTGTGGGTCCGGTGGTATGATGTCTTGGAGGCACAGCACTCCCTCTCGACAACCTCGACACTTTCATTGCTTCGTTTCACACCTATTACAGGGGGGCATGCTTTCAGCTTCATCGATCCCCATGATGTCCTCCGTGCCTGTCACATTATTCCAGCTTTCTCGGATGAACGGTGCTACCCTGATGAAGTGGAATTGTCTCGCTGCACTCCCAGAATTTGAGTGCAAAGACTGGGTTAGGATGCAGGACACGCCTCCCGATCTTGGAGAACCAAAGGTCTCCCCAGACCCTAATGCACTCATTATGGCCAATACACTTGGGACTCCTGAGGTCATCCATTGGCGGCGGAACAAGTGCAAGGGTCTTGCGCAGTGCTTCCGCTTGCTCGTGAGCACGTGCAATCAGGTCATAGGCTGTCCAGCCAAGCCATCGTTTGTCGTTCGGAGTGAGTTTTGAAAGAGGCGTGAGGACTAGTTCGTGAAATGCAGGAAGAAGCCAGTCGTCGAGATCATAAACGCGAGCAAGTTTCAGTCGAAGCGCAGGCGGCATGTCTGTCTCCACTTGCTTGAGATGATAAACTGCGAATTCACGTCCTTTGGCCATGTCCCACTGAGATGTAAGCTTCAATATCGCAATGAGGAAGTCGAGCGGGTAAGGTGGACTTTGCCATCTGACCAAGGTTTCGCTGTTGTAAGTTCAAGTCTGGGCTTCTGAGCTGCTAGTTTACATGGTGACGACTTACTCTCCATAGGTGAAGTCTAGCAAGTGCTCAAACTCCCGGCGCATCACTTGGGGAGGTACGATGGGGGATTCGTCGATCATTCCGTCAAGCTGAGAAACCCCTCCTTTCACCCGCAGAGTGTCCGGTACTTGTGCGAGTTGGAACATTCCTCCACACATATCAGTTTTCCTTCTTAACAGACCTTCATGCAACCTGTACAGTACATTTTCGACCTCAAAAAAAATAACAGCATATTCGCATCAGTTTGATTTCACACAGGCATACCAATTAGGCTATGAACCTACCCGAAAAATGTGAGTCCCATCTTTAAAGTAATATTCAGGAGATCTCATGACATCTTGTACTGCTAAATTGACTTCTGGATCCTGCGATATGGGATCTGTCGGGATGGTGCCAGTCATTGAGTGAATGAGTCAAGATAGTGGAATTGGTGAGCCATGTTCCCACTGCTCGACTACTTTGGGACATTTCGGTGGCTGACATCGTCTTGATGCAGCGCAATCATGAATGCTCTGCCAGCTCAATTCCCGCCCCTTCCTGCTGCACCTGATCAGTTTATATGGTCTCCAAATGTTCAGAGTGCCTACAAGACCATTTATGATGCCTATGATCGCATCATCCAACTTCTCCACCTCGACGACAGTGATCCCCTTAGGCTGCGCTATCACTCGGACAAGTTAGCTGCTGAGATTGTGCCTATTCTCACTGCTATGGAGGAAGGTTCATTTAATGGGCCCACTTTGCCTGTACAATGGCTCAAAACTGCAGCTGTTGCGATTGGATTGCTTTCGGGTTGGCTTCAAGAGGCTATTAAAGGAACGGAGGGATTGTATGTGCATCAGCAAAAGTCAAACTTTCCTTGCCACTCTTTGGGCTCTTATCGGTTCTTTTTCTTCTTATCAACGTGAAAATTTGCCTTTTTTGGACATTTTTAAAGTAAAAAAAGGAGCAAGCCCTCCTTTTTTTGCTTTTTCTTCTTAATAAGTATTTTAAATAGCAAAAAGTAACTAAAAGTACAATAAAGGAAAATTCGAGTTTTGCTGATGTGTTGTATCTATGTATTTCCATCACTTGTATTTCAACTTGAAAGTGAATTTTAGAGAATGCTCAAAAATAGTTAATGTGGAGCCAGTCACAAGGGAATACACAGGCCGACGAGGATGTCCTCGAAAGAAGATTGATCAGGCCTTTCTTAAAGAGATCATATCACCCACATGGAATATTTCAATCTCAAGGCTTGCAAAAGTTATTGGCACCCACCGTCACACTGTGCGCCGCAATCTTAGGTCATATGGACTCAAGCATACTTACTTGAACATCTCTAATGATGAGCTGGACCTTATTATAAAGGCCTATAAACAGCGAAAGCCTGATTCAGGCATTCGGTATCTGACGGGATTTCTACGCCGTCATGGTTTTCGCATTCAAAAGACACGAGTTTATTAGTCGCTATGTTGGGTTGATGGTCTGGGTCATATTCTGCGTCAGCGACATGCAATCCATCGACGCAAATATCAGTCATACACCCTAATGCCTTGTGGCATTGCGATGGTCATCACAAACTTATTCTATGGGTATCGTAATTCATGGATTTATTGATGGGTTTTGTCGTACTGTACATATTATTCTTATGACTATAAATGCATATTTACTTACTACTACTCGTTGCAGATCACAGGGATACATGCCAGTTCCAATAATCGTGCTTCGACTGTCCTTGATGTATTTTTATCTGCTGTCGACACATACGGTGTTCCTTCTCGTGTCCGCGGTGATCGAGGTGGTGAGAACGTTGATGTTTCCATGTGGATGAATACTACGCTGTGGTCCAAATAGAGCATCCTTCATGTGGGGCAGGTACGTGCATCATACAATATTAATAATTTGTACTGAACACAATGCAAGTTCAACCCATAATACTCGCATCGAACACCTATGGGTAGAGGTCGGCCGCCAATTCTGTCGTGAATGGCGTGCATTTTTCACTCAGCTAGAGTGTCTTCATCAGCTTGACCGAACGAGCCCTCACTGCCTATGGTTACTGCATGCACTATTTCTCGACAGCATTAATGCAGACTGTCAAACCTTTCAAGCTGATTGGAATGCACACCCGATATCTGGATCAGGTACTCACGATCAGACTCCGAATGTAAGATTATAATTTGAATTAATGCTTCAAGCTTCGCACTGAGCATAAGTACAGGACATGCGTCTTCTCGGTCAAACAGCTAATGGTGTCTACGCTGACGATGGTGCTGATATCCATCCCGAAGTCTTACATCAATTCTATGGAGTTACAGAACACTCGGTTCATCGTCAAATGGCCAAATTGGTGCAGGTCATCCACCCGAGGAAGAAGACTCCACTGATGATTCAGACAGTGAAGTTGACTTGTCTCATCGAGTGGCTGATTCTCAGCAATCACACATTCGTCATGATCCCATTGATGTGCCAGATCACACCAGTCCCTTTCCTAGTGATGAGCTTCGGGTCCAGTTTTTCACAGCGTTGGATGCCATACGCTTTGAACACTTTCTACCTGCTGGATATGGTCTATTACAGGGAGAACGAGATAATGAGTATGAGACTCATAAACAATACGGTCAGGTCGAAAGGGGAGAAAGGAACTCACAGTTGCATTGCCGGAGCATATCTGGCAGCCTCGCACAGAGCTATGGGTTCAGGGACTGCATTTGATGAATTACATATTATATGCAGTAGACGAAAATGCTCACTAGTAAATTGTGACACTCGCAGATGTTGTCTGAAAATGGCGGATGACATGCCTAATTTGTCAGAGTAATCGAGCACACGTCAGCAGGAAATTTGCATCTGATGACGAAACACGAACATCTACCTTCATCTTTGCTACCACACCACACCGACATGCCCTGATAGGCTACTGTACGGCCTTGGATGAGGACCTCGGACGGCCTTGCACCTGCAAGCGCTATGAGGATCCGAAAGAGACTATTCCTGGTAAACGTACTGTTTGTCGCGAGTGCGCTCACGGTAAATCAAACCATGATGGCGAACAAACTCCCAGTCATAACTCAAGAGTGACTGAGATCATCCGAGGCCTTCAAAAAGTTGATCCTATCAAGCTTGCAGAAGCACGCAGTGAGACCAACATGCATTTTCGCAAGCCCGGCCACGATGTTGTCGACAAGAATACAAAAGCTAAGACTGCATCTAAGGTAGATCATTGTGCATTATAGTATGGAGCTACTCACAATACAACATCTACGTGATAGACGAAGGGCAAATCATTGAAGTCGAGAGAACCTGAGGAAAAGCCAATTAGAATATATTCAGTCTTGGCATGGCCATCGGGAATTGACGTACGTGAATGTCATAGCCCACATATTTCTTTGATGACGAGATGTCAATACAGCCGAACACCGGAGAGCTAGAGAACACTGCAGTTCCCGATGAGCTGGAGCTCCGCAACTTGCGAGTATGTGGGCTTGGCCTAGCCAGCTCGCAGGCTGACCCACTCGTCTTCCTATCGTCATGGAGTTCCATCCAAATGCATAACTTTCTATGTGATAAGCTGCCTCTTGTGTTCAAGCATATGGCCAAGGATGCACCATGGATTATGAACATTGAATGTTCGGACGACATCGAGGACTTTGAGGCTCGTGAGCTACCTTATGTGATGCTATTCCCAGTGAAGGGTGTTTTTAAGGTTACCGGTATAAAACATCCGAATGGCGAAGACTACAACGAATTTAGAGGGCGTGATGGAGCTGGACCTAGGGAATCTCACATCTATATCAGTAAGTCCATCTGTGAATGATAAGACTTGTACCTGAACACTCTCGGACTCCACAGCACCTCGCAAGGCTATCACGCATGAGGTTTATCAGTCTTGGTCCAACAAGTTTGAGGACAACGGTACTTCGGGGATCATGACCAATGGAAAATTGCATGGTGATTTCTTGGTGGCGGGTCAGTTATGTTTCGTAACATCTTCCTTCTTTGAGCTATAATGCATAACTGCGTCAGCACATACACTGACAGCTCCAACCAGTTCACTTAAACACAACTTACCATCTATTGAGAACACCACCACTGATGAAGAGATCGAGCGTGGACCTCTCGCATCTCCGTTGCCTCGCAAGAGTCGGAGCAAAAGAAAGAAGACATCTATTGATTAATGTGAGTTGATCCGATATGCCCGCATTGTAGCTGCTGTGACATGTGTTGCCTTCAACAGGCAGCAACCTACGAGCTGCGAGCGGTTCCACGCAGGTGTCAAAAGCAGCTTCCACTGCCGGAACTAGCACTAGCACTGAGACGACAGCCGCACTACGACAGGTTGACATTGATCTTACCGGGATTTCTGACAGTGATGAGGACGCAGTCACTGCTGAGAAGCCTTTGTCGCAACCGAGCACTCCTGTCTGTTGTCACCAAGAGACTAACACTGTCACCAGCCCTCCGGATACTTTAACATCATCAGGGATCCTTGGTATAGCGGGGCAAATCTACAGTTTGAATTTTGATGGTAGTGCACATGTGTTCTGTTTATAGATCAGATTGGTGTCGTCAATATCAGATTTCCCCCGTTTTCGAACACTATACACTTACCTTAAGGCTTAAACTCTGGCCCGCTCCGCCTGCATATGACGCACATTCGCCCTTCATCGGCTGCTGCTGCTGCACGAACCCAGGACCACTGCTCCACAAGCCCTCCGCCGCTGGCGACGGGTGAAGCGGGGTAATGCCCACCTCTGGCTGTGCTGTCCGCCCACACTGTACGCCACAAACACCTCTGGCTGTGGCTGTCGGGCACATCAGTGTCGGACAGCAGCAGCAAATTTTGAGAAACTCACGTTCACGGTGAACCTGCGATGCCGCACGCCGGTCAGCTCGGAAATGCACAAAACAAACGGGCGACTCACGATACCAAGAATTGGACGGAGGGAAATAATCCTGGAACTCTTTATGTCGTGAATGCACGTGCGCGTGCGCCGGCGCCGAGCGATACATGTTGTACTCAACATACTGGTCCTGCGTGCCCACCGCCCTTCCCCTGCCAACGCCCATGTGCAGCAGGTATGCCGCATGCTCGCCGATGCTGTTGGTGGGCTGATACCGCATGCTCCAGTTGAGCGACTGCACGGGGGTCATGAGCGGCTCGAACTCGGGACTGTCTCCCGGCGAGCTGAATGCGGTGTACTCGAGCGATGTGGGGGCCTCCCACCTGTCCTCCTCAGCCCCCTCGTCGAGCAGGTACGCGAGCACGGGTGACACGCGGTGTTGCGTGGCCCAGCCGCCGTGGCGCGGGGGGAGTGCCTGTGCGGGTGCGTCGTCCTGCGGGATGAGCAGGAAGTCCAGGTGCACTGCCACGGGTTCCTCGCACAGGGCCCAATCTCGACACCGCCGGGCCCGTGGCGACCGCCGCGCTACGGATGCCGTTGTGCATCGCAAAGGGGTCGAGGCAGAACGAGGTCATCATCTTGCGCATCGCGGGGGCGCCTGCGTCGCGCGGAGGGGACCTCGGGCATGGTGTCGCAGGTGGGCTCGGAGGGTGCGAGCTCAAAGATGAATGCGCTGGTGCAGTCGGTGTCTTCCTCCTTGACGTTCACGTGCAGGGATGGCTGGCGCGGGGCGGGCTCGGTCACGGGCTCGATGGTGTAGAGCTCGGCGGAGTCCCAGGTGGCGTGCTCAAGATGGGGCGTGGTGGACGATGCTGCAAGGGAAGTATACGATTGGGTGCTGGAGAAGTATGATCGACCATACGAGGTGCTTCGCGGTGATGTTCTTGAGCCCCGCTGAGCGCATCGCCCCCGCGTCGAGCATGAGTGCACGAGTTGAACACCTTCATGAGCTCGATCATACAGCTCATCGTGTTCATGGTGAGCAGCAGTAGGTTCACAATGAGCAGCACGACACATTGAACGTCGCTGACACCGCAAAATGCTGCGCTCTTCGATGCAGAGGTGCTTTGTGGCGCGTTCGTCGAGCGCCGTCAGCCGCGCAGCTTGCCGAGTCTCGCAACGATGGGAAAATGCAGGGGACAGCAAGGGGAAGATGGTCGAGGTTGCATGGGCACGCCATTCACGGTTATGATGGTGAAGGAGGTGGGGAGGCGACGTGGCGAGAGAGGTGATGCGGGAATCGGCAGTTAAAGAGCAGAAGATGAAACATGTCAATGATCTTCGCATGGACAGTGCCACTTCTGCAGGATTCCATTGCTCGTCTTCAATGAGATTAGCAGACTGTGATAGCTGTATTTAGTGAAATGCCTGCAGGAAGGGCTTCACCTGTGAATTGATAGTGTCAGTACCAGAACAAATAAACAGGGGTGTCTAGAGAATGCCTGGCTCACTATTGTGCCCCTCAAACCTATGGGTAAGACTGATGAATGCGGAGTGAGCTGGCATCGCGTGAAGATCACCAGCCACTGGCACTCAACCTAAGGAGGGAAGGAATCAAGTATTCGGATTATGGCTAAGGAGCAACTTACCCTTGCTGAGACTGCCCTGGTCATTAATTGTCCGTGCACTTGAGGGAACGTGAAGAGGAGTGGAAGAACACATACGTGTCAAACTCTCTTAATCTCCACTCGACATGAACCATATTACTTGCCTTCTTAGGCAACCAACCAAGGAACGGCCGGCCGGCGCCAGCGTCTAAATGCCGTGTGCGCGCATATATGCCTAGTCTCGGAACCAGCCGTTCTCTCCCAGCCCCAATCGGACATCGAAAAAACCAGCACAGAGAGGGAGAGAACGTCTGGTGAATTTCGTATAGGCGGGGGGGGATGGTCACATTCACGTGCCTTCACGTGCCTCAAGACGCGACTTTAACGCGTCACGTCACGTCTCGTAGTACACCCACTGTATGCAATTACTATGAATAATTCAAATCTTTCGAATCTGCTTGCTGGGCTCAACAATGGTGCACTTCTAGACGACGACGAGCTTGACGACCCTGACTGGGAGCCGGACACCGATGAGGAAGACTCTTTCCGACACTGGCCCACAGCCCAACGAGCGCGCTGGCCGGCAGCGTGAGCCTAGCAACCCGATTCATAGAGTACGGACAAGGAATCTTAGGCACGTCTTGAACAGTCTGGCGACATTGCTATTAGGGTACTGGAGGTGCTACGGTTCATGCGCTCAAAAGATCTCGACCTTCCTCTGCTGCTCTGGGCTCTTAGCTGGAATGTACCTGCCCTTGTGACCGACCTGCTTGCCAAATATGAGCGGACTTCTCTTCTTGTCAGCGCGGAGCTCCCGGATATCCTTTCCAAGTGGTACAAGCCCCCCGTGAACATCGCCGAGGTATCAAGACAATGGGCGCGTCGAAAACTATCACCCAGTTCTCGTTGGACTGTGTTCAAACCGTGGCAAACCGGGAGATGTGCAAGGTCGGACAATTTATGCAGCGTAGTCCGGATGAATTATCGGAAGAAGAGCTCCTCGCCATCAAGTGGGATGATCTCAAGCAGACTGTTCCGCGAAGGCGCCGACCATCTGGTCACTTCTGCGCCGATGCTCGTGGACTGTAAAGCAGCACAAGAGGAATACAATGAAGGACCCAGACTCTGTTGGTATCCACAAGTTCGCATTTGTATGCTAATCGAGTATCATTTTGTTAGACAATACTATACATGATTGCTATGGCTCATTTTCACGTTCGAACCGGAACAGCTTGTGCCAACGCCTTATTGCAATATATCTGAAAAGTTGCGGAACATCAGCGAAAGCCTTCGACACTTTACATGCGCTCGGCATCACTATGAGCCAGAAATGGACTTACCAAGGCCTCGAAATTCTCTCTCTATGCCCATCAAACCCTCCTTGCCGACATGCAGCAGTATCCATGGTTCCTTGCACACGACAACCTCAACTTTCGATTCCGCGTTTTTGAACAGCGTGTCGACCACCACAGCCACTTCGACAGTGGCACTGCTGGCACTGTGTTCATTATCAAAAATCCATCAGCGGTGCCACCTACAAGTGCTGCATTTCAAGCTCACCGTGCTGTTGGATGCAAAAGCCCACTCTCATCGATGGACATTGTGAAGCTCGACATGGCGGCAGCTCCACGTCTTGCTTCGCACGCTGTAAACATTATTCTTCAGTTTCTTCTCGACGCACCAAATTTCAGCTTCGACACCTACTCACAGAAGGATAGCTCATGGTTGAAACCTCCACCTCGCCCAGGGCAGCTGAAAACGGAGCGAACACAAAGACGATCCAGTACATGCTTGATACCGTGCACATCGAGGAGGCAAGCTATGAAGGAAATGATCGTGTCATTGCTGAATGGTTTCGCCAGCTGCATCTCGACACACCGGATGAAAAAAAAGCACCGGACAAGAACGGATCATTCCCTGGGTCGGTGATCAGCTTACCATGTCAAGGCTTCGGGGCTTGGCGGACATGCGCCGTGACGACTACAACTCCTTCGACCGGATGGACTACCTTGTCGAGAACTTTGGCTGGTTTCATCTGCTGTTTGCGGTCGAGAACTCGCTTCACTCACAGTACTATGGCACTCGTGCTGGCCGAGGACTTGTGCATGCATTCGACATCCTGGAACGAAAGGGACTACAATCAACAGCCACTCAAGGCATCTTTCATCATACATTTGAAGAAGCACTTGACCATACAATGGAGGCTCACTTCCGAGACCTCTGGTGCATTGTTGGAAAGGTCGATAAGCTTGAAGACTTGCGAGAACGCAGCGCCGAGGAGCTTTTCAAGTTGGCTGAATGAATTCACCGCAAGCATGCATCAACGGATGCACTGGTCGATCTGGATGCATTAGCGCGCAGCAATATAAATGAAATGCAAGACGCACTTCATCGCCAAATGGTCCAATTCAATCGTGACACGCTCGACTACAAACTTCTGCGTGACGTGATGAAGTGCGGAGATGTCGGAACTATGGAAGATATGCTTCCGCGGTTGTTGTTCCGCTTCGTGGGCGGCCGAAATCCAAATTATGCCTCAGAAATTCTGGAGCTCCTCCAGGGACTGCAGCGAGAATGGCCTGATGACCTTAAGTGAGCAATTTTGCCGAAAACAGGCCACAACTGACACGCACGTCATATAGAAACCACGTTCGACAACATTGTTGGCTTGTCAACTTTACTGGACTCCCCGACGACTGGATGCCTATTGACCTGGTGCAAGAACACAACATACGTGACATCAAGGTGAGTGCTGAACATTACTGTAATGAATTTCAAACATACTTCGAAAAAAGTATATCTTTGTGGCGATTGGACCGTATGCAACTTGGGACTACGTCAAGAAGATCTCAGCTTCAATACCTTGTCAGAGGAATGTGAAGGATCACGTTGAGAACGAAATTAATCAAGGACGACGTGGAAAATCACATACCAGTCCTGCTAAAGAGAACGACATCACAAGACTTCAAGCTTCCTACAGCCAGTCTCGCGTTCATGAGAAGCTCCCGGATCGGAAACCACTCAACTCACAAGATAAAGCGTGGATATCATCGGGCGAGGTGCTGAATTAATATTTTGTGGAAAGACTCTCCAAAATTGGGCGAAAACACGAGGTAGCGGCAAGCGAGCGACAACGGAGGATTGGGAGATGGAGGATGGCGGGTCTGATGATGAGGATGTAGTGATGCATGAGGGATAGTCATCAGGTTCCAGGATGGGAGCTATCCACATCGGATTCAGAGTTGTTTGAATGAGGATGTGGAAGATGATAGTTCGGATAAGGCTGATACATGGCAGGCGGCGTGTAAAATACTGGCGGAGGGAGCTGGGAAGCCGGTGTAATAAATTGTGACATAAAAGGACCTGCATGTGAGGGACCTGCATACATTGGCAGCGCTGTGTACATTGGGTGTGCAGTCCATGTCGGCAGTGCTGCGTGCGCCGGCAGCGCTGCGTATGTTGGTGGCGCTATGTATGTTGGGGGGCAGTCCATGTTGGCAGCACTGGATGCATTGAGGGCACTGCATACGGGTGGGGTGCAGCATACATATGAGGTGCTGTGTATGGATGGGGTGCAGCATACATATGCAGTGCTGCATATGGGTGGGATGCTGCATGTGTTGAACTGGCAGATGTTGAGGGACCCGCAGTAGGAGTATATGAGACTCGAGGGAGATTTGCGCTGCATTCCTGGCAGCAGTATCGAGGCGCAGCTTGACACGCCTTTGTTCTTCTCGTGTGGCCTTGTTCTCCGTGCTTTGAAGTGCACGCTTCGCCGCTTTAGCCTTCTTATCAGCTTCCTTGTCAGCTGCGTGTCGAATGTCAATGACAGCTAACCGGCGCAAAATTTCTTCGCCATAATTATCAATAAATGGCCATTCCAGAATCACCTTCTTCATGTCCGCAAGGGTCTTGATGTGTCCACGCCCTGCAAGCTTGGTGAGAATTTTGTCCGGTAGAATGGCCACTTCACTGAAAGAACACTTCGAGAAGTTGTCCCTCCAGCATGTTATGCGCCACCGGACAAGGCTGCTGCGACACTCGGCGCGATGAGGGCCACGACGGATGACCTTGTGGGATGCAGTGCAATCGTCTTCATCTTCGTCTTCATCCTCCTCGGGTTCCTCATCGTCAGTAAACGCATAGTCACTGTGGTCGTTCTCGTGTTGACTGATCGATTCTAGCAGCGAAAGTGCGTGCCGCTCGCCCGCTGACAGTGTTGCATCTTGAGCCTGACGCTTCAAGATGCAATTGTCACAGCATGGGAACTGCGGGTCTGGGCGAAGCAGGTTAATATAATTCAAGAATCCCTGGGTGCGAGAACTCACCTTTTTCGCATGGAGGATTATTGAAATATTGGTTGGCGACAATCCTTCGACAGTCGGGTGTCTCCAACCAGTCACGCATGCCCTGTTCGACTTTCTTCTTGTGTTTGCGAGGCGCTTCGGCTGCCTGAGATCCTTCGCATCCTTCTTCTTTGGTAGGGATATCCTTGGTCTTTCCCTTCTGCTTCTTCCGTTTCTTCCTTGGCTTTGTGGTCTCAAACACAGATGGTTCGACGAAGAGAATAGCGAACGCTAGGCCGCCAGAGCGGCCGCAGCATCCAGCACGTTGCATCCAGATGGATAACGACTTCGGCACCATGAAGTGCACCACTAGGTCAAGATTCGGGATATCCATACCCTGTATTTGTGTTAGTATGTTCTGTTGCAATACTATGATTTCAGCTGCTACGCACCATGCCTGCGGCTTCAGTCGCACACAATATATTGATCTTGCCGCACCGGAAGTCCCGCATGACTCGCCGATAAGTGTTTCATGTTCGCATTGAATGGAGGAAGTTAATTTGGCCTTGGACGTCCGGGTGAACAGAGTTACGAAGGTGCTCGCAAATCCTCTGCGCGAGGTCATGGGTTTCAACGAAGATGATAGCGTGTTGAAAAGTTGTTTCCGGTGTCGCATCACGAACAAGAAAGTCGAGTAGTGGGTACGAGGAGGCCGCGCCCTTCATGCGGTAGATGAGCGGGGTGATGTTCGGACGATTGTTGCCAAGATTGAGGAGATATGTGGTATTCAAGTTGAAGGACAACTTTCGTTGTACGTCTTCAAGCACCAGCGGGGGCATCGTCGCCGAAGTTGCCAGCAGTGGAACATGGAGGGCAACGAACGAGCATAGTTTCTCGAGCTCGGCATACTTCTTCCGGAAATCGTCACCCCACTGCGAGATGCAGTGTGCTTCATCTATAATGATCGCCGCGATATTCTTCATAAATTCCGGGGAGCGCAGCAGCTGCGAAAATTGCGGGTGCTCAAGACACATCTCTGGTGATGTGAGCATGACGTGATGCTTCTTTGCGACGAGCTCCTGCGAACAAACATATTCAATACTTAAATATAATATATAGAATACATGACGAGCTAACGCACCTGATGTAATCTTGCATTGTAGACTTCGCCGTTCACCGCGGTTGCAGTGAGGCCGAGTTTTTTAAACCGGCGAGCCTGAAGAGAATTGTTTTAGCAGTATAGAGTAGAAACCGTGCCGTTACACACCTGGTCTTGTTCTAGTTCATTCAACAGCGAGATAATGAGTACCATCTTCTGTTTGGTTTCATCCGCTAGTAATGGCATCGCGAAGGGCATCGTCTTGCCCACGCCCGTTCCGGCTATGACGGTGCAGTCGAGGCCGAGTAAAATGGCCTCCGCGACGTCGACCTGCCAGCCATATGGCTGCTTATCGTCGAAGGCAGCGCGGAAGGTTTCGATGATATTGTTGCGGGTCTTGATAGAGTCATATCCCCTTGTTTGCCTTGCCTTCTCGCGGGCAGCTGCAAGTATCGACGCGGACTTGGCGGCCTGGCGGCTGTGGGAATCGGACTCATTGTTCGTGCTCTGGTGAGTGGCTGGCGGGTCTTGTCGCGGAGAGCTAGAGGGCAGTTCCCCGCAGCAGAACTGGAGACTGAATCCATGAGAGCCAACAAAAATGTAGCAGACGGAAAGGTTGAACAGATGCCATGTTATTGCAAAATTGCTACAAGTACATTACACGCAGGTGAACGCGAATCCGTGAAGTCCGTAAACGGTCAAACGCGCACGAGTTTGACGCGCTCGGTCACAAAGCGTGACCATCCCCCCCCCGCCTATACGAAACTCACCAGACGTTATAGGTGGTAGTTGTGCTGGGGTTTTTCGATGTCCGATTGGTTCTGCGCCGGACTCTTCCGGTGGCGCAGCCGCCGTGCACAACTACCACTATAACGGCTGGTTACGAGACTAATATATGCCGTGTGCGCGCGGATTAATATTTGTACAGATTGAACGGCATAGACAAGCGACCAGCTACTGTCAGCCGCCGGTCCGGCGATGGCGGCCCAGATCCCGTTAACCTCAACATTCATGAAAACAAATTGCAGGCATGGACGCCGCGCGTGAAGAAGCTGCATGGTCATGTACATATATCCCCGGATACTAGTGCTTGATCATGCATTCATGCCCCAATCCGGACAGTACTAGTCTAGCAGTGCGCAGCTGATTTTTCTCTGCTATCCTTGTGCGGCACATCATGCATGTCCCATGCAGATCTTAGGCGACTATGGTTGACTGCGTGTTATCCGCAGCTGATAGCTCCCAGCCATATAAACCTCACCTAGTCTCTGCGCTTTATTCCATTACCTGAACGACATATCGCACTGGGAAACGACGACCATGGTGGCTATACCCAATGACTTGGAAACCGGCCTACTCCAGTCCAAGAAAGTGCGATTGACCGCGGCGGTGGAGGTCAAGCCAATGAGATATGGTGCGCTCGTCTTGTAACGGTAGTTGCACCGCGTGAAATCCGTGTTAATTCCCATTTTCCGTACTTGCGCTCAAATAGCTGACATTCCAAAGGCTGCTCGTAGCGCTTACAACGCGCTTAGAGATGTCGATCTCACCCATTGTTATGAAGATGTTCCGGTCTGTCTGTCACTACGTCTCCTAATGGTGTTCATCAACTTGAATTCTATCGCAGAATGCCGGTAGCCCGATTTTTCGTGAATGGAGGCAGAAGATTATCCTATCTCTCAACTATGGCAATGCTATACGTAGGCACCACGCCCTCACTGTTATACAGGTGAAGCAAATTGTAACTTGTAAGCACCGGAATACCCTGTATTTTCTTATCAATTGACGTTATTTTCAAGTGCACCAGCCAAGGAAAGTCCAGACGTCATTGATAGGATAGTGGACTACATTGTACGGTTTTTGCGACTTTTTACTACGGATGAACAGAAGAAGGTACACACTTTAGTCCTTACGATGATGTCTACCACCTGACCCCTTTGATACATAGCGGAGGCAGGAGTTCAGCATGAAAGTATCTGCTCTCGTTCGATCTGCACTTGGTGACAGAGTGGCAGACATGATTGAGATACATAGTCTGGCTACTTCCCCTGCGAAGCAAGGACGTGGTTATGGTAGTGCACTTGTGAACACAGTGACTGCACGGGTATTTGACTTTCGCTTCGGTTTCTCGGCAGGCTGATGCTGAGGGTCGTGCGACATGGTTGATCACTTCTGACGCGTATAAATTCTACGAGACGTCGGCTTCTCGGTAGCTGCGGCATGCACTCTAGGAGAGGACAATCCTACATGGAACAAGCCTCCTATCGTAATCCGTGTTGTAAGTCCACTATACTCTCATACATAGGGCGGGCCAATCTTGATGTGACCCGATTCCGTACAGATGGTTAGGGAAGCACATGGCGAGCGGCAGCAGAGCGAGAAATCCTAGTGAAGTCCTTGTCAGATTGAACCCGTTATTCATACCCATGGATCTATATATCAGAATCTATATATCAGAAAGAACATGTTCAGGGAGTTCGAATAGCGTTCGACGTCGAGCTCGAGAAATGCTGTGAACGGAATCGACGACGATGCGAAAAAGCAAGAACGACGAATATCGCTTAGATACGAAATGTCTTCCGCACATAGCGGACAAAACGTGCACCAGTCTCATAGGAACAAACCCAGTGAAGCAATCGGATACTGTTTGGGATAGAGGGGGATCTGTAGTGCGACCACAGTTTAGCGAACGCGGGCGGGATTCTATTCCAGCATTCCTCCACCGTCATCTTGTCGTCGCCATAGATCGACACAGTGACTTCAGCACTCAACTCTTCGTCTGACAAACTTCGCACAAATTCTATCCAGAAGGCGTAAGCCTGCGCAGCTGTAAAACGTTGAGATATGACATGGGTCGTCATCCGATCGAACAATGGTGCCAACATATTGATTGTGGGAATTGCATCCTGTGATAACAGTGTCCAGAGTTAGACTCGCTGCGAAAATAGCTTGGAGGACTCACAGCGAAACGGAACATGAAGAGATTTCCTAGACATCCAACGTCGAACGCAAAAGGATTGTACTCAAATTCGCCCTGGTAGACATCACGAGGATGGTAACCATCCCATCCTCTGAATGCTTCTGTTGAGAGCGAGCGATAGTTCTCGATGGGCATTCCAGAGGAAATGGATCGAGAGGTTGTAATCAAATAAGAATTCGAGCTTTGGACGACGTTCGATGTTTCGCCAAAGAGGTCCAAGCCCATCATCTTTAAAAGGTATTGCGCTAAAGTAGTTCACCATGACGTTAGTTTCCGCAATGTCCTGCAATGTCCAACTATGCATCAGTCTCCAGTCACATTAAATTCTCCTCAAAATACGCACACGGTGGGCGATCCGTTGCTCGTGAAGAAACATGAGACCCTAGAATGATGTGTCAAATGATATTTTACAAAGCAGAATCGATTCGCTCACTCGCAACAAGTCTATTATGAAGTCAATCACCTCTCTGGCCGTCTTGATGTCCCCTAATAGTAATCGGTCACCCCACCTACGCAAGACAGTCAACGATGTCGTCCATAAATGGAGCAGCATGACTTAACATGGGCATGACAACGAAGGAAAGTTGGTGTGGAATTCTTAGTACATGAAGAGGAGGTAGTACGTTTGCAAATGTCTCCGTGCAGGAAAGCTCGCAACACTGGAGAAGATGGTTATATATGTTCTTCCTCTGATTCCGACTTGATAACTTTGATCGCGATGTTTCGACGCTGGGAGTCTTGCCCATAAGCAAAACGAGCCTAATTTATCGAGGTGTCATATCAAAGATATTAGGGAGTTCAACCGTTATACATACCTGTGCCCATAGTATTTGCCATGGAACAAGCGGTGCATCCTCATCGCGGTGATAGAAGGCGTAAGGTACAGACGCAGAGACTGCGGCTGATGGAGGGACCAGAACGGGACCCCGTCCTGTTGTTCAATTATTAAATCGAAAAGTGTGTAGCCACGCTCCGAAAGCCATGGTCGATAGGCCGTCCAAAAGCGCTGCGCCTCGAAAGCGTGGCGTGGCGCGGTTAAGTACCATTGCGCTTCGAAGATTTCGCGTTCGGGAAGCTATGACGGTGTGCGAATTCTTAGTAGTGGGATAAAAAGCAAATAATATCAGACTTACGTCTGGTAGTAAGTCCGCCTTCGTCGATGCGTCCATAAATCTTGAGCTGTAAGTAAAATAAACTAACTTATAAGTTGAAGTTCAACGGATGTAGTGACAGCAGTTCGTGTGACCCACGCGATCGATCTAGTGACGAAAACAAAACTGTATTTTGGGATTTATCCAGCGCAAGTTCCAAAGGTTGGATTTACAAAACAGCCCCAAACGCGCACGCCTCCAGCTGATCAGCGACTAGTCTGAATAGGCCCGGTAGATACACGCGCGAAGAATTCGACGTCTGCGGACTTTTGAGAGAAAGTCGTAATACAGAGTAGTACGTTGTAGCCCTTTTTATCCTCGACTTGGCTGTCTGAACACAGAGCGGCTTGGGCCGTACGTCCGTGCCCGCTTTGGCTTTGGCGAGATCTATCCTACACTATTTCCTGCACATCGTTCCAATAGATTCGTTCGAAGTCTGCGGTTGGAACGGCGATCGATGTCTTAAGCTAAAGGCTTACTGGCGCCCACATCACTTTCTACTTGTGGTGACTTCTGGTGTGTGCAGCTGCAAGTTCCGTGCTTTGTAATGTCCTACCCGGAACAACATGGACCATGTTCCTGTATACCATGGACGATTGCTGCGTACTGTACGCAGCTTGTATGCCGCAGTCGTGTCATAACCCAAATCATCCGATTCTGACTTGAAGCCGTTCTTTCTCACAGCAAGAAGCGATGATCCCTAATGATATCCCACAATGTTAGCAACTATTTCTGCTCCCTTCAGTCCGAGATGGCACAATCGACGGTAGCACAGATTGAGGTCAAGACGATGAGCTATGGTGGGTCCGCCTAGTTTATCAGACGCATAGTATTCACATTCATTTCAATCATTCATATTTACCCTCATCTAGCCGACATTCCCACAGCTGTTCGTAGCTCTTTTGAGGCGGACCGAAATGTCGATCTCGTCCGTTACTTCGAGGATACTCCGGTACGTCTGTCAAATGTCTCTCGTCTATAGTACATAATCAACATAGATGACAACGCAGGATGCCGGAATCCTATCTTCTGGGAACACAGGGAGAAGACTATTTTCTATCTCATCTACGGTAATGCCGTACGTAGACACCGAGCCCTCACTGTCAACGGAGGGCAAGCAAACTGTAACATGTGAGCGTCAAGATAATATGCCATTCAATCTCGACTTCACTGAAGTCTCTCAAGTGTTCCGGCCAAGGAGGTTCCAGACGTTATTGATAGGTTAGTAGATTATGTCATACGGTGTGTGCGGCTTTTTCATTCGAACGAACAAAGAAAGGTGCACTTCATTTTAACTACGATTTAGCACCCTCCGCCTAACGTCTTCGGTACTTGCAGCGGATGCAAGAATTCGGCACTAAAGTATCTGCAGCTATCAAGTTAAATTTCGGCGATACAGTGACGGAGATGGTTGAAATACATGGTCTGGCTACCTCTCCAGCCAAACAAGGGCATGGTTATGGAGTGCGCTAGTAAACACCGTCACCTCACGGGTAATTCATCATTGCTTCGCACCGCTTCTTCCATCTTATACATCCTCGGCAGGCCAACGAGCAGCACCGTGCTACTTGGTTGATCACTTCTGATGCGTACAGGTTCTATGAGACTGTCGGCTTTTCGACCATCGCTGAATTTGAAGTGGGCGATGGCAACCCAACGTGGAACAAGCCTCCTATCGTAGTCCGTGTGGTAAGCCAATCGTCAATTATCGAGTGTCCGAACCTTGACATTTTGCTCTCCACAGATGCTAAAGGAGCCAATGAGACCTGAACGGTGATAGATCGGGGAGTCTTCGTGATGTCTTCGTAGGACAGACCTCATCGCCTGTGCATCGACAGCCGTATATAAGAATGGATATATTCCCAATGGTTATATGATTATCGACGCCCGTCTTGCGGATAGCATTTCGAGTGCAACTAGCAATTGCGCTATCATTGTAAAATACGACTGCGGAGAGTGATGTGGGGAGGGTTTGTGAACACCATTAGAAATAGGCATGTCTCGCACTTTGTACCCTCGAGCACATCCATTTTTCACACTCACTCGAGCTTTCCTTGTTATACGTATTATACGTTCCATGCCTGTCCATGAATCTAAGCATCCTCAGCAACGGGATACAAAGATTTAAAACGAGCAACTGGAATATGAGAGCGTATCTCCTTCGGATAGCCGTGAGCTCGTTGCGTAGTTCTGTTGCTTCCCGGTTCAGATCTGGCGAGATATGTTGGAGGATCTAAAATCCTGATGGATAGAGTTCCCGAGTCTAAGTAGTGCATCTCTGCCTCATTATTCACATTGAAATTCTGTTGCGAGAGAGTAGTGTACATCGGCTGCGCCAAATTATGTGCCCAGCTTCGCTAATGTCTCCTCAGCATCCATCCAAAGGTCTCTCTGAGCCCATATGTCAGCGATGGCAGTGATAATGATCCAACACGACTGCTCATCTATGCACATCTTTGCTTGCGATACCTCCGCAGAATCCTTGGCATTCCGACGGCGCTTGAGCTCTACAATGAGGGACATGCACGCTCGCGCGAGATTCCGAAGGAGACTAGCCTCGTCGCCGGAGATGTAGTCGTCAACGCGAGACAGAAGATTAAACATCCATCGCGCATGTACCACCGTGAAATCTGACAGAGCGAGATCCGGCTGTTCCAGGTGGATGTTTATCCAATGGGTAAAATACATAAGCAGATGTAGCGCGTATCGCTAACCTACACGTTAGCATACGACACCAAACTAATTCTGACATAACACATACGTGGTCTATGCAGTGCATTAGTGATGGCGTCGGCTCGGGCGTTACGCGTAATGCAGGTGGTTCTCCCGTCTGTGCAACTTCGAAAGGGATTGCTTGAGGTTCAGGAGCAGCATCAGGCGTAGGAAGGGAACCGGCAGGCTTCACTTCATCCACAAGCTCAACTTCCCCGTCATCGCTCACTCTCCATGTCTGCGCACTTGCTCTCATAGCCGATGCATCTGCTTCATGGAAATTATGGGAAATGGATGGGCCATCTGGGTCAGAAGAGAATCCCCGCATCCCTCTACCCTGCCTATCGTTCTTCTGCTGCCACCTCTCATACCTACTTTGCTTTGGTTTCTTCGGAGGGTTCCAAACGGACTCAGGTTGACCAGTCAAGAAGGCCCACCATGCCTCGCGGTCTTTCTTGTCGGGCATCATTCTGCGAGATGTATCGGCGTGGGGAATACGAACGTGAATGGTTGATTGCGTAGAGTTCTGATAAGTCGTTCCGATCAGCGAAAACATGGCATGGCTTATAGAGCTGCTCTACACACCTTACGGAAATTCTTGAAACGTCTGAGGAAGGTACCACGCCACTCTTCAGAAGGGAGTACGTTAGAACTCCGGATGGCGTCACTAGGTTGCACCGAAATGTCTGCATTCTTTTCTGGGATCTCATATGGATTGGTTACCCGTGTTACATTGGGCAGCGCTCGGGCATCTCGACTGAGGGAATATGCCGACGTGAGATAGAGAGCAAGAAGACAGAGGACAATATTCACCGGACCATGAATAGGTATTGCAAACCATCTGCTGGTACTCCATGAAAGCTATCTGGGAGATTCGCGACTGGCAGGACTTGTTTCCCCAAGACGGGCTCTTCATCATCCGAATCGTCCAAGTCTGCAATTTTACGCTTTTGAGGAGCCATTGCCACGGATGAAGCCAAACGGTGAAGTTTTCCAAGGGTACAAGCTTGAGATACCTTAGGAGCAGACTTAGAGCAGACTAAAGACCTGGACGAAGAGGGAGGAAAGAGAAACAGCGACTGCAAGCAGGAATGGCCAATCACGCTTCCAAAACGGGAACATGCTTGAAATAACCGCGTGTTTCTTCCTACCAGTAGGCAACCTCATTTTTTCAACGCTACTCTTTTTACTCTGTCTCGCTCACGCAGCCATGGCGAATGGCGTGGACGACGATGACATTGATCCAGAAACTCTGCAAGCTAATATCGACATGTCTATGGCCTTCACACAGAACCTAGTCGAATCATGGATGAAGTCCTCCAAGGCTAAACTACCATCCTCGCAGTCCCACGGAAACGAAGAGAGAGAACTTGATGAGTATATGCGACGTCCCCCAAGGTACATTCACGCCCTCTCTTTCGTTCATCGAATTCATCTAGTCGCGTAGGCTTGGAGTGGGTGCCACTGTTCCAGAGTCCTCTGGCGTATTAAGCCGCAATGCGGCCCGCCTCAAGAACAAGCTATCTGGAAAGTCGGGAAAGAAGCGGATGAGGGATGAGGAACCTGAGGCTGCAGCTCCGCCTTCAGATGACGAAGAGGAAAGCCGTGCCGGCGCGATCAGGAAGAAAGCTAAACTGGATCCATTTGCAAAGAAAGCAAAGGGGAAGAAGAAGAAAGTCCGAATTGATGTCCCATATACGCCATCTGCACCTGCTACATCCACGTTGTTGGAACCCGCGATTATCGAAGAGGGCCATGTCGCCGTCGAATTGAAATTCCCGGAGATGGATGTTGATGTGGTTGGTCAGCTCGATTCGCGAACTTCGTCGCACAGGAAGAAAAAGAAAAAACATAGACATAAGAAGAGGAGGACTGCTGGCTCTCCCAACGTTGATTCGCCACAGTCTCAGCCTGTGGCATCCACGTCAAAAGCACCTCCGTCGCCCCCCTTACATCGTGAAGTCATCGAAATAAGCGATGGCTCTTCAGGCTTACCTCCTAAGGTCGGGCAGTCTTCTAGTCCCGTCGTTGGAAAAACTGGCGGGGCGCCATCAGGTAAGTTATCTTTGTATGTCGTTATCGCGTTATACTGACATTCTCCATATCCAGCCACTCATTCCCCTGCCAAAGGGACAGTCGCGATGACATCCACGCAACGATCTCCGTCATCTTCAGCATCCCACAGGAAGTCGCATGCGAAATACTTCGACATATTTTCCCTCCCTCTTCTGAACCTCGACGGTCCTCCTCCAGGTGTTGCAGGCTCAGAGTCCGCATCTCCCAGGAAGAAACGAAAAAGAAAGAAGAAAAAGAAAGCATCTGCAAACCCTGTAATCGACGTCGACGCGCTGCCTGACTCGAACTAGGGTATAACATACGTATTTTTAACGATCAAGGTTCGCCACATCTCCATGCTCAGACGTCATCTTGCTCATTGCGATGCAGAAACATATCTATCCAAGTAAACTAGTGTAATGCAACGTATCTACATGCTTCAACAGAGCTTTTTGGGTGAGCATACAGTAAGACAGCGCTGTTCAGTCATTCTCGACTGCGGTTAGTCGTTCGTTGCTTCAAACCGATCATGATCTCATTGGTCACGAAGACATTATATCTCTGAACGGCGGCTCAATCTGACGCATTGAGGGTGTGATGGGCTACTCATCATTAGGCTTATGCGAGGCATCAAGGCACGCGTTCCACTGCAGATTGGGCACGCTGCATTCACCAACGACAACACCAATGTATTCTCGGCGGAAGTGAACTGTACATTGATTCTGGGTCAAGCTTGGCAGAGAATCAGGCCGTCATTGAGCATAAAATATGGGGATTACCGCAAGTAAAGGTATACTCTCCTGAATTTGTCATCATATAATCTTTACTGTTGCTTCATTGCTCATCTCCGATGTCATCCCGAACCCTGTCGCGCACCTACTGCATTGATAGGTCTCATCCTTGAGTGCAGTGAGTTCATGGTGAGGAAATTGGGCGCATGGCATCGCTTGGGACGAATGACGTGTGGTTGGAAGACGATCTGCTGAGTGCTCCCGAAAATCTCAGATATTACCATTGACTAACGGCGCACCTCGCTCCTCTGGAAGAATCGTACAAAGGTTCATCTTCGACTCGTCGTTTCTGTTTTTGATGAATTTCAGAGCTGAACCAATTTCCTGCTGACGCTGAGGCCCCAAGGATCTGATCTCGTTCCCAACAGCTTTCCAAAGATCGCCTTGGAGGGATTGCGGCTGCGCTCGATAATCCGCCACCAACACGTAGGCAGCGACAATCCCGGCGTAAACATCGTTCTCGTTTCCGCCTTTGGCCATGTTGTTGAATTCGGCCTGTTCCCAATGGGAATCATGACGCAGCGCGAACTACCGCCCAGCCCGCGCTGAGCTTCTGGACTGCTCCCACAAGCTTGATATAGAGAATAATCAGATTGTTGCGCGAACCATGCGTCGGAGGACTTACAGGGAAAATGCCTTGCAAGGACCATTGGCGCAAAGAAAGTTTTCCATCGGTTCGAGGAGCTACTCTCCTGGACCTGGATATCGGGCCTTCAGTTGTAATACTGCACATTAATTAAAGTCGGATGCTCTGGAGTGTCATTTGTAGTCGATCGATCAGCGAACTACATATCGTTACAGGGTTCTATTGCGAAGCTCATACGTACGATAGAGAATACTGTACCATTTCTATCAATTCGACAGCCCTTGTGACGCGTGACATCGCCGAAACGGTTGACCGATTCGACAGCTCGGTCAGTGATGCGTGACCAGCCGAAAATTTTCAACAAATTTTAACAAAAATACAGTCAGAATTAACCCAATTGGCTCCGCAGAAGCCACCGAAAATTTTTGCACTTTTTGAGACGAAAATTCGATTCGACAGCTAGCAATGTGACCTGTGACCGACGCCAAAAATTCGACCAAATCAAGGCCATGTGACCCGTGACATGTCGAATTGATGGAAATTAATGGTACAGTACATAAAAACACCACGCCACATAAATATGATATACATCTGGGCATGATTTCTGAGTGGGAGTCAACGCAGAATATCTTTCCTTCGAAATATGAACCACGAGTCTCATTTCCTTTACTCATGGTATACGCCAAGTGCGATTGCCGTTCAACGCCCCATCCGCCCTGATAGCGAGTGCCTCGCGTTTGCGTCGACGATCACGTCTCCGTCGTTCTCTCCGTCGTTCCTTCTGGGCGGCTTCGTTCATCGACTTTCCCTGCAGCACCAATTCCTCCTTCCGCGTGAGCTGTCCTCGAAGTCGTGTACCGTGGCCATGATGGTGTGGCTTCGTACGGTAGGGGGAATGCAGCAAGGGTGCTTTGCCCTTCTCGCGATGACGAGGACGATCGCGATGTACCACAACTGGCACATCATGGCTATGTCTTCTCCTGCTAAAGGAGAATACGGAAAACAGCCCTCCACTGCGCCGTGGACTACGCCCGTTGTCTCGGGCTTCAGATTGGTGGTCCGCCCTGTTGCGCTTGTACTTTCGGATAGCGCGGGCTTCCTTCATCTCCCTGATGCCACGCCGCCTTATGGACTCGCTACCAAGAAGCGTCCCGCGCATCTTGGTGACCCATCCATGTACCGTCGATGCCTTTGGACGGTGGTGACGACGAGCTCTGTCCTCTTGCTACATCCATTCGGAGTTGTCAGCAGTCGCAATGGGATCCAGAGGAATGCTGAGACGCCATACCGAGTCCCACTCGATTTCAATCATGATAGCAGGAGATGTGAGTTGGGAACTTCCTGACAAGGACTTCCGAACCGTATATTTTATAACATGTTGTGCAGCAGTAGCGTGTTTTCAACATGAATGCTTCCTCGAGTAATCCTCGCGGATTCGAGTGGCTGTGAGCGGTTTGTGATCGGCAACACGCGATTGCCACGCGTGATGGCTTCGCGATTGTGGCTGGCGACTAAGTGCTCAATAACATTTTATTTAGTGCATTCTTCGTCAGCATTGAGACCGTTGCGAGGTTCAGATGACCAAGTGTGATACCGTGCATGAAAATTCTCGCTGCTGTTGCTTTACAAGGGCATTTTTTGAGTACAATGCTCAATTCATTGGCATCGTCGTGAATAAAATGAACCTCAAACTATGAGCTGTGCGCGCAGGCCTGCCGCTAAACGCATCGAACTTCGTCAGAGAGAGCTGCTTGGTTGGAAGATACTGATTTGAAGAGGTATGGCGGCTTCTTGCAAATGCCGGCGTTTACGTTCGAGAGCTCATTGAACATTTCAAATCAAGGTGATCTCGGGAATCCAGGCACGCGTGCGTCGACTCCAACTTCGGGTTTCGTCACAGGAACCGCCAGTGGATGTTGTGTTGGTGCGGAGGCCCGCGACTGGTCGACGTCCGGGAGCCTTTCTTCCAGCTAAGTACTTATTATTATTTTTTATCATAGATGGATCGCCTTAGTCACTGTGGCAGTACACGGACCTATGGTTTGCCGTTTTATTAGTACAGTGTCTCGAAACTTGTGATTGTAGCCGTACTTTGTGAACGTCTGCCCTATCATACACCAAGCAAGTCCTGCACAATAAACGAACGAACAAAAAATTTGCTGATTTCGCGTGGAATGTGGTCACGTGACAGGATATGTGCCTGTTTTCGGTAACTGAATCTACTTAATTTTCTCGAGCAAATTGAGGAGCCTGGGGTGGCCCAGTTTGCTCTGTTTGTGTCTCGGTCCATCGATGTGGGGACTGCGTACAGCTCTCGACCATCGGCGATGTCAGCGGTTGCAGGCGGTTGGATCAAGCAACGTCCCTGTATTTCCCGACCATACTGGCGCACGCTGGCTAGCCTCGCCTTAAAATCTTTCGCTGAACCAACCAACATTCCACTACTTCTGACCATAGCCTTCAGGAAGCTTGATTCCATTCGTTTCGCTCTGCTTCCGTAATGTCTGCTGCTCCTGACTATCAGAAACAGCCTCGCGGTGCTCTGGAATCCCATTTTGCTTCACTAGAGCTAGATCCTCTGGCGGAGAAAGTTTGTCCTTTTGCAGGATACCCTGCGCAGAAGTCTTCATTCGATGCATCATCTAGCTATGCGCCCAGTACTCGTCCGTCTGTTGCTCCGACCGAGTCTTCACAGACGCCCTTGAACTCTACCTCGTCCCGTTACGTGCCTCCCGTGCTAGCCGGTCACGGGTGTCCTGCTGCGATCTTCACGCAAGAAGTTGACCCTTTCCTCATCAAAAATTCACTGGAGGATCGTGTCGCATACCTCACAGACTTTTTGAACTTCACGTCTCGCGATGCCGAGGTGATAACCAAGGTGGCGCCGTCTGTCAACGAGATTATACCAACCCTCGTCGACGACTTGTACGCGAAGCTATTTGAGTTTGATATCACGAAGAAGGTCTTCATGAATCGAAACCAGGTATGTGCACCATTAGCAACCGAGCTTTGAAAGCATTAACCTCCGGCATTCAAGGGCTTTGATGGACCCTTACCTTCGAAGTTAGAGGATCTGACTTTGAACAGCGCACAGATTGTCTTCCGCAAAGTGAGTGTTCGTGCTTCTATGCAAGCTTTTGTCATTAATATCATGCCTGTCAAGGTTTTCATGAAAGCATGGGCTCGTCGGGTGCTTACCGCTGACTACTCGAATGGAAAGACATGGGCGTATATGGACAAGGTTGGAATTATGCATACCGGCGCATCCCCATTCAAGCACCAACGGACGATGGGCATCACCCCCTTGAATGTTCCATGTTAGTGTCTCTACCGCTCCATGTTCCATCCTGCAATATCTCTGATACAATTTCCGCCCAGATCGGGACTGCGCTCTGACCTTGGGTTGGGTACAGACGGTTCTCCAGACTGCTATCCTTCAATTGTCCGACAACATCGTGACAGTGTCAGAGAAGATTGAGGCTGTTTCTGCCATCAACAAGGTGCGAGCCTATTCACGTTTGATAATCATGGAAATGTGGCTCTGAGGAATTTTTCGTTGACAATGTCTCGCTCTTTAGGTTATTTGGATTCAGAACGACTTATTCTCGCGGCACTATATTGATGAATGAAACAATCGCGGTGGCAGGTCCTCATACCCCGATTGGTATAATGAACGTGAGTCGCTTGTCCTGTGCAATAGCTTTCGCGTTTAACTGTGAAACACCAGCTCTACAATGAGTCTAGGCTGTGTAATCATTGGGAGGAATGTAACGTGACTATGTTTGCACTCCATACGCATGCTTTCTACAGCTATACAGTACAACTCTTAGTAATGCATGCACTTGTACAATGGACATTCAGCGTTTAACTGCCGGGATTTATGACCCCATATGGAATGTTGCCTTCCCTTTTTGGCGTGGAAGCTCACCGCGAACGACACAGAAATGTACAGCCTCTCTAAGCTACTAGCCGCCATCACTATGACCCCTTCGCTCTCCGCGCAATTGCACAATGCAATGCTCGTGATGATGGAAGTTCAACAAGATGTCGAACTCCCCCAGTTATCGAGGTCAACTGGAATGTAGTTCAGTGACGCAATGGGCAACTACTTTGGGAATATCCGGGATGGCGATCCTCAGGTACAAGCGATATGTCCGCATCATCAGGCATCAGCGCCATTGCACTTGTCAAGAACTGACGTCTCCACATGAAGGTATTTTTGACGGCTGAGCTGTTGCTGGTATCTGTGCATTCGACTTCTCAAGGGAACCGCACAGCGAACACGTCCCTCCACAGATCTTGCCTTGGACTGGAATTGGCGAACTTCGAAGATCTTGTGCGTTTACAACATCTTCTGTGGATCTTCTCCAGGGCGCAGGTAGTTGGCAGATTATGCTGCTTGTTGATCCGTTCGGACGTCCCCATTCACGTCACCATGACACCGTGCATTGCCCGAGACGGAAGCATTCTTGGAATCGAACGCGTACGATCGTTTCACTTGCCTTTTGTACAGCATCGAATATGTTCATTTGGACAGGCCGCCCAGTACGGCGGTGATAATATGCTGATGATTTATGTCTGCAAAATGTCTTTGCTGAACGGAATGGTGGCATCGCTCCGGAGTCGTCGCGTCTGCGCGCAAGAGAGCTGAAGGCAGTCGCCCATTGCACAGGTTTGCTACAGCTTTAGAAATCGAGACTCCAGCGAGGGCGGACTGAGATATGACGCGGGGAAGCTGCGTCAAGCGCCGGCAGACCTGGCTCAACACGTGGAAGGCGTCAAGTGCTCAAACTCACGTGCGTCTATCGGCCTCTTCCTTCACTTCTTGGCTGTGGCTTTCACTGCCATCTCGACTCTGCTTCTGCCAGAATCTTACACCACTCACATCGGACATGCCTCAATCCGCGAACGCGCTACTACGCTCATTCCGGAGCCCCTTTGAAACCGTCTCCGGACGTCTTCCTACAAAACCCAGCAACCTCCGACCATGGCCACCACGGAACTTCCGCGTCGAAGTCAGAACTCGCCAAGATGGTCTGGAGGAACATCAACGCCGTAATAGAAAACCGGCTGTATCTCGGAACGTGCGTCTTTACACCGCCTTGTCTTGACAGGGCTCCTAATCTCCTTTATCACTTCTTGTCCTCGACCCGCAGTATTGAGGCAGCGATCTCTCCCCGAACGCTGTCCGACCGTCACATTACCCACATTGTGTCAGTCGGGTCCGAACCTATTCCTGCGGACAATCCAGCTTCTGGAATTAGGCATCTGCGCATCCAAGTTGAGGATGTCGACTACGCAGATCTACTCATCCATTTGCCGGGTGCTTGCCGGTTCATAGACGACGCGTTGAAATCGAACGGGGTTGTGCTTGTTCACTGCGTGCAGGGTCTATCCCGTAGCGCCACCGTTGTCGCTGCTTATAGTGAGTATTGACCTGTTTTCGTACCTTGCATAAAGTTGATGCGCTTCTATCAGTGATGTACTCCAGGCACATTGAGGCAAGTGAAGCCATGGAGATTGTTCGGCGTGGTATGTCCCTGATGCCTCACGTTCATGAGAATCTAACATAATGAACCCCGCGATCTAGCGCGTGAGCAAGTGTGGATCATTCCGGGCTTCCAGGTATGAATCTCCTCGAAGCGCGGTGAATACGGACCGCAACTAATGCCATGACCGGTTTCTCAGGAGCAGCTTGTTCTCTTTGGCCTATGCCGATATGCCCCTCGCCGAGCGAGGGAATTTATGTCCGCTGGCGCCAGAAGATTGATAACTCCCTGAGAGCCATGCGTGCCAGCGGATCTCGCTAAACTGTCGGACAGAAGATAGTTGTTGTTATACTCGAAGATTCTTGGTCTCTACATCTGTCTCCAGATCTGTCTCCATGGAAGTGTTCTTGCGTTTCCTTTCTGGTCTCAACACCGTTCCGATCTCAGTGTATCACCACCCCGATCTTGTCAATAACTTAATTCTTGTAGTACTGTCTCCGTCTGCGCAGTGCTCTAATGTACTTGCAATCTACTCAGGTATCCCATCTTCTTGGACAGCAGGGACTCGCTCGACTGGCTATGAAGCTTTGAAGACCGACGGAGGCTGCGTTTGGCGACAATCGGCCGCAATACTTCAGTTGCTAATTACGCCACAGCATCGTCGATTTGACATAGCCGATAGTGAGTCGATCATTTTTAGGTATGATGTCACCGTTGTGCGTAGCATGCTGTGTTCACGTGCCTCAACTTAACGGCTGCGAGTCCGACGCGCCAAGGCGTCTGACGTAGTCCCACTCCGCGACGACCACATGCGGCACGTCCTCAACCTTTTCCCTCTCACAGCCTCCCGGCCTCGGGATTCACTTATTTATTACCAGCCTCATATTCAACCCGTCACTCTCTCTTCCATCTGTTGACCATGCCAGTTACCACCGCTTCCGCTGCTGTGCACATTACACCTGGTGAGTGGCAGTTTGAAACGTGAAATATGGGCGATTTTGAGCCGAAAACGCGAGAAAGTCGTCTTCAAAACTTTCTACAGGCACACTAAGAAGAAGGGTCACAAGTTGAAGGAGGGGGACAACACCGAAGAGGCAACCGACGATGTCTTGTTTGACGAGTAAGTGAGCCACTTGTGCCGTACTGTACGGCTGAACGCTAGTGCTCATTGTCCCGGTTAGAGCTTTTCACATTGTCAAAGCATTCATTCAACTGGGGACTATGAATACGATCGAGTCCTTACAAGCCTTGTGAGCGCGTCGTCGAGCTATGATTAATGCGCATATACCGACCCTCGTGTCTGCAGCACGAATACACATGTTCCTGCTCCATTTTGGGCAACAGTCGTGCCAGTTCAGATTCCTCTGTCTTCTTGCAACAAAGCTGCCGATGCTCTCATAAAATGGTTTGGTCCCGAAGACCTGAAGTCAGTGGTCGGTGGAGATAGGTGGTGGCAAGTTAGAGGCCTGGAGGGAATCGATTCCGAATGGATCACGGAGAAAAAATATCTCAGTGACATTCCTCATGATTCGAAATTACCCGAAATCGAGAAAGACATCTTGCGGATGGAGCATCTCGAGACAGTTCTGGTGGGTGCAGATGCCGCTTTATTTGACTGACATTCACCCTTTATTTTTAGCTGTATATTCATGGAGGTAGGTTGGTGCATCCTGTTAACATGTATTCACTAATCACGATTTTAGGCGCCTACTTCTGGGGCTCAATCAGTACGTGATGTCTCTGGCATGACGCCTTTATTTCCTCACGCTGGTATAGATACACATCGTTATCAGGTTATTCGTTACGGTACGGGCATTGTACTTATTCTACAGTGGTTCATGCGCCTGACATCGTCAATACCTGGCATGCAGCTAGGAAGATCAAAGGCAGAGCTTTTGCGGTAAATTATCGGAAAGCGCCTCAGTACCCTTGGCCTTGTCCGGTACAAGATGTTCTTGCAGCATGTGCGGCACGGTTTTTGATCCTGTTGGTCGCCTGACATACGGAGCCTTGTCGTAGATTTCTACCTCACCAGTCCCCCTCCGGGAGCCGTTCACAAGCCTATTCCTCCCTCGAAGATTGTCTTTGCGGGAGATTCAGCTGGTGGAGGTCTCTGTTTGACCGTGTTGACTGTGCTCAGAGATCTTGGACTTCCTCTTCCTGCTGGCGCGGTTCTGATCAGTCCTTGGGTGGACCTCACGCATAGCTTTCCGAGTGTAATGAAGAACAGTGCGACGGTGCGTCTTTACGCCCATCTTAACTGTACGGAGCCACCTAACATATATTTAAAAAAGGATATCATTCCTCCCCACGGGTTTATCCATAAACCATCCACTCTCTGGCCTGTGAATCCTTTTCCTGAAGGCGGCCACACTCGTGTGATACCGACGAAAACAAATCCTCCGCCGAAACCTGGTCATACAGATACCTTGCGTCCTGATGATGAACGGCTCGTAGACCAAGTCGAGCAACGGTTGGAGCAGAGTGTGGAAAGAAGAGAAGAGGTCCACGCCGCGGATCTGAAGGATGACCCACAGAATGGAGGTACCCAGGAGAAGATGATGAAGGCGAACAAATCTACTTCGCAGATGCTCACCAACGGAGGAACGGATTATGGCGCTAAGAATCCCTCGACCATCCCTGTTAGAAAGGATGCAAACTATGATGCTGCAATGGACTTTTGGGAACCGAAGCCGCCCAAAGTCCTCATGGAGAACCCAAATGAACAGCCTCTTGAGCTCTGTTCCCAGATCCAAATCTATGCCACCAATGAGTAAGCTTTGGTCATAGGAATGTCTCTCAAATGAAATATTTTTACTTAATTTACATTATGTCGATCAGACAGCTCACCCATCCTCTCGTGTCTCCGATCTTACAGGGATCCCTCGGAAACCTCTGTCCGCTATATATTTTGGCAGGTGACGGGGAGGTGTTGAGGGATGAGATCATCTACATGGCGCACAAAGCTGCTCATCCTCAGGACTACCCGGCCAGAGAGGGTGTGCTTAGAGACGGTCGCCGACAGCGAGACAACGCTCAGAAGTTCCAGACTCCGACGAAGGTGGGTACCTTCGCTCGATGTGATATAAGACCTTAGGTTGCTCACACGCAATCTGATAGGTCCACTTGCAAGTGTATGATGGTATAAACGAGCGTTCTATTCGCCTGCATATATGAACTCACTGTGACATTTCGTAGGAATGTGTCACGTCCTAACAGTGTTCACGTTCACGGACAGCGTATGCTTCTTTACAGTGGGCTATCTGCTGCGCATATACTCACCTCACGATACAGGCCAAATATGCGTATCGTTCCATTGCACAATTTGTCAAACACGTCACACGGAATTCCGAAGAACACTTACAGCGCAATCCATTCCCGGAGCTGCACAGGCCTCCTTCGGATATCTCAGATTCAGAGTCGGACTCCGACGATGAAAGTTACCACCCGCCATTGCGGCGAAGTAGCGAAAGTAAGAGCAGCAGATCGCTAAATCCTTTCAAGTCACTTCGACGCCCTCCATCTGGCGCCGTCTCTCATCCGAAGAAGTCGGATGTAGAACTGTACGAAGAGAACGAACGTAAAGTCATGGAGGAGGTTCTAGCCGGCCAAGTGGATCTTTCGTCTTCCAATGAGCAACCTACTGATGGTCAACAAAGTGCTGGAGCTGGAGAGGTCAGCATAATCTCTTTTGTTCGGGAGTTGGAATTTAGATGTTCTTGTACCAGGATATCCCTGCTATCGTCATGATCAGGGAACGCGTCAATATTTTTGGGCGTGTTCGACCAATGGAAGAGGGAGCCAGATTGAGGCACTTCAGCTGCTCCCTCAGGAGATCGGTCTTATTAAGGAGGCGCCCGTTAAGCGATGGCTTGCCGGTCAAGACTTATGGGACAAGAAGTTCAAGCATACTGCTGAGAGGGTTATTGGTCGACGTCATAAGCATGAGGCAAAAGCGGCTAGGTTGATGCAGAAAGCCGAAGAACAGGGCGTTTTCGTCGCTCACGGAGGACAGCCACGGCATAGAAGAAGGCGGCCGACCCATAAAATTTCTTCGATTTCTTCGGCTTCTGTGGGCGAGGTTGAGGCCGACAGACGATGGGGTAGGCTATTATTCATGGATTATTTTGATATACGAATTAATGGTTTCATCATAGGTCCACTGGACCTTCAGGATGAAAGACCCCCGCCTAGTGCCCTTGCTGGCAGGAAGGATACTGTATGTGCTCCGTGTCGTCTGTCAAATCTTTAATCGATAGTGTCACATTTCTAGCATGAGGCCGTTGCGCTACTCAAGAAATATATATACCACTTGAACGCACCGGTCACACACTCGATGGTTCCGAAGCTGAGGACGTTCCATACTATTCGTGCCGCGTTCGACCACCATGATAATTCTCTCAAGCCCCCGCCGCAGTCTGTTTCTGAACAACAAGTTCGGACCCATATCATTCCTATCCATGGTGTCAGGATGTGGCAATCTCTGGTCGGTCAGTACCTTGTTTTGTCATTTTGGTGCCGCTATGGGTCTCAATCTTGTGTACAGGTTCTTCATGCGCAAGAGTTTAAAGAAGGCTGCGCATGGCAGGAAGCATGTCGTAGCTGCGATCCGTTCAACAGGCGACAAGATTCGCTCTAGAGACTCCCAAGGCCCGCACTCGGAGCCGCAATCGAGTGCATAGATTCGTCGGCGCATTTTGATTTGCCGTCTAATAAGTAACTGGAGAACTTGAACAATTCATAGATCCGGACAAAGGGAACCATGGACATCTCATTAGATTTCGTAAATTCGTCTAGATCTCTGTTCACATCATTAGTTTACTCACGGAACTCGATACACGTATGTACTGGCCATTCCTGTGTAGTAGTCTTTATCAGTTACTGTCCGTGAACTTGTCTCGACCACGTAGACGCACGGACCAGATACGACTTGAAACCGTGAGAAGGAATGTGTCAGCATTAAAGTTGCCTTTCTTAACTCGCCCTCATCGTTCGTGCGTGTCTTTCTCGACCTCTTCCTTCAACACCCGAATACCCCATGTAAGCTCCCTTTTTTGCGCGCCCATTGATCGTTAGATATTGACTCTGTACCCTCCAAGTTCTTTGTTCGCTACTCGAAAAGATGCGTGAAGTCATCTCCGTCCACGTTGGTCAGGCTGGTGTTCAGATTGGTAACGCCTGCTGTGAGTTATTATCCTAAATTGATCTATTGTCGCGTCGATGGGGTTTAACGGAAGAAACAACGCGTTGTTGCTCCATGAATGCGGAGTGTTCTGTCCATCGCATGTATTATATACTGATAATGGTACGATTCTTTCAGGGGAATTGTACACCGTTGAGCACGGTCTCAGCGTGAGTAATCGCGCGTATCTGATGCCAACACATTGTACTCAGCATGTATGCAGCCTGATGGGCGTCTGATTGAGGGCTCGCCTTCAGCCCACGACGATGGTTTCAGCACCTTCTTCTCAGAGACTTCCTCGGGCAAGCACGTGCCTCGGTCGCTCTACGTCGATCTTGAGCCCAATGTCATTGATGAGGTTCGGAGTGGTACTTACAGGAGTCTCTTTCATCCCGAGACCCTTGTAACCGGCAAGGAGGATGCCGCCAGCAACTGTGAGTAGCGCCCTGATTATCGAAACATCTACTATATTCATTATATGTACGTAGATGCTCGTGGTCACTACACCATTGGCAAAGAGCAGATTGATCTTGTCATGGATAAGATTCGCCGGCTTGCCGACAACTGCAATGGTCTCCAGGGCTTCTTCGTTTTCCACTGCTTTGGCGGTGGAACTGGTTCTGGTTTCGGTGCGCTCGTCCTGGAGCGTCTCTCCACTGACTATGGCAAGAAGTCCAAGTTGGAGTTCAGTGTTTATCCCGCCCCTACGATGGCCAACTCCGTTGTTGAGCCTTACAACTCCGTCTTGACGACACACACTACCCTCGAACACTCTGATTGCTCTTTCATGGTATGTTCTACGGTGTCCAGATAAGAGGGTGGTTACTTACATTGTGATCAGGTTGACAATGAGGCCATCTATGATATCTGCAAGAAGAGGCTGAACATCACGTCGCCGAGCTTCACCAATTTGAACAGGTTGATTGCTCAAGTCGTGTCGTCGATCACGGCATCTCTTCGCTTTGATGGGTCACTCAACGTCGATTTGAACGAGTTCCAGACCAACTTGGTACCGTTAGTAGAATGTTCTACTTTCATAGTTGCGATAACTCATTTATGATCAGTTTCCCTCGTATCCATTTCCCCCTCGCGACCTTTGCCCCAATCATCTCCGCGGAGAAGGCGCATCATGAGCAGAACTCAGTTGCCGACATGACCTTCTCGTGCTTCGAGACTGGTAACCAGATGGTGAAGTGTGACCCTCGGGAAGGCAAATACAGTGAGTTAAAATCTGATAAATGCAGCTCACCATTCTCATGGTCATTTTAGTGGCCTGCGCCCTGCTTTACCGTGGTGATGTCGTCCCCAAGGATGTCAACGCTGCTGTCAGCATCATTAAGACGAAGCGCACTATTCAATTCGTCGATTGGTGCCCAACCGGGTTCAAGCTCGGTATCTGCAACGAACCTCCTGCACACATCCCTGGTGGTGATCTCGCGAAGGTCTCGCGCAGCCTGTGCATGTTGTCTAACACTACCGCGATCTCGACTGCGTGGAGCCGTCTCGACCACAAGTTCGATCTTCTGTACTCGAAGCGCGCGTTTGTCCACTGGTACGTCGGTGAGGGTATGGAGGAGGGTGAGTTCTCAGAGGCGCGGGAAGATCTGGCCGCCCTCGAGAAGGACTACGAGGAGGTCGGCATCGACTCGGCGGATGTTGAGGAGGCCGGCGAGTACTAAGTGTGTTGGTTATGTCGTAAAGATTCCATGTTCGCTTTGCTCTGGTCATCGTCTCTAGCCGCCTTCTAATTGCCTTTCCATCCCCTTATTACGATTTTCACGCACATCGATATCCCAGCTTGTTCTCTTGATACGGGCAACTTGCAATCATACCACCCTTACAGTACATGTAATTCAGGAGTTCAAGAACGCTATGATGTTGGAGATATGCAGTTCGGAAATATAAACGGTACAAGAGATGAGTCAAAAGTCAGTATGTTTATCGGGACCGGTTTTCAGTCCAAAATCCGTCCGTTCTGGGCCGAGATTTGCGGCTGCGTTGAACGATCTATAACCGCTCGTGGAAGTTGCACGACAACGACGACGCTACTTCCCTCCATCCACCATCTCCATCCCTCCAACTTTTGCCGCTCCCTCTAATTACCAGCAATGCGTGAAGTCATCTCTATCCACGTCGGGCAGGCCGGTGTACAAATCGGAAACGCATGTTGTGAGTAGTTCGTGTCTCGGCATCAAGCTTTGGCGTTCATCCGGTTTCAGGGGAACTATACACATTGGAGCATGGGCTCAGTGTACGTAATTTGCCAGCGACGACTTGCACGTTTCCTTGACCAACTTTTGTGTGCAGCCCGATGGACGTTTAGTACAGGGTGGACAGTCAAGACACGATAGCGGCTTGTCTACGTTTTTCTCGGAGACAGGGTCGGGAAAGCACGTCCCTCGCTCGCTCTACGTCGATCTCGAACCTGGTGCCATCGACGCTGTAAAGAATGGCCCGTACAGATCGCTGTTCCATCCCGAGACAATGATTTCTGGGAAGGAGGATGCCGCGAACAACTGTGCGTCGGGTATCCGCCCGTTATCGAGTGTGTGTTGACGCCCGGCGTAGATGCTCGGGGCCATTATACCGTCGGAAAGGAGCTGTTAGACCCTGTGATGGACAAGGTTCGACGCCTCGCAGACAACTGCACTGGCCTTCAGGGATTCTTCGTCTTCCACTCTTTCGGCGGGGTACCGGTTCTGGATTTGGCGCCTTGCTTCTTGAACGTCTCTCAACGGACTACGGGAAGAAGTGCAAGCTGGAGTTTTGCGTGTACCCTGCTCCCCAGTTGTCGAGCTCCATTGTCGAGCCGTACAATTCCGTTTTGACGACTCACACGACTCTCGAGCATTCTGATTGCTCATTCATGGTACGTGCTTATGGATCCGGCTGTGTCGTGTTGATTTGACTAGGGAGTATCAGGCGACAATGAAGCCATCTAGACATTGTGCAGAAACTGGGAGTCTCGCAGCCGAGCTTCACGAATCTGAACCGATTGATTGCACAAGTTGTCTCCTCCGTCACAGCGTCCCTGCGCTTACGGCTCGCTCAATGTCGATTTGAACGAGTTCCAGACCAACTTGGTACCGTCAGTAGAATCTTCTGCTTTCATAGTTGCGATAACTCATATTATGATTAGTTTCCCTCGTATCCACTTCCCTGTCGCGACCTACGCCCCGCTCCTCTCGGCAGAGAAGGCGCACCACGAGCAGAACTCCGTATCGGAGATGACGTTCTCGTGCTTTGAGCACGGGAACCAGATGGTTAAGTGCGACCCGAAGGAGGGCAAGTATATGGCGTGCTGTCTCCTGTACCGTGGAGACGTCGTCCCGAAGGACACACAGGCGGCTGTGGCTTCTATCAAGACCAAGAAGACGATCCAGTTCGTAGACTGGTGTTTGACTGGCTTCAAGGTCCGTTCGTCTGTATGCGCCCATGGTAGATTGGTTGACCTCTCTATTAGCTCGGCGTCTGCAATGAGCCGGCTGCTTATGTTCCTGGTGGAGATCTTGCCAAGACCACGCGCAGCCTTTGTATGCTCTCCAAGTAAGTTGAATCTAGCGCATATAGCGATGTTTCATGTCTCTCTAACTTCTTTCTGCCAGCACTACTGCTATCTCCGCTGCTTGGAGCCGCTTGGGTAAGGAATTCGTTATCGTGCTTGATTGATGATACTCATCACGTACCACAGACTACAAGTTCGACCTGATGTACTCGAAGCGTGCTTTCGTGCACTGGTATGTCGGTGAGGGTATGGAAGAGGTACGTCTGCATCGTGATGTTCACGGTAACTCGTTGTTCAGGTTGTTATGACAGGGTGAGTTCTCCGAGGCGCGTGAGGATCTTGCTGCACTCGAAAAGGACTACGAGGAGGTCGGCACAGACTCTGCAGACGTCGAAGACGAGGCTGGTGAATACTAGGGAATAATTAGCGTGTTGTCGAGGTCGGCGAGCCCGCGGTTCGGCCATTGCTCTTATACTGATATCTAGTATATCTAGTAGTGCGATTACCTTATGTTCTTTCTTCATTAGCATGTATTTCTCAAGCCCAAGTTAACAGCAAAACGTTGCATGTTATACATACCCTTTTTCTTCCAGGAGTGAGTGAATATTGCAGTGAGGTTAGGGTTCTATCATTCGCGAGCATAGATAATTATATTTCAGATGCCCACCCACGCGAATTCGCAAATCTCACTCATACATACGTCGTTATTCTCAACATAATGTCATCTTTCGACGTCGATGACAGTGACTCTGAATACCGGCTTGCCCGAAGGCCTGTTTGAGTCGGCCGACTTTGCCTGTCTTGATGGTTCCAACTACTACATCTGGAAACAACGCATGGAGATTCAGCTCAGGGCAGCGGGACGGTGGAGGATAGTTCAGGACGCGGAACCCCGACCGGTGATAGACACCTCGGCGCCGGAGAAAGACCAGGAGGGGATGCGGAAGAAGGCCAGGACATAGGAGAAGCGAGACGCCGAGGCTCAGCTCATCATCATGCACAGGCTGAAGGACAGCGAGCTCTTCTCGGTTCACCACTGCCATACTGCGAAGGAAGTGTGGCAGGCGCTGCGGAAGAAGTATGAGGAGACGTACGTGGGTGGGAAGATCTATGGGATTGTGGGGGACATGATGAGCCGGAGGTACGTCGAGGGCCCCGACACGTCGATGATGGAGCATACATGTGCGTTCTTGGCGGACAACGCGCGGCTGGCGGATATGAAGCACGACGTCGGGGACACCGTTCTGGCCATGATGATTCTGAACTCGGTGCTATTTGCGCCAGAGGAACGGTGGACCTTCGTCGAGCCACTCTTGAACTCGTTCGAGGAGGGAAAGCTAGAGCCGAACCTCGTCATATCGCGGTTAGTTCAGCGAGAACAGACGATGAAGGCATTGGCGTCCATGCGGAAACAGGCGAGAAAGAATCGAGCAGACCGGCTTGGACAATGACCTTGGCGACCGTCCGTTTCGTGTCTGGAACAGCATATCGATGTTAGTAATGTAGAAGATAAAGAATCCCATGGTCCAGGAGGTTTGCTACGCTTCAGTCTGCCAGTGCTGGTCCTGAGGCTGCAGATGCACGAGTTAGATGTAGATTGAGTAGCCGGACGAGCACGCACTAGCTAATTGCACATTCAATTGCATATTTGAGCAGAACAATCGATATCAATGGTCTCGGGTCTCTACCAGCTGGAAACCCAGCACGCCCTGGTCGAATACCTCAGCATATATACGTAACTCCAGTGATTTGAATAGCATTAAGTACTAGCATTGCTTGGATTTGTAGCCTTGATGACCCGATGGGTCTTCTCGCGACGCGTCGAGTACACGTGATACGTGTCTTGAAGTCGAATTAGTGACATGGTGACTGGTGCACGGTCCACGACCAGCAAGTATACAACAAAGTGCGGTGCGCCCGCTAGAGCAACATTTTAACATGACCTCCACATCTACTTCAACTCCTGTACATGGAAATTACCACGGGTGAGCACCTACAGTCACGGTGAGATGGTCTCAGCTGACACGAGTTTGAGCTTTGCAGATATTACTCCAAGCGGCCATTCGCTCAAGATCACAGATTGCAGCTGCTGCCCCGCTCGCTCTTCGATGGAGCGCGCGTTCTCGATATCGGGTGTAACGAAGGCTATGTGACCTGTGAGATCGGTGCGCACTGCTCCGTTTGGGTTGATCGACGGCTGATTGGCAGAGTAAGCGCAGTCATGGGGAGCTAAGAGGGTCGTTGGCGTGGACATCGACGATACACTAGTCCGCGCCGCGTGGCGAAGGCGGCGGACTGTGTGGAGTCAACAGGAACCATTGAAGGAAGACCCAGAAACAGCCGCTACCAGAGGGCCATCCTCAGGAATGAAGAAACGGAAGAGAGATTCGGGGTCGGCGGATGCGAGCGAATTTGAGCGTCATTTGCGGTCTGACTACTTCCCTGCGTCCTGCGAACATATGTTCGGTCCGCTGCCTATACCCCCTGCGAACTCTCATGTCGCGTCCTCCCACATGTTCCCGCACAACGTTGCATTCCGCACTGCTGATTGGGTGGAGAGCGAGATCGCAGAGGATGCGGAAGGCTATGATGTTGTCATTGCGTAAATGTCTCTTATTCTATAGCTTATTTTCCTGCAGCTCACCCCTCGGCAGGTTCTCCGTATCGAAATGGATCCATTTGAATGGTGGAGACGAAGGCCTCACCAAGTTCTTCCGTCGTGTCCATTCCGTGCTGAAGCCCGGGGGAACATTTGTGCTGGAGCCACAAGAGTGGGAAACGTATGGAAAAGCAAAGCGATTGGACGCCGTGAGTCATTGCCTACCTCATTGTCACTCTGTCAGATATTGCTGAACTCGTATTTAAATCGCCAGAGACTCAAAGAGAACGCGAAAGGTCTATCGATGCATCCAGACGATTTTGAACGGGTATTGCGGGAAATCGGATTCGGGTCTGCAGAACATTTAGGTAGGACAGGCGAGGGTGGTACGTATTAAATTTGAGCATTTCTGGATCGGGGTCTCACTCTCAAATTTTGTGCAGGTTTCCGACGACCAGTGGATATATACGTGAAGTCGCGCTGAAACGCGCAAATCATGTGCATGGTAGATCTGCAATGTATAAGGTTCATCTAGGTCTATGGCTCCTCTATTCCTCGAAGGCTCTTAATTAAAGCACCAGTTAATCAGTGTTGATGACGACTTCTATTCCATTTTCTGTTCTCTTCATACTGACACTGATAGCCATGTCAGACAGGCTCGGTGTATAGTAAGTGCATACACTCACCTAGCCAGATTCTTGACCACATAGTCCGGCTGCGATGCCTCAATCTGTTCGCTAGTATGCGAAGTGATCAGGCCGAGGGTCTTGCATCCTGCAGCTCTTCCGCTGCGTATTCCCGCAGGCGCGTCTTCCACGACAAGACAACGCGAAGGGTTAGCACCACATTGCTTAGCGCCAAGGAGGTATGGGTCGGGTCTGCATCAATATAATGAGCCACCGCGGAGCATGTGACAAGATGCAATCGAACTCCGGTTTGCCTTTGGTCACGTCTTCAGATACAACAAATACGTCTGGAAGTGGGAGCCCGGCGGCGGTCAAGGCCGCAGTTGCATAGCTCCGCGTTGCGGAGGTACATATGGCCCACCGAGGGTTGGGCAACTTCCCAACTGGGAGCAGCTACTTCGCACCGGTCAGTAAATAGATTGACACCTTATCGTCATATGATGCGTGAAGACGTACTTCGTCTACGATCTCACGGACACCAGGTAGAGCCACGATACCCTTGCGACCATCTTTCTTGGAGTTGTGCACGATCGCAGCTTCGAAACGCACAGCTTCTCTCTGTCGGGAGGTTGAGAATAAAATCGGATCGCCGCAATCCTGTGTTACTTACCTCTAGCTCGTCAGGATCTTCGATCCCGCAGTGGACACGCAAATTCTCGACTGTTCGTACGCCGTGCGATGCTATAGATGGAGACAGTTAGGCTAGCATTATGCTGCTGTTGAACAATACACCTACAGCTAAGGATATCGTGCACATCGAGCCCGGGATAAGTTTCCGCGAACAACTCCCATGCACCTACAACGCCCTCGGTTGAGTCCACCAGCGTGCCGTCCATGTCGAACAGGCTATTCATCATGTTCTCATATCAGTATAGTTGCTACTATCCAGTAAAGCGCGAACCACTTGCATGGCATCGAACTGAAGCGTTGTAGAAGGCATGGTGAGCAATGGCGGCGATTAGAAGAGAGGCGAATGAGTAACGGGGAAACTCCCCGCGGTAGTCAACAACTTATGGCCTTGACTCAACTTTCCGTGATCGGAGACCTTTATCCGTCGGCCCGGTTTCTGTTGAAGGCGATCTCTTCCGATCTCTTGTTTGGCAACAGCCTCTGATCCAAACAACCGCCCAGTGGCGGCAGCCACCTCACTAGCATCTCCGACTCTTTCCATGATCTCACCTCTTCACAGACGCTTAGTCACAGCTTGACGGACATGCCTCCACGACGACGACCTCAATTCACCCAGGAGAATATCGACCAGCAACTCCAGCAAATCCATCTACTTGACCAGGCTTCTTCCTCCGAGAACCTCGAACAGCTTGGGCCTATCATCAAACAGATACACACGAACCGCCAACAGGAAGCTTACCTTCGCACTGTACATGCGTTGATTGAATCCAAGGACGCTGAAATCGAGACTATATGCAGCGACAATTACCAGGATTTCATTAGCTCCGTCTCCACTCTCTTCTCCATCAAGTCGTACACCACGAACTTGCGAGATAAGATCTCTACACTTGATGCCAGTGTTTCGCAGGTCGGACGCGGACTCGTGGAGAAGAAGAAGGCGCTCCTGCAGTCGAAGAAGACCGCCGCAAACCTCGACGAGACGATCGATGCTCTACAGGCGTGCCTGCGGGTCCTGGACGTTGTCAATCGCGTCGGAGAAATGATCAAAGAGAGGAAGTACTGGAGCGCTCTGAGGGTCCGTCGTTTACGCTGCACAGGTGCTATTCGTTTCCATAGCGTTGAATACCATTCCCCTTTTATAGTCTCTGGAAGACATTGAGAGCATGCCCCCTACGTCGCTGTCACAAACCCCCTGTTTCAGCATCTGTTGTCATCCTTGCCGTCCTTGCGTGGGCAAATCAAGGACGCGGTTACTGCCTCCATGAAGCAGTGGTTGCTCGATATCAGGAATGTGAGCGCGCAGATCGGCCAGCTTGCCTTGGAAGCAATGGAACTCCGTACTAGAAGATGGCGGAGTCGCCGAGAGAAAGACCCCATGTTGAAGCTTAGCAGAGTGGGCAGCGCTGCTGAAGCTATCACGAATGAGAAGACCGAATGTATGCGCTTTATTCCCTCGAATTGAATATGTGCTGATTACTTTCAACATTATAGACAATGTTCTGGACAATGAGCAGCTACAGGTGGATTTTAAGCCGCTGTATGAATGCATACACATATACGGCGCACTCGAGTCTCTCGACGAGATCCGCAGATCTTATCAGGCGGATCGCAAGGTCTGCAGTACAACCAGTTACGCATATATTCATTTCAATTGACGTAGTTGAATAGGCCCAATCAGACCTTATTATTCCAGAGCCTCTCCCACTGTCGTCCCTTTCTTCAGTTACCCAAGAAATAGTAGGTTATTTCATCATCGAGACGCATGTCCTCAATACCACCGGAAATTTCCGCTCGGAGCGGGAGGTCGAGGACCTCTGGGATGCTCTCATGAAGCGCCTCAGGAATGCCGTAGAAGATGTGCTCAAGAACGAAGGCGATTCAGATACATTCTTGAGAGTAAAGGAGGCCCTCCTTGGCTTCGTCATGACGCTCGAGGTACGCATATTGACCGTCCATACTCTCACATCGTTCTCATGTCATTCCAGTCCTACTCCTTTGCCACCAATAATCTCCATACATTTATTCTGCAGCTTTTTGAGCGGTACGTGGGCATCTTGGAGAAGAGCTTCGCGAAGCGCTTCGACAGCGTGAGTCGATTACTCCATATCTGTGTTGTGGAATAACTAACGCTGCTGCTGCTAGATTGTGTCACAAGACGACTGTCTATCAATGTATGTCGAAAAAGCAAGCGAGAGGGACAGCGTCCTGGATACTGTTTGGCTTGTCAGGACCGAACGTGATGAACTATTTAAGTGCGTCTTCCCAGTGAATTATGGTGCTGAGACTTATGCGATACGTATGCCTATAGAAGCACGCTGCCTTTCAATCTACCATGGTCACAAAGTTTCTATCTCTGTTGTCAGGATGTATGGTACCCCTTCTCTCATACATATCGCCGTTATCCTGACCCTGGTAATTCAGATCCGCAACTTCGTGCAGAACTTCTACCAGTTCATAGAGGGTGTCTCGCAGCATCATCGTGATATCGATGATCTCCTCAGTAAGGTATATCTTTCATATCATTAGAAGCTAGATGCTCCATCTGACCTATCATGTCACGAACAGTCGCTCGACACAATTCTAGGCTCGATCAGCGAGAGCATCGCCCGCCGGGCGCAGAGCACCTCGAACTTGTCGCAGATCGCGCAGATTGTCACAAATTTGGAGCACTTTGAGATCGCATGCTCGGAGCTGGAGCGCACGCTCACCAACATCCGGTCAGTGTCACCCAGCCTACATTCATTCGGAGCGGTATCTCACCAATAAGCATGTAGTTCGTCACAGCGCGGCGGCACGATCCGCGTCAAGGCCGCGACGTCCTTCGCATCTACGCGTTCCGTCGCGCTCGGGCGCGTCACCGAGTCCATCAACTCGAAGCTCGACGACTTCTTCGGGCTCTCCGAGTATGACTGGACGCCGAAGGCGCGCGAGGATGCGCCGAGCATGTATCTGTACGAGCTGGTCAACTGGCTCACTACGGTCGTCGACTCGCTCGTCATCAAGGACGCATACAAGGAGGTGGCATACCGCGGCGCTGTGGCGTACATCGCCGACTGCTTCATGGTATGTCGTTTCACGGGATCGCGCGTACGTATATGTGGCTGAGTGCTCCCGCACAGGACTTCCTGACGGGACGTACCGTGCCCATGATGAACGAGAACGCCATCGCTAATGTTCTGCTCGACGTTGATTTCCTCGAGGAGGAATTGAAGAGAAGCGGGCACTCGGACCTCAACTCGGCCTTTGGCGAATTGCGCTCGGTGAGTACACGCAACCATTTCGGCACTTTCGCTCCCGCTGACTGATGTTGCGTATTGCAACGTTGAGACCGTCTCCGTCGTGACGTCCGATGCGATTACCTCGTATCTCGTCGCATCCATCCGCCAGGCATCGTATCCCCTTGTGAAGCCCAAGAAGCTGCAAACACTCCTGGAGAAGCTTGCAAGACATGGTTTAGAGTGCAAGGATGCTGCTTCCAGGGAGAGGGGAGAGAAGCGGAGGAAAGAAGCAGATGCCGTCGGTAGACTATTTCCCGGAGAGGGTCGTTAATCGAGGGGTTCGGGATGTTCGTGCCATGTACCATACTTCGAAATTGTAATTTATACTACCACATGCATCTCCGAGCAGAGAGCATTTTCAAGACCCGCTGGGGGTACAACCGTACAGAGACGTGAATGGAAAACAGAACTCCGAGTTATGTATATGGCACAAGAAAAATGACGACTAGAGAGGGGACGCGAACGGAACACGCAGAAGCTGAGCAAAAGACGATGTAGAACAGAGGGACCTTCTTCGATATCGTAAGGATCATAATACGTGTACGTCGAGGACGTTGAGAAGGACCCACAGACGACGAGGAAAAACAATCTTTTACACCCGTCGCTTGATGTTAGCGCTCAACCACTCAAGGCCCTCATAGAGACCGTCTCCACTTGTCGCGCATGCCGCCTGTGTCAACGAATAATGTGAGATCATACTCAGTGGAGCGCACACGATCCGGCTGACCTGAATGAACCACGTCCTCTGCCTGAGGCCGTGAAGACCGAGCTTGTCGGTGATCTCGGCAGCGTTCATCGCATTGGGAAGATCCTGCTTGTTCGCGAAGACAAGGAGGAGGGCGTCACGGAGCTCATCCTCGTTGAGCATCCGTTGGAGCTCCTCGCGCGCCTCCGAAACACGTTCTCGATCATTGGAATCGACAACGAAGATGATACCCTGTGTATTCTGGAAATCTGGAGATTGAAGACGTTAATGACGAGACGCGCACAGCATTCTACGTTAAAATAACAAGTACGCACAATGCCTCCAGAGGGGACGGATCTTATCCTGGCCTCCAACGTCCCACACGGTGAACGATATGTTCTTGTACTCTACGGTCTCGACGTTGAAACCTGAGCGTGTAACATGTTGAGATCACAGGCATGTCGATAATTATGACGACTAACCAATTGTGGGGATGGTGGTGACGATCTCGCCCAGCTTCAACTTGTACAAGATAGTCGTTTTACCAGCTGCGTCCAGTCCGACCTAGCAATGAAGTGGTTCACATCGAGACGTGTGTCAGGTTTGAATCGTACACACCATCAATATACCTGAGAGGAGTCAGTTCCGTCAATTCAGAACCACGTATGACCGTCATCGATGGATGAACACTTACGCATCTCCTTCTTGCCAAAGAGGCCAGAAAGAAGGCGAGAGACTGAGAGACCCATGGCTGCTGATAGAACAGAGATACAGAGAGAAAGGAGGGAATATGTGGTGGGTTAAGTTGTGAAGGAGGAGGATACACTTTCGCGTGGAAGGTTGCGTGTGAGCACTAGCGTTTCAATCTCCGCAACGTGGCGCTGTAATATCGGACTCGTCCGAGAACACCCCCAACTTTCACCTCACTCTTTATATCTTTCCTCCAGTTATCTCGATGGCGCTGTTTAGCTTGAATCGACACGTATATTCCACTTAGTAAGTACGTGGTCTTGCATTTTCCAGCCCCCTCTCGACGCATGATGATTTGTTTGGAACGATATTGACGCTGGACGTGGCGCCAGTTGCCGTGATACACGGAAGGATACACAGCGACCAATCCCTAGCACTCATTGGGACATAGCCTTAATGTGACAGCCATCCTAGGATTTCTGACGAGGACGTAAAAATCTTGATTGACCGACCTGAGTACGTGGTCTTTGACTGGGCATAAATAGTACACGTATCACTTGCGATTGTGTGCAGAAAGTATAGGAGCTGCAGCCTTCGAAGATCGCGCTTGAATAAAGCACTTAAATGGAAATGGATGACTGAGACGTTATCTCAGTATCGAGGTTGATGTCTACACCACGGTGACGGGTTGACATACCTTATAGGACTGGAGGTGTATTTCACGGTAGGTTCGACCACTACGCCATTCTCAACGACTTTGGAGATTTGAAATACAGCTAGAATCATAGCACAAGACACGAATATAGATGCGTCCGCGAAATTTAATCCTGGATTACCGGATGAGCGAAATTGTCACGCTAAGGAACAAAATCAACATGCACCTGGACAGATGCTGTAATGAAATCGGACTCAGCCTAACGTTCTGAGAACAACCCAGACAACGCACCGTCTTCCGAAACCAAATACCATCGTTCGAGGATCTTGTTCCGCTGGTTTATCCGAGGAAGGTACGAATCGCTCTGGATTGAATTCCATAGGATTAGTGTATGTCGCAGGGTCATGGGCAAAGTGCCTATGAGAGGTTATCGGTAGGGCTCTGATGCATTGTATAAGTCACCCACCATATGTTGGCAAACACGATAGTGCCCTTTGGAAGAAAATATCCATCATGAACATCGTCTTCACTTAAGCAGTGTGGAATTCCTTAGACAAACATGAGATGCTGGCGTTTCGCCACAGGACTTAAATATTGTAAATGCTCACCCAGAGTCGCGATAGGATTCCACCGTAGAACCTCCAGACATATCGCGTTGATATACGGTAGTCGTTCTCGATCAGCGAAGACAGGTAAGCGGTCACTACCAACAACTGTGTCAATCTCATGCTGGGCCTTTTTCTGGATGTCTGGGAAACACGTCATGGCTAAAAAGAGGCTCATTACAGCGGACACTGTCTGGTGACATGAATCATATCAAAAGGCGTGGAATGAGCTACCGCAGCACGAGCTTACAGTGTCGGCACCACCTGGCATAGCAAACCGTCAGATATAGATAAACTACAAAACGCCGGCTCGTAAAACTGACCCGAATACAATGATGCTGCGGTACTCTTTATGAGGACCTCGCTTTCAGGGCTGGAGTCCTTCTCCAGATTAATTGACGTGAAGTTAGGTATCGCTGTTCCAGCTGCCTACAAAGATCTCCTGTTACGATCAGATAGAGCATGCCACAGCACATAAACCGACCATTTGCCCCATTACATAATTGTGAGGAACATTAATCATATCCTGCAGAGTCTGCTTCCAGAAAGCAGCTTTCTTCTTCCAGCCTGCACCAGGCATCCACGCCGGAACATATCTCACTTGAGAAATGGTTAGTTATCCATTCGACAAGAAGCTGAAGACAATACGAACATAAAGGGAAAGTGTCTACCAGGAACGCGCCTGGCGATACAACTTGAGAAACTTGGGTAGTCGCTCTTTCAACAAGCTCAAGTATGGGATCATGGATATTCTGGACCTGATATCCGTGAGACATCATCAAGATGATTGCGCCCGCCGTCCTACACATATTAAGTTAGTATGTCAAAACACATGATTGACGCCGATTCAGAGGAAGAGACTGACCTTCGAACATGCTCTGCAACATCGTCGGGCTTGTGCAATATGTCAAATAAGGACAAGCTTGTCTGTACTTCTATGAGAGGAACAAATTGTTCCACGTTCTTGTGGCTACCAATGAATTGGGACAAAAGACGACGATGCTCCCGTAGCTGTTTTCCGTATGGGCGCAGAGCGACTGTTTGATCCCACCCGACAATTTGCCCACCCATCACCAAGGACGGACGCGAGGAATAGATCAAGCTTTTCTTGTCTAGCGTATCGAATGCTAGCTGCAACGAGTTCAGAATGACCACGGGCTGGCCGAACAGTGTAACCGATATCATGTCACCTATCTTAATCGTCAGCGTGTGATGTACATATCTTTGGGTTGGAAGACTTGCCCCATCGTTCTCCCCACTTCGCGAATGTCTCCCATTCGTACGAAGTCGGCATATCAAAGATATTGCCAATAATTGGCCATCCTACCGGACCTGGAGGGAGGCGGTTCTTCCTTCGCAGTAGGCGAGTAAAAATGAGGAACGTCAACGAAATTATTGTCACGGTAGCGATGATGGAAATGCTCCTCATTGCTGTGAGCTGGAAAAAATCCATCATCATCGTCCCGTAGGAGCTGCATATTAATGGGCTCACATTAACGCTGCTCAAGGCGATGACAAATAGATACGCTAGGAAGCCGCATTCTCAGGCTGCCCGACTGTGCACAAGACATGTGGTCCGATAATGTGAGAGTATCAGCTAGAAGAACGGTTTTGAGTTTAACTGGAGTCAATTTCAAGCGCCCGGTTGGCGCCCAGTAGTGGTACATGCTTTGCGAAGAAAGATGAGGTCCTCTGCTGCATCGAACTGGATGTGCACCCAAAACGAAACATCTTCGCACTGGTATGATCAGCTGCCTGTCTGGCTAGATTCGACGACTCGAGTATCTGGCGTTGGATAGAACGAGTATTTGATAGGATGCGTTCCAGAAACGTTTGAATAGCGGTGTTTAAAAGACCGAGAATCTACAAAGTGGTCAAAGTGCAGTGGTCACGATGACTATCTCCAAAAGGTCTAGCTCCAGACTTTGGACACTGAACAGCAGTGCCGCATCAACATATCATGATAGCGATATAAGCCAACGGTTCTGTGGCTCTCTAGCCTATAGGGAAAACCTCGAGTCTCGATATAACAGAAAATACATGAATTCGTGAATGCCCATCATTCGTACGATCTGGGTCTGGACTATATTCCTCCCCACATGATTCCCCCTCTCCCTCCACGGGGGGCAATCACGAATTCACGGACGCTCTCCCCCGATATAACAGTTAACTTTCCTAGTTTAGTAACCATTTTAGGAAGTGTCGAACAGCAGCCACCAAACTTGTCCAAAAACAAAAATGATAAATTATGCCGCAACAAGGGCGTGTAAGCTATATATCTCCCTGCGAACGGTGTAGTAAACATCAGACACTGAGCCTTCAAGCTCAACCCGCCCACGTGCAGTCTTCTTGACCGCTACCGAATCCTCGAGCGAGTCCGAGCTGACGCCCTTCTTTGCTGCAGCTCCACAAATCAGCACGCCTTCACCAATCAATTCCGCCTGTACCCCCACTGCCGCTAGACGCGCCTTGAGTGCTGTTAGCTTGAGCTCGCCGATCATGGTGGACTGAGGAAGCGTTCTTGTAGGACGTGACCCCAGCATCCGTCCGCGAAGAGACTTGCGGCTGGTTACGTCTGGAAGGACTACCGCAGATGATACTGGCTCAAGAACTGGGATGGTGGAAGTAGCAAGACTGGATATCCGACCAGTCACATAGCCGACTTCATTGTCTTCGAACTGGGGCACAATCAGAATTAGCCATTTTTGAAAAACATCCGGAACGGATTGTTGCTCACTCGAGACATTTTGACTGAAGCGAGCAACTCATCGCTCAAAGATATCGAGAAACTGTTAGTATGCTGTCCAATCTGAACAGTCTCGCCTTGCGCAGGAGCATAGATATCTTTGGTCATCGCACGGATGTTTGAACAACTTTCTAGTAGGACATCTGTGGCGTTTGATGGTGCATGTACAATGATCTAGAGTTTGGAGTGAGGAAAGGTATCCTCCGAGGGCCATGTGGCGCTTACCATCTTCCGTGGATTGACCTGGGGTACAATCGTCTTCACCGCACGTCCATCGTTGAGACCCTCTAGATCGACGAACAAAAGACGACAAGCTAGCTGGACCTGGACCTCCGAAGTCACGAATTTGGATGGAGGTTCTCGAGGCGCTTTCTACGATGTCGGGGCTCAGCACCGTCACAGAGCGACTTCGACTCATACATACCTTCTGCTCGTCCTCCACTTTCCGCCTTTTGATTTCCTTCATCTCCTCGCTTTCGGCGTCCTCTTCCAATACCTTCCCTCTTCGCAACCACATACCGACATCAACGGTTTCTCCATAATCGTCAACTCTGCGCTTCTTCTCCACATACGGAAACATTCGAAAACGTTGGGTGTGTCCGTCTGCGCTCTTGAAAAATGAAGTTGTACGAGCCACATTCCCCTTCAAATAAATATCGAAAGAGAGCGTCGCGCGCGTTAAGCCTTCATCGGCATCCAGGCCTACACCCCAGTCGGACACCTCAAGAGCACTATCTTTGCCTCGTTTTCGCTTGCGTCCGTTGCTCTGAGGATCACTCGCGATCCCGCTGAGCCCATCTGCAACATCTATGGCATCGCCTTCCAGGGCAAGCTCGACCTCGTTCTCCTCGTCAGAGTCAGAGTTGTCGTCACTGTCACTGTCGCTTTCATCTTCATCTGCTTCGAGCATGAGTTGGTTACGCGCCAAGGCAGCTTTCTGAGCAGCCTCCTTTTCCTGTGCCACACGCTCCTTCTGAAGAAACGCTTCCAATTCCGCACCCTGCAATGGTATCTTCGCATTCATCTAGACAAAAGTTAAACTATCGCATCGTGGTTGTATCAATATGTATTCATAACTCACTTTCAGATTGAGGACACCATCCATCATGACATTGCTGCCTATCTTCCCTCTGTCCCACTTTGCTTCTTCTCGTTGTGAGTCGTTCCACTTGTCAAAGAGGATTCTTCCAAGTGTTCCTTGTTCACTGCGGCCGGTCAAGAGCACTACGTTGTCTGGTATCTCAGCGAATTCGGAGAAGAGAGCACGAGAAGGGCCATGTGAGAGCGTTGCGGGAACTGCAAGGATTAGTTTTGGATCCTTCGTAGAGTATGTATGCAAGAGTGCCTGTGGGTTTGGGAAGAACTCGAGATGTCTATGCAAGACCATGCGTCAATATTATACATTAATGTCAGCAAAGATATGTACATACCGGAAACGCAAGGCAAACGCGCCAAGTGCGTCCTCATCTCCATCGTCATCCCTCCTCCGCTTCTCCCTCCCTCCACCGGTACCATCTTCTCCGACATCTTCCTTACTCACTGTCCCGCCGAGCCATTCCATCATGCTGCGGACAAATGTTAGCATCTCGCGGCCTGTGCGCGAGAGCAAACAAATCGGGTATTTCAGCCGCGAATAGTTCCAATGTTGGTCGAGCAACACGAGCAATTCAAGCACACGCGTGCTGGAGTCGCACGGCAGTAGTAAGGAATTCCGTGATGTTAGCGTTGCGGAGACGCAATCTGTTAATATGTCGTTATTATCGATGCAAATGACGTGGCAAGAGGTATACCTAACAAAGCGGCATCTCGGTCCTTGCGCCTAGCAGTGGTAACATTTGCGCGTTCCGCATCTGTGATAAGCAGGTCTGGGCGAGCAAGACTTTCAAATACACCGCCACCGGCGGAAGCCTGTCGAACCAAGACTGTGCCATCAAGATGACGCTCGCGCATGTGGTTCATGTCGACAGCATAGAGGATCGTACCCGCCGTTGGTGAACGAATCTTCCAGATGGTGCCGCCCAACGTGTGACCCGCATTGAAAGGAATGATAGTCAAGCCTTGACATTTCCCTGGATTATGTGAACTCGAGATTAGAGGCTTGTGAGAAATGAAAAGACAAGATATGGCACCTTGCAAATGACACGGTTGAGAGTATCGTAAAACATTGACCGAATCGAATGCGTCATGCACTTCTTGCACAGTGGCAACATAATTACCCTTCAATGATCGGGGTGTAGGGTCGGGGGTTGAGGTAGGAGACGCGGTAACAAGGGAGTGACTAGGAGAGTGACCGTCCGCCTCCTGGCTCCCTATGCTATTGTCACTGTCGACTTCCTGTTCCTCACGAATGCTTTCGACATCTTCAGTAACGGCTATGCGGGCCATAGCTTGCACAGGAAGGGTTGTGTAGGCAGGAGCCGTCAAGTTCCAGTGAGCATAAGCATACGGGTATAAACCAGAATGAGCGAGATCGCCATGCGAGAGAAGCACAAGGTCTACAGCTGGTGCGCATCTAAAATCAAATGATAAGAAAATATTCATGTTCGGGTTTAGCGCATAACGTATGCTTGACGTAGAAGGAGCAGGAGGAGAAATACCCCGTATTCCCGGAATCTCAAAAAAAAAGTATAAGATGGTAACAACGCACTCTTTCAACGCTTGACAATACTTCTCCCATGGGGGTGCCTGGTGTGCTTCATCCTCTTCTGCAGCTCCGGAAGCCTCTGGACACCAATCCGGAGAGCCACAGTCCAAAAGTATGCGAACGTCGTCAACTTGAAGAAGATAGGCAAGTGGAACGGTGCTAGATGAGCGAGCAGCGCCGGAGAGGGGCGTAAAGGTAATCATAGCAGTGCTATAGGAGGACTTATGTGGACATGTCGTTGGGTCCAAAATAACTAATCCCTGGGCGTGAGATCATACACCAGTCATGTGATCTGGCGTTCACAGCTATTTGTATCTGTTTCATTCAGAAGCCTTTGCCAAACATTGTCAAATTGAAACATATCGGTGCCGCCACCCGATTAAGGTACAACACACTCTTCTAACATACAAGGTGAATAGCACAGAGACACAGTTACAACATAGTCATGCCGCTTTCCCTGAATCCTCCTTTAGACTCACTATACGATTGAGCACGAGGTAGTCACCATCTCGCCGAGCGGGTGTAGCATCGTCCGGCTCGTCCAGACATGCCAGCCTGGAATCTTTGTCCACGGCGAAATATGCAACACGAAGCCCCTGGAAGCGGACGCATTCCTTCCCGATGAGCTGCGCACTCGTAGCCTTCGGGGTATCGTCGTTCTCGTGGGATGGAACACCTATCGTAGCGGGTCCAGCTGACTCCGCGTTAGCTTTGAGCGCACGTTCAGTCCGCGCCTTGCTCTCTTTCCGCGCGTCCACGTATGTGCGTTTGGCGAGAGACCAGAAGCCAATCTCCGCCATGGCGTTCTTCACCACCTCCAGACTGTTGGGACTCAGGTCGGCTATGAAGTCCGGCACTGCTGCGGACGGGTTGTCGCTCTTGAAGAGCTGATGGAAAACCCGCGTCTCGTCCACTATCACCGGACTCCCAGAGGGAGCATGCTCCGCGACCCACTGGATGAACGCCTTGGGCTTCTTCGGCGCACTCTCGTTCTCTGCACGGCAGACCAACTCGGTAACTTCGCCCGTTGTCGGATTTACCTTGTGCGAGACGCAAGTTATGGGGAATGGCGCCTGGAATAGTCCGACAGTCTTGCCTGGTGCGAGTCGGAAGTAATCTTTCGAATCTTCCAACCTGAAGTCATCCGCATCGATGTAGATTGTGCGTGTGAATGGCACTTTGGCTGTCCCGAGCTCTGGAACTTTGGGGTGCAAAGGCTTCTCAAGCCAGAACAAGTAATCTTCAGGCAAATTCTCGATGGTCACTTTTAGTGGTGAAAGAACCATGAGCAACCGAGGCGCGGAACCTTCGAGATACTGTCTGACCGCCTGCTCAAAACGCGTAGCCTGGATATTCGATGCAGCCGTGGATACCCCAAGAGAACTGACGAATGACAGGATAGCACCTGGAGGTACGCCTCGTCTCCGTAGGGCAATGAGAGTGTACAGTCGTGGGTCGTCCCAGTCGCGCACATGTTTATCCCTTACGAGCTGAAGGATTTTACGTTTCGACATGATCGTTCCGGTTACGTTCAGCCGTCCGTATTCGGATTGACGAGGCTTGTACACCTCTAGCGCATCGCAGAGCCATTCGTAGGATTCGCGGGAGGCTATAAATTCAACTGTACACAGAGAATGTCTATATATGAAATTTAGCATCAATTCGTACAATGTCTAATTTATAGAACTCACGAGATGTTTTCGAAACTATCGCAGAGACAATGCGTAAAATCATATGTCGGATAGATTTTCCACTTGTCGTGTGTCCGATGATGAGAGGCATTGAGTACTCGGTACGCGACGAGATCCCACATCATCGTGTTCCCAGACTCCAAATCCTGCTTCATGCGCAGGATCGCTTGGCCTGGCTTGTATTCGCCGTTCTTCATCTTCTCGAACTCGGCCAGGGATTCGGAAATGGGCCGCGTACGATGTGAGCAGGCCTTGCGAGGACCGCGCTCGTCACCACCTCTGTTCGCGTAGATCTCTTCCGCTGTGGAAGTTGTGAGCGCTGCCTCTTAGTATCAATGTGATCACACACACCTGTACAATGGCAGACATAACCTTTATTTCTTTTGATCAGTTCTACCGCGAGCTCATATAATTTGTCGAAATAGTCGCTTGAATAGGTGATCCTCCAAGGTTCAAAGCCAAGCCATCTTATTGTCTCGAGAATGCTCTCAAAATATCGGCCTTCCTCGGCCTCCGGATTCGTGTCATCAAATCGCAAGTAGCACTTGCCCCCGTGATATGCGGCATATCCGAAGTTGACGAATATAGCCTTAGAATGACCAATATGCAGGAAACCATTCGGCTCAGGAGGGAAACGCGTATAAACCAGTCCCTTAGTAGCGGCAAGATGTGCCTCACGTAGATGAGGATGGATCTGGGGATTCTCTCCTGGCTTGTGAAGGTGTCCAAGGAAGCCTTCAGAGAAGACAGACCTAGATGAGGAAGCTGTGGACGATACCGCAGGTTCCGCTGTTGATGATGACTTTAAAACAGCCTCTTTTTTCGGTTCCTGACTTTTGATGAGCTGTTCCGAAATAAATTGTGAACAAAACGTCGAGCACACCTTGGCTTTGCCTTTCACCACTTCCTTCGCGCCGAACCTATTTGCGAATGCCGTTTCCACAGCAGACTTGAGCTCAAGCGGATTTGCCCATCGCAACTCTGGCATGCTCTTCAGGCTCCCGATTGCGGCTCCGAGGTTCACCCAACCTGACACGGCGCTGGAGTTAACGTATTCGGTGACTCTTGCGAGCAGTTCCTCGGGCGTGATGCAGAATCCTGACAAGGCATTTCAACACTTATCAAAGAAAGCACTCAAGTGAGAAAACACACCTACACCGCACTGCTTATCAAAGTCTATGTCATTCACAGGAATGGGATGCGCCTCAAGATACTTAGTGGAAGCTATGATCCCACGACAAGAATATTTCAGCTATCAGCATTGAACAAGGAGTAAAAATGGTGATACATACCTGCAACCTGGTCTGTTCCCTTCAACCGTCCATCCAAGATTGCGCCGACAGCATATGCTCTCTGCTCCTCGCCTAGCCTCACACTCTGCACTGCAAGGCTCGCAAACAATACAGCTTGCTTCTCCTCTATCTTCTTCTCGACGAGACCATTGCTGGTGATGATTTCTCGAAGCGTAGCAGCGCTCTTCGAACTCTTGGCTGCTTCGGCTGCCTTAGACTGGGAGAGCCCAATCGATTTAAAAAGTTCGATGAGTTTGGTGGTCTCAGGGGACTCTGCTTTCGGAGCCATACTGTAGATGAGACTAGATTTGTGCAGCTTATGCTGCAAGTCAAGTCACAGCTTTTGACTCATCGATCAAGGTTTGCATCTCAGATCTGACTCGGACGTGGTTCAAAACGGGGATGCTCTAAACCCTTCGAAATCGACTATGTAGTCAACTATTAATCTAGTCAGATCCAAGCTCCTCAAGCGGTACCGCAGTGTCGCGACATGCCATGACTTTTGGCCGAGGAAATACGTTCGGACAACCTGTATCGATGGCACAGTAAGGCACACGATGCATTGTTACAACAGTTGTACATGAAATCATTGCAATGAAAATGGACATATATTCAACCACAACAAAGAAGGAAAAGATATATAACAATATGACTGACACGACTTTGGTTTCAGAGATAGATTCAGTAGAATTACACTTCCGTTTCACCCATCTTAACCCAAAGACCACCCTATGTAATGTCATCGATCAACAATAATTTATTTACACTTTACTTTGCAGCACTTACGAGGGAGTAAAGGGTAAGATGCACCTTTGGAAAGATCTGCTCCATCGCCTTCCGGCCGGTGGCTGTTTTCCATTCTGCAGGTGGGCGCGAGTCAAGCGGCTGTGCAGACAAGTCAAGTGACATCGTCGAAAAACTCTGGAGCAGGCGAATGAGGAAGAATGACATCTCGTTGTATGCGAACTGAAGCCAAGAAGTAGATATTAGCTGTCATTGAAGTTCATCATACACGCAACCGACCTGTTGTCCGAGGCAAATGCGAGGACCCGCATTGAAAGGAAGGAAGATGAATGGATTGGGGACGAGATATTTGGATACCCTGTCATCCAGAAAACGGTCAGGATCAAACTCCTCGGCTGTGGCAATAATGTCAGCATATAAACCCAAGATAATAGTGTTTCGACACACAGACCATCTGGGCCCCAATACTTTGGGCTGCGGTGCATACTCAACACGGAGTATGTAATTCTACGTCGAAAGATGTAAGGAGAGTGATACATCTAGATTGATTTACACGTACCCTGTCTTGGCAGGTATGTATATGGGCTTACCATGTGGATCAGGATTTGGCAATGTGGATTCATGGATAGAACAGCTAATAGTAGTGGGCGTTAATGATTAGGCTGGGGGAACCATAGGAGAAGAGTGCGGACCGAATATTGAAAGGTCTAGAATTTGACTGTTGTCAGAGATGATTGGAAATTATTCAATGTGTACTTACACTGGTGGATACAACCGCAATGTCTCTGGACAATCGAGTCAGAAGCCAGTAAGTTGATGACAGTGTTAGAAAGGAAGTCTAACGCAACTCGACGTACCATTCAGCACAGCGCGTAAATACTTCAATCCTCGAATGTCATCATAAGTCGGCCTCCGACTTGGGCCGACATAGTGTAAAATCTCCTCACGTAGCCTCTTGAGTACCATAGGATGCAAGCACAAAAGGTAGACTGCAAAAGTGAGGGCAGCTGCAGTCTATGGAATAAGAAGACGATCATCTGTTAAGCCTGGCACCTGTGTATCTGCGGTAAACTTACTGTATCTCGACCAGCGAGGAGAATATTAAGTGTCTCGTCGTGGAGAATAGATGCATCTACAACCAAATGAGACTATATATTCAGACCACAACAAACCGGTTTCATGTAAAACTTACCGGATGTAAGGCGCACCAAGTGGTCCAAAAGAGTCTCGTCATTGTCCGAATCCCTTTTGTCCATGCTCTCTCCTTCCGCCGTTCGTTCCTGTTTCTTCCTCAATGCATCCTTCAGAATCGGTTCCAGAACACCATCAATGACTGCCATGTGTTCATCCGTCTTATCTCGGAATAGCTCTCGGACAGGCCAAGTCCACCCGACACGAGGACGTTCCGATACAATGACTTGGGCCGAGGCAAAGGCATGTGCAAATTTCTCGGCGGCAGTGACTGGTTGGTTGATACATGAATAGGTAGAAATGTTGTGTGGATAGGGGAGAGGAGAATCAAGACTGTGTACGCAAAATCCGCACAGGAACTCCGTAGCAGAGTCCAGGGTGAACCGAGAGATCAGGTCCTATGAGTACGGCAATCGAAATTTCAACATCGGAATTGATTATTAATATGGGAGAAGACCAACTTGGAAATTGATCGCAATGCCTGAATGTAAACGTTCCTTCATTTTGGATATGGCGAGCTCTGAAGTATGTAAATGTGCTCAGAAGCAAACAATGAGAAAAATCGTCCTACCAGCATGACGATCAAAAAGTTCGAAGTGGCTGATCCTTTCACGACTGAAGAATGGGCGAGTCATAGAACGATGGAACCTGTAAAGCATATTTAATACTCAGGGCAATGTAACATCATTTCACATACTTCCACATATCGCCTGTATTGCATTATCAGTAATTAAGAGCTGACGAAATATAACTATATATACCATCCGAATTGAACACGCCTGTGCCGAACAAAGAGTGCATGTAGGAATTGAAGAGCTCGCCTGTGAAGGGGATGTTACCACACTGAAGAGATGAGGAGATGACTAGTATACTACCTTTCTCGTAATTCGCAAAGTCAGTAGCTAGGATGGTCTAAATCCTACTGTTATTTTGAGCTGTGGGAGCGACACCAGCTGCGACGTACCTTCACGATATCAGGATCACAAGTAGCATAACCAGTGTCCCAGAAGATGTTATATTGAAAGATGGAGCCATGATCATTGAATCCTCTGTCGAACATATCAGCTACCCATCGAGAGTTAGTTCTTAACAATGTCGATGTAGATACGTTCTTTCTCACGAACATGGGTACCCGGATTTTATTACTCGCATGATCTCTTTGAGAACGTCCAGGTTCCCGATCCAGTTTCCGTCCAAGCGAGAGGGAAGCACCGCATCAAGGACTGCTGCTCTGCGGTATTGGGTCCAATACTTGAGCCAGATGCGCACAGTTATGACGAAGGGGTTGCTTGCAGACACCGCAACAAACCAGAACCAGGCAGGCAGATTGATTCCGTATAAACATAGAATACGTGCAGAAAGAATAACAATGATAGGAGGCACGACAACGTTGAGCAAACCGTAGCCGAGAAAATGGATACCAGGTGGGATGGATCTCACATACATGTCGGCGCACAGAACGCTGATGGACTTGGTGATCTGTAAGTCTGGGAGAACAACGACTTATATAGGAAGCATCCTTGCGCAAGGCATATGATTTCAAGACCAATTCGTGGAAATTTGGTGTCAGGTGCGGTGATATTGGTCAGGTGGGCATGTTTGTGATTTCGCGCCTACCATGGCAAATTAGGTGTGCACACGGACCCCTTGCAAGGCCAATCCAAATCCAGAGAGGCTCGTGTCTTCTGATTGACCGCTGGAGAAAGATCCTCGCGAGCTACATGCATAGCAAATTTATGGTCATTTTCGTTGCATTTTCATCAAGGTAGCGCTCATCAACTGCCAACGATTGTACCTTGTAAGTAGATGGTATTCGCTTGTCCAATTGTGTCCCGGTAGTGTACAATGATTTTGACAGGTTTTTTTTTGTTTGAAGGTAGTCGAAAATGGTGATGTTGTTAAATATTGGAGTATACATTCGTACCAAAATTAGGTGCTACCAGTTTTCTCTCGGCAGCTGAATGCTGAGCACTGAGAATAAGTATGATACTGACGCCTCATACTTAGCCTCAAATACAAGCGCAAAGGTCGAGGCTTTGACACTGCCTGTAACATACAATATTGATCGCTAACGGTAAAGGAAGTAGTATGCATCCGAGAGTGCATCTGAATTATAAGTGTGACGGGTATACAGCAGGTGACATAGCTTATCAGTCCGACCGAGACCATATAAATGGAAGCACTGAGTTGTGGTACAGTCGCCCTACAGTGACTACAGCAAAGTCACAAAAGCAGAAATGAAAACACCCAATGAACATGAGAATGAGGCACCAAACCTCACAGCGTCCGAAGTGCGCGTGTTATTGCCCCCGTTTCCAGACCCACTTCCGCTGCTCCCACTCCCGCTCGCTGTGCTGTTCGGCGTCGAGAAGTCAGCCGTCGCGGTCCCGATGAAGACCACCGCTATTGCCGGACCCGGCACCTGGATCGTGCAGCCACCCGAGCATGAAGGATTTCTGTCCGCCCAGGTGCTTGCAGACGTGGCGGCGATAACCTTCCCATCTGTGACGCCCGCCCACGTCTCCTCGCCCCACGAAATATCAGTCTTCTCGTTCACCGACGGCGCGGTGAGATACCGCACGGTGACGTTCGCGGCTGCGGGGAAAAATGATCCCGAAAGGGCGAAGTCTGACGTAGCTCCCGATACATTCGCGAAGTTGAACAACACAAGGCTGTTCACGGACGATGCGATGCCGTCATAGATCGCGTATCCCGCAACAGTTGCGTTACTGTCCTGCATTGAGTTCTGCAGATTGAGATCGACAACCCTGCTGCCGTTGCCCGACTGCAGCGCCTCTGCGACGGGGAGCATCCCGTAGAAGCTGGGGTTTGTGGTCCATGCACCCGGACCACCGGCTACCGCGTCTGGGGGGTCGAACAAATTATACGTCACGCCGCGCTCGCGCGTGTGCAGGTAAGCGCCGGCGTAGCCAACGCTAGCCATCTGCAAGGAATAGTCGGACGTCCAAAGCGAGGCGGCAAAGGTGTTAGATATGTTAGGGATCCCGCCACATGACGCCGAGTTGAACTCATCCATGAGGAGCGGTTTAGGTGTTGGCGAGGATTTGAGTACCTGTAGACCGTGTCCTTGCCACTGCGCGAGAGACACAGCATTGGAATGTGTGGTGTAGTAACCGATGCCGTATTTGTAGGTCCCGCTGCAAATGTCCTGGGGTAGTGCTGAAGCGTGATATATTTCAAGTCATCTGCGAATTGGCTTAGCCAGCCAGACTGCAAAACGGATGCGAGGTCCTGCAGTACAAAGATTAGAATCAGTCAAGTGAAGGCATGTTAGCGCACATTTCACATGCAGGCGCGGGTCCTGTAAGGGAAACATTTCAACGAGGGTCCGCCGCCACTCACCCAAGCACAACAGATGGTAGGGCCTGCAATCTTGTCAAGGGAAAGTATGTCTCCTTGTGCAGTGTGCTCCAAATTCTCGAACACCACCGAGTAGTCCTAAAAATTGGTACATAGAGCTATGTTCAATTTCTTGCTAGCAAGATAACTGAATAACGGTGCATACTCCAATGTAGTCGGACACAGTGTAGTTGGCTTGACCAGGTCTATCTCCGTGACTTGCGTAAAGATCAGGTTCCTGCCAGTAGATAAGCATGAGACCTAATTCGAGGTTGGACAACATTCAAGACTCACATTACCAAGAAGAAAAGCATCAAGATCGTCTCCCAGTGCCTTTTGCGCATCTCCGGCGAGCAATGGAACATCCGTGCTATTTGGGGTTCGCAGACTGAGACCTGAAGAGAGAGTGATCATTGTCATCCGAGACCAAATTATTGTTGACCTACCGATCAGATACTGCACATCACCAACGCTGGTGCTGACGGTATTCATGACATCGAAAAGCGAAGGCCCGAAGCTCACAGACTGATCATTGCTATTCGCCGCTGGGTCCGTAAATTCTATGATGGTCTGCTGGGAGGGATCGTAGGTTGAGCTGTCCATGGAATTGCCCCCAAGTCTCAGACGCAGAGGCTTGCCCGATCCACGATTGTGCAGATAGATCAAGTAATCCACCACCGGTTGAGGGACCTGCTCAGTGCTATTGCCAAAGTAATAGTTTATAAAAGACAGCTCGAAGGAGATACCAAGAAAATTGGAGTATATGACATTGGCGTCAGCAGACGGGGGATTAGACGGGGGTGAGACATCGACAGCGGCAAGAGATGGGTACACATAGAAAGGTACAATGAAGCAAAGAGCACGTAGCACACATGTCCACAGGACAGGCTCGTTACGATTGAAGGGCATCGTTGACGGGCGTTCGGTGAAATGAGCGACGGCAGTGCGGAGTAAAAGACAGAATCAACGCGAAGACCTCGTTGGAAGCTGCATGGCCACAGCTTGTCATTATAAAACAGTGATGCGGGTGACACAAGCCGCCTTGAGTGCCGAATGCACGGGCCATATCTCCGAGCCCCCCAATCCGCGCGCGTGGGCCGAGGCAACTAGAACGCGCAAGGCGCTAGAGGGTAGTTACCGCAATGTTGGACGAAGGAGTGGAACCGCCGATGTGGAGAGTTCAATACAATTCCCCAATTGCGACACCGTAATCACGAGATTCATCATTACGTCCAGGAACTTGCTTGTAATGAGCCAAAGCGGCCCGCGACTGAACGACGAATAGGCGCAGATATCAAGGAGCACTCTATCGGAGTATGTGAATACGTAGCTGAGTACGTTCGTTGGCGATACAGCGGTTAGAACATCTAGAGTTGCCAAGTTCGGATGAGCCAAGGGCTTCTCAGAGCACGTGGTGTGGCGCTCCAGGCAACCGCATTTACAGTACTACCATCAATTTTGCTCGCACACCCGGAAAACATTTCCCGACAGCACAAGATCCTCGACAAAAGATATCTTATATGATCCATACGAATGCCTATACTACAATCCATATCCTCCTCTCATGTTTATACACAGATTCCTTATGTTCTGTAGAATCAGGAAATGAACGCCCGGCGTCCGAGTGTTGCGGCAGCCAATGCCATAGACCTGACATCTCTCCTCCCTTCAGCCTTCTGCGGTTGTGGACCGGGAATATCACCAGACGTCCTCCCTCCACCAAACGCACCGGCATCCCAAATCCTCTCTTGTCCAACGGTACGTTTGTCCACTTGCATGATGCGTCTATCTACCGGTTGCGTGACGGGCGTGGCATTCACACAGAATGATCCAGGCACCCTCGACATTCGAACGCTGTTAATGTCTTTCCCCTTGTCCAACTGATTTCTGAGGGCCTTGATCTGTGCCTTCAGGACAACGGGGAATTCAGACTTCTTCTCGCCCTCCTCTCCTGCGAGTAGAACAAGAGTAGCCACGCTAGGAGAAAACATAAGAATCGCTTGCTTGTTAATGATGATGAGCAGGAGACATACAAAGCTTCCTTGAGGTAGGCGAAGCTGAATTTATCTGTGGAATCGGCAACCTCTTCGACCAAGCTGTCTGGGAACGAAATGCTCTTGTTGTTCTTCAGCTTGCCTTGCCAGTACTTTACATACAGAGCACGCTCATCCCTGTCGGGATCATCGAACAAGCTATGCGATTATTCTCAATAGTCAGCACGCTTGCGAACGACAATACCGGGGGAATATCGCACGCACAACTTCCGGTCAAATCTGCTCGGACGACTGTTCAACGCAGGGTCCAACCTATCGAAGTGATTGGTGGAGCCGATCAACAACAGACCGTCGTTTCCTTCCAGACCGTCCAATTGATTAAGGAAGAAGGAGCGGTTGCGGTCATTGATAAGAGAATCGAGGTCCTCTAGGATCACTACGCAAGGTGCCATTTGTCTCGCCTTGTCGAACACGAGCGCCATAGCGGCTTCCTTCGCCTCCCCAAAATTGAAAGGATTTCACATACAAAGGTGCATAACCTTTTGCATCGCTATCTTTCATGATCGCTTTCATGCTGATAGTTTTACCGTTGCCTGTGTAGAACACACTGAATACACTGAATATCACTCGATATTTGTGGTAGATGAACGAACCTGGTGGGCCGTACATGATAAGGCCACGCTACAAAAGTGAAATCAGACTCAAAAACTGGTATTAATTCGAATAGCTACTGTACCTTCCATGGGATAAATAAAGACTTGTAGAGCTCCTCTGAATCGAAGAAACCAAACACATCTTTCTTGAGCGAGGTCTTGAATTCGTCCTTGAGAATGACGTCGTCCCAGTTTGCCTTCTGCACTTCAGTCCACAGGTTATGATCCTTGTACCAACGCCCTTGATTAAAAACGAGAATCTCGTCATGTAGCTGATCATGCCATGCCCCTGCTGCTATTAGCAAGCCACGAGCATGCTCCTCAGGGCCTTCATGCAGGATAAAGTGCTGAATTATTTCGCCGAAGCCTTGAGGGTACTGATATCATTTTAATGCCAATGTAATCAATTTCGCGCCTGCAGAAAATACCTTGACGATATACAACACAAAGTCATATTTCTAATGAAATTTGAGTAAACCTGATTGATTCAATATGGTGCCGGTAGCGTACTCACGTCCCATGCGAGGCGGAATGATCCAAACTTGATCTGATCAACAAGTACGCCGGGTATCTGAGACAGATGGCGTGCCAGGGGAATGAAGTACACGTTGGTGATCAAGTCAGACGGAAACAGAGGCTGGATGATAGCCCCGGGGTAACTGAGAAGGGAGATGTTGTAATCATTGGAAAGCACAACCGAGTGCTTGGGATATAAGTTGCGGAGGTATTTAGCCCTATTCATTGTGCGCAGTGTGAGTGAATTTCGCGTCTACAAAGAGACGACGGGATGTACCCGAATATCGCAGGGTCGCTAAACTTGGCCGAAGCTAGCACAAGGTCAAACGAGCACTCTGAAGAGAACGAAAGTACAATTACCCTGCTCAAACCAAGGGACAGAGAAAGGGTCGTTCGTCTCAGAATGAGGCGCCTCTGAACCGATGTCTTCCTCGAAGGTGACTTTGATGAACGCGTCCTCGAGCTCTTTCAAACTTTGGCCAGTATGTTGCTGAGACATATTAATACGTCTCTCGGACTTTGAGATGGCTTAGATTCGACGTTTGCGAACAAGACGAGAACTGTGGGTTTGAAGTGAAGGAACTAAGACGAGAGCTGCGGCGTGCAGTGCCACCATCATGCCACACGGGTTCTCGAGCGCTTGTGATGCCGTGTGGCGTTTATGTCACGTGAATGACGCGCGTCTCGGAATTAGCCGCGGTGGCTCGTTCGGAAAGCTTTAAGCAAACTTTACCGTCGTCGACGATGTCCATGTCCCGGTCATCGACTATCTTCACCGTCGCCACCGTCACGGTCCTCAGTGGCCTTGTCGCATATGCAGTATATTTTGACTACAAACGGCGGAACGACACCGCTTTTCGCAAACAATTGCGTACGTCCACCTCGTGTCTTTCCATTCCCCGCGCTCCCGTTGCGGATACTGAGATTGCGCCCGCAGGGAAGGAGAAAAAACGTGTAGATAAACGTGTAGCGGAGCACGTAGCTGCCCATGCTATCTCTCAAGAAGAAATACGTGCCGCATTGCTCAAGGTTCGCGATGAGGAGCTGCCCCCTACATCGGAGGAGAGGGAAACATACTTCCTGGATCAGGTTGCTGTTGGCGAACAACTCTGTTCTCGGGGTCAGTCCACACAAAGTACTCGCTCGATATGCGCTTACTCAATAGTTGCTCTTCAGGCCCCGAATTTCACCTCCCAGCCGCTCTCACCTTCTTCCGGGCCCTTCGTGTCTATCCATCCCCCGTAGAACTTATCATGATTTATCAAAAGACAGTTCCAGAACCTGTGTTCAAGGTGCGTTCAATTTCCTGGAATTAACTTGGTTCTGATCATATCACGACTTCTTACGTAGCTTGTAATGGAATTGACCAATCTGGATGTGAGTTCACCTCCCAAACCGGCAGATCTGGATACTTCACAGCTGGATGTTGTTATGGATGAGGATGAGACGAGCCCGACGAGATCGGAGCCTCGTTCGGAGACATCCTCGCAGGAATGGGACCGGCTCACAGACCCGGGCAGCCACTTCGGGGGCGCTCCTTAAATACGACGTCTCTCAGCAATAGCTGAAGATGAAGAAGTTGATCAATGTCATCCAATCTATTCCTGCCATCTATCCTGCTTTACGTTGTGCGATGCATCTTCGATTCAGTTCTAATATATGTGTTGTTTTTGTATGTTGCTTCATGGACCTCTTAGGTGAAACGCCGTATTGAAGGTGAGCGTGCCAATTGAGAGCAATCGTACATAGTCAAGCTGAGCGATTTCGGGCGGCGGGCGTTAGGTTACTACGATTCCTTCCCACCCAAGAACATGAACGTGTCCGTGAAGCCTGCTCCCGGAGACAACCGGTCATTGAAGAACATTTTAGTAGCTGAGAAGGACTTTGAGGCGGGAGATATCATCTATAAGGTGGGTAGATCTTTCTGCAGATGGGTTCAGTACTAATTCTATTATGTCTTGACCTGTAGGAACACCCCATCGTGGCAGTTTTGGATGCTGATCTCCAAGGGAAAGGCTCGCACTGCTCACACTGTCTTCGCCACATCCAGAAAGGCATGGCGATCACCCCGGAATCTGATCGTCTCGACTCTGTCTACTGCTCGGAGGATTGCCAAGTCAAGGACAAAGTGCAGTCTCAGAACCTGCTGTTCGGCCTCGAGCCCGTTTTACCTCCTGAGATGGATAACGGGCTCAACGAGCTCACCAAACGCGATCGGAATCAAGCACAAGAAACGTTCACGGCGTTCCTCAAGGCTCAGAACAAGCCGTCCCACCTTCTCGCAGCACGCATCGTCGCACGGCAGGTAACTATCGAGACGGCGAAGATGTCAGCTAACAAAGGTGGGCCGGTCGTTGCGGAGCTGCCTGAGGGCTCAGGTGTGGGCGAGCAGTATGGCCTATCGGACCACATCGAGCGCCTGCGGTTCATCAACGCCAACGTATCAGATGAGGAAATCAAGAAACTTTGCGAAGTCTTGGCTTCTGCGCTCCCCGGTTTGGAAAAGAGTATCACCGACGAGAGACATGCGATTCTCTTGGGCAAAATTGCGTACAATGCAATCGGTATCTGTTATGCCGGTGGCAGAGATGATAGGGTACTGCCAGAATTTTTCCTTGCATTTGTTGCTAAACTAACCATTGCACATGAAGCCCGTCTCTGACGAGCGTCCGGAAGACATGGAAAGGACTCGCACACCGCACGGGACCTCGCGCCAGACCGGGTGTGGTCTCTATCTCGTCTCATCCTACGTGCGTTATATTTAAATCACTCTGCTCCGGAGGTCCCATTAATCTTGTCTTGTAGTTGGCACACTCTTGCGCACCGTCGGCTCGCCCGCTGTTCAACTCTGGGACATCAGAGCTCCACCTTGTTGCGACCCACCCCATCAAGAAGGGTGATGAGCTCACTATGGCATATGTGGACGTCTCCCAGCATGCGGAGGAGACGCCTGAGGAGGCGAGAAGGCGCCGCCGGGTCGAGCTCGCGCGTGGATGGAAGTTCAAGTGTGAGTGTTCCCGATGCCTCTCGGAGACTCCCGAAGGCGCCGAGAGTGAACTGGGAGTTGAGAAGGACGAGTCGAAGGTAGAAGAAGTCCTTCGACACACCCTTGTTGGAGAACCTTCCGGCCCACCCACGGGTCTGGAGTAAAAACATGCAGACTTGTGTATGCGATATATTCAAAATCATATATAATCAACGTAATTCTTGAACCCCACTCATGAGTGAATATTCATCGTGGCCATTAATGGCCGAGAAGAAAGGACATGAAGTATTCACCCATTAGCTGATAGTTGTGCATTAGAGATACAGATATGTACACAAAACGTTGGAAAGCACGGATACAAAGCAATGCTAGGACGTTAGGGGTCTTGTAGCGAGTACACGTTGCAGCGACGATTCGAGACGATTAAGACAATATTACGGTATATGACTGTCAATTCGAGTCGGTCGAGCACAGCACCGTTCACGCCAGGCTTCTCCACATCCCTGGAGAGCAAGTTAGTACGTAGGGCCCAAGGGATCTGTTCGTCTCTTACCAGCTGCTGGTATCTCGTTTCTCGCCTGCAGAATCCTGAGCGCACGCTGTCGGGCCCTCCCACCCACTTCTGCATCGCTCTGCATATCCTCGTCGTCGTCGTCGTCATCATCATCATCTTCTTCTGTGAAGTCAAGAGCCCCAGGATCAATCAAACGGCTGCGATCGCGCTCAGCATACGATGCCTTCCGCATAGCCGCAGATGATGAGTGCCGCAGCGGCGGAACCAATATTCCAGGACGGTCAGACAGGGAAGTCTTGGGTTGATACGAAGGCACGCCGAACGCGTGTTTGTGCTGGGAAAGAGGCCCAATTGGGATGGGGAGAGATGCAGCGATAGGCGGGGCGTAGGAAGGAGGCCATTTGTCATCTGTTTCGAAGCAACTTTTCAGTATATATATAGTGACAAGGAGACCGAAAGACACTGACCAGAATCGTCGTCCTCCATACTCTCACTCTCCGAAGACCCGTCTGCGGCTCGGCGTCGGACAGGGTCCAAGTCATCGATGACGTGGTAATTGTCTTCCTCCTCGGCGATCGACCCAGGAGCATTATCTCCCGTCTTGCGGTCGCGCCGGTTGACAAATAGTTGCCATGCTTTGCTGTCCTTCTTCCATGCACTCCTGTGACTGGGAGTGCTCGCTGCTACTAACTTCAGAATCTCAGCTTCGCGAGGACCAAGAGCTTCGTCGCGACCTTTCTCCACATGGTGGCCGTTAACTTTATGATATGTATTCTCCGCCTTCGTCTGGATAGACAACAATGATTCGCGCATTGCTTGTGGCCGTGAACGCTCCGTGTTTTCCTCGGCGGGAACGGGGGACGAGAGGCAGATAAGATTGAAGGGGCAGGCAAAGAGGCCGGGCGTAGAGAAGACAAGGATGCGGGGAGACCGAGGGTATTTGCACTCCGCGTGCGGGAAGGCCGATGAGGTGCCCGAACAAGTTCGGATGCAGGCTTCGCTTTATCAGCTTGCTGCTCATCCACGACCTTCACTCGCTCCCCGCCTTCACCCTCCATATCGAAGATCGCCTCTAAAGCGAAGTAAAAAATTATGAGGATCTGCGATGTGTGTTACCAATCATATCAAGACGCACCTTCAGCATGTCGTACCCCAGTGTCTTGCTCGGGTTCGAGTTCGAGTTCGCTTTCGTTCTTGATGATAGCGATCTCTGGTTTCACATCGAAAGTGACTTTTCTCTTGCCCTTCGAAGTACCCTCCTTATGATCTTCGGTAGTCTCGCCCTTGTTCGGAGAACCGTTGTCTTTTGTTGATGATCCCGATTTAGGACTCGAGTGTTTGATAGCGCTCTTGTGCGCTTTCGGAGATTGCGCACGGGCGACGACACTGCCGCTAATACTGGGGGTAACATGCGAGCTGGAGGTTTCATCGCGCCGCTGGTCCTCCCCGGAAGTTTGTCTCCGCTGTTCTTCCATATTCGCCTCTAGATCAGTCACATATCGAAAACTGGTAGCAGTATCCTTGGCCTCGTCCATATTGCGCCTATAGGCCTCGCGTATTGTACTGGCTTCTCCATTGATGGGCATCGCGAATGTCCGAGAGGAAGCAGTCGAGGGAGACATAACGCGAGTAGAACTTGACCGGTCAGGAGACATCGCCCTCGCATCGGGGATCGGCGGAGATTGGGAATCCTCGGAGGAATGACGGGAGGTGGGAGTCACACTCCCTGCGCGCAAGGCCTCTGGATAATGGAAAGAAGACGTCGCAAGCGAAGTGGATAGGGCGGATTGTGCATGCTGACGGCTCGCAGAGGATATTCTCGTAGGCGGACTCGGACCTGGGACGAAATCGTGGATGCGTACGGACGCGGGTCCCGCCCCTACTGCGGGACTCGATAATGTGCCCCACGTCGCCGTGCTACTATGTCTTGAACGAGAGGCTGCGCCTGACCATTTACGGCTAGGTGTAGCCTGCTCAAACTTCTCCAGCCCTTGCTTGAACTTCGTCCAGACCAGCTCCACCTGGCGCTTCAGTTCTGCCTCATCGGCTTGGATCTCTTCCACCTTCTGTCGAGTGACTTCAACAATATACTCTTCAGCAGCATTCCGTATTTTCTGAGACTCAGCAGACGCCACGGACGAGAGGTGAGAAAACACAGGATGGGAAGGAGTGAACGGAGGAGGAAGGAATAATGGCGGTAGGGCCGGAAGATGATGGCCTGGGCTCTCGGAAGAGCCCTGAGGGGTCGGGGATCGAGGAAGCGGTATCTCAGCAGACTTGTCCGGCTCAGGGGACAGTGTCACAGAAGGTAGCATTAAACCTAACATCTCCGAATACAGCGGAGAAGATTTCGCCTGTATGATGGCTTCCCCGGTCTAAGTTTCACGGCAGAAGTTAGCATGGCACCAGATAGAACAGGCGCTCAAGTGCGCAGACAGACATGAGCTCATACGATGCGCACAGGGTGACAGCGTCAAACATAGTGTTACATCCAGAAATGGAGCTCATGCGCTGTGGCATCAAGATGGTGGATGACGGAGGTACATACCAGACAGTCCTTGTAAACCTCGATCCAACCGGTGGAGCTCTTGAGCATCTCCCGCTCTGCCCAGTCGTCTGTCGGCAAGACAGGACCTTCATCGTTGTCCAGGTCAGGAGATGTATATTGGAGAATGCGATAGACTAAGGTGTCGCAGATTAAGCAGGTCAGCGACATATACCGCGTTAATCTCGAGTCCCCCAGTGCGCGCACGGGCCGTGTTCGGCTCCTAAGGGTGACTTCATTGTGGGCCTACATGACGAGCGCGTGAATTTCGATACAACGGAAGACATAGATAGCACTCACGACAAAGATGCCTTCATCACCGACATACACCGGTTGAAAGTCGCCGTCCGGTGGCGGATGAGTAGCTTCATTCGGTTGTGGGCGTATACGAATATTCAGACACTTGCAGGTGTAATCGGTGGGCTGGAGGCCATTGGGGGCCATAGCAAGCCTGGAGAAGGCGATGTGCTGTGAAGAAGGGAGAAGATGACGGACTTGGAAGAAGAAGGAGGGGGTACATACAATCAAGGAAGCAAATACCGACGAGGCTGGAGGATCAAGTCACTCAGAGTCAACCGGGCGTCTACTTAAATTTTACCACGACTCGGGCCGTTCTGTGGCTGCAGAGTGGCAAGCCTCCCATTAGTTCTCATCCATCACCGCATCGAGGTCACCTGGCGAGCCGCAAAGACCAGCGGACAGCCAACGGACAGCTATCATTTGTCCGACTCTGAGGCACATGCAACCCCATTAGACATGTGGATTAATATTGCCACTCTCCGGCAGAAGACAATCTTAGCAAACCAACGCCGATTCGACCACCATTCACCTCTCCAACCTCCCAGGCCCGTCTTGCCATAAACGATGAACTCAGCACACACCACCGCTCTTTCATCGTGCTCCGGCCGAGACACGAACAACGTGTATATGGTAAACGCCGTCTATACGTCACTTGTTCTTCTTCGTCTCACTGTCCTTTTTAGTACCTTTCTTGACCGCGTTCACGTCCTTGTCCATCACCTGACCGTACTCATTCACCCGGTTGGGGTCAATCCGGTATATCCACCGCTGGGAGATGGGTTAATATGATGACTCATATTTACTGGAAATGGGACACACCTGATACAAGAACACGAGGAAGACGACGTCATCGCGGAAACAGGCCAGACGATGGAGTATCGGCATCTTGATACAGAATCTATGGGCCAAAGTGTTAGGAAGGAGAGGTTTGGGATGGAAGCGTATGATATTCATACGCGAAGAGATCGTCCACAACCTATTAGGATATGCCGTCTTCAGCATTGACTTCAGGCTACAGGGCATGGACGCTTACCGTAGATAGTGTCTTGTAGACCATAGCCTTCATCGGCATGTGAGCGACACTCTTCAGCTTGTAATTGATGATCAATTGCGGGATCAATTGAGCCTATATGGATGTCATGAGACCTCTGCATGTGGACGAAGACTGTGGACTCACAAATCCAAACATATATACGAAAGATGTTAACGTCGAGATGACGAACGAATACCATCCTCTGTGAGATTCATACACTAGCGAGTAGACGGAATAGATCGCCAGACATGGTATGGTGAACCACGAAACATAGCGGAACGCAAGCTTGTCATACCTAGACTTCTTTAGCACCGCTGACGTAAAAAAACACGACTAAACTCACTCCTGGGTCTTCTTCTCTTTCATTCAAGACGTGCTTGTCTGTACCATATTGAGCGACCAATAAATGGCTTATCAGATCTGAATATGTGCGTACCCTTGATGTCAAGCTTATATGGGAGCAGGGAGCCAGGAGCGGCAGGGATTAGACTGATATCGACTGCCTTGGTTATCTGTCCGCATGAAATGGTGAGACAGTGTGTCCACGCAAGGAATGTTATGCGAAACTGACCTTCCAAGCCTCGATGAGTACCCCAATGCCGGAACCCATCAAAATCATCCAGCTCGTTTGTTCATTGTTATCGATTAGATAGAGTAGAATTATAAGCTGAACAACAACATTGGCTACGATCTGTTTGTTCGTGCATTAATGAGAGCTTTAGATCAGCGGAAGAAATAACGCACAGTTCTGTAATAAAATATTGTGAACAATGATGCTCTTCAGAGATATCAATAGAATTACGAACCTAACAGAAACACCGACGAGTTCCTGCTTATGTCTCCAATGCGAAACGTCGGAGCTGAAAGCAAGCATCTCGAATCTGCAAAGAGCCGGTGAGCAATCCGGGCAATTAGAAAGTCGAATCGGCTTACACAACGTGTAATATACTGACTAAGGCCGTCAGGCCCAAGAAATACGGATTAGTCTCCACGAGCATCCTCTTTACCTCGTCGAGCTCTGCTCCGGAAGAACCTTGTTGCTTGGCAGCCTCAGCGAAACTGTGCGTCAATCCCGCCAAGATGCTGAACTTCCAGTAAGACATTGGCTGAAAGGTTATCTGAAGTGGTAGACTCGGCGTCGTTGTGTTGATTTCAACATATTGGGAGCGGAGGTGCCAGAACTCGTTAGGGAAGATGATAGGTTTATAAGACACCTTCCCTGCTTGGTTTCGGTCAGGAACGAGCTCGACATCTGAGACGCAATGTGAGCCTCAGTTGGACGAACATACAGTTCCTGGCTTACGCTTAGCAACGGGTGGAGTTAGTTGATTGAGAGGGATGATGGATGCGTCCGACACAAGGGCTAATGTGAGATCCTGCATGCAGACAGTCAGACTTGTGACTATTATCTCTGTCAAGGTGGATCTCACATTATGCCAGTGAGATACAATAACATCTGCCTGGTAGGATATACATCCGTTAGCGCCGGTTTTACGATGCAATACAAAAATACTCACCTCCTCTACCTCTTCGGAGGCGCCAGATTCTTCTGTATTACTCAGTAGGTTATGCTGTTTACGAGTCTTGAGCTTCGATATGTAGGGAGTCAGTACTGAGGGAAAAATATCAGTAAATGAGCAAGTTGTATGTCAATAGACATACATTTCCGGATATGATGAACCGACGCTGGGTCGAACTTAGCACTTGAGGGATCCGGACTCGCACCATCTCGTACAAGGAATACGTCTGCCCACAAGGACCCGTTATGCTGTACGCTCTAATTATGGCGTAAAAACCATCGTCTTCAAGAATACGACATGTGTTCCACTCACTTGGGGAAGGTCCACGATATACTCAGCCGTCCTCGACTCCTTCCAATCCCCAAACGTGATGTTGTCCCAAACGAGACTAGGAAGACCCGCATCCTGGTCTTTATGGGTCCACTTGTGAGAGAACACGTCACCGGTGGGTGAAGTAGACAGATGTACGTGCATGGCGAGTGGGATACCGAGGGGCCATAGTGGTGAGGCCTGCAGGGAGGCCGCCGACTGAGGATTAGCCTGATCCGATACTTGCGCCTGCGGTATTGAGCCTGGCGATGGAACTTGCGTCGACGGCTGCGCGGTCTTTGACGTAAAGAACTTCGTCACTGCAGACCGACGATCGCGTCCGTCAGCACGCATTCAAAGGTCACTGCCACAGTCGCCCGTGCATACCCATTTGCATCACCACCCATATCAGCAGGAATTGCTGAAGGGTCAAAATCAACCGTCAGCTGTGCAGGGGATCTCGGATTGTGGGAGTCGGTGCACCTGTGCGACAGCGAAGAACTTGCGGAATGGAGACTCCTCCCTGGCAGCGGGGGCGTTCGCTGGTGCGGCCATCGGCGCTGGGGCGTTTGTCGACATGGCTGTGTTGTTCTTGATGAGCTGCGCAATGCAGCGTGCCGTAAAGGACGGGAAATAGCACCGTTTGTACGAAGTTCAAGAGAGTTCAAGCACCCCAGATACCTTCGAAGTAATGACTGAAATTACCACGTGTCATATATGGTAGGAGACGCGCCGCCGCGCGCGTCACCGCGCGAAGAGGTGCTGGCATCGCAACATCGCGCCGCATCGACATGAATCCATGTCATCTTCCTAGGTAAGTGTAGTATCAAGTTCGGCAGTTCTATACACGCCCGTCTTAATACATCACATAGGAAATTTACATATACATACATACAACTACAGAAGGAAAAAAGAGGATAGATAAGTTGTTCATAATTTAGCTACACCGCCTGCCTTCACAGAAAAATTGAGTCTCGGGAAGTGACAATGGATAACCTTCCCTGTCAAGCTCTTCGTCTGGATAACGACTTCCTCGCGGTTCAAAGCCACCAGTCTACCCTCGGTAGGCACTTTGCCTGTATAAGAGTGATTACTGGTTTATCTTTGAATCGGACCGCAAGAAGATGACGCACCATTGTCTGTAGGAGTCACAGCGACATAGTCATGTAATTCCACGCCTAACCTGCCAGCTTCAATATCGTCAAAGCCCACGATGCAGTGGTCCTCGGACTGTGATGAGCTGATCAACACGGCTGCTTCTTCACCGGTGATTTTCTCGTAGGCAGCATTGGCTTGCGGTGTATCTAAGTATTCAGAGAGCTGGGAGATCCACTGCCGCAAGGAGACTTGGTATCAGATATGTAAGTCGAGCTCGAAGATCGGGCATACCCTGATAGTTTGGGGAAATTTAGCGGGATCAAAAACCTCCTTCACGGATCTGAATTGCTGCAACCAGGCATAGACGAATTGCACCGAGACGTCCGCTAAGCTGGGCAATTCGGTGTCCATGAGCCATTCGCGGCCGTCGGCAAGTTGCTCCTCCAACAAGCCCTGATCGCATTCAATCAACCACAATATAGATGTATAGGCGAGAAAGAACTTGCCATATGCGAAGAGATAGAACTCTTCACTTCCGGTTGGCGAGCGGCCATCTTGTCATTATCTATGGGTGTCCCAAGCCACTGTTTTTCGTTCATACCTAGCACTTGCAAGGAGAGCAACGACACGTACAGCGCTCCTGTCTTGTACAAACTCTGGCGTGAACTTCTTGTAAGGAAGATTCTGCGCCGCGAGAGGGAATAGAACCCTGTCCGCGTAATACATTGCGAATGCCTTGATCAGACCGGTATCGGTGGCGCCTCCTTTTCGCGGCGGGAATATCGTACCATAGCCTTTGGATGAAGGGAAGCGCCGCTCGAGTGCAGACGCTATCAAGCTAGAGTCGCAATATATGTCGTTTCCAATCGCGAGGACGGGTATGCGACGGTACGTGACCCCGAGACGGGAAAGATCAGGACGAGGCAGGGTCATAGGTACCTTTAGAAGTTGTCAATCGCAGTATACCCCAATCGACTCTGACGCATATCGCCGCTCACATCAACTCTCTTGTGAGCTATTCTCTTGAGAGCCAGTATGTTCTTGACTTTCGTCGAGAAAGGAGAGGCATCATAGCTGCCGTGCAATGAGCCTCAAGCTTGTACCGCTGATTTAAAATTCATCTCGGCTGTGCTTACTGATAAAGCACAACGGGGAACTTTGAAGATAGCATTTTGTGGACGGCCGATACGTAGATCCCGGTCAGCGGCGAGCCTGAGTCTGTGCTGGGTGCGCGAACTCCTTAAGCCTTAGACGCCTAGGCCTTGGTTGAGTTCTCTCGAGCTGCTGCACAACGCCGATCGCCAGGGGATCGGAATCTGGCTAACTAGGTTAGGGTTGAGCACTGAAACATATTACACAGCCTCAAAATACGCACATTTAGTGAAGGCTGTTGATGGCTTCATGAGGCGAGGCAACTACATTTGAAAGCTGGCGGTGAAACTTTGAACAGGTCGGATGGCATGAGTTCCGTACTGTAGGATCTGTCACGGCGGTTGGCAGTGTAAAAACTCAATAGATCACTTCCTGACATTTCAGTTCCGCCTAGAAACAAACTGCGCTCAAGAACATAGCCAGACTATTCACCAACTGAGTGTATACCACGACCATATAGACGCTTGATTGAATCCATGTAAGTAATTAGATAATATCCGGTCAATTTTGAATCCAGGCCGAACCCCGAACACCATCGGTTCTATTTTTGGACAGCCCTGCTAAAATGCTTCCGAAATGAAAATTAAACGGTACAGATTAGCAGAGACTAAGACAGAAATTGGAGTTGAGTATGAGATCAATCAGCACAGTTTACATAGGAGAGGCCAGGGATTTTGAGCAGCCTCACTGCAGATGAAACTCCCGCGTATCCAAGGTGGGCGGGGTCTTAATAGAAAGTCAATGCGCAGCGATTAGACTCGATCAAAAATGAGTTGGTTTGTGTCCGTTGCTAGAGGTGGCCGGAGTCTGCGCTTTGGTAGGCGGTGTTGCCGTGACAGGCTGCATACAAGTACAGCACACATTCCTTTGCGTCTTCCACGACCTTTCAGGCAGGCCCTCCATCGACTACCACATCTTTCTTCCCGACGATACCCAACGTCAGGACGACATTATGGCCGACCAACGACCTACCCTGCCGTCTTTCTCTTCTCAGTCTTCACTCAATGAGGGACACGATGATCCTTTCCGTGACCGCGAACGTCAAATCAACTTCCAGGAGCCTACATTCCCCTCTGCTTCAGAGAGCACCTTTTCTCTGCCTCGCGAGATGGGTGTAGGCGAGTACGATGACGAAGAAGCTGAGAAGCTGCCTCTCACCAGGAACCAAGGCTTTGCTGGCTACCCGCCTAGGTAAGAATATCCTGTTTCTCTTGTACATTCATGCGTTGCACTTCACGTGTGGTCACGACACTGACATTATGTCTGCAGTCCGTATGATCCAGACTCATATGGGGATCCGTACGAGCGACCACTGTCAACCGTCTCGACATCGTCTTCAGGCGTAGAAGGAGCTTGGAGACGCCGACAGACTATCAAGCGTGGTGTCACCCGCAGGGTCAAACTGACCAAGGGTAATTTCATCAGTGAATATGCCGTCCCAGGTCCGGTATACAGTGCTATTAGCCGAAGTGGCTCAGCACCAAATCTACGGAGTTCTCGTCAGTCCATGCTCATTTACCTTGACGCGCGTTTGTTCTTAGTTCGGTTATGCAGGCATATGCGCTATACTGCGGCTACGTGCGACCCTGACGACTTCTCTGAGGCGAATGGATACAGCTTGCGTACCAAGATGTATAATCGCCAAACGGAGCTATTGATCGCAGTTACATCATACAACGAAGACAAGACTCTCTACGCCCGTACCTTGCACGGCGTCATGTTGAACATTCGTGACATCTGCAAGACTAAGCAATCGAAGTATTGGCGCCGCACGGCGGAGGAGGGCACCCCCGGTTGGCAGAAGATCACGGTGGCATTGATTATCGATGGTCTGGAGCCCATGGATAAGACAGTTTTGGACATCCTCGCTACTGTGGGCGTGTATCAGGATGGTGTGATGAAGAAACAGGTCGACGGAAAGGATACTGTTGCGCACATTTTCGAGGTATTTCTCACTTCAAATCGCCATTTTTTGACACTTAATAGCGATTTCTGGTACTCAGTACACTACTCAACTTTCGGTCGACGCAACTCCGCAGCTTGTTGTACCACATGCTGAAGATCCGAACAATCTCGTCCCTGTGCAGATCATCCTTGTCATTAAAGCGAAAAATCAGAAGAAGATTAACTCCCACAGATGGCTGTTCAACGCCATCGGGAAAACGCTCGAGGTGAATTTGCTACGTTACATAGTGTTATGGTCTGGCTCAAATCCCTCCACAGCCGGAGATCTGTGTCCTCATTGATGCGGGTACAAAGCCGGGTCACAAATCCATCTACTATTTGTGGGAAGCGTTTTACAACGATCCTCATCTCGGAGGCTGCTGCGGTGAAATCCATGCTATGATTGAAGGTGGTAGGAAGCTCTTGAACCCTCTGATTGCTGCACAAAACTTTGAGTACAAAATGTCGAATATTCTGGGTCCGTCCTTCTTTGCTCTAGATTGTTTCGCTTCACCATGCTTATATGGGATTTGCAGACAAGCCACTGGAAAGCAGTTTTGGATATGTCTCCGTGTTACCGGGTGCCTTCTCTGCGTACCGGTTCCGCGCGATTCTTGGACGCCCTCTCGAGCAGTACTTCCACGGAGACCACTCCTTAGCGGATCGTCTCGGCCCCAAGGGTATCTACGGAATGAACATCTTCACGAAAAACATGTTCTTGGCTGAGGACCGTATTCTTTGCTTCGAGTTGGTCGCGAAGGCGAACGACAGATGGGTGTTGACATATGTCAAGCCAAGTAAAGCCGAGACAGATGTGCCCGAGTCTGCCGCTGAACTCATCGGTCAACGTCGACGTTGGCTGAATGGTTCTTTTGCGGCGTCGGTAGTAAGTTGCATATTCCATAGACATGGACATGGCTTTAACGATGTAATTGCGTGCACTAGTACGCTATCGTCAACTTTTTCCGGTTCTACAAGTCAGGTCATGGTATTATCCGAATGTTCTTCTTCCATGTTCAAGCCGTAGTATGTCGTTATTTTTGCTACATATTTTGCTTCATGCTGACACTATTAATTTTAGTATAACATCTTCTCATTGATCTTCTCATGGTTTGCGCTGGCCAATATCTGGTTGACGTTCAGTATCATCATCGACTTACTCCCGACCCAAAACATTATCATTTTCGGCACAGCAGACGTCGTACGTGTCATTTATGTCACTGGCCTCCAACTAGTCTGCCTAACTGTCATGCTAGACTCACTGGGTTAACCTCGTTCTCAAATGGATTTACCTCGCGTTCTTAGCTCTCCAGGTGAAGGCTCTTCTATCCTCTTGACCCGGCATCGCAACCTTATATTCGTCTCCAGTTCGTCCTTGCCCTAGGCAATCGGCCAAAAGGAGAACGTGCAGCCTATGTTATTACTTTCTGGTGAGTTCTACGATTAGACATTTTGGTATGGGCTCGAGCTCAGCTCTTTATAGGGTTTATGCCGTTCTGGCTGTATACCTACTGATTTGCTCGTTCTGGCTGACAATCCGGTCATTCATTGTGAGTTCGAAGCCTTCAAACTGCGAACTGGTTGTTGACAATATCGCATATCTCTGTCCTAGAATATTCCGAGCGAGCTGAGGAACAAAACGACGTCCGAAGTGATCCTATCATTCTTCAAACCTCCTGTCGGCGCTCTAATTGCTGCCATGGTATCTACATACGGTATGTTGGTTCATTGGTTCACCGTGATACGATTTTGACCGACGCCTGAAAGGCATCTACTTGATCGCAAGCTTCCTCTATGTGAGCACTTTTGTGCAGGAGTTGTAATTGTTAACTCACGACGCAAACATAGCGCGACCCTGGCATTTGTTCACGAGCTTCTTCCAATACTTATGCCTGGCCCCGAGCTTTACGAACATTCTCAATGTCTACGCCTTCTGCAATCTTCACGATGTGAGTGGTGCACTTCGTTGTCGCCAGTTAATCAAACTCAGCCATCTTCAGGTATCGTGGGGTACGAAGGGTAGCGACAAGGCAGAAGCGCTGCCATCTGTCTCGTCAAAGAAAGCCAAAGATGCCGAGACTGCTGTCGTCGAGGACGCGGTGCGGAACAAGGAAGACCTTGATGCCACTTTCAAGGAGACTGTCACACGCGCCCTGACCAAGCTCGAGGTCAAGGAGGGTGTCGAGAAGCCCACGATGGACGATGAGAACAAGACGTTCCGTACTCGTCTCGTGGCTTGCTGGATGCTGAGTAACGCTGGTCTGGCGGTGGCAATTGAGAGCTTGAACGGGCTGGGCACTGGGAATGAGTCTACAGACCAGAGCGAGCTTCAAAAGAAACAAAACATTTACTTTTCGGTCATCCTGTACTCGACATTCGGACTTGCGCTAGTGCGATTCATTGGGGTGAGCGTCGTTACTTGCCACGTATCCGGACGAATGCTCACCGTGCTGCGCAGTGCCTCTTCTACTTCTTTAGACGCAATCTGTTCAGATGCTGCCGGAGGAACTAGGACCTCGGACTTTATGGCTGCGTACATGAGTCCTTTTCTCACCATCTTATATGCGTCAGGTTGTGGACATTCTTCAGATGCTGACCTGCTGGTTAAATTTCCGTCGTTAGTAATGATCACTCACTCGTTACTGTTGATTATTAATCGTAGTCGTCATTGGTTTCTATGTACGATGCGGTGCTGCTCCGGCAGGACCGTATACATACCTCAAGCATCGAATTGTATATATGAAGTCGATTGGCAATTGTGAGAAGTCGTTTCTGTGTATGCTTCGTAAGGGAGAACATACGAACAGATGCCGAGAGAAAATTGCAGCCTCGCGAAGCTTGCAGGGACCAATCAGGATTGCAGATATCGGAATCCAATTGTAATTGTTCTGAACGTTCAACATTCAACCGCAGCAAATGACCCGTCGACGTCCATGCGCCTATCCGGTAGCTCCGTGGGTCGTAACATAAGAGAACATCGCCTTAGCGATATAAAATACAATTGCACTTGGCATATAGGGGTCGTGACAGCTAAACAAAACAGACAAAATGACGAATGGACGAGATGAGACAGACGGTCGTACAAGATAAAGATCGGCGAGAAGCGTCTCGAGAAACGAAATCCACAGTCTAGAAGGGATTCTCGTCGTCGTCAACCTTCTGAGCAGTAGATGAGTCGGCAGACTGTTCGAGCGGGGTGTCAGATTCCGAGTCCGAGCCTGGCTCCTTTCGAGCAAAGAGGGGAGGCATCGGCTTTGCTGCCCTAGAGGATGCACGATCGTCAGCGACACAGCATGACTAAAGCGATAGAGACACTGACTTCGTGAAGTGCTTCTTCTTAGCAGCGTTGATCTTCTGGGTACAAGGAGTCATCATGTTGTCTGTCGGAGAGACAAACATGGGATTACTGTTGAAGTTATATTTCGGTCTGGTTAATCTAACAAATGGAAGTGTTGAGATGCACTCACTGATTCTTCGCCAACTTCTTCGCTAGCAGAGCCTTTGCACCCATTCCGACTGCTTGACTAGCAAGTCCATTCGTGGAATTGCCGAGAGGCGCCTGGGGTACTACGATGTGCGCTGCCTGGGAAGGGTTGTGCAGCGGCTGGACATGGACGGGGGAGTCGTTCGGCGTAGATGTGGAGGACATGATGAACTAGTGGCTGGCTTGGAGAACGAATGACAAGATGAGCAAGGCGGACGCGAGGTTGGTCGTGAAGATTGGCTGGTGTGTTCAGAGATGAACGTCGTCGAACTGAAACAGAACGGTGTTGCGGACCTGCGGTTCGAAAATGAACGATCACGTGTTACGCGTGTAGCACCACGTGGTCGCGTTTTCTCCCGAGCGTCAATATGAACTCTCTCAGCTCTGACTCTCATCCTGAAGTTCGTCGAGACACACTGGTTGTAGTCGCAAATATTTGTGAGTACAAGATGTTCAAAAGCCATGGCTTCATTTTGAGTGTTTGAGCCGGGTTGACAGCTTCCTCTCAAAGTTGTTGAATTCCGTTGCTCAGCCTACGAAGATGTCGCAAGACTCCGACGAGACCTCCGCGGAGGCGAAACCATTACTTGTATCAACACATCCCCTGAAGCTCATGGTCCTGTCTGTCCTTGCAGCAGAGCTGCATTCGCAACCGACGAACGTGGTGTGAATTTATAGCTCAGCGCCCGCCTTATCTCTACTTTCGCTGGCATACGTGTGGCATCTGCACGGTACGATGTTCGCTTATGTTCTTCCTCTCACTGTCAGCTTCATTCTAACGTCACACTTCTCAGGATTTCCTTACGATGGCAGCCGGCTGTTCAAAATTTGGACACGATTATGGAAAGCCGTGTCTACGGATCACAACAGTCGTTTAGCAACAGCCTACTGCATGATACATGAGCAGGCAGCTATCTAAACGGATCAGATGTTATGCTCAAGTTTAGACCTGTCCAACTGCATGAAAGTTTCTAGCACACGATGCATGTACGGTGCGAGTCTTCCAAAGTTAGTAGCTTAAGTTATTTACTCTCGTGCGTTTTCCCGCCACTTCGCAGAAGAGGGTCCTTGCTGGGTTCCCGGGAATTCTATGCATGTTCCTAGATTCCGGTCCTTCACACTAGTGGTTCTATGCCATAGATGCCGGAGCTCGGTACTTCGTTGGCTAACCATAGGCGGCTGGCAGGGCTCAGGTGCTTGCTCCTTGGAACTGGCAAGACAGACTTGCGGATATGGCGCGGTTTGATTGGGTTATGTCCGTCAGTGCGCCCATCTCCTCGGGAACCCTACTTTATTGCTCCGCGCGCGGGAGAGATAAACGAGTGCGCCGCTCGACACTGGGGAACACTGCGGTTCTCATGCCACAGTACTCGCAGATAACGACTTGTGTGGCTAACTTAATCACCGGCGGCCAACTCCCATGTTTGATGTGCTGACGCGTTATCTCGAGTGATGGCGTATTTCGCACTGCGGAGGCGACTGTGTATAGGTCGGCGTTGTATCTGACAGAACGCTCTTTTCATAATCAGGTATTCCAGGCCGAGATCCTTCTCATGTTGGGCTCGTGGAACAACCCTCTGGCTTTCGGTTTGACAGATGTTTCTTCTCAAACTCTCTCCACTGCGACCGTGTGCTACGACAATCTCGGTGCAGCCGTCGTTCTTCTTCCGTTCAGATTCAGTATCCGGACAGTGCGGGCGTGGCGGAGATGTCCGGCAGATAGAGACCAACAATTGTCTCCCAATTGTTGGAGTCCGGACAGATAGGACGAGGCCCGCCCAATGGGACAAAGCGCGGGCTTGAATTCAGCGTCCAAGTCGGGCACATTTCTCTCTAGGTCTATCCTCGGACGAACGATATCAATATCTGCGAGTTCTCGAGTGTACAGACTCTTGAGTGCCTGAGCTGATTCGGCTACGCTTGGCAGCATGATTTGCACCCCGTTTCACGCCTCGTTGATCGTCGCGCGCTGGAATAGTGGATAGCGGAGGCTTTCGAAGAACGCTCCCGCCAACATTCTGGGGCCAGCGGCCGGAGGAGCGCACTCGGTGCGTCGCGCCGTGGCTAGCGCGTCCAATCGTGGTGCGCTCTGACGCCGCCCGTGATACTATTCCCAGTGGACGTTATCAGAGTTTATCTGACCAACGACAAAATGACAAATATTGTTATTGAAACTGCGCGAATCGCGATGTTGCGATGGCACCTCTTCTGCTTAGTGCTTCCTTGCTGCACCGAGGTCGTCGGTCAAAACGGCAGTGGAGCTGAGAACTTGATGGACTCAATGTGGAGTAACGATGCATGAACGCCGGCAACAAGCGTCAGATCCAGGGAATGCTCTCTGAACCGTATGTCATTGGAAATGCCGAGGTGAGCTGGCACTTGTCAAGCGCGGCGAACAGCAATGGTTACGGCAAGCCTTATCTTCACGCCCGTTGACACGTTTTGTTGGTCAGAACTTACCCGAAGTTGAGTAGACCAGTTGAGAGACTAGCTCACAGCAAATATGCGTCTCAGGAGACACGCACACGTACGCGGTGTGTGGTGTAGGTTTCTAGATGAGGTTTGTAATACGTGGGGATGAGAAATTTGGATCGCTACGATTGCCGACGACGACATTTTAGTCGTGGAGAATGGTGGAGAATGCAAACTGCGTAAGAATGTAAATGGTGGGTGCTGTTGGGCGTCGGGTGGATCATCGAGAAAGCATCACCGGACCCAGGGGTCAAATGGGCGCAAAAGTTCAGGTGAGCTGACTTCGGTGGGATCAACACGTACAAAGACGTAAGACACGAGGGAGAGAGAGGAAATCGGGCTGAAGAGATGGGTGTGGAGGGTATACAAAGCCCGAGAACGGCAAGTGGGCCGAAGAGAGGACGTGGTGGGTGTGGTGGAGGCTGGTGACGGTTCGTGACAAGTTCGTGGGAGACGTCGATGTTCCCGGCCGCATGTCCCGCAGAATTTCGGATCTGAATGCGCGCCAACATGGATCAGGTTTGAGAGAGACAACGCACAGTTTAAAAGGCTAAAGTGTGGCCCGCCATGGCCAGTTCTCGCCCCCCTAACGCTCGCTGCACCAGCTCGTCCTATTGACCGTTAGCAACTACCTGAGTGCCGCAGTGCATCTCAGCACAGCTCAGCATCGTGTGCTAGCTTGTCGTCGAGCAACACGCCTGAAACCGGCGAGGGAGAACGGAGAAACCGACCAGTCGGGTAGATCATCTGGTTCAATTGGCAACCGTGCAGAGCCGCCCGAGCGCTTTGGGGTCTTCGCTTCCAGCCACGACCCTCTCATAAATTCTCTCTTCCAAAAAATCTCAATCTCATCCCCCTTATAATCTTTCTACTCTCTGTATTCATCCCCTCTTCCTTTCTTATTTTTCATCATGCCTGGTGATATTTTGAAGAAAAGAAAGATTGCCGTCCTTGGTGCTCGATCCGTTGGTTCGTACCTTTCTTTGCGCAACGTTCCCCGGCCCCTCGCTGACCGTCCCGACCTCAGGAAAATCGTCGCTCGTTATTCAGTATATCGAGAACCATTTCGTCGAGTCCTACTACCCGACCATCGAGAGCACTTTCACCAAAGCTATCAACTACAAGGGTGTAGACTACGACTGTGACATCATCGACACCGCTGGTCAGGTATGTTTCAACCCTCATCCTCATCCATCCTCCTGCTCACAGCGCGTACTACCTCCAGGACGAGTACACAATTCTGAACTCTAAACACGCAATCGGCATCCATGGCTTCGTCCTCGTCTACTCTGTCACGTCGCGCAAGTCGTTCGACATGGTCCAGACGGTGTACGACAAGATTATTAACTTCTGCGGAATTAACTCTATCCCATGTGTTATTGTCGGGGCGAAGATGGACTTACAGCAGCAGAGGTATGTGTTGCATCCGTCTCCTTTCCTGCTCAGGCGGCCGATACCGCTTGGCTTGCACTGTTGCCCACATTTTCGCTTTTCCTCATAGTAGCCCATCCAGGCAGGTGGCCGTAAAGGAGGGGCAAGAGCTTGCGACGAGCCATGGCGCCGCGTGGATTGAGACCAGCGCGAAGAACAACGTTAACGTTGGTACGTATTACCCGGAACCCCTATTCCGACCCTCCTCTCACGCGTCCAATTCTCTCATAGCCAAAGTCTTCGAACTCTGTCTTGGAGAAATCGAACGACGATTGCCGAACAGCAAGAGCGAACCCCAGCGAAAAACTGCCTTGTCATGTGATTATGGACCTTCGTCTTGCATCACTCTTAGAACAACCATACGCATTGCTCCGGCCCACATCGCATTAATGGTCTGACTTTATTTACTGGGTTCATGGTGTCGTTCTTGACCTATGCATCGCCATGGTCCCTCCATTCTGTTCTCGCTTCCTTGGCCACACCTCCCTATATTTTTTGGGTTGAAGTTCTCGTTCTTGTATATTTGGACTCTGATTGACTTTGTCTCCTGCATCGCTCTTCATCCTCGTCTCTACGTCTTCTAGTGTGTAAAGTTTGTACGATTCGCTGTTGTCGTATACTAGTCTCCTCGACGAGATGCATACATTGTACAGCTCTCTGGGGTTTATAATTACATAAATGCTGCTTGTCCTAACCATCCTTGTTGAGATCTGCCTATAGTTTGAATACGGCGTCAAGATGACATCGGACCTCCATTTCACAGAATCCATGATGCAACCTCTACTATAGATATTCACGGAACGCAATACATTCGCCGAAGACAATACAATCACGGAACACGATACATCCGGAGAAATTAATCTACATTCTTCTTCCGCGCCTACGCGGAGCCGTCTCCCAAGAATCTCGCCTTGACTTTCCTACCCTTCAATCCCACAGCCTTGATCACCTGCGGGTCACCTGGCACGAGGTCGATCGCCTGGTCGCCCCACCGGACGTGCTCTCCCTCCGCGTCGAGCACGATGCCCTTTATCGGCTTCTTCGTCGATAGTTCCACGGACTCACTATCCGCGCCAACGACAGCCTGGAAGCCGAGCTCATCAACGTCCGGGAACTTAATGAACTTGAACGGTTCTGGCCTAGAAGGATCGTTCAATTCGGGACGTCACCGTGGCCAACATACTCCGCACGACCTACCAATTTGAGTACCGGCCGAGCACGCCACGCCCTCGTCGAGCAGCCGCGCCGACACGACGATCGCCTTCGGGACCTCGCTCAGCGCCGTGCGCTGCGGCTGCCCGGGAAGTGCACCACTGTGCAGCTCCGTGCTCGCGTTCGGCGCGAGCACGACGCGCCGCGCGAACTTCTCCGTCCAGCCCGAGTGCAGGTCGAACGCGGCAACCTCGAGCATGGCATTTTTCTCCACAAGTGTGCTGTTCGTGCCCCACACCTCGAGCACGGTGTCGATCGTGAAGAACGCCGCGGAGAGTGCATCTGCAGGCGTGCGCACCTCGTGGCGCGCCATGCCCACCGTGTACGGTCGCAGCTCGCGCGCGATCGCGAAGTACGCGGGCTTCGGGCGAAGGAAGTAGTCCACGATGGCCACGACGTCACCGGCCAGCAGTCATTGATCTACTGACGTCGCGTAAGAGCGGTCTCGCCGATAAGTGTGCGGTGCCACTTGCCTGCCAGACGAGCGCGCCCGCGGTGTACTCCTTGCCTCTGCCCTGCCAGTTCCGCCGCCAAAGACGGTAGGCGGACGCCAAGGTCTCGGCCTGCATGATCTGGGTGTAATACACGTAGCTGGACATGTGCTCGGGACGTCAGTGTGCATGATCACTGGGCCGCTGCGCACCTCTCTATGTCGAACGCATGCTTGAAGTTCTCGACTAGGTACAGCTGCAGAGCGAGGACCTCAGCAGGTGTGTGCAGCGCAGCAGTTCGATGGAAGCCTTACTTCCAGTCTTCGTTCGAAGCCGTCTGCCTTGTTGTGGTTGTTCATCGTTCTGTCACAGAAGAGCCATCATGAGTACAACATCGCGTCTATGTGGCATGAGAACTGCCGTACCGCGACTGGGGGTACCGCTCAGCAGTATTTCCACCGAGCCAATAGTCGACTGTGCGGATGTCAGGATACCCTCCCTGCACAGGTGTCAGTGGGAGTCCGGCGCGCGAGGCCCAAGGCGTACATTCCGAATTCCGAAACGAAGCGGCCAGAAAGCTTGTCCCAGTTGTGCCAGGGCTCCTGCGAGCCGTGCCACACGTTCCCTGCTCATGTGATGAGTCACTTGCTCTTTCGTGCGTTCTTTTTTTACGCGCGCGGCATGCAGACTTACACTGGTGGAGGTCGCCGTAACTCCTGTCCGTCGTCACTTTGCCGAAACCGCTGTATGGGGAGCTTCGATGGTAATGGATGTCGCAGAACTTCTCGACCACGGACGGCAGAAGGCGCTCGTATATGTAACGCGCCGGGAAATTGGTCTCCCTGAAGTCAGATTTTTCGTCGGAGTAGTCGAGCTGGAGCTTGCACGACTCGGCGAGCTGATAATCTATGCGATGTGCATTCAGCAATCTTGGGCCGATCATGCTCATCAAGTGCCGGCGGCGTTCTTACCTTCGTTGTTCCCAGCTGCAACGGGTGTCACACGACATCAATTCTCGTGCATCATAATTAGCAGGCACGAGAGAAGGCTTACCAAAGATGACGATGGAGGGATGGTGTCTGAGTCTCTTCACGTTCTGCTCGGCCTCGACTTCCACCGACCGCGTGAAAGAATCATACGCGGGGTACTGATCAACGTGATGCACTTCAGAATCATCACGACTTCTCAGGGGGGAAGGGGAGGCTCATACCTGGCCGCAGCCAAACATGAAGTCCTGCCAAACGAGGATGCCAAGTTCTATGATGCGCAGTAGCAGATCATCTCAGAGTTCCGATCGAGGGTTCCGATGCATGTGTGCGTACCGTCACAGATGTCATAGAAGATGTCGGACTCGTACACGCCACCGCCCCAGACTCGGATCATGTTCTGGTTCCGTCGACGAGAAGCTGAAGCCACGCGCGATATCTCTCTGGCGTCATTCTATTAAGAACACGATAATATGTGAGCAGTGGCGCACATGATCGAAGGGAGATGCAACGAACGTGGTCAGGAAAGAATCAGCAGGGATCCAGTTGGAACCTACACGACACATCGTCTTGAGTACAGACACTGCTGGACGGAGCATGGACCGCCATACCCCCACAGAAAATCCGGATATTGTTGATCTCGAACAAGAACGTCCGCCCTTCCTGGCCCACAAGCTCATCCTGCACCACCCTCGCGCGGCGGAACGCGATCTTTTGCACCTTCCTATCAAACGCAACCCCTTGCTGCGATGCGTAAGCGATGCCCCAGCGCGCGCGACACAATCCCCGCCTACCTCGTCTGCGACCTCGACTTCCACGCTGTAGATCGGCTGCCCGCCGTATCCGACGGGATACCAAAGCTCGTACACCGCAGGCGAGAACCGGAAGTGTGCCTTCGCATGCCCATCCGCGCCGATCCTGATGCTGCTCTGGCCGACGAGCGTATTTCCCTGCGGACCCTTCACGAGGACCGACGCGACACTTGACGCCTTGTTTGAGAGGATGAAGTCGACGTCAAGCAGCGCGGTGAGGTCCTCGTTCACCTGTGGGCGAACGTCGAGGTCGGTGATCCGCGTGCGGTACGTCTGCAGGCTGATGGGCTTCCACGGGCCGACGGTCATGAGCACTGGGCCTGCACGAGGCATCAGCAGGTACATTCACAAACGGGGAGCGCGACCGACCCCAGTCCCAGCCATAGCTGTATGGGAGCGCGAATCAGCTGGGTACGTGCGCGAGAGGCGTGGTGCTCACTTGTACTGCGCCTTGCGGACGTGGAGGCGGCTGGAGTCGCCATTCCACAAGTTCAGCTTCCCGTGCTGCTTTTCGATCGCCCTTCCCTGCGGGTTTGGTTATCGGTGCAGTGTCAAGGTGTATGGAAATATTGTCGGATCGTACTTTTCGGAACGCGCTAGCAAACTTTATGACGAGATCATTTTCTCCAGCTTTGATGTATTCCTTCACCGATGCGCGGTATGACACAACTGGTTCTCCGTCCTGCAGCAGTGTCAATTCCACTGAGGAGGCTCCATGTATTGGCGTTACACTAACTCGAGAATCTTTTGTCTGTTCTATGGACAGATAACTGTCAGGAACAAATTCTGAGCGCATATACAATTAACATACCAACTCGACCGTAGCGAACATCCAGGCCGTCAAAAACAAGGTCCACTGGGCCGCGACTTCTACCTCAGTAGCAACGAACTGCGTTCTGAACCCACTCGACCTCGCCGATCCCTACCACAGCATACAGTCAACTTCGCACACGACACACACAACAATCATCAATCCCCACTCGTGCAGCCCGACAACTACAACACCGCGTCAGCCCACACGAGCGGACAACTGGAGCGGGTGGGACACTAACCGATCCGGGATGCGCCCATGCTTGAGCAGCTCGACGTGCACGGTCGTCGGAAACGCGTGCACGGGCAGCCACTCGCCACGCGCGCGCCCTGCCCCCACCGACCTGCAACGCCCATCCGTGCTCCAAGCTCCTGATCGTGTTCATCACAAATCAGCTCGAGTCCTGGGACTGCACGGAACAAAGACCGTCAAGTACCGTTATATGCTGGGCGGGCTCCTCGTCCCCGAGGTCAGCTGCGTCGCCACAGTGAGATTTGCCGAGGTAAGCCCGCGCTCAAATCTTAACACTTGTCGCTATATTTGGCAGTCGTATCGGGTGGCAGGTGCGGCCCGTGGCGGCCAACGAGCTTGCACTGAACATCGAAAAATCACCGCAAGCATATCGGACAACACAGATAGTAGTCGGAGTCCATAATCAATAATCGTTACGTCGAGAGTCTCTACATAAACAAGACACCGTCTATGTCAGGTAGCGGAAACCCTTCGGTGTCCCTTCTTCCGCCTCCTTCCTCGCAATCTCGCGGTTGAGCCCTTCGAGATGCCTCTTGAATATATATAGCATGACGATGCATAACCCGTTTGTAGCGATGCAGATGGCGTACGAATGGCGGTAGGTCGGGCCCCATCCCTTCGGCCACACGTACCTAGCGAAGCACAAGAAGAGGATGCGCATCAGTAAGCACGCACGCAATCGTCCCACAGGCCGGAGGCGGGAGATACGCACGATCCGGCGATGTTGCCCAGCTGCGAGAACGCGTTGATGAGCGCGAGTGCGACCGCGCGCTTCGAAGGCGGCCGCGGGATCGAGTTGCTTACCCACGCGAGGAAGATGATGAACCCCGCGTACGACTGCGCCATCAGGAACCTGCGTGCGCGCGGAACGTGAGCAGGATCGTGGTTCCTTTGGTGGTGAGTACTTACAGGGAGACGTAGCGAGCCGCGTACTCATCGTCGAGATCGCGATGACGAAGCCGACGATTCCGAATGCGAGCGGGAGCGCGATGTGGTAGAACCGCTCGCCCACCCGGTCGGAATGCCTGTATCGCACGCACAGACTCAGCGACCAAACCGGCGGACACAGATGCGATGCTCACCTGGACGCCGTGAACGCGACGAGCGTCGCGAAGGCCCACGGGGGCGCGCACAGCAGTAGCGTGACCGTGGGATTATATCCCATCGTCGCGCTGAGAGTCGGGAAGAACGCGTTGAATGAGAGCGACACGACGAGGCTTGTCAGGGCAAGCGCGAGCCACCACACACGCCAGTCGCCGAGCGCCAGCACCAGCCCGCGCGTGGGCCGCCGGCCTCGTCTCCTGCTCGTCGCCAACTCCAACGTCCTCTGCCATGCGCTTCTCCGCGAGGCGCACCTCGAGCGGGCTCAGCCACGTGTTGCGACGTGGCGGGGAAGTCTGGGAGGATAAAGAGCGCGGCGACCGCGAAGAACATGGTGAGCGCGCCCTCGATGTAAAAAAGCCACCTATAAGAGCGGAAGGTCAGCTGAGTGCAGCGGGAGATGGGGTGTGTACATACCGCCAGGCTGCATGCCCCATCTTGCCCTCCATGCTGTCAAGGATGCCCGAGGCCATGAGGGAGCCGAAGGCATTGCTGATTAGGCTGCCACAGGACAGGACAGCAGTGCGAAGACCGAGCTCTTTGCGGTTGTACCACTTGGAGAGGAGGAATAGGCCCCAGGGAAGAAGGCGGCCTCAACGAAACCAAGGAAAAATCGTGTCAGCAGGGCACCGATGAAGCTAATTGGTGGTGAATATTTATTATTTTCCGGGCATGGTCAAATGTAAATCATACGGACCCCTTCGTGATACCTATGTGTGTAAGACATCAGATAAAGCAAACAGAAGTTATGAAGAAACACTGGCCAGTAAGGACAGATATCATTCCCACACAATCATACAGCATGGAAGATAAATGGAGGGCTTTCCGATGTAGTTCAAAAACATGTTGCTAGTCTACATCAGCCAGCGCAATGCTAGTACAAATTACAGATACTCACGAGGGGATTTGCATCAAGATGTAGCCCACGTACAGAATGCTGAGAAGGGTATTGAATTCTTGGCCCTTCAGATGCAGATCATCCTCGAAGCCACGCAATCTCGCAGCGCTACATTCGATTGTTGAGGGTAAATCAGGACACATGGTCAATATGAACACACGAAGCATTATTGCGGTCAATCTTCGATTGAAGTGAGTGGTGTGCAGAAAATCGGGAATAAAGAGCACATACATAATTCAAAATATAGATGACGATCAATATAGACATACGGAGGTCGAGCTTTCGCAGCAGTTGTTTCTCCAATGTCTTCCTTGCCTCGTGACCACCGAACTCCTCGTCCCCATCCGACTTCAAAGACGGGTTTTCAGGATCGAGGTGGTTCTCCAATTCATCGTGTTCCTTCTCGTCGACGGGAGAAGCCATCGTAAGACGTTAAAATAGTGGTCAAGGTCGTAAAATGAGCACAGACTCGGAATGCCGAAGAAGAAGAAAGCTGCATTTCGGGGCACTCACGGGGACAGGCTTATAACCCTCCAAGTATGGCCTGTTGTAAAGACGAAAAGGCGAGAACATTCGGCCCCGGACCCGGAAAGATGTATCGATGAGGCGGGGGAGGCGGGGCGGGAGCGAAAGAGAGTTTTACCGCGCGTACCACATGGACTGCGGGGAAACCACGAAATTGCGCGCTCTTGACAGGTTTACATACAGTATTGTCGCGCGATCAGACGTGAACTGCACAGATCGCTGGCGGTGTAATTGCAAAAGAATGTGGGATGTAGATCTATGTGAACCAACCTGCAGGGCAATCCCTGGGCAATCAGAAAATAATATTGCTGGTTCGCTGGATGAGTCGAGTCTGCCCCAGCGACAGGCGCCCGTCGTGCACACATCCGATCATGATCGCGTACTGCACGGCCCGCCCTGGCGGCCAGTATTCCCGGGACCTGGAGACGAGGTGGGGAAACAGTTTGCCGGCTCTTGTCTCTGAAACACTCGTTCGTCCAAGTGGTTCTGACACTGCAGAGTCGCCGAGCTCACAACATGGCCACCGCAACAGAACTTTCAATGCCCGTCACCCCGTTCTCCTACCACCGCATCGTCTCCAACACGCTTGACATCCCAACAGACCCCCGCGTCCCAATCCCAGTCGGTCTCCTTGCCTGCCAACGTACTGCGTAACGTCTAACTTCTCCCGGTTTGCGCTCAAACACTGATCGGTTTGATCACAGGTGACCCACTCCTCCGCGAGCTCTCAACCCCAGTCGTCTCCTGCCGTGTTTCCGAGTCCTCGGCCGTGCCTTCCAACGGCCGCAAGAGTAAGAAGGACAAGTCGTCTATGCAGGCGTCCGCCCAGCCTCTGTTAGAGGTCGTACTCCATGACACTATCTTGTTTCCTGAAGGCGGAGGACAGCCGTCCGACATCGGGACCCTGACCAGTGCGGACGACCAGCTGTGGGACGTGGTCGAGGTGAAGAGACACGGTGGGCATGCCGTGCACTACATTCGAGCGCGCCCGGACCAGAACGTCAACACGCTTTGCAGTTCCTTATCCCGGGGATGTATACTATTGTCCAGCTCGGTGAAGATGGATTCAAGCGGCGGTACGATCACGTATGTCATAGCATGCTCCCACACGACCACGCACTATCCTTACCCCGACGTTTCTGCAGATGTGCATGCACACGTCTCAGCACCTACTTTCGGCCGTGCTGGAGGCCCGGCTCAACCTCCCGACCCTGTCCTGGTGTCTCACTGCGTTCCCGTCCCCATGCTATGTGGAAATCCCACGGGGTATGAGCCTAGCCGAGATCACGCTTGTCCAGGATGAAGCGAACAAGTTCGTCTTCGAAGGACGAAGCGTCCACGTCGAGGTTGAAGAGTTCGACCGGAATGAGATCCCAGAGGTAGCTAAGGATAGCCGGAGTACAGGTAAGGGTGTACCAGCAGATTACACCGGCGGTATCAAGCGAACCGTGGTCATAGATGGCGTCGACCGAAACCTGTGGGTTCTCTATTTGTGCTGTTATTTATTTTTCACTGATCTCGTTCCCTTCTCCCAGATGTTGTGGGACCCAGCTTCCCAGCCTGCACAACCTCCAGCTCTTCATATTCCCGCACACCGACGCCCTTTCGCGCTCGAGCACGACGTCCGCACGACTGTACTTCCTCTCCGGGCCGCGCCTGCTCGCGCATCTCGCGTCCGCGAATGCGCTGCTCACGAGCACCGCCGCGACGATGAGCTGCGGCGCGCCGGAGGTTCCCGAGCGTGTCGAGCAGGTCGTCGAGGAGCGCAAGAGGGCCACGAAGCGCACGGAGGACGTCGAGGCGGAGCTCGCGGCTGCGATCGCGCGCGACATCCTCCGCGAAGCCGGCCCAGGCAAGATCGTCGTACATAGGCACAGGACCGACGACGCGACGAATGCTCTTGGGTTCTTGTCGTCGATCTCATCCGCGTTCGCGAACGAGCTCGGCTCGCGACCCGAGGTCCCGTCACATCTGGTCGTGCTATCTTCGTCGCCGTCGGCGCAGACGATGTCGGGTACGACCGTCATTATGATCTTTGCTTCGGACGAGAAAGTTGTCAAGGAGGTCGGCGAGGGGCTCAAGGGTAAGCTGAATATTAAGGGCGGAGGTAAGGGGACGCGGTGGAGTGGGAAGTTCACAGGTGTCTGGAAGGAAGGGAGGGAGGGGTTGCTGGTGCAAGAGGTGCTCAAATCTGTCAATGCATAGAGATACTGCGGGCTCTGGAATATGGTAGACGTATATTTGTGGATTATGTAGTGATATAGACATCTCTGTTATGAACGATACAATGTTGAACAAACCGATCCGGGATGGTAGATATGACATAAAACTCGTATTGGACGTTGCATTGATTCCTCGCGATCTCACTTCGACTCTGCCGTATCGTCCTCAAGAACGGAGACGGAAGCCTCTTCGACCGAGTCGTCGTCGAAGACCGCCGCATCTAGACGGTGATACAGTAAGGAATGGATGTCGTCCGACTAAGAGGGAAGCTCACCATCCGTTTGCACGGGCACATTCTCCAGCACCGCGCTCAAATTGAGAACGTCGCCCTCAGACAGGCTCTCTGATCCCTCCCCGTCGCTTAGCCCCCAATTAACCATGCCCTCGTCCACGCCCTCGCGCGCATTGTCCCACACCGCGATGTCGGCGCTCGCATCGAAGTCGAGGTACACGGACATGTCGACGACGGCGTCCTCGTCCTCGTCGACATCCGTGTCGAACTCGCCGTCAAGCTCCATCTCGTCCGCGTCGAACTCGTACTCGGTAAACCCGTCCGTGTCGAGGAACGCGTCATCCTCATCCTCGTCTTCGTCGTCCCCTGGTATATAGTCCCCGTCGGACGACTCGTTGTCCGAGTCCGACGGCGGCTTGATGCTCGAGAACACGTTGCGGCATGCCGGGCAGCTGCCATGCTGTGCGGTGAAGGTGAGCGGGGCTGCTAACTCGAACATGCTGCAGCGAGAGGATGCTTACGCGGCCCTGTATCCATTCTATATCAAACTACAAGAGATAAGCAGGATCAGCCGTCATTCGTTGCATCTGACATAGCAGAGGAATATTCGTACTCTGCGCGGCAGAAAAAATGTCCGCAGCCTTCCAGCTTCGTGATCCCGCCCAGCTCGGAGTCAGCTGCCTCAGGGGCTTCTCCGGCAAAGGCACCCTCGTCGTGTACCTTGCCCTCTAGAATAGCGTCAAATGGGTTGAGGCATATCGGGCACGAGTCGTCGAGGGGTACGTCTTTCTTCGTCAGAACGGGCAGTCGTGCAATGATACGCTTGATGCGCTCGTGGACGGGCAGGTGCAGTTCTGCAACATCGTCCATACTGGCGGTGTCCGATCCTACGAAGAGATTAGACAAAAGGTATATCGGAGACGGCGAAGAGGCAAGCGGGCATCAAATACGCATCGAGCCAGAGAGGACAACTAGCAGTGACGAGTGTGGGAGGTGCGCGCCACGCGTAAACAACGTTCGCGTCCCCGTCACGTGCGCGTGCCATTCACAAAACGCGTCTTGCCCGGAGCGGTAACCTCATTTCTTGGTGGCTGACGTCGGTTCCTGGCTTCATCATTCACCACCGGATCGCACGTCCCATGTTCTTACCCTTGTGACCTGCGACCAAGTTTAGTATGCTTGACAGATCGCTCGATATAAGGGGGCGGGACTCCTGGAGTTCGACTGCGCTTCTCCTCAGACGGCCCACTCTGTTTGCTGCAGATATTGGTTAAATGACGCCATCCAGGTCTTCGTCGCTGATGGAGAAACCTGGCCTTGCAGATGTGAAGTCTGCGGAAGTTGTTCAGGAGGAAACGGACGCAGAGTTTGGAGGGACGGAGGCGCGAAAACGGCTGGAGAAAAGGCTGCTCCGCAAGCTCGACCTTAGTATGTCGATCATGATAGTCATATACATCCTTAACTATGTCAGTATATATAGCTACATGTTTTCTATCGCAAGTTACTGATTTCTGCGCTGCAGGTCGATCGCAATAACGCGGGGTATGCTTTCCGAAATGGCTAATGCGATGTGATGCTTACTGACTAGCAGTGCGGCGCGGCTACGAGGATTTGAGCAAGATTTGCAACTACAAGGCACGGAATTTGCGACTCTGCTATCCATTCTCTACGTTGGATATATCCTTATGCAGATTCCTTCGTGAGTAAGCCCCACATTCCACCCTCGCATTTCTGTGCATTCCTGATCATTATCCCAGGAATATGTTCTTGAATTACATCGGAAAGCCATCAATATATCTGCCTGTGTGCATGATGGTTTGGGGCAGCATCTCAATTCTGACAGGTTCGTATCTTTGTGCATCCTATTTTTGGTATTAATTCGAGCTCCCCGAACAGGCATTACCAAGAAGTGGGTTTAGTATCGATAATAATGTATGCATTGACCGACATTATTCCAACAGCTTTGTCGGTGCGCTTCTTACACGATTCTTCCTCGGCTTCGTGGAAGCTGCGTTCTTTCCCGGGGCACTTTTCCTCATCAGCAAGTGGTACAAGCGCAGCGAGCTCGGCTCCCGCACTGCCCTCCTTTATTGCGGAAATATCATCAGCAACGCCTTCGGCGCGCTCCTCGCCTCAGGCATCCTCGACGGCATGCAAGGGAAGCTCGGACGCGCAGCCTGGCGCTGGCTCTTCTACATCGAGGGCTCGCTCACCATATTCGTCGCGATCTGCGCCATATTTATCCTGCCCGACTTCCCGGCGACGACGCGTCGGTGGTGGCTCAGCGAGGAGGAGCGCCGACTGGCCATGAAGCGCATGGAGGAAGACGCTGGGGTAGGCGATGAAAATGAGACCGAGGTCGGCGGTCATGCCGCGGGGCTGTGGCTGGCCGTGAAGGACTGGAGAGTGTGGTGGCTTGCGTTTGCAATGACGAGCCAGGTGGTCGCGCTGAGCTTCAATGCGTACTTCCCGACTCTGAGTGCTACTATGGGCTTCGGGCCGACGGTCACGCTGTTGCTCTGCGCGCCACCATTCGTGTTCACAGCTGTGCTTGCTTTCCTAGTGTCTCGGTGCGTCCGTAATTTTCAAACATATCGTGTGATGAGCTAAAAGGGAACATTTGCGTACTCAGACATTCAGACAAAACTGGGGAACGATTTTATCATATATCGGTACCGATTTTCGGAGGCATCGTTGGTTTTATTATCGCTATCTGCACGATGAACACCGCTGCTAGATATATATCCTTGTAAGTTTATTCGTTGTTTCATTTGTTTGCCTGCTATTCATAGATGAACTATTCAGATTCCTCATGGCCCAGTCATACGCTGGATTCGTCGTTTTGTATACATGGGTCAGCAACTCCTTCCCCCGTCCGCCTTCGAAGCGTGCTGTGGCTGTTGCCCTCGTGAACGCCTTTTCTCAATTGGGCAATGTTGCAGGGTCGTAAGTGACATCCCCCTTCTAAAACCTTGTAGGTCACTTACTTTTAATCGTAGATATGTCTGGCCAAGTGCGTGGGGTCCTACTTATCGCAAGTCTTACGCCATTTGCATCGCGACCGCGGGATGCGCGATTGTGATGTGTTACATCTTCAAGCTGCACCTCACATGGCTGAACAAGAAGCTGGATGAGAATGAGGAGGAGAAAGGCATCAAGGAGAAGGGGTTCCGATATTTGTTGTGATCATAGAAATCATAGTGCAGAATATCATCCGCACCTCCATTGAAAAGACTGAGGATCATAAGATCAGATGGCGGCGATCATTGATCGAGAGGCTTCGCCCCGAGAGCTACATACTTACGAATATTGTAGCTCTTTTGGACAGGTGTAAATCGCGGTGATTGCTAGACATCTATCTGTCTGACCTTTTCATAGTGCTTGCGATTTTGACAAGGAATCCATTTTTCAATGCATCGCTAGATATGAGCCTATGTACATGAGCCTCAAAGTTGTTGCTCTCTTACTTTTCGCGGCTAAATCCATGAGTCGTTACTTATTTTATGAAATCGCTGTTTGCTCGCGCCAGGTATTCAGTCGGCTTATGTACTGTTCATGTTCTATGTCATATATTATAAGTAATATGTTCACCGTACAGAACGACGAGTCAATGCCTTACAACAGTGCAGTTAACTAGCCTGCCGTGATTAGTCCTGCTCTTCAGCTGCATTCATGATAGTAATCTTACTCCCTTGATAATGTCATCTTACTCAAGCCGGTAAGATAGCTCAAATACGGTGTTGGAGTAGGTATGCATTCATGTCGATGAACTATGGACAATAAATGGATTCAGATCTTCTCTGCCGTCCAGCGCTTCAACGATTTTGTATGAAACGCACCAACTTGAGCTTGGAGCTGTCCTTTTCATTCCTCCAATACGAGGTAAAATGTCAGGTGGTCATATCATGTGTATCCAAAATGTGCGCTAATAACATACGCTGACTTGCAGAACACAGCCACCTGATAATGATGTCCAGCACATATATATGCGACTGGGACGTCACAAGTCGATTCCGGAGCTAACCCGCTCTATATATTGACTGAGATCCGGATTTTTGTCTTTGGGCCATAGCAGGGGGGAAGCTTTCGGGTGTCAGATGGTCATTTCAGGGAATGACGAAGGATACCTGAGTCTTCGAGTGAAGGTCTCATCGATAATATTGGGGAGCTTATCGTGCCCATCCTGTACACATATTCACATAATAGTGTCGAACAATCAGATGTGCTAGATAGCTCCGTCGCACGTTGGATAGACACCTCATGCACGTGTAGCAATCGGCTCACAAGTCGAGAAAGCCGCGCGGGGAGAGACCCAAGAAGTCTTACAATGGGTTTCTTTAGCTAGATTGGTTCATGGTTTGACCAAGAGATAGGCCTGGGTGAGATGACAGGGCCGATAATATGACACGTTCGCGGAACATGGGGTACGAGAAAGTGAAGGTATAAGATAAAAGAGCAAAGGTTGGGGATCCGGATTTGGGTGGGAAGTGATGGACGATGGCAGAGTACGCACGGCCGCAAAGTGGCACGCGTTCATGGTCTGCGCAACTCCATTCCCTCGGTCAATCTCGTCCCACTTTAATTCTTCATAATATCCTCTTGTTTGCCTCCAGGCGTTGCTCGAGGCGACATCCGTCGGCGTCGGTGAGACGCACATGAATTCTCTGACTTACCTCTCGCGCCAGTTCGATGTATTGGCCTCACCCCGCACGCCACCGTCTACCCGCTTTCTGAATCTCTGCCTTCGCTCCCTGAACGGCACCGCGATGTGACACTCAAGCGAATACGGACGTGGTCAAACAAGTCTTTCAGATTCTCCAGCCAGAGAGTCCGCCTTCGGGAGGGTGGACGTTGAAGCGGTCGTTCTCGTCTCCTGCGGAAGTTAGCCCGCCTGTCGAGCCTACACCTCGTCCGCCCCTTCGTCCGCCAAGACCCCCTTCGAGGCGTCCTTCTGTCTCACCAGCCGAGAAAGCTATCCGCCGAAGCCAGCTTCGGAGGCCTCAGAGACCATTCTCACACACCTGCTATTCGTACGCATCATCCTCTTACTCTGGAATGCCCTAGTTGCAGCATGGAGATCAGTCGCGCGACAAGGCGTCCGCGCGCATGGCTGATGAGGTTGCGGTGGAGGATGGTTCAGACGAGGACGAGAAGGATACTGAAGACGAGAGTAAGGACGAGAAACCTGTATTATTAGACCTCCAGCAGCCTCCATTTCAACCCGCAATCCCATCCCCATTATCCCCTCCCCACCGCCATTTCCCCCATCCCACCAGAAAGCATCTCCCTCATACCTATACCCGCCACCATTTCTCCAGAACTTCCCGCAGTTCTCGACACCCCCGCCCGTGCCCACGCCAGAAGCCCTCACACAAACTACGGTTGCTCCTGCAACTCATGCCGGCGGAACATCTCGTTCTTCCACACCTACGCTTGCTACACACAAGACACCTTTTCATCTGCCAAAGACTCTCGTCCTCGACCTTGATGAGACGCTCATACACTCGAATCGAGGCCAATGTCCTCCACATCGGGCGGCTCGGGTCTTCTTGGATTTGGCCGGAGGAATAAAGGTGCGGGACACATGGTCGAGGTGGTTTTAGGCGGTCGCAGCACATTGTATCATGTTTATAAGCGGCCATTCGTGGACTACTTCCTCAGGAAGGTCGGTGTTCGTTTTCTTAATGCTGCTCTTCAGGTTCTTACAATGTCTTCAGGTATCTGGATGGTACACACTCGTTATTTTTACTGCATCGATGCAAGAGTATGCCGACCCTGTCATAGACTGGCTGGACGCTGGTCGAGGAATTTTGGGCCGTCGCCTTTTCCGAGAGGTACGATTAGCTTCTGTCCCATACCATAGTAAATTCTCTGACTCTGTGTTCTTGCATTAGGCGTGTACGCAACTACCGAATGGTTCATACACTAAGGATCTGCAATCGTAGAACAGGATTTGTCTCGAGTATGCTTGATAGACAACTCTCCCATCTGCTATGCGTCAACGAAGGTCGGTTCCTTCACCATTTCACGCTTCGCGATGGTCTGATATATGGCGACCGCCACAGCGAACGGTATTCCAATAGAGGGATGGACTCATGACCCGCATGACGAGGCACTCCTCGACTTGTTACCCGTCCTTGACTCTCTTCGTTTTACTAGTGATGTACGGCGGGTTCTTGGCATCCGTGGGTTTTCATGACGCGGAACCATTGTTGCATGTCTCGAGGCCTGTCCAGCCGGGCAATATGTGTAAGGGTACGCACAAGACTTTCCATTGCTTTTTCGGGTTTCGCCATCATCGCATTGTTTGTCAATTATTATCCAACTCATTATTATCATTGTCGTCGTCGCATCAACCACCTCAAGCTCAGTTATTACCCTCATACTAATCATCCAACGACCTTCCGTTGCTGTACGCTGTATATATGTGTACGTACATACGCAGCGGCCAATCTTGATCACAGCAATCCTGGCAAGTCCGTGGCCTTCAAATCCTCGTGGCGTCGTCTACTTCGTGAGAGATATATAAAACTGCGTGGAGCGTACAGTGTGCGGTATGGGTCGTAGCCGTATGAGGTGGTGGTAGCACTAATGAGACACGATGAACAAGTGAAAGCCCGAAGTTATAATGTAACAGCACAGGATTAGACAAGCAAGAGGAAGGAAACGGAGGGAAAGGGGAAGACGGGAAAGGAAAGAGCGTCCGGATCCGATGTATTACATTGCCAATGCTGCCTGCAGTTCCTTGAGCTGTGTTTCCTCGTCGGCTTCCACGGCATGTGGGCCTACAACCGTAGCCACTCAGACAGACCGTAAATGTAAACAGAAGTATCGACAACTTACTCTCTGCAACTCTGCTTGGCCCCGCGGGCTGATGCACTGGTACATGGTCTCCCATCAGCCGCTCATTTAGCTCTTCCTGCTCTAGATCTTCCAGCTCCGCCTTCAGCGCATCCTAGTCACCCAAGAGTTAGAACAGAAATGGATAGAAGACGATGCCTCAACACTCACTTCGTCAATCTCCATCCCGGCATATGTCCGGAGGAGATCGCCTCCGATACCTCATTCGCGAGTGTCGTCTGCTCCGTGATCTCGCCCATGGTGGTGTCAACCGTATCAATTGTACTTCACAAGTTGTTAGTAGACCTTAAATGCACGACGCAGAGGCTAGGAACACACAGTTTGCCATGGATGTCCTTCAGAGCCGTCGCCGCCTTCTTCATCGCCGCCATAGTCTCCGCATTAAAGGTCGCTGACTCCAATGTATTCACTTGCATCTCTAGCTGGAATCGCGTTCCTTGTAGTCGGTCCAGCTCCTGTTCCGTGGCCTTCTTTCTTCGAAGCGCAGCAGTCGCGGCTGCCCAGCACACGTAGGCTTAGTTCATATCTTCCGCCAAGCTACGCGTTCGCCAGCGCAAGGAATAGACGGTACTCACCAGCCTTGTTTGCCACGGCGTTTGTCTTGGCCTTCTTGAGCTCCTCGTCAATCTTCTTCTGTAGGTACTCCTCCTTCTTCTCGATCAACTGCAGCTGCTGCCGTAGCGTGACAATAGCGTCTCGTGAGGACTGCTTGGGATCCCGGCGGCCTCCAAAGTAGCTCATAAATCCGGCCATCATTGCTGAGGTCTAGGATACAGAGGTATAGAGTAGCGAGAACAGAACGCGCGGTCAATGAGATGAAGGGTAGAGTGTGAGGCGAAGTAAAGGTGAATGCAGTGACCAAGTGAGGTCACTCGATTCGCCCGATAAGGAAATTATTCAGCATGCGATCAGCAAGTCTGCGGACAGCTGCGGACTTGTGCAGACTTGGTGGGGGTATCCAAAGCCCTCTTAAGAATTCAAGCGCAAGCTTCAAGCATTCGATTACTAAGTTTACGAAAGAGACACATGGCATTATCCTGCGGAGATTGAGTGGAAGGAAAGCGTTTTTTAAGGCGTCCAGATAAAAAATCTCGACGACAACCCAGCATCTAGCATGCGTACGAATTCTAAGCAGAAACACTATTTTCGTATTGTGATAACAGAGAGACTCAAGAAGTCTGATGGATGGCCGGCGACTTTGTCAGGACGCTCTGGAGTTGTTCAACATGCGACATGCCCACCGCGATGCCGAATTCATGGAAGATGCAATACTGCTAGAACATATTCAGTTGAGGGGCAGTGCGCCATCAAGCAGAAGCGTTTTGTCAGACGTAAGACTCTATTCATATTGGCTACGGCTTACTGTTATCTGCGGCCAGACAGTGTCACGATCGCGCATCGTCTGGAACTAAGTATGAGATAGTACAGATCCTCAAGAAAGGCCGAATGAGCTCGCGGGTTACACTAGGGAAGCATGATGGGGAAGGCCAGCCCAGAAACAAGTTATCCTTCTCCGCCGGGTTGTCTGACAGTACAACGAAACCGCGACAACAAAAGCACGTACGGGTCTACAATATGCACCAGCGCTGAAGCGTGAGTCCTATATCTTTCATAGAAATAAATAAAGCAAAGGGTATGTATATCGATCTCTAGTAGATGATACTCATTGGTCCTTCTTGCTTTCCACGGCAGAGTCACCATCACTATTAAGACAGAACGGCCATTTGTCGATGAGTATTTGGTAACATGAGAAATATCACGCACCCTTCGTCATCACTTCGCTCGTCCTCCGCTCCTTTGCCGCTTACCACCGCCATGCAACTCGACAGATCATCCAGAACCACATCAATTGGATGACCTATGATTTCATCATTGAGCAAGGTATAATACACTCCAGCTTAGATGGTACATTACCTGAAGCATGACAAGCATGCTGAAGAATCCAAGGTATATTTCCTTCGTCATGAAGTGACCTCGGGTAGGATCCCATGTAAGAGGGATTACACTCCAGACTTCCCAAGTAGCCATGATGGCAAGGATGAACAGCCCATGCCGCGTCACAAGCCAAGAAAGCAAGAATATCACAAAAGTTGCATCACAGAGAGTAGACATTGACAGGTAACGGAACATCTTAGCCAGCTATATGGGCACCTCGTCAAATTCCGACGCATCCATCGAACGAGACTATGAGCCTACGCACTGGCAAAATTATGTCGCACCAATCCATTAGGATCATGATGAGACATCCCACGCGAGTGTAATTGTAGAAGTAGCTGCCAGCCATGAGCGCAACCGTGATGACGTGGTGTATCATCATCTGCCAGTGATCCTTCCGACGTGCCTCAGCATTGATGATCAAGATCTGGTGAAGGTAGAATGCCGTCTGAAGCAAGTAATATAATTTGACGGGACCAGCAAGAGGATAGTGGGGAAAGTTTATCCAGACATTGACGGGGTTGAGGACAGCGGTGGGCAGGTTATGGTGGACGTACTATAGCAGCATCAGCATATCCGGAGGAATGTAACAAATCGTGAAGAGCGGGTCACTCACCAAACCAAAACACCACTGGCAAGTGTAGTATATTACAGACCAGCCCTGCTCAGCAAAGCGAAGCACACTCCGGTGCATTTTCCTCGCCTCCCGTTTTGAGATCTCCGGTCCATCGACATGCACTGCATGCCCATTTCCGTTCGGCACCCCATTAGCCTTTCCATTCCCGTTCAAAAGCAGAGCCTTCCTCTTTTTAGACCGCATCAGATCACGCGTCAACTTCCACCGCGCGAACGGTTCCATGATCCACAACCGCGTCGCGTACGCAGAATGGCCATCGCAGCAATGCTAGTAATGATCAAGCACCAGTCCAGGATGCCGGTGCCATAGTATAAAGAATTGGGGAAGGAGTCGGGCTGGGAAGGCGGAGAGGTCGGGTAGGAAAGCGTAAAGAAAGGAATGAGAGGAGACGGAAACCATTTCTGAGCTTGGAGAGTATTCATTGCAGATGGTATATACTTTGGTTACGCCAATATATCATGAATTGTCCTAGAAGATAGATCGTGAATTTTTGGGGCCTGTGGTCCTGGTCGAAAGCCAACGCTAAGACGCGAGATTCGTGAGGGACAAGAGGGATGATGGGAAGACGCGAACCTGTCCTGCCCTGTGACGAGGAAGATGGTGGCAGCAACCTGGAAGCACAAGCACGAAGGCTGAGAGTGGATGGCAGCGCTGGCCAGGTCCTCTGGAGTACGTGAAACGTCTGCAGCTGCTCGGACGCGTGCTTGGCGCCAATTCAGCGCTACTTCCGTGGGAATCGTTCCGTCCACTGTGCTTTCTCCAACTCGACTACCACCGCGACAACGATGACCTCGACCCAGCCCAATACGACCCTGTACATCAAGAACCTCAACGACAAAGTGAACAAGGATGAACTTCGCACTCAGCTATTTGCTCTTTTCACAACCTATGGCAGGATCATCGACGTCGTGGCGCTCAAAGGTCATAAAATGAGGGGCAGGCGTTTCTTTATTCACGGATCTGGCGGGCGCGACGGCGGCCATGCGGGGCTGCGAAGGTATGGTCTTTTATGATAAGCCAATGGTGCGCCCTCCATCTCAAGAACCTTTCACATTTCGAACTCTTTGATGTCAACACATGAACGCGCGCTACAGCATATTGAGTACGCAAAGACCAAATCGTACGCGACCATGCGGAGAGAAGACCCGATTTCATCCCTCCAACCTCGGTTCTTGTTAATAATGCAGCGAATGGCAATTTGGCAAATGGGACGGCGTCGTCTCTTGAGAAGCGGCAGAGGGAAGAGCGGATGGACGAGGATCAGCGGCAGGCGAAGAGAGAGAGAACAGACAGAGACGAGGATGAGGGAGAAGAGATGGAGATCGAGGACGATGAGGAAACAGTGAAGCAAGCCGGCGGTGAGTCTCATGCCCGTTTATTACTGATCATTCTCTCACTATAGATGTGTACTTTCTCTCACAGGTGCTATACCTGCAGCCGTTCAGCAGCAATCATCCCGGCTAATGTGTCTCAATCTTCCTCAAGAAGTCACGGAGGACGTTCTGTCTGTGTTGTTTCAGCAGTGCGTGATAGCTTTGCATATGCTAGTGCGTTTTGCTTACGACTGGACTAGATACCAAGGATTCTTATCGACTCAGGTGGTTCAATCACCAACACCGAATGCTGCGGGTCAAAAGGTCAAGATGGCTTATGTTTTGTTCGATTCACCAGATCTTGCAGCGGTTGCAAAAGAGGCCTTGGATGGCTTCGCACTAAAGAAGGGATGGGTGATGTCCGTCTCCTATATCTGACATTTGTATCGTTGATGTTGCCTGCTTCCTATTGTATGATTTGCATATCCTGAGACGAATGTCACATTTGTACCGTTTCGCGACTCTTTTGAGCCGATATGGGTGAGCATCCGAGAATAATTACAGATATTCTGATGTACTAGGTATGTCATGCCAGAGCTTCAATGAAGGACGCCTGGTCTATCCAGGAACGACGACCTTTTCCTGTTCCATATTTTGTTAACCCGCGCCTTATTATGAAAGCTGAACTCACGCCCTAAACTTTTCGTAGACATTACCGAGAGCGTTGATCCTACTCCCCAAAAGGAAGATAACATATGCTGAGGGTTTGTTGACGAGGTAACATTAAAGTTCCTAACATCGTGAATATTGGTGCGACAACATTGAATTTCCTGCATAACTGTCGTTCTCAGGCCCGCGATTTTTCTCTTAAACTGGGAGTCAAGAAATCCAGTAACATAATGAATTCTCGAGATACACAAGATATGTTGACTTCTGGCAACGTTATTGTACACAGCTTCCTCTTTCATTTATTGGCTCTCCGCAATTCAGGCGAGAGCCTTGGCGATCGCCTCACCCACTCCCTTAGCAGAAGCAGGATTCTGACCCGTAATGAGGTTCCCAGACACGACTACCTTCGCCTGTCCGCGTCCTGTCAGTAGGTACATGACTAAAGCAAAACACTCAGCACTTACACCCCAAGGCTCAGCAGCCTTCTCGTACACACCGCCAAGGCTCTTAATTTTATCTTCAAGCAAGAACGGGATGTCCTAGTAATCGGATCATATACTCATTATATTGTGCATGAATGCTGAGGAAGCTAGGAACCTTACCTTGACTTTATCGACCTGCTCTTCCTCAACGTTCGAGAAGCCGGTGGCAGCCTTGCCAGAGAATATGGATTTGCCGGATGCGTCAGTCGCGCCAACGAGCGCCCTGCACGGTGACACGGTGAGACGTAAACATTTTCCACTGATTGGAAAGCAAGCGAACACTCACGCAGGCCCGTGGCACACCGCAGACGTGACCTTTCCAGCACGGTAAAACTACGCCCTCAATGAGCACACCAAGTAACACACCTCCACCACAGCACGTACCTCAGATGCAAGCTGGATGTTGACGGGGTCGCTCGCGAGGTCAAGCACGGGCCCGTGCCCACCAACGTAGAAAATGGCGTCGTAGTCCGCAACATTCACGTCCGCAAGCTTCTTCGCATTCGCAAACTTCGCCTGAACAATAGGGTCCTTCAGGAAGTTGACACTCTCGTCGTCCGTGAACATCTGCGTAGGGCTCGTAAGTTATCCATGGGAATATGCCGCTAGAAGCGTACTTTGACACTGTACTCGTCGATAGGGGGGTTGGGTCCACCGGGGGCGGCGAAGTCAATAGTATTGTTTGGAGCGAGCACTGAGATAGACCATTGCAGTCAGGTCGGGGAGCACTGGTAGTGAGTGAGGACCACAACACACCATAGTACGGATGAGCGGCTTCCGGAAGGTACCAGCCCTGCGATGCGTATCACGCATGTGAGGTACAATTCAAGACATCTGCGCAAAATAGAGAATACGACTGTCTGCTGAACTTACGGTCTGTGCACCAGTCAGGGTCTTATTCACAGAAGTGTAGACGAATAGGATACGCGGCATGTTTGATTGTGTAGATAGCAGTAGTAATAGCAGAAGTAGAGCTGCATTCCGTGCTCGATGTGACCTAAATACATCTCTACACGGCCAAATGGAGATAGCAGCATTACACGGCCAAAGCGATCAATTAATTGCCGCGTCAATGGGTGACTTCCCGTAAGAGACTGCGGCTCTACAGCCGGCCGTAGATCAACCGCGCGGAGACGAAAATTCTCACCGGCCGTATCCATAATGCAATTTGTTTCCATAAATCCATCAAAGGCTTGTTTCCCACACGTGAGTGTGGAAAGATCCACTAGAGGGAGAATCGGGTTAGAATGGTCATGTTCAGAGAAGATTTAGTGATAGCCGAACCTAGGGGCCGAGCATTTGCAAACAGTTTTCAATCTGGAAGGGGGGTCCTTACCTAGTCTTGTAACCAGACGGTATAGAGGGGGGGGGTTCACGATGCTTGTGACCTGTCACATCAAGCACACATTATCTCTCTCACGTTTCCTCCATTCCTCCATCAGCAAAAACTCGCAAACCTGGTAGCGCTTGCAAGACCTAACCAGAGGATCGCATTCCGGTATGGGCCGGCCAGATCTGCCATGAGGCTACCAAACACCGGGCGTCTGATCGGAGCGCTGTCATGAGTATGTGGTATGAGATAGTAACCACTGTATAAAACGATCTCGATAATCACCAACCAAAATAGAAAAATCTATCTGTGGCAGGGCGAAATATACGCGAAGGGAATCGAGGTATGAAATCAATTTTATACTGCACCAAGCTTGACGGGTTTTTCCTGCTTTCCCAGTTATAGGCCTGGCCGAATCCGTTGGGGGGTGTTATCACAATCACGAAGGTAGGTACGATCCCAAGTGAATGTTTAACGATGATACGATGATGACTTGCCCGGTACGTTTGTCACTTCTACCTCTCCTCGATATGTCTCCTGTTCTTCTGCTGATGCTCCCTCCGAGGAAGACTTCTCTTTCCTGTCCTATCAACAGTCAACCTTGCCCACCTCTGTATGGGGTTGCTGCACTGCTGTGACCTGGAAACTGGGGACCAAGACTTCAACCTTGCCCACCTCTGTTGTGGGGTTTCCTGAAGTGATGTCCGGACTGTGGTAAGCAAGTCAACTGACTATGACTGCTTCTGGCTGTGAGACTTTGAGAGTAGAAATCTGGTGTGATTTGGTATGGAGTGAAGTGGGGTGGTGGGGATACAGAATGGTATCCTTGCCGCCTTGGAGGTCCTCCTTGTTAGGGAAGTGCTGTGTCTGTGTGGCTGAGTGTGTACACCTATGTGCACACCTGTGATGACGTGAGATATCCCTGTGATACCTCAGTCAAGTGATCTAGTCTGCTGAGTCTGGGGGGAATCTGGAGGGTGATCCAAATTCCAGTGGAGACTGTGTTTCTGGCTGCTGCTGGTGGATCCAGTTCTTTGATCCAATTCTCTTGGATCCAATTCTATTGCCCTCTCTAAGGCAAGAAAGGAGCTCTTTATATACCTTTTGAGAGGGCCCAGAATTCTCCCCGGACTCTTCTTCTCAGACTGTTCCAGCACTTTCCGGGAGGCTCCAAGCACAAGAAACCATGGTAACTACTGTGCTAGAATCTTCCAGTCCTTTCCATAGTGTTTTCCTGAATGTTCCAGCTGCATCTCCCTGCACTGCCTCTCTGACTTCCTCCAATCAGAGCTCTCCTAGGTCACCCGGCCCTCAGATTTGCATAGCTTTAGTAAGGCTCTTACAAATCTGGGGCAGGGGATTACAAACCCAAGGTGCCCTTTTCTCCATTTCAAGGACCTTTCTCTCACAGAGTACATAGCCTTGAAGACTTTGTCATCCATTTGAGATATTCCCTGACTAATGGAGGTCCTCTACCTTATAAATTTGCACAGCCTTAGTAAGGCAATCACAAATCTAGGGTAGGGCCCTTACAAATCTGGGGGAGTTAGTCTGCCACTTTGAGAAGCACATGGTCTATGGTTCCAGGGCTGTGAGTCTCCTGAAGGCTGTTCTACATCACCTCAGGTGGCTTGTGGCTGTGTATCCCTGTGACCATTGCCATGCTTCTCTTTTCAAAGGCTGTACAGACTTTCCCAGGACTCTGCCTTTCTTCCAGTCCCTTCCAGAATTTGCTAACCTGATCTTCTTCTTCCTGTTTCCGCGATGTCCTGCTGTGTCCAACTCCTTGTCCTGACTTTCCTGCACCTGATTCTTTCCCCACTCCTTTTCTCATGACCCTCCATGCTTTCCCATCCCATCCTACTTGATTTAACGATGGTTGTCTCGTTTACAAGCGGGTGAAGAGGGTAAATCATGGATTCCGGCTTCGTCATCTCGTTATCCGGACTGACAGCTATAGGAATATCGCCACCAGGTCATTGCTAGGAGACGAGCGAATGCTGAACGTACTCTATCGTACTGCGAAACCAATGGTGCAGGTGCCGTCGATGTGAGAAAGGGCGAGGAATATTCGTGTTTCCTGGTACTGGATGATGTGGTCGATGTGGTCTGTGAACATGATTCTGAATTGATCTATGAGGTGTACAAATTCAGACAATGGCATGAGGTCAAATTCAGTGGTAAGTGTGTCATATAATAGGATGGGGAACTGGGAATCAATTATCATGGGGCATCATGACGTGTGTTGATTGGGTGGGATAGTTGGATGGAGGTTTAACGTGATTGATGATGTCTAAATTCATGGCAACCTTGGTGTGCTGTGCGTATTATGACACTTGGCTGACTTGGTTGTCAAAGGTGGTCATTTTGACCCTGTCCAGGTATCAACCACATTTGGTGCATAACAGTGCTTTCATTTTTTCTTGTAAGAGTCAAAGAGCTTGTTCATGAAGTACATTTGATAGATGTCTTTTATGCCAGATTCTGTGTGCATTTTGGCCAACTTGATCATTATGTCAATGGAACAGGCTTGTGTAAAGTATGTCTGCAACTGACCTGCAGTTTGTTACTTGGTGCGGGGCTTGCCCACCTGAACTATAATGAGATATGTTGTTCAACTCAACCACAATGTTACTCATCTTCACAAAGGCTGTCAACTGTGGTGACCATATTTGACATGGTCTCAAGGGCATGTTTGCATTGCACCTTCGGCTTCAGTCTTGATTTCGTAGAAGTATGCTCATCATCACTGGTCCTGTCTGCAGTGTCCACACTTTCCACATTACTCCCTTGCCTGCTCTCCCTGTCACCTGGGTGCCCACCTAATTTCACATTTGCTTTGTTACTGTTCAAATTGAGACCCTTGACCCAACAATTTCAACAAAAGAATTTTCCTGCCAATTCAATATGACATACAAATTCACTCTGCATTGGATTGTTACCTAGAAGAGCAAGTACAAATGGCACAACTAGGACAGGCTCATTCAAGTCACAATCTCATGCCCAGATGCCCTCTTTTTGCACCTCACTAAAAACTGTTTTAGCTTGGGTGAAATGCACTGATAATGATAATACATACATGAGTTGATCAACTACGCCATTCATCATTTCAAATGGGGGTGCAAGATTTGATGTTAACAGAAAATGAATATTATATTCCATTTGAGACTCAGCATGTGATAGTTCTGTGAGAGTGAATAAGACACTATTGTGTTAATTTCATTTCTTCAAGAGGTTTTCTGACATATCATTGCAGTACATCCATATGGCAAAACCTATGACCTGATGCCCATTCGCCTCCACACACCATTAATTTTCCTCTTGCAGATTGGTTAATGTCCATGATGCAATGTTGTTAGCCTTCGGGTCTTGGATATCTACAATGTGGATGACAAATTAGCATGTTGCTCATGTTCTCACTCACCACTAGAAACTTGCCCAAGATGCAAACTACATTCACTAAACCATACAGAGCTGCACCTTGTTGGAGCTCAGGGAAATTTTTCAAAAATCAATTATGGCACAACGCAAAGTTCTCACACTGAATGACTCACCACCCTGCACCTGGATCTGTCATGATCACTTGCATCTGCCAGCATTTCACATATAATTCCTGTCATCCATTCTCCAGCTTCATAAACCATCAGATGGGCATGCAAACTATCATGTCATCCAACATAGCAAGCTCATGGATGAAATTGTCTTGATTGCCAAGGCGGGCCATTGGGGTAATGATATCATTGGAAACTTTGTGAAGCCAGTGTGTGCCTTGCTGAGCTTCGCTAAGCATGCAACTGTCAGTATCTTCAGGATAAAATGAGAGATGTGGTCACACTTAAGGATTGGCCAATTCTTGTTTCATGGAGTCAGATGTGGTATATGATCAGTCTTTGAGCATGTAAACACATACCTGTGCGATAATTTGCTTGAGGTCATTGACATAATATGTATATCTGAGGGCCCCTTGATACTGGATACTATTGATGCTGCATGCTTTTTGCAGCATGGTGTTGAGAGTCTGCATTAAGCACAAATGAAACATCATCCACATCATTCACCTTGAGAAGCCACATAAACAGATCGAGTTGCCGCTGCGAGAAGACTGATTGTGGGAGATGCATCAATATGTTAAGGATGCATGTTTAGGATGGGTGGCCAGTGGCAATGAATGCAATATTTTCAATAAGTGGGGCAAAACTCATGATTTTATCTTGCCATGGATACCATTGACACGATAGCTCAGTGGTATCATGGTAGTGTGCATGCTTTTAAGCATGAAGCACTGCAGTGAGCCCATCATCGACTGCCGAAGCATCATCAGTCCATTATTTGATGAGAGTGGCAGAACTTACCAGTGACACACGGCTTGATCATTGTGAACTCGGGGAGCTCGTCCTTTGATCATTCACCATCATCATTTTCTGATTCGATGAACTCCTCATCGAACCTGTCCAGAAGGGTCAGCGCAATAAGTTTGACAGCATGCTCTTTCTGTGATGGTGTCAGACTGCTGTCTTCACTTGCTTCAAATAGCCCCCAATTTAGTTGAGGGAGTGAAGACAGACTGCACACTGCTGCATGTTCAGAAGAGATGTGGCTGGTTAGGAAGGTCAGCAGTGAGCGGGTGGCACTCTGAACAAGATCTTGAGAGAATCGTGCATTTACAGCATTCAGGGGAGAGGTGGTGTCAGAATGCAACATGCACAAGGCCTTTTGCTCGAGAAGGTCCCGATGCTTCATGCTGTTCTCATGTTGAGTGCACATGGCAACACTGGGAGGTTGGGGTTGTTTGTCATCACAAAGGCTGCATTTCCACATGTGGTGGCTGGTTCCATCTCTCTCATCAGATAGGACCCACTCTAATTGACTCATCAAAGGAGTTTAGCATGAAGAATATTATAGGTCACTTACCACCATATAATTCCAAGGGTGTTATATTGAGACATGAAGACCTGAGACCCAATGGTGCAGTGAGGAAGGACCAGCATATACAGGCAGGAACCTAGTGGTGAAGTCTGGGTCAAAGCGCTATTACTTCAACCAGTGTTCAAACTGAAATATGCATAGGACTCAAAATATCTAAAAATGAACATGGTTTATTATAAAATAGATTTTTTGGTAAATGACAATTTAATTCTGGGTTACATAATTTTGTCTAAATGGTATTGTAATCAAACTGTCAGCCATGTAGAGACCTCTCTCCATTCAGTAATATTGGATGACTTTTTGTAAGAGACTGTGGCTCTACAAATGGCTGTAAATCATTAAATCCTGCTAGTTGCTGAGATACCAAGGTTGATTGGAGCTCCGCTGATGGGAAATACCTTCCTAAACTCAAAATCTAGAAAGGGGTAAGGACTAGTCTTGAAACCAGCCATTTTACCCTATCAAATCCTTAAACAGAGAGCAAAAAACATCAGCACAGGTCCAGGGTAGAACGTCTGGTGAATTTGATATATAGAGGGGGGGGTTGTCACATTCACATGCTTTTTGACATATCTGATGCAACTTTTGACATGTTCGACATGACTTTACACACTCAGCGCTGATTGCATTTCAAGCTCCTTATATCATACACATTGTAATTCTATAATTTTATAATTCAATATCATCTGAATCAGATACTGACAATTGGCGCAGAGAACAGCTGCCAGTGCAAGGGCAAGAGAAGTGACTCGCTTCATAGACAATGGCAATGGAGGGCCTGCCACCAAACTCTGTGACATCAACCTGCCACTAAGGGGAGACTTTCCATCCAAAACATGCCTATTATTTCATTGTGCATACACCCAATTCATGGTGAGAAGAAGAAAGACAAGGAATGGATGTGTTGAGTGTGAGTTCCACAGAGATTGCACTTGCGCTGCATGTGCCATGGCCAGCGATGCTGCACCACAAGCAAGTGTGAGCAGCAAAGGCAGGCGGGAGACATACCAACACTAAAGTTGTCCAATGAAAACTGGCTCTGCGGCATTTCAGGCATGCTAGTACATAAATATATTTTTTCTGTATATTTTCAGCCAAGTTTTGTGATGACATCAGCAAAAAGCCCCCACCTTACAATACCGTATAAGCATGTACATAATAATATATAATTAATAATACATTATATTCTCCAATTTACTTACCATTTCTGACCGGGATTAGTTGTATCTGGCCCAGACCGCCTGGCGCTACCGGCACTTGTCACTTAATGCAACAATCAGTGCAAGTTCCAGTAAGGAATTGCAAGATTGAGCGCTCGGTCCGGTAAGGAATTGCAAGTGCGCATAAAATAGAGTGCTTGGTCTGGTAAGGAACGGTAAATGTAGATAAGATAGAGCACTGACCAGGTACGCATTGGTAAGATCTCCGGTAAGTCCGGCCAGAAGCGCCACCGATATGGGCAGTCCTAGTATTGGTTTACAGGTACTAACCATTCACATATTATTGTAGCCATTAGTGTAGTATTTAGCACAGTAATATATATTGGTATTCCTATCAATTCAGCAAGAGAGTATATGCGCAATTCAGTCCACAAAAAAAAAACCTACTCATCCTCCTCCTCGCGCTCGCGCTCGCGTTCGTACTTGTACTCGTACTCGTGCTCGTGCTCATCCTCGTCCTCGTACCCATCCTCATCTGAACCGAAGCCCTTCTCAAATGCCTCCACATCCAATTCCTCGTCCATGTCAATCCCATTGTCGTAGTATCCTTTCTCGAGCTCTCCATTAAATTGATTCACCGCAGGCGCTGTCACGCACCAAACGTGGTTGGTACCTGGACAGGGCCAAAATAACCATCTTTGGCAACCAAGTCAACCGAGTGCCGTAATATGCACAGCACACGAAGGTCACCATCGGGATCGAGTTTAGACATCATCAATCATGTCAAATCTCCACCCAATCCCACCCAATCGACGCATGCCATGGTGCCCCATGGTAATCGATCCTCGGTTCCCCATCCTATTATACGACACACTCGCCAGGATTCGACCTCATGCCACTGTCCGGATTCGTGCACCTCACAGATCGATCCGGAATTACGTTCACGGGCCATATCGACCACATCATCCAGTACCAGGAAACACGAATATTCCTCGCCCTTTCTCACATCGACGGCACCTGCACCATTGGTTTCGCAGTACGATACGAGTACGTTCAGCATTCGCTCGTCTCCTATGCAATGACCTGGTGGCGATATTCCCTATACGCTGTCAGTCCGGATAACGAGATGACGAAGCCGGAATCCATGATTTACCCTCTTCACCCGCTTGTAAACGAGACAACCATCGTTAAATCAAGTAGGATGGGATGGGAAAGCATGGAGGGTCATGAGGAAAAGAAGGTGCGGGAAAGAATCAGGTGCAGGAAAGTCAGGAGACAAGGAGTTGGACACAGCAGGACATCGCGGAAACAGGAAGAAGAAGATCAGGTTAGCAAATTCTGGAAGGGACTGGAAGAAAGGCAGAGTCCTGGGAAAGTCTGTACAGCCTTTGAAAAGAGAAGCATGGCAATGGTCACAGGGATACACAGCCACAAGCCACCTGAGGTGATGTAGAACAGCCTTCAGGAGACTCACAGCCCTGGAACCATAGACCATGTGCTTCTCAAAGTGGCAGACTAACTCCCCCAGATTTGTAAGGGCCCTACCCTAGATTTGTGATTGCCTTACTAAGGCTGTGCAAATTTATAAGGTAGAGGACCTCCATTAGTCAGGGAATATCTCAAATGGATGACAAAGTCTTCAAGGCTATGTACTCTGTGAGAGAAAGGTCCTTGAAATGGAGAAAAGGGCACCTTGGGTTTGTAATCCCCTGCCCCAGATTTGTAAGAGCCTTACTAAAGCTATGCAAATCTGAGGGCCGGGTGACCTAGGAGAGCTCTGATTGGAGGAAGTCAGAGAGGCAGTGCAGGGAGATGCAGCTGGAACATTCAGGAAAACATATTGGAAAGGACTGGAAGATTCTAGCACAGTAGTTACCATGGTTTCTTGTGCTTGGAGCCTCCCGGAAAGTGCTGGAACAGTCTGAGAAGAAGAGTCCGGGGAGAATTCTGGGCCCTCTAAAAGGTATATAAAGAGCTCCTTTCTTGCCTTAGAGAGGGCAAAGAATTGGCCAAGCAAACTGGATCAAAGAATGAACCACCAGCAGCAGCCAGAAACACAGTCTCCACTGGAATTTGGATCACCCTCCAGATTCCCCCCAGACTCAGCAGACTAGATCACTTGACTGAGGTATCACAGGGATATCTCACGTCATCACAGGTGTGCACATAGGTGTACACACTCAGCCACACAGACACAGCACTTCCCTAACAAGGAGGACCTCCAAGGCGGCAAGGATACCATTCTGTATCCCCACCACCCACTTCACTCCATACCAAATCACACCAGATTTCTACTCTCAAAGTCTCACAGCCAGAAGCAGTCATAGTCAGTTGACTTGCTTACCACAGTCCGGACATCACTTCAGGAAACCCCACAACAGAGGTGGGCAAGGTTGAAGTCTTGGTCCCCAGTTTCCAGGTCACAGCAGTGCAGCAACCCCATACAGAGGTGGGCAAGGTTGACTGTTGATAGGACAGGAAAGAGAAGTCTTCCTCGGAGAGAGCATAGCAAGAACAGGAGACATATCGAGGAGAGGTAGAAGTGAAACTACGGGCAAGTCATCATCGTATCATCTTAAACATTCACTTGGGATCGTACCTACCTTCGTGATGATAACACCCCCAACGGATTCGGCCAGGCCTATAACTGGGAAAGCAGGAAAAACCCGTCAAGCTTGGTGCAGTATAAAATTGATTTCATACCTCGATTCCCTTCGGTATATTTCGCCCTGCCACAGATAGATTTTTCTATTTTGGTTGGTGTTTATTGAGATCATTTTGTACAGTGATTACTATCTTATACCACATACTCATGACAATGTGTCAGTTGGGCATACTATGACTAAGTGCATGAAAAACCAGGTTCTTGACATTGTGCAGGATCATGAGATATACATCAAACATGTTGGCAATAGCACTACAAAAATGATGTTGAAATGGAATCTGTTTGTGTGGGTGCAATCTTCTTAGTATACATAATAATTCTATAGCATCAATGTGTACCTTGTAGAAATTGACATATTAACTTTGTGAATGCCTTCACACTGAAGGAGGGCTTGAACAGACAGATAAATCACAACAGTTCGAGCATTGAGAGGGAGATGGCAAGGGTAGGGCTGATGGGTGTAGATCTGAGGTAGCCATTATGAATGAGGACCTCTGCAGTAGATGTGATGTCAGCTGTCTGAGTGATTGTCACAGTTGTGTCTGCCATGTAGAAGTTAATCATGTTGATCATGAAACTATCATTCGATGGATCAGATGGATGAGGGGATGGATTCTTGGAGTTGTATCAGTGATGTTGGAAAGGAGTGGACACCAGTTTTCATCCATGTTGCAGATTTGCTGGTGCCACATTTGCATGTCTCTATATCAATGAGATTTTCATCTGTGTATAAAGTAAGTGAGCTGATTTAAAGAAAAACAAATATAATTACTCACTGAGAGCCTTGGATATCCCTCAATGCATAGGTGAACATGGTGTTCTCCTGCAAGTCCTCCAGCACTGTCTCCCAATCAAGATCTTGAATGTCTGCCATATCCTCCTCCATGGGATAATCTTGAACATTATTGGAGAAGTTGGAAAAGTGAGAGTTTTCAAGAGATGGCTATACTTCTCCACGTATGTCAGCAAGTGCATGCAAAGACTCTGCACTTAGACCTGTGGCATGAATTAGTACATACAGTGCATCAAATATAATGAAACTTACCAGATGTATTCTGCAGGAATCTTTTCTGAGCTTTCTCTGTCTCCTGAGTGATGGCCATATAACCATATGTTTTTGCCCAAGGTTGCCTCATGGAGGCTCATGTTGATCCATGGGGAAATGAGAGAGCAGGTGCTACCTGTAACATGTATTGGACACTCTTTGATAGTGATCTCCTAATCATGGGCATGAGATATAGGGGGGAAGTGGTGGCGGGGTGTTGAACAGCATGTAGAGGGAGGCGGGGAATGTGAAGCCCAGTAGCACCATGTTAAACTTTAGCATCATATTGATAAGACTCGAATGGGGCCTGAACTAAAATCTAAAAACAAACAACACACACAATCTCTGTATGTAAGAAGATCGTAGCTCAGATCAGAAGTCATGAGGTATGTCATGAGTGGGCCTAACAGCTTCTTGTCTTGGTTCCAAACATGAATGCAAATGAGAATACAAAGGGATGGGGAATGAAACTTGGATAGAAAATGCAGGGGGATAACTTAGCTCTAATCATAATGGTGTGAGGCTGAATGTGAGGCTTGCATGAACTCCTCGTGCTTCTTAGAAATGCAGTCACAGTCGCAGTGAAAAATGCAGTGGCAGTGAAGAAGCATAGTAGGAAACTTGCAGGATAACTTAGGATGAACATAGTGTGAGATGAGTGTGAGACACGAAGGTGACCATGACCAGCTCTATGCACCAATTTGATCATTTTCACATTTTATTGCAGCCTTTTGGAGTCTTCTATGAGCTTGCTATATCTCACACTCAGCTTTGCACTTTGTCACACACTCCCTCGCTCATCATTCACTCAGAGTCTCCAAAACTTCGGACACATCTTCGCATAGATCCCACACATATTTGACATTATTCGCATCATCATCACATTATTTTCCATTTTGTTGTAGCATCACAAAGTCATCCTTCGCCTTTGAGTTGCCCAATTGCACCACATGGATGTTCCTCACTCGTATTGACCCTGAATCATTCCGATTATTCCCAAGAAGTCTGTCCAGCATTCCCTTCACATTCCCAACCAAGTCAAGTGCAGCCTGATTGGCCACATTGCGACTGTGCACTTTGCAACTATGATTGTGACTGCGACTGCAATTGCATTCCCAATGCTTTGAGACTCCAGGATCAAATTATACCACACTTCCTTGCATCCGATTCACAGTCTGAGTACATTCTGAGCACTTTTGGCATCCTTGCAACTTCACCTCAGTGCAACTTTTCAGCATCTTCAGCTTCGATGGCCTGATTATTCCAATTTCACATGCCTCTGCCATTGTATGACTTTCTATCATTTCCAAGTCCATTCTGATCCTACTCTGACCAGTCCACACCAGTTCCCATCATTGCTATGCATCCCAGACCTTTCCACATGCTCAGGGCAAGATTATATCACCTGATCGCATTTGTGTCATGATCCTCGGACTCGATGTGAGCTTCTGTTCCTTATATGGCAAGTCTAGTGGTTCGTCCCCTGGTTTCTATGTTTCATCCCACTTTCTTTTGTTTCATTTTCACTTTTCCCATTGTGATACTTCACATCTTTTTGTTTTACCTCAGGTACATTGCATACACATTTATCCCTTGTTTCCATGCTTCACATTTACTTCCCATGCTCACATTCAGCTTTCCGAGCACTCTACATATCTGATTTCACATGCTTTTGCTCAAACTCATCGATATATGTCCTGTATCTACCTTACACACCTCAGATGAGACAAGACAAGATAAGTTTCCCTCTGAAGTTCAGAGCTAAGTTCCAGCACTGCGACTCATTGTGATCACCTTCACATCCTTCACTCATCTCACACTGCATTTATCCTGAGTCAACCTATGAGTTTCCTATTGCATTTTCCACTGCAACTGTGACTGCATTTTCTGGAGACTGCAACTGCATTTCTGAGAAGCACAGGGAGTTTGTATGAGCCTTGCGTTTGACATCACACCATTGTGATTAGAGCTGAGTTATCCCCCTGTGTTTCTTTCAAGTTTCATTCCCCATCCCTTCATATTTGCATTTACATTCACGCTCAGAACCCAGATGAGAAGCCATTAGGCCCACTCATGACATACGTTGTGATTTCTGATCCGAACTATGACCATTGCATATACAGAGAGAGAGCATGTATTTTGTTTAGGTTTTAGTTCAGGTCCCATTCAAGTTTTATCATCGGCCTGCAGTTTGCCCCAGAAATGTCAAATGTTAATTGATCAGATGGCATTATATGCTCACCCCTTTTAATCACTTGTTCTCCTTGGGCTTCAAAGGACTGAGCAGAGAGGAGCTAACTGCCTTGTGCTGTCGAATGTTCAGCTCAATGTGAATGAATAGATAATTATGTATATGCACCTTTATCAGCTCTCCATTATCTATTTCATCCTTAACCTCTTCTCCAGGCACATTTTTCATACTGTCTGGATCAGATTTCTGATTTTCACTACCATTGTTCCCAGCCATCCATCTCAGTTTAATGTCAGTCACTTCCTTTTGAAGCTTGTAGCGTGCATTAATGATGTTATCCACATTCATGAAGTGTTCGATGAGGAGGTCTACATGCTGCGAGATTATGCTGCTAGATTGTGTCAGCACTGGTGTTGCTTTTGAAGCTGTTATTCAGTAGTTAGCATTACTCCCCATCAAATATAGCACAATTGATCATACCTTTAGTGTTTACATTTTTGTCAGTTAGCGAGTCATCTGCATTGGAGTCGTTGAGTTTGGCAGCAAGCTACGAGAAATTAGTTTGGAGACAGAGAAGCAGTAAATATTCTGTATGTTTCCTGTCATGTTCTTGTGACTCACCTGTGATTTTGGCTTCAGCCTGTTTTTCATCTTACCTTTATGCTTGACAGCAGACTCATTTTCTATCACTTCCTCGGCAATATCACTATGCTCCTAGATGATGGCCTTGGATTGTTGTATTATGTTTCATATATTATGGTCAGCATTGGAAAGGTAAATACCATAGATGGCTTGTGCCCATGTTTCCCTCTGCCTCGCATGCTTCTGTCCCGATGTGTTTTGTCTAGATTTGGTTAAACCTGTTACCACATGGATAAGAGTGACATACTGTTGGTTTAGGTGCCTCCTCAATGTTGTTGATACTCTCTTGCTGACTCTGACCTATAAAACACCAAATATGTATCCTATAAATTGTAAAGTCAGTAGCAATGAGATATGGTGCAAATGGGCTCCCGATTTCTTGCAGAGGTCCCTTGCACTGTGCTATGTGACTGATTGTACTCACGAATCACAAGTAAATCATGTGTCTCTGAAAGTTTAGAAACGTGAAACAATATAAAAGAAATGCTTAATGATATTGTCTCTTTGCATACTCCACACATATCACAACTAATGAGGTCTCCTTGATTGTAGGGTTTGCAGTGGCAATGTGTATAATAGTTTACACGTATAGTCACAAGTTTTGCAGTCACAGCTTTGCAGTGTGAGTAGAGTTAAGTGGGGAGTGCATGTGATCACAAGTAAAGCTGACAATTTTGAACTCTGTGCTTGTGGGGGAATCTTGTATCTGATTCATATCATACTATACATGAGTTTTTATAAATTATTCTACACACCTGAAACACAAAAAGATCTCAGTACAAATCAAAAGCTGATCGCAAGTACCTTGTGATGAACATATCCTGTGAAATATACTAACTAGTAAGGGCAAAGTTAGTCGCAATATTAACAAAGGTCTGAGATAAAATGTGACACAAGTAAGCTACAAGGAATCGGGGTGAAAGGGGAATACAGAATGTATGGTGGCTAAACTACTACACCTGCCACATATAGCCATGCACTGCACCAGCATGTAAAACATGCAAAGGCATATGCAAGTAGATGTGTGGCCTTCTCAGGGCATCTATTGTAAAGAGAGACATGTTGTGTCAGAAGTATGATCCGAGATGCACCACAAATAATAGTTGCAACATTGTGTTGACATGTGGAGTCGCATGACATAGCTAAATCAGTTCTGGAAATGATCTGAGACTGGATAAGAGTTGAAAAGGCTGGGATCAAGTTCAATGTGTGTAATCTGCCAGGTAGATGCATGTAGGACACCGAATAATTGGGTTGCAAGTGTTTCACCATGTCGCACGTTACCACAAGGTGATTTTGAATAGCACAATGATGTATTGCATGAATTTTGAGTGAATAAAGTAGTGGAACCATTGACAGTTGTCATTCGGTTGATTGCATATCGCAATGAAGTCAGAGACTATTGTGCAAGTGACCTGCAACAATGTAATTGCAAGTGCAATTCTGTCTGCAACTTCTGCATGATTATTGGATGCTTGAATATGAAAATGGATTTATCCACATAGCATGCACCTTCATATCATCGTCCTGGAAATTTTCATTACATTATGAAACATGTTCTTCTACAAAGATTGCTCATCTTCAGTGCAGCAGCATAAATGCCATCTCCATTCAGGATGAATGTCACAGAAGCTTTCAGTGCTTCAATATATGCTTGATGCTTTGGGCAGCTATACCCCTCATCCATTGGCAAGATGCAATCATCACCAATATGGCCGAATGCTGCCAGTTGAAATGTCCTTCCATCTTTTTTATCCAGCACCCAAGAGGCCCAATCTTTTTCTCATCAATTACAATCATTGTATAAATGCATGGATAGACACACCTAACATATATGCATCACCAGTAAGTTTACTGACATGCTTTTGGACAATAGCATAAACAAATTGGCCAACATAATACATCTCCAACTGGTTGTTGGAGAGAGAGTCAATTTTCATGGCTTAGCCTTCATTGCAGTGACAAATGCCTCTCAGACATGATGCATATTTAGTAAATTGTGATGCATGTCATCCATTATGGTTAAAATCATCATGTGGTCCTTTTCCTTGGCAAGATTGTCAAGAATGTTGCTAGCCACTACTGCCTGCAGTGCTGAAATCTGATGGTTAAAAAATCAGAAACCAACCCTAATATTATCTAGTGCAGTGCACTGATATACATTCTTCCTTGAATCAAGCTTGTAGATTTCATATGCTTCAGCATTCAATGTTTCAGATTTCATTTTGGTCTTCAGCACAGTTTGGAGCTTGAGATGGGGAATGACAACATCATTACATCAGAAGAAAATCATCTGATTGTATATGGCAGCAGGTTGCCAGTTGGGGATTAAGAAATCAAATGATGACTATCCAGAAGCTTTTATCTTAATCACCTTATTTTTGGCTGCATGTTTTTGATTGCATATTAACACCCATATGAATTTGGCATGTGTAGCACTAATATGAATATAAAGACCAATGAGTGATAAATTTTTATGTTACTACCTTGCTTTGAAAACACTCTTCACCATTTCTAAACTATGGAGATGATTGGGCTAGCCAGTGGTCAGCTCAAGATTCAGCAATGGCAGCACACATCACTTTTCATGGATGGAATATATGAACCTCAGATATTCATAGGTAAGTTTACTCTATATGTGTTTGATTTAACGGCTTCATAGATGAGGGCAACATTGATAAGGCTATGTGGGTCGATGAACCAGGTAAGTATCTGCATATGCATCTAAAACAGCTGCCAATGGTCATTGCATTAGAAAGTGGTGAACATTTTGAAGTGAACAAAGTTACAATGATGAGTATATTTTAATGGCACTCATATAAATATTGGAGTTAACACTTCATTAGAGATGTTTGACATGTCACGACTATGGTCCTATGCTGAAATGCATGACACCATAGTGACAGTATGTGTTGTGCCTTCGGAACAATTTATACATGGGCAGTTATGTCAAGGAAGCTACAGTGAAGGACCCTGATGCATTTAAATGCATTAAATGTTATCATCACATGAAGGAGCCTGCTTCCATATGTTGTTGATTAATTTATTCATATGCTTGTTATCTAATCTATTGTTTGAGTATATATGGTGTACCCACATGCAAGCAGACATCTGTTTACTAGCTTTGTGTTTGCCTCTCTAGCCATATTTATTTTGCACTTTGGCATGGATTTCTACATATGCGACATTATAAAATCTCATTTTGTGAAATAACTCAAGTCTGTCCCCTCCAATATAAGTCATATCTTTACAATGTTAATGATTGTGTTTAATCTTACATTGTGTGAAGCTTATGATCTCAGATACATGACTCCTCAAAAACTTTGAGCTCATATATGTGATCCAAAAATGCATGAATATTATACTGAAATGGCTCAATAAACATAACAATAGCATGCCATTCCTCATTCTTGTTGATACACATAGTGATTATGATATAACAATGCTCTCATTATCATCTGCAGACACTGGCAAACCAAACATCGGGCTGATAGATAAGGTGATACATCTTCATGTTGTGTCTATGGATCACATGCTCACATTTGCTTAACAGGTCCTTTTATACTTTCTCGGGCCTGTTTATAAGCACTTCCCAGAGAACAGGTCAAAGTCCAAAGGGCTTTTTCTCCTTGCATGTGGCACATGTGTCACAAAGGCAGATCAGTTTAATGAGTTATTCAACCAGGTCAAAAGGTGGGTTTAGTGGATTGTTTCTTGTTTGTTTATAAATGCTCAAATATCTAAACAGAAACTATTTGGACTTTATGATGACCTTTACTGCAGACAATATCCAGGCCAGAATTATCAGGCTGGCAGTGCTCAGCATGTCCAATGTCATATATTTTGATCCAATGAACACCTACAATATTTAAAATATTGTTGTCTCGAGTCTCACTGGATCCTCTGAATTTTTCAATCACACCAATGTTGTGGTCATATTTCATAATGGTTATATCCGTGAGCTGATGTATAGATCAATGGAAAGACATTTATTTCTTTATACTCTCACTACACATACTGTAGTGATGAAGGGTCCAACATCTCAGTCAGACTCAGCCACCAGGGAGACTTGGTCCATCTACTTTGCCAGCTGTGCAAGTGAAAGAATTGGTTGAAGTGACCTGGATGAGTTTATGACACCCTACAGCATTATTAATACTACACAGACTTTTCCCTTACATATAAGCAATCATTATGGGGCATGTAGGCATCATTACAAGTTGTTTCTATAGTTATTGTCTATGAAAATTGCCATCAATGGCTTGTGTGGGATCATGGTCAAGTGTATCAGCTTCACTGGCTAGATATTTATGATCTCCAGCATGTACATTCAGCTTGCAATGGCAGAAGATCAGCAACAACAAAAACAAGATGTGGAAAGAGTGTGGCACCCAGTTCCAGCTCTCTTGCATTGACCACTGTTTGTGAATCCATGAAGAGTTGGTGGAGATATGGGGAGAACACTCAATTGTGGCTGAATGCTTATTACTGCTATACCAAGGTCAAGTCACCTGTATAGTGAATCAGGTGTACACTGATCTCTCAATTGTTTCCTCAATTGCTCATCATATTCTTTGATATTATGCTTGTTGTGAAGCTATACTATGTCTCTATTTAGCTCTTCAATTTGATATTTTTCATGTTGCTACAGTTAAATCAGACCTAAATCATATATAACTCATAACTTGTGCAGTTTTTTATATATCATAGTGATCCTGCCTTCAGTTTGTAGCCTATATATAGCAGCATAAGTATGCAAAGTATAAAATGTTATACCTTGTATTATTGGAGATATGGCCAAAGCGTGAATTGCAAAGTCAGACTTTTTAGTCAGCTATATTACCAATGTAACTGAAATGGAAGCACACTAAAGATAATTATGCGAATGATTATGTTACATTCCGATACATGTGCATCTTAGCTATTAATTTCAAACACAATAATGTCATTATCTCAAAACTCATGTCACAATATCTAAAAAACTGAAACAGGTGTGACTAAGCCATAGCAACACTAATCTTTTTATTATATTTTATATGATAGTACAATTGTGTAATCTACTAAAAAAGCTGATAAGGATTTCTCCATCTGTGTTTCTCTCTGATAAGCATCATTGAGAGCTCATCTTCAAGGTCAAATAAATAGTGTTGCAGAGCCCTGGCCTAGAACTAACTCTAGGACTGAGAACCAAGAAGGACTAGACTGATAAGAACTGCAACCCAGTCTTTGTACAGTCCAGTCTTGGTCCTGGTTCTCAGTCCACATATTTTGAAAAACTTAAAGGACTATATAGGACTGGTCCTAAAGAGTCAGTCCAGGACCAGTTCTGATCAGTCCTATGGGCCATCCAGGTATGGTAAGCCCAGCTTTGCTTATTGTAGCTAGGTTCTGCATACTCCCAGTTTGGTCAGACACTTACCTTTTTGTACACCTATTTCTTTTTCATGATAAAGTTTGATGTCAACAACATAGATTTTTGACCACTCTCACTCTTAGATGTATAGTAAATTATGTGTAGATATAATATTTGTATACAAGCAATCCTTGGATGGAAACAATAAATGATTTGATAAAAATAAGAAATGTATTCAAAGATATTGGACTTTAAACTGGTCCTGACCAGTCATAACTGGTCCAGGACTGACCAATGGTCCCAGACCAGTCGAGACTGTAGTCCTTTTGCAGTCCTCAGAGAACTGCAGTTTCAGTTGGGTCCTACTAAATTTGAGATGGTCTAGTCCTGGCCCCAGTCCCCAGTCCTAAATTTTTTATGCAAAAGACCAGACCAGATCAGACCCTGCAATACTACAAATAAATGCTAATACATCATAGAAATCTGCTTGAAATTTAGGGCAAATCCCATTTGGAAGGAATAGAGAAAGTGTTTCTATCACTCTATCACAGATTTTGCCTAAGTACCATATTTGATACTTATTCAGTCACACTTATTTGTCACATTCTCTAAATGTGCTTTTAGTCATAAGTCTTTATCATATCCTCATCTTATCTGTGTCACATAGATAATTTATGGTTATTTTATCATTATTTCATCATTATCTTATTATCATTCTATCAATATCTTATCAGGTTATCTTATCATTACTGTGTCATTTTCTAATCATAGATATAGATAGATAAGATTATACCAGAAGATACACTATTGGTTACTGACTTGGCTGACTCATGACTTGGCAGTTATATGCAGCATCAGTTAGCAATTAGTCAGCATGATACCATAGGTCCTAGAGTAATGTCCATGGTCCTAGTATACATGTATATAAGGAGGCCTGTCTGCACCCTTCATGCTCAGACTCAACAACTATTCTGCTGATCCTTATATCACACATTCCCCTCTCACGTTAAGTGTTACTCTCTCCTCACCTTTCAGCAAGGTGAGTGTAGATTTATAATAGAGTTTCAGATATTCATTAATTTGGTGTGTACTCCAATTTCACTCAATGATGCCAATAGCTCATTTTTCATTGATTAGATGGAGTTGGGCATGCTGGTCCGAGCTCGAAGGAAGAGACTTCAAGGCAAGTAGCATCTTTGCAGACAAAGAGCAGGAAGTTGAGTGAGAAGTCTGCTAGTGCAGACAAGGACACTTCAAAGGTCTCTGGTGTGCCTCCATCTAAGTAACTCCATGTCGTTATTATCTGTACAATGTATCTAAGCACTTGTAAGTTGTTCCCAAAATGGAAAAACATTTTCTTGTTTTTTCTCTTACATTCCGGAGTGATCTCATGTGTGGAAGTCTGCATCTGGTGTTCAAGTCTGATGATATAACAATAAGAGCCCTAGACCTCATACTAATTGTTCTTCCTCTTATTGTTCAATGGAGTTTGAACCCTCTCAAATTTACTTTTTAAATGCACCCAAAGTTGTCATCTGTTTTCATTGCTTTTTCACAATGTCTGCACCATCAGCAAGCTCCACAGTGATCTTCGAGTCACCTCAACAACTTTATTTCAGAATCTCAGCAACGGAGATGCAAATCCATAAGTGGAGAATCTGGCAGGTGATAAAGGCTTTACTGGAGCATTCCAACAAAATCACCCTTCTTCATTGGGGCCAAGAACTTGAGAATGAACTTGTACATTCTCTCTTACTCTCTAGCATATCGGAGTGACACCGCAGTAGTATCAAGGACATTATCGGCAAGATGTATCTCACGAAGATCAAGTCATATGTCCTAGAGATGATCTCTGCTTTAATGGAGAAGGTGCTCATTTGGTCTGGACACTCCTACTCCATTGATGTCACCAAATTTGCAAGGCTGACAGGGAATGCTCCTCCTTGTCTGGCCATGTTTCAGAACATTACTAACAGGTTCATGTGGTGAACGTGGTTAGAGCAATTGCAGCCGAATGCTTCAGCTTGGTGGAAAGATCCATCGATAAAATATGTCAGTCTGCTTTATTTTGCATGTTTTGCTGGGTTTTTTATGGAAATATTCTTAGTGTGAGCCCACCCATGTGATGTGAGGAGATTGACAGGAGATTGGCAAGAGGATCACGAGCTTGCACCATGAGATAGTTGACCACATGGCCAGGCAGCAGCAGGTGATTAGGGAGCTGAAGCTTATCATCCAGCACATGGAGGAATAGTGTCTGAAGGAAATGAACTCAAACTAATAAATAATATGTGTATATGCACCACGCCATTAATAAGAACTCCTACTCCAATGATTTATTTTTCAACATATTTTCTCCAGTTAGTTTAATATGAGTGGGTATGATATGGTCACATGTATCTCTTGTCAGCATCATGCGGTGCACCTGGAGGTAAAGAAACTGCATCTCTGGAATGACTTTCTTCAGCAGCCCATCCGGACATTGATAGTTCTCTCTGACTGGATTGTCGGAGTGTGTCCCAACTGATGTCCTCCCACACACTGTCCTCACACCTCAATGATGTTCATTGCCCTGGAATCTGTGCTCCATCTGCAATGCAGATTCAATGCCTGCTCATCACCTGGTCTAGAATGTTTTGGATTCTGATGCACAGTCTGATGTGTTGAAAATCGAAAATATTGCTGATGTTGAATTTCACAGGCTCTAGGCCCTTGACCTCGATCTTGCTGTGCCATTGATCTCAACAATGCCCCTATTCTTTAGCAATGAACAAAAAACTTTTACTCAGTCCCTGAATTAGATCCCTGTGAATCATCAGACATATCAAGTAGTGATCTGCTCTCCCCAATTGTGTTTCACATTGGGAATTCACAACTAGATATTCACGTGTCTCCTTCATTAGAGGGCCACATTCTCAATGATGACATAGAGCATTGATGACATGACATAGTTATTTGTATGATATACTGCACTCGATGTACAATGCATAGTTTGAATTAAATAAGTTTCAAAAGATGAGAGAGATTCTAAAGGACGAGAAAGAGGCTATGAAACAGTGGGAAGATTAGTCAGATGGCATTGTTGGCTGGGATGAGTGAAAGACATTGATTGTAATGTTTGAATGAGCATTTATGTGGCTAGCCAGAGTACATCTATGAGGATGTGGAATTTATGGGCCATCTGTGCTCAGGTCCCAGAGATGATAATTCAATTACAAATATGCAATCACCAGCAATGGAATACTTGTCATAACATGTTCATCTGTGGATCTTGACATCATTACCCTAGTAGTAAGCATCTGCCATTGATTTTTCATTTTATAGATATAAATATATAAATATAAATTTTATACTCTTATATTATATAGATATCTAAACATTAAATAGTGCAATTACATTTAATTATTTGTTTTTACAGTTAATTAATGTTATAGATAGATGTATTTTTATCACTCAATATTACTATATTCAATATACTCTTTGAATTATCACTTTTAAATTATTATTATATTCACAATCATCTTAGCTTATGCATAGTAGAGTTTTGTTGCTTTTTGAACTGTGGATGGGAATTCATATTTAACACAAAGTTCAATGTGGATAATAGTTTGTTCACTCTTTGTCCTCTCCCATCATGAATGACCTTGTTGCATTGAAAGTAACTCACCTCATTGACATGCTTAGGCTTACAATCAAATACCTTGAAGACATCCTTGAACATGAACAGTGCTGCACCATCATAATAAATCTTCTTAATATTTTAATTTTAAGCTCTGAAATAAGATAATTATGAAAAAAAAATGGACATGCAAGCAGAATGATTAAATGGGCAGAAGAAGCATGTTTCAAATGGTTTGGGCTGGAAGCACTCTGAAAGGGTCAGCAAAGATCTTTAAGCTATTGCTTCAACTTATCATGTCTCCATTTATTGTGTTCAACTTTCTTGTAATCAGATGTGCTCTCTTCATTGGAGGAAAAATAAGCTAAAAACTGTATTAACTGATGTAGCTAGTAAATCATAGTTGGAAAACCCACTGTCCATCATGTGCATGTTTTATCAATGATCTGCTGTTGCTACCACATGTGCTTCAACCAGCTATTTTCGATTGTCCATTTGGAGGAGCTCTTGGACATGAATGAGTGTTTAAGTCATTTTTTTTTTCATGCACAGATTTGATCTCTATGATGAGATTGATAAAGTCGAAAATATCTGCAGAAAATTAGTAATATTGCAATCTGAGATCTGTTGCTTATTTAAGTTGTCACAGTGGATGTACACCATGTTCTATAATCTTGTTGCTATTTGCTATAAGAAAGAACCTCAAAGCTTATTGAATGTAGTAGATAGGGTTCTCATGGAGCATGTGGATCATGATGGATAAAAGCTGGAACTAGTGTTATTCATACTTCTTAAGTTACATCTTTTAAGTGATTATTTATATTCTGAATTTTGACAGCTTGACATTTAAACTACTAACCATGAGAATAATAGCTTCATGAGTCTTTTTTCCATTAGTGTTAGTAGTTTAAGCAGTCATCAACTTGGCTAATTGTCCAATCACAAGCCAAACTATATTAATGAGCCTACCTGGTTATATTGAGTCAGCTTCATGGTAGTAGCTTACACTAACATGTTCATGGATCCACCCATCACATGGTGCAAATTCATGCAGTATAATCACATAAACTTAACCAGAAATTGGCTGGCTCTGAGATTTTTACCAACTCTGGCTATTATGCTAAACTTAAGCATACCATTTCATCTTAACAAATAAATAAGTAGAATATATTAAGAAAAAGTTTAGTTTCTATTATAAGTATTTTGATATACTGAATTTTTCATTTATAGTTGCTTAATACTTTCTTTATATTCAAATTATAGACTACAAATATTACTACAAATGTTATCATGGATTACAGAGGATAACATATAACATGCAAAATCTTATACTGACCTCAACTCAACAAAGAACTATGCATCAACATCTAGCCAGCAATATATTGTTAAACATTATGCTATTATAAAGTGACTTTATGAGTGATAAGGTATGTGTCAGTAATAAACTTGATACACAAATATTAAACTTTAGTTTGAGAACAATATTTATTGTGAAATCAAGTTATAATTAGACTCATTTCATGATAAATATATTAATATGAAAGATATATTCAAGGTCATAGTATTAAAAATCAGAACATGTGATCAAACCACAATATGTATTCTACTGATTGCTATTATATAGCACTACAAAAGCGTTGAATAAGATGAAAGATATCTCTGACATTAAGAAACTCTGCATAGCAAAATTAGGTCAATATTATAATAATTTTGCTTTAGTTATACAGGGACCAATTTAATGGTCAAAATTAGTGCTAAAGTCATAGATAAACATTTATTCTTGTCTTTATTTGCAGTGAAGTTTCTTCATATATTATTTTATAGGTATAAAACAAACAATAATTCAGATGCATACTCACAATTTTTCTCCATGCATTCCAAGAGACAAGTCTGATCTTTCTTATGCCAGCTTCTTAAGTCCAGTTGGAACTCATTATTTGCCATCGTAACTTTTTGATGTTTCCTAATTTTACTGAGCACACTTTTTCAATCTTCATTAAATGTTAGGTTAGCTCTATTGCTGCTATCTTTATATAACATTGCAGGTGTTGGTGCTTTGATATTGGCTGATTGTAATACTTTTAGATGAAGATTTTGCTACTAAGTTTATATAATATATTCAATCACATAGACTTTAATAATGCTTTTTATCATTTTCATTTTATCAACTTATCTCTTTGTTATTTGTTTTATCTTTCTTTTTTATTTCTCTATTTTGACAAACATATCATTACTTGTATTAGTTATTTTATAATGTTAATTCTCATCTTCATTTTTTCAGCTTTTACCTTTGTTTACATCATCACTTCTGTCACTGGCTTCATTTTACTTATATTTTTTTTGATGCTCTTACAGATAATATTAAAAATGGGTAGTTTTTCCACAAACCATCATAAATCATATTAATATTAGAATAAGGTTCAATAAGCAAATTAGTTGATAAATTAAATAAAGGTCAATCTCTTATAATAATGTCTATAGAAGAGTAATAAGAACTGAATCATATATAAAGAATATTAATAAAAGTCTTGATTATATTGTTATGCTCATATCATGTAGGTCATGTTCAGTCATAGTATAAGTTTTCACATTTAAACTAACTATCACATCATACTTGACGAGGGCTGTAGTCCTATAGGTGTGGTGTGATGAGAAATTAAATAAATTAAATAAATAAAATAAAATAAAATAAAATAAATTCAAAAAAAGGAGAGAAAACACAGATTGCTGCATGTATCAACCTCATATATTGTGTGGAAGTAAACTTTTGCTTATGCTCAAGGCTGACAGAGTCACAATTTATTACATGATCTTTGAGATATATTCAATTTTTCTGAACTAAATTAATTTCAGTGATGTACTCAACTTTGTATTGAATTTAAATTTGAATTGTTGCTTCTCAATTGTGTTACAGAAGGGATTTGCTACATACCAGCTTGCTTGCCATGATATGAATTAATGAAGAGGAAAATTTTGCTTCAAGCTGGGTGTAAAGATAGTGTTATGAACCATAGCATTTTGTAGAAAAATTCTGACGCTACGTGCCATGTGAGTTGGGAAACTTTCCCAATATATGGAGACTCTTGAATATAATTATTTGCCTTTGTTCTACAGGCCAGAGGCAACCAATACACAATCAATACCATCATCATCATATCTTCTGTTATAACAAAGAGAATATTCTATGCAGATGGAGTTGCACATCAAAAATTATGATTTATATCTCAAAAAGATGAAACTATGTACTTCTGTGGATGTAAAACATTTCAAGGGAGCATCTGATCATCCCACAGAGATAGTTAAATACTTTCTTACACACAGAGGTGCTTTGAAGTCTTGCCACTAATGCTGAGATAAGCAGCCCCAAATGTGGCAAGTATTCAATCTTCTGCTGCTGTGAACAAATCAAACATTCTTCAGGCAACAAATCAGGAACCTATATTCACATACAATATAAGAATATAGTAACACACAAAGCCAAACAAAAGTGCACAAAATAGTGCTTCAATATTCAAAACTTGTGAGTTTGTTTGGTTGTGCTATCTTTGTTTGCTCATTGTTTAGGTTTTCAAACTCAGCTAGGTCCTAGTGACATCACACCTATGGAACGATCACCGATGTATCTGTGATTTATCATTATTTGTATATTATAAGTTAATTATGTTCTTAGTTTTATAATAGCAATAAGTTATTACTTAGTCTTAGAATCTGAATATCAGGAATATACACAGATAGTCATAGCTATAGACTTCAGCCTGACAAAATAGAATTAGCAAACTTATTTCAAATTTGTCCATCTAGTTTAGAATCTTATTTTGAATCTTAAACAGGCCCTTTATATGCATTTTCAAGTTATTCTCCTAATGTATCATAAAAAAAACTTTGCACTCAAAAAAGACTCAGATTTTTACCCTGTTTAAGTCTTTTCTAAAGTATCTTAGATAGTGTTGCCATGGCTTAGTCTCATCTGTTTCAGCTTTTTAGATATTCTGACATGGGTTTTGCACATAATTACATGATCTTAATTGAAATTAATAGCTAAGATCTGTATGTATTTGAATGTAACACAACCATTTGCATCATTATCTTTGATATGTTTCAATTTTAATTCCATTGGTCATATAGCTGACTAAAAAGTTGAACTTTGCAATCAGCTTTTTGGCCATATCTCCATCAATACAATATATATCATTTTTTCCTTTCAGATACTTATGCTGTTATATATCTAGGCTACAAAATGAAGATGAGATCACTATGATGTCTAGAGAACTGCACAAGTTATAAGTTATATATAATTTAGACCTGACTTAGCTGGAGCAACACCAATTTTAGAGTGTTTCAGAATATCACAGGATAATCAAAGCTTTAGGATAGTCAGAATAATGTAGATTATTCTTAGTCCAATTTCATCTGAAATGGTTCATTTTGAAAACACCCTGAGCAGATCTGAAAGTAATCTCAGAGTATTCAGAGTAATTAAAAAGTGGGCAAATATAATGAATAAAAATTTGCCATGAAAGAAAATTAAATCTGACTTCTAAGTTTGCACTTTTTGCCTGCTTATATATTATATCACAAAATGATATAATCACTGCATAATTATTGCTTCATGTATTGTTCTTTATCTTACTTATCTCTATATATTCTAAAAATCTGAGATTGAATAATATTTTTGAGATATTATTAAGCTTATAATTTAATTTCTAATATCTTTATAATACTGGTGCTCTCAATGTACAAGGTTCGAAAAGAGTGAAAAACCTATTTTAAAACATCCCATGTCAATTTTGACATGTCCAGACCACGAAAATTATATTGTAGACATCAAAGTCCAGGTAGACATTTTAATGCCTTTGCCAGAAATAGTGGTGAACTAGAATTTTTCATTTATAAAAAAAATGCAAAGACTAATTAGCATCACCTCCTTTTTACAATTTTCAGAATTAGCATCAGTTCATAAATTTTGATCTGTGACATGGCATAAGCTATTCACAAGTGAGATCTCAAGCTGAGCATATTAATCTAGTATCAGTCTCTACGATGGCTTGTGGGCCCAGAAGCTTTCTTGCTCACTGACCCAAACACTCTGCAAAAGGTGAATAGTGTTGCTGCAGCTAAGTCAGGCCTAAATAATATATAACTCATAACTTGTGCAATTTTTCTTCATTTTATAGCCTAGATACAGCAGCATAAGCATGCCAAAGGTCAATATGTTATGTCTTGTATTGATTGAAATATGGCCAAAAAGCCAATTGTAAAGTTCAACTTTTTAGTCAGCTTTTTTACCAATGTAACTGAAATTGAAACATATTAAAAATAATTATGCAAATGTGTGTGTGATATTCAAATACATATACATCTTAGCTATGGATTTCAATTAAGATCATGTAATTATCTGCAAAACTCATATCAGAATACCTAAAAAGCTGAAACAGGTGTGACTAAGTCATGGTAACACTAAAGGTGAAGAAATGCACTAAGAATTACTCATCAGTGTTTAGTATCCAGATTTAAGCAATGTTTGATTGGAGAGCTTAGGCTTGGTTAAAACACCAGTAAGATAAAATATCTGATCTGAAGCAAAGTGTAGCATTAAGGTAAAGCCAGTGTGGGTGTGCTGCATCTAGTTTATAATTTTTTAAATGTTTTTTCTAATCTTTTTTCCAGCTTCTGGATCACTATCATTACAGCTTTGTATTTTATGTCTAAATAAAAGACAAATCATTGGTTCATGAAAAAAAATGTAATGTATCATTTGATCTGCCTATCATGGAGCCATCAAGTTTGTAAATATAAGAGAGTTAAGAAAGTTGTGAACTTTGCATGAAAATTTAATAATAATGTCTATGATGTTTAGAAAGAATGTCTTTAAGGAGTGTAGAACTCATAATGCTTATGATATAAATATAATAAAGCATGGTTAAAAATGTTTCTAGCAAGGTTTGATATAGCAAGAAGCAAATAATTTATATTATAATTGAAGCATACATTGGATTACATTTTATAAGCTAATTTTAAGGACCACTTCAAAGTATTGTTCTTCATCATAGAAGGTGGTTTTTCAATCCTCTACCCCTGCTGTGAGATAGCATGCTTCTCTGTGCAAAGTTGCCCAACCATCTTAAAGAAAACTGAGGCAACCTCAATGCTACACTTGTTGAGAATATTTTCAAGTAGCTTAACATTAGTTGCACAAAACCACATATTGTCAGACATGCTGGAGAATGATTTGAACTGTAAATTAAGCATTCACCTTCTGCCAGTGGAGAGAGATTCCAGAGGCCACATGATTTATGAATGAACATTTTTAGTGCAAACATGTTTGGTACACAATGATGGTGAAAGGGTGACTGTATTGGACTCTGGAGCTAGGATAGATTGTTACGGACCTGCATGTCATGTAATATATTTACTTACAGACACTTCTGTACAGCCTGCAGCAATGCTGTATGTACTACATAGACTAGATGTTATTTATTCAAATCTGATCTTGATGTAAACTAAGTACTGTAGTAAGCAAGAGTAAGAAACATCATGCCCCTGAGACATGAAGGATAACTATGTTCAAATGTAACCACTTCAAAATTATCATAAAATATCTATCTCAAGACACACTGCATCAAACATTTGAGAGCCAAAGATCAGAGACCACAAAGAAGGGAATAATGAGTTGTGGTGAGTGTGCTTACCTTCCCAGGAAAGGAACCCTGGGTGCCTATTTGGGCAGTCGTCGGGGCACCCTGGGCCACCGGCCCGCCTGCGGCAGTGAAACTCTTGGAATGACTAATTTACCCTTAAAGGACATATATTAACCGAACTTGATTAGATGCACCAATTAGATCGATCGGACCCTACTGCAGCAAAATTAGCGCCCTAACTTAACCATCGACGTCCTCCTGCTCCAGCTTGACATACCTACCCCTGCTTGCACTGACTACAGATACCATGTCTGCATTCTTCGGCCTGTGAGATTCTCCTCGACGCCTTCCGGCATGCACGCTGATGTTCACTGATGCGCGCCGCAGCGGCAAGACGCGCACGTTCAAGCCGCGCAAGGACGTCCCGGAGGGCACGAAGCAGTACCAGCTACGCAAGTACGCCGAGGCGACGCTGGTGCGCACACACGCTCCTTTGTCTTTCGTTCACCGCGTGGTGCACCGAGGTTGATCAGGCATTCGGGCGCAGGGATCGGGGAATCTGCGCCTGGCGGTGCAGCTCCCCGAGGGCGAGGATCTGAACGAGTGGCTCGCGGTACATGGTGCGTAGCATAGAGATGGGGTATTTATGGATGGGGCGTCTGACCTGCGGTTCAGCGGTCGACTTCTTTAACCACCTGAACATGCTGTACGGGACCGTCACCGAATTCTGCACGCCCCAAGAAGCAAGTGTCCTCCTTCCTTCTCGTCCCACCTCCTGACACTTTTCTTTGTTTGATGCATAGTGCCCGATCATGTCTGCGGGCCCACGGTCAGTGTTGCCGCACCTGGCGCGCATACACGATAGCGGACGCGGGTCTGATGAGCGCGTTTACTAGCTACGAGTATCTATGGGAAGACGGCGTGCGGTACAAACGGCCGACGAAGCTTCCCGCGCCCGATTACGTCGACGCGCTCATGAACTGGGCGCAAGGGCTCCTCGACAACGAGGAAGTGTTCCCGAACAAGATCGGTGCGTCTTGCGCGGCTTGTGCGGCAGTGCGCTCACGGTGTGGCATATGTGGCAGGAGTGCCATTCCCGAAGAATTTCCGCGACACGGTGCGCACGATCTTCCGGCGGCTATTCCGGGTGTATGCGCACCTGTACAGCAATCATTTCGACCACATCTGCGCGCTCGGGATCGAAGGTGCGTCCGCCGGGCAATTTACGTTTGCTGCGCTGATGTGGAGTAATAGCGCATCTGAACACGAGCTACCGCCACTTCTTCTTGTTTGTGCACGAGGTGAGCGGTCATTGGTCGGGGCAGCGGTCTGGTCGTGACAGGCTGACGGTGACTACACAGTTTGATCTTGTGGACAAGAAGGAGCTGGCGCCCCTGGATGAGCTGAACGACGCGATACTCGCAGAAGATAAGGGGCGATAGGGTGGCGGCGTCGAGATTGACGGTGAGGCTGGGAGAGTGGGGTGTCGAGATACCCGGAAGGGCGCAGGTGAAAGTGTACCGGTATACTGGAGCGGGCGAGACTGGAAGAGAGTTTGCGAGATGTAATACCTCCGCGAAAATGGGTGCGGCACCGTGAGCTTCGTTCCTGATATGGCGCGAGTCTATGACCTAGTAGCAGCTAGTGCGATGACCACTGCTCCCGTTGCGGTTACCCTTGGCCAGGAGTCTGGCCGGAAATCTGGCCTACCACCGGGAGTTAATTCGTGGAAGAGCCAGGAAGAGCCAGGCTTCTCGTGAGGCCGCGATGGCGAATGGGTGATGCGACATACACGGGCGCTATGAGGCGGACAGCGAGCCTGGAAGCCGGCGCGACGAGGAGAGTGCTTAAATGACGCGATGGGCAAAACACAGCCGTGTGTGTGTGGTCCATGACGTCGAGGCGGGAGATTAGGTCTCTGACAGAAGACGACCGCCATCGTTGGAGTTCTGCGCGCAGGTGTCTATTAACCAGCGCGTGACTAGCGCCGTGACCAGCGCTCTACTACCCCGCGAACGCGTCACCGCTCAATATATTCAATATCGTCGCTGCCGCACCGCGCACCTGCGATGCAGCGACAGCCTATAACATTGAACCGTCGACACAAATTCGACCGAACGGTGACGGCGAGATAGTACGAGTCGAAGGCCAGCCTAGGTCAGCGCCACATTTTACACTAAGTTGTTACGCTCTGTGACACTGTTGTTACAGTCCGTGACACAGTCTGTTGTCGCCGTGGCCCGGGACTGTGGCGACTTTGTTGCCTGGTATAGTACTTGCTCATACCAGCCATCGTCCATTTCTCCCAAATTCCTCTTCCACATTCTTGCTATAAGAATCTTGCGCTTCTGTCTCCGTCCTCTCCCCTCTTTTCACTCTCCTTCATGCTTACCACCATGGAATCCGCCGAATGGGAATCAGTTCTCCAGTACGTCTCCGAGCCCCTCGAATTCAGTTCCCCGCTCCCAGTCGCGGAAACGACCGTCTTGTCCCTCCTCGACTCCCAAATCCCCACCCCACCTGCAAGTTTTCGCGTCTCTTCACGCTTGGATGTGCCCGACTTACCCTTCCCTTCTCCCTTTTCTAGGACTCGGACCAGGGTTCCCCCGGCGAGGAACGCGACGGCAACACTGTCGTCTCCGTCTCCACCACTTTCTTCCCCGGTGCCAGTCTCAGCCACCTCCCACCAGACCTCATCTTCCTCTCCTCCGACGCCGTCTTCTTCTACGTCCACTCCAACCGCCTCCTCTCCGTTTCCGACAACAGCTTCAGCTCCCTCCTCCCCCCGAATCCCCTCAAGGGCAAGCCCTCCCCCGTCCAAGACATGCCCCCCATCATCTCCCTCTCCGACTCTGCCCAGATCCTCAACATCGTCCTCCATACCGCCTACGACATCTCCTGGCCCACTACTCTCCCACCCTCGACACCCTAATCGCTGCCGTCGACGCTCTCCCGCGCTACGGCCTCCCCCCCAAGACCCATGTCGCGCCCTCCACCACGCTCTACACCCTCCTCCTCGCGCAGGCCCCCATGGCCCCAATCGACGTCTACGCGCTTGCCGCTGCACACGATCTCTACGACCTCGCCGTTCCCGTCTCCAGCCACCTCCTCGCCTTCGCGCTGCCCAGCCTCACCGACGAGCACGCCGCGCGCATGGGTCCACTCTACCTACGCCGCCTCTTCTTCCTCCACCTCGGACGAACCGACGCGCTCAAACGTATCCTCCTCCCGCCCCCGCCCCCGCACGCGCCCACCTCCACATGTGACTTCACCGAGCAGAAGAAGCTCACGCGAGCGTGGGCCCTCGCGTCCGCGTACCTCGCGTGGGATGCGCGTCCAGGTACGTTCCCTCCCGCTCCCCGTGAAGCACACGTGTGCTGACTGACATTCTGTGCGCGCGTAGATCTGTCGACGAGCTCAATGGAAGCCGCGCTGTGCCCGTTAGGCAACCACCTCTCATGCGATGTCTGTCAGAAGGCGCTCGGCGAGCGCATCAAGCAGCTCATTGTCCAGTGGTCCGTCGTGAGGGTGCGTGCAGTCTACTTTCCCGCGCCGCAGAGCTGCTGACACTTCTGCGCCCACGGCCACCAAGAGGACGATATAGCCCACCAAAACACACGCACGAAAACACACGCACACACAAAATAACGTCCCGGTCTTATCGCTTTTGCGGGCCCTGTCTTCGCTAACTTATCAATAATCGTTTCTCTGCACGCACGCTGGCACCGAATACACGATACATACCCATGCCGCTCTCCGGAATCGCATAGACTTTGTTATTTTTATCCTCTCGCATCTTGTACCACCACCCCCATATACGCACGATACCGCCTCTCTATACGCATTGTAGCACCCATGTTTGCATCACGCGCTGTTCATATCGCTCTGCTCCCCAGTCGCTCACCGCCTATGATATCGACTTGCCCTTAGTCCCTGTAGCATACCCGTTCTTGATCTGGACCTTCATTATCGGGTATACATAGCATACGCACGCATAGTTTACCTCGCTACCCGCACGCATTTAAAGTAGCAGCACCGCACCCGCACCTGCATATACACAAACATACACATACAGAAGATAAATTGATCCTGCCCATGCACTTATCCCGCGGACGACGCTGCTGCGACGTCTGCCGCCCGCTTCGCGCGCTTGATCTTGTGTACCTCCTCGCGCTTCCCAAAGTTCGAGTCGTGCAGCTCCTGATAGTATAGTCGCAGTTCGTCAGCATACACATGTACGCTCAGCGGCACAGCCCACGCACCATATTCGCGAGCCGCTTCGCAGTCGACACCGCGTTGAGCTTCTCGAGCACCTTCGCCTCTGGGAGCACCATCTCCGTGAGCTTCGTCCCTGTGCGCAATCAGAGCATCAGCACGCGCCCGCATCACCTCGCCACACATGGCGCACTCACCGATCCGCTCCTCCACACGCAGCACACGCTCCTCGTCGCGCTCCGTGACGAAGCTCACCGCGACACCTGCGCGGCCTGCGCGCGCTGTGCGCCCGACGCGGTGCGTGTATTCCTCGGGCCCGGCGGGCACGTCCCAGTTCACGACGAGCGCAACGTCCGCGACGTCCAGCCCGCGTGCGCCGACGTCCGTTGATACGAGCACCGGCACGACCGCAGCGCGGAACAGCCCGAGCGCTGCGAGCCGCTCGCGCTGCGTCAGTCGTGAGTGCAGCGCCGCGCTCCGGATATGCAGCGTCTGCAGCAGCGCGACGAGGTACGCCACGGTGCGTGCGCGCGCGCAGAAGATGATCGTCGGCGGGGGCTGCTCGACCTCATCTTCCTCGCCGTCCGCGGAGGGCTTCTTCTGTGCCTTTTTGGACTTGGACTTCGGTTTGGATTTGGCGGGGCGGTTGCCCTTTTTGGTGGGTTCGGGCGGCGCCCGCCGGAGATGGAGGGTGGACTCGGGCGGGTTGCGCAGGAGGTAGTATAGGTACGACTCGCGTACGTGCGAGGGTACCAGGATGTAGTGCTGCTTGAGCGTCTCGACCGTCTCGATGCTGCGAAGAGTGCAGTTAGCAACGTAGAGTCTGCACGGGGACGCGTATGCGTATGCGCACCTCTGTGTCATCCGGTGTATGAACGGCTTCTGCTTGCCTGGTCTGGGCGGCGCTTCTGCGAGGGTCTCCACGGCGGGCGTGAGCGTCGCAGTGAATAGACATGTCTGTCGCTCTTTCGGAAGAACGTTGAACAGATACGACAGCTCCGGCGCGAAAGTTGGCGTGAGCATGCGATCAGCTTCGTCCAGTACCTGAGCCAAGGCATCGACGAAGTCAGTGAAAGCTTGCATAGAGAAGAAGACCGTCTCGCACCAAAAACTTGACCCTAGAAAGATCCCACTCCCCTGCACTACTCTTCAAATGATCGACCATGCGCCCCGGAGTCGCGACTACGACATGGGGTCGGTTCCCGAGCTCGATAGCTTGCGCCATCATGTCCATTCCCCCGACGACGACTGCCGTGCGCAGGTTCAGCGACGCGCCAAGCACAGCAAACTGATCGGAGATCTGGAAAGCCAGCTCGCTGTGAAAGAGATGAGGAGGACAGCAGCATGGGGAGATGAGGGAGCGTACCGCGTGGGGGTCAGGACCAGCGCATAGATTCCATAAGGGTCCATTGAAAGCTTTTGCAGGATGGGTAACGCGAAGGCGATAGTTTTTCCGGAACCCGTCTTGGCGTTTCCTATGCAATCCCTGCCTTGCATGGGAGCCATGTCAGCATATCGTACGATGCAGGAATCTCACTCAGACTCGCCTTCCAGTAACGGCGGAATACAAGCGGCCTGGATCTCCGTGGGTGCTCGAATAGACATCTTGGACAGCGCGCTGAGCAGCGCGGAGGATATGCCCATGGAAGCGAAGGTGGCAGGTAGCGGTTTTGAGTCATGAGGTACCCTCCGTTGCATGGAGTTGGCCGCCCTGGGAGCAATGGATATTCGAGATGACGCGAAGAACCCTCCTTTGTTGTCCAAGTCCTCGTCAGGTTCAACATCGTTATTAGACAAACCAATGTCATTGCCACTATGATCATCCTCGCCCTCCTCTGAGTCCTCGTCCGAGTGTGCAGTACCGTCCTCGCTTTCGTCCATTACCGGGGGCAGATCCTGCTCTGACCCACTCTCAGCTGCAGCAAAGTCATCGTCACTAGCCCCGTCGTCGTAGCCCGTCCGGAGTCGCTTTCGGATGGGCCCTTCTTGCATCCGCAGGAGGTCATCAGTAGTGAGCGCATGCCGTTTACCACCACCATCACGGTGATGAAAGAGGAAGACAGCTAAAAGTACTCGGCACTTGCCGATGATCGACCGCTGTGGCAAGGAGTTCCCGATTTAGCAACTCCTCGAGTGCCACACCGTCCATTCAGACCGCGGACGCAGATGCGCGAGATGGGGGATGGCCATCTCGCGCACATGCACCGACAGATGATGACAAGAATAGTGAATTCATCGAGACAAGAGAAACATAAGAGCTGAAATGAGACTAGAGTAGGGTATGTACTGATACAGTAATGATTTGGCAAGCGAAACGAGTCCGTTCAAAAATTGTACGGTCAAAGTCGTGAGATACTTAACATAAATCAATGTCATCGAAGACCCCGCCCTGCTCGTAGGGCATCGGCTGCGGGAAGATAGATCCATAATTCGAAGTTGACTCTGGAGGAGGTACCATGGAGCCCGCGAATGCGGCGCTACTCGGGAGAACTCCCGCCGACGTCGAGGCCATAGGCAAGGACAACGCGCTAGCTTCCGGCTGGTAAGAAAGGCGTTCTCAGATAGAACAGCCCATGCCTCATTGCACCACGCGGAGACCTCCTGTAGATTCTGAACCGAATTAGGACCAAGCAGCATGCGGACAAACGCGTTGTAATTGAATGTTGCGGCTGCAAGCTTGCCATATTCAATGCGAAGTCTGTCGGTGTAGTGTGTGTCTGAGATCACCGTCAGCGATGCACTCAAAGTAATTTGCAAAGTAAACATACCTTATTCTCGGGGAAGGCGAGGGAGTAGGCAAGGCCGAAAATTGGCCAAAATCGGGTAAAGAGTGGCCATAAGTGAAGGTTCGAGGATCTTCAAAGGGTAGGATTTGTGAAGACGGGGGATGGTGTCCGAAAACGATTGCGGACCAGGCGCACCCTTCTGCGACTTGGACTTTTGCGCCTTTATTCGTCCCTTGCCGTTCTTTCGTCTGGGAGCATACTTGTAATGCGGAAACATCTCCCTGTGCCTTTGCGCGAGTCTCCTGCTCTCGGCCCTCCAGACCTGTTTGTCTTCAGCCGTCATCCCTCTCCAGGTATTGCCCGCTGCCACGCTGACACTTGTCTGGTGCTTTTCGCCATTCCGCGTAGTGTTGTAGTATTGGCGAAATAAAATGAAGCAATTGGGTGGTCGCGCAATGTGAAGGTCGTCGGGAGATGAAGTCTCCTCCACAGCGGGAACAGTGGCGGAAGGTGTTATCCTCCATGGACGGCAATGCCTCTACACTGTCCGGATCGGTAAAGTGGTCCAGATCAATGTTCGCCAAGTCGAATGAGGCGTTGCTCGAACTGGAGGATGCGGACGAAGTGAAGACTGTCAAGGTCTCTGTGATACTATGGTGTCAATCATGGAAAAATGAGAGAATTGGTGAGAACCAGTGTTCGACATTGTGAGCGCGAGTCCTGAGGTGTGTAGGTAAATTATTGAAGAGAGGGAAGGTGACAGGAAGTGGAGGGTATAAAAGAGAAGAGCGTCGGGGAAGGGGTGGTAGAATTAGGACGTCCTTTATATACCCATCATAAGCAGCGAGCGGGGAGCCATACAAGACGATGGAATACTGCCCCCCGCCATAATCACTTCGTTCATCGATGGAACATCCTGCACGATGCGGCGGCAGGCCATTGTCGGAGACAAAGGAAGATGGTCCCCGCCACTGCACGTGATACTTTAACCACTTCCTCGGGAAAACACGCGTTCTGGAGAGTTTGTTCCCGAGAACTGAAAAATGTTGATCTAAATGATAACATATTCAACTCGTACCTTGTCATCAACTCCTTCACTATGGCTTGGCCATCAGAGAGGGCGACAGTGTACAGAACACAGTAGTTCTTTGCCTTCAGATTATAGACAGATGCTCCTGATACGTTATCGGCACCAAACAGCCTGTCAATAGTGTCTGGAAAGCTTGAGTTGTTAGTAGGAATTATAACTGGGGAATAAATCCGTGTGTTAACCTCCGAAGTTGACAACCTTAATGATGGACTTGATCAGTCAGCTCAAATCCTTTCGTTGTCCACGCATGAAGGTCATTAGCGCCAAGATAAGTATTGTCTGTTTCTTTTGGATTTCAGTGGCAACGAATGAGGACCCCTCCTAGGGTCACCGGGTGACGGAAGCATTGCATGGCACAGCCGAATCATGATGGTGACTCTTGGCTATATTTCCATGAGGTATCGACCGTATATGGCAGGGGCACTATGTGATTAGGTCGAGGTTTCTACCAACTATACATTGTCGACCATATTCGGAAAAGCAACCTTGGCGAACAATGTTAGATATCGGAGCATGCAGTCGACAGACCGGAGGGCGTACCGGTATATCACATCCCTGGAACTACATATCTATCCACACAGACTCTCCAGCCGCTTTCTTTACACGATTCATTACTGCAAGCCCTTCTCTCTCCTCCTTGACTTCTTCTACGAGGATTAGGTCCACATTGGCATTATCTAAGGTGAGCAGGCCATCGAAAAGTCGGTGAGCGGAGACGGAAGGGTCCGCAATGGGCCCGAGGTGATAGATTTGCCATGTGAATCCCGATATATCAGATATTTGCTTCAACAGCAAAGAATCTGATGGGCCATAAGTCCAATCTTGGGAGGCTGAGCGTTGTCGTCCATTCTACGTTTAATAGAGTCCAATAAAACAGGAAGAGAAATGCGCTCTGTGCCTGGAGGTGGTGGGAAGATGTGTGAAGTAGTATAACTGGCACAGCGGGAGAGTAATGTCGATACTTCATCCCTGGAGTAGTTGGTGCTTGCTCGATGGCCTCATCACGGTAGTCGCGGCGGTAAACAAGAACCTGTGGGACATTTTGAAAGACCCCATCTCGCTGCGGATGGCGCGCTCAAGGTCCTCTACGGTGACTCCGCCAGGCCTCAAGACACGTATATCCCCGCCTTCATGCAGAGCGTCCACAACGGTGCTCTCTAGTCCCACATCGCATGGTCCGCCATCCAATATCAGGCCGACCTTGCCATTCAGATCTCTCAGGACGTGTTCTGCGCGGTTGGGCTTGGTTTACCTGACGAATTCGCGCTGGGGCCGCTATAGGTGCGTCCGTGAGTGCGATGAGTGCCCTAGCTACAGGGTGTGACGGCATTCTGACGGCTACCGTGCGCTGGTTTGCAGTGATTATCGGGGGAACCAAGGATGGATCGGTGGGGAATAGAAGTGTCAACGGTCCAGGCCAGAAGTGTTTCATAAGAATCTCGTTCGTTTGAGAGATTTCATAGTCTTTCGGCAGGATTTTGCGAAGCATGGACGAAGAAGAGACGTGTACGATCAGCGGATTGTCCGGCGGTCTGCCTTTTGTTGAGAATATGCGTGATGTGGCGATGGATTGAGAGCCAAAGCACCTAGACCGTAAACAGTCTCTGTAGGGAATGCTACGGTCTCCAGACTGTGAAGAGATCTTGCGGCGCATTTTAGCGAATCCAGTGTCTGTGAGCATGCTACAATTGGTGTGCCGTCGGGTGCAAATGATATTGAGGATGGATCGCATCGGAGGACCTGTGTTGAGAACGCCATGGTGGATCGGTGAGGGCAAATATGCGGAAGGGAGAAAGTCTACACAATTTCATGCAGTTATGCACACTGTGAATGAGGCTCTAGTTGGTCAAAACATTGATTATCAGTCAGAATTGTAAGTGCAGGCAAAGAGACTTTTGGCAAGAGTGACGAAGATCGCAAGACTCATCTCAGATCGATCGCTTACTAAGGCATCCGCATGAGCGAGCGCTTGTTGAACATTTAGATTTCTGAAACTTTCCGGCGTGTCAAACAGCTCAATGTATTGCACAACATAACTAAGCATATACGCGATAAAAAATTCTCAGCAGGCGAGACACGCCTGGGATTATATCTGACAAACCTCCAAAATACCGATATAAAACACTCGAGACTGAAGACGAAATTCCTGTATTTTACCTTCCTCCCATCATTCTCATCCTGTCAGGGTGCATACCGCCTGGACCAGAGTTGGACAGATCAGCAGGCGCTTGCGAAGGAGGACCTTGAGAAGGAGGGAAACCATTAGGCGGTCCACTGAAGTTACCACCCGGCGGCCCTTGACTAGGAGGGAAGTTTCCGCCTGGCGGACCTTGGAAGTTACCAGCTTGTGGAAATGGTGGACGAGTACCACCCGGGGGAGCACCTGGGGGGCCACCTGCATTCGGAGAGAAGGGAGCCATACCTGCGATATACACAGTGATCAACGTCTATAACCTTGCAGCGGGGAATTGTAAATGACGAACCTGGAGGGAAACCACCCGGTCCTCCCATCGGCGGAGGCGGGCCCATTCCTGGAGGAGGCATTGAAGCATTAGGGGGGAAAGGAGGCGCACCCATCATTCCAGGAGGAGGCATTCCAGGCGGCAAAGGTCCTCGTGCTGAATAGACGAACAACTTAAAGATCAAAATAAATAATGTAAGAGGGAGGATGTGCTTACCAAACGGAGGGGGAGCACCAAATGGAGGAGGGCCTCCAAAACCAACAGGCGGCCCACCAAAGCCAGGTCCAGGAGGAGCTAGGTGTTGAGGCCCAAAGCCAAAGCCACCGGGAGGAGGACCTCCACTGGTTTCATACGCTGCAGTGATTTGGTCGATGATACTTTGTGCTTTGTCATGACCGAGTGCTATATACAACAGGCATCAGCACGTCAGAACTTCTTTCAACAAGTCTTGCTTACAAGCGTAGTAGTCTCTGACGTTCGCAAGGTGATTACGACCGCTATTGTGAGCCTTTCGAACTGTATACAGCATTGTGAGGTGAGTGAGACCAATCGACCAGGTAATGCACTTACCAGAGGCAGAGTCGTGGGTGAGAAACACGTCACAGTAATCGCAGTAATGTTTCTGTACACAATATTAGTGTCGAATCGGCAAAAGAAATAAAGTCAAAAGTACCGGCATGATGCTTGAACGTCCTGCGCTTTCGTCGTCGACCACAGAGATGAGAGTAGGCACAGAAGATTCGCCACAGCCTTTTCATCGGAGCCTAAATTGAAGCACGTGATAGACGTGCACTCGTTATCGTTGAGACGCGTACGTTACGCGCAAACATGGATTCCTCCTCGACTGGGATACAGGAGCCCTTCGACCTCATCCGATTATCTCTCAGCGAACGCGTGTTTGTCAAACTCAGAGGTGATCGTGAACTTACTGGTGTTTTACATGTTGGTCTTACCGCCGATGTGACCCTCCTGGCACTGAGCTCTTCAATCTGCTAGGCTTACGATGGACATATGAACCTCATCCTAAGTGATGTAGAGGAAACGATCATGATTGTAGACCAAGTGGAGGGTGTCCCAGAAGGGCACAGCACTGTAAATGTGAGTCGTCCTCTTAAGCTCTCTCCTTCTCGCTGATGGACGATGTTCAGATCGCCAAGAGGAAGATGGACATGCTGTTTGTCAGAGGAGACGGCGTCATTCTTGTTTGTTCGTCTCTATGGCCATTTGATCAAATACTAATGAGTTTGTTCTGCTCAGGTTTCTCCTCCATCGCGGACATAACCATGCGTCTTTTCCACTTCTTCACGTTGGGAGCATCTGGGCTTGAACGTGCGTGCCAATATATTTTTCGGCACCGCCTCAGGCAATCCTATTCTGTTTATTGCACAGCTGTTTTGTTGTAATCTCCGCTATCGATACGAAAAGCAATGGATGTCTTGCTGTGGACTACGAATCAGTCCCAACTTCTTGTGTTCATCGAATAAGGAGCAATATAATTGTAAGGTCGCGAGTGATTACATCAAAACTGTCATTCGCCTCTATGCCTTCCATCCATCGAGTCGAGAGTCGTCGTGTTCGCTTGCGCCTGCAGTGTTCTATTCCCGCCCGTTGCACCTTCGACAATCCCACTCGGCGGTGACGTTACCCGCGACGTGTAGTCTGGGGTCGTCGTCGATAACACTGCAAATTCCGCATCTTGTGGCAGTTCTTCCAACACATCGTCTGGGTCAGGCGCAACGCCGCCTTTAGGCCATGTGCCGTCGCGAATCCATCCTGCCTGCAAAATTTTAATCTGCAAGAAGGGGAAGAAAGAGTGTCAAAGTCAAACTCGGTCTAAAGCTGACCACCGAGAAGCCAAGAAAGGACACGTGAGGGCGGTACGAACCACCGTGCTGAGTGGCAGGCGTTTTTTCAGCCGTGCTCCGCTCACTAGTCCGTTCCACACCTTGTTCAAACCAGCATCCCATGCTTCGTCGGTGTCTCGTTGCAGAAGAATCTCGAGCCGTTGGCGCGAGGGGGTGGATTCCGTAGGGGTGGGTTCGTTAGGGCCCCGTGCCCACCAAAGTGTTCTCCGAGCAGCGAAGTGGTCAGGTCCAGGAGGCGGCAGTTCGGCGGTCATGAGTGATTGCTCGAATGAGGACATGGGTGGAAGGGAGGTTCCTTTCCAAGTGGGTGCCGTTAAAGATGATGGACCGTTGTCCGGAGCTTCATACGTGAAGTCAGGCGTACTGCGCCAAAATGGTGCTGCGGGCACGGGTGATGCGCGGACAATTTTTACGCATGAAGTTGAGGGCTCGTCAGGTGAAGAGGGTACGGTAATAATTATACCAGCAGGAATAGGCGGGCATCTGCTCGAGCTCTGCATCGTTTTCGGTGGTTACAAGATCAAGTCAGCAATATTTAAGTTGCCGATCGCAATTGACTGTAGAGGCCTTTGGACAACAACTGTAAACAACCTCCGTATTCACAAGTCAAGTGGAGAAGGCGGTACCTGGTATACACATTTTCGTAGAACTTACAAACGTATGTACGACCCGTGCGAGGGATTAACTTCATCATACTGAAAGGGTGTGAACGTATACGTAAAACTATCTCCGAGTACTCAGAACGAATAAAATGTGAGAAAAAACCGAGTATGCAGCAAAATGACAGTCTAATGTCCATGCATATCAACATCTCTGCTGTTCGTGAGTCCCGCCACACCTTCCTGAGTACTTCCGCTCGCTCCCCGTCCCCCAAACAAGAACGACTCAGCTGCAGTGAGAGTGTTTCGAATGCTCCGCTTTACGCTCCTCTCCCGAGGGTCACTGTCAACGAGCATCGGAGTGCCCAGAGCAGACTGCACGGAATCGTGTAGCTCCCTTGTGGTTGGTGAGGACGACATCGAACGCGACGACGATTCTTCGTGAACCGCGGCCCACCCGCCAGACATCTCGGGATGGCCTACATTCCGCTGATATGAATTCGAGGTGTCCAGCAAGATCGCGCCTCTGTCATTGATTCGGTCATGTCCTGCATCAAATTCCCGGACACGGAAGGGATGTGCCACGGAGTATGGAACATCAGGGGCTGCGATCCCAAACGACGATGGCCCTGACGGGTTTGTTGACGGGTATGCCGAAAGTCCACCGTAAGACGTCCCAGGTGCACCATCTCCCATACGCCTGCCATAGTTCTGCATTAAAACAGTGCTGGGACCTGGACCCGCCCCCCGTCCGTGGCCAATTTCAGCAAACACCAGATCAGGGGTCATCACCCCGTGGCGCGGCAAGACATTTGAGTCGGTGTACGAGCGAAAAAAAGCGGTGCCGCTCGACTGGTTGGTGCCAGTGCTACGATTAGATGCAACATCGCTCGGAGCGGGGGATGTGGACGTCTCAACGATGGGTTGTTGGCCGAAGCCTCGTACTCCGCGAGAAGGCCCAGCGCTGGCAGTTGCAGCAGAATGCCCACTCAACCAACTCGATGTATTGGCAACGCTAGACCGAGGGGTAGGATGATTCCCGCGATCCCTCGTCATCATCAATTCGGTGGCTACCACCGGAGGATAAGATGATCGATATGTTTCCGGTTCGGAGTATAGGTCGACGGTATGAGGAGTGCGGGCGGTGTGCCTATACGAGCCATGCGTAATGACAATATTCGGCTGGGATCCAAACGCCCCGGTCGCTTCGTCGTCGTCATCATCTCCATCGTCTCCCTCATCCATCCTGTCAAAATCATCGGGTTGCCGCGATTGATACCCTTCGTCAAAATCTTCGTCGTAGTCGGTATCGTTGGAAGCTGCAAGATCCTCAGTAATTGTAGTGAATAGTTCGGCAAGAAAGTCTCGGAGTTCGGCGACACCCTTCCCAGAATACACGCAAAACGCAGCTCGCTGAGAGGAGTTGAAATCCTAAAACGAAGCTCAGTATTCAGTTCTAGAGGTCAGCTGGTCACAACTACTTACTGGAGGAGGCGATCGACAGAACTGCTGTAGCTCTTGCCTGCGGAAAGATGGAATGCCAGTGAGACTGAGATGAGTGAGCTTGGGCAGCTTCTGCAGCAAGAAGTGTATCGCCATCACGGAGATCTGGTCACAATAAGACAAATGTATGCGTTCCAGAGTCGCCTGCCTCTCGCTAAGAGCTTGGATGGCCTGATCAGTTAGGTTATTGACGCGCACAAGACCAATACGCCGCAACTTCTGCAATGTCGACAGCTCGAAAACAGACATGTCTGTCAGCTGCAAGCAATCTGCCCATTGTGGTCGTATCAGAATAACGCATGACAGAATCCCACGCAGACTCACTCGCAAGGTCGATATACCGTAGCCTCGTGCACGACCGCACCAGGCTGTTGATGGAACGGTCGGTAATGCTGCCTGCGTGTCCTAAGTGAAGGTAATGAAGATGTCTTCCGAGTTTGCAAATGCTCTCGACGGCGACGTCCGTGAGTTGCGAGCACTTCGCGAGAACAAGGTTCCGTATCTTCGGTGCCACACTAATGATGCCTTCAATCGCCTCATCGGTCAAGGCCGAACAGGCTGTGAGGTCAAGCATCCGAAGGTGATCGAATGTGTGTGTCAACCGAAGTGGAGGAAATTGGTCCTGGATAAAGTTGTTGTAGGACGGGAACGGATTGGGCCCAGGGGGAATCACGACATCGCGTCGCGGAGGAGCGGGGAACGCCGCATCGGTGAGCTCTCCGCAATGAGACAGCCGCATCTCGCGCATCTGTGTCGAGTGAGTCCACAGCTCGCGGACGGCGGCGTCCGTAATATTTTTGCAGTTGTTGAGGTCGATCTCCAGTAGGAGCGGACACGCGTCCGCGAGCGCGCAGATGGACTCGTCAGTAATCTCGTCGACGTTGCTGAGCTTGACGCGTCGCAAGAGCGAGCAGTTCGCTGCAAGTGCCAGGACGCCCTTGTCCGTTACTTGTCTGCAGCCGGTCAAATTAATGCCCTGCAGCCGCTTGGTCGACGCCGCGAGCGCCACGATAGAGTTGTCCGTGACCTCAGAGACACCGGTGAGATCTAACGCGACGAGAGACGGGCAATTGGGCAGGACGCGCATGAGGCCCTCATCGGAGATCGATTTGCAGTTGATCAGCGTGAGGCGCTCTAGCCTGACGCAGTGCGCGAGGCGGGCAAACAGCGAGTCGCTAAGCTCGGAGCCGAGGCAGAGGAAGTTGAGGCGGCGGATAAAGTGAGCATATAGGAAGGTTTGGTCTTCCCGGAGAGCACACACATCATCTTGACGAAGGTGGGTGGTTTGGAGAAACTCGGCCGGTACCAAAGGAGCTCGACAGAGCATTCGCACCACGCGCGTGACACCTGCAAGGCATTGTATAGGTCCCTCGACGAGTGGAGGTGTTTTAGAATATGAATGAGTATTTCTGGGGGCAGGCGCGAGGCCCGTGAGCGGGAGGAACCGTCGGGGCTGTGTGGCAGCGCATGAAGACGGGTCGACCACTGAGCGGGGACAATAGTGGCAGCGTCGTCTGCAAAGAACGTAGACTTGTTAAAGTCTTCGTCCTCATTATCAGAAAGAGAGGTGCTGGATTGCGTCGGGAACGACTCCTGTACATCGCGAGCGGAAACGAGGAAGGTAAGCTGAACTCAACAGTCGGCGGGCGACAAGTGACTACGAATCGCACGTGTAGCGCCAACTGAATTAGTCAGCACAACGATGTCCTAATCGGGCGTTGACTTGCGTCCTACCCAATCAAGTTCTCCATATCGACCATACATTTAGTACTCTTGTTTTGCCTCAGAATCATGAATATTAGGCCAGCACGGGTAAGCTCATATCACTGTTATGCAACAAGAGAAGGCTACCACAATCCGCTAGGTAGACGATCTCATGGGCATGCAAGCATGCAACTTGCAAAACCTGCCCGAAAACTACACCATGAAATACTGTATGTTGATCAGTTGTCTGCTTTCGACCTCCCGACCAAGCTCTTCTTTTGTTTTCAAGATCTATATCATGCGCTCACCTGGCCTCAGCTGTCCTATGTGGCCGAGGATAACAAAGGACGTATAGTTGGATACATTCTCGCCAAGATGTGAGTCTTACACGCCTGTATATGTGTGCTGAAGCCAGAGTTCGTGTCATTAGGGAAGAGGATGTTACTCCAGAAGATGAGCCCCACGGACATGTCACGTCCATATCTGTCTTGCGATCTTATCGCCGGTTGGGTCTCGCCAAGAGGCTGATGGTACAATCCCGTGAGTTTCAACTCATATTGCACTGTTCCGCGGTCTATGACGATATGCCTATAGAAGAGGCGATGGCAACAGTGTACCGAGCGTCCTATGTTTCCTTACACGTCCGCAAGTCGAATCGTGCAGCCCTGAGTCTATACAGAGACACTCTAGGGTTTACAGTCAAGGATATAGAAAAAAGTACTGTGAGTAACATTCTATACATCCGTTCATGATGCTGCTTGACTCGAAACCGATTCTTATAATAGACGCTGACGGAGAGGATGCATATGCGATGCGGCTCTCCGCTCAAGCATCTCGCACGATGACTTCTGCTGTACAACACATAATATTACAGACATAATGATACATGCATAGTGGAGTAGGGGTCACGTGACCAGGCGTCTGGGGTAGAGGTCTAGAGCGGATCGGTCTGGTGTGAGCGGATGAGTCAGCAGGAGGGGACATAGCATGCTTGTTTGTATCAGTGGAGGGGATCAAGTCTTGTCTTCGCTCCAGTTCGAGCACCCGTGAGAGTCCAGCACCGAGCCCCTACCCTTCCATTGTGGTGACGGAAGTGTGATTCCATACTCGCAGTTCCAGTATCCACAACTCCAGCCACCCAGAAAACTACCAGCCATTCCTGAACCGTACCCTACCGGTGAGAGCCGACCAATCTCGCGCACTCTGCATCGTCGAGATTCAGAAACCGGCCATGTCGCCAAGTCGCACACCTCAGGTTGCAGCACACCAGCTACGACTGAAAGTTCAATCCCATCTCCCAGTTCCAGCCTTCCAGCTTCAGCAGTCCCATTGCCATTTCTCCAGACATACGACATCTTCGCAGAGACCCCACCGTCATCCCCGTTCATTCCCAGTACACCTGTCGAATACACGAGTGCTACGAACACAGCCAACGCTCCAGTGTCTACCCTAACGCCCGTCACAGTTGCCATGTCGTCCGTACCAACACCATCTCAGACCCACATCCCCCAGTCACACCGCTTCGCATGAGTATCATAATCAATATAAACCCGTTCTACGGCAATCGCACGTCAGAAAATCCCCATCAGTTCATCAAGGATGTTCAGCGAGCGATCCTAGGCTACTCCAATGAACCGGAAAAAATAACCGCGTTCAGCTCCCTCCTAGCAGCACACAGCGTCACCGAAAAGTGGTTTGAAGCAATACCCGCAGCGAACAAAGACACATTCGCCAAGATCCAGCAGGCCTTTTTGACGTGCTGGCCGAAGCCCAAGGAAGAAGAACTTACCCCCTCAGAAGCGGCAGATCTAGTGCGCGGCATGACCCTTGACAAAGCACGCTTGGGGAAGACCGAGCAGTGTGAGGGAATCAGAATGGCATCACACTCTGTCTGGATCCGAGAGGTGCTCACCGAAGTCGAAACCCACAGCGTTCCTGACAACATCACTGGCGACATGCGCAAATACCTACCCACGGCGATGCTACCATTCGTCAGCATCGACATCAGGTCGTGGGATGCGTTGAGGAAAGAGATTGATGCGATCAAGATGCCGAAATTGAAGGAGGAAGTGGAGAAGCAAGAGAAGCAAGAGCGAGCAGAGGACGAGAAGCGGAAGCTCGAGGAGTGCACAGCAACCTTAGAACGACGCGCCGCTGGAGCTGCATGGACACCTCCAGCAACACCCACTAGCGCCCTCCGACAAGGCATGCGCGTGCTGCAAATCGCGAACCAGACAGCAAACCCCAGACAACGGCCGGCAACAGCGATGAACGATGCAAACCCCTTCATAGGCGGGGGACCCATGCAGCCAGGCAACCTGTTCTAAACAGCCCCTGACAGGCCCAAGCCAATCCCCCTGACATTGTGACTCGCATCGCCAACCTCCAAGCAACGCACTACCGCACCATCCCGACACTGAAGCTGGCAGAGCAGCGTACCAAGCTCAACTTACACACTAGAGAGAGACAAACGGAAACTGTAACCCGAACGAGTACAGACCCTTCCGCTGAAGCCAGGTACGGCAGCGCTGGGATCAGACGAGTGCTATGCATGCGGAATGACAGGACACAAAGGGGACAGGTGCAAAGTCTCTGAAAACGAGAGGTTCCGAGGGAGAAGCAGAAGTGGAGGTCCATCGGGGGATTTATCATGCGCAATGCAGCCGTGCAGACTGCAACACCGGGCAACAACGTCTTCCTTGTCGACATGCGCACCGGCATCGCAGTCCCAGTCAACCAGAACGACACGTATGAGATACCTGGCGGTAGTGGTCATATTGAGGAATGGAGCGACGAGGGAAAAGATTAGGGGCTGCCACCGCAAAGGGAGTGCAGGCAGCCCCCGAACGCATCCCAGTTCTGCGGGCAACGGTCCCCGAGCGTAACGAGCCGGCGCCCGGGGACAACGCCGCGAAGGACTCAGCCCACCTGAACCGTGAACAATCCTGTCTCACAGTCGATACAATGTACTTGGATAACGAGACAATAGACGTACATGATCTTTATGCGGTCGGAGCTGACGAGTTCACGGCACACAACATTGCCAACAAGCAATCCACACCCTTCATTCATACACTAGAAATTCACAACGCAACGGGCGAAATCGTACAAGTCAAAGGCCTGTTCGACGGCGGAGCCATGGTCAACGTCATGTGCGCTGAAATTTGGAAGCACGTCGGACGCAGACTAGGAACACTCCAGCCATCCAACCGCAAGCTAAGAATGGCCAACTTGACAATCGTCCCTTCTCAAGGACGGTGGACTGGAATTATGCAGCTGGGCCGAACACAGGTTACCGGGGCATTCGAAGTGTTCCCCAGCGGAGGATTGTGGTCCTTCCTCGTGGGAAAACCCCTTCTGGAAACCTTCAGCGCGATCCACGACTTCGGACGCGACGAAGTCACCATCCCTGCGAAAGAAGGGCGAAGCGACACTCTAGGAAACCAGATCGCATTTTCTGTGCATATCGCCACTTTGGGCATAGCAGGACTAAGCCTAACTCTCGATCATAAATTATGCAGTGAACCTATTACTAACCAAGCACTTTCTTCACAGTCAACAACAGAACAAGAACCTCACACCGTGCCGACACAACCGCGTTGCACCTACAAAACCACCGTAGAGGAAGTCCAAGACGTTGACAACACACCACAGAACCAACCGAATCGCCCAGCCCTCGACAACGAGCAACAACTGACGGTCACACCGAGCCCAGCACACAGCATGCCACAACGAGTCCACAAGCATGCAGCAATACACATCGTAGGCCACCGTTTTTCACGCCACCGCATCAGGTCAAAACGATCCTGCACAACAGAACACTTGCTCTCAGTACACCACCCAACGTGAGCCAAGCCCGATGAAACCCCATGGGAAATCATCAAAGAATCCACAACCCTCAACCCAGACAGCACCTTCTACATCGGTCCCCAAGGAAATCCACAAGGAGACGAAGACAACTTCGAAGTTTTCGCAGAACAAACTACAACCAGCGACAAGGACATATGAACACGCAAGACAGACCCCTTCAATCCGTGCCGAGTGGCAGCTATCGTGAAAGAGATACAGATTGGACCCGACGTAAGTACAGAGCAAAAAACGCGTATTAACGACATGGTCCGGGAATTTGCAGATATATTCGCGCTTTCAATCAGCGAAGTTACCCCTGTTGAAGGGGCAATACACCATCTAAACGTACCACCGGACGCCACGTTCAACAGACGCATTCACCAACGGCCGCTGACGCCCCCGCAGCAAGTGTACCTGAATAAAAAGATCGACGAGATGCTAGAGGCAGGAGTCATCGCCCAATGCGAACCCAGCCAAGTTAAATGTGTTGCGCCGATCACGCTGGCCCAGAAGGTGCACGAAGGTACCGGTTTGGCGCTGGAAGAACTTCAACACCGCGTCAACGATGAATGCATCAAGGCAGGACTGGAACAAGTTTTTGACCTCCCACCGCGAACCGACGAATCAACAGCAGCGAAGACCGATAAACCAACGGAACAAAAATGGTGAATCTGTCAGAACTTCGGGGAAATCAACAAAGTCACGGAAGTCGCGCCGATGCCGCAAGGCGACATATGCACCAAACAACAGAATCTCAGCAACCACAGGTGGGTCTGCACATTTGACTTCACCGCTGGATTCTATGCAGTCACCGTTGCAGAGGAATCAAGGCCCTACACATGCTTCTACGTAGAAGGCCGAGGATACTTCTGGTGCATCAAGATGCCTTTTGGTCTCACCAGTGCGCCATCAACATTTGCACACATGACTGCAATGCACCTACATGATCTCCTGACAGATGGCACCATGGAGCTCTTTGTTGATGATGGACGTCTGCAGGAGACGACTTCGAGACGCTAATGATAAAGGTGCACCGTATTTTCACCCGTGTCCGTGAGCGAGGTCTATCACTATCGCCTTCCAAATCAAAACTCTTCATGACCGAAGCAGTATTTGCGGGTGCATCCGTCGGACCGAAAGGCGTTACAACGGACCTCGCGAAACTAACAGCCATTGTCGATTGGGAACAACCCCAAGACGCTTTAAACCTGAACTCCTTTCTAGGCATTACAGGACACTTTCGAGATCTTATCAAAGGCTACGCACGCATTGAAGGCCCACTCCGCAACCTCATACGAGAAGTCAATCTGCCAAAGGGAGCTGCGAAAGCGACATATCGATGCCTTATGGCCGATCACAAGCTGCAAGGGCGATGGGGAAGGAAGCACACAGAAGCATTCCTCAAGCTGAAGACCGTACTCACATCAGAACCAGTCCTCAGGCGACCGAAATGGGATGGAACACCGTTTATCGTCACTACCGACGGTTGCAAAGAAGGATTCGGAGCCGTCCTATCCCAATGCTTTCAAACTGTGCTGCCAAATGGACACGTCGTCCAACGCCTACATCCTATAGCATTCGCATCAAAGCGAACATCCCGAACTGAAGAGAAGTACAAACCGTTCATTCTAGAGTTCGCAGCGCTGAAATTCGCTTTAGATAAATTCTCAGACATTGTCTGGGGATTTCCTATTGAAATCGAAACAGACTGCCAGGCCTTACGCAATGTCCTCATCAACGACAAACTCAACGCGGCGCATGCCCGTTGGCGAGACAGCATCATAGCACATCAGATCATTGACATACGGCACGTCCCCGGCAAAATCAATGTCGTTGCAGATGGTCTCAGTCGAGCCGGCGAGAACACAGAATGGCGCGAAGGAGACGGCAGCACCTGGACAGTCAGCGAAGACTGGGAATCAGCAACCGGCCTCCTCAATGATGTCCTCACAGTAGAAGATGACAGCGCAACCCTTCTCGAACGCTTCAAAGACGAGCCACTGTTTCTCGAAGTTATACACGCACTTACTGACACCCCAACTGACGCAGATCCTGCCAAAGCGCGACGCGCACAACACCACGCATCACAGTATACAATCGACAATGGCAAGTTATGGCGCACACACAGCAAGACGTCAGTATGCACATGGCCCCGAGTGGAATGCATAACCCAAGCAGAAGCAATCCGCATGGCCGAACAAGAACACCAGACGGGCGGTCACTGGGGACGCAACTCCATAAAAACTGTGTTACTAGACCGTATCTACAGTCCACGACTCGACCAGTCCATCACGATCGGCATGCAGCACTGCGCACATTGCAAGAATTTCGGCACGCCTCACCTGGATTCCCTCCTTAACCCAATCACACGACGACACCCCTTCAAACTCCTCGTAGGCGACTACCTGTCCATGCCGCAAGGCACGGGCGGTTATCACACCATCGGACTCTTCCTAGACACCTTTTCTCAGCACATGTGGGCATTCAAGTTCAAAACCGCAGGCAGCTCGAAAACCACCAAGGACTGCCTCGGGAACATATTCCGGTCATTCACGCATCGCATCAGAAACATTCATGTCAGACGGAGGCACCCACTTCAACAGCAAGGAAGTACGCAAGTTCTGCGAAACTTGGGGAATGAAGACACACGTTGTGTCCGCCTACTCGCCATGGATCAACGGCCTTGTCAAAGGATCCAACAAACTCCTGCTTCACGTGCTACAATGGTTGTGCGCGCCCGAACTCGGAGAGGATGATGCCGCAAACGGCGGATGGGAAGCGCTTCCGAAATCATGGCCCACCCACCTCGACAACGCCATTCATGCACTTAATCACCGCATCCTACCCGCACTGCAGTTCTCGCCGAAAGAACTTCTGCTCGGAACAGTCATCAACACTAAGAAGACTCCTTTGCCGGATGCGACCCAGCCCCTAACAGAGACCGACGTCGCAACGCAACTCGCCTACGTCGCCCAACAGCGGCTTGATGGATACGACGCAGCGGTTAAACATGCCATCCGCCGTGCCACCATCTTTAACAAGCGAGTCCTCAAACGACACCCAGGTGAAGTCATTTTTGTACCGGGCGACCTTGTACAAGTGTACCGCAATGACCTTGCTTTCACAGTTAGCACGGCAAGGAAGCTCACACCAAAATGGTCCCCCCGTTGCGTGTCTCCGAGCGAATAGTCAACTCCTACCACCTCGAGTCACTAGAAGGCAACCCGGTCGCCGGCACCTTCCATGCACGGCGACTACGACGATTCACCCCCAAACCGGGTACTAAACTCGCTCTAGATCAAGCTCGCATAACTGCAGCACTAAGCGTTGATGTTCTCTTAGACGTTTGGGAAGACGTTGACACGTGTCCGGTCCATCCTTCTAGGAACCACTAATCCTTCGATTCTCCCATAGAATGCACATGTTCACTGCTTCACCATTACCAATGTTATCCATTTAATGTCCATCCTACCATGCAGTGGAGTCTGGCCCAGACGCTGTCAACGTAACATGGGCGCTCCCTAATCTTTTTCCTATTTAAACCCTTATCGTCGTTCACTAACCAAGCACTTCATCATGGCAGACCTCCCACGCAACCAGTCGTTCTTATCGCTGCCTGCAGCGATCCCCTCCATGCAGTGTCCTCGTCGCGAGGACTACCACCGTCTCTGGCCCAGTCACCCCACGATTGTCACTGAAAACCACTCGTATGGTCGAGCATACTTACCTGATACCTGGGTCCTCGCCTACACCCCTCCCAAACACATTGCAGTCGGGCAGCACTTTACGTGCAAGCCCAAGGAGTCTGTGGATGCTATCGCCACCTTTTTCGACATCACCATTGTCGAGATTTGCACCTTGGAGCATTTTTTCGTGGAGTTCGTGGCGATCGTCTACCCTGCCAACAACCGCACTTATTACGGCTACCTACGTGTACACGTCAGCCAAGCTGACCTTGGCTTCTTCACCACCATTCGCCATTGTCTCTTCCAATCCCACCTCATTAACACCATCGGCTTACGCACCCGAGCGTTGGCCAGGATTACGGAGGAGGAGGAGACCAGTTGAAGGGGAGCGACGAGGACGTCGCGTCCATTTTTGTGGGGGCACATGGAGTAGGGGTCACGTGACCAGGCATCTGGGGTAGAGGTCTAGAGCGGATCGGTCTGGTGTGAGCGGATGAGTCAGCAGGAGGGGACATAGCATGCTTGTTTGTATCAGTGGAGGGGATCAAATCTTGTCTTCGCTCCAGTTCGAGCACCCGTGAGAGTCCAGCACCGAGCCCCTACCCTTCCAATAGTCTACAGCAAGACAATAGCGTGACTTACTGCCATACATCAAGGGGGCTTCGCCTCCGTTTGCTCCGATCCCTGCGTAAGTTCTGATACTTCGTCACTACTATCCATAGGCTGTTCCGCGGGGTACTGAGCAGGGATAGGTGAGTTGTCATTAGGAATGTCATCTGCTTTGTGGCAATTTATCAGGGCATCCCGAACCATCTGCGCGGTCATAAGCCCAAGATCATAATAGCCATCGTTTGTCTTGCTGTCGAACATGCCAGTGTGGGCTTGGATCTCGTCCAACGCCAGAGTGTTTTGGTTCTGGACGAAATGCACAGCAAGGGATGGCGCCTTCGGGAGAATGATGAATGTCCTTGCATCTGGATACGACGGCGGGTTGGGAGGTATGAAGGTATAGAACCTGGAATCACTTCTCAGCAGAACTATCGCCGAAATCCAGATCACGGCGTACGTTCTGAAGACCACGCCCATCTGCTCCTCAATTTCCCCCAACCTCTCGACTCGCCTCCGCAATTCACCTTCGTCCCACAGGTTCCCGACATATTTCATGTGGTCGGTGATCCACGTATAACCGACTCCGATTTCTTCACGCTTGTACAACGCTGTCCCAGCTGCAACGCCCGCAAGGAGAGCACCGCCTACTGCATAAGCTGCAGGAGCCCACTTCTGCCACCTAGAAGAAGTGGCTTGGGCAGGAGTGACGACGGCCTTTGTCGCAGATGGTTGGGGTGTTGGCTTCGCGCCAATAGAGCTGAAGAGGCTGCGCGCCGTATTGACATACCCGGTAGCTTGGGTTACGCTGTTCTTGAAGACATGAGGGTGAAGACCGTAATACTGAAAAATTGCGGGTTAGAATACGGGTTTTCTTTCGATTAGAATAGAAACGTACAGGGGTGTCGAATGCTAGACAAGCAATGATGTTAGGCCATAGCGGTGCCATCTTGTCTGGTCGAGTATCGACAAAATCTATGAGTGAATCGGCGGCAAGAAGACCACCCATGCTGCAGGACTTCAGTATCTCACCAATTGCGAAGTACTTCAGGCAAACCTGTGTCCGCACAGAACAATCTTCGCTTTGCCTGCACCACCCCCCATTCCATTCGCGACTTCCCGCCGAACTGTCAGGTCGGTTAGCCAGTCCGCAAACCGAATAACAGCCACATTCTAGCACATATGGCGGTGAGAACCCAATAACACGATAACATCGGGGATTTTACCAGATTCCCTTTCGTCTATCCAGAGCGGTCAGAATTAACATGCCGAAACACTAGTACCGTAGAAAGAACAAGCTTACTTCATACGCGGGGAAGACAATCGTCTCAACCGCAGCATTGGTAATTGTTTCCGAGAGAATATGACGCAACCTGTCAGGGAATCCCGCAAACGTAGAGTCTGTCCCTTTGAAGCTGCCCCGAATGACTATTAAATGTACTTTCCATTCTTAACTTGTCTTACCCGTGTATGAATACGACAAGAAGGAGACCTTTAGGCAAGGTCTCTGCCTCAGGTGACACAGTTCGCGATGTATGCTTCAAAGAATCCATGGCCGTGTCATATGTATGAAGATAGCAGGGAGGTCACGGTGCTGCGCGATCATCGGCGTCTATTCTACGATCGCGTCTGTCATGTGCGTGGCTGCCAAAACTTAGCGGGTGCCTGCTATAGCCACTTCCGACACTCATTGATGAGCACAACGAAAAACCAATTCATAAGCAAGTTGATTTCGCAAATTGACCACACGAGATCGACGGGACATATAAGAAGGTAGGTGTCTGATACAAGTTTTTCTGTCACGAATACAAGACGAGATGGTGTACAAAATTTTCATTCTTTAGCTGTTATATTCACGGAGACTTGAAACGTTCATGATTTGATATCCAAAACGATCCCTTGAAACAATTGAGCACTAACATAATTAGACACAAGAGTAACTCACCAGCACTAATGGTCTCTCCACCGCGGCGGACGAGTATCCTGCCCATTTCCTTATTGACAGCAAATGGTTCTAAAGGTATAGGTCTAGTGCTCGAGACTGCACCTGAGTAGGACGAAGTTCGTATTGTGATTTCAACCTCCGCATAACTATTTTTGACCAATACGCTGGCGATAAATCTGAGCATCCTCACGGGCACCATGTGTAAAGGAAGACTGACCGAGGATTATTCTTCGTCACATTGCCGGAAGATCGATCAAGGGTGCTTATTAGTCGAGAGATTGCCGCAGGAACGTCATGAGAGTGGTGATAGAGCTCGACCTATATATACTTCCCATGTAAGATGAGATACAGCGAAAGTGAATTGGACGCACCGACGTGCCCGTGGTGATGGGAACTTGAATATCGAAAACAATGATCCTTGCTGTGAATACGTTGGCCAGTGGAATGAGATCATTGGGTCGGCATAATACGCTACCAATATTGAGGTTCACGGGATCCACCGCTACGAGGCTCAACGTAACGTTGGAGCCAGATGCTGCCCATTCCAAACTTTTGTCATCACTCTCAATGGCTACAACGCAAGGATGAACTCAGATACGTGTCGAGAACATGTATAACGTACCCTTGACTGTGGCAGACTCATCACCTGGCAGGATACGTAGGCGTTCACCCACTGCTACAATGCCGCCACAAACCCGACCAGATACAGTGGTACCCGAACCTTGTCCCTTGAAGACGTTCGAGATGGGAAACCGCAAGGGAGCCATGATATCGCGGACCGGGGGTTCAAGCTCATCTAGATATTAATGTTATGTGTGTCTAACTCTACGCAAATATCGATGCAAACGTACCTAGTAAATCGACCAATGCGGAGCCTTGGTACCATTCACTTAGAGCTTTAGCTTCTTTTCCACGAGTAACAAGATTGATTCCTTCCATGGCTCCTACAGGCACGAATTTTGTCTTCGATGGAAGAAAACCTGATTGCACGAGGAAAGGCCGAAGAATAGTACATATTTCCTCATACCGAGCTCTAGACCATTGAACCTGAACAACCGTCTCAGTCGATATTGAAGACATTCTATGAACATGGATTACCTGATCAAGCTTGTTCACTGCGACAATGACTTGTCCGACCCCAAGGCTCCGAACAAGTAAAAGGTGCTCTCGTGTTTGGCCGCCCCTCTCGAAGCCCGCCTCAAATTCGCCTGTAGCAGCATCTACGACGAGGAGTGCAGAGTCTGCCTGCGAGGCGCCGGAAATCATGTTCGGGACGAAATCCTTGTGTCCGGGAGCGTCAAGAATGGTGACCTGCCTGTGGGGCGTCACCAAAGTTTGCAGCGCTATAATCCATGGTAATGCCTCTGTACCGCATTCAGAACGTGGGCTCCAAAAGCCAAGAATTAGACTCACCGTTCTCGCTCTTCCTGCGTCCCGTCGAGCTCCCAGGCCCAGCTAAAGCTGCCTTTACCCATCTTGCTACTCGCACGCTCATTGGCCACACGAGCCCTTTCATCCACTCTCCCTAGCTCGTACAATAGGCGGCCCATCAATGTCGATTTCCCTGCATCAACGTGTCCTGAAGTGAGATATATCAGCATTGGAATCCCCATAAGCCTAGCAGTGCATACCTATGACAACCAAGCTGAGAGACTGTTTCTCCGCTTTATTTTCGGCGGACAGAGAATTCCTCACTTCCTCGAGGAGTTTTTCCAGAGCGACTGGCGGTTTGACAGGCTCTTCAACTGGGGGCGTTTCTTCCTTGGGGATCAAGTTCAATCCTGACAAATCAAGCTGTTCCTGGTCGACAGAAACGGCTCCGCGAACCTGCGTAGACATAGGTGGCTTAGGGGAGGGCCCCACTGTTGCTTTCTTGTGGGCTTTATTTGGGGCCGGGGATGCGGCACGAGAGCTCGCCGAAGAACTTGAGCGTGAATCCGTGGCCTTCTTAGATGGTGTTGACTTCAGGGCTTTTTCGCGCTCTTTAGCGGCTATAATTTATTCAGATATGATAAGAATAGTTAGCGTACTGTTAGCATATGGAACAAGCTCAAAACTAAAAAATAACGTCAAAAAGTGGATAAATGAAGTCAACGGTCCACCGGAGAAGGCCGATTATGTACAGCAGGAGCAGAGCGCTGAGCCATCGAGGTCCCTCGACGTGCATTGAAGACAATATCATCCGGACTGGGAACATCGAAGGTGAAGCTACGCGAGGGGGAGAGTGGCGCCGGAGAGAGAGACAGATTCCGTTCCTTGTAATTGTGACGGTCAGATTTCTCTCGTAATCGGGCGTCGGAACTTCGCTGTGCCTTCACGCGTTTTGGGTCCTTTCGTCTCTTCTCAGAACCATTGTCTTCGGTCGCCAACGGAAGACGGCCATCGATGAGTAACGATGCGAAGGCCGATGGTGACGCACAAGTGCGAGTATCTTTGAGTAAGAACATTGGCAACTGAGGCGCTGCTACCGGTTCTTCCGGCTCAGGCTCAAGCCTCAGATGGGCTTTCTTGCTTTTCATCGCTAGTTTCGATTGTTTAGGTTCCGCTGAGCGCACCGCTTTCAGTGGAGTGGCGACCGGTGCGGGAGGGAGAATCGAAGGAGGTAAGGATGACTGTCTAGACGTGAGCAGACTGCCCAGAGACTGATACGTGGTGGTGATAGCCGTTGTAGCGGTGGAGCCATTAGCAGTGGGAGTCAGATACTCAGTGCGAGATTGTGGTATATTAAGCCAGGGCTCGGCTGGTCGGCAGACGGTTTCTTCGGCTTTGGCATCCAATGTCTCTGCTGGGCTTTAGCTTGAGCAAGAAGTGCTAATTTGGAGGGCTGACGTGCTTGCCCAGCCGGAGATATAGGTGCCTGAGGCGTCGCCGCAGTAGGATTTGTAACGTCATCAGATGAGATTTGAGCGATAGGTGCCGTAGACTTGACGGACGTGTGAGTAATGGACGGACGCTGTGATGGGGTGACACTAGATGGAGCCTCGGTAGGCGACTTGCGATCAACAGCCTCCAAGTCGAGAGCTGTTTGAATAGCACGGCGGACATGCAAAGAAATTGATGAAGGGCTGGTTGATGGTGATTTATCAGAACCCAATGACAAAACGGAACCTGAAGAAGGTCTCAAAGCAGGGTAGGTGACGACGGATGATGTGTCCAAGGTGTAAGATCTCGAGCTAACGCTGCTCGCACTAGATCTAGAGCTGGCCAGTGAGGAGAGCTTTGATGTTTTCTCACTACCAGACCCAGCCGATCTCAGCGACTTCGCCGGCAAAAGTCCTTGTGATGGATTCGCCTGTTTGGGATACAAACTCGACTTAGATTGATAGTCCGGAATATCAGGCAAGACTTCAACTGGTGCAACTTCTACCGACACCTTCGGCGGACGAATAGTCGACGAAGAGGAAGGTGCATCAGATAGTGCGGGAGTAGCGGGGGGTGCAGATTCGTAGGGGGAGAGAGGTTGCAAGGCAGAATCTGATGGAGAGGGACGGAGGTCATTGGGATCAAACTGCTGGGACTCTGTGTGGAGAATTAATGACGCCAACATTCAACGATTTACAGGCTTGTCAAGATGCCAAGATGCCACGTACCGAGAGGCTGACCGTAATCGGTCGTACTAGACGATGGAAATGTCGCCTGCGATTGACGAGCACTTGCTGGTTGGACAGTAAGTGTGATCACAGGTATCATTGGGGGTGCAGGTGAAATTTTGATCTTATCCTCCGTCTCGGTTCTTTCCGTGATGGTACTCAGTCGACTAGACTTCGGAACAACGTCCTCAGAAGCTGTTTCGTAAAGTTCAAGCGGCTCTTGCTGAGATAACCTGATTAACGGAATGTTGGTCCTTCCTGATGTGCTTGCAGGGCGAGTCCACGCTTGACGGTCCGCGAAATCGTCCTCCTCATCCGCAGGTATCATTGGTAATGGTTTCCCGTCGACGTCTGAGATCGAAGAGTATCAACAATACTGTATCGAGAGGACACGTCCACCAAGGACAGAACAGGCACCTTCTCGCTTAAACACTATCGAGATGAAATACCGCCCCGAGATGCAATAGAACGTTGTAGAAGAAGAAATTGGGGAGGAAAGAGGCGCAAGAACGCAAATGTGGGTGAAAGAAAAGCACTTTTGTAAGCTCACCTCTACGATCTCGAGCAGCAATTTTCCGATCCTGTTCCTCTAGAAAGTACTTTCAGTATGTATCCCTAATAAAGGTAGTTCATACGAACCCAGAAGCCATGCTACACTCCGTTGCACGTCAAAATAATAGTGGTACAAAGCTTCCTTGATGTCAGCATCGGAAAGACCAGATTCCTCTGCAGATCCTATGGTTGTTCGGATCTGTTCAAGGCCATTTATCATTTGTTCTGTACAGATGTTAACAAGCAGCTAAATGCTGGGATGCCACAACTCGTACCATAGTCCTCTGGGCTGAGGTCGTCATCTGCACCATCCGATAGTGCGTCGTCCTCAAGCTCCTCTGAAACGTTGACCGAATCAAACAATTGGCATTGTGTCAGAATAGAGACCGCGCTCACCGCCAATGTCAATGTTTCTAACAAATCTATGGCGCGACATGATGAAGTAGAAATACAGATGTTACAAGGCGATGGCTGTACGAATATTTGCTTTGGCAGTTGCTTGTTGAGATCGAAGTCACAGTCCGTGACAACGAATGTGACGAGCGCGTTTTTGAACACGACGTGAACTTTCCTCCTGATTGTCCTGAATATTTGAACTTTTTCAAAAATGTTCGCTCTGTCGGGTCGTACTGTAGCTCTGCGGACCTCGTCGCGTGTAAGTCGTAGCAGCTTGGTTTTCAGACTCCTCTGAAGGCGTTGAATAGGCCTTCTCGACAACCCCTTCGCGTTCAGCGGATATGGCGAAACTCCTCCTGATCGGTCGTCTGGGCAGAGACCCAGAAGTACGAACGACGAAGACGAACAAGGAATACGTGACGTGTGTTTGTCTTTTTGATCTTGCTTTGCGGACTATTTAATTCTAGGCAACGATCAGCTACACCGTTGCAACTACCAACTACCCCCTCCCCCTCCGAATGTTGAGGGCAGTGAGTTTGATTTCGAACGTATCTTCCGATGAAGTTCTTCCTTACCTTGTTTACTAGACCGAGATGCGAAAACTACTTGGCATCACGTAATGTCATTCAACCCCGGTGCCAACAATTACCTTCGCACTCTCAAGCGAGGAGCGACGGTTTTTGTAGAGGCAAACTTTGAAGTTCGGGAGCCTGACACAGAAGCGAATCCTGACAGCCCTCAGGGCCAGCGCCAACTGTTCCTTCGTCACGGTTTGTCACTCAGATTCTGTGTCCTGCATCGTCACTGAGATCATGTATAGAAAGCATCAGAGTGCTGCGAACTCCGCGAACAGAGGAAGATAGCGAAGGAAGAGAGCATTCTGACTGAGTCTCTGTTTGACTTCATCTATTTAGCTATTCTCCTTCCAGGTCTACTTCCTAATGCCCTAGTTCATCTCGATATTGACTCGCCGTGTAAATCTGCATGACCGCTGCAGGCTCTCCATCCATTCCTGCAACAGAATATCAGCTACCTGAACCATGATCGACGGTGCGTACAGCACTCTCTGGGCGCCCGCCTGGGTGTCCTGGCATTGACATGGGTGGTGGCGGAGGTATACCACTGTCTCGTGTCATTTTCTTGATATAGTCTTTCACAGCTGTTACAACCAGCTTTCGACAGATTCGTATAGCTCAGATAGTCTTTTTGCAGTCAAGAATATGTACTCACGTGATGATCATCCTGGCTCGATCCGGAATAGCAGGCGATCACTGCGATGGGGCAGCAAGGAGCATTCTGCAAGTACCAACCTCAATACCGCTTCTCTCGCCCGGATAGCAGGCAGATTACCTCCAGCCAAATTGGGAATGCTACACCGAGGGATACAGATTATCAGTAACGCTTTGCGGCAGAGTGCTAAACTGCCATCTCACCCCCGCCATTTATGCGGTATTCTCCTTGGACGCCCAATTGTTTGGGTGTCTTCCCCATCGCGCCCATGCCTTTCTCGACATAGTAGCTCGAGTGTCCAGTTCGTCGCACAACTGCAATCATGCCCTATATATCCGTTCACCCACAGCAGCAATGCATCAGTGACCTCCTGGACAGTGCAAGTAAATTAATGTCAGAATGATGCCCACCTCTAGACAGGCCCAGCTATCCAGACTGACATCCCCTACGCCGGAAGCCCCTCCTAGATCTCCTACTGTACACGCGAACAGCGTATGACCCGCAATCGTCTGTATTGAGAGAACGAGCCCCTTCCCTTTGGCGTGTCTCGAGGATGCACGGAAGCGCTTGCGCAGCGAAAGACCTAGCGTCACGGCATCGTTCGCGTTAAATGAGGGGAAGCGGTAGTTGGCCTCGTCGTTCAGTGCCTGGGTCGCAAGCTCAGCGTCACTCGGAGGCATTGGGGAGTGAAAGCCATTGAACATAGGCAGGCTCGACGCCGGGAAGGAAGCGAATGAAGCCAGTGTTGCGAACGTTATGAGTTGATTGTTACAAAGGCCTGGTCAGGAGATTCACGACAGAATGAAGATCTGAACCGCAGGCGGAGAGCCATTATATCGTCCTGTATGTAAACGACGATAATTACACGAGGAGATGAGCATGGTAAAGGCGAGTAAAGCAACACGAGGCGTTGACTCCAGACAACGAGGGATGGTCAATAAATTGAATAATCGTTTCGATGCTTCGGATTTGATCGTCACGCACAGAAGGGCGCGTAAGCGTATGTTTGCTCTCATGCCAAGCACCCAACGTTCTCTACGGCAACGAAATCGTATCGCATTCTTTTTCTGTCCGGACACGACCGATGTGCGTAATATTGAAAAAAGTAAATACCTAGACAAAAAACTGAGCTCAGACATAACACATCCCTGTATAGATACAGAGTCCAATGACAGCTACAGACCGATCAAGAATAAATATCACACCTTAAGTTTCTGCATGAAGTCTAGAAGGGACTACCGCTCGGACTGCTGCTCGTTAAAACACCATGATCACGACTGCGACTGTTCTCCCTTGTGCCATGGTCTGACACCGGTCCATACCTCCGCACTCCATGATGAGCATATGCGTCATCTGATAACCAGCTTATGGCTCTCCGACGGCGAAAGGAGTCCGGCGTCGACACGACATCGCGCTCATCATGAAGGAGAGGACGGACAAACTCGTCCCGCGGAGAAGAGTTAATGAGGAGGACGCGCTTGAGGATGATGATGAGATACTTTCTACCCAGCAAATTGGAAAGAATGGTACACACCTGGGCTGGCGAAAAGCCGTACATGCTGACTAGGCTTGATCTGTTTCGCAACACCGGTGTCGCACTAGCACTCGCGCCTTCCGGCAGTATTAGGGACGCTCGGTTTCTTCTCGCCAAGCTTCCTAAATGGACATTATGATTCGCGACTCCTTCTTCGACTCTTGAGCCATCATCACGGTAAGAAACAGCGGTTTCCTCTTCATCCGGCAATGGGGCCCATGCAATGATAAATACGCCTGCGAATGTGGCGGCACAACCATAAAGGAAGGTCACTAGCTGGTGGAAGGTTGCTTGCTTGAAGTCCCCATATAGGATAGCGGAACCGACGATAGCAGACAAGTTGAACAAAACGAATTGAGTAGGGACGACCAACTAGAACCATCGTCAGAACATATCGTAAGGGGGTGAGAGAGCTGATCGAGTCGTTACTCGCTTTACTATCAAAACGCATAAGAGCACGATTGAGGTATCGGATTTGACCAATCCCTGTACCGAGTAAGACCTGCAGAAGGAGCATTGTTGACTCAATGTTGAGCCTAATTACAGCGAAACATACACTCCATATACTCACGGCAATCACAGGGTAAGTAATCCACTCCGTAAATATTTCGAACCACCTCAAAGTGAGTAGGGTAGAGAAAGCTTTCGTAGATAACACAGTGAACCCGCCTAATAATAAAATATCACGACATGGACGTAAACAGATATAGCAATTCGACTTACCGAATAATGCACATAAACCAACGTCTACGAAGACCCAGCGTGCACCAGTACTTCTCTCCGACAAACCTGAGAGGACGAGAGCACCTGCAATATACACCACAGCATATATAACAAATACGCGCTGGGATATGGCATGGATTAAACCCGTGGGGTCCAGACGAACGTCCGAAGGATTGGTAGAAAGCACCACTGTTATAGCTCCAAGGATGGCTATGACGACGCCGAAGAAGTCGCGCTAACAACAAGGAGTAAGAAATATGATGTGACAACTAGAGAGTGTACCACCTTGCGGAAGCGTTCGCCTAGCATCAACGGTGCAAACATGCAATTTGCGATGAGAGCAAACTACGTGTTCCAGATATCGCAAAGAAAACATTACATTGAAAATTCTCAATACAATGAAGTAACTCACTGTGCCCAACGGCGCCACTACTGATGCAGGCGCAAAAGCGTAGGAAATGAAATTTCCTAATTCACCGACATTCATGAGTATGAACCCGAGCCACCTGAAGATATTTAACGACGATCAGCATTAATCAATGTACTATGCAACAGCTGACGCACCATAACTTGGACTTAAGATAGTCAGTTTCGTTCACATCTCTGCGAGCATTCTTATCCTCAACATTACCATCCAAGTCTCCAGCTGCAGATTCGTCGGCATGAACAGATATGACGTCTACCGGCAACAATGCATGAGTCGTTGCAAGATGAGTTCTATCTGTCTGATGAGCAAAGCCTTTGCGGATGGGGAATAATCTTGAGAGAAATGTGCGTCTCGGCACACGTGGCGGGCGGGCTGCGCTAGCAGATGGGTGCCCATAAGTTGTCGGTCCTCCACCAGCAGGTGATCCGAGTAGAGGTTGTGTCTCGACGACCGCCATAGCCGCAGGAGTCGATCCGTCCCGCACAAGTCCTCCGTCCTCATGCACTTCCACGCCCGCAACTTCAGCGTGCTGACCGCCTGACGCATGACCACCCTCTGTGGTTTCGTACGCCGAGATTCCTGTGCGACTGCCTCCCTTTCCTTCTCCAAACGTAGATGTGCGAGCTTCTGGCAGTTCAGAGCGAGGGAAATGAGAACATTTCCAGCAATTGCTACACCTATTCCAGCAGCCTCTGCGCGTGTGAGCCGTGGCAATTGGATCTTGTCCGGAATATCGAGGGTAGAAAATTGGCGAAGATATGGCTCAGTAGCCTGACTGTATGGTATATGCATTAGCCGTAGCGGGTATTAACCAACTTGAAGATATGTCTGAGGAACAAAGTCAAAAGCAACTGGACATGACAGCGTTAGGAACAAGGCAAGATAGGAAATATGGAGTGGGAGACAAGTGGGAGAGATTGGAGATACCATCCTCTGTCCGCACTCAAAGTGGCTGTCGACACACGTGCTTTCGATCCGTCGACGCGTACGCCGTAAGTCGTCGCCGTGTCGCAACGCTCCACTGCGTTCTCCTCGTCGTGTTTCTTCATCGTCTTTCACAGTCGGTCGTGGTATCGCGCAGTGCGCGAGTTACAGACATGCGGACAAAACACATATCTCACTCGCTCCCTGCGTTCCCAATCTACTCCTGCGCATTCACGTCTCCCAATGAACTCATCCTCGGAGGTGGCGGCGGTCAATCTAGGAGTGGTATAAAAAACAAGCTTGTATGTAACGTTGTTGGTACTCGGATGTGTGGTATTCATAGTCTTTCTTTTCACCAGAGATTATACCGCATTGACAGCGATAAGACATTCGAATTGTTAGATGAACTAGAGCTCGAGAAAGGAGAAGATGCGCCAATGAGTATGGCTGCTCATCCGCAAATAAAGAATATGCATGTGGTGTCAACAGCTCTGAGGAGCAATTGAAGCAGGGTACGAATCAGAATTGTCGCGTGTTCAGCGTCAAGGAGAACAAGTAGGTTTGTTCGTGCAACATTCACCGACCGTATTCGTACAAGTCCTGATATTTGTAGGATGTCATTATTGCGCACACAAGGTACTCTGGCATTGAAAGGCTCTGAAGATGACTTCCAGGTTCGTTCCACGTGTCATAGAAGTACTACCATCTCATGATAGCATAGAAAGTAACCGTCTTCTCTCCGGATGGGAGCTTCCTGGCTGTGGGAGGCACGCACGACGTAAGTTAACATATAAATGCATTTACATCATTGATGGCGGACCTTCGTATCAGGTATGCCTGCTGAGTTATCCATCACTCTCGATTGCTGCAACGCCAATTCAGCTCAAAAAGGGTGAAGTGTATGATGCGAGTTTCTCGACAACTACCGTGCGTGAACACTATTATGTTGAAAGGCAATTTTGACATTCGATATTATAGCTTGTCGTGGCAACGACAGTTAATCTGTTGGTCTATACACTTCCAGCGACAAGAAGCACGGCGGGAAGCGAAAAGGTTGTTGGAAAGCAGAAAGAATATCCCATCACCTCTCTGGAACTTATCAGAACGGTAGAACGCCCGACTTTACCGGGCAAGGACGCCGGGAGTAGTTTCCGTGCTGCAAGGTTGTCATAGTTCAAGTACTATTCTCGATATGTCATAGCTGACAGCTGCATATATCAGGTATAACCCCAAAGACGAGAAAGTACTGTACACGATCATGAACACTGTTCCTCCACGTACACGCACAAAGTCATCCCAAGACGTGCGTTTGTGTGCAAATGGAACACAGAAACATGGACTGTGTCGAGGTTGCGCCAGGTTGGGGATCGTGGACTGACTTGTTTCGATGTCAGGTGAGAATCATCCCGTCTATCTTGGCAGACGTGATGCTCGACGGTGAATATCGTGCCAGCCCGAACGGGAAGCTTCTTGCATTCGGATCCTCTGACTATACAGTTGGAATTCTGGACGCGCAGACATTAGCTGTATGTTCAACACATTCATCCGTGTTTGCATACTGACGTGGCGGATATATAGCCTCTTTTGACCATCCTGAAGGCTCATGAATTGCCGCCGACAACTCTTCGTTTCAATCCATCGTCCAATCTTCTGGTTTCAGGTAGTGCGGATAACACTATCCGAGTTGTCGCCGTTCCTACTTCTTTGGGCGAATCATGTAAGTTACTAGATCTTCCTTGCCACTACAACGCTAATGCTTGGATCATGTAGCATGGAGTTCATGGATATTCATAGTGGTCGCTTTGCTTATCATTCTCTTCGCGATTCTGGCGAAACAAATGCACCATGTACTCGATGTTTGAGCTTGCTGTCTGGTCATATGTATGTCTTGCTTACCTTTCAGATGCTGCTTTATGCTTTATTGGACGCGCCTCGAACTCTCATGTATATATATATAATACATATGCTTCAAATTCTCTTGTACACCAATGAATTACCATAATACAGCAGGATACTTGCATAAGTACAATATAGACCCGTAAAACTCGTCCAAAGCCGTCCGCGAACCCAAGACTAATCATAGTCCTCTTCCTCGACCAACTTCCGCTTTACGCCATTCGTGCCTACTGTAGATGGCCCCGTCGCGGCGACCTCCTCCATAGGCTCATCCGCACTCTCCTCTTCCTCCTCGTCTCCGCCTGCAAACAGCCCGTCTTCTTCCTCCGCATCACTTGCCTCCTCCGCGACTGGCATTGCGGGCGTCATCATATCTACGTCCGATGGTGTCTGCACTGCACCTATCGGCACGGTGGGCGGTACCGGGGCACTGCGCGCCGCTTGATTCAGGCTTATCGGTGCGGCAGCGAGGGGGATCGGGGCGGGCTCCATGTCCTCGTCCTCATCCTCCGATTCAGACTCTTCGATCTCCTCCACCTCTTCGTCGTAGAGCTTTACGCCGGGCGGGGGCTTGGTCGGGATGAGATCAAAGTTCACGGAGGTGAGGCAGTCGGAGGGGTTGGGGAGGCGGACGCCGAAAACTTCGGGGACGACGGGTAGCGGGACAGAGTTCGTCTGGGTCGCGAGGGAATGTATGTACTGCATGGTCACATATTAGCCACATCTTTCAGTTGCAAGTGGAGGAAACACTAACCTCCTTGGGCACTCGACCACCAAACTCCCAGCCGACGCGCGCCTGCACGGCGAGCACAACGTCATCCATTTCAATCTTGCCTGTCCGTCCCGCATGTTCTGCGTACATCAACGCGTCGGAGAGCACCTGTGCCGTGTATCTATGAGAAAATTCGAGTAGCTGGTGTAGCACGCCTGGGTGTGCATCCTGAACGGTGGGCGTGGAAGCGAGGAGCAGTGCGATGGAACGCGCTGTAGGAGGGAGGGCGTCGGCAGCAGCAGCTCGCGACATGACGGTTAGAGTAGAGACGCGATTGATGACGCTGTGGCACTAACTCAAGCTCAAGTTGAATGCAATCACAGTTTTGACAAATTGTCAAGCGCCTGTATGCCAGTGCATGCACTCGAGATAGACCGCATGCGCCATAAAAATAGTGAATCTACTGTTATGAATACTTTTATGTAGGTAGAAATGAGTGTGCATCCGGAGTACATAGATCTATCTATCCTTGCGACATTCCCGACTATCTATTGCTCGTCAATCACTCACAGATCGCATAAATTCCGTCTGCTCAATTTCCCTCGCCGCCTCATCGAAAGGGGGCAGCGTAGGTGCCCTCGGCATCGGGGTGACCGTCCCAGAGCCCGGTAGATCAGCCTGCAACTTGTCCCTCTTCAACCCAGCCTTTTTCATCCGTGCTGTCTGGCACCTTCTCAGCGCCCTTGTCCCGCCGCCATAGAAGAACAGCAGAGCGCCGCCTATGATCCAGTGGCCGTACCAGTGCAAGTTACTCCAACCCAGAAGCGAGTCTTTGATCGTAAGTAGCATGAACGGCAAGACGAGATAGTTGAGCACGAGCAGGCACACAGAGTGCCAACGATATCGTATGCACGCTTCAATGGCGTTTGAGGAGGAGGAGGTGCATTCCGATTAGAGACGTAGGTGGCAGGCAGGAAGAGGGGACGTAGGTGGCTCCGGCATAGACGTCCAACGGTTTGTACGAAACCGGCGAAAAAGAACGTCAGATAATATCCTCCAGAGATGCCGTGCTATAGAGGATATACATCAGCGGTCTACCGTGCTCGGTCCGTGCATGCTCACCCAGAAGGCACTGGTCATGAACGTAATCATGCTGCTTCTGAAGCCAGGTTTCTTTCCCTTTGGCGTCACGCGCTTATAGACGCACTCCCGTAACCACACGTTAGTCTTCATATTCCAGGAGTCGAGCAAGACCTTCAGATTGGGTGCAAACTCGATGTTCCAGATGTCTACATTCGCAGCGCCTTCCCAGCGGGTCCCGCCGGATGGAGCATAACCAGTAAATCCAAGACCGGTGAGGATAGACGCACCCTATGAAATTCACAAGAATACTTGAATCAAGAATCACAGCATCGCAGCCAATGGAGGAACAAACCTCTGTGAGCGTCCATATCGCATAGTACTTGGTCCTCTCGAAGAAACCGCAGATCTGGAAATATCCAATTCTGTGCAGACACATATGTCAGCCGCCTGAGAGACGCGTCGTAAATTGAACTAACCGATACAGAAAATTTGACCTTGGGAACCAATCTTGAATAGTCACGCCGAAGTTATAGGTCCCACCAAACAGGACGTATGATCCCAAGAAGGCGAGTCCTATCGCCATCTTGCGGTACGCAACGCGTTTCCTGCCTTTCGGCACGAGTCTCTTATGTTTGCCAGACGAACGTTCGTCTTCCTCGCGCTTCTCGGCGGCTTTGAAGAGTGTACCGGTAATCAATGCCATATAATCTGCGTACGTGAGGTAGGGGCCAACAAGGATTCCTGGGAAGTAGAAGCTGCATTGCACAAAAGTGCTCTCAGATGGAGTCTCAACATAAAGATGAGCGGGCTTACGCATAACCAAGAAATGCAAGTAGAGAAGGATACTCAGCGACGCGTGATTGTTGCTGCCATTTATCCAATTCCTGCGAATACATAGACATCGGTCGGGATATCACCGATCAGTCACACACCGTATGCTAACCTCGATAGATCGTCGGCCGTCCCAAACGTTCCAGGCAAAAGTCGTTAATTTCATCGTCAACACCATCTGAGGGCCGGTAATCTCGGCCGTCTCATAACTCAAGCTGTAGATGGCCCGAATAACATGGCTGAACTATAGGTTAAAACGCATACGGATTCATCTTTGTAAAAGGGAGCAACATACTTAATAGTGAGGTGTCCCATAGTAAAGCTAACACAAATCATGAGTGAGAACGGAAGACTGGCATATTTAGAGACTCACGCGAAAACAATCCAGGGCATATTCGGGTCTTCGATATTAGCGGCGATAACATAGGTCCCGATCGCACTTGCCAATAGTTGCAGAAATCCGGTCCACATGCGCAGCACAGGCAAGAAATAGAAGAGTGTAATCACAATGCTGAAGAGGTGCTTCAGGTCAGGGCGTGAAGATGGTATGCGTATGAATACGCTGCCTAAGGGATAGGATATTAGAAGACAGGATATTAACTAACAAGACAACTCATGATGAGGATCCAATAGCACACAGAGCAAATTTTGGACTCACTTTTATTTGGTCGATAGATGCTCCGGTGGCTTCAGCCAGAGGAACAAAGAGCGCGTCCATGACGAAGGAGACGCGCAATGCTAAGCTATGTGTGCAGATTAGTAGCCGTTAACGGTGGTGGAAGTAGAAAGATGTTGCTTGAGAGGCTGAACTTGAGAACGTTGTGGGGACGCCCCAACGCGGCCGACACTAATGAGCGCTGAGCGCTGAGCTCCTGGTTCCAGCCTTCGTTTATAAGGCACGTGGCCGCGACCCATTAAAATTCGAGTCAAGTTCGCAGAGTTTTCCCCGGTATGTTTGAATTCTATCTGGACGTCCTTGTATACTCTGGTGCTCTGGTCTCTAGATCAACACCGCACGGGTATTAAGGAGCTGATTTCTGGTCGGCGGCAAACTTGTGATAGTGACTGGGTAACATCTGAATCGATATCGTGCACGGCGGGGTGTGATATTTCTTCACCATTTCCGGTAGTCGAGAACACACGGTTAACAACCGACAACTTAGCGCACCTTCGAGAAAATTCGCTGTCCGTGTCTTTCAGGTGGTACATGACAAGGAAATGTTGCACTTGTCTTATCTAAGCCTTCCTACACGGAAGACATGCTAGTAAAGTATATAATGTATCATCTCCACCTTTCAACTGCACTAGGGATAGTTACAAATAAACGAACAAGTAAAAGATCCGATCCTAATGCGAACGATGAAGGGAGCAACAAGCAATAAGCAGCGATGATAACTGAGCGAGTCAGACCTTGACAGCCGAGCCAGATGTGCGCAATAAATATCTCCGCGAAGGGCGAAGTGCAAATAAACCCTTGCCAAACTCCTATATTCTACGAATGAGTAGGGAAGCTCCCCTTGGTGTATCCAACGACATTACAACTACCAATGGCCCGGACGTGACGTGTCGTGAAGAAGTGATGGAGGTTTGCGGCTGACCTTCTTGATGTCTGATGGAAAGTCACGGCGTTGCGGGCTCTGCCTCCCAGACAACGAAATCAGTATTCCGCTTCGTGTCTGATGGGCATTGGAGCCCACAAAGCATGCAGGTTGAACCACCCGCCGATTGTGGGAGTTGATACATCGTTGACGTCGTGGGAGTCTGCCTGCGCACCGAAAATGTCAACGTCTCCGACGTTCGCAAGAGATACAAGGTCGATATCGCCGTTGGGGACCACGCCGAACTCTAAACGCGGGTGACTGCTTGCAAGTCGGTGTATAACCAGGTGGGAAGCCATGATGAACAACAGCAACATCAGGAGAATCATGGTCCGCGCGCGAGTCTTCAACGAGTAGAATGGCATGCTATTCTCGTCAAACTGGGTTTTAAATGGGGATGGCGGAAGTTGGATCTGGGAAGGGAGGTAGGAGCTAAGTGGAGGAAGTGCGGGCACAAGAGGAAGGAAGCGCTCCGCCAGGGTGGGTTTAGGTGGGGGCGGAGGAAAAGCGATAGAGAAGTCAGTTTCCGATGACGGTGACGAAGGTGTTACAATGATGGCTGGAAGCGCTGCCTTCTCGTCCACAAGGGGAAGGGACAAGTCTAAGTCAAGGAGGATCCGCGAGAAGCAAACAATGATGAGCACGCGTCGTGCAATTCTAGTCAGAGCAGCACTTACCAAGAGGCGCAGGAATAAGGGTTAATCCAAGCGCTGGGGCAAACGATTCAGACGTGGAGCTAATGCGCCGAATTCATTGAAGACAGCCAAGTGTTGATGGTTAGCCCACAGATTTCGCCGGTGAAACATGGAAGGTGAACGCAAGTCGACTCACGAGCGCGACGCATATTTGCAGATGAGTATAAATATGATTGCAATCGAGAACGACGAGAGATTCTATGGTGGCGATTTTGCGGAAGTGCGTGAAAGGGAAGCTGGGGCCGGAAGCAATCGAAAGCGAGGAGCTTAGGGGTCGAAAAGGAGCGTGGGTTAAGAGAGAGTGAGTACGCAGATTGCGTGGTCCAAGGCGAAACGAGGTCGGTTTCGTCGCAGACAGCAAAGGCGACGACGACAAGAGGATGAGGAAGATGAGGAAGAAACAAGAGACCACGAACAGTCAGTATAGCGCCAAGCGCAGTAGAGCGCTTATGGTTGCTGCTTATCTAATCATCCATAACAGGAAACCCTCCTGGAAAATCTCTCGCGATCCTCTCGTACATATCATCAGCCACCACCAATGTCTCTCCTCGATAACCCCTCCTTCAAAAATATATCTGCCCCTATTAGGTCTGCCTCTCTTCCAACGGAGGCTTACGTACTCTATCTCGCCTCTCTTCCCTCTTATTATGCCGCCGCTTCGTCTGCGCCGACAAATGCCATACATCTGTTCGACAAGTCGCGCTTGCAGGTCACGCAAACTTTGCCTGGACATGAATCATCCATCACTGCGCTGAGATCTGTTCCTAATTTTGCCAATGCTGCCTCTCAAGTTCTCGTCTCGTGCGGGAAAGACGGAGCGGTCAAGGCTTGGGATGAACGCGCCGGAGTAATTGGACTACACAGTGAGCAGGGAACGTGAATAATGCACTAACTGTGTAGCTGAACTCAACCGGAGTGTTACGACGTCTTATCTATGAGCAGTGACTGCCTTGACATCTGGCGCATCCCGCGCTTTGCTCTCGTGCGATGTCTCTGCCGATGGTATGACCATTGCTGCCGGCACGGAACTGAAAGGCGACGATGCGTTGATTCTCTACTGGTGTGTTGGGCTCATACTGCTGCTCTGTCCCAAGTTGATCATTAATTTTTTAGGGATCCCCGCAATCCAGCTGCACCTCTTAGAGCGCACTCTTCGACTCATTCCGACGACATCACTGCCTTGCATTTCTTCCGTCCCTCGTCGTCTTCAATCTTAATCGCGGGTAATGTTCTGTTATCCGCATCCTCGGATGGACTGGTTTGTACATCAAACGCGGATGAGCAAGACGAAGACGAGGCGGGGATACACGTCGGAAACTGGGGCTGCAGCGTTGCACAAGCTGGATGGGTGTACGGCCGGACGGGTCCTCCTGGTGTGTGGGCCTCTAGTGACATGGAGACGTTTAGCGTTTGGTCAAGCGAGGTTTGTACAATGTTTGCGTGGTGTATAGCTTTTTCCCTGACCTCTCCGTGGTAGTTTGACCAGATACAGGACATAGATATCCGTCAACCATCGATACACAGACAGGATATGACTTGGGTGACCGACTATCTTATCGGTTGTCATAACAATTCCAGCTTTGCAGCCGATTCAGACAACGACCTTAGCGTATTTGCGGGTTCGAATGAGTGCGTAGTATGTTGTTGAATCTAGACCATGATTCACTGACAGATTTTACATTCAGAGGCGATGTCGCGCTGTTATCTCGCTCAACGTTCTCCGACCCGAGTGCTCCGTGGCTGCTCCAGCATACTTGGACCACTGGCCACAGCGGCGTCGTTCGGTCAGTGTTATGGGACGAAAGAGTAAGGCATTGGTCGGATACAGGTGTCGGCTCGATCTAATAAATTGATCCGATGATAGAACAACGTCCTTCTTACGGGGGGTGAAGACTCCCGACTTAATGTCTGGTCTAGCCCAACTTCCTTCCCGCTGTCATCTCCAGGTGTAGAGAGCGGCTCAAAACGTAGCAATGGCGAGTATCCGATAGACGTGGACGGAGATGGAGATGTACCAATGCGCAAAAAAAGGAGGGCGTAGACAGCCACAAAATATGCTGACGCTTCTTGGTATTATACAATGGTTGTATATCTACTTTCAAGATATTTACATTCTGAACACGCCGAATCCCTTGCCATCGCCATCCCATGTCGTGGAAAAACCATTTCTCGACGCCGCTTCTCCTCGTTGTCTAGCGGCCAGAGCGAGGGCAAGACCCACAGTGTCCCGCGTGTCTGTAGGCTTGATAATCCCGTCGTCCCATAACCGTGCAGAAGCGTACAGCGCGGTGGATTGCTCCTCGATCTCCTCCTTCAATGATGAATGTTTTGTAGGATCCCTAAATAACATGAGTTTAAATTATCAAACTCGGTGAATGCTTATAGCAAGCGCGTACTTAGACACAGTAGCCATAACCTGAGAAAGTTGCCCAGGACCCATCACGGAGACCTTAGCATTCTAGTAGTTCATCAGCGTGACTGCACATTTGCCAGCAAAAAATTTGCGGACATACCGGCCACATCCACAGGAATCTAGGAGAATACTGTTGTTGCTGTCAGACAGAACGTACCTACGAAATTATCTAATACTCACAGCACGCCCACACATTCCTAGTCAAATATCAATCACTTCATGACGAACATACATCGCGTTCGAAAACATACCGTAATTACCAGCACCGTAACTTCCGCCAACAATGACAGTCAACTTCGGGACATCAGCACATGCCACAGCCCTGACCATCTTCGCGCCGTCCTTCGCAATGCCGCCCTTCTCCGCTTTGGAACCTACCATATATCCTGTGACATTGACAAGGAAGAGGAGCGGGATCTGGCGTTGAGAACACAACTCGATGAAGTGTGTCGCCTTGAGAGCCGACTGCGAGAATAGAATGCCGTTGTTCCCCACGATCCCTACTGGGTAGCCGTGAATGTGGGCGAAACCCTGCAGGTGGTACACAATTAAAATTGTAAAGCGCGAGCACCATAGTAATGTCGAAGATACTGACTGTGACCACGGTTGTCCCGTACTCTTTCTTGAACTCTCGGAAGCGGCTACCGTCGACTACTCGAGAAATAACGTCCCTCACGTCAAATGCCTGACGAAGATCGGTACCGACGATGCCATGAAGCTCTGATGCGGGGTACAGTGGATTTTCTGGCAGTATTGATGGCTAATACGCGCGAGTAGACCAGTCTGCTTTGAAGCTTCGGTAGATAATGTTGAACTTACCGGTACTGGCTGTCCTCCCGCCTTTCCAAGGTCGCTGACGATACCTCTTGCAATCGCGATGGCATGTTCATCATCCCTGGCCAGATGATCCGTCACTCCACTTTCGGAAGAGTGCATCTGGCCACCGCCTAATGTCTCTTCGTCTACTTCTTCGCCAGTGGCAGCCTTGACTAGCGGGGGACCGGCAAGGAAAATACGACCTTGTTCTCGCACAATAATGTTCTCATCGGCCATTGCTGGCACGTATGCGCCTCCTGCAAGACGATACATTAGTATGTCGGAGTTGACGTATCAGGGATGAATGACCTGCAACTGAGATGCCATGAACGATAGCAATTTGAGGAATTCCTAACGCAGACATCTGCGCCATGTTATAAAATATACGCCCAAAATGTTCCTTGTCCGGAAAGACCTGCATCGCACAATGTCATTAGGATCAATTGGGGAGGTTAAAATAAGCAGGTTTCTAACATTGGCTTGATGTGGTAGTGCAGCTCCACCAGACTCAACTGTCTCAACATGACAATATAAAGCTTTCAGTCATATACTCAGTAGATCTGCACGTACCAACGTAAACGCAGGGTAATCCATGCTCTCTAGCAACTTCTTGAGCGCGAATGTGCTTCTTTACCTAATTGCGAATGAACGCCTCTGATGGTCAACATGAAACAGCCGAAAACATAAGAAGTGAGACAAACAGTGATCGGGTAATACGACCCGCCCTTGACAGTCGCGTCATTTACTACAATTACACACTCCCGTCCAGAGATTCGACCTATACCAGTAATGATACCTGCGCACGGGACTGACTCCGGATAAACGTCATGAGCAGCCAGCTGTGAAAGCTCGAGGAACGGCGTGTGTGGGTCCAGAAGGAGAGCCAGCCTGAAACAGCTGGACTCAGCTTCCACTCATGTAATTCATAGGGAGCGTACAAACCTCTCGCGAGGCAGTTTCTTGCCTTTGCTTCTCATACGTTCGGCGGCTTTCGGTCCTCCTCCTAGTCGTGCAGCTGCCATCTTAGCTTCGACGTCTGCTACCAGGACATCCATAGCGGCAGCCTTGGCAGCGAATTCGGGAGAGGACGTCGAGATGAGCGAGGGGAGCACAGAAGGATGGTAGGCTCGCCGTCCTCTGGCCAACCCATGGCGGACTACCTTGACGGTCTGAAGGCTGAAACGCATGGTGGAAGCGACGACGCTAGGAGATGGTTCAGAGACCAGGGTCCTCGAGCTGGACGTTAAATAGTTCGGGGCTTGCACTAAGAATGTTACCCCGGACGATCACATGAGCTATGTTGCACGCGTAGACGCCCATAAGCGCGACTCGATCGCGGCTAATCGATTCATAGATGTGGGGGGGACAACAATTCGGTATATTCGCAGATTGACACGGTCGAAACAATGTACGCAAAAATACGCATGACGATATACATACATCACCACATCAGATAAAATTAAAAGCAGCCCTTGCAAGTAAATATTTACAAGACATTGAAGCCGGATTAAGCACATAACAGGGTTATTAAGAATCGTGATTTTGAAACTCCGCCCGGTCATCTCTTGAAGCCGCCCTCTCCGCATCCGTTTATATTCTCGACCTTTAATCATGAGCGCACTTGCCGACGAACTTTTGGCCGACCTTGATGGACTTTCTGAGGGAGAGGAAGACCTTCTAGAGCAACCTGAGCAACCTGAGCCGAGCACCTCCAACGGTCTTAAACGCAAGGCACTATCCGACGATGAAATGTCAGAAGGAGAGGGCGAAGGAGAGGACGGTACAGAAGGAGACAAGATTGTCGGGGCTCTACTTTTAGAGGGAGGTATCAAACCTGCTGACGAGTTGGATGCCGAGGAAGTGCAGCGCATGGAGCTGGGCGGTATAGAGGACGTGCGAAAGGTGGCAAAACTAGATGGGAGCAAACGCATGGTGGACATCCTGAAGGTCAGGCTCATCCATGCTACGATGTTTATGTTACTGACATCTGGTTTCCAGGAAATAGAGAAGTATCAGGCTAACCCAAGCACGGCTGAACAAATGGCTATGCCTTCCCATTCTAATCCCGAGTACAACCTCATCGTACAGGCGAACAATCTATCTGTAGATGTCGACAATGAGATCCTCGTTGTGCATAAGGTGTGGCCGGACGCGTTGACGTCAATATATTCCGCTGATGTGTTATGTTCGTCGGCTTTAGTTCATTCGAGATCATTACGCGCCCAAATTCCCTGAACTCGAACAACTAGTCGCTGATCCAGCAATGTACATTCGGTCCGTGCGCGCTTTGGGAAATTCCGAGGTGAGATCCCTCACGAATGCTGTTCGTGCCGAGTCACTGAAAGTTTGACATTCAGGATCCAACGAAAGTAGATTTACAAGGCATCCTGCCGCCTGCGATCATCATGAGTGTGCTGGTTACCGCCACCACGACATCTGGACAGCCTCTATCAGAGGCTGAATGGGCTACCGTTCAACGAGCCTGTGATCTAGCCGACCGTCTGGAAGAGGCACGAAAGAAGGTGAGCTCGGCCTCAGCTCACGAAGCCCGGCATGACTGACAAATTCACTCAGATTTTCATGTACGTTAGCTCACGCATGAATATTCTTGCTCCCAACCTATCCGCTATCGTCGGTACAACTACAGCTGCGAAATTATTGGGTGTGGCCGGCGGCCTCAATGGTATTGCCAAGATGCCTGCATGTAATGTCTACGTAAGTGTGTTCGTTACTCTCTGTATTCCTTTCATCAAACTATTTCCGCTTCTCCGCAGCTTCTGGGAGCCCAAAAGAAGATAGCGGCAGGTTTCTCGTCTGTCACTCAGCGGCGACACGCAGGCTTCGTCTTCCAGTCTGACCTTGTGCAGCAAACACCCCCTGAATACCGATTCAAAGTGCAGCGCACCGTAGGGGCAAAATGCGCGCTTTCGGCTAGGATGGACCTGGAGAGGCATCGACGAGATGGTGAGTGTGTATATCACCCGTTTCATGAAAGTTGCCGTGTTCATGCGCGAAACAGGTTCATATGGCGAGGAGCTCCGAGACAAAATCGAAAAACACATCGATCGTCTTGCTGCTCCGCCACCCAGCAAGATCGTAAAAGCTTTACCTATTCCGAATGACGGCCCCAAAAAGCGCCGTGGAGGGAAACGGTGGGTCTCATCTCGTTCAATATTTCATCCTGCATTGACGTATCATCTCCGTCAGTGCGAGAAAGGCCAAGGAAGCGTATGCGCAGACGGAGCTGCGCAAGATGCAGAACCGCATGGCGTTCGGCGAGGCAGAGGAAGAGGTGGGGGCCTTCGACCAGACTAAGGGACTGGGCATGATTGGCACCGGTAAGGTGAGAGCTGGTGCAGGCGAGGCGAAGAGCAGAGGTGCGTTGTCCTCCAGATTTGCACGAGGACACCTGCTGATCATCCTTTCACACCGCAGCCAAGTTGTCGAAAGCGAATAAACTACGCACGGCGGCACTCACGAGGGCCGCGCAAGCTGGCGGCACGCAGACTTCGGGAACAGCGACTTCGCTCACCGTCACACCGGTACAAGGTTAGCTGCGGTACACAATGTATTGCACTTCTCTAAAAACTGATGGTTGCTATACTATAGGATTCGAATTGACGAACCGCGCGGCGGCCGCTCAACGCGTAAAGGAGGCGAACGAGCGCTGGTTTGCTGGTGGAACCTTTTCATTCGTGGGTCAGAAGGGTACATAGACAAGACATTGACACCCCATTTTAAATGTATACGGACTCTATTCGAATCTCATGCGAAAGCAGGATAAAATCAATGTTGACTAATGTTACATCGTGGTAAAAAGTGCAAAGGGAATACAGTGTAAGTATAAATGCATGCATGGACAAGAATCAATCACGCCGATGAAGGGTGCGCTGTCACTACGGTCTCGCTTGTCGCTGAGTTCTGCGAAACATGAATGAAGCCGGATTTCTTGGTCTCCGGCAGCTTGCTACGTTTTGTGCGATAATCCCGAATGGCAGAGCGAATGGCATCCTCGGCAAGCACTAGTGAAAGGTTGTCAAGATTAACCAAAGTAGGATGAAAATAGCAAGAGATGCTCACTGGAACAGTGAAGCTTCACCGGGGGCAAGCACAACTCTTTTGCAATCTCGGTGTTCTTGATCTTTTCGGCATCCTCCAGCGACAGCCCCTTGACCCGTTCGGTCATATATGAGCTCGACGCAATAGCACTTCCACATCCGAATGTCTTGAATTTCACGTCGGAGATGATGCCCTTCTCGTCGACGCGGATTTGCAATTTCATAACATCGCCGCACCTAGTCATAACGAATAGGGGTCAATCTCGAAAGTATCCGAGTAACCTGAAACATACGCAGGAGCACCAACGAGACCAGTTCCAACGTCAGCATCGTTCTTTGGCAACGAACCCACCTGCAACACGAATTGGTGTTATCAGATAATATTTCGGAGATCTAGACCGTGCGACATACGTTTCTGGGCCGCTCGTAGTGTGCGATCACCTTCTCGTGATACCCACGGGATAAAAGAGGTCGTGCAGCACTGCAACTAGCACGGGAGGATGCGTTGAAGGTCTTTGTGAGGGATGAGCGAAGCATTGTAGGGAGTGGTGGGAAGGAAGATGGGCACGGAGTAAGAGTCCGACTAGCGTCCGACTGGAGCAAATAGTAAGCCTTTCCAACGCGCCAATAAGAATAGAGCCCGTCTCACGTGCTTTGCGCCAATCGCAACCGATGCTGATGTAAGCAAAATGTCCCGATATGGATCTTACGGCCTGCACTCTGAACCACCTCCAGGACGCACATGTGTAGTGCTTAGACCGCACAATCTGATTCCCCTCCACTGTTCTCTCATCTAACATTCTACGTGACTGACGATGGACACCCCGTCAACATCCCGTCCCCCCTCTCCGCCACTCATGCGTCGCTTTGATAGTGGCGTGTTCTCCGTGCCATTCGAGCGATTCAAACGTGACGATATCTCTGACTGGGCCAGCGGATTCACTTTGCTCGGTGCGCATCTTGTGCCTTTGTTGTTTCGAAATATCCATTCATGCTGTGATAGATACAATGGAGACATACTTTGATTCTCGACTTGATTTGCTGCAGCGCAGCTTGGCCAAGCATAGCGATCGCTTGAAGTTGAGGGCCGAGGAGACATTGAATGAGGTCCTCAAGAAAGACGTGTTCAAGGAGGGCGTGTTCAAGATAGTGCCCACGTCAAGCAACCAAATAGAAAAGGAGATGCAGAGATTCAAACTGAAGGTGTGGCCACACGCGATTTACCTGGAGTACCCTTAACCGATCCTGTCATTTATGTAGGTCTCCCAGAGAGTCATCTCGATAACTGAGACGTGGCATTCCACGAAAGTCGTCCGGACACGCGAAAAAGTCACGTTCTTCATGGCAGTCATGTCCCTCTTTATGACAGCTTTGCTACTTGGCGTAGCCCCAGAGTGCGTTGTCTCTGTTTTGCCACAATACTGCGAGGCTGACAGATGTTTTTAACAGATGGATCCATGTTGCATATACCCTACAGGCAGCATACTATCTCCCGATGCGCGTTTACAAGTATAAGAAGCGTTCGTGGCATTACTTCCTGTTCGATCTGTGTTATTATTGCAACGTCCTCAACCTGATCTATATCTGGGTAATGCCATCGAACCCGGCTTTGTTCGTCGCTTGTTACTGTTTATCACATGGATCTCTCGCTAGCGCGGTAATCACCTGGCGGAACAGTCTTGTCTTCCATGACTTCGACAAAGTTACGTCATTGTTCATTCATATCTATCCCCTCTCTCGTTCACCGTTATTCGGTGAGTATCGCTGCTTTAATGTCGCTGTGATGATTCTCAATGTATCCTGTTCCAGGCATTACTATCCCAATGCTGAGGACCGTTTCCCCGCTCTGTCAGAACTTCCCTATCTATACCCTATCCATGCGTTAATTCTGAGTGGAATCATTTGTGAGCCCAAGATTCCTTCTACTTCTCGTATATTTTGTGATGAATCTATTACTTTCTACACAGACCTTATTTGGCAACTGTTGTACTGGAAAGTGTGTGCTCTTCTTTGCATCGTATGTGACAATTCTCACCGGTTTGTACTATTAGTTCGTTCTCATCAATCGCCGGGCCAAAGTACAGTCCGGACAAAGAGCTACATCCTTCACGTATCTTCTCAACGACAAGCGAGGTATTATTGGGCGCGCTCTTTCAACTGTTCCCGCAGAAAGCCGTGAAATAGCCTTCATGTTTGGACAACTAGGTATGACCATAACGTCGGTGTAGTGTTTTCCTTCTGACAAAGTTTTCGTCAGTGTATTCTATTTTAACCGAGCTCCCGGCCGTCTTCCTTCTGTATGACAGCTCTTTCTGGAGTTCGGTATTTCTGCTGTTCATATTCGCCGTAAGCGTATGGAATGGCGGAGGATTCTATATCGAAGTCTTTGGCCGGAAGTTAGTGATTTGTTGATCGGAATATTTGCTTTCGACTAATCGTTTGACTTAGATTTGAACGCGAGCTCGAAGCCCTACGGAAGGAACTTGCGGATGCACGCTCAGAGCGCTCAAGTCCAACGTTGGGCCCCCAAAGCGATGACGATCTTGCGACCGTGACAGGCTCTCCAGATATAGCTACGAAGACACTTTCACCGATCGTGTCGACTATGACGCTCGAGAATACCCCTGCTATCACCTCCAAAACTCCCCAACCTCAAACACAAACTCAATAGCGACGGTGAACCTGACTATTAACGAACTTGGACGACTTTTCCCTCACGATCTGTGCACGATAGGAGCCATGTAATAAGACTCGACGTTTTCCATCACTTATTCCTTTTTGTTGTTCTTTTGCTGTCCACATTTTTAGGTTGTCTATCTGTCAAATTCCTATGCAGTTGTTATGTAGACCTTCAATAGATTACTTGCTTCGTGGATTTCGTAACGTCGGATGGAATAGTATTTGGGCGAAAGCATGGCACGGCTGCTGTCCTGACGCAAGTAAGCGGGACTTTCTTCGCCAACCAAAATCGCGAAGCCTACGGTAGTGACTCGGCGGAAATTGCAACAGGAACGGCTGTAGTGGGCGAAACGCAACGTCCATGAACGTTGGGATGGCGTCAACTGATTATTTGGACTCACCCTCAGAACTGTGGCACGGGTAATGTGTGGCTACTCAAACGAGCATCGCGCTCCTCTGGCACTGCGATTAGAAGTTTGCGGAGAAATACACGCGGAGAAAGCTTCTCCACAAGGCGCATATTCGGGCCGACGTCCTCACAAACAAGTTCAGCATAGATTATGCAGCGTGTGATGTGTAGAATACAATGAACGTGAATATTACTCCGAGGCATATAATCTAGTATCGCACCATCGATCCTGGAGTAAGCCTTGACCTACAGATCGGCGAGATTGGAAGTATTCATACGGTCCTTGTTGAAGAGTCTGTCGCTGTGGCATATCTCACCCATTGAAGCTTCTTGGTGGAACTTCAAGGAAGTATTCAACCTGCCGCTGCCAAAGCCCCGGTACCCAGTGTTAGGAAGTCTGCAATATAATGTACATGGAAGCTATGAGGTGGTAGGGAATCATAACGGTTGGAAAACCTCACCTTGCCATACATCCGATCAGGATGTTCCCCGGCTGAATTCAACGACAAAAATTCGCGATGCAGACCCCGTCAGATTCCTTGACTCCCTTGCCCTTCAAGAAACTTCATTGAACGCTAATCCATCGCTTCCGCATATGCTCTCTGTTATTGCAGATCACAGGGCTTCTTGACGGATGGTGGATCCCTGAGCTGAAGGTAGCCAGAAACGTGGGCTGCAGGCACCAGAGTACGCAATTTGTGAGTAGGGTCGTCCAAGCCACCGCACGAGGGAGACCACCAAGACATAGGACTGGAGTGGCGCGTGAAATTTGTGACGGAGATATCCTGTAGTGAACGTATGCATCGAGGACGTTGATGAAAAATAATTAAGCAGTTAGGATGTGCCACAATGACACTGCAAACTCCCGGTAAGAGGGAGGTGATGTGAGCCGCCCCAGTTGGTGGGCAATCCGGACAAAGCTGAATGTCGTTCACGCAAGATGAAGGGGTTTACAGAGAACACGTCCTCCAGAGCGAGCTGCAAGCCTTGTTATCGAAGGAAAGGGAGGCGGCGTGACCGGAGGGGTTCCAGTAACCGGCCCCGGCAACGGCGGCACGCACTTGCAGCGTCGCGATCAAGTAGCTTCGTGATGCGACGATAACGTTGCTCTCCTGCTCTTGCTTTTGCTCTTCTGGATGGAGCATAACTCGGCGGCGACATGTAGGATTTGCCTTGGGGACTGAAAAGCTTGCCCGAAATTTGCTCGCCACAGTTACGGTTCGTTTTTTGCACGACTTGATCTTCTGATAGTTCGTAACATTCTGCAGTCTGGCATTGCACCACCTGTAGAGATTCTTTCTGTTCAAGTTGAGGAAACATATTTCGATCTTCTGTGCTTCGACCATCTTTGCCAATTATTCAAACCGAGTTTCGATGCAATTGTGCTGAATCTTTACGCTGGTCTTGCGCAATCACGACTTTTTTTGTGGATTCTTCAGGAATCTTGGGCGTCATCAAAACTCCCTTGCGCGAGGCGGACTGCCCAGGCGGGCAGTCGGATCGTAATTCGCCCAGGAATTTTCGTCCATGGATTGTGCCCTGAAGGGTTCTCATATGCTCTCAAGCATGGAAAGAAATCCGCCAAATGGATTCTAGTACGCTGAAATAATATCAAGGTGAGCCTCAATATTGTCACGAGTACCCCTTGCACATCACAGTGTCACGTCGTCACACACCTGTGACAGGCTTATGACGAAATGACACCGTGAAGGGCGATGAGGTGTAAGTTATTGGTTTTATAAAACACGTACCCTTGTGTGTTGTGGAATACATCACATGAAGTGCATAGTTGTGGATGTGAGACTTGATGTATGCACAATGATGGAATTGATACTACTGAATTGCTTCGGTTTTCGAGTGCATATCGCAATGTCTTGATGCTGAGCAGGTTCCTGCTGTCCAAGAATATTATGGCAGTCGTAGTCTGTCTGGAGGCGACTGTGAGAAGTCAGATAGACTATGAAGTTGCGCTTGCTAGATTGATTGCTGTGCTATCAATCGTAGTATTGAGGAAGTGGTTGGAGTGGCTGGCAATTTTGGTGTACCTTCGGGCATAATCAGCTTCGGAAAGGAATGTCTTGGCTCGCGCTGATCACCTTTCATGCACTAACATTGCACAGGCTCCAGACCGTCCTTCACTGCAGAGATGCGTCCCTGGCAAGAAACTTAGCTGGAAGACCGTGCACAGAAGACCACACTCGCGTAAGTTGGCCCGTCGACCCTTGATGCGGCGCTTTAGTCGGCATTGTTGCGTAAAATCGCCCTCAAGAACCCGTCGCCTCATTTAAAGGACGACCACAGTTCTGGCGGATGGATTCCCCTCTTTTTTCCCCCCTCTGCCACCTCCAGACCTCGTCTCTTCCGGTAAAGACTGAGCACGGCGATGAGAGAATTCATCCCACAAGAATACTTGCCCGGATTGGTCACACGGGGCTATGAAGACGATTACGAGATTGACGTTTATCTCTTCTGGCACTCTGTTCGGCCGTATGTTGTGTTGCCTGCTGATCCGTCGGACGCTTTCTACGAGGTGAGCTTCCGATCATTCTTCTTTTTGTTTGTACTTGAAACTGCGCTGGCGGTCAGACACCTTTGATACCAGAGGACCATGAAACTGGCGGCTTCGAGAGGGACACGGTCGAATTTCCTGTGAGTCCAGATATGAACACATCAACAGGATAGTGCTCAAATATGCTTATAGCCCATGTCGCCCACGTATTCTATGACTTCGGATTTCGTCTTTCCCGATCGGGGGGCTCGCAATAATGACATTAGTGCCATTGGATACAGCGCCTTCTTTAAAACAGGGTTGTTTTCGACGGTGAGTATCGGTTCTTCTCTCGCTCTTGTTGTTGCATTGATATCTTTGTGGGACGCCTGCAGTCGTCTAGCTTGACCCGTCATCTTGATCGCATTGTGCGCAAACTTCGCGGGGGTATTCGCAAGACTCGGTCACGTTTCACGCGTTGAACATTGACTTGCACTCGATTTGATTGCTATCAATCTTGGGATCTAGGATATCACGTCACGGTGAATTGCTCTTGCTCTTGCTCTTGCTCTTGCACCACCTTGATCTTGTGCTGACATGTTCTTGATTTTCGAGTCGCGCCACGGCATCCGCCACTACAAGTCGGAAAGTTCAATTCGTTTTGTTCAACGTTCATTCGTAGCATATACCGTTCGAGTCAAAACTTTCCCACTCTATACCACTTCTTACCCAACCTTCGAAGGGGGTCCCTTTCCGCGCAACACCGACTTGGCTGCTTGATACTCGTACATGGACTGCTTGAAGTCGTGATATGTTGATGTTCCGCTACGCATTCACAGTAAATATTTTGATCAATGTTGTTGTGAACTTAACGCACGGCTTCGGCGGCGAGCCAAGCACACTCGCAGTCTGTTCGTACAGTTTGAAGAGAGCTATCTTTGAGAGCTGCGGTCTGTTCACGTTCGGCTCCCAGCGCCATGTGCATCAATGAATGAAGACAATCACCTGAACTTCGGGTTATGACGATGCTTCGGGGGCACACCACGTCGGAGTCCATTGATGAGAACGTCCTGCGCTTGAGGAGAGTCTGCGAACCAGCACAACGCTTTTTCACAGCACGTTCAAATTGAGGCAAAGAGTAATACGACTTGAGATATTGCGCACGTACAGTTGTTGCAAGAGTTGCTGCAGCCCAACACAGAGCGGGAATGCACGAATGGAACTAAAGTGAATTGCAATGTGGGTCGATTCAACTGATATCCCATCGGCAATTTCCCTGCATCATTGTTCACTACGGGCCATGCGATGTTAACAATGGAACCAACCATCTAAAGTCTCGAGTCTTTCGAAGAAAGCTCTTGAACAATCCTCTTGAACAGTAGCTTGCATGTTGATACCGACTTCACCAACAATGACGCTGGTGATGTAAATTGGGCGCAGGAAGCTTGATGCCAAAGCACCTTGTACACCTAGCACGTTCCAGGTGGCGATCTTGTCGCTGCAAGACATGCACAGTGTACGTGGCGAATCAGCGCGTCCTGGCTTAGTGCGTAAGACACCGTACAGGGAATAGTTATCACGACCTCTGGAGGCGGCGTTAGGAGGTAGTTCAGCGAACTTGGTGGAATCCTTCAAAGCTGCCATGTCCGGATCTTGAAAGGACGCCAAGAAACGTGTTGATGCATCGCCGCCTGCCTGATCTCAGCTACGTTCATGAGGTAGAAAAAGAGATTACTTACATGGAACAGTGGATACGTATAAGATGACCCGGATGCCTTCGCGGAGCGAATACTTTCCATCCGTATCCTTCTGGATCCAGTCGCTAGCACTTGAATTGGCGCGCTGCACTTCTTCCATGAACCAGCGTACAGCGCCCCTTCGAGCAAGCACCTCTGCATGGCTATCATGAACAGCGTCGCCCTCTTTAGGTAGTCGTGAGGCGGGTAAGCATTTCGAGCCTGTCGCAAGAGAAATGATCTTCAGAGAATCGGCATTCACGACCACGAATGACGCCAATATCGTGAATTGTTCAAGAGGCGGCTTGAACTTGACAGAATAATAGAGACTGTGAACCTCAGACGCGATAAAATCAGCGGCGAAGCTGTTCAGCATGCATGTGCATGAACGAGCCGGGATCGCCGAGGCGGTGTGAGTAAAATGTGTGACATTAGTTGTTTGTGACGTTCTGTCACGGTATCTTGAAAAGGCAATATGACATCGTGTTGGTGGCTTGAACCTGCTTGAATTCTTCCGTTATATTCACGGTTCTGTCACGCACATTTACTGTTTGGTCACGCCGCCCCCACGCTGGGGTTTACGGTCTCGAAGTAACGCATCACCTGACCGTTCCCGGCGCCCAAAGCGTGACGGTCCTGCCATGCCGCCGTGCAGGTACGCGAGACTGTAAATCCGAGACCGTGAATTTACCCCATCACGCAAAATTTCGCGCGCTCTCTCGCGCGGTGCCCTGCGAAATTCCACCCCTCCTCAGCTTCATTCTCACCGGTAAATTCACGGTTTCAGCGCGTCAATTTACGGTTTCGCCTCGCGCCTTGGTGGCTGCCTCGGCGCAAACATGTATTGGCCTCCCTCTCCCTTGTCGCACCCCATTTTCCCTCAAATTTTGATGATCTGTATTTGACAGTGCTCTATATTGGTCCCAAAATAAATTTGTATTTTATAATGTACTCGGGACTGCTGTTTGAGGCAGTCACAGCTGGGCACTCAAGCCTGGGGCGGGTGACCGCTTCGTGACGTCCGTGACCCCATGTAACACTCACGGTTTGAGACCGTGAATTTGGCCGAACTCAGCTCTACTTCTTTTCACCCCACCAGCGACGTAGGCTATAGCACCACTTCCATTGTTCTAATGACTTTGTTTTGCGGTGACGTCGTGCTCAACATCCACATAAATATGATGGGCTCGGTGATGGTCCCACAGTTCGCACGTCCACGTACTGCAACACGCTGAATTGTGAAACACTCCTCATAATTGACTCCGACCACACACTCACACTTATCGAGAATGCCCCTCTTTGGACGCCGCAGCGATCTTCGCGAAAGTACCTCTAGCACGCGTCGTCGTATCCCAGGTCTGCATTTTCATAGGAAGGACCAAGATCGCGTAGCCGGAGGCTACAGTGAGTTGACCATCGCTCTAAAGTCTGGAAGCTCTTGAGTAATCAATGTGCACCTATTTTGTAGAGGCTGCTCTCTCCAACCCAAACACAACAAGATCCGGCAGAAAACACGCAAAACACGAGCTCCGAGCGATGGTAATGCGGTTCCTCCTTATCATCGAACACGTATCAGCTAACTTCGATCACGAACCCCTAGGGTCGTGGAAGAGAAACCCATGTCTCTCTGTTGACCAAGGTAAAGCGCACGCTTGGAATTAGAAGCACTCCTCGTAGCGAGAGAGAACACCGCAGTGCCCTCAGCAAGAGACGATAGTATCGCCGTTTCAATGGCATCACATATCATACCAAACTTGCCTAGCTGTATTCTGTTTTGCGCGCTACAGAATCAATTGATATATACCCTTTGGTCGTTTCCGATAACAGTCTGCAGTTGGTCCAACGTTGAAACTTGAGTAATCAGAGCATGTCTTCCCTCACGACATATTCGATTGCCCATGAAATATTGTTTTATGTACAAGGCTGGGTTAGTGTACAGCTTAAAGAGTTCATATAAGAGTAGCCTAAGAAATAAACAAGACCAAAACTCCAACTACATTCGGCCGGCAGGTCCTGCGAGCGGCCTACCATTTTTGCTAGCAGACAAATAGCGGACGAGGCAAGCAAGTTTGTGGTAGACCGACAAACTACCCTTCAGCTCGTAGACATAACAGGTTGCCAAACGCCAGGGGAGACCTCCTCGAGGTGGTACAGAATGACACGGTCCCACGAGATAGGGATCATATTAGCCTAACAGAAACATAGAAACAAGATGAGCGACATGAAGCGATCGGTGACGTGAGCGAATAAAATTGTGGGCATACCTGAAGGAAGTGCACGCATGCACGGGCAATTCTTCTCGCCAGAGTCTGTAGTTGAACGTGTCCGTCGTAACCATCGACCGGTAACTCATATGTCATCGACGTATACCCAGTCCACTGCACAGCCGCAAGAAGATCAGCACATCATCAGTGCGTCAAGGATTCGGAAGACTTGCCCTAATTTTCAGAATAATTCTTCCTCGATGATCGGCATTGAGGTCATACAACGAATACGAGTCGTTTCCCGACAGGTGCGCGTCAGACATGGCCTCTCCAAGTGTGATACCGCTACGGAAGCCGCCCTTGCGCTTGAATTTAATGACGGTGGAACTCATGCGCCGATAGCCATCGAGGCCAGGACGTCCGTGGCGCGAAAGCGAACGGGACATAGACGAGTAGCGCCTATGGCGCATATAGGGAGTACCAAGACGTTCACCACCATAGTAAGGATCCCTCAAATCGAGGTCATCATAAGCTGAAAATTGGACAGCGTTAGCGAGTGAAGTACTAAACCGACGAGAGCAGAGAAGCCAAATCCTGACCTCGACCATATTGACTAACAGTATGTTGAGGAGGATAAACCGGATAGGCTCCATGCGGATAATTCTACATGATGTGTGAGCATAGTGTGCATCCAGGATTACGGATGCCTTACCTCCCCATAGACTCCTGCGGTAACGGGGTCATTGTAATAGTCGCCGTGAGCACCATATTGTGCTCCATAAGACATAGTCCGGTGAGGGACAGCAATCTGGTTGTTGTACGTGTCGTATGCGGGTAGGCCATTGCAAGTGTATGAGTAGAAAAGTTAAGTCGAAGGGGAGTTGCGGTTGCGCGCCGAAGGTTGGAATTCCGAGGAGTGGCACCTTTATATGCACTCGGCTAAGCGTGGCGTTTGCACTGCGTGAGGGCTGGAGTCCCACGGTAGACGCCAACGCCTCGAGGTTGTGACCAACTTCAAGGCAAGATCAATTGTAGTGAGGATTGCTGAAGATGGCGTGAAGCGCTGGGCAGGTTCTAATCTTACACAGAGATTAGTTCCATCCCTCAGCCCAGCAAGAACATCAAACATAAAGAACAAGTTTAGTAGATGTTTTATATACGCCACAGTGCAGCTGGAGCCCGACGTACCATTGGTAGCGATTCGTTCACAGAAGTCAGTGGATGAGTGATGTACCTAGCTGAAGATGGTGCCCCGGTTGATGCGGCATCACATTATTGATTCCTCGGAGATGAAATGTGGCCTTTCTCTTCATCCGCAGGGGCCAGGAGGTAAACATGCGCTAGCACAAACATCTGGAGAAGTCGCGGAACATGGTCGCAACAGCACTGGCTCAGCCTGCGTGAGCAAATGGGGTTCCTCGAACGTCATGGACATGTCAAAACGTTTGAATGGGTGTTCAGATGCGATGCTCGACGCGTGTTTATGGTTAGGCTGATTTTAACGGATGAATTCAGCGACGTGTTACAGTACGTTCATACTGGAGGAAACAGAAAAGCTTCCGCGAGGAGGCGCCAGAGCGCTCGTCGGTGATCGCCGATGAGCTTACTTGAATCGTCGCCGGTGCTCTCCGACGGTCGTCCTTAAAGCTGACCTCCATGACAAGACGGTCTCGAAAGCAATGAACTTCGTAATTATTCACACTCGAATGACTGAGCCGAGCTCCTGCAGGTCGCTCGTCACTCTACTCACGTACGTATTCATGTAGGGCAAACAGGTACCTAGTAGGGCGATTGGTACGTAGTGCTGCATCTCATTTCGTGCGATTGCGCTGATCATGGCATGGCTAACAGGGGCAGGATCGTCTATGTCATCCTCTTCGGCGAGCTTTTGCGACATTAATTGCTTCGATGCCGCGTGCAAGGTCGCCTCGCGATCAGCCTCCATGTCAGAAACAAGGGGATATGGCTATGGTGGTTCAAGATCGCATTGCGCTATCGATGTAATTGGGGAGTGTGTGCGACTGTGATTCTCTAATCGGGCACGCTTCATATCTTCACGTTCGTTCCGTAGCCAGCTGCTGCGTATTCCAGCTGTTTCATCCCTGCGGTATGCGACATACCCAAGGGGCCTAACAAGCATGTCAGCTTAAGATAACGGGCTCTCAGCCACGATGCAACGAGACACGCATGTTGATATCCAAAACGTTATGAACAAATGGTACTACACGGATCTATCTGCAAGACAAATCCAAAACGACAACCAGAAAACACCACAACAAACAAGAAGCGACCCTCCATCCTCACATTTGTACACAATTCGGCACAGTTCAACGACTGAAGCGCTTCTTCATGGAACGAAAGCGATCCGCTGTTTTAGCAAGAAGTTTATCAAACCGCTTGCTGATGCTTTTGGACTGGTGTGACCACAATCTGAAGTCAATGGCAGTGTATGCAAGCAAAGACAGGAGAACTCACGTCGAAGAACAGTCCTGACCGGAACAACCTGCTGTACCCAACCTGGGACATCTCATCATCACTAGCGGGAGTATCAGGGAAGGCAAAATCGGAGACGGAGGGGTATACAGGAGACAATGGCTGACCAAGGCTCAACGTCAACGTAAAGCACGCGTGAATCTTTCAAAATGAACATACAGGAGAGACCTCGGCTACATCGAGAGAATCATCGTCGTCAGACAACGCAGCCACTGAGTAATTCTGAACAAGTCGAGGATCAAGATTTCAATGATGCGAGGAAACGGGGCATTCTGGCTGCGTACTTGAGAATCATAATGGACTAGAGCATACTGCTGCGAGGAAGGCCAGAAGAGGTAAACCTCGTAGTCATCTTCTTCGAGATAGTCAGGAGTATAGTGGCCAGCAAATGCGTCCTCAGGAATAAAGTCGCGCATAGTGGCCTGAATACCGAGTTATAGCAAAGTGGCAACTCCGCAGGGGAATGGGGGAGAGATGCCGAGCAAGAAAACGGGGATCATGGCAGGGTTATATGGGGAGCGAGAGTTTTCGTAATAGCCCGCCAGCTGAAGACGAATTCGCCGCCAAACAGAGCAAGAAGCCGCAGGGTCGACGCGGCTAATTCACCGCGTGCACTCACGCGCATGCCTAGCCAGACACCGCACACGACTCCACAAGAAGACAAACTGACTCAATTATCCAGGATGGGCCGGTACGTCGCGCTCGGGGATCTGCGTTACTTGATTATAGCCTATGATGAGAATACACACCCCAGAAATAGCCACGTTCATTGACAGAAGGTCTACCGTCGTCTCGCTCTCGTGCCTGCGAGGGGCACCTCGAACCGTGAAGACCTTCAAGCACCGGATAAAGACCACCCGGGCATTGGTACCAGAAATAAGAGCTGGACTGAAAGCTTTACACGAGATCTCGATGTGCATCGTTCGATATATGCCGCACATTGGTACGACCGATCGGTGGGATGCGATTGAGGCTCGTGTAAAGCAGTCAATGCTCTCTATCCTGTGGGCTGTTCCACAGCAATGTTCTCCTCGTACGCATTATCTGGAAACCTTCCCATTGCTCCCCACTGTTATTCTGTTCCTCATCACTTGGACACTTCCCTCTCGCTCTTGGCCTCGAAAAGGCGTGATGCCGCACGTGACACATGTCACATTGTGACACAGGCGCCCGCGAGCCACCAAGAACGAGCTGGCAGTTTTCCAAACCAAAGCCGCTATCTCCGCTCTTCGAACATGCAATAATGGTTCCTGTTACCTTCTCTTGTAGGTGTGATTGTCGGATGTCCGATAAACGTGATATCAAGACCAGCAAGACTAGCAAGCGATTGCATCAAGATGATCAGTTGGTATAGAAGAGCCCCAGCGAAGAGCTCGACACGACAGAATGAAGCCAGATTCCAAGACAAGATGATTGCTGCCAGAAGAAACAGACCCGCGAGTGCGATATCAAACGAGTGAACAAGCAGCAAGGGGTTTTCCGAGTCGCGCTGGATGCGTATCGCGTCCACCTGTCAAGACCCCTCAAGATAACAAACGTGAGATGTTCTGTCTGCCAGAATATGAGACGCACCGAAAACCCTATATGTCCCAACAATGCATCCCCCATTCAAGAAACAAGAGACAGGCATTTTCGAGCCGCTATTACAATCTCCAGGTCGTGTTGGCGGGTCCTCGACAAAGAGCCTCCCATCTTTAAGTGGTGGTGAGCAAGCCCTTCATGGCGATGTGGATTAACCATCGAGGATCCAAGGGAAAAAAGCCAACGTGATGAAGATGGACGTCGCATAACCGATCGGTGCTCGGAGGGCCGGAGGGTGGCCCCGCAGTGTTTGAATTTTCTCCTATCAGTGAATTTGACTGTGGATACGAGATGACCGTTATTTTATAGGGCCTCAACCACGTCAGAAATATGCCAGACAACCAGTAAAAAGGACGAAGAAATGGGATGAACGCAAGAGTGGAAGCCCCGCGCGCACCGGCACGACCGATCGCCCCGGCAATGGTCCAAACGCAACGCCTGTTTTGAGCCCTCCGGCAGCCACCCACAGCCACCCTTTCCCCGCTCGCCTCACCCATTTTTTCCAGCCTTTGCTTTTAATTCGCCTGGTCGACCTCTATTCCGATGTCCTGAAATTTTATGTGCCATCGTCGTCTCGTCCAGCACCTGCCAATCACTCTCACTTGGCACTTCCCATCTCTGAGCTCATCGACAACCTTCTTGACATTACCACCGCAATTACCACTCAGATGGCCTTCCCCATCCAGTCCTACAAACAATGGCTCATATACGATTGCTAACCAGCTCAGATCTGAGTCTTTGAAGTGTCAGCCTCTATGTCGACGTCTCTCGCCGCGTTGCCATGCTCTCCACCTCGCCTCTCGTCAGATTCGCAATCGTCAAGTGACCTATTTCCACATGACAGCGAGTCGGTCAGCTTTGGGGGCCCTACTGGTTAAGAGGTGGCGTGTGGTCGTCTCGCTTTATTGGTTCAAATCCAGGTTCCCCTCTTTCTCTTTGTTATCTTTCGCTGTCGTGGCGTGCACGAGATTTTTTTCATGCGTACTCCCTATCAGTTCTCAGCATCGCTCAGCCCGATTCTTTTGTGTGGATTACCGTGCTGTTAACCGGCCAACGATCTGAGGAGCAAGACCACATCCCTTACCTTTCAGGTTGCGACGCGTCTCTGCCTCGTTCGAATTGGCTAGTGCTCACCTCGGTGCGGATATTCATAGGATAGAGTCTCTGGATATATGGGTTTACGTCCCTTGGTATGTGAGAACAGCTGCTATTCTTCCTCGGCCGATTTTGTCACAAACTGGCTCATTTCTGACGGTCAGCCATGAAGGTCATGACTTTCTGTTGGACTTCCGGATACCTGCTCAACGTCGGTGTAGCCAATGACACTATGTCTCTAGTCCTTCGCTCTGCAGCTCACTTTGAGGTTTACCGCCTTCCAGATGCGTGCGCCCGTAGGAGCCACAGGCTGCACGCACTGGCATAGCCCTCTGGTGCACTGCAGTTGGCCGCAATCTCGGAGACGTCATGATTAGTTGGTATTTTCGTTGGAGAACAATATATCTAATGCACATTGTGCTGCGAGCGTCATGCATAGAGAGTGTCGTGGAGAAGACTTGCTATCTGCCATTGAAAATACCATAGCGCGATTTTGCGCTCGCATAATATCTTTGGTTTCTCCGATGATATTCACTTGTTGCTTTATCAGAAGAAATGAATCCATTGCTGCAGCTCATATTCGCTCCGTGTTGTCAGTAAACTGGTATGCCGTTGAATCGATGTCCAGCATTCTCTTTTTATACTCCGAGTTGTTTTAGCCATTTCTAGTAGACCCAAGGCATCCGTTGGTACGTTACTTACAGTTATCCTCGCACTATTGCAGTTGTATGCGCGACTAAGTCACCTCCCAGAGTGCAAATTTCTCCACATACTCGTAGTAACATAGTGTTACATAAACTTCAAATTACAAGTTACACCCAGAGGACGTGCGATTCTCACAACGTGAAACCCTCGTGAAATATTAAGTAAAGTATGGCGGATCGTACATCGATTCAGAAAGTCTCTCAAGACGCTGCTCCAGTAGGACTCGTAGTGGGACCTTGCGTAGCCCCGCCGGTAGCATCCCCAGGTCCTGCAGCATACTCCACAGAGCTACGAGCGCGGGCACCAGCAGGCGCATCCATAGTATTGGCGCGCGACGCGGCTTGAGCATGAAGCTGCGACAGCTTCGTCTCGCGAGTTGACTATACGATAGATGAACCCTTGGTTGACCGATTGACCGAGGGAAAGAACTCACGTCGTTCGAGGCCTTGCGTTGGCGGAACTCCTCCATGGTGCTCCGCCTTTTCTCGAGATCCTCTCTGAGGCGGGCTTCATGCTGTCGTTTCAGCTGCATATAATGTGAGTATTTGACATGTTCATTGTCTGAAGTACAACTGACTTCCAAAGTCTTCTCAGCGGTATGCTGATCAGAAACGGCCGCGTCATGATGATGTACGGCGCGGTTGAGCGCGTTGGCGGCATCGTGCTTTCTTAACTGTCTGGTCAAGTGCATGCTGGGCTTTGTCCGCCACCTATAGTCGGTCTAGTTATGTGTGTTTCAATGTGAAATACGATGACCTCACCTTTATACTATCGTTGTGCGACTTCTCAGCCTTGCGCAAGTCCTTAATAGTATGGTCGAGGTTTTTCTGGTCCGCCTTTGTTTCTTTGGCGACCATCTTCTCGACCTGGCGAAGTTCGGGTTGGCATTGCTGTCTGAACTTGACGAAAAGATGGGCATGATAGTCGAGCGAGATTGAGTACTGTGAAAAGGGTCGGACTAGTACGAGTGTGGGTTCAACGAAGACGTCTGTGGTGCCGGAGCTGATTATATAGTTTGTAGATTCAGGTCCCCCTGGTGCCATGATCATAAGTCGAATACTGTCTCCGACGTAGGGGACCTTATGACGTCACGGCGCAGCATGCCCCCCCTGATCTGAGCGGAGTCGATACTGAGATCATATTCTTATACCATTTCTGTAGTCTCGTAACCAGCCGTTATAGTGGTAGTTGTGCACGGCGGCTGCGCCACGGAAGAGTCCGGCGCAGAACCAATCGGACATCGAAAAACCCCAGCACAACTACCACCTATAACGTCTGGTGAGTTAGTCTCGTAACCAGCCGTTATAGTGGTAGTTGTGCACAGCGGCTGCGCCACCGGAAGAGTCCGGCGCAGAACCAATCGGACATCGAAAAACCCCAGCACAACTACCACCTATAACGTCTGGTGACTTTGGTATAGGCGGGGGGGGATGGTCACGGTTTGTGACCGACCGCGTCAGATCGCTCTCAACGACACTCGAGATAAGCTATGTATGCATGGCCAAATACCACAAAACTAAACCGAGTGATCACCCTATGAGTTAAAAGAGCCAAGAGATCTGTCCGACCCAATTAAACATATCAAAAGTGCCTCGGTCTCCGTACAACAAACGCTTAGTCAGCATCTACCAATACATGAGAGTAAGTACTGTGATGATAACAAATTACGACGGGATGAGGCAGAATCTGTCTCAGACAAATAGATATGACTAAACTATGGTTAGGCAAATTTTTTTCATGAATATTATGAGCCAATTCGCAGAGTACATGCATCAAAATAAATGCGGCCGTGCGCGACGCGACGCGTAGAGCGCGTCTTAAGGCACGTGAATGTGACCATCCCCCCCGCCTATACCAAATTCACCAGACGTTCTCTCCTCTCTGTGCTGGTGTTTTTCGATGTCCGATTGGGGGTCCGAAGGGAGAGAACGGCTGGTTCCGAGACTACTGGTGAGTTTCGTATAGGCGGGGGGGGATGGTCACGCTTTGTGACCGAGCGCGTCAAACTCGTGCGCGTTTGACCGTTTACGGACTTCACGGATTCGCGTTCACCTGCGTGTAATGTACTTGTAGCAATTTTGCAATAACATGGCATCTGTTCAACCTTTCCGTCTGCTACATTTTTGTTGGCTCTCATGGATTCAGTCTCCAGTTTCTGCTGCGGGGAACTGCCCTCTAGCTCTCCGCGACAAGACCCGCCAGCCACTCACCAGAGCACGAACAATGAGTCCGATTCCCACAGCCGCCAGGCCGCCAAGTCCGCGTCGATACTTGCAGCTGCCCGCGAGAAGGCAAGGCAAACAAGGGGATACGACTCTATCAAGACCCGCAACAATATCATCGAAACCTTCCGCGCTGCCTTCGACGATAAGCAGCCATATGGCTGGCAGGTCGACGTCGCGGAGGCCATTTTACTCGGCCTCGACTGCACCGTCATAGCCGGAACGGGCGGGGCAAGACGATGCCCTTCGCGATGCCATTACTAGCGGATGAAACCAAACAGAAGATGGTACTCATTATCTCGCCGTTGAATGAACTAGAACAAGACCAGGTGTGTAACGGCACGGTTTCTACTCTATACTGCTAAAACAATTCTCTTCAGGCTCGCCGGTTTAAAAAACTCGGCCTCACTGCAACCGCGGTGAACGGCGAAGTCTACAATGCAAGATTACATCAGGTGCGTTAGCTCGTCATGTATTCTATATATTATATTTAAGTATTGAATATGTTTGTTCGCAGGAGCTCGTCGCAAAGAAGCATCGCGTCATGCTCACATCACCAGAGATGTGCTTGAGCACCCGCAATTTTCGCAGCTGCTGCGCTCCCCGGAATTTATGAAGAATATCGCGGCGATCATTATAGATGAAGCACACTGCATCTCGCAGTGGGGTGACGATTTCCGGAAGAAGTATGCCGAGCTCGAGAAACTACGCTCGTTCGTTGCCCTCCATGTTCCACTGCTGGCAACTTCGGCGACGATGCCCCCGCTGGTGCTTGAAGACGTACAACGAAAGTTGTCCTTCAACTTGAATACCACATATCCCTCAATCTTGGCAACAATCGTCCGAACATCACCCCGCTCGTCTACCGCATGAAGGGCGCGGCCTCCTCGTACCCACTACTCGACTTTCTTGTTCGTGATGCGACACCGGAAACAACTTTTCAACGCGCTATCATCTTCGTTGAAACCCGTGACCTCGCGCAGAGGATTTGCGAGCACCTTCGTAACTCTGTTCACCCGGACGTCCAAGGCCAAATTAACTTCCTCCATTCAATGCGAACACGAAACGCTCGTCGGCGAGTCATGCGGGACTTCCGGTGCGGCAAGATCAATATATTGTGTGCGACTGAAGCCGCAGGCATGGTGCGTAGCAGCTGAAATCATAGTATTGCAACAGAACATACTACACACAAATACAGGGTATGGATATCCCGAATCTTGACCTAGTGGTGCACTTCATGGTGCCGAAGTCGTTATCCATCTGGATGCAACGTGCTGGACGCTGCGGCCGCTCTGGCGGCCTAGCGTTCGCTATTCTCTTCGTCGAACCATCTGTGTTTGAGACCACAAAGCCAAGGAAGAAACGGAAGAAGCAGAAGGGAAAGACCAAGGATATCCCTACCAAAGAAGAAGGATGCGAAGGATCTCAGGCAGCCGAAGCGCTCGCGAACACAAGAAGAAAGTCGAACAGGGCATGCGTGACTGGTTGGAGACACACCCGACTGTCGAAGGATTGTCGCCAACCAATATTTCAATAATCCTCCATGCGAAAAAGGTGAGTTCTCGCACCCAGGATTCTTGAATTATATTAACCTGCTTCGCCCAGACCCGCAGTTCCCATGCTGTGACAATTGCATCTTGAAGCGTCAGGCTCAACATCAGCAAAAGTGTCGAACTATTGGCTAACTTGCCAAGTCGCGGCCACAATTGTAAGGGAATTGCCGGGCAGGCATGTGCTTGCCTAACTAGGTAAGTTCTTTGACATATAGACAGACTTTTGCCTAGCTTTGGAAGCATTTGCCATGTAGATAGTAGCTTGGAAAAATATATATAATATTACCAGCCAGATTGAATTTGAATATATATACAATCAATTATCTCTCGGGCAGTAGTGGTCGCGCTCAACATCCGATTGACATAAAAACATTGATTGCAGTCCGATATTTTGCAGTCGCGCATCCTCCTTGCTGTACTTGTCCTCTTGCCCATTGTCCTGATCCTTTTCCTCCCCATCTTCTGCATCCAACCTGCGCTGATCCTCGTCCTCGTCGCTGTTCCGTCCTCGCCTTCGTCGGCAACTATCAATTCTAACGCAGCAGTTATTATGATGGTGATTAGCACTGAGTATTTCAGACGGTTTCATCTCCCGCCTTATCTAAATTAAACTCAGCTACTGGCTCCATTTGCTTCTCAGCGTTCTATATTGAAGCCCCGCTGATGCTCAGTGACGCTCCCTTCTGCAACCGCTCAATCACATGTCTTTCCTTAACCACCATGTCTGCACGACGCCAGGCGTCGGCGATGTCTCTGTCGAAATATGCGCGAGCTAGTTCTCCTGATTTTTGCGAACCGGTCACTCGATTTTTGCAACGCGTTCTGGGGCCTCGGCGATGGAGTGCTGTTCACTCGCATGCGCGGCGCTATGAGGACGACGGAGGAGCTCAGAAATTTCTGGAAGGAGAGGTACGTACAAATTCAGGCTGGCTGTGTGCAAGTCTTCACCGAAGTGCAGGGCGAGTATCGAGGAGCAGTATGCGAAATGATTAGCTGCGCTCGCTAAGGCCACGCTGGGCAGAGATGAGATTGGGTGCGTCCGTCTTCCCGCACGGCGTTGGCTGATATGTTGATTCGTCCCAGAGAGCTGCGTTCGTCACCAGAGACACTTCGGCTAGAGACGGACAAGTAGGCTCGTCGTACTTTCTCGTCACTCGGATTCGCTGGAATACTCTATCGACGAGGAAGACGAGGACTGGGTGGAGGATGTCTTTGCATTTGGCCGCCCTGCCACCGCTGATTAGTAGCAGACGCCCCAATTCGAACATGGTAACCAGGATCTATACCACAATGCCATTTCATATGACCCGGGACTGAACTCGCCACTTGCGACACCCCCAGTCTCATACCCGTCCCCGACGTTTGACCCAAATGCGAGATATCGTGGCCCAACTCCCGATCCTTCAATATCCCCCGTCATGCATAACCCCTCAGCCCAGTAGAGTTTCCACCGACACTGACGGCAGGATCCGCCAACGCGTTCTTTGACTTTCGTCAGCCTGCTCCGAGCGTTGTCTCCAGCATACTCTTACTACTCGCGCATCGATGAGGATGACGAGCGCGGAGGCATCTCGCGGTTCCGATTCTTTGTGTACATGTCACTCGCTGCGTTTTTCTTTTTCTTCCTTCCAGGTGAGTTATAATTTAAATTGCATAGTCTGGATCGCTGAACTTCAGGCATACTTCCCGATGATGGCGAACCAGCCATACGACCGGTTCAGGAACGCGTACGGCGTGTCGCGGATGCTGACGCCTGAACACACATTCAACGCGGTGGCATTCGTGGCATACTCGCCCTCTATCTGCCTGCATTGTATGCTATCACGTACCTGATGGCGTTCGCACTGTCGTCGTGCATGATCGCGCATGCACTGCTGTATCACGGACGCATGGTGCTACATGGCTTCCTGCAGACAAGAATCGAGAAGGACGATATCCACGCGAAGCTCATGCGAGCATATCCGGAGGTCCCGGACTGGTGGTATGCACTCTCGTTCGCACTGTTCTTCTCCCTGGCGATTGTGGTCTCCGAGGTCTGGCATACTGGTATCCCTGTGTGGGCGTTGTTGCTCGCCATCTTCTTACCGGTGACGTATATCATTCCGTCGGGATACGTTTACGCCATGACTGGACAGACTGTGAGTTCGGTTGTATGGCGATCTTGACTTCACCCGATGTCTAATCACCATTGTGCGTTGAAGATCCCTATCAACTTGATTGCAAAGATCATACCTGGGATCTGATATCTTACAGGTCTCCCATCCCATGTCCATTGTCCACTGCCATTCCCTCCATGTTCTGTGCTCTACGTTTCATTATGTATTAGTATACACATCAATAAATATACTGCACATGGTGTCATTTCAGAGTGTGATGCAAAAAAATACCTACCTTTGCCAAATCAGCCTCACCGGCAAATCCTCAGCTTTCCGGCATATTTTGCAAACTTCACCTTGCATTGGAAGCCTTTGCAATGTTAGCCTTGCTTGCAAAAGGATGCCTCGGTTGCACGGGATCCAAAGCCTTGCACGTCATGTGATTGATTGTATGTTATTATAGGTGCCTTATCGGGCCTGGCAAATTCACTCCCGCACTTGTCAAATTTGCACCGTAAGATTAAATTTGCATTCGTATGTAAGGCTATCTAAGGTACGTGCACAATTTGCTGATGAAGATGCAACACTGTCAGCGGGCGAGCGGCACGCACTTTCGCTGCTAGAATCGATCAGTCAACACGAGAACGACCACAGTGACTATGCGTTTACTGACGATGAGGAACCCGAGGAGGATGAAGACGAAGATGAAGACGATCGCACTGCATCCCACAAGGTCATCCGTCGTGGCCCTCATCGCGCCGAGTGTCGCAGCAGCCTTGTCCGGTGGCGCATAACATGCTGGAGGGACAACTTCTCGAAGTGTTCTTTCAGTGAAGTGGCCATTCTACCGGACAAAATTCTCACCAAGCTTGCAGGGCGTGGACACATCAAGACCCTTGCGGACATGAAGAAGGCGATTCCGGAATGGCCATTTATCGATAATTATGGCGAAGAAATTTTGCGCCGGTTAGCTGTCATTGACATTCGACACGCAGCTGACAAGGAAGCCGATAAGAAGGCTAAAGCGGCGAAGCGTGCACTTCAAAGCGCGGAGAACAAGGCCACACGAGAAGAACAAAGGCGTGTCAAGCTGCGCCTCGATACTGCTGCCAGGAATGCAGCGCGAAATCTCCCTCGAGTCTCATATACTCCTACTGCGGGTCCCTCAACATCTGCCAGTTCAACACATGCAGCATCCCACCCATACGCAGCACCGCATATGTACGCTGCACCCCATCCATACACAGCACCTCATATGTATGCTGCGCCCCACCCGTATGCAGTGCCCTCAATGCATCCAGCGCCGCCAACATGGACTGCCCCCCCAACGTACATAGCGCCACCAACATACGCAGCGCTGCCGGCGCACGCAGCACTGCCGACATGGACTGCACACCCAATGTACACAGCGCTGCCAACGTATGCAGGTCCCTCACATGCAGGTCCTTTTATGTCACAATTTATTACACCGGCTTCCCAGCTCCCTCCGCCAGTATTTTACACGCCGCCTGCCATGTATCAGCCTTATCCGAACTATCATCTTCCACATCCTCATTCAAACAACCCTGAATCCGATGTGGATAGCTCCCATCCTGGAACCTGATGACTATCCCTCATGCATCACTACATCCTCATCATCAGACCCGCCATCCTCCATCTCCCAATCCTCCGTTGTCGCTCGCTTGCCGCTACCTCGCGTTTTCGCCCAATTTTGGAGAGTCTTTCCACAAAATATTAATTCAGCACCTCGCCCGATGATATCCACTGCTTTATCTTGTGAGTTGAGTGGTTTCCGATCCGGGAGCTTCTCATGAACGCGAGACTGGCTGTAGGAAGCTTGAAGTCTTGTGATGTCGTTCTCTTTAGCAGGACTGGTATGTGATTTTCCACGTCGTCCTTGATTAATTTCGTTCTCAACGTGATCCTTCACATTCCTCTGACAAGGTATTGAAGCTGAGATCTTCTTGACGTAGTCCCAAGTTGCATACGGTCCAATCGCCACAAAAGTATACTTTTTTCGAAAGTATGTTTGAAATTCATTACAGTAATGTTCAGCACTCACCTTGATGTCACGTATGTTGTGTTCTTGCACCAGGTCAATAGGCATCCAGTCGTCGGGGAGTCCAGTAAAGTTGACAAGCCAACAATGTTGTCGAACGTGGTTTCTATATGACGTGCGTGTCAGTTGTGGCCTGTTTTCGGCAAAATTGCTCACTTAAGGTCATCAGGCCATTCTCGCTGCAGTCCCTGGAGGAGCTCCAGAATTTCTGAGGCATAATTTGGATTTCGCACCCACGAAGCGGACAAAACAACGCGGAAGCATATCTTCCATAGTTCCGACATCTCCGCACTTCATCGCGTCACGCAGAAGTTTGTAGTCGAGCGTGTCACGATTGAATTGGACCATTTGGCGATGAAGTGCGTCTTGCGTTTCATTTATATTGCTGCGCGCTAATGCATCCAGATCGACCAGTGCATCCGTTGATGCATGCTTGCGGTGAATTCGTTCAGCCAACTTGAAAAGCTCCTCGGCGCTGCGTTCCGCAAGTCTTCAAGCTTATCGACCTTTCCAACAACGCACCAGAGGTCTCGGAAGTGAGCCTCCATTGTATGGTCAAGTGCTTCTTCAAATGTATGATGAAAGATGCCTTGAGTGGCTGTTGATTGTAGTCCCTTTCGTTCCAGGATGTCGAATGCATGCACAAGTCCTCGGCCAGCACGAGTGCCATAGTACTGTGAGTGAAGCGAGTTCTCGACCGCAAACAGCAGATGAAACCAGCCAAAGTTCTCGACAAGGTAGTCCATCCGGTCGAAGGAGTTGTAGTCATCACGGCGCATGTCCGCCAAGCCCCGAAGCCTTGACACGGTAAGCTGATCACCGACCCAGGGAATGATCCCGTTCTTGTCCGGTGCGTTTTTTTTCATCCGGTGTGTCGAGATGCAGCTGGCGAAACCATTCAGCAATGACACGATCATTTCCTTCATAGCTTGCCTCCTCGATGTGCACGGTATCAAGCATGTACTGGATCGTCTTTGTGTTCGCTCCTGTTTTCAGCTGCCCTGGGCGAGGTGGAGGTTTCAACCATGAGCTATCCTTCTGTGAGTAGGTGTCGAAGCTGAAATTTGGTGCGTCGAGAAGAAACTGAAGAATAATGTTTACAGCGTGCGAAGCAAGACGTGGAGCTGCACCATGTCGAGCTTCACAATGTCCATCGATGAGAGTGGGCTTTTGCATCCAACAGCGCGGTGAGCTTGAAATGCAGCACTTGTAGGTGGCACCGCTGATGGATTTTTGATAATGAACACAGTGCCAGCAGTGCCACTGTCGAAGTGGCTGTGGTGGTCGACACGCTGTTCAAAAACGCGGAATCGAAAGTTGAGGTTGTCGTGCGCAAGGAACCATGGATACTGCTGCATGTCGGCAAGGAGGGTTTGATGGGCACGATGAGAGAGAATTTCGAGGCCTTGGTAAGTCCATTTCTGGCTCATAGTGATGCCGAGCGCATGTAAAGTGTCGAAGGCTTTCGCTGATGTTCCGCAACTTTTCAGATATATTGCAATAAGGCGTTGGCACAAGCTGTTCCGGTTCGAACGTGAAAATGACGCCATAGCAATCATGTATAGTATTGTCTAACAAAATGATACTCGATTAGCATACAAATGCGAACTTGTGGATACCAACAGAGTCTGGGTCCTTCATTGTATTCCTCTTGTGCTGCTTTACAGTCCACGAGCATCGGCGCAGAAGTGACCAGACGGTCGGCGCCTTCGCGCGAACAGTCTGCTTGAGATCATCCCACTTGATGGCGAGGAGCTCTTCTTCCGATAATTCATCCGGACTACGCTGCATAAATTGTCCGACCTTGCACATCTCCCGGTTTGCCACGGTTTGAACACAGTCCAACGAGAACTGGGTGATAGTTTTCGACGCGCCCATTGTCTTGATACCTCGGCGATGTTCACGGGGGGCTTGTACCACTTGGAAAGGATATCCGGGAGCTCCGCGCTGACAAGAAGAGAAGTCCGCTCATATTTGGCAAGCAGGTCGGTCACAAGGGCAGGTACATTCCAGCTAAGAGCCCAGAGCAGCAGAGGAAGGTCGAGATCTTTTGAGCGCATGAACCGTAGCACCTCCAGTACCCTAATAGCAATGTCGCCAGACTGTTCAAGACGTGCCTTAAGATTCCTTGTCCGTACTCTATGAATCGGGTCGCTAGGCTCACGCTGCCGGCCAGCGCGCTCGTTGGGCTGTGGGCCAGCGTCGGAATCAGAGTCTTCCTCATCGGTGTCCGGCTCCCAGTCAGGGTCGTCAAGCTCGTCGTCGTCTAGAAGTGCACCATTGTTGAGCCCAGCAAGCAGATTCGAAAGATTTGAATTATTCATAGTAATTGCATACAGTGGGTGTACTACGAGACGCGACGCGACGCGTTAAAGTCGCGTCTTGAGGCACGTGAAGGCACGTGAATGTGACCATCCCCCCCCGCCTATACGAAATTCACCAGACGTTCTCTCCCTCTCTGTGCTGGTGTTTTTCGATGTCCGATTGGGGCTCCGAAGGGAGAGAACGGCTGGTTCCGAGACTACCATTTCTGGCTGTCTTGCGGTGGAGAACAAATTTCTCGGAGTTTAAACGTGTTCCTTTGTGGCTCCCGCAATTTGAAGGCCAATTTGGCCATCATCAATTGTAGCGACGTATACGCTCAATATTTTCTTTTTCTTTACACAGGCCTCCGGTGGAGCCCTCCGTCATCAATTGGCTTTCCGAGCTCGCTATAGCTCATCATGTCCAGAAAGGTGCCGGACACACTGGACTCCGAACAACTGCTATCTGCCTTACATCGCCGACCCCTTGATAGCGACCTGTTCTACATGCCAGACAGCGTCGACGATCCCATGCCTTCACCCCCGTATCGTCGAGTACCCTCATCTTCCCATCTGCTCATGGAGTCTTATGTGGAGGAGCAGTCGCCGGCGTACAGGTCGCGTTCCAATATCGACCTGCACGACATGGCGCGCAGTAGACGCTCTCTGGAGAAGGAGCCCGAGCTCCGGTCAAAGACGAAAACCGTTCATTATCCAGATGATGTGCACAGCCCTCCCATAGTTCCCACCCCCCGTGCTGCAACGTTCCCTAGATTCGACTCGACAGACACCTTCATATCATCCTCGAGACCTTCTTCTCTTGCGTGCACCGATGATGAAGACGATGACGAGGACTATGACTGGAGCGGAGAGGACGATCTGGTTGACGAGGAAGCCAGATTCGAGCAAGCCATGGGCGTGAAGAAGAAGCCCAAGTTCGGATTCTTTAGGTGAGCTCTCGCACATATTTCTTGCACAAGCTCGCGTTAACATTCTCACGATCTCCAGACTAGCCACCCTCCTTTTTTCCACCCTTATTGGTTCAACAATTCTGTCTGGATTGATTATCACGCCAGCCCTCCTCGTTCACTTCTTTTGGTTCAAACCACATCCTACCGACCACCGCCGCTATGTGACGGACAATGTCGAAGCCTGGTTATTCTGGCTGGCTGCCAACATCTCCATATCGTGGGGCTTGGTCTCGTCGTCGACATTCTCCCCGCTATCGTTCGCATCCTCATCTCGTTGTCCTGGGGTCACGTCAGCGAGAGTGTAAAATCAAAAATAGAACTGTACAACAACATCAAAGACAATATCAAGCCAATGCTCTATGCCGCCAGCTGCTGGGCCAGCTGGGTCATTTTGTTTGCGCATATATTCAAATTATATGATTTGAACGATACGAACAACAGCAGGGCTCCATATACTTCACGAGTAAGCTTCTTGTCATATCTTAGCCTCTGATGGCTTGATATTCATTCTAATGTAGATTTACGAGATAATCGAGTTCTTCTTCTTTTTCATACTCGTTGTATGCGCTCAGAGGATGCTGTCTCATTTTATAGGTAAGTCGAGACAGCACGCCTCCTTACCTTGCTCACTTCATTTCCTACAGCGTTCGCTTTTCATCGCACTGCTTATAGAGAGCGCATCGCCAGTGTCTCTGGCACGCTCACAGTAATCGAAAAGCTGCGCACCTTCCGCCGCAAAAACCGCCACACGCCGAAGTCTTCCATGGCGTTTGGTCGCTCGACCCCTACTCTCTCAGCCTTCGGTCTGACTTCCGGTGTGGAGAAGGACCGGTTTAACTTTGCGCGCTCGCGGCCAGGCACGCCCGAGCCCGAGAGGAACGACGCGTCAGGAATCGAAGCGGACGTCGAGGATGATCCGGATGCCACCCTCGTCATGAAGAAGCACAAGGGGAAGCAGCGGTCCTGGGTAGTCAATCTCAATGACACGGCCGACGCAGAACCCACCCCATGCGCCGACTTACGGCCTCCCCTCCACGTGCAGCCCGAGCACTGTTATCCGCCCTCACCGCTCGCGCAGAATCCTGAAAACTCCTCCACGGCGCGGAAGACTCGCCATGGGTCAGTGTCCGACGACGATGCCGCGGCGGTCGTGCAGCAGGCGGCGGCTCAGGCTGCGAAGGCATTAAAGACGGCGGTGCTGCACGATGCACGGAACATCCGCGGGCATGCGGACGACGACCTAGGCGGGCTCGTGTGGGACGTAACGTCCTCACATGAGGCTAAGCGCCTCGCACGGTCGATCTACTACACGTTCAAGGAGGGCGGGCGCACGTACCTGATCCCGTCCGACTTCTATTCCGCGTTCCAGACGCATGAGGAGGCGGAGGCAGCGTTCCGCGTGTTCGACGCGGACAACAACGGGGACATCTCACGCGCGGAGATCAAGACGACGCTCATGAAGGTGTATAAGGAGCGCCGCTTCTTGAGCCGCAGCATGCGCGACGTGAGCATGGCGCTGACGACGCTGGACCAGATGCTGCTGTTTTTCGCGTTCGTGATATTGTTCTTCATCTCGCTGAGCGTGTTTGGGGTCAATATCACGAGCTCGCTTACGAGCGTGTACACCATTGGTGTCGGCGCCAGTTTCATCTTCAAGAACTCGGCCAGTAATGCATTCGATGCGATCATGTTCCTCTTCGTCACACAGTGGGTTGTTTTCTAGCATTTTGTGGTGGTAATTAACGTTTGTGAAGTCCTTTCGACACTGGTGATCGTTGCTTCATCGACGGTGAGTCAATACCCGCATTGGTTATGTGTGGAGTGACCTTATAGATATCGTCCAGACGAGAACTTCGTCGTCAAGAAAATGGGACTATTTGCAGTGCGCTTTCATCTACTCCATTTCCGATGGCCTGATTTACCCGCTCAAATGTTGTAGACAATCTTTACGCGATCTGATGGACGGAGACCTACTATTTCAACAGCCAGCTTTTCACTAAGTTCATGTAAGTGAGCTCGACCGGTTTACGACTCGCAGATTCTCACCATGCGACAGTACCAACGTGCGCGCAGCGGGGTGCGTATCCCAAATAGATTTTGCATTCATTTTTCCTCACGACTTTGCTGAAGAAAACTGCGGAGAACCTGACCATGCAAGTAGCGTGGCGCACGCCGCTCGAAAGCTTCACTTTGCAGAACTGTCTCAACGACTGGTTGGCGGTTGAGGAGAACCGCGGTTCGAGCCGACCACGTCGGTCACGCTACAGAAGATTGACTACCAGCGCCATTTGGAAATTACGATCGGTATCGGTCACAATGGGTATGCTTGAGAGGATATTAACAGTTCATTGGTCTGACGTGGTTGTTCTTTGACAGGAACTGGCAGTAAGTGAAAAAGAGCTATATCATGACATTGCTGACGAATATCCTTTGTTTGATTTTCCGTCCTGACAGAGTAAGCCTCCCGTTTATTTTCAGAGTGCCAGAGCTGACAGCCGATGTTCATTAGGATTGGGGTCTACGGAATGCGCGCAAGACCGCATTTCATGCTGCAGTCAATTACTATTGCCGTCAACTAGGCATCGTGGCGTACCAATCACCCCTACCGATTACATATGTCGGCCAGGAAATGATGGAGGTGCCGGCACCGACGCCCGTGGATGAGGAGATGGAGCCGTCCATGGAGCCCGAGAGAGAGCAAGGCAGGCCGGTCACGCTCGGGTTCCGGCCCCCGGCCGATAAGCTGTCGAGAAACGTGCGCGTACGGAAGGCTCGGAGCAAGAAGGCGATGCTGCGAACTATGGGGGCGGATGGCGGGGACGGCTGACGCGACATTCATCTGCGGACTTGTTGGCTTACTTTGCCTCCGCTAGAATGATAGGTGCATAGCGGGTTTGTACGTGTACGAAGATGTTCGGCCTAGGTTGGTCGATGTACATACGTCGTATCGCTGTTGTTGTCGCCTTGCTGTCCTAGAATATTTACGTAGAATAAGTACACTTTGCTATGTTCTGGGACGCGTGACGTCATTGTGACCGAAACATTGATGGCCAGAACGGGAGACGGGGAGGTTAAGACTAGACATGATGAGTTCCCAGGCTCCCTTCTTCCTTCTCACCCCTTCCTTCTATAACTTCACCGCGCCACCGCCATGTCGCTCTCCGGTCTCTTCAACATCAACAAGCAGGTTCGCAGCCATCTCCATCCTCCTCGACGTCGTTACTGAGCATAGCGTATCCCCCAGATCACCTTCTACGGAGCGTACCACTCGCAGTCCGTCAATGTCCTCATTCACCTCGTCTTCGTGCCCGTCCTCCTGTGGTCTGTCCTTCGCTCGTTCACTCCCACTGCGGTCACTGACGGTCACTCTCGCACAGGACGTTCCAAGTCATGGCGTCCCAGCTCCCCGTGCCCTCCTTCATCCCGCCCGTGCACCTCGTCCTCAACGAGTACCTGACATTCGACCTCAACTGGTCCGCCATCCACGCCGGCATCTACCTCCTGTACTACTTCCTCCTCGAGCCCACCGCCGCCGTACGTATCTCCTCAAACACCTCGCTCAATTCCCGCTTGCTCACTCTCCATGATACACAGCTCCTATACGTGCCGCAGATGACGCTCTCCCTCCTCACCGCGACGACCTTCTCCTACAAGCCCGACGCCCTCACCACCGCCGCGCTCGTGCACCTCGGCTCTTGGGCCGCCCAGTTCGCCGGGCACTACCTCGCCGAGGGCCGCCAGCCCGCCCTCATCGATAACCTCATCGAGGTAAGTCCCGCTACCCTCTTGCTGCTGCGCGTTTCTGCTCACGCGTAATGATAGCGGTGGTTCTGGCCCCGTTCTTTGTTCACCTGGAGATCCTGTTTAGGTTGGGGTACAAGCCGGCGCTGCGCAAGAGCATCCAGGCCGATACCGCGGCCGAGATCGCGCGCGTCAAGGCCGCCAAGGCTGGATCGCCGGCGAAGAAGGAGCTGTAGGTCAAAGATGAGGCGGTAATGGCTCAATGTCAGGACTCAACGTCAACCCCCGCTCACGTGTTTCCGTGCTACATACTGGATCTAGGGATTTCTTGTACTCTGTATTCTGTTCTCGTATTGGGGTAATACTGTTCGCTGTCGAATTTCCGCTAATAGCATTACAAATCCTAAGCAAGGCTTCTATCTCGTTGTTACCTATCCGTGAGGTCTTTTTCTGCCCTGCTTGCATGCGCTTCTGAACAAGACAAGTGTCCATCGAAGATCACTGCGCGGCGAGGCTGACCGGCGGCGGGAGCACCTGCTCTCCGAGGGGCGTAACGTAGCACGAAGAAAGGCCGCCGTCAACCTTGAAGTCCGTACCCTGTAACGTAAGCGTAAGAAGTTCCGTCACACAGATCTGCGCGCGAAGCACCGAGCGGACACGCACCGTCATATAGCTGCTGTCGTCGCTAGCCACTGGAGATCAATCGCGCGAGTCAGAAGCCGGACGATAGCGAGACGGCAGGCTACGTACGGAAGAGCGCGCCCCGCGCGACCTCGACTGCTTCGCCGAAGCGCCCCATGGGGAGGTGCACCATGCGGCGGTCGCGCTTCTCTTGCGTTCGAGGAAGTCCATCAGCAGGGCTGTGTGGCGGACGCGACGTGATCAGCGGGGCGTCGAGCATCGCGTGGGGTTCTCCGGGGAAGGCACTCACGTGTCTTGAGGGGGCCGCTGATCAGGGAGGGTCAGCGCGTAACGAGGGAAGGGGCGGGGAGGGGCGTACGGGCATATGGAGTTGAAGCGGATGCCTTCGCGCGCGTGCACCATGGCGAGCTCACGTGTCATTGAGAGGACCGCACCCTAGAAAGCCAGCGAGCCGTCCACATCAGCGCGCGATCTCGCGGGGTCGCGAAGGGAGCTGCCTACCTTCGACGCCGTATCTGGCGCGATCGGTCCGTCAGCGCAGCCGCAGAGAAGAAAGAGAAGGGGGCGCACAGGCGAGCTGCGGCGTCGCGGCGCCCATGAGCGCGACGAAGCTCGCGGTGTTGATGATGCTGCCGCCGGTGTGGAGGCCGCGCGCGGGATCCGCGCGGTTGGCGCGCATGACGAGGATGGCGTACTTGCAGCCCCACCACACGCCCTTGACGTTGACCTGCATGGTGAGGTCCCAGATGCGCTCCTCCGTGTTGAGCGCGTTGTCGTCCGCGGGGTGCATGATCCCTGCGAAGCGCCGTCAGCGAGCCACGTGCGCCGATGGCAGGTGCGGCGGGGAAGTGGAAGGAGAAGTAGGAGGGAAGGGAAGCGCACCGGCGTTGTTGAACTGTGCGTGGCATGGCAACGCAGGATCTGGTCAGCAAAGGGAAGGGAGATCAAACGCGCGAAGGGGGCGCACCATAATGTCGAGTCGTCCGAAGAGCTCGACGGCCTTGTCGACGGCAGCTTTGACGTCCGCCTCCTTCCCGACGTCGGCGCGGATTGCGGCGGCCTGGACGCCGGGCGCGCGCTGGCGCACGAGTGCGAGCGTCTTCTCGGCTGCGGCGAGGTTGATGTCTACGAGGAGGACGTTTGCGCCCTCCTGCGCGAAGAGGAGCGCGGACTCGAGCCCGATGCCTCTGTATACGCGTGTGTGTCAGAGGAGGCCATTGGTGTTGAGGGTGTACGTACGAGCCGGCGCCGGTTATGAGAGCAGCCTATGGAATTGTGTTGTACGCGGGCTTGTGGTGAGAACGCTGAGCCTACTTTGTGCTGGATTCGACCGGGCATAGTGTTAGTGTGAATGATGCGAGTTGTGGTGCGGAGTCAGGCGGGGGTCGACCTGGGTCGACGAGGCCTCTCAGAGATAAGGAGGGCTGCAGCTGACCGCGGACGATACGCATTGCGCTCGAGACTAGACCACTCGGATCCGAATGGAATGCACACTGGCGATAAACGTTACCCTCGGCGTTCTCCTGCATCGATTGCGGCTCTGATAACTGAAGTGCTGCTGATGTTCGCGATATCCAACATGCATGATCATGGGGTTCTCGCCATTCGCTGCCATCATCGACATGGCGTTCAATCCAAGGATGCGGATAGGTTCAGTCCCGGACATGCAAGCCCACCATCCGACGGCGACATTGTGTGTCCGCGGAGGAATACTTATGTCTCATCTGCTCCCGCACCGAACTCAAACCTCAAACCTCACCAAGCCAGCATCCGAAGCGCCGCTGTAGCGCTGGTTTTCTGCAATATTGGAGTGCTGATTGCCCAGCTCACAGAACGAGTGAATCGGACTAATCCAAGACTGGTATACACCGTGGGCATTGGACCATGCTTCCAGCGAAATTATTTAAGAAACATGACAGAACTTGACCGTATAATACCAGGATAGTTACTGTGGATAAGTGTTAATAATGTAAAGTATAGTTTCTGCATGTTTCACATATAAGACCCCGGTGGGTTTTCGGGATACATTGTCAAAACATTACAAACAGCTCCGCACTAGTTCTCTCGCGAAAATTGGGAAGTTGGAATGAATGATCATGACATAGTGCTTCGTTGGTTCAGCAAGATCACGGCTGAAATCATGCCGGAAACATGCGTTGTCAAATCCGCGGAATTGGATAGATAAGGATCAAAATGTTACTCAATTCTTTACCCCAAGAACTATCCCAAGCTCAAGTTGGGTCCATGGGTCATGTAATTAAGGTGTTGAAATTGTTTCAAAAGTGATTCCACGTTGAAACTATCTTCAATGTTTCCGTGATATTATTCCAAGATTAACGTCTTAATTATTCAAAATAAATTCCCAATGATATGCACGATGAATCTGCTAGGACCATTGTAAATAATCACATCATAAACCTCAGATGTGGTGTTGCTGGCCAGCTTGGAAATATGTTGAAATCGTGCTCAATGCAGCCATAGCCTGATCTCTCTGCAACCACGGGTACTCTGCGGAAAACATCTTGAATGCACGTGACATTCGTTTCGGTAACATCCCTTAACAATTCTCCTGTGATCGCATCATACAATCCTCAGGCTTATTAGTTACACTTCTTTCATTTTCTCATGAGATTAGCACAAATCTGACACTGATATCATCGTGAAGATATTGAAAACCGTCCTGCGAGAACCAGTCAAGATGTTTCCACAGCTCTCTTGAGTCCTTCAGAGGGTTGGTCGACGAGGTCCGCGGCAAGTTTTATTCCTTCCATTACGCATGCTGACAATGGCTGACCGCAGCTCTACTTTGCATGCACCTAGCTCTATCCTCACCAGAAGCCGATTCAAATCAGTGGTCGCACTCCATTTCTCCTCCTCTGGGACAACACGCTGCACGAGCATGGCTTCACATCCGAGCTCGATCTCGTCTGTGACTCCGACCCTAACGAGTCCAATTCTGACTGCGAGCCCGACCATGAAGGAGAATGTAGTAAAAGCCAAATGCGAAGTGCAAGCCGGATGTCGATACTACGTGTCAGCCCGCGCATTCGCTCATCGCGCTCGATGTGCAGCTCCTCCGCTCTTCGCTCGATGCATTCGCAGATCTATGTTGCCTCCACGTGGCAGTGGTGCATGACGTCTGCACGCGGGTATACAGTATACACGCTCCGCGTCACGTCGCCCCTCGCCTTCTCGGGCTCGCTAGACATTTCAGCAAGAGCGATTCGGACTTGGACGTGGATTCCCGAGCGAGAAAGTACGTCCCGCTCCCTCGAGGCAGAGGTGGAGCTCGCGCGCCTCTTTGGACGTGCGCCGCCCGACCCAGCGAGTCCTTGCGCTTCTTCCCGACCCCGCGCCCCAGGCATGCCGCTGAACATCTCCGTGCGCAACTAGTTCTATCTTCCTAAATACTCTCTATGACAATCCTCGCCAGAAATCGATTCAAATCGGTGGTCACACCCCATTCCAAGTCAAGATCGAGGGCTGGCGGTGCTGTGCACAAAATCAGAGCAGGGACTGTGGGAATTGGATTCAAGGTGAGCCGTCAGCCGTTGGCACTCGCTTCTCCAAGCTCATTCGAGCACCTGCGCGACAAGATAATGCGGAGCGGTGTGCCCATCGCAGCTCGCGCGCATCGTCAGGATGACGTTGCACTCAATCTCCTCCGCACACAATCATTCATCGTTCTGATGGTAATATGTTTATAGAATGTGATGTGAATCTTGTGGATATGCGCTGAATCGCGCTGAATTGGGATTCACGTTTAATCTGAATCGCGTTGAGCCCAGAAATCACGAATCGTGTTTAATCCGTGAGCCAAGATTTCATGACCGAGGATTGCGACTGTACATTGAAATCTAAGCATGATCATTTTTGGCTCGTAAGCAGGTCTAGATTGTAGGCATCCAGATGGCCGCAGAATATATGAAGCCAATATGTCTATCGTACGTTTCCCTATATTGTAATGATAAAATCGCAGATCTATACACTGTATACGAAGGAACCCTCCTGCAGACAGAGGAGATGTATTCATATCAAGTGACATCGTATAGAAGGACAAATTGCCAAATAATATACTAGTATGAGGCACAGATTCGCTCAATCCTTGACGTACGTGAGAAATTGTGCGGAGTTATTCAGTCGCGGTTTGAAATCCTTCGCAGTTGCAACTTTACTCACAACCAATATCCCACCGAGAACGAAATGGCCGGTACTAGCCATCGGTATGTTTTCCTTCTGTTGGTTGTATTCGATGGCTGAACCACGTTAGCATTTTCATATCCGACGGTTTCTGCAATAAGTGGGAGGAATCACAGCATAAAGCTAGGATGATGCGGGCTCTCGTTTCTGCGAGAGAAATAGAGAGTGCCTTGAATTCACTGTCGTCCACGCTGCTGGCAGCTAGTGCTGATCTGAATCAGCATATCTCTCATCTGGATGAGTACATTACCCACTGTCTTTTACCTTCCGACGATCGCACTGTGGAGCCCGAAGTGACTGCTCCAGAAGCGATTGAAGTTCCCGAAGTGGCTCCGGTCCTGCCTCCTCAAGTCCCTATGAAGATGGGCTTCCTGAGCAGAGTTACGAGAAAATTGGTATGTCTAAGTTTTCATGCTGGTCGTGGCACTTCAACTCACGTAAACACCAGTTATCCTAAGGACAACAGTCACCGGGAGCCATGTATCTGCTGATGTGGGCACTGTTCTCTGCGAAGTTCACAAACTTCGGCTACTTTCAGTTAATCTAGTTCGAGAACGCCTTCGTACATCCTTCCTTCCTCCCTTTTATATCCCTCGTTATGTTCTTGTTTTTAGGCGTTCTCAGGGCACATTAGTAACAAGATTTCGTGCACATGCATAGATTCTGTCTGCTATTTCCAGACTACACCATCCTAGCTCAATTACGAGTGGGTCTAACGCAACGTGCGCAGATCTTGTAGGGGTTTCATGAATGATATATCGTTCGCCCAAAGGTGCTGGGGCTTTACTCAATCTACGCTTCAAGAGAAAGTTGTATCATAGTCTAGATGTTACGGTCTGGTTTAGACATTGATACATGGACTTTACAACCCCCTTCTGGTCTCAACGACACTGATGTCGAGTAGTGAGCTGATACGTTTTTTTGTAGGCGAGTGCAATTCGTCGCTTCGCCTTGGAAATGAATGCATGATCTCTGGATTCAAGGATACGTTGTTCCGTTCGCCACCCTGTGGAATTCGAGTTGAGAATCAGACACATACAACGTATGTTTAACGCACAGAGAGGTGACTTTCACGCTTCTTCTGTACCTTTCATCACGATTCTGAAAAGGACAAGGTTAACAGCAAATATGTCTCAGTGACGACATACTGGAGACAGTATGCATGCGCTTTGGTCCACAGGTTGTCAGCAACGAGAATTCCCTATGGCTGAGATAAATAAGGAGTGGAAAAACAAGTTCCTCCCTTCCGTTATCTTCTGCTTCTCCGACTACCTTTTATCGCGATCCTGAAATGGACAAGGTTAACAGCAAATATGTTCAAATAGTGAACGTGACGACATACCGGAGACGGTATTCATGCGCTTTGGTCCACAGGTTGTCAGCAACGAGAATTCCCTATGGCTGAGATAAATAAGGAGTGGAAAAACAAGTTCCTCCCTTCCGTTATCTTCTGCTTCTCCGACTACCTTTTATCGCGATCCTGAAATGGACAAGGTTAACAGCAAATATGTTCAAATAGTGAACGTGACGACATACCGGAGACGGTATTCATGCGCTTTGGTCCACAGGTTGTCAGCAACGAGAATTCCCTAGCTGTGCATTTGGCTGATGAGAGCCCTTGAAGGTGGTTTTATACGTGTGGCCGTGCCCCTCGAGGGTGTCGGAGATAAATTAAAGAGTGAACAAAGAAACAAAGAAAGTATGGATTGCACGAGCCATCTTGATTGTGTGTTAAGACAAAGAAGCCAGAGGAGAAAGGCCGCATTGATGCAATGGACCTCCTACGTGAATGGGCATCATATTGAATCGTTTACTCAATGGGATGGACTCCGACAAGACATTGTTCGTGAGCTCAGAAGTTCTATCTGACGCTGTAAGTTCATCGTCCGCACAAAGAGTTAACGCAGTGAGTGAGTGTTCCTGAAGTCCCAGATTGCAAAGTGCGCCCGGAGAATGAGTGCATTCAATGAAAGCATTCTTTAAGTGGTAAAAGAAGTTTGTCTTCTGTTCTATAATCTATAAACACACAAGGCCTTTCGTAGACATTGCGTGCCACAGCTACACGTGATATGGGAGCGCCGAGAGAGACCGTTTCCTATCCGTCAACGACGCATTCGACATATCCGTATACAATCCTTGGACAAAGTCTCCGTTTCGGGTCATGTCTTCTTCATCTTACGTTTGACTTAGGAGCTTCACACAAAGGGGGATGAATTTACCTTTGTCGAATGTCGATAATGACATGCATTGGTCAGCGGACTTTGTTCAGAGATTCTTCCTTTCTATGCTAGCCTATATAACAGCAGCAACAGCAGTCTAATGCAAGGATTATTCACATTCTACTATGGCGGAGTCGAGTACGGGACCCAACACCATCATTGTTCGAGATCCTGAGCTTCCAGCGTTTCTGTTGGAGCGTTCTGTGAGTAGTATCCTCCCGGTCTCAACGGATATCTGATATAATCTTCTAATAGGAGCAATGTTTCCGCTCCACCGATGTGATACTTCGCCATCGTTACATTCATGAGAATAATAAGAAGTATATTTCTTTGCTATTTGTTTTCTATATGCCCGTCTTTGCTCACCCTTGGACCGGCATTAGACAGAAGTTGGCAGGCCCTGGTCGAAGAAATCAAGTCCTGCGGATAGAACGTGTAGCAGATGTCCATTCCGCCGTCAGTTTATCTCAACTGGTTTGATACAATGTTGTGCTAAATAAAGTACTAGGAATCCATCCAGATCGATTTTATCCTATGTCGTCTGTACCATTTCTGTGTCCGGTGTTATATACTGATGTCGCTGATATCCTTCAAGGGCACCCGATCTCGCAGATTCTTGCAACAACACTGCATGTCGGACTTCTTGGAAGGTACTGCAACCGGGAGCGCTGTTGTCGATCAGGATCATGGTCCGCAAGCTGTGGACGGGTACATCCCAATGGCGCCCGAATCGTAAGTCACAAATACAATGAAGCACACATCCATTGACACGTTGTTTCCTGTGCAGCCATGTATCTGCAGCCATTGGACCGTGAGCATTCGCCACCCCGCTGCCGCACCATCCTTCACTTACCCTAATTTCGCAGATCCCCTGTTCGCCATGAACGCGCCATCAGGGGTCGTCTTGAGAAGGTTATATGGTTCTTCTCCGAAGGACAGGATAGAATTCGCGAACCTCTCCCTACCTATCAGGCTAGACCGGGCGATTTATATGTCCATGATGTACGGAACACGGAGAGGCAACTCTGGTTACGAACAGAGTCGCTGGAATGGTTGCTTGTGCAGCCTTATCACCCTCATCCGACGCTAGTCGGATACGTCTTAAATCTCACGCCAGGAGGGCAACCTAGCTGGGTCAGGAAGGAGACCGTCAGAACATATGCAGCCCGCAACGTCAAGCGCATCCGTAACGGTCCTAACGACATACAGTGATAGTGGAACACGAGAGTCGCCGAATAACGGAAGAATTCGTATCTCAGCATGAATTGGATATTGTATTGGTGGATGTATCTACGCTCGTTGGTCTTAGAGCATTCACGAGAATACCGTTCGTAGTCCAGTGATCTTGCGTCTCTATCCTGAGGAATCCCGCAAATCCATGCAATCTTGGAATCGAACGCGTACACACGTGAAATCCTCAACTTTGTCGTAGAATGCGAAACAAAATTCTCGTATGAGTTGGTTTGTTTCTAACGTCCGGTCACATCTCGCTATATCTTTAGGGTCCGGATAGCTTCGCCGAAGATTGTTTTCGGTAAATCTAGCTAGCGCATTCTTCTAAACACTGATCCTCCTCTGTTCCGCACGTATTCATGCAATTCGTGTTTGCTCCGATTCGTGCGCCAGCCAACTTGTAGAACGCATAATTACCACGCATCGTACTGAAAATTTCCATTGTTCGATGGGACATCGCTCCACCAAAAGCGCGGGCCCGTCTTACGGAACCAATCATGCTACAGTAGACTACAAAGCTGGCTCAGGGAAACGTTGCATCATATCGAAAACCATTCCCTCGAGATATCCCTTCAAGAATTGAGAGAAATCCACCAAATCCGGGAACGTAATCTGAAAGTGCCTTGAAAGCCCAGATGGGTACCATGCGACGTTTGTGAGAACTATACGCATTAATATATAAAACACCGTTGGATGATTAGAATAAAACTTACGTCGCAATGAAAACGCCATTCCATCTGGATATGGCCAGCAAACAAGTTACGGCGTGTACGATCTGTTTGAACAACAAGGTGATCTATATATTGAATAATTCAGCATGTTTCAATTGTAAAGCTAGTAACATACATCCTTGCAGCGGATGATGCTGCTCGATAAAAACACGTGCTTGGACCCAGTTCGCATCTTCAATGACGGAGTCTACATCTTCCTCAATTATGGCAAATTGTGCATCAGCTGACAGGAAACAAGATGCTATGATATATACAGTGAGCTGTGACTCGCTATAGGACAGAGCGAAAACGTACTACGGATATTCCGGTGGATCTGACATGGCTTTGCCAGAAGGTAATTCGCAGAAACCCCTTATAATAGGTCAGAAACAACCATGATTGATATAGAAATTTTATTGACAAAGGTTGGATACGTCGGTCAGTGCCATGCGCTCGGCGGTGAGCATAAAGGAGGATAAAGGAAAGACTGACTAAGCATAAGCGCTTATCGATCGAAGCGATCATCAACAATCAGACATAAAGACTACAAAGAGACAAAGAACTAAAAATTCTCTTTCAGATACTACAATGCTGCAATACGCATGCCAGCAATGCGTCATCCACAGAATGAATCCTACAACAAAGGGTTCGAGATATACTTAAGTACGCACGTCGATAGTAGCAGACAGCCGCATACATACCTTCTGCTGCTAGAATTCTCTTGCAATGTCAACGAATGAGTCGTAAGTCTCATTCATCGCTAGATATATGCAAGTTGACACTGTTGATTATCACAGGTTTCACGTTATTACGGGTTTCGCAGACATACAGATAAAGGCGACCAACCATCTTGGTCAAGATGCCGAATTGACTGCAGTCTACGTCGCCGTTGTGGAAATCACTTCTGGGAAATGTACTTGTCTTCAGTTACCCATTTATATTTATGCCGAGTCTTGGTTACAGACGCCATTCTAATGGACGCAAATCTGACATCCCGGAGCAAATATTGTATGGTTCTCGAGCAGCTCCAGCTATCGTCCCACGAAGTATGTTTATCCTTGTCAATGAGCATTACACTGACTGTTTCGTCTCTTAAATAGCCATCTATGACGGCATATTGGTATGACGCTGTTGAGAAGATCAACGTTGCCCTCTGTTAAAGAGGTAGACCAGTTTCGATACTTCCTATGGACAGTCTTGGATTTATATCGGAAAATCAATGTCGCTCTGGATGAGAGGTGAGTTATGTCATTTTCTTCATATACCATTGCACGACTTGTCTTCAATCTTGCAGATGTGTCACCCCATCTGAAGCCGCTTGGGAGGTGATTATCGGAGACCCATCTCTTGAATTGTGAGTAGTTACGAGTACAAATTACATTCTAGCTAACAATAACTATCAAGCAACTCCACGAGGAAGGATTCAGCCGAAGACGACTGGTGCATCATTGGTGCTCTGTAGATATGAAGTTCGTTCGATTCTTATTGCTCGTTGGGTAATCACGGTACCATCCTACAGTAGTGGTCAGTGGATGCTGTAAGATGATACCACGAAGATTGTAGTAACCTGTTACCGCTTTCCTTAGCACGCAGACTGCAATGAAGTCTACTATTTCACGCTAAGCTGAATATCCAGATGGGCTATCACTGTGTTTACTGGAACGAACTCGTACAGGCACTGAGTGGCACACCAGTGCCAGTGGCATCAGAGCACACGGCTGCGGCGCATATATTTACAATGTGAGTGGATTCGCGTTCTGGAATTTCATTCACCCAACTCACTGAGCCTGAAAGCATTCAACAGGCATCAGTAACTAGTATAGGGAACCGACTAGACATTATGATTAGTGGTATTCGAGCAGCACTCTACGGCCACAATACTCAAAGCATGTTATGAGGACTATCAGCTCTGAGGCGATACTATCTTCCTAATGTTCCAAAGTCGAGTACATTCAGATATTGTCTGCAGAGACGCCATCGAAATTACTTATGACACAATCGAGTACGACACGTTAACAGTAGTAGATAACTTGAGGACTCGCACCGTAGTAGATGGCTTTACTAATCTTTATTTTAATACGAGAGCAGCAATCCAACCAGATGGTCAGTCGTGAAGACATATCTGAGCTCGAGATCTTCGTCAGAGATTGTCGATGCTGAAATGAGAGCGCGAATGACCATTTACAAATGTTTATAGAACGGTAGATGCAAATTATGATTTTACGTCATTAAAACAGCTACTGCCAATGTCGAGAACGAGAAGTCACATGAATGAGTCGCGTGGGATCTGATAAACCACCTCTCTCTACAACAGCCAACACTGACCTCGTTGCTAAGTCTTACAATGTCTGCATCATCCGTTTTACTATTGTACGTTAGAGAATATACAAGTAAACTGCTTCATGGTCACATTCCATCCACAGGAACGAAGCAGATGCTGCCACAGGTCTCGAGATGAGACACGAGCAGCATCAAATTGAGGCTGGGAGTAAGTGTTTGACTTGTTGTGATGAGCTAAGATCCTCATATCATGATGTTACCTTGGCCAGATTCCATTGCCTATTTAAAGGCGATAATCAAAGCTCAGAGAGAAGAGCTTGAGTCGAAGGGGAATCAGATCATTCATCTGCAGCAGGAGCTGGCAACCACCACCCTTCTTTATCGCGAATACCATGGCTTGTGGTACAAAGCATGTCAGTGCAATCATTTTCTGGAGAAGCTCTGCGAGGGGCGTACATAGTCCCACTCACAAAGCTCACAAAGCCGTAGTTTGAGTAGGCCATGCTAGTATGATGAGCGATTGTAATCCATTGCAGACATGCGTTAACTGTGGAAGTTCGTGCGCACAGCCAACTGGACGTAGAGGCCTCCGCCTCGAGATCTGCGGTAAAATATGCTTATTTAAAATATCAGACGACTTGTGAATGGCTGCACCGTCCTCATCTAAGAAGGTAAGCTTGGTAGGGAGAGGTTGAGGAACATGATCATTGGGAGATCTACGTTGACAAAAAAAGTCGGATTTCGATCAGCCAGCCGCGACTATAGGCCGAAACCCATCGAAACTGCATAATTTACAAGGAACTACCTTGATATCACGCTTCATTCAAATGCGCCTGACACAGTCACTCTACGACCCTTTGCATTCAACACGAACTTGGCGAACCCCAATTGCGTATTTGCATCTTCGGAGTGTCAGTATGGGATCTACTAGGTCTATGAATGCGGCAAAGGGAATAAATATCAGAAGGTGGCTAAGACAGGAGAATATCATGCCTTAGAACATTCGCTGGATGCTTGCATACGTCAGGGAGATCGACCAATAAGAGAATTTATTCTAATGCAGCTGGAGAATGAACACTCGTGTGCGAGTCTATCAAACAATACTTCTCACCTCTACCCAGCATTCCAACTTCTTGAGTATGACCTTGCGCCGCCCGTAGTAGTCCATACAGCGACGTCTGTCTTACCACTAAGCCCATGTCACATTCTCGCGACCTGCACAACGTCCCCCTTCGGGAACGCTGGTGTCGTTCGCAACGTGCTTTACAATGGCTATATGACCACATTCGAGGCCGACGACCTGGTACGGCTTTGCTGAGGGGAATAAAAGTCTCCTGTCTGCTGGAAAATCCTTTCCTGGACATATCGGCCTCCCTCATCCATGCTTAAGGAGCGGAGAAGTGGCGAGTCTCAACATCAATAAGATCAGGCTTATTGCTGTCGCCAGGTGACTCCTCCCTATCTTTTTGTGTGAGGTACCACGGCCCATCCACGAGGGTTCTGACGAGGACGAGCGGCGGGGAGTGAACGACCGGGTATTCCTACCCGTGCTTCGTGCGTCCATCGCTCATGCCGAGAATGGGGCATACTTGACGGTCTGACAAGTACTTAGACCCCAGGGCGTCTGAGCGCTGAAGCCGAATTCTTCGTCGGACAGGTAGATGCTCAGATCAACTTTGAAAGCATGAAATCTAGCTCACTTTCTGAGAGACCTGGTGTCTGCGCTTCGTTTTCATGCCATGGTCTGTTTTCCATAAAATATCACCCACGTGGTGCTGCAGTTTGAACGTTGCGCCCTAACGCCTGCAAGTCTTCTCGAGACCTGCCACGAAACTTGTGGCACGTGCAACGCACGTGATAATCATTTGTTAACTGTCGTAAACTGCTTCTGCGACTTTACTGTCATTGTCAACCATCTGTCCCATCCCATTGTCTGCTGCGACGTATACCTCGATGTCTATCGTGTAGCATGCGTACAGTCTTACAATGACCAGACGTTATCCCCGAAATAGTACGAGCTTTCAGTAAGATCTTTGATCTAAATTCCTTCCGCAGCATAAACCAACGGAGGCCACTGACGGGTGGCGTGAGGAGTCTAGCTCTCCCCTTTATGAAAGACGAAAGGCATTTCGGAGTAATCGGCCCATTAGATCACATGCCTTCTCTGGAAAACAAAGATGTCAATACCGCATTGTGAGAGGTCGTATAAATTCAATGGCAAATGTACGACAACAAAGCCAGTTTGTTGTGCCTGACCCACGACACTCGAGAAGATTGACAACACCTCATCGTTGGAATCCATATTCTGTGGACATCATTAGCTTCGTCGTTGACGAGATTCATTGCATATCCAGACCTTTACGAAAGGCATTGTTCTGTAATCATACGAGGATGTCACGCGCTTATTTAATTTGACGAAGGTCCTATTATCCCATAGACAATGAGAATGGTTGACAATGCTGGCCTACGTGATCGATCGGTACGGTTAATTACTACTTTTTTCTTCGATTCTGACTCGCACAAAGCAACAGATCTGAGAATACCACATCCACCATACCTTTAGCAAATCTTATCGTCTTAACGACCTTATAGAGGGCCACCCATTCACAATTATCGAGCTCGTACGTGTTGTGCAGAGTAATGTCTGCGCCCCACGGTAGCAAGATTAGTGTCTCCACCGCTCGTCGCCGCAAGAAAACCGAGCGGCTACAAAGGATTCTCGATGGAATCGATCAAGATGCGTTGAGTCAGAAAGTGTCCGCGCTGACTCTCGACGCGGATAATCCTTCCTTGTATCCAATCGCAAGAAACTTGGAAAGTCATTCGGAGAATGTGAGAGTCTTCTTATCGATCACATGAAAATCTGCTGAATTGTGTTATTTGATCTGTAACAGAAAACACCACTCGTAGACGACCTATCCGATAACCTCGAGTATGCTCAAGACCTCCAGCACATCCGCGTAGATTTTGCACAACGGAGACTATCTTTACCATTCAATAGCAAAATGTTGGCTTTCATTCACAATCCCGAAACGTCAGGTTCATATATATTCCGCGATATTACGACCATGGAGTCGGTCAACTCTGGACCCCACGCGCTTCGCCTTGATCATGCCGATAATATAGTTGTCCTCGACCACGAAACCTGGCTTTTCACGACCTACCTCGACCTCGTCAGCTTCTCATCCGTAGCTGATAACAGCATCAATGATGCTCGTCAAAAGCTCATGGACGACATCTTGCAAGATTTCGAGCGTTTGGAGAAACTCAAGCAGATGGAGTGGGAGATACAAGAAAAAACGTCCGGGCCTTGGTGGATAGCGATCATTATATGGATACTGGTATGCCATCATTGCTTTATGATGAGGGGATTTGATTAACAGACATTTGTTTGATAGCGCGATTCATGAACTCACCATTCCTGCCGCGGACGCCCTCGAATGCCGTCATAAAATCCGTATATATGGTCGTGCTCGTCATTCACCTCCTTTATGGCCTTCCGCGCAGAGCTAGTCACATTCTCCTTGCCGGTATTCGCTGTATTGTCCGGTTGGCATTGTTGTTTTCCCATGGCGTCCTGCGGCCACAAGACCAACAACTACTGCAAGATACATCCCGAGATCCGCGTACTCTTGTTCACGCATTTGATCTTGATCCTGACGTTCGATCCTATATCTGCTGTCCGAAATGCTTTGCGCTCTATGACATTCGTCCTATTCCCGAGAGCTGTGGCTATCAGAGTACTCCTACAAGCTCGCCATGTGGCACAAAACTATTTCAGACTCGGATAATCAACGGCAAAAGCAAGAGGTCGCCCTGTTCGGATTTACCTTCATCAGGAGATGAAGTCGTGGGTAGGAAGGTTTCTCTGCCGAAAAACAGTGGAGGAATGGACAGACCAGACCCACCCACTTAATCCTGGTCCCATGCTTGACATATGGGATGCGACGGCGCTACGCACCTTTCTAGGGTGTGATAACAAGACTTTCATCGACGCACCCGAAGGAGAGACGAGACTTATCTTCAGCTTGGCGGTTGACGGATTTAATCCGTATCAGACAAAGACGGCCAAGCAACAGGTCACCAGTACCGCGATTTATATGGCTTGCCTATCCCTTCCTCCCGCATTGCGATACCTTCCCGAAAATATGTACCTTGCCGGTGTCATTCCTGGTCCCACAAAGCCATCACTGGAACAAATCAACCATTTCTTACGATTGCTGGTAGACGATCTTTTACCATTTTGGAATCCTGGGGTCTCTTACTCACAAACAGCAAATCATCGCCATGGTCGTCTCGTTCGTGCGGCCTTAATTCCTCTAGTATGCGATTTGCCCGCAGCGCGCCAGGTGGCAGGACTTGGAGCCCATAGTTCCGAATATTTTTGCAGTTTCTGCTATTTGAGATTACAGGATATCGAGAATCTTGACCGTCTTACGTGGCCGCTGCGTACCTCAGAGGATCATAGGAAGCATGCAATGGATTGGGCCGATGCGAGAACCACACAGGAACGAGAAAATCTGTTCACGGCTCACGGTGTCCGATGGTCCGAACTTCTTCGCTTGCCGTACTGGAATCCTATCCAATTCACAGTCATCGATTCTATGCATAATCTTTATCTTGGTCTTCTCAAAACACACTGCCGTGGAATCTGGGGCATGAATATTGATTACGACGACGGTGATGCTTCGACTAATCCCACGAAGAAACCACCTGCGAGGCCTTCCGAGAAGGTTATGACATCTGGATTGCAATGCCTGTACAACGGCAGTCTGGCACAGCTCCAACAGTGCCAGAAGGCTGTTCTGTGGCATATGTGCGAGGATCGTAATCTACGGCGGGCTGGAACAGTCAAGCAAATGGCGAAGGAGCTCATGAAATGGGTAGGTCCATGCAATTTGACCGAGTTATACGAGACTGATCCCTGGATAGCGTGCACAGGAAGTTACCTCCATCCCATCTATGTCGCATGTTAAGCCGTCGTCTCTGGCAACTGCGCATCAACCGACCATAGCACCTGAAGACCCTGTCGAAGCCGTCACCCAAGACGATCTGGATAAAGCGGAGCACACGCTGGACAGATCGGCCAGATATGATTTAGTCAAACGTTTCAAGAAGGCTGTGCTTCAAATCATGTGCAGTAAGCGCGGATTATTGGTAGATGGTACGAAGGATGTTCTGGCAAGACGACTTTGGGATGCAGTGAGTATTTCCTTACTATGGTGATTTCTCGGCAGCGGCCTCATGTAAACCCTTGTAGCGTTCAATGCCCGCAGATGCCATGACCGCTTTGGAAGCAGACGAGGTACCCGCTCAACCACTGATAATTAGCACAAATTGAAATAGCTATCCAGATTGGGCCATCTGCTAACAGCAAGACAACGTCAGATGCTTCCAAAAAACGACCCCGCAGGTCAACCGTTCCCAAAACACCCAGAACGCAATCCTCGCATGCAATTGGACGCCAGGCCTTTGCTGCGTTCCGTGAAGTTAGGTCAATGATGGAGGTACCAAGCTGGATCAATCCCGTCCCACGGGGATTTGGTACCAGTGCCCACGGTAAGCTGAGCGCAGATCAGTGGCGGACAGCCTGCACGATTTATCTTCCGGTAGCTCTCATCCTAGCATGGGGCGGTGAGAAAGGGCGCCAGTGGAGCATGCTGTCCAACTTTATGGATTTAGTCACTGCCGTTGTGGTGGCTAGTTCACGCAGTATATCATCGGAACAGATCAAGGTTTACGAAGACTATATGCTACATTACCTGCAAGGACTGAAAGTTCTCTACAAGGAATCTGCAATCGTGGCCAATCATCACCTTGCTCTTCACCTGGGCCAGTTTCTACGTCATTTTGGGCCTGTTCATGCCTGGCGATCCTTCGCATTCGAAAGATTCAACTACATGCTGCAAAAGATCAATACGAATTTGACCTTTGGTAAGAGCTTGAAACCTCACTAGTACACAAGCTACGATATTAAACACAATTTAGGCGAGCTGGAATCAACGTTTATGCAATCAAGTTGTCGTGCTGCCAATTTTCGGCCACTGCTACGAGATCCTAGCATCCAAGAAGCTCTGAACGAGTTGATCGAGGCTTATAATGACTTTTCGGGCGAGGACGAAAGAGGCATCCGTCTGGATGATGTCAGACGTTTTGCAGGTCCTTGGTCACCCACCCATAGCTCTGCGCAGACCGGAAAGGAGATTACCCTAGGCGACCACATTTTTTCCTCTTTTCTACAGAGGATCAACGACGAGAAAGACACCGTCTTTGTTGACGCCAACTGCCTCGCGAAACATCCCCACGAACAATTCCTAGTGCGGAAAGCATTCCGGTGCGCTTCGGTTCTCATCTCGGGCGTGCGCTACAAGGCCAGACATGTTTCACCAAACGACAGCAATATATTGTTTCACACCAGTTCACGGCAGACACCAAGCGCTGGGTCTATCAGCGAAATTTTTTCCCATGTCCGGATGACCGCAAAGGGCGTAGTCAATGAGACCTTCATTGCGGTCGAACGGCTGGCGGAGCTTTCCGAGAAACATGCTAGAATTGACATTTTTCGCATGTTCCCTCATGCCGGTGGATACCTCTGCTATGATTGCACTGACGTGGTTGTTATTCGGCCATCTGACGTTATATGTCATTTTGCCAGAACTCCCGTCGGTATCACGGCCATCGAAGAACCTTGCGTACATGTTCTCCCACTTGATCGTGTAAGATATCATATTGTCTTCGAGGTTTAGCAGATTTTGATTATGGCCAAGGTATCTGTGTCGCTGAATTCAGCCGATGAATTGGGAGGGGGGAATGAATCTTGACTAGTCCATATTACCACACGCACACAAGACACGATATCGGTTGCGCAAGAGTACTGTCTTGTGGGTGAGATCGTCGTGATTACCAGACATCAGCGGCATTTAGCCAGTGGGGGGGGGGGGGAGCGGATTGCTTCTGACAGTGCTAGGAATGATTCCCTGCAGACTTGGGCCAATATTGTTGGAATTTGCTCGCAGCGAAAACAGATTAACACGAACATGTAGCGGATTTTTCACACATTATCCATAACTTAGATATATAGCAAATATAATTCGCTGTCGAGCACTAGATGAAGATCTTGAGCTTGAAAGTCTTCGCCGCTTCAACCTCGCGTATCTGTTCATCAGACTCGATACAAAATCGTTACAAATATATTGCTATGGCTTGTACACATCCTTGCAGCATACCTTGTATACATAGGTCATGTCTTCCGAAGGCTCAGATATATCTGACGATGACAGCGATAGCTACAGTGTAGCAAGCTCGGCGACTTCGTATGACTGGGAAATGCACTCAACGTCTCTTACACCATCAATCTACTCTGTGACCAGTTCCCTACGTGCTGCGGCATATCGGTTCGAGCATAGGCGAGTTATCAACAACTACTCGGAAGTCTATTATCTACCTGCTGATGATGAAGAGTTCCGAAGACTTGGTAGGTGTGATTGAAGGCGCACTGCCCATACGCTCATAATTTGTTATCAGACCAACAACGTATGATGTTTATGGAGGTCATTGGAAAATACCCACTACCTCCGGTTGCGACAGCAGTCGCTGATGACACTCAGGGAGTGCTTAAAGCCTGCGCCGACCTGGGCTGCGGAAGTTGCAGCTGGTGAGTTCTATTTCGCGATGTTTATTTTGTTTCCGAACAGCCTGATCAATATTCAGAATATTCGATGTTGCGTCTGACTTTCCGCACTGTAGTGTTGTTGCGATTGACCTAGTTCCCATGCTGGATGCTTGAGTGCTCTTCGCTGCAGCCTACAAGTACATTGACGTCGTCTTGTTTCTCATCAGGAACATGCCTCCAAATTGCAGGTGAGAATGTCAAGCTCCTTACTTTCAGTTATTCAATACCGCGGCAGGAGCGAAGTCGACGATGTGAACTTTGGCATACAACATTACTACGGCGATTTCAACGTAGTTCATGCAAGACTGATTTCATCAGGCGTGAGTGAGATACGTATCGTATCTCGACCAAGGCACTTGATGCGAATCTCAGATACGTGACTATAAAGGGTTGGTGGATCAAATCGCCCAAACTCTTCGTTCTGGTGGCATTGTGGACCTCACAGAATTTGATTTTCGTTTCTGTGATGGGAACAAAAGTCCTATACTTTCCTCGACGACTGAGCGCCAGATAACGTGGATAGCACGGTGGATGAATCCAGTCCACGTCGCGATTGAGCAACGAGGCGGCGAACCTGATGCAGCCAACCATTTATCTCGATGGGTCTCGGAGAATCCTACATATGAAGACATGCATTGTTGCGAATTCTGGTTTCAGGCGTGTCCTTGGAAGAAAATCAGAAATCTATCATCCATGTATCAAAACCGTGTTGGACACACAATGCGAGAGGATATCCCAGTGAGTACTGAAAGAATTCTGCTTTCAGTATCTCTAAACTGATATGAGGCCTTTATGAAATCAGGACGACCTCTCCTCCTCAGCCATGGGATTTATGAGCATACTCTTGATGAAATTGAGGCAAACGCGCGGAGAGAGTTGCTAGGTGCTCTAGTCAGACCTACGTCCGAGTCACAAACGTATACGCGCGTAGAAAGCAACACTGATCCTGTATGCGCTTCGAAGACAATGGTTAGTCTCCCTCATCCACCTCACAGGTGTGATCGACTGACATTTTGTATGTGCGCAGATACAATCGATGTGATGGTGGTACGTATGTCGCATTTCCCTTCTTTCATACCATCCATCTCGTCATTTATACTGCAGGTACGTGCCAGAAGTCGTCATTTCGTAATATACTACACAACATCTACCTGCCAGATCCGCGTGGTTAGCTCTAGCGTATAATATCTCGTACTTTAGAGGTATCGATGCGGGGTATCGGCGATAATGGGCATCAGCCTCGGAAAAATCAGCCGTCTCTCCTGTTCTCCTGGTGAGTGTATAAACAGAAACATGACAACATGGATCAATGGAGCTAGAATATCATATAGGTCCACATAGTTCCGACTTCGGACTGGAATGAGATCAACCGGATATATACCGAATGATATACTGCGAGAGACGTTGTGGTAATTTAGATAAATGGTGGCATAGTGGCGCACGGTCGGTTCTCCGAAGGAAGAGGCGTGCGAGAGCTGAAAGAAGTCTGCAGCAAGGGTGAATCGGGGCGCCGCGAATTCCAGTTCTTGGTGCAGCGAGGGTCGGGCATACCCTCCTAGCTCGGTGTCGAAGCTTGCTGGAGAATTCATCAGCGCCTCCACCCACCGCTCGTTGCTTGTCGGAGAAGCTAATCGTTCTGCGAGGCATGGAGTCCAGAAATGAGCACAATAAATATGTTCCGAAGGCATACCGGTATTATCAGCAGTGAGCTGCGTCGTAGGACTGCCAGTTCTATTAGCATCCAGCATATATTGATGCAGAACTGATATTCGGAGGTAAGACATGGATAGCCTCCGTGGGGAATAGGGTAAAGTGGATGTAGCTGGCTACACAGACAAATCAGCAGTCGTCTACAAACATTTTGAGAACCTCACATCCTCGGGATACAATCGCTCTCACTACTCCTGCGATTGCATACCCTTCCATAGACAGAGAGGGAGCGAGTACCGCAGGACCACCGAGTTGCGTGCTGAAAAGATCATCACTAGCAAATGGAACAGACATAGTGGGTAACCTACTCAGCGCGACCCCGCTGCTTTACTTTATAACAGGTATATAGATCAGGACTTCCAAATCAGGTCTCCAGGCGGGGCCCATAACTTTAGTTATCGAACTGATTTAATATCGCTCAGACTGTAGATTACAAATCGATGCGCTGGATTTTGGTGAAGGTCACGGGTCACAGGCAGGTCCCGCCGCCTGTGACCTGTCTGAATTTCACCCTCAAAATTGAAAATTTGCCCCGCCTGTGGTGCGACAACCTCCTACCACTTCTCGTCTCTGTTCATCCATGTCCGAAGCGGTCGCGCGCCGCTGCGCCGGATCGGGTGCAACGGGTCACAGGTCACCCCGGCGCCGATTGGTCTGCAATCTACAGTATCTTCGCATTTCAAAAATTCGGAAATCCCTCACCTCGATGTGCCACTCCCGTAAATAAATCATCCGACAACGAGATTTACAGAACATGTACTTGCCACAGCCCGCCACTCGGAGAACCCAAAAATTGAGTTCATGTGCCACTCGATGCCACTCCGGGAATTAGGATCCCCCGAAAACTGAGCACGTGATAACCAGCGCCACTCTGTGCCACTCCGCTCGGAAAACTTGAACGTGATAACTTCGTGTGTTTGTACGAGCTTGTTCACAAGCCTTTATCGTTGCATTGCCTTCGGACACTCAACACTTCTGCCCATGAATACGACAGCTTACGTGCATCTTCATACCCTTTCAGCAGGCCACAGTGCCACCGTAAATTGTATGTCCTTTTCTCCCAATGGGAGATACATCGCGAGCGGCAGCGACGACCACTCCATTATCATATGGGATGCGGAGGCTGGGGTATTTCAATATCGACTGCTATTTGATAGTGCAGTAGATTGCATTCTCTGGCACCCAGTCCATTCAAACACGGTCATCGTCGGTACACATAATGGATTTCTCTTTCAAATCCATGGGTTCACATTAGTGAGTGCCCTCTGCACACAAGGACTATGGACTGACGCACAGTTTCTCAGGATCACTACGAGAAGCACGACATTCAAGTTGGAGTGAGAGGCGCCATAACATGTCTCGATTACACATTCCATCTAGACATCTCGCAATTGGGATAGGGAACGAGGTACACGTTACTCGCGAGAATGTCCCTAGTACGTGCATCTATTTGATCATCAACATCATTCTTTGGCACTCAGTCAACTTCAGATCAATATGTTGGTGACATCAAGATTCCTCGGCATTTTCAAGATCTCGGCGACTCGACGCAGGGTGCCGATCGCCGTCTTCTCGCCGTCGGTCTCAATTTCTACAAGAATGGCCGGAATTTAATCGTCTCGTATCTCGCCCATGGTGTCATGTGAGTGCAGCTCTGTATTAGCCCATTTTGTGTATAGCATGATTGTTATATTCGGTCTTAATAGTTGCTGGGACATCTCGACCTGCAAACCTTTGTGGCGCATCGCACCCCGCAAATCTATCCCAATATGTGAGTAAATATGTCAATTTTCCGATTAATATTCGTGATCTGAGAATGACCACTAGCGGAGCATCTGCTCTGAGCACAGATGCACATCATATCCTCGTTGATAATCTAGTTGATGGTTTGCAGCTGTATGACGTGGGACAGTTCAAGCATCAGATACCCCGGCGGTTATACAAGCTTGATACACCCCGTCGCAGTAACCACATCGTACAGATCGCCTTTATTCATCAAGACCGGGCGGTGATTTCTGGGTCGACGACTGGAAACGTTTGCCTATGGGATACAGCGACAGCAGAGTTCTACCAATTGTTGCCCCATAACGGTATGGCAGACCTCATATGATCGCGTACATTGCAACTTAATTCGTCTCTAAATTCCATCAGAAGGTATCATACAGGCGCTTGCAGTTGAGTGTAAACAGGATGTCGCATCGCACGATATATAACTCACTGATCTAGGTGTCCCTCCGGGGTAACGTGAGCCTCATTGCAACTGCTTCTGCAGGCACTCGGCAAAAACATACATCAAGATTTGGAGAGCGAAGATCTGTGAGTACCACAGCTGCGCCAGCTTTTGAACGATATTGAGCAGTGGTAACAGCTCTGGATCCTCGAGTGATGAATATGCTGCCATTTCAGATGCATTCCATGCCATCATGGTATGTGTAATGATCACTCTGCCTAGTTAATGTCAATGACATCGTGGATGTAGTCCAACAGATTGTTTCATCCGAGGGACGAGATTCGGCGAGGCATTGTAATATCGTCAACAATTATAGCTGTTTTCTCGTTCATATGGGCATCCTACTACGCTGGAACTCACATTCCATGGAATACAGTCGTCAACGTGATCTTGTATTTGGTACGTCTCATCAAAATTTAAGATATACCATTGAGATATATACATATCGATTTTATTGTAGCTCGAACAATCTCTCTCTGTACTGGAGCATGTGGCAGGCGTGGTGGTTGTGCTTATTGAAGCGGGTATTACACGGGTAACGGACGGCGCAAGAACTGGCTTTCAGACATGGCTTGGGATTCCCGTGCACTAGTGTATCAACGGCTTTCTTTTACTATTCGTAGCAACAGCGTTCTCGAATAGAAATATGTCCACAGCACCGTATATTGAAGATGCCATCCAGGTTTGCACTCAACTCCTCGGTGCTCTTCAGCAGCCCTGCAGCGAGACAGTGCCTACACGCGAAGACTCAGTTGGACTACCTAAAACATCTGGGTGGCCCGGTATGCCAATTCAATAGCTAGCAACGAGGAGATGAGCTTGATGCAGCCATTACTACTGAGCTTACTCTTATGTTCTCACTGCCTCAGATGTCAAATAGCATCATGAAACCATAGAATGGAAGGCGCGAAGCCAGCCTAGACAATAATAACAGGCATGCAAGAGAAAGAGTGATGGATTCGTCGAGATTACTACTGGTTGGCGGACATACAAGATAACCTAGATCTCTCCCATAGGCAACAGGTAGTCGAAGTAGTAGGGATCGCGCGGAGAAAAAAGGGTACGAGTGAGAGGAGATAGCTTATTTGCCATACTATCTCAAGCACCAAAGTCAACGCCGGTTAGACATAGCTACGACGGTGGTTGTGATCGCCGTTGTAAGACTGAGCAATACTGTAGATACGCCAGAGTCAATAAAAAGGAATCGAAAGGAAGCTAGAACTTACTTCAATACATCTGCATCGTGCGTATAGTCGTAGGTCTTGTCACCGACCTTCAAGTCCTCAAGGTCGAATTCATTGAGATTCTCAAGCCATTCTGGATTATAGGCATTCCGCGGAAGGCCAGGTACAGCGCGACGCCAATTATCGACTTTCTTGGAAGCCAGCCGTAGATGAGGGTGTGCGCCGCGGGTCGAGCTGTTGATTTCGTTGAATCGGCTTCGGCGATATATTGCATCGAATGTCCTCAACCATGGCGTTACGTCCTTAGCCCGCCAGCGTTTTTTCAGGACTCGATACTGAACGACTCCGTTCTCGTGTTCCGATTCATCAGAGCTCATGCGTCTACGCCTAGACGCCGAAGCATTTGCTCATGATGCCGCAAAAGGTCGTGGTCCAGAACAATAGCAAGCCGACGGTGAAATAACTGCTTGCAAAAGTCAGCGAATCTGCAACACATAAATATTCAGTACTCACGCCTCGTTTTCTCTCATTGCGATTGGCTAGTCTCTGCCTCTTCGCAAGCTGTTCCTTTGAGGTTTTGGTGTCGTTCCACCTCTTCCGTAGATACTTGAAATGTACTTTGAAGGCATTCACGATCATATTCTCATCCTTACAAGAATATACGCCGAAGCTCAGGAAACTCTGAGCGAAGACCTTCGCCACGGACTTGTTCCACGGGGTTCCTGGTGGATGGTTGACATCGGGACGGAAATCGTCAGCAGTACAGCACCGTCCTTTGTCCTTGTCGAAAGCTTGAAGCTCTGCGTCAGTGGGTATCCGCGCCTCATCGAACGGCGAATCCCACTCTTCACGATGCATCAACAACCGTGCGTGGCATTGCACTTCGCGCTGGTAAGATATCGTCAATGACATTCAAGTCAACCGACTGAGGGACACACCACAAGCAGGAGGTGATCTTCGTCACGACGCTGTGCAAGTCCAGCTAACTTGCGTGGTTTCTCCTTCCGCGTAGATGGGGAAGGGTCGTCGGCGTCAACATCGTATCCATCGTCCTCTTCAATCATTTCGTCCGGGATCCCACGTCGCTTAGGAGCGGCCATATTCTTGGTCATCACCACGGCAAGGTCCTTGAAAGCATCCGTGAGATTGCGTAGTTCCTGGCGCATTCCTCCCAAATCGCTGCTGTTTGAATGCTAGTTGGAAATAATATTTCAGAGTTTATCTCATTGCAGAAACAAGGAGCAAACCAACTCACGCGACGATTCGGTTCGGATTCACTTGGCGCAACATTAGAGTCGGCGCCGCTGGCCAACGCGTCATCCATCGTGTCAGGTGCATCTCTGGATGCAATGGGGAGTCCTGATGGTCGAATCTCCCAGAAATCTATCCCAAAATCACATCAAAAATTTGCCACGCAGGATCATTTCCATCGACTGAAGGATACGTACGCTGCCACTCATATCTTCGTCTTCGTCCACAAAAAGGATGTCTGACACAGCCTCCTCGTCCTGCGTAGACTTCAGCACTATTCGGAACATAATGGAGAAGTTTCGAATAAATCATACCGACTCCGCGCCGTCCGACGAGGCTTCCTCAAATCCTCTACCATTTGATACAACATCATGAAAACTGTACTGAGACCCTTCGCCCTGCACAAAAATCAGCATTGGATCATGACTGAAATTATCTTTCACCTACGTTGTCCAGTATCCCCACACCGTCTCCAAGGACCTCGGAAGATTCGTCGGTCGTGCCCTTTGTGGTCGTGTGGTTGATTTCTGGTTGTTGAGTGCCTGGCTCACCATGCTGTCTTTCATTGCGAATGAAACGTTGAGTTGGGGGATCTAATAAGATGGCTTCAATGCCCTCGGGGGATTGCTGATCGTTTCTAAGTCTCTTATGCGGCGAGTCGACGCGCCTGAAAATTGTGCCGAGAGGTGTATGCGCGCGCTTTGTGCCTCTGTTACCAAAAGTTGAGCCAAAAGTTGGCCTCGAACACTAGCAGTACGTACGCAAAATTGTTGATTTCGACATTGCGATTCGGTGAATTCAATCTAATTGGGGAAATTCTCAGCGGTGTGTGACTGAGAAACAGCTACGATGGGATTACCTGTCATGTCCCCTTGCGGCTTGATGTAATCTGGATTCGGGTTGAGGCGTCGGTTGAAAAGAGAAGTCGAATTCTGCATGACCATTCCCAACGATGTCCCGTTCTTGAGTTGAGTCTGCGATGTGCTCAATAAGAGAATCTACGACGGAATCGAATGTCGGTTCGGGAAACACGCACCGTTTTCGACCATCGCATCTTGCATATCCGGAGACCTTGTGTCCTCCATGATGCGAGGCAATAAGTTGCTCGATAGACGTGATTATATAGAATATATGACAAAGGCTGAATTATAAAGAGACGTGCCACCGAATCGGGTAATCGAATGGTCCAATTGCTCGTGAATGTGCCACTCGTATTAGCACCAGAAAGCGATAAGACAAAGGGGATTGTGAAAATGAGATCGTTCCTCGATTAGCAGAGGACTTACATTGTTCGGTTGAAAATAGAAACCTGGACAAGAGCTATGGAATGCGGAGACCAGTGTGCTTTATCATGCCGGTGCGGTAGTTCTACTTTTCCGCCTAAAATGCTGAACCAACGGAAATAACTCGAGAGACAAATTGATTCAGAGCTTGGATGTACTTATTTTCAGGCAAATAAGTCCAAAAAGCGCCGAATAAGTACCCCATAACCCACGTGACTTATTCCGACTGATTCGCTTCTATTATTTTGACGCGCGGATGGAATTTCCCGGCGTCTTTACGACTTCTCTACATCGATTTCTCCATAGCCCTTCGTCGGCTACGTACTCATACATGCAAACATTATGCCTCCCGTTTGTGTGGGGAAGACTGATCCCCGCAGTCGAAGTCGGTGTGCACGCCGGAAAATTGTATCGCAAAGATCTGTATTCAACTTTGTCTGCATGCAATCATTTGTGATATCTAAAATACACTTTATCTCTTTACCACCGCCTCACGTGAGTAGGTCCGCGCGTTCGCTTTCGAGGCGAGTGGCATTCTACTCTCTACACACTGACGCTCTCAAATTAGATCAGAAACTGAATGATCCTGCGTTCAACGTATCTGAGGCGACTTTTTAGCCCTATTCTGGATGTAGGGTTCGGATAAGTCACGTCCTCCGCCTATCACCGGAATTCCTGGAGAAACAAAATCAACAATCTACATATACGAGCAAGGAGAAACGTACTGAAGGAGTCGGCCCACAGGTTGTCAGTTCGTACATGAGAGCTCCCCCGCAGTTGTAGAAATGTATCTGTAAGTTCTTCTACGTTGAACGACAGTCGTGCTTTTATGAAAATGTATGTGGCACAAGAGAACGTGGACGCATTCTTGGAATGGATGGTGACAAAGATACCAGAATATAAAGGCAGCTTTGAGTGCGGCAAAAAAGAAAGGCCGCATTGATTACAATGGCTTAGCTCGTTCCTTTGTGAACCTGCCGATCTTGCAGGTGCGTATAAGGGAGTCTCGTCTCTTTGTCCAATCTAATGACACATTTTTGCTCTTTGTGTAGCTCTCTATATAAATGCCCGTCCAGCCAAGTCTCCTCGCATCCAACTAGATCAGCATCTTCTGTCCCAGAACGCCCAATCCTCTTCGAACACGATGATCGATACACCCTCTGGTGCGTCGTCGATTGATGGCGAACAACAAACGCAACTAGAAGAAAGTGATCAAGCAAACAACTCAACGAACGACTCTCGGTGGGGGATCTTAATCCCGTTCAGCTCTCGAGGATCTCGCGTCGATTTTGAGAAGAAATTCAGAAATTACAAGCTCGGGCGCGCTCATATCGAGGACCAAGACTTCATTACCTTACGCGGAACGAAAATCAGTGGGCATATTACAACTTTCTTTCGTCAGCATATTGACTGATTTACTTGTCGTAGGCAGCTTGCATTGTGAAATTGCGTGGGACGGCGTGGATTCGCCCAGTTCCGTAGTTACTGTCACTGACTACTCACGCAATGGGACTTACGTGCGCACAAGTTTTATTTCCTCCGTTGCCGTTCCTCTTTTTTTAACTTGGTACCACAGATCAACAGAGTATGCATAGGAAATGGAAAGCAAGCTCGACTATGCCACGGGGATGAAATTGTCTTTGGTTCCTATACCAATTCTGAAACAGAGGAGTATTGTAAGTTATTCATGCTATACCTCATATATTCACCTACATTTGTTGTTTAGGCTTCCTGTATCGACACTCGGCAGCCTGTTCCCCACACAATGGGTTTCTGAGGGACTACAGAGTATGTGGTGAGATCGGCAAAGGAGGATACGGGACGGTCGTCAAGGCATATCATCACATGGAACGCCTATGGTACGCAGTCAAGATAATCCCCCCCGATTCTGCTCGGGATGGATCTGCGTCGAGCAAGAACATATTGATCACGAGAGAGATACGTATAATGGAGCAGCTCAAGCATGCGAACATTTGTCGGCTCAAAGAGACATTCTTCGAGCGAGACGGCGTCAGTATGTTCTCCATTCTTTTGTGGGTGTTGTGCTACCGTTGATTCGGAATGGCGGTTGCAGAACTTGTCCTAGAACTCGTGGAAGGAGGCGACCTCCTCAAGTATATTCTCCGCCGAGGTACACTAAGTAAGTCTCTCGCACGTTGTGTGCTGTATTCCTTATTCACATTCTCACAGGAGAAGTCGAGGCGCAGAACATCACTTATCAGATTTGCGGCGCAGTTGCGGTAAGAAGTACTGCCACGCTTTACCAGTCACATGTCCTGACCACATTGGTAGTACATGCACAGCCTGGGTATTGCTCATCGAGACCTAAAGCCGGCAAATATTCTTCTCACCAAGGATGATCCGCCTATTGTGAAGATAGCGGACTTCGGTCTTGCAAAGGTGATCGGTAATTCGACTATGTTGCGTGTGAGTATCTTTCACCATGCGGACTCGCGTATCCTTTGCTGACATGATCGATCATATAGACGATATGCGGTACTCCGTATTATCTTGCCCCAGAGGTTGCTCGAGAGGACACGGATGGATATGACCTGGTCGTCGATAGCTGGAGTGCCGGAGTGGTCGTCTTCATGATGTAAGTAACAGCAATCACAGTCTTTCCACTCATATACTGATTACAACGTTGTCTCAGGCTCACCGGTAAAGATCCATTCATTTTGAATGGGGAACAGATGGATCTCAGGGCCATCATCTGCAATCGTCGTGTTGATTGGAAGGTCTTGCACGAATCTGGTGTCAGCTCAGACGCTGAAGATTTCACCCGCCGTCTCCTCGAAGTCAACTCAGAGGAACGTATGACTTTTTCTATGGCACAAAAGCATCCATGGCTTGTCCAAGTATCCCAGGCTCGTGACCTCCGAGCCGTTGCGTCTCAATCCAGTGCTCTAGCACTCAATCCTTCTGCATTGAACGGTAGCATATTCGCCGCCTTAGGTCCTGCCTCAGCACATCAATCACAGGCGTCGACACTCATGTATATTCCTGGCGCATTCTACAACAGCAGCCTTGTATTTCACGGTGAAGGCGAAGTATCACCGCAGCCGGATACCAATGAAGAAACTGCTGTCGGTTTGCTACTTCAGAGCGGCGGGGGTAATGAAGGCGAGAGGAAGCGAATGGTAACGTTTATCTCCAAGTATCGTTACTTTATGTAATCGTCAGCGAGTTGATTTTCGAATCCGACTATATGGCAAATGGATGACTGCAGACCATATATGGACAAAAATCGATCAGGAACGAGGCTTATGCCAAATATTGCCAAACAAATAGCAGTGCTACATGAAGTTCTCAATTTGCATCCGAGCGCGCTTGTCTCCACTCCCTTATCCTTATATCAAGGTGATGACTGCCTTCGACTTGACTAATGTTGCCGCGATGAAAAATCTACGTACGAGCAGAACACTAAACTGATATTTTATTTCTACAAATTTCTGTTTCCGTTGGGCTGTCGCCAATATCAGGACGTTCATTTATTCATTCATTGAGATCCATTCGATATATTGCACCTATTAGCATGTCTCACGGCCACATGCACGGACGCTGCCGGTAGAATGAACCGGTGCCACTCCGAGTCGTGATATAAAGGCGCACCATTCTTTGGAGCGTTGAGACGCACCTCGTATTCCAGATCTAGGATGTCGAACCAACCGTACGGCAAGCTCGTGTCCCGAAATCCTCGCTTTGCGTTCGAAATCGACCTCTTTGTGGAACAAGCGGAGTATACCATAGGACGTGCCCCCACCAGCGACATTATTCTCGACAGCCCTTTCATAAGTATGTCCTTTTTTGTCTCAAAATCCAGTCGACAACAAACTACTACTTGTCTTTCAAGGTCGAGCACATTGCAGGATATCTCGAGTCGGTCTCCAACAAGTACAAATCCAAGACTTGAATAGCGCTAATGGGACATTTGTGCGTCGAGTCTTCCTTTATTGCGCAATGCTCACATCAATATATCAGGTGAATGACGAGTTTGTTTCGGGCGGCAACGTGCAGCTTTATGATGGTGCCATCATATCACTTGCTGGACCGCCAAGCACCGACCGCGCCATAGGTACGAAAATTAAACCTAGCGTCAGTAGTCTGAACCTCACGATATCTCAGCTATCATCTTCTCTGAAGTTGCTCCCCGGTCGGTGAGCGAAATTGCTTGATTGATTAACGCGTTACTAAACAGTACTTAAGATCTATGCTGTATATTCACTAGGGAGGAAGTAAGTTTGAACGATTTTTCTTGATTTTGTTGTTTCACTTATGTTTGCGGACCAGACTTGGAAGTGGTGGTTTTGGCGAAGTTTTGAAAGCACAACATCGCGAAACCGGACGGTATCATGCCGTGAAGATATTAAAGCATAGTCATCCTGCGTCTATGAAAGAGATAGCCCGTGAGATTGATATAATATCTTCTGTGAACCATGTGAGCATCTATACACGACCTGCCGGCAACGATATATGTTAACGATTGCGGATTTAGCCAAATATCGTCCATCTGGATGATATATTCGAGGATCGAGGTTATATCTGTAAGTTCTGTAGAATTGACTTGAAACATATATTCCGCATGCATAACTCTCGAACTTCTAGATATCGTCATGGAATTTGCTCCAGAGGGAAGCCTGCGCGACCTTATCACAGAATACAATGGTTTACGTACGATCGTCAACCTTTAATAGTCATGTTAACCCTCACGTTTATGACCAGGTGAACAAGATGCACGGACCATTATCACGCAAACTTGCCTTGCGCTGGAGGTTTGGCGATCACTCATTGCTCTGGCAGTAGTTGGGCTAACCAGCATCGTATCGTTATCAGTTTCTTCACTCACGAAATGTCGTGCATCGTGATATCAAGCCGGAAGTGCGTGTATAATGATTTGGGCACTATGTACTAATTCACACTGCGTTTGTCAGAATATCCTTCTCATGTCGAAAGCTCCCATCCACGCCAAATTGTCTGATTTCGGTCTTTCTAAAGTCATTACCGGGGAGACGATGCACCGGGTAAGCAAAGAATCATGTGTTATTCCTGGTTCTCAAATCCTCTCTCGGGGATAAGACACTCTGCATCGGAACCCCATATTTCATGGCACCTGAGATTTTGGGAGACCGGTATGATTACAAAGTGGATAGCTGGGGTATAGGCATAACTACTTTTGACGCGTGAGTCTACAAGATATCTTTTGCATCGTGACTGATATGGGTTCTAGCCTGACCAACTTGGATGCCTGCATCTCATCTTCAAGCATGAGTGGAACCCGACTTACTTCTTGGGAAATCATTCGGCATTACTTACCAGACCACACTAGTTCCCATGGTATGTTCGTTTCTATGTTAAGGAAAAAAAATCTTATCCAGCTATGTAGCGAACGACTTTATTCGCTCTCTGCTTATCCTCAATCCAGTGGACCGGATGTCCATAGCATGCGCCCTTTCCCACCCTTGGTTAGCCGTCGTTCGAATTTCAGAGACTGTCGCGAAGGAGAGCGGAACGGATAGAAATCTGATGGCTTAACGGCTTCTGGAATCGGAGCTGTTGTTGATCTATCATGTCACATATATGGGGATGCCAAGTCCGTTTCCCTGTTCTTCAGTCCCCTAGCTCCTGGATCGCCAATCATTGGATAGACTCGGAGTTCTCGAGTGATTTAACGAGCGCCTTCAAGTATCGCAAAAGTGCGCTTATTTAACCGCAACAGCCAAAGCAGCTCTCATAAGAGGGTAACAACCTTCTGATAACAACGCTGTAAAGTGTCCGGTCGCACGATGAGCTGGACGAGAAGAGCTGGACAATATGCGCTGCGTACTGACTCCATGTGCTCTATTCTGACCATATGCACCCTGAAAAAGCATTACATACCATAGAAATTACTGGGATTCCGAATACAATGTTCCGTATGTATGTCTGTAAGGTTTGAATTTCTCTCGCGATCAGCATTGTTGAATTGTACTGACTTGAGATGTTTCAGAACGAACCAAAATTGCGACAAGGAGACTGCAACTATCACGATCTGTGTTCAAGAATGAGGCCAATGAATTGATCACCATCACGAAGGGCTACTACGAAGGTACCGTACTTTATCTTCGATTCGAAGTTCTATGCGCGATGTCGCTGTTCCTCCGAAAAATGAACAAGGAAAAGCAGGCGTAGGCGATGTATGACCGACAAAGCAAAGGGCTGTTCGGATATATTGCAACTCCCTGAGTGGCAAGATCAGTGCATTCAGATCATGAAGGAATCGTGCTCGGAAGAGCACGGCACAGTGGACGTGAAGGAACGTTGATACAGCGAGACTTGATCATGGACAAGCATAAATGGTGAGCGGCATGCGCTGACGGTGGGGAAGTCCTGCTCGAAATTAAATCCCTCGTAGTTGGCAAGAATGGACCGGATCACACAACCGCAATCACCTGTAGCTCAATATTCACGGGACGAACGAGATGTCTGCAATGGTATATTTGTCGGCGAGGGCATCTGTAGACCCTCTGTAGCTTGAAGGGAGGTATCAATCTCAATTGAATAATGCCAATCGTCAGACAAAGATCCATCTGACAAAGGTCACGAGTATACCGAGGTCCTGTACAAAGGCCATTGCGCGCATTTCTAATTGATTGTCCTTTGTGCTCGTCGACTCAAATGACGTATGGCATGGAACCTTCTAAACACCCTTTGTCGTTAACACAATGCCCTTTGAACCTACGAGCTGGTATAAGAGAGATGGTCGTAATAATCTGTACAGTCCATCAACCATGGGGGATTATCCAGAGTACCCGTACGTCATCGATGCTGTTCCTGATGAGAATACTCACAGTTTGCCTTCATTCAACATACATTGCATACTTCTGTAGAATTACTCACTTTGTTGGCATCGATGCCGAATTCGCCATCGTCCAAGAGACTACAGGTGCTACGATGACCCAGGACGTCGGCTGGGTGCCGGTGCGAGTGACTATAGAGCAATACCATCCGCTGCACAGATGTATGTTCTCAACTCCCTTTGTCGACAAGATAATCCTAAATATGCACATATCAATACCTATATTAGACGAGCTCCTTGTCCAGGGAGATCAGAGCCACCGAGTTTTGTTCGGCGGTCCCATCCAGGCCGAATGGCGTTTTTTTGCTGACGCTGTGGGTATTCCTGAGCACTTTGAGCGATTTGATAATTTATTGATACACATTTCTATTAGTTTTCTCACACCGTCGCCTGGTACCCGTCGATGTCATTGACCTTATGCTTCCAGTTAACTTTTCCCGATTTGTTGGATTTCTCTCGGTTCATGAGATGCTATCTTGACGGCGTGACCTTTGACATATTAGAACGAGAACGAGATGCAGTGGTTTAACTTACTACGCTCCCCAGCACAATGTAGCATGCACGGTATTGAGGGAATTACATTTATGTGGGATCCTATTGTGGTATCAGAAGACAGTTGTAGAAGCGAAGTAACCACTAACGAACTTCAACATACTGATTTGAACTCTGAGATGCTGATAAAATAACAATTGATCCTAGCTTGTATACTTGAGCTTCGATTGTTTTCCACAGCCTTGCGTTGCTTATCGGATTCAGAGGCCCGTTCTTAACATTGTGCATTTGGTCTACGATTAACGCATCGTCGACAATATATGAAGAAGCGCGACGAGTGAAAGTACATCGATAGCCAACCTTGAACAAACTCTGAGCGTCCTTCAATTGAATATGTGTCCTCTTCTCAAAATGGTTCCTATCGACATTCACTAGGGCGTTATTCATAATCACGCATCGACGTTAATAGATAGCTCACCTTACGCACTTCATCCCCAGTAATATACAGTACGTTCCCGGCCTTGAACCGCCTTTCCCGGAGCCTCTCCAAGCCAATCTTCATGCTCCGCAGGTGCATCTCAACTAGAATATATTCCCCTATAATGTTGGGAGCTGCAATCCTCTCGCGCATGTCATCTATATCCTCGCTCAAGCTCTGCAGCGCCTGCAGTGCGGCAACGACATGGACGAGCGCGCAAGCCCTATACATGCGCACGTTTCGCAAAAGATGCAGATGGCTCTCGTGCGCATGCAGCTCATGTCCGTTCCCGCCAAGTTTCGTCCAAAAGTAGGAAAGCAGCTCATCCTTTGCGGATGAGATGAATTTGTCTTCACGAACGGCAAGTTCGTACGTCACCGCCAAAAGCTGCGCGAGCCTGTCGAGGTCCACAAGAGAGAGCTGCGCCTCTATTATTATGTACTGCATCTGATTAGCGAGAACATTCATGACATCATTAAAAGTCTCGGTCATTGTCTGGTTGGTCTGATCGTCCGAATCCGAAGGTTGTATCGCGTCGATGGATGAGGCCTTAGCGCTAGTAGCTTGGGTGGTGTGGAGCGCGTAATCATTGACTGTTATAATACTGCACGATAATCCATCACGTCTTATGAAGCCGAACGAGCACTTACCTATCCACAGCGCCATTTATCATTGACGTGAGCTTCTGAAATCTTCTGCTTGCCTTCCGCGCCTCCTCCACGAATTCTACTAAAGAAGCTACCAGTAGCTCCTTGCTCTTGATATCGCTCATCCGAATTAACGTTATAATATCAGATGCGGCAATCTCTGCATTATTGATCTCCACGCTGAGCCCAGCGCCATTGAAGTCGTCAAACAGCAGCTCCAGCGTGGAGCCCTGCATACAGATTAACTCGCGATAGTCCGCCAATTGTGGCCCCTTGACCGAGTCCAGGGGAGGGATGAGGCAGAGCGAGAAGCGGGATGTCATGGGAGAATACAAGAAGATGCGAATAATAGGCTGAAGGCATGCGTGAATCGGCTGAAGAAAAGCCCTACTAGCCATAGGAAGACGAGGAAAGATAGAGGTTTTCGTAAGAAAAGTAGAGCCATGATCACAATACCCAATAAATATTGGAGCGTGAATCTCACTCCTGACACAAACATCCAATACGACGGTTTTCGCACGACAAAATGGTGTCGTGGGGATGATGATCGTGCTGTCGGTACGAGTTTGTGACGTCTTGTGGGGGTGCGAGGAAATCTGAGTTTCAAGACTTCCGGAACACCCTCTAGTAGATTCTGGGTGAGAATTGATATGAAGATTAGTTAGGGGATAGAGAATATATGAGTACATACCTTGTTATCCTCGATCAACATATCGATAGGTCTCCGGTACTGTTTGGCAGGCGCTCCAGGAGGTGATACAAAGGCGAAGTAAGTCTCAGTACCGTCACAGAAAAGTATAGCACGTGGAACACTAGTTTCTGATCGTGCAATGGATAACGTTATATAATACTCGAATAGATATGTTTCTCCTGGTTTCTTACCCAAATCTTCCTCTTTCGTCTCGTGCTCGTTGACAAAGCGTGACTATTCTCGCGCTGTCACGCGGTATCCTCCGCTGGATTAATTCACGGTCACGCTCATTTATGGTCTCGTCACGCTCCTGCACTTTTCGACTGACCGGCGCAAGTGCTTAGGTGCGCGCGCTGCAGACCGAAATTTATACGTATCCTCAGTCATTGGGCAAGTGGACCGAAAAGCGATACTATGCCGCCGACATTCACGCAATCCGTGTAACGATTCCTCCGACTTCATTTACCTCACCTCGCGAGACATGTAGAATTCCCGGCCTCTAATGTGTATACATACGTACAAGCCAGGTGAAGATTGCTGTCGACCGTAGTCGGCATTTTCTAGTCTGAAAAAGGCAGGATTTCAAATATTTTCTGGTCGAAAGCTCACCCTTTTGAACTTTTTGTGGCCGAAGCTAGATGACAAAAAGCTTGCCAGCAAATTGTTATTTTCGTCCACAATTTCGAACGATTTTCGCATCGTTTAGAAGGCCATTAATTTGACACCAATTCGACCTCTTTCGGCTGAATTGTGAACTTACAAAGCAGACCAAATAACGTATCAATTTCGGCCTCTTCGGTGCACGAAAGATTGACGAATTTCGCCATTCCATAGCTCTTGTCCAGGTTTCTATTTTCAACCGAACAATGTAAGTCCTCTGCTAATCGAGGAACGATCTCATTTTCACAATCCCCTTTGTCTTATCGCTTTCTGGTGCTAATACGAGTGGCACATTCACGAGCAATTGGACCATTCGATTACCCGATTCGGTGGCACGTCTCTTTATAATTCAGCCTTTGTCATATATTCTATATAATCACGTCTATCGAGCAACTTATTGCCTCGCATCATGGAGGACACAAGGTCTCCGGATATGCAAGATGCGATGGTCGAAAACGGTGCGTGTTTCCCGAACCGACATTCGATTCCGTCGTAGATTCTCTTATTGAGCACATCGCAGACTCAACTCAAGAACGGGACATCGTTGGGAATGGTCATGCAGAATTCGACTTCTCTTTTCAACCGACGCCTCAACCCGAATCCAGATTACATCAAGCCGCAAGGGGACATGACAGGTAATCCCATCGTAGCTGTTTCTCAGTCACACACCGCTGAGAATTTCCCCAATTAGATTGAATTCACCGAATCGCAATGTCGAAATCAACAATTTTGCGTACGTACTGCTAGTGTTCGAGGCCAACTTTTGGCTCAACTTTTGGTAACAGAGGCACAAAGCGCGCGCATACACCTCTCGGCACAATTTTCAGGCGCGTCGACTCGCCGCATAAGAGACTTAGAAACGATCAGCAATCCCCCGAGGGCATTGAAGCCATCTTATTAGATCCCCCAACTCAACGTTTCATTCGCAATGAAAGACAGCATGGTGAGCCAGGCACTCAACAACCAGAAATCAACCACACGACCACAAAGGGCACGACCGACGAATCTTCCGAGGTCCTTGGAGACGGTGTGGGGATACTGGACAACGTAGGTGAAAGATAATTTCAGTCATGATCCAATGCTGATTTTTGTGCAGGGCGAAGGGTCTCAGTACAGTTTTCATGATGTTGTATCAAATGGTAGAGGATTTGAGGAAGCCTCGTCGGACGGCGCGGAGTCGGTATGATTTATTCGAAACTTCTCCATTATGTTCCGAATAGTGCTGAAGTCTACGCAGGACGAGGAGGCTGTGTCAGACATCCTTTTTGTGGACGAAGACGAAGATATGAGTGGCAGCGTACGTATCCTTCAGTCGATGGAAATGATCCTGCGTGGCAAATTTTTGATGTGATTTTGGGATAGATTTCTGGGAGATTCGACCATCAGGACTCCCCATTGCATCCAGAGATGCACCTGACACGATGGATGACGCGTTGGCCAGCGGCGCCGACTCTAATGTTGCGCCAAGTGAATCCGAACCGAATCGTCGCGTGAGTTGGTTTGCTCCTTGTTTCTGCAATGAGATAAACTCTGAAATATTATTTCCAACTAGCATTCAAACAGCAGCGATTTGGGAGGAATGCGCCAGGAACTACGCAATCTCACGGATGCTTTCAAGGACCTTGCCGTGGTGATGACCAAGAATATGGCCGCTCCTAAGCGACGTGGGATCCCGGACGAAATGATTGAAGAGGACGATGGATACGATGTTGACGCCGACGACCCTTCCCCATCTACGCGGAAGGAGAAACCACGCAAGTTAGCTGGACTTGCACAGCGTCGTGACGAAGATCACCTCCTGCTTGTGGTGTGTCCCTCAGTCGGTTGACTTGAATGTCATTGACGATATCTTACCAGCGCGAAGTGCAATGCCACGCACGGTTGTTGATGCATCGTGAAGAGTGGGATTCGCCGTTCGATGAGGCGCGGATACCCACTGACGCAGAGCTTCAAGCTTTCGACAAGGACAAAGGACGGTGCTGTACTGCTGACGATTTCCGTCCCGATGTCAACCATCCACCAGGAACCCCGTGGAACAAGTCCGTGGCGAAGGTCTTCGCTCAGAGTTTCCTGAGCTTCGGCGTATATTCTTGTAAGGATGAGAATATGATCGTGAATGCCTTCAAAGTACATTTCAAGTATCTACGGAAGAGGTGGAACGACACCAAAACCTCAAAGGAACAGCTTGCGAAGAGGCAGAGACTAGCCAATCGCAATGAGAGAAAACGAGGCGTGAGTACTGAATATTTATGTGTTGCAGATTCGCTGACTTTTGCAAGCAGTTATTTCACCGTCGGCTTGCTATTGTTCTGGACCACGACCTTTTGCGGCATCATGAGCAAATGCTTCGGCGTCTAGGCGTAGACGGCATGAGCTCTGATGAATCGGAACACGAGAACGGAGTCGTTCAGTATCGAGTCCTGAAAAAACGCTGGCGGGCTAAGGACGTAACGCCATGGTTGAGGACATTCGATGCAATATATCGCCGAAGCCGATTCAACGAAATCAACAGCTCGACCCGCGGCGCACACCCTCATCTACGGCTGGCTTCCAAGAAAGTCGATAATTGGCGTCGCGCTGTACCTGGCCTTCCGCGGAATGCCTATAATCCAGAATGGCTTGAGAATCTCAATGAATTCGACCTTGAGGACTTGAAGGTCGGTGACAAGACCTACGACTATACGCACGATGCAGATGTATTGAAGTAAGTTCTAGCTTCCTTTCGATTCCTTTTTATTGACTCTGGCGTATCTACAGTATTGCTCAGTCTTACAACGGCGATCACAACCACCGTCGTAGCTATGTCTAACCGGCGTTGACTTTGGTGCTTGAGATAGTATGGCAAATAAGCTATCTCCTCTCACTCGTACCCTTTTTTCTCCGCGCGATCCCTACTACTTCGACTACCTGTTGCCTATGGGAGAGATCTAGGTTATCTTGTATGTCCGCCAACCAGTAGTAATCTCGACGAATCCATCACTCTTTCTCTTGCATGCCTGTTATTATTGTCTAGGCTGGCTTCGCGCCTTCCATTCTATGGTTTCATGATGCTATTTGACATCTGAGGTAAGTGAGAAAACTATGATACTCGGCACAATGAGATTAATCTCCTTTCACAATTTGGGCGTCATCTTGTGACTGAGATTGAGAAGTAAATTCGAGAAAGTGCGAGGGAGAAAGGTTGTGCTGCAACATGAGAGACGACGCAGAACACCGGAAATATCATCAACAAAAGGCTATGCGGACAAGTTAGAGTTCTGTGCGGCCAGTGCTCCGCAGCTTCAGCCGCATTCCAAGCTCACGTGCCTTCTCCACCCACTCTGCACCAACACTCGTGCGCTTCTCTCGCTCCTCTCCATCCCTGCCCTCCTCCATATGCAGCACGTTGCCCACGCACACGGTTGCACGAAGCCCTACAACCTCCGCTTCCCCGACGGCAGGATACTCACTGTGCGCCACCTCCCCATTGTCCCCTTGCTTCATGTCCACCTGCACGGTTGCCTCTTCGACTGACACTTTGATCACAATGTTGATCGCGACACTCGCGCCGAGGATGTCCCGGCTGTGCGTGCACGAGCGCGAGAGCGAGAGGCGGCGTGCGAGCATCCTGCGCACTGCCCTCCCGAGCAATGGCCGCTGCACGATCATTTTCATCTGTGTGACAAGCTCCTCGTCGAGTGGGTCCGCTGGCAAAGAGAGATCTGTTGCCTGCACACACACACTAGTGTCGGTGTCTTGCACTGCGGCGAGCGCAGGTGCAATATATGGTGACGATTTCGGGGCGGCATTGGATGCAAAGGGCGTGAAGTCAGTTGGTGTGCTCTGTTGCTCCACCTCCTCCACACGGGCGCGCTGCTCGCTCTGCTCTTCCACCTTTTGGAATATCTATGGACATGTGTCAGCCTTGTCATGATTTGGTAGTGTGGCACGCGGGCACACCTGCTCGATGCGCGCAGAGCGCGTCATCATGTCTGGGTCATATGTAACCATGTTGGAGTGAGATGCGTGTTGAACAAAAGTAGCGCAACTTCGGACGCTCGGCTAGAAGAACTGTACAGTTGGAATTACAAAGAAGCAGAATCGCGGAGAAGCATTAGTGCAAGCTGGGCATAGCGGCGGAGACGAGAAGAGGGAAAGAAAGAGGGGAAGGCACAGAGGCGAACGTGAGAGCACGGGGAAGGGAAACACATATGGAATGGCGTACTAAATATTATAAGCGAAGGAGGGAACCAGGCGATCTGATCTCCACAATACCTTCCTTTTGCTCTCCTGCGGTCCCACAGGCGACAAGCCCGCTGAGACCCTAATCGACTTGTACAAGCCCGCCGCACAGGGCTCTCCCCGCGCGCACCCCGAGGCGAGACATTTGCAATATCAACGCGCCCATCGTTTCGCCTTGAGCTCTCAACTCGCGCCCGGTCCATGCTAGCTGTCTCTCCTTCTCGCCCGCATCTCTGCGCATCTGCCACTCCAGACTCACACAGGCAGGTCCATCAGACCACGCAGCACCTAGCACGAGTGTTCTCAAGCGATTCGATCGGGCGTGGACACAGAAAAGAAGCACTTCCTCTGCGCCAAGAAAAATGGATTCTTCTGTGGTTCCTGTAAGTTCAGAATGCTGTCGAGGACGAGATAAGAGAGGACGAGACACAGACAAAAGGGTAAGTGCAGCACGGCATCAGCCAAATCAGTGGGCACAGTACCGCCAGCCTCCTTCATGGCTTGGAATGGAGTGCGACCACTGATTTGAATCGGCTTCTGGTGAGGATAGAGCTAGGTGCATGCAAAGTAGAGCTGCGGTCAGCCATTGTCAGCATGCGTAATGGAAGGAATAAAACTTGCCGCGGACCTCGTCGACCAACCCTCTGAAGGACTCAAGAGAGCTGTGGAAACATCTTGACTGGTTCTCGCAGGACGGTTTTCAATATCTTCACGATGATATCAGTGTCAGATTTGTGCTAATCTCATGAGAAAATGAAAGAAGTGTAACTAATAAGCCTGAGGATTGTATGATGCGATCACAGGAGAATTGTTAAGGATGTTACCGAAACGAATGTCACGTGCATTCAAGATGTTTTCCGCAGAGTACCCGTGGTTGCAGAGAGATCAGGCTATGGCTGCATTGAGCACGATTTCAACATATTTCCAAGCTGGCCAGCAACACCACATCTGAGGTTTATGATGTGATTATTTACAATGGTCCTAGCAGATTCATCGTGCATATCATTGGGAATTTATTTTGAATAATTAAGACGTTAATCTTGGAATAATATCACGGAAACATTGAAGATAGTTTCAACGTGGAATCACTTTTGAAACAATTTCAACACCTTAATTACATGACCCATGGACCCAACTTGAGCTTGGGATAGTTCTTGGGGTAAAGAATTGAGTAACATTTTGATCCTTATCTATCCAATTCCGCGGATTTGACAACGCATGTTTCCGGCATGATTTCAGCCGTGATCTTGCTGAACCAACGAAGCACTATGTCATGATCATTCATTCCAACTTCCCAATTTTCGCGAGAGAACTAGTGCGGAGCTGTTTGTAATGTTTTGACAATGTATCCCGAAAACCCACCGGGGTCTTATATGTGAAACATGCAGAAACTATACTTTACATTATTAACACTTATCCACAGTAACTATCCTGGTATTATACGGTCAAGTTCTGTCATGTTTCTTAAATAATTTCGCTGGAAGCATGGTCCAATGCCCACGGTGATACCCAACTCCTCCGCGGATTTAGGAACACTGTTCTGTCCGGAGTACGTAACATATATTCCATCTGTGTGAGGTATCGCTCCCGTGTACATGGCACTGAACTCAAATCCAAGTGCTGCAGATCTGGTTCTCCGCAATGATTGAGTGGTGACCGCTGTCGGAGCCAGCTCGCCTGCGATTATCGGTAGCTCCATTCTGCGTTGGCTGCATTCTTGTAGACCCTGAGGGCGGTGCCATCAGGATGCCCAAGCTGGCAACGGTACATCGCAAAGAGAATACCTTCTAACTGGGGAATCGGCACCCTGAGAGCGTACAGCGGGTCGCGGAGACATGGGGCGTCGAAGATCACTCTTGATTCGACAATGCTCCCAGTCCATCTGACGGTGGATTCAGAAACAGACACAGGCGCTGCCGCTTCTCTGGACGTTCTTCCCTATTGGAGCTGCTTTCTCCGTTTCCGATGGCAAGTGCCCATCCCCTTAAATACAGCTAACAATATGTTGGTGCCCCAGTACTTTGGCCCCTTGTCTTTTCCCCACCTTTACTAGTCATAATGGCTTTCACCCTCAACCTCCTCGATATTGCCGTCGTGGGCCTCGTCGTCTTGTTGCTGAACCGCATTTTCGTGCGTCGACGCGTCGGGCCTCTCCCGCCCGGCCCCAAGGGACTCCCTCTGATTGGCAATGTCCTGGATATGCCCACGTCGCACGAATGGAAAACATTCGCCAAGTGGGGCGACCGATGGGGTGAGTTCACCTTGCATCCCATCCGCTTACAACCCGTCTTACCAAATTTCGTCCTCATCGCAGGCGACATCATCTCCGTCACGCTCTTCGGTCAGCCCATCGTCGTCCTCAACTCGTCGCGGCACGCATTCGACATGCTCGATAAGAAGAGCGCGATCTACTCGGATCGCCCGACCATCGTCGTCGGCGGCGAGATGATCGGCTGGAACCGCACGCTCGCGCTGCTCCCGTACGGGAGCAACTTCCGCGACTATCGCCGGCTCCTGTCCCAGCTCGTCGGCAGCCGCAAGAGCATCGCGCGCTTCCACCCGTTCCTCGATGAGCAGACCCGCAACTTCATTGTGCGCCTGCACGACGCCCCGAACGACGTAGTCAAACAGGTCCGCAAGTAAGTGGACAGAATATTTATGCATCGATTTTATCCAAACGCACGTCGGCTCGTAGAGCGGCCGGGTCCATCATCCTTATGATGTCTCATGGGTACAAGGTCCAAGACGGCGAAGACCCTATCGTGAACACCGTCGATAAAGCGACCGAGGAGTTCGCCTTGTGCACCGCCCCCGGCGCATTTCTCGCTGATATATTCCCTATTCGTGCGTATCGGCCACTTTACTTCTCGTGTCGCGCTCATCTGGCCCAGTGCGATACATACCCTCATGGTTTCCCGGTGCCGGGTGGAAGACGACGGTCAGTGCCTGGCGCGAAAATCTGCGCATCATGAGCGACGTTCCACACGAATTTGTGAAAAGCCACATGGTATAGCACAATTACAATTGAATTCATATTGCATTAGTGACCCGCTGTTTCGTTAGGCGGCCGGCACTGCTATCCCCAGCTTTACCTCTGCCAATCTGGAAGGCAACGTCACTCCGGAGCGAGAACAACTCGTCAAGTGGGCAGCCGCGTCACTCTACGCTGGTCAGTGTCCATTTCGTTCACTAGATATATCCCTACTAACCACATCCGGACATGACAATAGGTGGAGCAGACACAGTAAGTCTTCCATCCTTTCCGTGGGTTTCCCGAAGCCGCAGCTGACCATGCTGCAGACCGTCTCGGCCATCAACACCTTCTTCCTTGCGATGACCTGCAATCCGGACGTGCAGCGGAGAGCACAACAGGAGATTGACGCCGTGATTGGCAGTGACCGCCTTCCTAATTCCGCGGATCGAGAGCAGCTTCCATATGTCACGGCGCTGTTCCTGGAGGTTCTGCGGTGGAACCCGGTCGCCCCGTTAGGTACCGTCTCGCCTGCGCACACCTGTCATGCTTATTCTGACAGGAACTGTACATGGAAGGGGTGCCTCATCGGCTCATTGAGGACGACATTCACGCCGGGTACTTGCTGCCCAAGGGCACCATTGTCATCACGAACATCTGGTATGTGTTCACTGCCATTTAAACTAGCCAATATTCGTGGTGATGACCGCCATACTCTGTTGTATCACAGGAAATTCCTGCACGACCCTCACGCATATGTGGACCCGATGACCTTCAACCCGGAGAGATTCCTGCCGTCGCCAAATAAGGCCCCCGAACAGGACCCGCGCGAGATCATATTCGGCTTCGGAAGACGGTGAGCTTGATCAATCTGTGACAGCCGTTAACCACCGCTAACCCCGCCTTCTCAGCATCTGCCCAGGTTCGCGGAACAATTTGGCGGTACCCTCCCTCGCTCACCTTGTTCTCATTTTCAGGTCTCAACCTCGCAGACTCGTCCATATGGCTTTCGTGCGCGATGTCTCTCGCCGCGTTCGACATCTCCAAGGCCACGGAGAACGGCGCGGTCGTCGAGCCGTCGCTAGAATACTCGACCGGAACGATCAGGTGCGCACTGTTCTCCGCGATCCATATCTGATCCCGCCTCACGCACGGCCCCCGTTCGTTTCAGTCACCCGCCTCCCTTCAAGTGCTCGATTAAGCCGAGGTCGGCGAAGGCGGAGGCGCTCATTCGGTCGATGGGCGACTTCAAACAGGAATGAGTGCGAGCGGCGTGTCATAATGGCGCGCGAGTTCCGGAGCTACGCGGTTTCCATATCTCTGTATCGATATTTTTGCGCTGTTTGGTGTATCTTCCATGTGCGTATACTGTACACTTTCGCATCCGCTTTAATACTACCCCAAAAATATAATTGTCTTCGAGCTTGCTGCTACCCGAGTCGCGCGGCGTGCCATAGATCTACTCATCCGGTTGCTTGTCGGTTCGTCGATGACGCGTTGAAATCGAACGGGGAACTTGTGTTTGTTCACCGTGTGCAGGGTCTATTCCGTAGCGCCGCCGTTGTATCGGCCTACTGTGAGTGCCGACCCTGTTTTAGTGAGTTTCTCAGGTGTGGTGATCCATCGCGGTCGGTAATCATGCTGTGCTTGTCTAGCCTATCTGACTATGAGTATTTGACGTTGGACATCTGAAGACGCAGGTCACCACTGAGGCCGCAAGATAGTGTGCATAACTCAGTTGTTTTTGACAGGTGCTAACTGGTTAATAACAGGTTAATGACAGGTAAACAATCGGAGGTCCGAATAGACCGGTTAAAAAGTGTGAATAAATCCGGAAACTTTGAAACTCGGTAGTAGTGCTTTGCAAGATTATTATTATATTTGAATATTAATATGATTATATTCAAGATTACAATTAAATATGGATGGTCTCTTTATTATAATCGTTCACAAGCATCCGATTACAATAGAATTAGAATACTATTATATTATAATAGGCCCCTTGTATGTATTTGTAATATTAGCGAGTATGACAATTTGAACTGGTGGCTGGTTGGAGATTCAAATCTCATAAAAGTGTATTAGTTTATGATATGGCACATCTGTTGACTTCTTATGTAAATCTGAAGCATGTCCATCAGAGTTTTGATTGGCGGAAGGTATGTTATTGACTTGCTATGTCTCAATAGTTGTTGGCACTTATATCTCGACCATGGTCAGATGCACGAGAAAAGCTTTTTCATCTTAGTGAGGATTCCATGCAATGTTCTCACTATCCCAGGAGTGAGTGTTGCTATTGAGCAATTGTTCTCCTCAAGCAAGCACACTCTCTAATGTGTGCTCCTCGATGTTGGCTCATTCTGGGTTAAAAACAATTGTTTTGAAGGAGTGGCTAAAGTGAGGACTGGGCAACAATCTCAAGTATATGAATGCTATCTCTATTCATAACTAGCAAATGCCTGTGACTACATTGTGGCAAGATAAGTTACTTACCTGCAACATGAAACTGGTTGTGTGATGTGATGTGACATAATGTGTTGTTATCTTGTGTGAGGCTGTTACTGTGGATAAAAATTTGTCACATTTTCATTATATGATGCAGCATGTTTTGTAACCTCACATACAAAATTATCATATTTAATATATTACATTCTTTTCTTTACATTATAGATAAATAGGATTAATTATGATTAGAGTATGATTAGACTATGATTATATTATATTGTCAATAAATATACTCTTGAGTCATCACTATAATGATACATAATAATAATATCTGGCTCATGGGCATATTTAATTGTAATTGCAGTGCACTACTTGAATAGCATGATATTTTTCATAAGCAGATAGTCATCAACTTGCAGAGGGCTTGAACAAATACATTTTGCAGTTTCTAATGCTGTAGTGAAACTTGCTGAACTCCAGACACTACTTAGAAATCTCTCCATCATCCGAGTCCTCACCAAGCCATGAAATTATGTGCAGTGTTCCTGGTGATAGATTTTAGGTCAAACTCACTGCTGAACATGCTCACCAATTTTTGTGACATAGCAAGAGCACACTGATGTTGCACATGCCACCTTTGAGGAGATACATAGTATAAACTGAAAATTTTAACTTTTAAATGTTTTTTAACATATTTTTAATTGCTAATAACTACAGTGTCAATAACTACTATTATTCAATGTTTAGATATTTGGCAAACTTAAATGTCCCACGTGTTTGGTGGACATCATGGTAATGTGATGGTGGGCACTTAGGACCTTGCTCACTTGCAACCAGCACATCATCTGATGACTGTACTAATCTCACTATGGACACATCAGAAAATAAGTAGTGAAAAATGTACAAGAAATTTTCTAGTGAATTTTACATGACCTGAGCTTATCTGGGGACATTTGATGGAATGCTTCAAGTCACTTATATAAGCATAATACATTAAAGTTCAGTAGTGAAAATCTTTAGCTATCAAAAAATCTCACATAATTGAGAATAAATTTGCCACATATCAAACTTTTAATGATACAAATAGCACCATGCAAAGTTAAAAGTGCCCATGGTTAGCAACACTTAATTTTAAAGTCAGAAAATTGAGATTTGAGCTAGTATTATGCTTGGTCTGACCTCAGATCATTAAGCTGGCCAAGCTGAGCCCTAAGTGGGTTAGATCATAATTGAGGGCTTGTATTGACCCCAGCTTGAGGAGTTCAGATTAGTCAAAGCTAGACCATCTGGACACAATTTTCAGTATGTAGCAACTCATTCTTATCTGAAAGTAGTGTATAAATCCATGTTAGCTTAAAATGTATATTTTATTGCTAGTTTTATATAAATTTGAATAAACTAGCCAAAAACTAGTGGTTCTCTCTCACATTAGCAAAAACTTCAAAGTCCGGTGGTCTTTGCAGCACCTGGCCAGATGCTGTCATGAGTATGTGGTGTGAGATAGTAACCACTGTATAAAACGATCTCGATAATCACCAAACCAAAATAGAAAAATCTATCTATGATAGGGCAAAATATATGCAAAGGGAATCGAGGTATGAAATCAATTTTATACTGCACCAAGCTTGACGGGTTTTTCCTGCTTTCCCAGTTATAGGCCTGGCTGAATCCGTTGGGGGGTGTTATCACAATCACGAAGGTAGGTATGATCCCAAGTGAATGTTTAACGATGATACGATGATGACTTGCCCGGTACGTTTGTCACTTCTATCTCTCCTCGATATGTCTCCTGTTCTTCTGCTGATGCTCCCTCTGAGGAAGACTTCTCTTTCCTGTCCTATCAACAGTCAACCTTGCCCACCTCTGTATGGGGTTGCTGCACTGCTGTGACCTGGAAACTGGGGACCAAGACTTCAACCTTGCCCACCTCTGTTGTGGGGTTTCCTGAAGTGATGTCCGGACTGTGGTAAGCAAGTCAACTGACTATGACTGCTTCTGGCTGTGAGACTTTGAGAGTAGAAATCTGGTGTGATTTGGTATGGAGTGAAGTGGGGTGGTGGGGATACAGAATGGTATCCTTGCCGCCTTGGAGGTCCTCCTTGTTAGGGAAGTGCTGTGTCTGTGTGGCTGAGTGTGTACACCTATGTGCACACCTGTGATGACGTGAGATATCCCTGTGATACCTCAGTCAAGTGATCTAGTCTGCTGAGTCTGGGGGAATCTGGAGGGTGATCCAAATTCCAGTGGAGACTGTGTTTCTGGCTGCTGCTGCTTAATTTGATTTATTTGATTCAAATCAATCTCTTCAAGTTGATTCAATTGCCTCTCTAAGGCAAGAAAGGAGCTCTTTATATACCTTTTGAGAGGGCCCAGAATTCTCCCCAGACTCTTCTTCTAAGACTGTTTCAGCACTTTCCGGGAGGCTCCAAGCATAAAAAACCATGGTAACTACTGTGCTAGAATCTTCAGTCTTTTCATAGTGTTTTCCTGAATGTTCCAGCTGCATCTCCCTGCACTGCCTCTCTGACTTCCTCCAATCAGAGCTCTCCTAGGTCACCCGACTCTCAGATTTGCATAGCTTTAGTAAGGCTCTTACAAATCTGGGGCAGGAAATTACAAACCCAAGGTGCCCTTTTCTCCATTTCAAGGACCTTTCTCTCACAGAGTACATAGCCTTGAAGACTTTGTCATCCATTTGAGATATTCCCTGACTAATGGAGGTCCTCTACCTTATAAATTTGCACAGCCTTAGTAAGGCAATCACAAATCTAGGGTAGGGCCCTTACCAATATGGGGGAGTTAGTCTGCCACTTTGAGAAGCACATGGTCTATGATTCCAGGGCTGTGAGTCTCCTGAAGGCTGTTCTACATCACCTCAGGTGGCTTGTGGCTGTGTATCCCTGTGACCATTGCCATGCTTCTCTTTTCAAAGGCTGTATAGACTTTCCCAGGACTCTGCCTTTCTTCCAGTCCCTTCCAGAATTTGCTAACCTGATCTTCTTCTTCCTGTTTCCGCGATGTTCTGCTGTGTCCAACTCCTTGTCTCCTGACTTTCCTGCACCTGATTCTTTCCCGCACTCCTTTTCCTCATGACCCTCCATGCTTTCCCATCCCATCCTACTTGATTTAATGATGGTTGTCATCATTTACAAGCGGGTGAAGAGGGTAAATCATGGATTCCGGCTTCGCCATCTCGTTATCCGGACTGACAGCGTATAGGAAATATCACCACCAGGTCATTGTGTAGGAGACGAGCGAATGCTGGACGTACTCATATCATACTGTGAAACCAATGGTGCAGGTGCCGTCGATGTGAGAAAGGGCGAGAAATATTTGTGTTTCCTGATACTGGATGATGTGGTTGATATGGCCCGTGAATGTAATTCCAGATCAATCCATGAGGTGCATGAATCCAGACAGAGGCATGAGGTCGAATTCAATGGCGAGTGTATCATATAATAGGATGGGGAACTGGGGATTGATTACCATGGGGCACCATGGCATGCGTCGATTGGGTGAAATTGGGTGGAGATTTGACATGATTGATGATGTCTAAACTCAATCCCGATGGCGACCTTCATGTGCTGTGTATATTATGGCACTCGGTTGACTTGGTTGCCAAAGATGGTTATTTTGGCCCTGTCCAGGTACCAACCACGTTTGGTGTGTGACAACGTGTATGTGCACAGCATCTTGATCAAGTGCAGCGATGGTGTCTTGAGGCGGATATTTCTGCGCTTCTTCACATATTCTGTGGATTATCCAGAGAAGTGAGAGTTCTTCAATGTACACTGTCAGCCTGACTAATTATTTTGTTTAGAATCTTGCTCGCATGCATCAGGTATCTTGCAAGATGCCCATGTCCAGACTGCCATATGAAGAAGGTCTACATGCCAGGTTTGGGCACTACTGTAGATCGGCAGCACTGAGCCAAGTGTCGAGAAGACACACAGGTTGTTCAAGACAAAATTGCCCTTACGCGCAAATGGATCTTCAAGGATGGGGACCTGTGGAAGGTGCTTGCATTAACCGTAAGCTCAAGGAAACTTCCCTAACAACTACTCGAGTGTGCATCTTCTCCAATATCATGTCTCCGGGCTCATACCATTGTTTTTACAGAGCGCGTTCTTGATATGGTTCACTCAATTCGGCTTCAATCATTATGAACTCTTCGTGCCGGACCTCATGCACAAATTTGAACTCGGAGTATTCAAGGCAATCTTGAAGCACACCATTCATTTACTGATCGCTGTGGGGAATGACAACATTCAAGAATTTGACGAGTGGTGCACTTCAATCTGTTTGCTTTGTTTAAGTCCTTACTCATTTCTGGCATGTTGCAGATTTGCACTCATGCCCACATTTGGCCATGATACTATACGTCGCTTTGGCAGAACGTCTCGGGCTTGAAGAAGCTCGCTGCCCGCGACTTTGAGGACATTCTCCAGGTGCGTATTTATATATTTATATTCTATTCTAACTAATCTATGTTCATCAGTGCATAATTCTGATTGTTGAGGGCCTATTGCCCGGCAAGCATAATTGGATCACGCTGGATATGTTCTTCGAGCTTACACTGTGGCATGCACACACTAAACTGCATCTGCATACCGAGTCTACCCTCCATCAATTTGAGCAGGCCACGAAGACGATGGGTGCAAGTGTTCGGGAGTTCAAGAAAGTCGTCTGTGCAGCATATGTCATGAAGGAGCTCCTGAAGGAGACAGCTGTGTGGCAGAGACGATCTGTGGCGCTCAGTGCCAAGACCAAGTCTGAGAAGGGCAAGGATCCTCCCAAGTCCTCCCAGGTTGCTGCGATGACAATGTCCACCAAGCAGAAGGCTCCGTCCAATGACTGTGAAGACACTGAGGATGCGACATCCACAGAGCCCAAGATGCCACTCAAGGACTCCGAAGATGCGAAGAAGTTGACACTTGTGGGGCACAAGGCTCCTGCATCTAGTGGATGCACAAAGGAATTGAACCTGAATATGTACAAGTGGCACTGGCTGGGTGATTATGTCCATGTCATTCGCTGCTTCGGGACTACTGATAATTACACTACACAAATTGTGAGTGACTCGTGTGCATTTATTTTATTTCACTGACCTGCAACTACAGGGAGAGCTCGAACATTGATGGGTTAAACACTTTTATGTATGTACCAACAAAAACGCACAATTTCAACTTCAAATCGCAAAGCATCAATGACGGGAAGCCTACCTTCACAAGTTGCAGGATGGTAGCAATACAACTCATGGAACCCAGCGGGCTAAACGCAAACATGCTGAACACAAGAAGACTCATGCGAAGAAGCGTTGTCAGCCACGTCTCCATTTCAAGGACATGGAGATGCTGCCAAAAGCATCCCCCCAGTTACATCACCACATTGCTGACAACCAGAGTAAATATGTGCATATTTCTGGGTTTGCATCAGACCATCAGGAGGATCCTGCATGCAAGGTATGTTAAGGTGCAATCAGTATTTAATTTCATTTAACCTGTAGCTAGGATTTCATATGGAAACTGGAGCAGCACATTCTGGGACGAATGACAGGGTGACTTTATGAAGATCCTCCCCCCCATTTTACAGACCAAGAACGGGACACTCTGGTGTTGGTCCGAGGATGCATGTATCTTCACAAGGTCCTGCGGATCAACTACATGACATACGACATGTGCCGTGAGCAAGACACAATTAACCTGTCCACACACGCTGACATCATGATGCTCACATCGCATGACAGCTATCACCTATTTCTCTATGCATGCATGTTTAGCATGTTCCATGTCAATGCCTATCGAATTGGACCAGGATTCCCGAAACACCCGGAGGCGGAGCAATTCGATGTGATATGGGCACGTGGCCTGGAGCTGGATGAGTCTGTCCCAGAAGGGTTTGATACACGAAGACTGCATTATGTCAAGTTCATCAACAGCAGTTCTGAAGACGTGTTCTTGTTTCTCGACCCGCAACAAATTCTGAGGGCTGCTCACCTCATCTCCATCTTTCACTTCAGAAATACTGATGAACTTCTCCCCGGACCAAGTGTAGCATGTCAAGGAGATGAGAAGCACAATGACTGGAAGTATTTTTACGTTGGGATGTGAGTATTTTTAAATTTATTCCCAAATCTACTCTAACAAGATATTCTACTATAGGTTTTGTGACTGCAACATGTTCATGTGCTTCAATGGTGGGGCATTGGGCACCAATCCGACAGCAAACATTCCACTGCCACAATGCCGAGGATTCAAGTGAATGTGGAAGAAGCCTTAGATGAGGATGAGGAAAAGGTGCAGGAGCTATATGTGGACTTAGATTCCGAGAGCGGCTATGGGTCAGAAGGTGATTGTGATGCAGAGGACAATTCGGATAAAGAGCAGGGCTCTGGATCCAAGGACAGTGAGAACATTGACAGGGATGGAGACAATGACAATTTAGAAGGCTTCAGAGCATTATAGTTCGCACAGTGTAATTGTAGTACCGGATAAATATTTTTATTGTATACCGAACAGACATCCATGCTATGGTATTGTACTGCATACTATGTATTTCATAATCTATGTGATTACATGCACCTGTAGGACTGGCGTGATCTGCTGGGGCTTTGTATGCATTTGGCAAGATGCCCGACGTCTGGTAGCCTCGTGGCTGCCTCTGCCAGATAGCATGCATTGTCACGCACCAAACGTGATTGGTACCTGGACAGGGCCAAAATAACCATCTTTGGCAACCAAGTCAACCGAGTGCCATAATATACACAGCACATGAAGGTCGCCATCGGGATTGAGTTTAGACATCATCAATCATGTCAAATCTCCACCCAATTTCACCCAATCGATGCATGCCATGGTGCCCCATGGTAATCAATCCCCAGTTCCCCATCCTATTATATGATACACTCGCCATTGAATTCGACCTCATGCCTCTGTCTGGATTCATGCACCTCATGGATTGATCTGGAATTACATTCACGGGCCATATCAACCACATCATCCAGTATCAGGAAACACAAATATTTCTCGCCCTTTCTCACATCGACGGCACCTGCACCATTGGTTTCACAGTATGATATGAGTACGTCCAGCATTCGCTCGTCTCCTACACAATGACCTGGTGGTGATATTTCCTATACGCTGTCAGTCCGGATAACGAGATGGCGAAGCCGGAATCCATGATTTACCCTCTTCACCCGCTTGTAAATGATGACAACCATCATTAAATCAAGTAGGATGGGATGGGAAAGCATGGAGGGTCATGAGGAAAAGGAGTGCGGGAAAGAATCAGGTGCAGGAAAGTCAGGAGACAAGGAGTTGGACACAGCAGAACATCGCGGAAACAGGAAGAAGAAGATCAGGTTAGCAAATTCTGGAAGGGACTGGAAGAAAGGCAGAGTCCTGGGAAAGTCTTACAGCCTTTGAAAAAGAAGCATGGCAATGGTCACAGGGATACACAGCCACAAGCCACCTGAGGTGATGTAGAACAGCCTTCAGGAGACTCACAGCCCTGGAATCATAGACCATGTGCTTCTCAAAGTGGCAGACTAACTCCCCCAGATTGTAAGGGCCCTACCCTAGATTTGTGATTGCCTTACTAAGGCTGTGCAAATTTATAAGGTAGAGGACCTCCATTAGTCAGGGAATATCTCAAATGGATGACAAAGTCTTCAAGGCTATGTACTCTGTGAGAGAAAGGTCCTTGAAATGGAGAAAAGGGCACCTTGGGTTTGTAATTCCTGCCCCAGATTTGTAAGAGCCTTACTAAAGCTATGCAAATCTGAGGCGGGTGACCTAGGAGAGCTCTGATTGGAGGAAGTCAGAGAGGCAGTGCAGGGAGATGCAGCTGGAACATTCAGGAAAACACTATGGAAAAGGACTGAAAGATTCTAGCACAGTAGTTACCATGGTTTTTTATGCTTGGAGCCTCCCGGAAAGTGCTGAAACAGTCTTAGAAGAAGAGTCTGGGGAGAATTCTGGGCCCTCTCAAAAGGTATATAAAGAGCTCCTTTCTTGCCTTAGAGAGGGCAATTGAATCAACTTGAAGAGAATTGATTTAATAATAAATCAAATTAAGCAGCAGCAGCCAGAAACACAGTCTCCACTGGAATTTGGATCACCCTCCAGATTCCCCCCAGACTCAGCAGACTAGATCACTTGACTGAGGTATCACAGGGATATCTCACGTCATCACAGGTGTGCACATAGGTGTACACACTCAGCCACACAGACACAGCACTTCCCTAACAAGGAGGACCTCCAAGGCGGCAAGGATACCATTCTGTATCCCCACCACCCCACTTCACTCCATACCAAATCACACCAGATTTCTACTCTCAAAGTCTCACAGCCAGAAGCAGTCATAGTCAGTTGACTTGCTTACCACAGTCCGGACATCACTTCAGGAAACCCCACAACAGAGGTGGGCAAGGTTGAAGTCTTGGTCCCCAGTTTCCAGGTCACAGCAGTGCAGCAACCCCATACAGAGGTGGGCAAGGTTGACTGTTGATAGGACAGGAAAGAGAAGTCTTCCTCGAGGGAGCATCAGCAGAAGAACAGGAGACATATCGAGGAGAGTAGAAGTGACAAACGTACCGGGCAAGTCATCATCGTATCATCGTTAAACATTCACTTGGGATCAACCTACCTTCGTGATTGTGATAACACCCCCAACGGATTCGCCAGGCCTATAACTGGGAAAGCAGGAAAAACCCGTCAAGCTTGGTGCAGTATAAAATTGATTTCATACCTCGATTCCCTTGCATATATTTTGCCCTATCATAGATAGATTTTTCTATTTTGGTTTGGTGATTATCGAGATCATTTTATACAGTGGTTACTATCTCACACCACATACTCATGACAGCATGCATAAAATCTGGCGAAAGCAGGAGGAGCCAGATTTTATGCAGTTCACAAAGCGCGGGATGGCTACGGTCGCAGGCAATTGAAAGATGGATTGATAACATTGTTGGAATGACCCTGGGAGCTAAAATGTAGTGTTGCCATGGCTTAGTCACACCTGTTTCAGCTTTTTAGATATTCTGACGTCAATTTTGCAGATAATGACATGATCTTAATTGAAATTAATAGCTAAGATGTATATGTATTTGAATGTAACACCACCATTTGCATAATTATCTTTAATATGTTTCAATTTTAGTTACATTGGTAAAAAAGCTGACTAAAAAGTCGGACTTTGCAATCGGCTTTTTGGCTATATCTCCATCAATATGAGGTGTAACATTTGGATATTTTGCGAAGATATGCGGCTATATATAGGCTACGAAATGAATGTAAGATGATAATGATATATGAACAATTGCTTAAGTTATAAGTCATATATCATTTAGGCCTGACTTAGCTGCAGCAACACTACTAAAATGGAGCATTAGAATGTACAGAGAATTTTATGCGGATGAAAATAAGTGAGAATGCACCTTGGGTATGTATGCGAGATGCTGCGCTGGAAATGAACACAGCTTTGCACGAGTATACTCGGAAAGGTTCCCAAAAAAAGCATAAATGGGCCACAGAGAGGCGGTGCCAAAACTCACTAGGTGGGTGGAGTTGGACCATATGAGGATGGGAGCAACTGAGTATTCGATGTCGGGCGAGTCTTCTGGGTTCCAGGGTTGTGCTCGAATCTCAGTGTCGGCCTTAAGCATGGCGTCCGAATTGTAGGTGTCAGTATAGACACGTTCTGGGGGAGGAGTTGGTCCAGACACAGGATCGGATTGCCAGAGATACTTGAAGGAAAGCCAGTGGAAGTCCTGACATACTTGTATGTTGATTAATAGGAAAATACAGGAAAATTAAAGCTCAAAGCACTCGATGGGAGGAGCAAGCGTATCAGGTTGGAATGTTGAGGGAGGAATTTCGTGAAGAAAGTTTTATTTTTACTTCTTTCATAAGTTCATTTGTTCAGGTTCTCGAAGTATGATTTTTTTTCCTTCCATTTTTATTATTTTTAAAAGGAAAACCCAAGCAATATATATTCACATGATATAAAGAAAATATGACTTAAAAATTGTACAGATTAAGAAGTGGGAAAAACACTGAACATGCTATAATTATAGCAAAAGTAAAAAATCACAATTACTTAAAATAATAATAATAGATGCACAGAAGTTGAACACGTGTACCTTCCTTACCATTTACTTGAATGGTAAAGACACGTACTCCCTAAATTAGATCAAGCATTAGAAGGATGATAATTATAATAATAGTCTGACTTACATCAATATCTTCAATCACTATAATTTTTCCAGTATGAACTTCACCATTTTCGAAAAATTGGACTTTATTGTTAATCTAGAAATATATAAATTAATAATCAAGAAAAATCTGAAGAAGCACACGCACCTCAAAGTTAGCCATTTGATCAGTAAGTGGACAAGAGAAAGGTTGAGAATATATGAAAAACATACCACCACTTTATAAGGATAGAACCTAGTACTGTTTACCGTTACATTCAATCAAAATTAGTGTTGCTGCAGCTAAGTCAGGCCTAAATGATATATAACTCATAACTTGTGCAATTTTTCAGATATCACAGTACTCTTGCATTCATTTTGTAGCTGAGATATAGTGGCATATGTCTGCCAAAGATCAAAATGTTATACATTGTATTGATTGAGATATGGCCAAAAAGCTGATTACAAAGTCCGACTTTTTAGTCAGCTTTTTTACCAATGTAACTGAAATTGAAACATACTAAAGATGCAAATGATTGTGTTACATTCAAATACATATACATCTTAGCTATTAATTTCAATTAAAATAATGTCATTATCTGCAAAACTCACATCAGAATATCTAAAAAGCTGAAACAGATGTGACTAAGCCATGGCAACACTAATCAAAATCATGTCACCAACTGTATTGGTACAGCATATGTGGAGACAGTAACACTGAACCTATACACAATAATAGATGGCTATTGTTGGACTTTTATGGACATACTTATTGTCTGTATTTTTATACTTTTTATTGTGAAAGAGACCATTGTAATAGAATTTTCTATTGTCTATTCTTATTGTTCTTTGGTAGTATTGTCTTTGGCCTATTGTTTGAATTTGTATTGTTCTTTGATGTTATTGTCTTTGGCTTATTATTTTATTGTGATAAGAAGATTCTACTGTTTATGTCTATTGTTTAAATGTATTGTTTTCCATTTTCTATTCATGACCAATAGGAAGACTGAATAGTTCTTATTGTTCTAATTTTTTCACATAATTTAGTATATAAAGGGGACCTCAGCTGGAGGGAGAGAGAGAGCTTTTCTACGATTGAAAGTCATCCCCAGGTGCACAAGACACCTTGAGTATTTAATTGAATATCACTAAGTAGTTACATACCGTTATATCTACTATCTGAATTATACTGTTTTTATCCAATATCTGTTTGAAGAGCTTAAGAGTCTTGATTGACTTTTTTCTAAATTAATAAGACTTAAGTCTCAGTTCAAAGTCTTTCAACATTAAAGACTTCACAACATTTACTGAAGCAAATATACTAAGTTTATTACCCCGAACAACTGAGGTACTGACCGACTAACGACAAGTCTGTTTCCCTCAGAGCTGAATTACTGATTCTTTTATTAAGTAACTTAGCTGCACATCACCGCGTGCGCTTGGGTCCTGGAAGGCTGCTTTGATAACTTCAATTAGAGGACATACGAAAATGTCCTTGACCTCGAATTCTGGTGCATCATTCTCGGAATCCCAGCATGTGCCACTGTGAGGAAGCTTGATCTTGACGAACTCCTCGCGCCATCCGTCTGCTACAGAAAAGGTGGCACTTGAGTCCATGAATTTGTCCAAGCACTTCATCTCTCGGGCAGCATGGAAGCTCTCAAGATCATTGGGATTGAAGTCGTCAGTGCAGAGAATATCAGTGATGAGGCAGTCAAGGTCAGATGCTGACTTGTAGGGAGAGGTGGAGTAATACCAGCACATTAGTTTGAACGTGCTTGTGTTGAGGAAGGGTGCAAAGAAGTGGTCCTTGGCCTTCTGTGTGACATTGGAAAGTGAAATTCCAAAGCTGTGCAGTGGGCTCAACTGCTATGTATCAATGGAGGTGGGAAGGTGGTTGGGCGAGTCAGAGAAGTGCTCGATAGTGAGTGTGTCTTCTGGATCAGAGACAGGTTGAACGACGTAGCAACGAAACACTCTGAAGGAGTTCAGTGGGGTATAGATGTGCTTGGGTAATGGAGGTGGCTCAGGAGGTGTAGGGGATCATGCAGGACTCAGTGGCTGTGGTGCTTTAGCCATGCACTTGGGCTTGGGTGGAGGCTGGGCAAAGAAGCTGGGAAGACTGGTGAGAGAGCTTGGAAGGTAGTCTTTGAGCACCTCAGGAGCCTTGCATTTATGTCTGACCCTGTTGACAGAATGGACCACAGCCATGTCTGTGATGACAGCTGTCTGAACCTGAAGCTGATAGTGATATACATGAATTTTTTATTGTCTTCAATCATTATTGCAGCTTACCTCTTCATACTCTCATGCCTCCTGGGCTCTGAGCTTCTCCTCCTCCGCAGCCTTTTCATCCATGAGCCGGAGCAATTTAATGTTGTGTGCACATTCTCGTCCCTCGTAAACGTGCAGATGGGCCTGTTCGTGGTCATGTTTTAGGGGAAGTAGCTGTTGGGAGAGTTTCTTGCATGATAGGTGGTGGCATTTCAATCCGCAGAGCTTGTTGAACCCACGCTGGCAGCCCGAACACTGAATCTTCATGAAAATCGAGAGAGCGCATGCCAAAACAAGGAGGAGAAGTAAATGCATATAGTGGGGTAAGCACGAGTGGGGTAAGCGCACATATAGTGGGGTAAGCGAATTTGTTACTGAAGTCAAAATCAGAAGCACTCACATGGTCAGGGGACCGCATTCTTAAAGTTCAGTCAAGATCGCATCCTTCAAGTGATGACAGGTATAAAAGTTGGGGTGAGCTGGCGTGCTGTGATCCACGACTTTGAACCCATATGACAACCTTCCTCTGCCTTTGCTCAGTTTCTCCTTGCTTTCTCTCACCTCAACATGCCCTCCCGCAAGAATAAATCGCATTCTGGCACCCAAGATGTGCATGATCAATGCACCAGGTACATGAGAGATGCCCTCAAAGATCTGCATGCTAACCTAATATAGGTGTACCGAATCCCCCACGCTGCCTTTGAGTCCTCAGTTGTCACTGCCACCTCATCAAGTGCGGGGTCATGGCCACGCAGACAATCGCTCAGCCTCCCCTCGCCTGCACAAGAAACAATTTTCTTCTAGCCACATGCTATCCTCTCCTATCCCCCGTTCACAAGCTAAACATGGCAAGTCACACCATGTTGATTCCTCGGATGACAATGATATGCACGCACATGCTACAAGCTCGCAATCTTCAGATTTTCGTCTCCTGTGCGCAAGGCATCATGGTACTCAGTACCCTTCAAGCTGGATGCACTCTTGCTGAGCCCGAGTACTTATGGGACGTGTCAAGCAGCTCAGAGCAGCCTACCGCGTTGCTCTATCCCCTTACCAGAACACTCGCGGATACTTCGCAGTCACACCACGTGTCGATTGCGTGGTTTGATCGTTTCAGCCTACCTTCTCAACAACCCCGACTCCATCAGCCCGATCGCCCCAATTTTACATGACCTTGGCATTGTACGACTTTCTTATCATTGTCGAATATTTCTGACATGTTTCCGATGCGACCCTAGTGCCCTCACTTTATCTTCTGCAGCAGCAGCCTTCCACATGCACAGGGCGAAGATCGCGATCCCCGATTGATGTCGCACTGTGATTCTCACAATCAACAGGGACTATTTGGCCTGTTAAAGAAGGTTTAATGGTTCATCATTTTGGTTTCCATGTTTCATCCTATTGTTCCTTCCAGTTTTCGAGTTTCATTGCGAATTTACCGCATTTCTGTGCGCTGTATCAGCTACCTGTAGGTATGAACCTTTCATGTTTGTTCCTTATTGTTTGAGCCATGTGCTCACATATTGGCTTTCCGGTTACCATGCATAATCGCTTTCACATGTTCGGACTCGGATTCGTCGATAAATACCCTGTATCTACTTTACCAAATTCAGACAAGTTTTCCCCCTGGAGTTCAGAGCTCAGTTCCAGCACTGCGACTCATCGCAATCACCTTTGCATCTCACACTCATCTCACACTGTGTCTACCCTGAGTTATTCTGCGACCGCATTTCACTGCGACTGCGTTTCTTCACTGCGACTGCATTTTACACTGCAACTGCGACTGCATTCCCGAGTACTGTGACTGCATTTCTGAGTACTGTGACTGCATTTTCCGAGAAGCACGAGGAGTTTGTGCGAGCCTCGTGTTCGGCCTCACACCGTCGCAAATAGAGCTGAGTTATCCTTGTGTCCCCTTTGCCGAGTTCCATTCCTCATCCCTTTGTATCTACGTTCGTGTTCACACTTCATGTTCGGAACCAAGACGAGAAGCTGTTAGGCCCACTCGTGACATACCTCGTAACCTCCAATCCATGCTATGACCTCCTTGCATACAGAGAGTGTGTGTGGTTTTATTATATAGGTTTTAGTCCAGATCCCATTCGAGTCTTATCAACGATGCCTTCATTCCGGATGACAAGAACCCCAAATTTGATGATTTCTATCGGTCAGTCATGCTTGAGTTGCGCAATGTGAAGGAATCAAGAGGATGGGTTATAAGGTAAGTAATGAGCATATATGTGCATGTATGCTCACCTTCTTCGTGCACAGAGAGACCCACAGCCCTGGCGCACAACTCAAGGATGCCGGGCGCATGATTAATCGCAAATGTGGTAATCATATCAACATCCCAGAGTTAGTCACCAGGGGCGTTGCTCTTCACAATGACCCAGAGCCTGTGGTGATCGCACAGGAGATGGAAGCCTTCAAAAATATGTACATACCCCATATATATGCTACCGCCATGGGTGCTAATCAATGACAGCGTGCCCAAGGATATTGAAAAATATCTAAAGGCATGGGGCACTATCCTGCGCCGTGTTCCATTCATGCCTGCACTGATGCCCGACCTCGCCATCAGTCTGTATGGGGTGGTCCTCCTTGGTGCATTTGTAAGTTATTTTCACACTTTGCTATCTTGCCTCATCTATTGACCAACATTATCAATCACAGCTTGATGCACACGCTCGATCTGCACGCTCGGATGACCTCAGCATGCTGCGCTATGACACCATGCTATATATCGAGGAGGTACGCCTCGACGGCATGATTATTCACTACCAGGCCAGATGCAACAAGATGCTCCATGGCTTCAAGGATCTCGCAACCACATGTCTCTTAACACCTTGTAGACTGCGGGATGATTTCAATGCTAATCCAGAATTGTGAGTCTCGCTCCGATGTATACATACACTCACCATATTAATTTTCATGTAGGTTCTGTTGCAATGTGTGCGAGGGGACTATGAGGATTAAATCCTGTGATTATCCTTTGTTCATGTACCCCGAGGATGGCTATAAGAAGGGGAGATCTGACTACAGGCTCTGCAGGGGCCTGTTCCTCATTCAAGTGAGTGTTTTCTTGACTTCAAGTACATTACTGACCCAAATACACAAGTACTTCCATCACATCTTTACAGGCAAATGCAATGCTACTGTGTCCACCTGCGTAGGCCTCAAGGGCAGACCTGGGCCTGTGGCCGAGCTCAACAAGATGAGCGAGGTGACTCCTGAAAACATTGGATATGTTGCAGTCTTGGTATGTCTCCTTCACTTATATAAATTCGCACTCATCTTCTTCTTCTGCACCAGGTGTGCTTTATTCTCAATGACCAAGATGCCTGGCATGTCGACGACAACAAATTCAACAGCCCGGATTTCTACAACAGCCTTATACATTTGTTCTCGAATGCTGAATGGTGCACCTTCACATTGAAGTGGTGGAATGAGTAAGTGTCATTTTCTGTATTTATTAATCTATCTACTGATACATACCCCACCACAGAGAAGTATTCGGGAACAACAGAAGTGACAGTGATGACAAGGATGATGGAGACAATACGTATGTGCAGATTCTCGCTCAGTGTGCTGCCATCGAGGAGCATAGGTGTGGTGAGGAGATGGCGCAGCGAGCTCTCAAGGACCAGATTCATTATGCTCGTGAGAATTCCGATGAGGACCATGGGGACAATGGTACCAGCAGCAAGGAAGATGTGTGGGACCATGATAGCGGCGCCGAAGATGATTCCAACAAGGACATGCAAGAACTGGATTATCTGGAAGATGGTGAAGAAGAGCGTGATGAGCTTGATGACCTTCTGGAGTGGTTTTAGGGTCAGAAGGATGGATATTTTCTTGACAGTGATTCATTTCATTTTTGCTTTCTATTGTTGCTCGAATTTCTTGTGGACTCCATCGATAGTGTTGCCACGGCTTAGTCACACCTATTTCAGCTTTATAGATATTCTGACATGAATTTTGCAGATAATGACATGATCTTAATTGAAATTAATATATAAGATGTATATGTATTTGAATGTAATACCACCATTTGCATAATTATCTTCAATATGTTTCAATTTCAGTTACATTGGTAAAAAAAGCTGACTAAAAAGTCGGACTTTGCAATCGGCCTTTTGGCTATATCTCCACCAATATGAGGTATAAAATTTTGATATTTGGCAATAGTATGCGGCTATATTAGGCTACGAAATGAATGTAAGATAACTATGATATCTAAAAAACTGCCCAAGTTATGAGTCATATATCATTTAGGGTCTGACTTAGCTGCAGCAACACTTTCCATTGGTGTTTGTGTGATTCAGATTTCAAATTAAATATATTAATTTCCACGACCAAGGCATGCAAGTGTTGGGGACTGAGATGTGCAAGTGGTGGGGACATCACATCAATCTTACAGGACTGGACTCATGTCCGCTAATGCTGGGGAAATTGGTGCCAGGCACACGCCGAGGCTGGCAATATGAGAGAAGGTCTTGCCTGATATGTATCATGCCTGGCCCTATCATATCAGAGGAATGGCACCAGTTTGGAATGGCCAGGCTCTGATTGCATGCCTCCGGCCATATGGTGCAGTGGCTGGCACTGTCTGGCGGTTCTTGCCAAACATCAAGTGTGGTGTGCAAGAAAATATATTTGATGCACCCACTTCTGGGGTGTGCATGGGTATGTACAGTCTGCTCAGGCCAAAAATGTTTTGCTGATGCACTATACCCAATTTGACTACATACATTCTTAATTTGGGTCTTCAGCAAGCTTATGCTATAAATTTTAAAATGTGCTCACCACTTTTCTAGTAGGTTTCATTGCTCACGCCTCTGTATAATTACTTTTAAAGTTATAGTATTGTTATAGTGCACTTTAAAAGTATATGCTTGAAATGTGTATGATATATAAAAGTCAAGCCCTGACTTAGCGCTTTTCACAGCTTATGGCCCAGTCTGATGTTCAACAAAGCTAAAGCCACCTGAAGCTGGGTCAAAGCTGGGACCAAGCCAGGTTAGACAAAACACCAGAAATCTTCTGACTTGTGTTCATCATGCTCAACAAACATGGACTCTGTGAGAAAATGGAATATTGCACCTTTATAAGAAAATCAACAAAATTCACAGTTGGTAGTATATATAAGGGCTCAAGTTCCCCCTCTGACTTAGCAATCATAGCTTCCAGATAATATTCTACAGACTGCCAGTTGCAGACATATATTATTGATGACTTTATTGATGCATCTCTTATTTCATTAATTATGTTTCTCTCTATGAATATTCTTCAATAGTATCTTACTTCTTAAGAAATGTTCAATATTTTAGATAATTTTGTTCATCTATGTACCATCATCCCTATTAATTTGTCCTTTCACACATTTCTGTGAGTGCTTGCTTACTAAACACTTGGTATAGTGATGCTGCAGCTAAGTTGGGCCTAAATCATATATGACTAAGAATCTGTGCAGTTTTCCGGATATCATAGTGATATTTTCTTCACTTTGTAGCTTAGATATAGCAGCATAAGCATAGGATGCCAAAAGCCAAAATGTTATACTTTGTATTGATGGAGATATGTCCAAAAAGCTGATTGCTTTTCTAGTTAGCTATGTTATTTATGTAACTGAAATTTAAATATATACAAGATAATTATGTGAATGATTGTGTTATATTCCAATACATATACATCTCAGTTATTGATTTCAATCAAGATGATGTCATTATCTGTAAAACTTATGCCAGAATATCTGAAAGGCTAAAACAGATGAAACTAAGTCATGGCAACACTAGGGTTCAATGCCGGGTGCATTCTTCAAACATTCAGACTCTTGTCTCAAAAACAAGAAAGCAGGCTACAAGTGCCCTTATGAAACTTCAAGACCTTTGAAAAGCAAAATGATGCCACACTAAAGCCCTGGAGGCTTATTTTTCAGTGGTGAAAGTAGTTGCATCATCTACTCTTTCAGTCACAAATCATCTTATAGCACAGACAGGGCCCATCAACCAGAGACAATTGACACTTCTCTGTGTCAGAACATAATCATCAGTATGTCTAGAAGCATTAAAAAGGTATTGAGGGCAAAGGGAGGATATACCAAGTACAAGAATATATGTTTCCTCCATTTCAGATTTTCAGCCACAAAAGCATTGACATGAGTTGCCTTCAAAGAATCATTTATATCTCAGTCAATTCTTAATATTATATTATGCAAGTTAGTATTTCTGAAAGCCAGAATGAATATTCTTCAAATAACACAGAATTGACCATGCTAACCTTTGTAGTTTGTGAGATACAAGCAAAACAATGAAAGTGTTACCAATATGTCAACACTTTTGTGAATAGTGTTGCCATAGTTTAGTCACACCTGCAGTCAGAATTCTCAGTTCAAAAAAGAGTTAAGCTAACTTGCTCTTAAGGTTTTCCAGCCCAAAGGTTCCTTTACCAAGAATTTGTTGAATCTAACATGCATACCAGTCAGATAAGTCCGTATTGATATTTTTCAATATATAATTTGAACAGTTAACACACAGGAAAAAACAATTATCCTGTATCAGTACATGATCTGCATATTGAAAACATGTGAAGCAAACATTACATTTAGACAATGTGGCATGTTTAGAATAAGGTACATATTTATTCAGCATCAGTGCTGCTTCAATGCTAAGCACATTCTCCATGCCGTCTTTGAGATCAGTGTGTGCAAAATTCTCTGGGAGTAAGCTAAGTTGATTCTGAATTTTGATGCAAAATCACTGAACCATGTTGAACAAAGGATCACAAAAACACTCCAAGTTCATGGACAGGTCACTACAGTCATAGCCATGCAAGATAACATGCTGCATTGGTGATATGCAATATAACATTAAAAAAACCAATCCTCTGAAGCATCTAGACTGTAAGGATTCTAGTATATGTGCTGCCCATGGGCCATATAAGTCACCAAGCCAGATGGAGACTTATTCTTCATGTCAGGTGATGGGTAGCTCCAAATTCATAGCACCATTGTCATTCATAGATGAGCATGACAGTTTTGAGTCAAGCATCATGATAACTTTGTCAGAATTCAAGAATGCAGGAGTCTCAGGCCTTGGATGAGTTCTTGCAGTCCTCTGTCATCCAAGACTAACTATCCTACCTTTTTTCAAAAGTCTGAACACCCCCCAAAGTTACTCAAGCATGATGACAAGTCATCATCCATGATGCTTCACAGCATATAGATCCAATACTTTCAGTTCAATTTTTTCCTCTACAAGACCAGATAAGGATTTTATGGAAGAAGGTGAGTCAGAAATGTCTCCTAGGTCAATATTATTGAACTCCATGTCTTTTATAGTGGCTGCAGATTCTGCAAGGTCATGCAAATGTTCCATGTCATCAAATTTGACATCTACATTAAACATCAATAGATAGAGCAGGAACATGCAGCTGCTTGAACCTTTTCAGAGAAAAGATTGTATTAAGACATAGTTCAAGGTGTTTGATGTAGAGTAAGACCAGAGTTCAAAGTGAAAGCAGATAGTTTCAGTTGCCAGAAGGTTAGAAGGTTCAAGATAATCAGTCTCGAGAGAATTCTAAATGCAGTGAGCAAGTTATAAAGAGTAGGTTGAAAGCCTAAAGTAGAGTAGTCATGAAACTGTCCAAAAATGTGATGCTCATGATTCAAAAGAGAAAACAGTGGCAACACAAGATATAACAAAACTTAGAGTGCATGGCAGAAGACAGTTGTATAGGATGCTTTTCTATTTCATGTAAGCTAAAGTACAATAGACATTGTAACAGCTTTTATTGCCAGAGAGAAGCTGAAATTGGCAAGAAAATTTGTATGTCTATGAGTCAAAGTGAGGATTTCAGAAAGTAGGAGGAAATTAGATACTACAACAGAAGACAAAAAAGAAACTGCCAGTAACACATAGTTACACATGATATCAAGCTGTCACAGCAGTCATTCAATGAGTGTGGGGTCAGACCTAGCTGAGTTTGAAAATCTAAACAATAAGCAAATAAAAGTAGCATAACCAAACAAACTCACTAGTTTTGAATATTGAAGCACTAATTTCACCACTTTTTTTGGCTTTGTATGTTACTATGTATATCACTATGTTATATGGTGATATACGTTGCTAATTTGTTCCCTGAAAATTGTGTGATTTGTTCATAGTAGCAAAAGATTGAATAATTATCACATTTGAGGATGCTTATCTCAGCATCAGTGGCAGAACTTCAGAGCACTTCTGTACATAAGAAGGTATTCAACTATTTCTGTGATTTAATCAAAATTTTCCTTGAAACTTTTTGTGTCCACAGACATATATAGTTGGCTTGTTTTAAAGTATAAAATATAATTTTTTGGATTGCAACTCCATGTGCATAAAATATTTTCTGTGTTATAACAAAGAATATGATGATGACAGTATTGATTGCATACTGATTACCTCTTGTGTGTGGGACAAAGGGGAATGACAATATTTAATAGCCTTCATGTATTGGAAAAGTTTTTCAACTCATGTGGCACATAACATCTGAAAATTTATATAAATTTATATATTCCATGACACAAGTTTTATCCAGCTTGGAGAGAAAGTTTTATTGGCTGTCCTCTTCATTACTCCAGAGTATGTCAAGAAAGCTAGTATGTATTAAATTCCTTCTGTAACACAATCAAGGAGCAATAAAGATAAACCCAAGTTCAATACAAAGCTGAGTACATCATTGAAATTAATCTAATCTCGAGCGCCGGCTCTTGTTCTCGCGGGCAAGAAAAGTGTAGCCGGACGAACGCAACCGGCAGTCAAGCCGGACGAACGCAACCGCGGCGGCTGACTGCCCACCGCGGCTCGAAATGGTTTCTGTACGAGATCGCTACGGATGTACATAGTATGGTACATGTAGGTATGAGGTGGGATGGAGGGTGATGCAAAAGTCTTTAACTGGTGAGATACACCAATACTATGATCAGAAAAAAGGGTATGGACGAGAGACAACAAAAACCGCTCACCTGGCGAGTTCACAAGAGTGATGGTCAGAGGGAAAAGAGGCGACTAGCCCCTTTTTCTCTGACCGCTCGCCAGGTAAGGAGCTCCCGTCCACATCCGCATGAGATGCGGATAGAATACAGCAGCGTGCACGTGACGCTGGGGCCCACTGAAGAGTGAGACGGACAGAGCTCTCGATTAGACTTGTATAAATTTCACACCTAAACCCGACTAATCTCGAGCGCCGGCTCTTGTTCTCGCGGGCAAGAAAAGTGTAGCCGGACGAACGCAACCGCGGCGGCTGACTGCCCACCGCGGCTCGAAATGGTTTCTGTACGAGATCGCTAAAATGCTACAAGGTTTTTTTTTTTTTTTTTGGAAAGATATGAGAGATAGATGGGAACGTCAGAAACGAGAGGTCGATACGTCACGGAAGAGATGAGAGAGAGAGGGAACCGAGAGAAAAGGGGAACAGAGAGGAAGATGGGCAAAAGATAGGCCAAAGAGAAAACATGGCAAGATAGGAGGGAGGAAAGAGGAAGGGGATAAGGCAAGGTGGTGAGAACCCGGGCAATGGTGACCGCCGCGAAAGCGCACGGATGAGGAGTTGTGTTGGCAGGAAGGGGTAGCCGTCGCGAAAGCACACGGTTATCAGGTGAGTTGTCGTCGTGAGAGCGCACGGATGCTGTGCATGTTGCCGTCGCGAAAGCCCACGGATACTGTGCAGTTTGGTGTGGGTTCATGGGCCATCGTGAAGGGCGCGACCTCCGAAGACGAGCGCATTGAGTAGTACGGGATGTTTCCGGATGTAAACCTGCCATGCATCTGATGTCCATCTTCCGATAGCTTGTATCGTGGAAGGTGGGAGACCTCTTTCCGCGAGTGAAGTTGACACCACCCGCACGCAAAGAGTGGCCGGAGATGTTGGTGGACACTGGGAAGAATGCACGGAGTCTCTTCATGAACCATCCGCGCGTAGGAGGAGTTCCCGATGCACGCAGCCACAACTCTGGGCGAAGAGGGAAGGATTTATCACGGGAGGTGAGATAGCGACGGAAAGCGAGAAGCGGGTCAGGTGAATCAGAGACGCGTTGTACGAGCACTCGGCTGCCCTCGAAAAAGGCGTCGGCCTTGTGGGAAGGGAGGAGGAATTCGAAGGAATTGCGGTCGAAGAGTACATGGTGTCGCAATGATAGTTTGCGCAGTTGACGCAGGGGGACTTGATCAGGCCAGACGAGCTCTCCAAGACGCATAAGCGCATGGAAACCAGTGAGAAGCTGGGAGAGGAAGAGAAGGTCATCGTGAAGAGTGGAAGATGCAAGCACGGAGGCGACACGGTGGAGATCAAGGCGGGAGAGAGGTTGTTTGCGTCGGATAGGTTTGCTGTGCAAGCGCTTGCAGCCCTTGAGGCATCGAGAAACGAGGGGAGATGTACGGACTTGTCTGATGTCAGGGAAAAATTGCTCGAGCTCGGAGCAAATCCCGGACAGGTAGGAGTCAATGGATCGTGGTTCGATATGTGCAGCCATGAAGACCACATAAAAGCTAAGCGTGTCAGGAGTGGGTTGGATAGGGCGGTCGTGCAACTGGCAGAAAGTGAGGTAAGAGTTCAGTGCAGAGGAATAGGATGCTTTAGTGCTCTTGTCGAGGGCATGCCCCAGAGCAATGGAGCGCTCGTGAATGAGACGCTCTAGGGGCCACGGCTCCCTCGGAGGTTGTCGTGGCCGTCGAGGAGAGATATTCATTGCTGCACTGCCCCCAGCGCATCTCAAGGGGGTGTAAAAGGGAACAGCTGTATTCCGGGTGCAAGAGAGCGGGCTTTGTCGAGCTGGCCGCGTGATAAGGCATCGGCGACGCAGTTGTCCTCGCCAGGAACATGGTCCACACACAGCTGAAGGTTGTCGTGGATGAGGATGTCGACTGAAGAGATAAGCAGTAGGTTGTAGGCAGGTTTCGCACGCAGAGTGTTGAACAGTGAGACGGCATTGGTGTTGTCAGACAAGACTGCGAGGCGGCGCACAGAACGATTGACGGTACGCCAGGCGGCAACCCGATGAATAGCGCTACAGATGGCGAGGGCCTCGAAATAGAATATTGCATCCTTGGGTGCACGGCAAGGTAGCTTGCTGTAAAATCCAAAGTTCAACCAGGGAAAATACAATCCGAGGCCAACGCCGGAAGCGTCAACAAGAGCAAACTCGTCGTCGGGAGCGCCTTCCACCAAATCGGGAGGTCCCCACTCGAGTGCATTGAGAAGATGGACGCCGTCAGAGTGTTTAATGTGATTGCTCATCCAGGTGAGCTCTCGTTTGATACTGGCATTAACGAACATGCCTGCATGGTGATTCTCTTTTCCAGCAATTTTGGCATATAGGTTGCACAACCCCGGTTTCAACAACGGGTACACGTTGAAGGCCCAGTTTGCGTAGCCAGCGAGACTCTGAAAATCTGCCAAGGATCGCCTACGATGGATACCCGGTGAGTGACAGAAATTGTCAATGGTCTCGAATAACTTCTGTCGACTATCATCCGGTAGCGTTACGGTCATGGCATTCGGGTCGACGATAAACCCGATGACCATGAGCGTTGGTCCATATTCTTGCTTCTTCCTCTCATGGGGAAGGCCTATCTCATCCCAGAGAAGAAGAAGTTGGGCTTGCTTTGTGGGTAGGTATATTCCGTAAGGTTGATAGAATTCAACACGGCCTTCCTCTTCAAACCCGAAGTCGTCATCTACGTAATTCAAGTGGTCGATTGCCCGCTTCACCACAGCGATCCAAACAACAAGGCACATGAAGGCTGCATAGATGCGTTGAGCTCCTCTCGAGCCAAAGAGGTTACAACGGTCGACATGCCGTTGACCAGCAATTGTGGTCACCTGTTTGATTTGCCAGAAGATGGACATAGGCAATCGTCGGTAAGCCTGAGACACATCCGACTTCCACATAACTAGCTGTTTGTTCCCATGCTGACGCCGATACTCCCTGAGTGCCTCTCCGAGCGCAGGGATCCCATCTAGGATCACGCCTTTGATGGCATCAGGGGAGATCAACGAGTTCAGTGCGTACGGTCCCGCACTGTGATCATTTACTAAGCGAAGGTTGACAGAGCGCGGTTTAGGCACGGCATGAATTGGCATGCAAACCATGCCCGGAAGGAGGTCAGTTCCGAATGCTTCTGAATATCGCCCGAGCCGCACTTCTTCGTCTCTTTGAATCTCCAAAAACTTTGCAGCTTCCTCATCGTCAGGCACGCCTCGATCTTCATCCCATGTGCTCGGATATCCCTCAGGTGGAGGTGTTGCCCAAGGCCAGAATCCCTCGCGCAGGCCTCGCAGTACAGATTGGACAAAAACGGGATTTGGGTGATCTCTAAGCAGGTATTGAAAGTGATCAACATTGATAGGTGTTACGATTTTGAATAGGTGCGGATGTGATGCAAGCGTAGAGTTTACCGTGGCATTCATGCGTTCTTTCTCAGGTACACCGGGAAGAGGTAGTTGCGTCAACGAGGCATCGGCAGATGTGACCATTCTCCGACCATGCACACTCCACTGCAAGCCTCGCAAGTAGCGTGGTCGACTGGCGTCAACATAACTACTTGGGCGCACCCTTAGTGCATTGGCTTGCGGTGTGCCCAACTGCCCCACAGGCTGCGCAAACATGCCGGTATCGGCATGCTGAAGCTTGGGCGGGACAATTTCCAGAATTCCATCGTTTGCATGCCTCCTTTTGGCGGTGACCTGTAGAGGTGAGAGATCTGCCACTGAGAGTTTTCTCTTCCTTGTAGACATTCGCTCCTGATGAATCCAAGAATTGCATTTTGAGATCTGCGAAGTCGGCATAGTCCGTGAGGAGCAAGTCTCGCCTTGAACCTGCTCGCTTCCGGACCGCATGATCGAAGTCGAGGAGCCTGTAGTGGAGAGGTGTGGCCAGCGCTCCGAACAAATTTGTGATGTACTCTCCATATAAGGTGAGTTCCTTACGCCTATGTGGGAATGCGTAACTGATTGCGGGGATAGCCTTGTTCCATGCGAAAATCCAGTCCCCAAAGGTGACGACTTTCTTAGAGGGGATAACGGCTCGGTACGAGAGTTCAATCTCTCCCAACTTTTCAGTGTGCTTCTCATCTTGTCCTGCAGAGTATCGGCCTGCGAACACATGGTCGAGGTCGATAGCTCTTCCAGCGAGCACATTGATCCACTCGCTGTCGGGGAACTCGGGCGCTCCATAGGAGTTAAGCAGGTCGGACTTTGCAAGTTTCGGGTCAATTGCATATTCTCGGAGGAGGTGTATTGTTGCTTTAAGCCCGGGGCGCATGGTGAAACCTCCGAGAAAGTTGTCCGCTGCCCATGCGAACTTGCCAGGATCGACTCTGGCTCGCTTGGACACGGGCTCGTCAGACTCGGGGGACGAGTCCCGAGCTCGATCCGACTTAGCAGGTCTCGAGGCGGATGCCGCTCTCGAGCTCCTAGGTGAGCCCGACCCATCGTCTTCGGGCGGTTCGGGTGCGCTAACCTCTCGATCTGCGTCAATTTCTTGCAACATTGCGATATAGGTGTCGATAGACGAGTCAGCAGTGCCGGCGGTGAGCTCAGCCGGTGCAGTAAGGAGTTTGCTGCTGAGTTCGAAGATTGCGACGGGCTTGGAGATTGCGTGGGTTCTGTACCGCTCGATGATCGCCAGGCAGGAAGAGATGATGGCCTCTGGTCCCCCGAATTCTTGTGTCGTCGTTCCCGCAGCTTCATCACTCATGGCTCAGGGGCGACAGTTGATTCGATAGATGGGAGTAAATGTAATTGTCGACAGTAATGATGCAAAAGTCTTTAACTGGCGAGTTCACAAGAGTGATGGTCAGAGGGAAAAGAGGCGACTAGCCCCTTTTTCTCTGACCGCTCGCCAGGTAAGGAGCTCCCGTCCACATCCGCATGAGATGCGGATAGAATACAGCAGCGTGCACGTGACGCTGGGGCCCACTGAAGAGTGAGACGGACAGAGCTCTCGATTAGACTTGTATAAATTTCACACCTAAACCCGATTAATTTAGAAAAATTGAATATATCTCAAAGATCATGTAATAAACTGTGAGTCTGTCAGCTTTGAACATAAACAAAAGTGCCTCCACACAACATATGAGGTTGATACATGTAGCAATCTGTATTCTTCATGCTCCTTTTGAATTAATTTTAATTAATTTCAATTAATTATTTGTCACCCCACACCTATAGAATCAGGGCCTTCGGCCATGTTCAGTATCCGGAGCTTGCCGAACCGTTTACGTTACGGGGCGTATCCTGTTGTGCATGGACCGTAATTCGTTTTTACGATACTTTTGCTAGCCCTACAAGCTCCTCTGCGGGTCTAGTCTAGGAACGCCGTGTCTCATACGTTTGAGGTATCGCAGGGTATCGCTCCCGCACTGAACTCAGATCCGCCCAAGCCATTACCCGAGGTGCCCGCTGTAGCGCTGGTTCTATGCAATGGAGCGGTCACTGCCGTCTGAGCCAGGCTCGCCTACGATGGACAGCCCCATTCTGCGTTCGCTGTAATATTCTTGCGGAACTTGAGGGCGGTGCTACCAGGATGCCCGAGGGGCAACATCGTGCATTGCTAGAAGAACACCGGAAAGGACACCCTTGCTAGCGCGAGCACGAGCACTGCAGAAGCATATAGCAGATCGCGGAGGTCTGGGACGTCGATCATCACTCTGGCTTGATTCGACAATGCTGCAAGTCTCACCTTGGATCAAAACAGAGACCCGGCGCCGCCTTCCCTTTTAGAGCTCCCATTTTCTCCGCTTCTGATGGCAAGTGCCCATTCCTTTATATACAATTAACCATATGTCGGTACGCCAGTTGGCCCCTTGTCTTTGTCCCATCTTTTCCAGCCATAATGGCATTCACCCTGAACCTCCTCGACTTCGCGGTAGTGGCCCTGGTCGTCTTTATGCTGAACCGCATTTTTGTGCGTCGACGCTTCAGGCCTCTCCCTCCCGGCCCCAAGGGGTTCCCCCTGATCGGCAATGTCCTGGACATGCCCACGTCGCATGAATGGAAAACATTCGCCAAGTGGGGCGACCGATGGGGTGAGTTCACCTTGCATCCCATCCGCTTATATTGTGTTTTACAAAATCGTATCCGCTCTGCAGGCGACATCATCTCCGTCACGCTCTTCGGTCAGCCCATCGTCGTGCTCAACTCGTCGCAGCACGCGTTCGACGTGCTCGAGAAAAAGAGCGCGATCTACTCGGATCGCCCGACCATTGTTGTCGGCGGCGAGATGATCGGCTGGAACCGCGCGCTCGTGCTGCTCCCGTACGGGAACACCTTCCGCGAGTACCGCCGGCTCCTGTTCCAGCTCATCGGCACCCGCCAAAGCGTCACGCTCCTCCACCCGTTCCTCGACGAGCAGACCCGCAACTTCATCGTGCGCCTGCACGGCGCCCCAAACGACGTAGTGAAACAGGTCCGCAAGTAAGTGGTCAGAATATTCATGCGTCGATTTTATGCAAATGCACGTCGGCTCGCAGAGCGGCCGGATCCATCATCCTTATGATGTCTCATGGGTACAAGGTCCAAGAAGGCGAAGACCCCATCGTGAACGCCGTCGATAAAGCGACGGAGGAGTTCGCCTTGTGCACTGCCCCTGGCGCATATCTCGCTGATATATTCCCCATTCGTGAGTGTCGGCCACTCTACTTCGCGTGTCGAGCTCATCTGGCCTCAGTGCGATACATACCCTCGTGGTTCCCCGGTGGCGGGTGGAAGAAGACGCTCGGTGCCCAGCGCGAAAATCTGCGCATCATGAGCGACGTTCCACACGAATTTGTCAAACGCCACATGGTACAGCACAAGTATAATTGTGTTCATATTGCATTAGTGACCCGCTGCTTCGTTAGGCGGCCGGCACTGCTATCCCAAGCTTTACCTCTGCCAATCTGGAAGGTAATGTCACTCCGGAACGAGAAGAATTCATCAAGTGGGCAGCCACCTCACTCTACGGTGGTCGGTGTCCATTTCGTTCACGAAATATATCCCTACTGACCACATCTGGACGTGACAATAGGTGGAGCAGACACAGTAAGTCTCCCATCCTTGCCGTAGGTTTCCCAAGCCGCAGCTGACCATACTGCAGACCGTCTCCGCCATCAACACATTCTTCCTTGCGATGACCTGCAATCCGGATGTGCAGCGGAGGGCGCAGCAGGAGATTGACGCCGTGATTGGCAGCGACCGCCTTCCTAATTCCGCGGATCGAGAGCAGCTTTCATACGTCACAGCGCTGTTCCTGGAGGTTCTGCGGTGGAACCCGGTCGCCCCGTTAGGTACCGTCTCGCCTGCTCGCACCCGTCGTGCTTATTCTGACAGGAACTGTACATGGAAGGGGTGCCTCATCGGCTCACCGAGGACGACATCCACGCCGGGTACTTGTTGCCCAAGGGCACCATTGTCATCCCGAACATCTGGTATGTGTGCACTGCCAGTTAAACTAGCCAATATTCGTGGTGATGACCGCCATACTCTGTTGTACAGGAAGTTCCTGCATGACCCGCACACATATGAGGACCCGATGACCTTCAACCCGAACAGGTTCCTGTCGTCGCAGAGCAGGGCTCCCGAACGGGACCCGCGTGAGGTCGCATTCGGCTTCGGAAGACGGTGAGTTCGATTCATCTGTGACAGCCGTTAACCACCCCTAACCGTGGCTTCTCAGCATCTGCCCAGGTTCGCGGAACGGCTTCAGCGGCATCCTCCTTTGCTGACCTTGACCTTTTTTTCAGGTCTCAATCTCGCAGATGCGTCTATATGGCTCTCATGTGCAATGTCCCTCGCCGCGTTCGACATCTCCAAGGCCACAGAGGACGGCGTGGTCATCGAGCCATCGCTGGAGTACTCGACCGGAACGATTAGGTGCGCACTGTTCTCTGCGATCCATGTCTGATCCCGCCTCACGTACGGCCCCCGTTCATTTCAGTCACCCGCCTCCCTTCAAGTGCTCGATTAAGCCGAGGTCGGCGAAGGCGGAGGCGCTCATTCGGTCGATGGGCGACTTCAAGCAGGAATGAGTGCGAGCGGCGTACCATAATGGCGCGCGGGTTTCGGAGCTGTGCGGTATCTGTATCGATATTTTTGCGCTGTTTAGTGTATCTTCCATGTGCGTATACTGTACACTTTCGCATCCGCTTTAACACTCTCCAATGATAGTTGTCTTCGAGCTTGCTGCTACCCGATTTGCGCGGAGTGCCATGACGTTCGTGAGTTTCTCGGGTGGTGATCCATCGCAGTCGATAATCAAGTCCCGTGCTGTGCTTGAGCCTATCTGAATGTGAGTATTTGACGTTCAACGTTTGAAGACGCTGGTCACCACTGAAGCCGCGAAGGTATCCAGTAGGAATGGCTCCGTCGGTTTGGAATTGAAACTCCCTTCATTTAGATCTGGTTGGTCGTAACTCGAATATTTGATGAGGTGAATTGCTTTACCTTCACCGAGGTCAGCCTCACGGTCAACCCCCTCTGCGGCAGCACTCTATGATATAACTTGCTCTGTCTAGTGGTCCCTCGAACCCTTTGTCCCTCCTATCAACCCGTCCCATCTGATAGTCGCGTACAATGACGAACCAGGTCGTCCAATACCTCAGGCCGAAGTCGTTTACACGCCGCTACCCAAGATGGATGTGGGAAGGCGACTGCTCATCGCGTCGTCCGCCCTCGCATCCCTCGGCGACGCTATGTTCGGCTATGGCCAAGGCGTCATCGCCGCGCTCCAGGTGCAGCCGCCCTTCATAAAGCGGTTCTTCGGAAAGACCGTCACCATGGATCAAATACAAGCCGGGGACACTGGCGTGGACCCTTATGTCCAGGGTAAATATTCGATTTGGTCTGCGAGAATCTCACTTTGACGTTTGCAGCGCGCGGACAGCCATAACGGTGGCCTGCCTCAATATCACCGCCCTCATCGCCGCTTTCGGCGCCGCGTACATCTGCGACATCCTCGGGCGTCGTATGTCCGTGCGGATCGGAGCCCTCATATACCTGGTGGCGGCCTTCATCCAGATCTTCGCCCCGACGCTTGCGGTTCTCATAGTCGGACGTTCCATCCAAGGTCTCGGGGTCGGCATCCTCTCTATGACGGTGCCCATCTTGCAATGCGAGATCGCACCGGGCCATGCGCGGGGGCTGTTCATCTCCATCGAGTATATCTGCCTGAATACCGGGTATGCGCTGTCTACGTGGGTCGGCTACGGATTCTTCTTCACGCTGCCTTCGGAGATCTCTTGGGAGGGCCCGTACATTATTCAGGCTGTGCTAGCCCTCATCCTGTTTCTGTGGACGTTCGTGCTTCCCGAGACGCCTCGATTCCTCATCAAGAACGGCTTCACAAACGAAGGTCTCCGAGTTCTGGCGGACCTACACAGTAATGGGGACATCGAGGATCCCGGTGTCCAAGCGACATTCGCGGAGATCGTCGCCACGGTCAAATACGAGACCAGCATGGGAGAGGCCAGCTGGGGCCAGCTGTTCAAGCAGTACACGCGCCGCACGGTCATGGGCATCACTTGCCAGGTGTTCGCACAGTTCAACGGCATCAACGCGATCCTGTACTTCCTCCCGGAGAACCTGTCGCGCGGCGGCTTCACGACACAGCGCGCACTGCTCTACTCTGGGGTGTCCGCGCTCGTGTACTGCGCCGGCACCATCCCGACGATGTTCTGGATCGATAAGTGGGGGCGCCGGGTGTTCTTGATCACCGGGAGCTTCGCCATGGCCGCGTTCCTGGGCGTCCTGGGCGGCCTGCAGTTCTACGTGGACTCGCTGCAGCCGGGAAGTGCACTCGTAATGCGAGGGGCCGACGGCATCTTCGTGGGTACGCACTCGAGTGGTGCTGCGGTCATTGCGCATTTTGATGCTGATGGTGACCTTTCAGCCGTCTGCCTGTATCTCTTCTTTTATGGGGCCACGTACGTCAAACTCTGCGCACTGACGTGCCTAATTATTGACTGACCGCTGTTCAGGTGGGGGCCCGGGCCTTGGCTTCTGGGAGCGGAGATATTCCCCCTGCGCGCCAGAGCCAAAGGCATGGCACTCTCGACGACGTCTAACTGGCTCTGCAACTTCATCATCGCGTTCATCACCCCGCCGCTCTTCTCGGCGATAAAAGGCGGCTACTATTTCCTTCTGCTGGGGTTCTGCGTGGTGTCCGGCGTGTTCGTGTGGGCAGTTTACCCCGAGACGGCGCACAAGACCCTCGAGGAGCTCGGGAGCGTGTTTGGCGACCAGACGTCGGTTGATGTGGACGAGAAGACGATTGCGAGCCAGCTGGAAGTTCCGAAGGAGGCTGATACGCGCTCAGAAATAAGTGGGACTAGCGGGAGCTCAAGCGTGGTTAAAGAGGCTAGTATAGTATAATGTGATCCATTTTTGTGTCTGATTTGTCATCGTTGGGATCCCTTGTCAAACTTCAAGGAGAGTAGTACAGTACTTTTTTGCGTGCCGGCCCACCACGTAGTAGACTGGAGTCCCGATCGGATCGGGGACAGGAGATAAGATCAAGACTTGAAGTTCAGTGCACAGTCAACGCCGAGCTTGCACGTACCCACGGATGCTAATGCATAATGGGGCTATACCCCTGTAGGTAGAAGGCATATATGAAACCAACTTTCTGAATCCTGGATACCACGACCCACTTCTACGTGCATCATGTCTGACTTCGACGCTTTCAAGAACTCCTTCAAGGGCGACCTCGTATCCCCCTCCGATCCCGACTATCTGAACGCCCTCACCCGCTGGGCCATCAATTCTTCCAGGAAGGCCGAAATCGTAGCGTTTGTGAGAGATGCAGAGGATGTCTCCCGTGCGATCTTGTACGCCAAACGTGCAGGCCTGCCTATTGCGATCCGAGGTGGCGGGCATAACCCGTCTGGGGCGTCGTCCTGTGAGGGCGGACTCGTGATAGATCTTTCGCGTTACATCAATGGCGCCAGGGTCGATGCCGAGAACAAACTTGCGTACGTCGGAGGCGGCGCTCTCTGGAAGACCGTGGATGAGGCCGCAATCAAACATGGGCTTGCCACTGTCGGCGGCACCGTCAATCACGTATGTCATCTGATCTTGCTACTTGGATCCAAACCTTACGTTCGACGGCATAGACTGGAGTAGCAGGGTGTGTTCATCCATTATGAAGTTCAATAAGATGACGTGCTGATAATACTTTAGCTTGACTCTCGGAGGCGGATATGGTTGGCTCAGCGCTGCCCACGGCCTCGCGGTTGATAACCTAGTTCAAGTATGACTGAGTGATAAAGTATACAGTCCGTTGTGTCTGATTCCATCCTCACTCAGGGGACTATAGTCACGGCTGATGGCTCCATCCTTACCGCCAATGCGAGCGAAAATTCCGACCTCTTCTGGGGCATTCGCGGCGGAGGCTCCAATTTCGGTGTATGCACGGAGTTTGTCCTGAAGTTGCACCCGCAACGCCGAAAAGTCTTCGCGGGGACCCTAGTTTTTACTCCCGACGTCTTGACCAAGTTCTCGTCTGTCGCGGAATCGTGGTGGACTGCAGGACCTTCCGACAAAGAAGGCATGATCCATATATTTACTCGGGGCCCTGACGGTCAGGTGAGCGAAGGACCAATTCAGCCCCCTGAGTAATGCACCTGAAGCAGTCTGCCAGCCATGCATCGTAGCGGTCGTGTTTTACAATGGTCCCGAATCCGAGGGCCGAGAGGTTTACAAAGCATTCCTTGACCTTAGTGCGATTCTCCACTTCTCTCTCTTCAGAGCATTCCGCTTATATTTCTATTACAGAACCCGTAATGGACACGTGTCGTGAGATACCCTACGAGGAGCTCAACTCCCTACAGGTTAGCCGTCTATATCATCCACAGGCGCATCATAATAAACGAATGCGATGCGATTGCAGAACTCGTTCGCAGAACCAGGACGGAACGTATACATGAAAGGGACACTTCAGCCACCGGTATTCCCTCGCGAGATATCATTGACGGCCTTCAAGCGCGTAGTGGCGCTCTCCGCCTCCGGCGAGTTCACCCTGGCGTTCATGATGGAGTTCTTCCCACTTCACAAGATCAATGCAGTCCCGGACAACGCCACCGCGTTCCGCCGCGGTTCCCCGCCCAATGTGCTCGTCGTGGCATCGTGGCAGGACGACAGCCCTGAGAAGACGAAGCACGCGCGGGAGGCCGCACATGAGTTAACTGCGCTCATGGGAGGTATGGGTTATGGAAATTACAGTAAGCATCTTGAATGGAATTCTATGACTGTACGCATGGCTGACTGCTGTACTAGGTCCTGAGAGCGACGTGATGCCGCGAGAGGCCGGCGCTGTCGTGGAGAAGGCGAAAGCGCTGTTCGGGAACAATTATGCCCGCCTCCAGGCTGTCAAGAAGAGGTATGACCCAGAGGTGATTTTCAATAGGTGGTTTGCTATCGCTCCAGCTGCAGCATAAACAAACACGTACCTGTCAATATCTCAGTGCTCTATATCATGAAGGTATAGTCGTTAGAGGTCAATTGCTTGGTTTAGTCAGTATCCCTTGTATATTATCATGTTTTGAATGATACTGCGCGCGCGCTTTTGGACGTAAGTGTTGGAAAGGACATCCCCACATGTCCTTTCAAGGATGTCTACGCTATGAATGTCATCGAGCTGATACCCAAGACCCGAAGACAGGTGAACAACTTTGGAAGTGGTTGGAGGCCAAAGTTGCAGACCGTTGAATAATACTCTCAATTCATGCGTAGTCCTTCGTCTTGGGCATAAGTTTCTTGAACGTTGTCGGTATATTCCCGATGGTTATCGCCGCATCCATGCCAGTCGCCAATAAATACCTCCCTTATTGCTGATCTAACTTCGTATGAAATTGTCGGCTGCACGTATTCAGGTTGACTCCAGTCCGACGCATGATGAATGGTGATCAACGGTCTTGGGGCTGACTTGGGACGTTCTTAACTCGTTCTTACTTCACTTAACGCGTTCTTAGTCTGTGGCCACGTGGTTTCTATTCACGTGTTGTACCACGTATCTCGTTAGGTTGGCGCCTGGTATGTGTGTTTCAACGTCACCGACGGTCTTTTGGTGCACGTATCTACATATTGTCTGCCAGAACATCTGAGGCTTCCACTCATGGTTCGATCAACACTTGTAGTCAGAGCTTCGGATGCTTTGCCTTTGGCCGCTAGCGTGGACGACGAACAGGTCAGGTTAGTCGCATCTCGAAGTACGAATCTGTCTCAACGTCAAGCAGACAGAACACGCCCTTCAAGAACACAAGCAGCAGGCCAAGCTGATATTCCGACGGATAGGACCCAATGCAGAACCACGGTGCTCTATCGAGAGCGGACAGTACACGCTGCAGTATGTTATCCTTGTAATGCCTGTACCTCTGTGAGCTGATACGTGTATTATCTGGCGTTCGTGTCACTAGCTACCTCATAGTAGATAATGTTATCTTTCTGGTCATTGCGGACAAGTCCTATCCGCGGAAACTCGCCTTCTCGTACCTCGACGAGCTGTCCAAGGAGTTCGCTACGTCGTATGGCGCGAAGGTGGAGAATGTACGAAAACCGTACGCGTTCGTGGGATTTGGTGTGTTCCAGCTACTCCACTTGTGTATATTACGCATATCTGATGACATATTAGACACGTTTATGTCAAAGACGACTCGCTTGTATCAGGATACTCGAACAGCAAGCGCTGCCGGCAGTTCTAACCTCGATAAGCTCAATGATGAACTGCATGATGTGACGCGCATCATGACCAAAAATATGGAGGAACTGCTCTGGAGAGGCGACTCGCTGGACAGTGCGTACACGTCTGTGCTCTATCACGATTATGCCTCATTCCTCGGGTTACATGCAGGGATGTCACACCTTTCTACATCTCTGCGGTCCGAATCAGAGAAATATCGTAAGGCCGCGAGAAATATAAATATACAGGCTATGCTGCGACAATATGCCCCTCTGGGTGCTGTCGTCCTGATCATCATCCTTCTAATATGGTGGCGATTCTCATGAGTAGGTGTTGTGGACTGTCTGTGCTGTACATACATACATAGGTTTCTAATTCACTTCGTATATATACCTGGGACTTCAGCCAGCAGACAGACCGGAGCTTTCTCGCTCGAATTTGTGCTTTCCAGTACACGAGCCCAACTGTAGTGCTTACTTATCGACTTATCGGCTGCTTTTCAGTGGATCTTGCCGTTACTGATGCTACTTAAGAAGGCTTTATGGTAACAATAAAGATAACCCATCACTAATCCATCCTTGACCATTCCTTCCTTCCTACAGTCATCAGCAAGCGTTCCAACGATGTCTTACGGTTTCCCGGGCGGTGCCTCGCCTGTCATGCAGCATCCCTTTCCTCAGTCGAGTCCCCAACCTCAAACACAACAAATTCAGCCAGGCTCCATCACCTATACGACGACCATGGGGGCAGATGGCCAGGTCACATACCATCCCTTCAGGTGTGTACAAGTCGCAGCCACAGATCGTTCATTTCCCCGCTCTCCCGATCGTGCACCGATCCCAGATCGCCACTGAACGAGTGCTGATCATGGTCTTTGCCATTACTCAGAGCGGTTCCAGCGAGGTATGTTATTCCATGATATCTTCATAGTCTTCAGCTCAGGGTCGGCTGTACTTGCCACAGTTATCAAACTCCCCAAGGGATCGTGAGTGGTATACAATGGATACCTGCTGAAGCTACGCAGGTTCTACCGGCAGGCGCCACACCGGCAGGAGCAGTAAATCTTCATTCCTGTGAAAGCAGTGTGTATATCGCTAAGGACAGTGATCATGAAACAGGACTTGTTAGCATCGTTTAGTCGTGGTCAAGATGGTAGAGCGAGAGACCGTGACTGGTGAGGGCGACTTTCTTAAACCCGGTCCTCCCACTGACATTTCTTCAGGCAACGTGAAGAAGATAGGCGTCGGAAGACTGATGATAAATCAAGGAATTCCCTATACCATGGTCGAGACCGTGATAGAGATGAAGACTATGAGCTGCGTAAGGCGCGAGAGAAGGATGCCCGCACTGAGCGCGAACGCGACCGCTTGAGGGAGCGCCGAGCGAGCAATGCTGGATACGGCGGTGCATACCCCGACTACGAGCGCGACCTTGAACGTCGCTTCCAGGACCTCGATGTCGACCACCGCGATCGCGACCGCGATTACGAAAGAGATCGCGGAGCACGATCCCGCAGAGGCTCTACATACGGGGAGCGGCCTGCTGGATATCAGCCAGCCCCCGGCGGTAACTACTCCACGGCGGGCTACTCGCCCGCAACATCCGCCTACTCGACAACAGCCACTGCAGGATATCCGACGTCGACCTCTCCCTATGCTGGCGCTTCGGGAGGGCAATACCCAGTGTCAACTGCGTATCCTCCTCCGTCCCCGCGTATGGCCGATGCTGTCGGTCGTCCCGTCTCCCCCTATCGTCCCGCAGGCGGTATGCAAGGGTCAGTTTCGCCTTACCAGGCGGGTGCTGGTATCCAACGCTCGGTTTCGCCTTATCAGGCAGGTCCTGGAATCCAACGCTCGGTTTCACCGTACCAGGCTGGTGCCGGAATCCAACGCTCAGTCTCTCCTTATCAGGCGGGTGTCGGGATCCAACGCTCATCATCTCCTTTCTATCCTGGTGGCATCCCCCGCGCGGCGTCTCCCTATCAGAGCAGTATGGTACGCGCAGGGTCTCCCCTTCCCGGGGCTCCAGGCGTGTATCCGCCTGGACACATCATGGAAGGACAGCCTATCAGGTCATCTATTTCCCGGATCCCGAGCCCATCTCCAATGCCGGTTGGCAACGTTTACGGGTCAGCGGGCGGGGGCGTCTATGGAGCCGGGACTGCGCCATACGGGGCTGCCAGTGCTGGGTATCCTGGTGCAGGGGCGGGAACATTTCGCGGTCCTAACATGAGTCCAGAGCAGCCACCACAGCCGATGCTCTCCGTACCAGAGGGCTTCTCGCGTCCTCCGAATTTGGCGCAGCCGTATACCCACTTTGAGATGATGAAGATACAGGACATGGAAGATTTCTTGGAAGTAACCCCCGTATGCCACTCGTTCTCGTGCCCCACGACGTCTACCATGAGGACTGGATCAGGCTGATGAACGTACGTGATTTACTTGCTTTGCATAACATTAGTTCTGATGAGGTGTGTAGGATCTTTCGTTGGGTTGGAGTGGAAGGCTACCAGTGCCGGAGTACTCTCGTGATGGACGACCCCCCAAACGGACGGAGTTGACGGCAGACGTCATTGATCTCTGGAACGCATCTTTCTTCATACGTCGTGGGGTTGAGCTTGTCCTCTACAAAGGCCGTGAGCGACGCTCCGGACGCAACATCGGTCAGGTGGATATGCACCTTCCTGGTTTCGACACATATGATGTCTCTTCTCCATCTGAGTCCGATACCGACGACAACGACGATGATGACGGTGATCGAGATAGACCGAGGTACGGCGCATACGGTGGCGTGTACGGACGTCAGCCGAGCCTGAAGTGCGCGAGGCTAGGCGTATCCGGCGTGAAAGAAAAGCGGAGAGAAAGAAGCGCAAGATGGAGAAGAAAATCAGGAGGAAGGTCAAGGAGATGGATAGGAACTACGCGCTTTACCTCACCTGTGTTTCCAACCGCGAAGGCGGTGGGCTATGATCCGCACGTGGAATTTGCTATGCTAGAGCGAAGCGAAATGGGACTGTACATCTACTGCTGTAGGAACAACAATCATGTACGGTACTGACTTGTTATCTATCGGATGTGCTCAACGAAGCCATCAGGCTGGACTGAATGGCCAATGTCGATCAAATTGCCATAGCCAAAACATCACAACCGCTTGCTCACTTCAAGGGGATTGAGCAATACTTATACACATTATATTGAGTACTACTATCTAACTACAATAGAAGTCCGGATGATATCCCAGGAGTTGTTAGAACAGATCAACCGGCCCTGCTCAGTAACCTCGTCCGCCTCGTCCTCTACCTCTGGCAGTGTAAGATCCTCGTGCGTTGCCGTAGGAACCCCCTCCATAAGCCCCAGAATAACTATTTTGAGCAGGTCCACCATAACCACCGCTTCCATTGTATCCTCCTCCGTATCCGCCTCTGTTATTCCCGTACCCTCCTTGTGCGCCGGAGTATCCACCGCCGGAATATGTAGGCGCATCATAGCCTCGATATCCTCCCCTTGCGCCGCCACGACCACGCGGTGCTGTTAAATCGTTGTACTGTTGAGGACGGGAATTGTAATTCTGCTGCTGGTAGCCTCGCCCACGCTGAGCGGGATAAGACTGATATGATGTATATGAAGATGTGTGCTGATAGGAGTTGTAGGAGCTGTGGTATGAAACCTGTGAACTTTGCCAATCGTGCCCGCCTCGGCTGCTGTAATCACGACCATTGTTGCCGTAATGATTGGAGCTGAAGGACGATGGTCCACCGTAAAAGCTCCCGCGACCATTCCTGTCTGATGGACCGTGGCCTCGCCCACGACCACTACCGCCTCGTCTCGCGCTCTCAAGATCAGCCGAGGTCAGTGTAGGACGTGGTCTGCGAACACCCGGCAACAGTACTGATCGATGTGGAGTAGTTGCTTCGGGAAGAAGTAAAGCGCCGATAAGGAGCGATCGTTCTTGATGTCGGACAGATCTTGAGTGGGTAGTGGGCAAACAAATGTCGATCCCGGTATACAATCCGGGTCTGGAAGTAAGCTTCCGCTAATCCACCACTTGCTTTCACATTTATTGGCATCAACTGTTGCAAGGTGAGCATGAGCAACTACGCGACAGTTCAGACATACCTCGTCTTTCTTCCGTTTACCGTACAGAGCCTCCAGCGATGGATATAGCGAGTGTGCCTCAAATACGAAAAGCACATTATTACCCCACCTATTTCGCCGTTTTTCTTCATCAGTTAGCTTGTCGTAGCGCGGACCCATAGCATCTAATAGACGCTTCTCCTCAATAAAAGGCAGTAGCGCAACACCTTGCCAGGCCATTCGTTTGCCGTTCATGTCAATCTGAAACGTTGCTGGATAGAAGTCGATAATTGGCGAATCCGCTTCGGTCATGAGGTTCTGGAAGGCGTCAGGAATATGCATTCGACTGTGTGATGAACATTGTTAGAGAAAACCAAGCGATTTCAGCAACTCGTACCTGGCAGCTGGGAAGACGCCCATCAATTGTTCGAAAGGTTTGAATGGTTGGCCGATGGTGAACTTCAAGTCCATCTTGTTGAGGTCCTCAAAATCGGCAGCAAAGGGAGCAAAGTGATAAGGGTAATACCACTGCCACGAGGGCGTCTGTAAAATCACTTGTCAGTCACTTAAAGCCGGGGAGAAATTCTGCACGAACCCCTTTTAATAATACTGTAGTACCCAGGCCATGCCTTCAACGTATTTCGTGGTTACCCTAGTGTAGCCAAAAACAACATTAATTATAGCACATTTTCTGCGGCCGAATGGGACTTACGCTTTCCTGACGCTGCGTCGCTGTATTCAACACCAAATTTCTGCCGATAGTATCGTTCTTTGTATCCGGGCTCCCATAATCTAACCAAAAATCAATATGGTGCACATTGCAGCGAGAACAATCAAACGCACTTGACAGTATCTTCCTGCTCAACGGTACCATCAGGATTGACTTTGAACGACAAAGATGTCGATGCATCAGGAGACGTGTCATCGTCGTCAGAACCAAGGTCTGTTTCCTCGTCAGGCTCTGCCTCCTCAATAGTACGCTTGACACCCCGAGGGAAGTAGAATCGGACATTTGCATATCGTGCAGCTCAGCATCAGCATCGGACTCGCCGTCAGCATCGGCGTCGACGTCGTTCTGGATGGAAGCTTCGACAACGGGCGTGGACTCAGATGATAGTATAGGTTGAGCTGCGCCACCCAAGCCAGGGACATCCACATTAGTAGCACTTGTAATGTCGACGGTCGAAGTTTGAACAGTAATAGCAGTCGTAGACATAGTTCGTGTAAAAACAGCAGGCGTGGATTTTGACGGCGAGGCGGGCTTTACAGGCGTGAGTCCGGCCAACTGGGCCTTGAGCACTTCAGCAGCACTCATGTTTGCCATTCGAATCGCGCGGCGATTGGCAACAACGTCGCGGTTAGATCCCGCCAGAGCCTGCATGGCAGTAGGTGCATTCTTCGCAGTTTGCGCGTCCTTAGGACCGCCTAAGCCGATACTATCAGCTTTAGCAGCAAAACTCTCGTTCATGGATGGTCGAGGTGGTAGGGAGGAATGTACAGGAGGCGCAGTGGGCTGTGCGGTGAGATTCAAGGAAGGAGAAGGTCCGACTGAGGACGACATATCCTTTTCGATTTTCCGCCTCTTGGCGTTCTGATCTTGACGTTCTTCAGCTAAGATACCCGAATGAAGTCAGCATTGTTCGTGCACGTGATTAGAAGACACACCTTCACGTCGTCGCTGGAAAATCTCGTCCTCACGCCTCGCAAGTCCCTCAAGAATGATCTGTGCTCTAGCGAGCTCAACTTGACCATGGTTGGTCAGATAACCACCCATCCGTGGCAGCTCAGTCCTCCAGATCTTCAATAAGGTATCGATCGCTCCCTCCCTAATCTCAAGAGAGGGCAAATGAGGCAAGAAATCGTTTCCGACGAAGAATATCAGGAGCACCCAGTCATCTATCGCCTGCTCTAGGTTGAATGGGAAGGGCACCTGTGGTACATTCAGCTCGGCTTCGAGATACTCGCGCAGGATAGCAACATCGAGAAAAATAAAAGGTTTCTTCTCCGGAGGAGTCTTTTTTATTTCTGCCTTTTGTCCAGTACACTGTGCGGCATAGTGCCCTTCTTGCCCGCAAATACGGCATGCAGTGCGACTACCTTCCTGGAAGAAAACATCTTCGCGCAGAACGCGAAAGTGTGGTTCGTGAGTGGCAAGCGAAAGCATGATAAGATCAGCATCCTGCAAAACTTGTAAGCTTTATAACACATCGCATCACCCCGAACTCTTACCAAGCCATATATAACATGCCGAGTGTTGGGATCATGCCCCGGATTGCTACGTTGGCGTCTAATGAAGTCCATGATCTTGTGTTCACCTTCACCGGGAACACTGGCATCGGAGATGATGACTTGAACCTGTAAGAAAAGCTTAAAATGAAGGGCGTATGATTTAATACAGTCAAACTCACACTTTTCCATCCAGGGTCGGTATTCATCTTCATGACAACCCAATAGCGAAGTGAACTGGCCAAAAGGGTCATGAAAGGTGTCCCAGGTGTGATAGCGTTGGAATCCCATGCTTTCTTGTTCTTTTCCTCCTCACTGAGGGTTTTCCCCATGGCTGGAGACAGGTTGAGTCACGGCGTCATAAGTCAAACCAAACGACCAACCTTCCCATAATGCAATAGACTCCTTGCGAGCGTCTTCCTTCTCCCGGGCTTCTTGTGCAGACCGGAAACGTCTTGAGCGTTGTTGATTCATTTTCGCGCGAGGTGCAACCCCATCTGGCAGGGCGTCAAAAACTATCAAAGCGCTTTGAATAAACGACTAACCAATAGCCATGAACAACAATCTCCGAGGACGAATCATGTTAAAAACTCGCTCCGTATATTTGAAAATTTCCACCATCATCTCTTCCTCCGTTTCAGGAGCAGGCTTCAGAATATGTCAGCGCGACATAGTGTATGTGAAAAGATAATACATACCTTGCCCTCGGGATGCGTACAGGGATGGACCTACAGAAGCCTGAGACCTCAGTCATACCACAGACATAAAATACGACGCACTATGCCATTCATATCCAGATACAGGTTGTCGAACTCCACACCATTGGGATTGGGATCTGAGATGTCAATGGGAACAGCAACCTCGTTGCCTTCAGTGTCTGGAACCTTAACCTCCTCCGACTCCACTACAGGTAGGACTGAAAATACAAGAATGAAACGATGTTTACTGTAGAGCGCGACATGTACTCACTGATTTTAGGGTACTTTTTGCTGAGCCAGCGGAACAGGGCCGGGACACCCTGCATGGAAGTATCAGCTTAGTGCCAAGTATATTGGGGACGTATAACTCACCATAGTTGCTGCAACGTTAAGAAAGATATGTTAAGGAGAAGATAGTGAGCGGGATTCGATGAATTCCCACTGTGGTCGTTGGTGCAAACAACAGAGCGCGGAGTCGCAGAGCATGTAGGCGCGCTGACGTAATAATACTCTCACGGGCCCGACGGTGTGGCGGTCCGAGTCGAGTAATACTTGACTCGACTCCGAGTCGAAACCTCAGGCAGCGAAACCTAGCTACTCCCAAAGAATGGCACCCGAACTCTCTACACCGCAGGCAAAATCTCAAAAGGCTATGTAAGTGTCTCGCGTCAATCAGTTATCATTTTTGTGACTCGTAAGACTTGCTCACACATAAAGAACATAGGACAAAAGCTGAGCGGCGCGAGCTCCAAGAGAGACAGCGAGCAGCAAAGGCTGCGAAGGCACCATCTGCACCATCCTCCTCCCCTGCGCCAAAAAAGGGTCCCGAAACATCGGCTAAGCCCACTGTCGCAGGGTCGAGTAAACCACCTAAAGACGCGAAATCCGCCATGCCATCTATTGTGGACATCGATGCAGGGAAAGCTCGCGGTCTCCGCATCTTCTCGCATTTCGGCTTGCCCAAACCCGTTAGCGTTGGAAAAGGCGACATTCATCCTTCAATTGTGCGATTAGCTCTGCTGTTCTCGAGCTTCAAGATTGCCGGTGCCAATGCACGTTGTATCGCTACGTTGACCGCATTCAAAACGGTGAGTAACCATTCTGGAGCTGATTATACTCGGGATCATCTGATATGCTGACAGGTTATTCAAGACTATGTTACACCTCAAAACAACACACTTTCCCGCCATCTCATGACACATCTCTCCCCCAAATTAGCCATCTTGTTGCAGCGAGACCAATGTCTGTTACTATGGGTAATGCTATCCGTCAGTTGAAGCTAGATATCAGCGGGTCCGATATAGATCTACCCGAACAGGATGTTAGTCCAATCCATGTTCTTAGAAGTTGGCGTATCTAATCTGCTACTCGTTTCCCGCTTGCCTAGGCCAAAGATGCTCTTTGCCATAAAATAGACAATTACATCCGGGACCGAATCATCATTGCAGACCAAGTTATTCAAGAAACAGCGGGTAGCAAAATCAAGGACGGAGACGTCGTCCTGACATATGCTAGGTATTTCCCCGGGAATGTGTCGCTTGGACTTAGTTTGTTCACCTAACCTCGCAGGTCTTCTGTCGTGGAAAAAGTTTTGCTCGGTGCCCATTCAGCAGGCCGCACATTCTCTGTAGTAGTAATTGACTCAAGACCTATGCTTGAAGGTGAGCGTAAACACATATATGCATTTCCGGAGCTACTCAATATTGTTCTGAAAAGGCAAACGGCTGCTTTCCATTCTTTCTTCAGCCGGCATTCAATGCACGTATCTGCTTCTCCCCGCACTCGGCTCTGTGATCACAGAAGTTTCGACGGTCTTCGTGGGCGCACACTCCCTGCACACCAATGGTGCGGTATATTCTCGGGCTGGGACTGCACTCGTGGCCATGATGGCGAAGCGGCACTCCGTTCCCGTCGTCGTGTGCTGCGAGACATACAAATTCTCCGAAAGCGTCCAGCTGGACAGTTTTACCAAGAATGAACTTGGTATGTATTACGATACAACTTGCGCTTGAGTGAATGCGCTGATCTCCATCTTAAAGCCCCGGTCGGCGATTTGTTCTCCTCGTTCCCTCTTACGAAACCACGAGACGCATTAATGCTCGAGAACAAGCCTAACCTAGAGATCCTCAATCCGCTTTATGACCTTACTCCGCCAACGTGTATCACCGCTGTCGTCACCGAAGTTGGTGTCATTCCCCAAATTCCATCAGCTCTATACCACTCGCTCTCGGCAGACTGCTTTGAACTACTCATTACTTTCGTACTGGACCATCGTCTTGCATCTTGCTCTCACTCGTCGCATTCACTTTTTTCTTGAGGGACCGTTGTCTAACATATGCTATTTACTTTCGCGTAGCTTACACTTTGACAAAAGCTAGTCACGTAGTCGGTCGATTTGCTGGAATGTTAGAATACTCAATGGTACAGAATATCCCACTGGTCACGCATGAGGCTATTTGAAACCTCAAGATATCATTATTCAGCGCCATTACAGCTGAATGCCGCGAAACTTGAGAGTCGGTGATCATCGTCGCGCCCCTCGATTACGACCTCTGACACGGATCACGTGACGCCAAATTTGTTTCAAGTTCAGGGCCGGGAATGCATTGCGCAAGCCACCCTTCAGAAAGTTCGTACAAGATGTCTCTCTTCACCAGTCGTTTTAGTATAGCTTGATTTCGTTTGCGGATATCCATGACGATGTCCCTTAAAATGTTTGAATACCAGTGGAGTCTATGCTATAGAATGTCGTTTTGTCTCCGACCTATGCTTTTGAATTTTAAGCCCATTCAGCAGACGGATGCTCTGGTCCCGCATGCCCGTACGTGTTTGATTATTCAGCTTGAGCTTGGCGCAACTCAGCTACTCCGTTGGCTGTACTTCTCTCCTGTCTACCGGCCTTTCGTACGTGCGCGGATAGCATGGATTATCTACGTAGTGCGGCGATGGTGAAGATTTGTTCTCTCCAACAAATGCACAAGATCAGCTTGGGATCAGCTTGGCGAATCTGTTAATGTTCCACTTGAATACCTACGCAGATGCGTTGACCCGAGACACTTCTCATCCGGAGTGTTTGAGGAGGGTTTTATAGCGTTATAGATAAAGGCACTGGCGAAACCTTCAGACCGGACTTTTCACGGCGAATATTGAATACAAACAACATTATCGTCTTGAAACCACGACCTCTTTCACCGCGTACGCTGACAGTCTACGGTCACTGTAATCCGGTGCTTCTTACAATATTTCAATAGTCGAGATATCCCTCCTGCCCGCATCGGCGAACCATTATCCATTATAGGTTCATGAAATCCTGTGTGGTGTGGTCCCAAGCCGTTGGATGACGTGTCCCCGAAGCCTGCGGCAAATCTGTGCGGTCTACATGTCTACAAAAAGGTAAGAGCCTTCTCTCCGAGAGAATTTACCGTTGCTCTACCAGCAGGAAATGGTGGAGCCTCCGCATGCTCCCATTAATCCTATGCCTCCTATCGATCGTTGCCCGGCCACCTTCTGCGGGTCGACCATAGGCCCGGCGTTCAAGAGGACCACCAATGGTGCTCAGTTCTGCCTTGGGCAGGATGCTCCTCACGTCCAGAGGACCTCCGTATGTGTTATCGCCGGCGGTGATGCCAAAGGCGCTATGCAAATAGCTGACACAGCTGCTGCCGCAGATCAGAGCATCACTGAAGGAACTAGTGCGTGCATGATTCGATAGACGGCGGTACCTGTTCAACCGGGTGATTTACGCCATCTTTCTATGTATACTTGTGCTTCTATATTGCATATCCTTGAGTTGTTCAACCTGAGACATCAAAACTTTGAAGTTGTTCCTGAGGGCACTGGAGGTCTCCGTTAAGAAGGCATGGACCAGAAAACAGGATTCTCGGAGAGTCTGAGATAGGTCATGAGGCGGCGTGCAAAATTTTGCTCTGGGTCAGTGAGTGCAGACAAGGCTGAAATTGTCAACTGAAGGCTCCGGCAGATGGGATATTAATGATTGATTCGGGACAACAAAATGTGCTCTAACAATTGAATAGCATACGTCATTAGTAATACGAGAAGTTTAAGCAAGACTATCCAAATACCCATCTATCTATTTGCCAATATCCAACCAATGCATGTCATGGATTCTCGGTCTTGTTATCCTGTTCTGCGATCTTGTTCTCAAACCATTCGAAGGCGGCATCCGTGGCATGCTCCACAGGTTTGTCAAAGAGATATGGCAGGATAGGGACGATGGCTAAACCGGTCACAGTTGGCCCCCATGTCTTGATGCGAGGATTCTTGATATTTGCGAACGTCTTCTTGGCCTGCCTGACTGCAGTATGAATTGTGAAAGCGGGAAGCGCCCTGCAAACAATACCAAGAGAATGAGCAAGTAGATTATGTAGGAGAGGACGTATCTACGCACATCGAGGCTATCGACTGGAAAACAGAACGTTTGACTGCGATCATACCTATTCGGGTGGGCTCAGAGAAGTGAGCGGCCTCTATGGGGGAAGGCCCCCTTCGATGCGCTTTATATGCTTCATAGCCAACATCACTATTCGTGTTTGCGATGAATATTGGGGATAGGACATGACAAACGAAGTACGCACCCGGCAAGGTATAGCCATGATATACCATATGCAGCGGCGACGATCGCAGGTGGTACTACTGGTCGGAAGGCTTCGCCCACATCACTGGTCTGGCGTAAATCTATCGCTACTCACGGAAGTCCAGGAAAAAATGCGCGTACGTATGCAACATATCTGTGACCTGCACGTATGGCTGTTCTCAGGCGCGAAGCATAGGCCAAGTATCGGTACTGAGTGTCTGTGGAGTCGACATCGCGATCTGCGAGAGTATTGACTCTTTCTTTGACAGGCTTCGCAGTAGCAGACATGATAGACTGGAAGGACACGGCGAGAAAAGAAATTAATAGAGGTAAGTCCGAAGTGCCGAGCGATGAGCAAGAGCTGTGGCATTCCGCCGGGTTGAACCGGATTGTGCCGGACCAGACACCTCACGCGTCGTGCCCAAAACGGAGCTCAGCGTCCTTCGGACACCGCCCGCCATGGCCACTATCGCTGCCTACCCTCAAGATACCTCCCAGCTCTCTTCATCGGTTAATCCAGAGGCAGATGTTGCGCTCGACAAGATCAGCGCATACTACAGCCTCGTATTCCCCAACTTTACGTATTATCTCCAGACATTGAATGTCACCATAGGCCGCCGATGTATCCCCACCTCCGCTGCGTCTTCATCTGACAACCCTCAAGTCGATGTTGATTTGGGTCCCCTAAAGAGTGTCTCTCGTCTGCATGCGAAGATCGAGTACGACGAGGAGGAGCAACGCTTCGTGCTTCTCGTTATCGGCAGGAATGGCGCCTGGGTAGATGGCGTCTGGTCTGGAAGTGGGAGCAAGGTCTCGCTGGGCGATAGGTATATTGACTCCCTTCATATTCACAATGGCCGCTCTTAACCTTTGTTTCTTGCCAAGATCGCAGATTCAAATTGCTTCCCGCACCTTTCACTTTGTTCTACCTCCTCCCTCTCCTCCGGAAGATTCACCCTCCCCAAGCTCTCAATCATCCGGAAATCGCGCCAGGTCACCCTCTGTGGATATCACATCCTATTCTCCGCCTTCATCCCTCCCCTCGTGTTCACCCCCGCCTGTCGCCGTGCCCTCGGCGCCCCCGAAGCCTTTCCCATTGCCTGAGGCTCAGCTTCCCAATTCGAACTCTATAATCAACTTCAAATCCAATGCCAAGAGACGGCGAAAACCAGAAGCACCGCCGTCGCCGCTTCCGATGCCGGAAGTTATGCCTCCAAAGCCACAATTAACTTATGCTCAACTATGTTATCGTGCTATCAAGGCGCTTGGGGGCAAGGCATCCCTACAGGAGATATGTCAGTGGATTAAGGATACGTATGAATGGTTCAAATATTGTGGTAAAGACTGGGAGGTGCGAATACTTGCTCACTAGCTATATGCGATTGTATTTGACCGCATGTTTGAACAGAGTTCTGTAAGGCACAACTTGTCTTCGAACGCTGGGTTCAAGAAGCTTTTACGGGGAAAAGACGAGAAGGGAAAGGGTGCGCTGTGGCTCATTGACGAGGCACATGAACATACGTTTGAGGAACTTGACGCCAGAAAGCAAAATACTGCTGTGGTAAGCAGTGGAGGCAAAGATGGAAAATCGGGGAAGAAGGGCAAGGCGGCGGTTCCGCTTGAACCTCCCTTGAAACGGAGTGTCAAAGGAGACTCGAAAGGAGCTCCTTTGCCTCCTCCATTGACATCGACACCCCTTGCTATGAAGACTAATCCAAACTCTGCGCTCAATATAGCGTCGAGTTCTTCAAGCACGTTTTTTCACCCTTCATCCTCAACTGTCAAACTCGAACCGCCGGCTTCGACGCATTTTTCATCGGCGTCCTCCCAGGCCCATGTGTCTGCTACCGTGTCGTCTGGATATGTGCCCTCATCCAATAGCGGTACTACAGGCATGGCTGCATCTTCTACCACATCCGCATCGACTCTCTCATCCGCAACACCTTTTCCGGCTATCCCCGCATCTGTACGGATACCTATTATTGTGGGACCAGTCCCCTCTACACAATCGGGCAATACCCCCTCGTCTCCCCCGCAGCCGATCGTTCTTCATGAGAACACCCTTATACTTAATCCCGAGGTCTTTTCCCACCTCACCCCTCAGCACTTGAAGGATCTTGAGGCTCTTGGTGCGACAAAGGCCCTCGAGATTCTACAGACTTATATCGTTCGATATTACAAGGAGCGGTTCAAAGCGGGAGGAGGGCGAGGCCGGGGGAGAGGTAAATCTCGGAGGGGGAGGGGCGGGGCGAACGGGAGGGGTTCTACTCCTGGCAGCGTGTCTGCTAGGGCGGATACTCACATATCTGGCCCATTCACCACGGCGCCGCTCCCACCTCGTCCTCCAAGGCCTTCGCCATCTCAGATGGCCACGACATCGCAGGACACCTATGCGCGAAGTGACGTTCTCAATCACGCTCCAGTTATGGCTTCATTGCAGCCGGTCGACGATGCTCCTTCTCCGATTGTCATAGTAGATGACGATCCTTCGGACCAAGAACCGGCCACGAAGAGGAGACGGTTGGATGATCTCGTGGCAGATGTTGCGCAGGTATAGCAGCATTTTCCGGTGAGAACTCTATTTTACTTGACGCTTTAGATCTCGAGGTTTTATCGTATCACTTTCCTTTTTGGATGTGCCTTGCCTCATAGAACTCGTACTGTTGTGCTGAACATCATCCGTACTTCAACGTATTCTTGTCGTTCGATGGCAGTGGGCCTCATTGGAACGTGGTTGTATGTATTTGTCCGTACCTTATACACTACATGGCTATCGATTATTTTGTCTATTTTGTGACTGGCAGGTCTCGACCTTGAGCTCCATTGTCGGACTGTCATGTTGTCGTATCATAGCATCATATTCATATCATAAGTGAAACCCTTGGACATAAATGACATGTGGCCACGGTGGCGCAGCAATGCCACCGCATCCATATAGCGCCCATTGTTCTTCTCTCAACCACGACTCTCAACACCCATCCTCTGCTCTTCCTTCGCCTGGTAGAATATGACCACTACGTGAAGCGCTTCCGCCAGCAATCAAGCACCTCTTTCGCCTTTAGCCTTCGTTGCATGGCTGCGACACCCCAGTCGTCATTGATGCGGTCAATTGTAACCTTGATCGAGTCGCGAAGACCAGAATTCTGAAAAAAAGTCGAAACACGTTCTTATGTTCAAAGGCTCTGGTACTTACCTTCACAATCTCAAGAGAAAGGTTCTGTCTATTGCAGCTGACTTCCTCGACAGCATCCGCAAAATTCTTCCAGAGTTTCCGACTCGTAGGATCATGAGCTGGCCGCAGGCGGCCGGTTCTCTTTGTATCGAGGTACGTGTCGATCGCTACGGCCCATTCCCTTGCCACGCCCTCGGCCGCACTCCACTGGCGCTTCTTTGGGGGTGGTAAGACGACATTCTCGAGCTGGCGTTTGCGGATTCGGGAGCGCTTATCCGTCTGGGCGCCGCAGTTAATGTCTGTGTCCTGGAAGACTAATGGGTGTGGATTCGTTGTCCGCTTCGACGGTCTTCTGGGGGACTCCGGTCCGAACAACTCCTCCCAGAGCAGTGCGTTCTCGTCCGTGCTTGACAAATTAACATTAGGTTCTGCGACTGCCTGTGTTTCCGGCTCCGGTGGGTGTCGGAGCCCTGTTGAGGAAGACAAGAAGCCAGCACGACCTAAGCCACTGCGACCTCGTCCACCAACGTAACCTCCGCGCCCACGGTATCCGAATCCACGGAGCGGCGTGAAAGGCGCATGTGACTGTGGTTGCTGCGGCACTGAGCGGCGGCGCTCGTCCCGTCGCTTCATCTTCACAACTCTGTCATGTGTCTGTGCCTGCTCAATGGGAGAAATCAATGTTTCATTGGCTGGCGGTAGCTGGTCCCCGACATGTTCCTCAACAATGGCTGCTGGAGGTGTAGGAGGTGGTGAAGTCGGCTCCGGCTCGATGTCGGACAATGACGGCGGCTTATCCACATTTTGGTCAATATCGACTAACGGCGCGGTGGGAACCTGCTGCCCACGAAGAACCGGTGAAGTCAGTCCCGAGTGTACCACCACTTCCTCGGGCTCTACTGGCCCTTCTTCGGCTCCAACATCAAGATCCTTGTCAACATTCATGGCCTGGTCCACCGGGGCCTCGACGGCGGGAGGCGGCAGTAGTAAGAATGGTCCCCAAAGCTGTCCGGCGTCGATATCTTTGGCCTCTCCAGAACCGGCGTGGGAGCTGGCAGTGCCTCATGATGTGGCATGGGTGTCGGGGGAGATGCTGATGGCGGCACATTCTTCCGCCAGTGTCGGAGGGCAACTTCAAGTATTGCTTGCTTTTTCTCCGGTGACCATGTGGAGAGCAAGTTATTGTGAATAGGGTGGAAGGTAAGTAGGTCCGAGAGTGCTGTTCAGATCAATGGGTGGTGGTGACAATGATGTGACACTGTTTGCCCCCTTAGGAAGAAATGTGTTGCATTCAACATGAGGCTTGTCAGTGCCAGAAGGTGACTGTGTGCATGGTGTCTCTACACTCTCCAAATGAGCATACTGCCTTATAAAGGCTGTCTCATCAGATGAAATGAGAGGTATGTCCACTTGAAGATGATAGGAGGTAGAGGGAACAGAACATGAATCATGTGAACAATGAGGATCATTGCAATGATTATGTACTGTTTCTTTAACTTGAACAGTGATGTCTATAAAATTGTCAATCATTCTGTTTCATATTTTTGATGATTCACATACCATTGCCTATGCCATTCCAGGGTATCAATTGGGTTGACAAATGTTGTTTGTCAGTGTTGTTTGCATAGAAAGTGTCTTCATTTGTAGGAACTGCGAAACACATGAATTATCAATTGAAACATGAGTAGATAAATATTTCTGTCACAAGACATCAGTTCAATGAACATTATGCATATAATAGGAGTTACTTACACTTTTAATCTGAACATTGACTACAACCATCCTGCATCTTTTCTAATACACACAATGGGATAAAGCTGTTATTCAGCCTGTGAGGAAAAAAAGTAAATCTGCTCCCACAAAGTGTGATGAGAGCAGAAAGAAAAGAAGTTTTAGAAGGGAATCGTGTTTATATACTATCTAAGCATCAATTTCAAATTTGCTTAATCTGGCTTAGCATGCATAGGTTCCACAAAATACATGCAAACACTGTAATTGTGACTCAACCTTTACCACGTGATCTCGTATAGAATGGATAGCCTTGCAGGTACAAAAACTACGAGAAAGCACACAAGACTTGATGTTATATTGTGGCACACAAAAATCAAGCAGTTTAAGTCAGAACAACATCAAGTGATCACAGTACCTTCGGGAATGAGACAAGAGAACAAAGTAACCTGTGACTCAAACAGGCAATTGGGAATGAAGAATGCAGAAGACTCCGCGCGGCATAAGTCTCATGGCTGCCTGTGAAATCGAGACCGACCTGTCGGACGTAATTGGCATCCACGCTGGTTGGACGCGGCAAGGCAATCGCTGAAAAAGTAACGTCAAAAAGCCGGCCGCACTCGGGAGAACCAAGGTGAATCAAATTCCCGGTCCGATGACTTCACCAAATGGTATGTTCGACGAGATAACGTCGGTTGATCAGCTCGATACCTGAGCGCGACGGGCGCGGATGCTGGCCAAAAGCGTGACGACCATCAGTAACCGAGACCTGATTGACGGTGTAGAAATAGGAAAGTCAGGACGATGCCGGACGCACACAGGCTAGGACGCGAGGATCCTCGTGCACGACCTTATTCGCTGGAGGAGCGTGGTAATCACAAGCACGATGGTCGAGGATGGAATAGGCATATCTCACACGAACTGGGGGTATGAAAGCAGCAAACTTCTCGAACGTGCGTTGCGCTGACGCACTGGAAGACGCGTGACACCATAGGCGAGGCGAAGCGCGAAGCGAGCGCAAAAAGAGCAGTGCATTTTCTGCAACGCTGGTGGTCGCAAACCTTTGATGTACAAGAAGATAGAACGACGAAGAGGGTATTGCGAAGGACAAGGGACTTGGGGGAGGACGAGGCGGAGGAGGATGAGTCAGCGGGCAGTTTGCGGATATTGCAACCCAACCCACGTGCCTTGAGGCTGATATCGTCACTGCAAAGCTAAAACTCTGAAACTTAAGTCTGTGACAGTACGGCCCCTCTTCCCTCCATCCCAACAACATACTTTCTTCCATTTTTCACATATTCTGGGCCGAGTTGACGCTGCACAGACAGAGAAACGTTGCTTAACTGATCCACACGAACCTGCCAACTCGCATATCTATAACTACCTCCTGCCAATCACCTCCCACCTTTCTCCTTACGTCTCACCGCATTGAGCCACTTATCTCGACGGCTTTCTCATCGCTGCTCGACTGTTTATGACTGCTGCTCCGGACAGCTCTCGCTCTGAGCGGCTGTCTTACCACTATCCCCCCTCACCTCCTAGCTCCGCGACCGTCACCGCACCTTCGTCGCCACGACCAGATTCAGAACCACGAAAGGACCGCATATTCATCTCATCCGTTGCTCCCCGTCGCACTACTTCTCATAAGATTCCCATTCGCAACAAATGGCCTCACGACAGACAAAGTGACTCGGGTGGGTCAGGCACAGAAAGCAAGCAGCCTCATGCCACATCCTCATCTGACAGCCCTGAGCGCGTCGTTCCAATCGCCTCTACGTCTAGAATAGGTCGGAAAGTTGCCGCTTCGTTGGACCTTTTCAAGGAAACAGCAACGAGTCCGCCCATCGAAGATGTCAGTCCGTTCGAGCGCCCTCGGCCGGTGTCGTCTGCCTCCAAACGCAAGTCCATTGCATCACACCCTATCCAGGATGTTGGTGAACCCCAGTTCGAATTCGTCAAACGCTCTGACTGGCCTGATCGCGAAGCTGCGGCGATCCGGAGGGAGAAGAGCATGACTGGTTTGGAGAGGGTTCGGACACGGGATAGTGTGAGTTCTGTAACGAGTACGCGAGATCATGATACTCGCCGTCGTAAGGAGAGGACGCTATCCCGCCGGGATAATGTTCTTAGCGACTTGACCCAGTGGCGGTCAGCAGTTGCTGCAGGGCAAGATGATGGTCGGGGTAGGCCACGAGAACGAAGCGTATGGGTCGAAGACTCTGCCCACGATCTAGATATTGGGTCTCCGGGCACTGATTCCTCCATCTCCTCTGCTTCCACTTATCATGAAGATGGTCGCAAATCGCCTCCTTCAATTATCCCTCGCTATCCCCCTTCTCCTTCACCATCTCGTTCGCCCGTTGCTCGGGCGTCACCCCCTTCAAACGATACCTTAGAGCCTCTGTCTAGTCCTTTTGGAGAACATGAGATCCCACCTCCTTCCCGTCTACCGCCTTCATCTCGCTCGCGCTCCCCAACTCCGGTTCAAACGGAACCCTTTCGCCTAGCTTTGGCAGCTCCTGGCGTGCCGGATTCTCCATGGTCGACTGATGATGAATCTGCTTGGGAGACCGCTTCCATCACTACTACCACTTCCACCACATCTGCATCCTCACCGTTTCCTCTCTCGCCCTCTAGAACGAGTCCTCTGCCCCATCCTCTCGTACGACATGCAAGCGATGAAGATGAGGAGCAACGACAGAGAGCAATGTTGGCTCCTTATGATGATATCGAGCTTGGCTCTGCGAACATGAGCGATGCAGTCGAGGGCGACATTGCACGTGATTTTGGCTTCAACTTCTCGCAAGAGAGCTTGCCCCACATTCCTTTGCGTCCATTTCGTAACCAGGTCGGTGGTCACAACGCTATCTACAAGTTCACGAAACGAGCAGTGTGCAAAGTTAGTCAATCTAGTCTTTTGCATATAGCTCTGTACTCAATAGTCATGTGTTTATTTCGTAGCCTCTTGTATCGCGCGAGAACTTGTTCTACGAGGCGGTGGAGCGTGAGGCGCCTCCTTTACTAGATTTTATACCTCGCTACCTCGGCGTGATGTTGGTCAGTTACAGGCGGGTGCGCAGGGGATCAAGTGGCTCGCCGAAAATGCCATCTACGCTGCGACCTGGCGCAGTAGATGGTGGCCTCACTCGTGGCCGTCCCCCTTTGTATAAGTCGCCCTCCGAGTCGAAGCGTTCCCCTGGTTCGCTTGCGTCCGATGCTCCCAACAACGTTCCCGCTGAGGAGGATCAAGGGGAGGCAACGGACACTGGCGAGGCCGAGCTACCGGAAGTAGCACTCGACTACAATCGTCACATCATCCCTCAATGGATGTTACGAGGTGGACGTGGCCGAGCTTTGTCACATTCATATGCGTCCACTTCTCCCCTTCTCACCCTGTCCATCGACGATTGCGACGGCAACATCTTAACGGCGCCACGGCATCCAGTCCTGATCTTGGCATGTCCGCCAGTCGTGCGGTCTTTTCCACAAGTGGCTTCAAGCCCACGCCCAGTCGATTAGCGCGTCCTCATTCCGTTACTGTAGCGGAGCTGGATGGGCGTACCTCTACCGCGTCTCCAAGGTTCGGACCAACGCAACTTCCAGGGTGGAACCCGCCTGGAACTCCACTTTCTCCAGGATCCTCTTTTCACAGTGGATGGTTCGGGGGAACGGGTTCCACAGTGGTGAACACGAAATTCAAAGACCATGTGTTCAGTACGTTGCTACGTCGGTTGTGCAGGCAGGGTTCGGGACGTACTCTGAGTCCGAGACTGGAAGACGACGGAGAGATTGCTGATGCTGAGGGTGAGGGTGACGACACATCGCTTTGCGACGAGATGGGAAGGCTGCAGCGGAAGAAGAAGCTGAGTCGGGTTGAGAGGCTACGGCAGGAGGAGGGGAGCTTCTTGGGCCAACCGCTTCGGCGTGTCCAGAGTGAAACCCAACTTGCGAGTCATGTCCGCAGGGCGGACCAGAGGAGCAGCTCTTCGGACTTATTCGATTTTGAGTATGACGAGGTTGCCACCGATGGCGCGGTGTCTCTGAGGGATAGTTGTACCCCCGAGTCGTTCGCTGCTCGCTCGTATCGAAGGAGCCGGTCGCGGTCTCAGGAGGCGTTTTCTCGCAGCATGCTCGAGCCGCATATGCCTTCGTTGCATCGTGATCTCTCGGAGCCGCGGGAACCTGACCCTACCGTGACTCGTCAGAATCATTTCATATTGATGGAAGACTTGACGGGGCGCTTGAAGTACTCGTGCGTGCTCGATTTGAAGATGGGTACGCGACAGTATGGGATGGACGCTACGTTGCCCAAGAAGAAGAGCCAGCGGAAGAAGTGCGACCGGACGACAAGCAGGAGTCTGGGTGTCAGAGTTTGTGGCATGCAGGTGAGAACACGTTTCTTGGCACTTTGTTTGCATTTGTGGATCCATTATTCCACGTTGACATGTAGTGCCTCGCTGACTACGAATCCCCAAGGTATGGAACCACACTACCCAATCGTACGTGACCCAAGACAAGTATAAGGGTCGCGAGGTCCGTCCAGAAGACTTCCCTGGTGTGCTTGTCTCGTTTCTGCATGACGGCGAGCGCCTGCTCGTCTATCAGATCCCCGTCATTCTTACGAAGCTTTACACACTGGCACGCATCATCTTTCGTCTAAAAGGCTATCGGTTCTATGGCTGCAGTCTGCTCATGATCTATGACGGCGACCGCGATGTGCAGGAAGTTTCCGTGCTTCAGTCCTCGACCATCCGTCCTCGCGCAGCAAGCGCGGCGAGTCGCTCGAGAGGCGGTTGGACGGACGGGCTGCGCACGATATCAACCACGACCACTACCCTCTCCGCCGGTCCCGCAGCGAAGATCTCTTGGTTGGGCCTGTAGCAGATCGGAGCAGCCGGCGGCACAAGAGAGGTGAGGTGCAGATCCGGCTTGTCGACTTCGCGCATACCACCACTGGTCAGGATTGGTTGCCGTACCCGCCGCCTGGCGGCGAAACGGAGGAGGTCACTAGCGGGAAGGGGTATCATGCTGAGGTGGATCCCGAGACGGGACTCATCTACGCTAGATTCCCTCCGCATTACCCCGAGCAGCCAGATAGAGGCTTCCTGTTCGGCCTGATGAATTTGGCGGAGACGTTGGAGAGGATCTGGAACGAGGAGCGCATCCGTCGCATCAAGGCGTCCAGGGACCTTCCTTCTGCTATGGCTGACCAGCTGCCGCCGCTGTCTACTGATGGAAAAGAGATCTTCGACGAGATCTTCAAGACACCGGAGGGCGAAGAAGATTTTGGGATGATTTCGACCTGATTTTGTCGTCGTCGGGCAAGATCGAAATTGTGTATTTCTTTTTCTTAATTGGCGTGGCTTTTCCTTACATTTTCTTCCTGCGTCTCTCATGAATGTGCATTGGTTTTGCATTATCTTTAACCTCTCTCATCAGATCATTGTTGTCGCATGCACTTACGAACTTTAGAGCCGTTCATATTCGCGCGCATTGTACAAATGAAGTAGGCTACATGGCATATATAATTCCTTGACTTCTGGTCTCTTGGATGTTGGCGATTTTGTACATAGATATGACCAGGAAGCGAATGTGAATGTACCGGCTTTTACTGAGCATGAGTGGTCGCAGGAGAGGAAGTAGCTCTTCTGTTGGGCGACGCTTACCAGACCAGGTAGCCAAATAAATGTGGCTGTACCCTTCAAAGTTCAGTGAGTAAAGAGAGGATTAGCCTAACATTCAGCACATTTACTAGGTCGCGTCTGGCGGCGGAAGTGAAACACTCAATTTTAATCACTGTGAACCCGTTATCCACTCAATATAATAATTGGGACAGCGATCTAGTGCATCTACTGGACGTATTTTTCACGGATGTCCTTCCATTGTTTCTAGTCACCAGTCCGGTCAGAAGACGGAATGACAGTATAGCTTATGACGTACTCCTTTGTTCCAGTTGTCCCAGAAAGCCGTGATTGCAACATCGAAACCGACGCCGAATGCGAACGCACCAGCGAAGATTGTTGGAACGAAAACACCTTAGGACAGAACTTAATGCCTAGGAGAGCAATGAAGGCAACTGAACGCACTGTTTCGCTTCACGATGGTGTTGTAGAAGGTGTTGGCCAGCTATAAAACACGCAATCAGCATGCGATGACTCAGAAGGCACAAAAACTGTACTCACAGACATAGCTGGATGAATGAGATTGGGACTGTTGAGTGGAGACTGACGGGAGTTGTCGGTGCGCGAGCTAGCGCCCAAAGGTCAGTATGTCGGAGTTCGGAATTTTCACGCGTGCTGTGAGCTCTCTTCCAAGGACAAGAGTTTCATTTCGTATGATGTCTTTGCTGCTAAAACAACTCCGTCTACCTCTGCTGCGAATACGTGCGGCACAGCGACCATGCGTTGCTACCTATGTATCTCATCCTCCCACACTTGATGAGCCTCTTCCCGATGGCATGGAATTATTCGAGGAGCTATCCGTACCAACACCAACTCCCGCAGCCTCGACAGACCTCGTTCTCGACGAAGACTACCCGCCTGTAGCACCTGAAAACGGTTACGGCGCGCCTCAACCACCACAAACTCGAAATCCCATGACCCCCAGATCCACTTTCGACGTCGTGAAATCGAAGCCACAATACATGGTGTTTGTCAAGGCCACCCGGAACAACACCACCACCACATTGACGAAGCCCAACGGAGACCCTATCATCACACTTTCCGGTGGGAAGGTAGGGTTCAAGTCGAGCAACCGGGCGAGCTACGAGGCGGGATACCAGTGCATTGTGGGGATCTTCAAGCAGCTGGAGCTGGAGATGAATAAGGGGGACCTGGAGTGGCAGCTGTACCTCAAGGGCTTTGGTCAGGGACGAGATGCGGCATATAGGGCGCTGATCGCAGCGGAAGGGACGACAGTCAAGCAATTCCTAACGTCTGTAACAGACAGATCACCTATCAAAATTGGAGGTACGAGAGGAAAGAAGGCGAGACGTTTGTGAATGTTGACGGTGAGGATTGTTCTCGTCACCCACTTGGGAATTCCTCCTGCTGATCCATGTCCCAGTGCTTGTGCCGTTTACTCGTGCATCATCGGCGCGTCGCGTGCGGACACGGTGCCATTGCTGTGGCTGTGTTGCGGTGGTGCTCGTGCTCACAGCATGTTTGCCCCTACGAGCGCCATGATTGCTAGGCAAGCTATTGTGGTTGTATTGACAAATAGCGGTTGCCAATTTGTGTTGTGATTATTCGTCGAAACCTACAATCGCATGGTGATCATGATGTTGTGGACCATATTGAGTAGAAGTGCGCTTATGTCATCAGCAGCATGCCGTCAACGCGTACCGCCGGCATGGCACGGCCTCGCACCTCTCCCCGCTGTGCTCATTAATCCTTCCGCTTTCTCTCTTCTCTCTTCATCTTCCTTCCATCGTAATAACCACGTCTGCCCTCATTAGACGACACCTAATCCTTTCCATTAGACCAGCACCATACCCGCTCATGAGCGCAGCTGCCCCACTTTCCGGAGTCTTGCCTCTCCCGCCTGCCAGAGAGATTCCTTCCACGTTCGCTGCCAGTCTACGGAGTTGGTATGTGGTCTGCACTGACTCCTCAAATACATTGCTTATTAATCTGTGTGCACCAGGTGGGCTGCAGGAGAGAAGGAGGGTGCTGCAAGCGAGGAGCGTCTTCTGAGGTGAGCTATCCCTTATCAATTTAGCGCCATAGCACACCTCTGAGAAACTGTTATAGAAAACTCCCTTTTTTCAGACCAGCAGGAAGTCTTCCATCCACACCTGACGATGATATGCACATAGTGGCTCAGAGTTCCCGGGTGGAGCTCAATAATCCCAAGCACTACCTAAACACCTTATCCATGACTGCTACGTCCGCATCGAAGGCCTCCCCTCCACCAGCGGTTCTGCTGCACGGATATGGTGCAGGGCTTGGCTTTTTCTACCAGAATTTTCCATCCCTCGGCCGGTGGGCGGGCAAACGCGGGACGTCCGTGTATGCCATCGACTGGCTGGGCATGGGCCGCTCTGCACGAGTGCCTTTCACAGTCAAATCCAAGCGGGAAGATATTGATGGGCGGGTGCATGAGGCGGAGTCATTCTTTGTCGATTCATTGGAGGAATGGCGGCAGAAGATGGGGCTGGAGACCATGACATTAATTGGACACTCCCTTGGAGGCTACCTCAGCGTCGTGTACGCGCTGCGATACCCGTCCCGCGTGAGCAAACTTATTCTGCTCTCCCCTGCGGGCGTACCCAGGGACCCGAACACGACCGAGCCGTCGCGCGAAGTCACCGACAGCCAGGCGACTGGCGCCTCTGACGATGACCACGCGGAGTCAGCAACGCAAGGACGCGTCCAGGACTTGAAGTCGGAGCAGCAGAGCGAGCAGAGGAAGGAAACCCGCGCGCGGAAGTTGTTTACCTACCTTTGGGAGGAAGGCTGGAGTCCGTTCCAGGTGGTCAGGTCGACCGTGTTCTGGGGGCCGATGCTTGTGGGCAAGTATTCCACTCGGCGGTTCATCGGCCTGAGCGAGGAAGATACGCGGGCGATGCACGATTATATCGTGAATATCACGTTGGCGAAGGGTTCCGGAGAGTACTGCATTTGTGAGTGGTCATCACCACAGAAACCACTGGCTAGGCTGAAGATATGTTTCTGTAGCCCATCTGTTAGCACCTGGTGCCCATGCACGACGACCTATTGTAGATCGTATATCCGCCTTGAAGATACCAATCACCTTCGTTTGTGAGTATTTTCTCGCGGTCTTGGATTAAAAGTGAAGCTCACTTTAGGTCGTAGACGGAGACCACGACTGGATGGATCCGGACGGTGGTGCAGAGTCCGTTGAGAGCCTACGCCAGTCGGGCAATGGTCATGGCAGAATGTACATTGTACCGCATGCTGGTCATCATGGTGCGTAATACAACTAAGTTACTCATCTGCGATCTGACGTTTCATCCAGTATATCTTGATAACCCGAAGGCCGTTAACGATCTCCTTGTGAAAGAGCTGGATAGACCGCTTGTCACCGCATAGGTAACGCTGCAGTAGAATGTGATCTAGATATTCCGTTGTGGACGCTGTTCAATCGCTGGGGATACGGGTGTAGGTAGTACTATATATGATTTTCTCTCCATGATCATCGCATGACATTCATTGCGTTCCTTGTGTACTGTAGTATCAAACATACATATATCGTCGCCATCCTACTAATTCCTGCTTCTTATTTCTGGCTCCGGGAATCAATGATCGTCATTTATGAAATGTGGTGGCGTGGGTGACATTCAATATACGGAAAGCTCAGCACTGCGCAACAGTTACAGTACTTGTTTGGGTCTGCTATAATCACTATGACTAGTGAATTCAAATCTGGGTGCTTCCGCAAAACCAATATGCTGCGTATGGGAGATTCTTCAGAGTGCTGACCTTGAGGGAGATATCAGGACTGAATCTCTACTCCGACACCTCGTTTTCGCGCAACGAGGCTTCGAGAAGTTTGTATCTCCTTGAGAGCCCACTATTGATTGCTTTACGCTCTTGTGTACAATCCCGCGATTATTGATCGGAATGGCGAAGAAGAAGGGCCCACCATATGTCGACGACCCCGGCTGCAAGTACGTGGTCATTGACGACCCATGGCCGGGTCATGCAAGCGGAAAAGATCGCGGACAGGACTACTTCAACCGTTTAGGGGCATGGGTATGGTACATGCTCGGAAAGAAACATGAACCCGAATATCTATACTCAGTAAATACGGTGCGCTGCACACACAGAGGGATTCAGTAGTCGAGCGCTGATCCTACCACCATCTATGGCCTGATAGCGAGCAGAGGTGATAGTGGAGCTTCCCGAGGACACCGACATCACACCGATCCTTGGTGCACATACCTGGCGTAAGTTTCTCTCCCGCGGAGACCAGGCTGACATCAAACGCAAGTCGTTCGTCTTCGAGTACAACTACAAAGCGCACGGACGACCTGAGAATCGTGCGTAACGGCATTCGTTCCTGCACACTGTGCGTTTCGTCTTGCGACTTACGTTCGGCGGTGGTCAGACAACTGGCTCCGGCACACCCCGCATGGTGGAGACCCCCTGCGCATATTAGATTCCCGGTCATATTCCCGTACCCTACTCCGAGCTGGGCAACACCAAAAGACAAACCCGCTGCGCTCTTCGCACTTCCACTGCCTGCTTCTCGTGTGCGCACTCCAACGCCAGAACCTGTTCCACAGCCAGACACTGTACGTACTAGCCGTGGAAGGCTCTGCTGTTGCGATCTGCCTCTCATATTCAACCTGAGATGTTTCCTGTTCGTATTTCAGAGCCTATTCGTTCCGTACCAGGCCCCTGCACATTACCATGCTGATATATCTGAAGTCACGACTGGTGCAGGTCCGAGTGCTACCAGCCAGAACGAAATAGCGCAGCCGGAGGCTCTCGATGACGCGACTGAAGAAGGTCTGTCGTTTTCTGTGTGTCAGCAGTGAGATCGAATGCTAACGCGCTGACAGCTGATCCTCCGCGATTGTATGTCGGGAAGCATGATCCGTATGAAGAAGGTCAGTTACACCTACGCTCATGGAGTTCACGAATGTTGCTCATTTGGATGTGCATAGAGGACGCTGCCCTGCGAATTTTGAAACAGGAGCCCTTGGAGAGCCCACTCTATACTCCAGCTGAACATAGCGCGATGACTGATCGTCCAATAAAGAGGGAGGAACCTGTGCAAGGTTGGTTCTCAACCGCTCGACCAATGATGTTCTCATATTGCGGGGAACAGAGCACATACCATCAGATAAGTTTATAGCTGCCGTCGAGAGGTATCAACAACGCCAACGAGCTGTTCAAGGTTGGAGTGCTTCCAAAGTATTTAGCTCACTGAGCCTTATTGCTGGCAGCGACTACTCCAAGTTATTCACCTGATCCAAGGACCAGAGACCCCAGGCTAGCAAATCGACAGTGTCCGTACCTTTTTACTGATACGGACGTTGTCTTATTTGCTATCTTTAACAGCGCCTGCAGCGTCGCTGAAGAGAGTGCACAGGGACGAGGAAGAAGGTGAGAAAGCTGCCGAGACTTTTAAACAACTACCGATGTTTTTGACACCACCCCACCGCGCCACTGCAGCATTCGTGAAGAGAATAAAGACGGAACCCGATTATTAACGAGGGTTCTTGTCAAGATTCATGGCGAGGTAATCTGTATTTCATGTCATGGCATATCTACTAGAATTTGGCAAGGTGGTGGCGGACAATGAGCAAATCATCAGTGCACTTTACGATACACATGGCATAGCACTGCATTGTGAGAGTGTTCGTCTAACATGACATAAGGACTGTGATCACAAATACTCCGAAGATCTAAGACCTCTTTTATTTCTCCCCTCACATCTTTTTCAGCACCTCATCCAGGACCTCATGCGTCTTGCTTTTCCCGCCAAGGTCAGGCGTCAACACGCGTCCCTCCCGGATGACTTGGTTCACCGCGAGATCGATCCTGTCTGCGCCAGCGGGGTATCCGAGGTGCCGCAGCATGAGGGCGGCGGAGCGGATAGCAGCAATAGGGTTGGCGATTCCCTGCCCTGCAATGTCAGGCGCAGACCCGTGCACTCTGGCAATTGTGAACTAGTGAATATCTATACAACCAAGAACTTAACAGACTCACGGCTCGCCCATCACAATTTGTCGCCCGCGTTAACGGAGGGAACAAGGCCCAAAGAGCCAACCAGGGCCGCAGCCGCATCGCTAAACGTCATCGACAAATTATTATGTTATCGAGAGCTTTTCAGCACACATATTTCACGCACGAAATAATGTCTCCGTAGAGATTGGGCGCAACCATGACATCATAAATTCTGGAAGAATCAGAGATATTAAACTCAGCCAAGCGCACACGAGCATCCCGGAAACTTACTGAGGCTCTCGGAACAACCTGCCAGGACCTTCATCCGTCATCGTAAATTAATCGATGATCATGATACTCACCGGTAGACAGCACTGTCTACAAGCTGTTCTTCGATTTTGACACTATCATACCGCCCATCTACCTCTGGAAGACGCGGCACTGCGCGCACAGTCTCACGGAAAAGACCATCAGTGACGGAAAGAACATTTGACTTGTGGATGATGGTGACTTGCTTCATAAGATGGGAGAGAAAATTATATTTTAGTACTTATAGCCATTAACTCAGAGTAGACATATACCTGACGAGGTCGACCAAGGGCAATTTCAAACGCCATCTTGCCGATGCGACGGGAGGCGCGCTCGGTGATGAGACGTGTAGCCCGGGCTTCCCTACCATGGGGCGTAGAGATGATATTTTCATCTTTTACATACTACGCGAAGGGAAAATGCGTGAATACTGCAGTGACGCTTAATAAATGTGAAAACATACAAGACACTCAGTATTCTCGCGCACAACTACCAAATCAACGGCTGGTTTTCCATTTGGAGTTGCAGCAACCTGTATTTGCGAATGTATAGACTCCCAGAAGCGGAGAAAAGATAGCAACGGACGGAGATGACTGGCCGGACATTGGCATACAGATCCAGTTGCTTTCGAAGCGCGACAATGGGTGACGAGTAGCCGGTGACCCTTTTGAGGGGGAGCTTTCAAGAGGGTAGAATGATTGAACTTCGGTGGAAATGAGTAGAACATAGACATACCTGACCGCTCCAAATAATGCGCAGTCACACTCCTTCAGGGCCCTAAGTCGCAAACTAAGTCCACACCCTGAAAACTGGAAATCATAAACTCACTCGACAGTGTCCTCGGGGAGGGCAGTCCCCGTCCTGGTAAACAGTTCAAATCCTGCCAGAAGAGGAACAAATACCGGCTTGGGGATGTCCGACCCAAGTGCTTCGATGACTGATTGAGCTGCAGGAATGACTTCATGCCCAATACCATCAGCGGGAACAAGGCCTATCTTCAACGCCTGACGCGCAGCAGTCGCCATAGTACGGAATGGAACGCGGAACGCCATTGTGAACACCAAGGATCAGACTGAATTTCACTGAAAGTGTCGGGCGAAATTCAAAATCCTTATTGTGCTCACGTGACCCCAATCAGGGGTACAGGTTATCTATCTCTAATAGTATATCTAAATGATATACATTTTGCAAAATTTAAAATGCATTTAATTAATTGCTGTAACACGGTCACGTGGAACGCGTGTCTATTTAACGGCGCGTCTACAAGCGCCGTTCCCTCAGCGACACCTATCATCCAGTTATGCTATATTCACCGAATACTTCACGCCCTGCTTTTGTAAACAGCACGAATGTATATGCGACACGCACATCGTCCTTCACTGCCACTTCCTTAGATCTCAAACGTCCATTCCCACCTGAAAGCACAGAAGGACGAGACAGGAAACGCTTCAAATCGGGCGACCCAGTAACTAATGACGATGCTGAAAGCCGCATGGACAGCGACAGCGATGATGAGATGGAGGACATTGCTGCGATACGCGCTCGAGCTCGCAAACGCACCGTCTTCGCAATGAGGAATGCTGCTATGCAAGCCATTCCAACTTCAATCTCACAGCAGCCGTCCAGTGCGTCCGTTCACCTTTTCCTGCTTACTACACATCTAACGTAGTTCTTTAGTGTCTACTCGATCTATTCTCCAGTCATTCGTCTCCTCCCACAAAGCCGACATCTTCAGGTGTCATTCAATCGACAACAGAACCTTTTCGACATTGCCCTATGCTTGTACATACTCTCACTGTAAGCACCGCTATATTTAAGTGATATTAGTTTATCCCATGTACGCGATTTTAGATGCAAAAAGCGGAGGGACGCCTCTTTTGGCTGTCGCCACCGAACAAGGCACTGTGCATATCCTCAACACCACAAAACGAAACGACTGGGATTTCGGTATATAGTGATTCTTCTCGCTATCGTTCACATGATGCCACTGACGACGCAACTTCCTCAGAGCCGCAACGTGTTACCTTGCAGCCGCACATCAACGGTGTATTCGACGTCAAATGGTCACCAGACGACACGTTGCTCGCCACTGCTTCCGGTGACCAATCTATTCACATAACCTCCCTCGCTTCCTCTCCCCTGCTAGAGGACAGCACTTTACATATCCTTCGCGGACACGAAGGTACAGTCAAGTGCGTAGCATGGGATCCGACGAGGAACGGGGACGTGCTCTGTACGGGTGGCAGGGATGGCCGGATATGTGTTTGGGATCTGCGAGTAGGGGAGGGAAGAGCCAGCGACGAGGATGGTACAATTCCCCAGTAATTGTCATGTCGGCGGCACACGAGCCTGACATCAAACCACCCAAGCCGAAGAACAGGAAGGGTAAGTTGGCGGTTGCTGCGCCCCTGCGGAGCGTCACCAATCTTGTATACCCCGACGGTGACCCATTCGGTCTAGTCAGCAGCGGCTCCTCCGACGGGTTCGTCCTTTGTCTCGTCTCATTTTTTGAGCTAACTGACATTTGCACAGTATCCTCCATCTTTGGGATCTCCGCTTACCCACGAGCACCTACAGGAAGGCCAAGAAAGTTTCCAAGGCCCTCCCTAAAGCCATCTATACATCCTCTTCCGACCCAACCACCTACCATGGCACACACGGGCGCGCGGCATCACGACCCTCGCATCCGGCTGCGGCCCTACCGCGGGCCTGCTCTACGCGTTGGGCACCGATTCACGCATACATACCTATGCGCTGCCCACGCTCGAGCCGCTCTCAGGGCACAGCGCACACGACGGCGTGGATCCATGGGCACACACGCACGCGCAGATGCAGACCAACTCGTTCTATGTGCACCTTGCATCGTCGCCGTGTGGCCGGTGGCTTGCGAGTGGCAGCGCTGGGGACGGGCGAGCGTTCCTGTTTGACGTGGCCAGCACCGCGTCTGCAGGACGCGCGAAGGAGGGATATAATTGGGGAGAGTTGGAGGGGGTGGAATTGCGAGGTCAGACTGGAGAGGTGGGTGCGCTGGATTGGGCGGATGGTATGCTTGCGACGTGTGCGGACGACGGGACGGTCAGGGTATGGAGGCCCGATGTAGACGTATACAGGGAGTGCGAAAAGGACGAAAAAGAGATGAGGGCGAAACCTTGCGGACACCTGTAGATTACTCCGACGCAGACACTTTCGTGATATCACATTCATGTAGATGCGAAAACAAAATAACAATTATGATGTACATGCGGGTATGTGAATGTAGTAGATCGTGTCCGAACAATTACCCAGAAGGCGATAGCCACAGATGGACGGCGCGGACAAGGATAACGAGCAAACAGCAGGCTATTTCTTTTGTATCGCATTCACGAGCCTAAGAGTAATGTTCAGAGAGCCAAACAATCTAGAGTGTGAGTATAACAGTGACGCACCAGTCCATCCCGTCCTCGAGACCCTCGCCTTTGATCGCACAACTGCCCCTCACGCTCCACTGTCTCTCTTTCTCTCCACCTGCCAACCCTAGCTGTTCGCTGATGGCTTCTGGTGGCAACGCGCCCTCAACGTCTTGCTTGTTACAGAATACGAGTAGTGGGACTCCCGCAAGCTCATCCTCGGAAAGCATAGTGAGCAATTCTGATCGGGCAGTGGGTAGACGTGCGGTGTCGGAGGCGTCGATGACGTATATGATTGCCGCGGTATTGGGGAAGTAACATCGCCAGTATGGTCTGCAAATGAATAAGTTTTGGGAAGAGGTCCGGACAAGCTAGGAACGTACCGTATACTTGACTGGCCTCCCAGATCCCACACCTGAAACTTGATGTTCTTATACTGCACAATCCGGGTAAGCGAGCATTCGGAGACGACCATGTCAAGAACCAACCTGTACTGTCTCTACATTGAAGCCAATAGCTGCGCGGCAGTCATCTGCATGAGCAAGGATGACCACAATACTGGAGAGCACGTACTCGGGATTGTTGACACGACCTCGCCAATCTTACCGGAACACGCGTTGAGGTCACGTCTCAACTAACTCGCAGGAGAAATTCATACCTGCAGCCGGTACAATATTGTCGTCTGTTCGAAGCAGGCTGAGCACGCCGATACGTATGTGGGACGTGGAATAAACACACCTTGCCGGCCGAGTCGAGCCCGAGCATCAATATTCGGACATCCTGGTCCTTGCTCCAGCGCACAAGAGACGACAGAGAAGAGAAAAGAGAGGACAACGAGAGACCCATGCGAGTGAGAGAGCGAGCGATGAGGAGAATTCGGTGGTGAACGGCGAGTACAGTCAGCTAGTGATCGACATTCGACTTTGGTACTGCTAAGCGCCCTGTTGAACGTGCTGGGTGGCACCTACCGACAGATTAATCTATTATTATGTGAAAATATTGTAAAGATAGTCCATACACTGGCTCCCAAAAGTATCTGGACACCATGCATGTGACATGAGCATTTATTTCTTCCACTTTCTTTCTTTCATTTACTTTGAATTTTATATAATTGGAGAGTGTATATACTGCTGTATAAAATATATCATTGATATTATAAAATTCTACAAACTGGCAGAGAGAGGGTTTGATCAATCTGTCTTCTTTTTGATGCTTATAATTTGGCTCACCCATTCAGATTGAACACATATTATTATTGTTAACTCTCATCTCAAGTATGAGAGTGAAGATTATTTGCAGAAAACAATTTAAGAATCTAGACTGAATGTTTCAATGACAATAATCACAAAGTGACTATCATTTGAACCCTTTTTGCTTTAGTATGATTTTGTGAGGTTTGTGATGGTTCAAATTTCATAGAATTTAATTACTATAATGCTGGGAACTGTCTCCTCACTACAATGAAGAAATAATTTAAAAAGTGTATGAAATTGATCAGATTAATTTCAACAGATTCTGCAGATGTCCTGTTATATAGCATCTCTTTAACACTCTATGTCCCTAAAATAATTATGAAACTCTTGTAGTTCTCTAATGCATACCTCTATCATGCTAATACTCTAAAGATACTAATGGAAATTTTCGAGATTTTAATTGGGTGAACCAAATTGGAAGGGTCAAAATAATGACAAATTGACCAAGCTCTTTTTCTATAAATTTATAATATTTCATGAACTTAATAATATATTATATACAGTAGTGTATATACTCCCCAATTATATAAAACTCAGAGTAAATGAAAGAAATAAAGTTGAAGAAATAAATATTCATGTCACATGTACAGTGTCCAGATACTTTTGGGAGCTAGTATATCTACCATCTTTTGAAAACTCTGGTGCTGTGTGAACAATGATTCTAAGATGGACCCAGTGTACTTTTGACTATTTCATGTGACCCAAATCTATGTTTTCTGATCATAGACAAATGCATTAGATTATATAAGCATGTCAATTGACAATATTTCACCCTTGGAATACAATGACAGTATTGATTACTTACAGTATTTCTGCTCCTTAACCAGTGTCTTAAACATGTGGTAAGGTCTTATCGGATGAGTGCATGTGATGTGTCACATTGTGACTATAGCAGTCAAAAGTACACTGGGTCTATCTTATCATCACTGTGACTCAATAATTAATAATTGTCATAAGCTACTTATTTACTGTCTATTTGTTCACTGCCATTGCAGTTATGCATTAGAAAACCACTAAATACTGTATTAGTATCTACCATAATACATATTTCCCAAAATTCAACATAATATCATCCTTTATTAAAGTTCCATATACCATGTGTTGCTCTGGAATGTATAGGTCTCAAAATATTGTATAATATGTAGCAGTACATATGATGAAACCATATCAGTGAAGATAATCTGCCACAGTACATATGATGAAATCATATTGGTGAAGATAATCTGCCACAGTATCTTTATTGGGCAAGATAAGATATGAATGTGGTCTGATAGAACTAGTTAATATCTACAGCTGATAATCACTCGATGGCCAGATAAGATAAGGATCTAGTCAAAATCATCAAATTGCATCAAAGCTCAAAAATTACTTCTGCATAACAAGAATAATACATACATATCAGAAAGAATTTGAAATAATAGTATCTATAAATGAATAAGGTGGGAGTTCCCACTCAAGCTGCTTAAACCACTTGAAAAATTCATGTCACTGCCAGTGTTATCATCTGAACCATCTTTGTTATTGCCATATTCAATTAATACATGAATTCATGAGCTAAAAACTATGAAAGCAGAATGCATTTCTACAAGACCAAGATCATTGTGTGCATCAAGCAAAGTGCACATATTGAGGAATGCATAGCTAAGAGAAGGTGCATGATCATGAGGTATATGATCACAAGATGCACAACTGTGAGAGATAGCATCATCTAGTGGAAGAGCACTGCAGAGAGGAAGATCATCCAGCTTGAGATACTTTAATTCAGGAGACCAACATGCCTGCATTTCATTCATCTGACAGCATGGTGGGCAAAGATTATAGTCATCTTATTGTCATTCTTCATCTGATCACCAAACACTTTTGAGTCCCATAGATGTTAAAAATTCACATAAAATATAGCCATGACATCAGCAACAGGTCATCAATGATGGAGCCACTTACAAATTTCACCACTTAAGAGTATTTTTGGCCCACCTTGAATTTTCAAATAAGAACATAATGCTTTTGATGAATGTTGCATTGTGAAATATTCTGTTGTCCTTGGATCATTCATGCTTAATGTAAACTGCAACTGCACAGAATAATGTAAGTATGAGGCAAAAATAAGAACATTGATTTACCAAAAGGTAGGTATATGTGAGACTCTTTGATGTGACCTGTGTTATAGCATTCTTCACAATTTCTCTAATATCAGAGGTGATATTCATGATGGCAGCATTTGGCCCCTTATAGATGAGATTTAGCACTGCAAAACTCCAATCAGCAACACATATCAAGAGAAAGCAAAGCATACCCATCCAAGATGTATTCCGGGAGGTGATTAGGAGGGAGAATAGGGCAACGGTATGGAGTATCTTGGTGCCTATCGGGTGACACCATTTGAAGAGCACCAGAAGTATGTGGTGGCAGATGTGTGCATCATATTTGACAAGGTGATCACACTGGCCCATGGAGTCACATTTAGCAAGAGTGACATTAACGATGTGAGTCCCTCAGTGGACATCCAGTCACTAGATCCTGATTTTTTTTAGTTCTTCAATATTCTAAAGGAAGAACTCCTGGTTTGGAAGTGTCTGTACCGTTTATGGTCACTGGCATATATTGCTCTTCAGTGCTCCAATTTCTGGTTTGTGAGAGTTAAAATTTGAAACAATATCATTGTTGTGCATGAAACTCAGGAGGTTATGACCTGTGATTTGATTTGACCCTTGCACACATCACACATGAACCTAAAAGTGCAAGACATTACAAAGATGGAAAATAGATAAAAGACTCACTTTTTGGGGTCTTTATTAAAGAGATCATACTTTCTATAAGGGATAGTTGATTAAATATAGTGACACATTAATGTGTGTACTGCACACATAAATGGATCACATGAGTGTATATGTACAAATAGAATATTGGACACTTATGTGTGCTTGAGGTTGTGTAATTTTTATGCAGCTGTATAAATGTTACATGTTCCTTGTACTTCTTCACCATTATTGTGAAGGAGGTCTTGATTACTATGTGCAGAATCTATATCGGGATCTCTTGTAGCATCTTTGCACTTATCAATGAACCCACTTAGGTTCTCTCTGCTGTATCATCTGAGTAATCTCCTAAAGCCACCTGGTCATACTCTTAGGTCAACTATTTCATTATGGATGAAAGAATAAAGTCTGATCCATTATTTTTTGTCCAAAACTGATCATTTTTCAAGAATTCTAGCAGGACAGCACTTTTCAAAACTTTCATTATCTTGAGGAGAAAGATGCACACAAGAGACTGCATGGCTTAGGTGAGTGTACAATGTTCTGATGTGCTCAATTTCTTGCTTACATTCAAATAGTTTATGTATTGAATCTTATTGTTGAATTCATTCTGAGTCTTTACAGTTACTTCAGTCTCCACTAGTGCACCATTTTCAGCACTCAGCAATCATCCTTCATCATATCTATGTGAATTTCAAGCTGGGTGACATATACAACTATTTTTTCTCAATGTTTTTTGGACTGGCTCAGCCCATATAACAATCTCCTCTGCATTTGCCACCAATATCTCAACTTGTGGTGAAAAATATTGTCTTTTCATTGTAAATATTCATTTTGTTTAAGGTCAGCAACAATGATATACAAAGCAAAAAATTGATCTGATATTGTTTTTGCTGATAGTCCTATGCAAGATGCTATTATTTACTGAATCTAATTGGACTATAAAGATTAATACCCACCTTGCTATGTCACTGGATAATCTGAATTACTTACAACTGCACTATCTAGGGCTTTTGACTGAGTTACAGAGTGCACTGATGTAGCTGAGGCCTGATTAGGCAGAATAAGCTATTACATCTTAGTTTCATTAAATAGTGAGAGAAGCCATGTCTGATTGACATTGGCTGACTTAATGACAGTGTAAAGTTACTTTATAGCTAGCACATCCTTTAAGGAGGGTGAAGGAGCCTATGCAGTCATAACATCTGTCACTTACAGCCAGCTGGTTGATAGGATACTTTGTTACCACAGATTAGCTAGGCCTAGCCAGAATATGCAATGTCTCTGTATCCAAAGCCCAGCTGATTATGACAACATTTTTGTGATCATAGCATGGTCAGCAGTTGTATAATTGCCACTAACATAGTCTGGCTGAGTATTGTGAAATATTCACAATGTTAGTCTAGTCAGACGTAAAGACCCAGTTAAAATTATCCAAATGCCTTTGAGAAAATCATAATGTGTGACATATAAAAAATCACAGATACTATATTGCCATATAAATAAATCCTTTGTTCATTTTTAATAGATATAAAAACATTAACAAACTAATTCTCCAATTATTGACTAGCTATCTCATGCTTCACTTTGTCACAGTATAAATGTCAAAGCAGCAATTGTCAATATAACAAATTTGAATTGTTGATGAAATTAATTTGCTAACTTATATAATACTATGTGTCAAGATTATAACAGCAAGACAAATAAACAGATAATTCAATAAAAAGGACATCATTTACAGGACATCAATGACAGCTACACTAAGACAAATATGTGTTTAAGAGGAATTAGTTAAGGTGGAGAACATACACATGGATAGAACATAAGATGGATCAAACAATGAATTAAAGAAATGTGATCATAGGATTGATGAAAAAAAGTTAGTGGAATTTGATGGAACATATCATCTATGACTGAGAACATCAAGAATGAACTGACACTGATAGTATATTTTTATCACAAAATGTTAGTCAAAGCCTGACAATCGTAATGGTGATGTATTGAATTGCCAGTGGACAACCCAGCAAAGTGTGAATCAGGAGCCAAGGGAAAAGATTGTAAATATTCTGGAAGTAAATATAGATAAATAGCACAAAATGGAAGAAATCATATTCATCTGGATGATTTAGGCTCATGATGGACATATTTTTTTAAACTAGATATTAGCCAAGTTCAAGAAAGCTTGATATCAGGGAAAGCTGGTCAGTACTCCAGCTAAAATCTTATATGATGTGCTGATGATCAAAAACACTAAAAATTGTAACTATTTGATAATAATGTTTACAAAATACATTTGTCAGTGAGCAAAACTATGTTTTGACACTAATGGTGGGCTTGTTTTTCAGCATAGCTGTGAGTGAAGATGAAGAGTGTTGACTCCTCTTTGCAAACCCTAAACTGACCCCCTGCATCTCATTTATAGCCCTGCTAATCTATGGAAAGATTGGGGGTTCCACATAGCCATCCTGTTTGGGCACAATCTTTAAACTATTAGTGCATGACTAAGATGTTTAAATAAACCATCTACATTTATGTATCTCATAAATGTGGTGCTCATAGCAAATGTCATGAACTGGTCCCAATGCAGGGTGTCAGATGAATCAATGCATCAATAATTCTTAAAGTCCTCATTGAACCACTAAGTGGCCTTAAAATGCTGGAGGATTTAACAGTGCCACTGGTAACAACCTTGAATAGCATCCACATCTTCACCATCCAGCCACATTCTCTGAAATATCAGTTCTTGTAGGAATCACTTCTGTAATACTATAAATGAGTCATCATATAAAAAATAGAATGCATACTGGTGATGAAGAATGACCTTTGCTGAGCACCAGAGATGGGCCACAAAGTTCTCATCATTATCAAATTTCCATTTTTTACTGTAGTTGGGACAGTACAGAATCTTCATGGCTAAAGAGAATGTGATGTAGGCACTCAGAAATCATAGCAAAGTTTATAAACCATTTCATATAAGTTTTCTAGTGAATCAGTACATGTACCAGAAGAATTATCACATGGATAAATTTAGAAGTGTCAAGAACAAGGACCAGATGTCCAAAATAAATTTACCAATAATGATAACCAAGACTATGTTCACCATAAGAAAATTCTCCAGGAATGCTTCTGTTCTAGAATCCTATCTTTTCTGATGTTACATGCTAGAAAGACTTTTTAAAATAGTGCAAATTTGGCAAAATCTCATACCAAAGATGCACCCTTGAGAATTGATTCCATAATTTCTCACATGGAGAGGTTGTCATAAAATACTCAATCTTCACTATATTGAGAACTACAGTATCTGGTGACCCATTTTTCCATCTGGCAATTGTTTCATTGTGACCATAAGAGAAGTTAGAAGTTAGATAGGCCCAGCTAGGCCAGGATTTCAAATATTTCTGATCATATTTCAATTCACATACTAGAACAAAGATCCAAAGTCAGCATAGAAATACATTGCAATAAAGCAAGATAACATTGATTTCAGGGTTGTTTATTCAGCCAGACCAGATTCTTTTCTAATTACTTTGCAGGTCGCCTCCATCAGCATTTGTCTATATAGCATTTATATCACTGACAGCATTTACATATTGTCAACAGTGTTTTCTGCATTCACTGGCTGATCAATTGCTTTAGCAATCACCAAACAACATCTGCCAGACATGATATTTGCACTAATTATATCCTGTTAATCTTAGAATCTGAACAAGAACACAGCATCTTTATTGTGATTTGATTATATAAATAATGTGTGAATGTATCTGAGTAAAACTTTACTTTGCATTATTGTTAAGAATTAGAATTGCTAAATTATGGTACTTATATATGACAAACTACTATATGGTACAAATAGTGTATGGCCAATGAGGTGACTTAAAGATGGATGTGTAAGTGGTGTGCATGAGTATATACATACTACCAGCTAGTCTGCTAGAACAGAAAAATGTGAATGTTTGGGAACATACCTAGCCTGTATGGGGCAAATTATGTGAAAAGTCAGCTGGTCCACCATGACAAAGAAATTGACTTGTCTAGCCACTCTCAGCTGGGCTGTGAAAATAAAGTATTTTACCAGCCGGCTGACTGTGAGTCACAGACCCATATGACTAAAAGGTGTGCAAACACAATCACTAGCCATCAGACTTGTCACAGAATAACTCTAAATATAAGTCAGAGTTCAATGTGCCCATACTCAAAAAGTTCAAGCTGGATAACCCAGAGGTAATTTTTCAGACTATTGCAGACTCCTGACATGTCAAATGGAAAATTCAGTATTTTTTTTCATGTATATACTCAATAAATTGCCTAACCTTGACTAACCTTTGTGACTAGTGATTTGGGCATAATTGCAGCTTACCTTGAAACAGCCAAATGCTTTATATTTTGCAGGCATGGACTGTTAGTAGAATGTCACAATAGCCTGATTCTTGGAGTCTACACCTTTGAGTGCAAAAATGACTGTCACCAACAAAAAACACAGATAGTGCAGCACTGGAACTGCCAGTGCTTGATCACACATCCAACACTCAGAATTGCGAAGACATCTTATATTTTGCAACAACAAGCACAGCTTGCTTTCACTCCAGGGTGGGGTCACAGATGCTTATGTGGACACTTAACTAAATGTAGAAGGGTATGGAAAGGCATGATCATAAATGCACCCCATGAATCTAAGCACGTGAATATGAATCTCATGAAAGAAGAAAGCTAAGTTCAGATTTAGGGGCTCTCAGAGTGGTCACATTGGGTGTCATCAGCTGGGAAGAGATCAGAGGTTCAGAGCTGTCAGGGCACTGTGTAATAGCAGGCACAAAATTTTGCATAATAGGGTAAATTCACAGTCTCAAATTTACAGTTTCACATATCTGCATGGCTAGACTGTCACACTTTGGGTGCTGGGAACAATCAGGTGATGTGTTACTTCAAGACTATAAATCCCAGCATGGGGACAGTGAAACAAAATAGTAAATGCATGTGACAGGACCATGAACCTAATAGAAGAAACATTCACTGCAGAACCCAAGAATTACCTCAGTCCAGATTTAAGCAAGATTAAGAAATTGTCTACCCATCCGAAGTGTATTCCATGCCAATCTGCCCCATACTTACATGAGCTATCTTTCATATCTTGAGCATGGATACTCTTGGGTTTTTAGTTGTAGCTTTCTGCAAATTACTTCAGAATACTCAGTACCTAGCATATCCTTTGCATATCTCAAGCATAGATACTTCCAGAATCCTGTTTGCAGGATAACAATGAGATCTCTTCTATAGCCCATCTTTATACTAGGTGACAACTCAGATCTGGGGCTTAACATAGCCAGGATATTCATAGCAGACATATAAGATTCTTCCTTTGTCATTGACTTTCCATCTTGCCTTCTCCTCTCATCTCTGTGCCAGCTCTGAATGGTCCCTTGGTGTGCATGTCTTTCTTTCGTGTATATTCAGTACTTATTAACAACATTTGAATCTGTTCAGGTTGGATGTGCACCTTTCAACATGCAGGTGACTGTTCTCCTTCAGTGCATCCTAGAACTTGACTGCAAAGTGGAATGATGGTGCTCAGTCCAGCACATTGCCCTCACATCTGCACATGTGCCATTCACAGATCACCACAGCGCTGCAGTGCCCCTGCTGCAGTCCAAAGAAGGTCACCTCAAATGTGTGGGCAGCTTCTTCAATGTGTGACTGTCAAGTAGCTAGTTTGTCAATGCATCCTCAATGCCCATGCTGTCCTCAATGCACAACAATGAGTCTGTAATCACAGGGTAGTATGCCCCCTTGTGCTCGACATGTTTCATGGTGACATGTACATACTTAAAGCTGAGGTGAATCCTGAGAATATGTGAATCATATCCAGGGCCAGGTGATATACAAGGAATTCCAAATGCTATAAGGAGGATTTGATGCTGATCACAACACGCGGATATCAGTCATAATCCTGCCAGATCAGTTGTCCTTCTGGAGTTTATCCCAAATTGCTTTTGGTGCCTAGTCAGCCCCGGATCTTCCTCGGATTTGACCTCAATCTGTCACAAATCCTGACTTAGACAATTCCCGGGGACCGCAGTGATTGGTTCTGGCCCATGGTGAGAGACATGTATAAATTTATAATCTATCTTGATATCTATTATCTATTTCTCAAAATTTCTGAAACTGATGTGAAACTAATAATATTCTACCGGGCTGCCACGTGCCTTGTTTGTGATTTTACCAGTTTGGAAACTGTGGCTGCTCCTGCCCTCCATGTCTCTCGATACTCAGCCCTCCGGCGACAAGCCTTCAAAGAGATCTAAAACGTCTAAAGACACTATTGATACTCCTCATGATCCTCATGCTTCTGTGCTAGAAAATAAGAGCAAGAAGTCGCGTCGCAGCAATGCCATAGCACCAGAAACTGCTAGCGATACTCGAGATGATGATAGCTCGCGAATTAAGGACAAAAATAAGAAGGCAAAGGATAAGTCATCTCATGGTGGTGCCGACGAGGCTCAACCTCCTGCGGTGGACGTACCGTCGTCCGATGTGAAGCCCAAAAAGCGGAAACGACGCGAAGCGGAGGTCGTGGCAGATGATGCAGAGGACTCTAAGAAGACAAAAAAGAAAAGGAAGAGTGTCGGGGAGGGAGGTGTCGAAGAGGAAGAAACAGCGCAGGAGAAGAAGCGAAAGAAGAAGACAAAAGAGATGGTTGCCGCCTCGAACGTTCACGATGAACCAGAGGATATAGAGCAGCTCGAGGAGGGACGCGATGCCACAGATGAAGGCACCCCGAAAAAGCGGAAAGAAAAGCGCAAACACAAAAAAGATACCAACGATACCAGCGCAGTAAAAAAAGACAGCAGCGAGAAAGAGCACAAAAAGAAGAAGCGAAAACACTCTTCGACAGATTTCGCGGACCCAAACGAAGACGAGTCGCTCAGCGACCAAGCTCGCAAAGGTGCGCACGCCCGTCTTATATCCTCGCCCAAATACGTGTTTACCTTGCGCGATACGGTAGCGCTATACTACGCTTATACCCAGTTCGAAGAGCCCAGTAATTGGAAGTTCAACAAGGCGCGCCAGAACTGGCTCGTGCGTAATGTCTGGTCCGACCAAGCAGTGAGCATCCCACTAGCTGAAATCCTGGCATCAACTTCCAAAGTCCTGACCCGTATTGTAGATCCCAGAGCCACATATACCGCTCGTCGTGCGATACCTGTCAAATACACAGGGAGGCGTCCGGGAGGTGCGCGCGTTATCCGAATATTCCATGCCAACCACTCACATTAATTGTTGTGGTGTCCACCAGACTCTGATCAAAACGTGTCGAGAGGTCCTTTCTCCACCAACTCCACCCGCGCCGGAAACCGACCAGACTCCCTCAAAAGCCGCAGAAACGCAGCCAACCGCCAGCCAGCCTGCCGCCTCTGTTGCCGTGGATAATAATATAAGGGAACAACGTGCAAGGACATTACTAGCCGTTCTTACAGTTGACACTACGTGATCGCTCACTTAATTTCTGGCGCAGTATTTGCGATGATATACCGTCGAGTAGGAGTGCATTTGACCCCACAATTTGATCTGACGGCCCTCACACAAAACAAAATATAAGACACCAGAACACACTGTTTTGCTTCAACCGCAGCTACAACACGACAACAACGACTCGGACGAACACACTCAAGTACAAGCACTAATTCGATCCTCGGCGAACAACAAAATATCACAACTGACGTTTACAGGCAAACAACAGCGCCGCAGCGAACGACGCTCAAGCAGAAACAGCGGTGGGTATGGACGCCTCGAGGGGCGGAGTGGGCAGCGTAAGACCGGGCGCCACAGCCTCCACAACCTGCGCGACGCCGACGTCCATATCGACGCCCTCCTCACCGGGCCCCAAAAGATTGTTGAACTTCTCGCGCGTGATCCTGACCGCACGAGCGTCCACGACGCGCTCCTGGCCCGCCTTCAACGTGCGCGGGGCCGTGCCGTCGAGCAGCCCGAGCTGCTCGTCCGTCCAGATGGGCTCGACGGGCTGCGCGTCCGGCATACCGACGCTCGCGCGCCCGCCCTCAGCACGCCACTCAGACGTGCGCTTCATGCCAAGTTCCGTGAACGTCTGGTCGACGGCCTGCGCGAGGCGTGCGATCTGTTCCATGTTGTGTCCGGGCGTCACTGTGAAGCGCAGGCGCTCCTCGCCGCGCGCGACGGTGGGGTAGTTGATTGCCTGCACGTAGACGTTGTGCTTCGCGAGGAGCGTGTCCGAGGCAAGTCGCGCAAGCGCAGCGTCACCGACGAGCACGGGGACGATGTGAGACGGGCCCGGAACGACGGGGATGTCGAGCGCCTCGAAGCGGCCCTTGAGGTCGCGCACGTTAAGCTGCTTCAGCTGGCGGTCGCCGTTGAACAGTCGCTGGTAGGAGATACTGGCGCGGGCACCCGCCATATTAATCGGAGGGAGTGAAGTGGTGAAGATAAAGCCTGCAGCGTAGGACCTGATCGTGTCGACGAAGTCCATAGAGCCAGCGATGTAACCACCGACGGCACCATATGCTTTTCCAAGAGTCCCTGAAAAGAAAGAAAAATGAATGAGGACCAAAAGGTAAGGCGAAAGTTATCCAACTCACCTGTGATGATGTCAATGCGATCCATCACGGAACCCTTGATGGGTTCGGGGCTCTGACCCGCGCGCTTCTGAAGTTCGTAGTCGAGGTGCTCTGCGACGCCAGCGCCGTGTGGACCGTACAACCCGACAGCGTGCACTTCATCGAGGAAAGTGAGAGCACCGTACTGCTCCGCCAAATCACAAATCTCCGCAATGGGGCCAATGCTACCACACATGGAATAAACGCTCTCGAAACAAATGATCTTGGGAGTCTCCTTGGGATACTGCGCCAACTTGGCCTCGAGATCCTGCAGGTCATTGTGCTTGAAAATGACGCGCTTCGCGCCGGAGTGCCTCATCCCCTGAATCATGGACGCGTGGTTCATGGTGTCGGAAAAGTAGACGCAGCCGGGGAGCTTGGAACCCAGCGTGGTGAGAGTAGCATCGTTGGCGACGTAGCATGAAGAGAAGACGAGGGCAGCGTCCTTGCGGTGCAGCTGGGCAAGTTCCTCTTCAAGGGCAAGGTGCATTCCGGTATTCCCGGCTATATTCCGGGTACCTCCGGCCCCGTGACCGTACGTGTTTAGAGTGCGACTGCGGCCGATCGCGTGAGTGAAAAATAACATGGAAGCACGAGCCAATCCGACGTACTGCATAGTCTCGAGCACAATGGGATTGTTGCCCATCCCGAGGTAGTCGTTCGCGCACCAAACTTCAACCTCGTCTTTGACGTTCCCCGTATGAGCGATGGGGAACTTGTTCGCCATACGATTGATGTTATTAAAGTAGCGGTAAGACGCGTCCTGATGCTTCTTCTCGAGCTCCGTGGTGTAGAACTGCTCGTAGTCGAACCCGCCGGGGGTGGACTTGCGCTTTGTCTCCTTGGCAGTGGCGGCGTGGAAGGGACACCCCGCAGCGGTAGCTGGGGCCTTGGAGGTGGAAGGCGCAGAAGCGGCTTTTGCACTCTTCTCGTTCTTCAGGTTGGCGAGATCCTCGGCCATGCGGGCGGCGGCGAGAGCCTTGGAGGCATGGGGGCACTTCTCTGCGCTGGCGGCGCTGGGCGAAGCAAGGACACCCTTGTGCTCGGGAATCTTGTTGAACTCTGCGGTGCCCGCGAGACTAGCGTAGCCCGCTGCCATCTGCCCGGAGCGGAGCTGGAGGGCGGGGCCCATAACGGGACATTCTGTAGCCTTTTCGGTGAGGCGGGAGAGCGAGGGGTAGCGGGGAGACGTGGAAGTGCAGAGGGTGCGGAGGGTGGAGGTCTTTGTGCGACCGAGGAAGGGGCAGGAGGCCTTGAACTTTGCGATGGAGGAGAGCTTGTCCATGGTGCGGAGGGGGAGAAGAGAAATAATGGGCGGAATGGAGAAGAGGGGGACTGCCTCTTATGGGCATCCAAGATCGCTGACCAAGAGGTAATCACGCAACGATCATTGGCTACAACATTTCCCCGGCCATTTTCAGAGTCTATCAGAGTCTACGCCCTCGACGGCGTGACATCTGTTGGCGTCGTCCCACACACCGCCGCATGCTCTCCCCGGTTCTTCTCACCCCTCGATCCGTATATTTCCATTCCGCGTTCCTCCAAGTACATTCATACATAGACATGCATTTCCGCTCACTCGGTCTGTAATACGTGTAGACAGCTCTCCACCACCTCCATAGCCTTGTCTACCTCCGCAACCTTGATATTCAAGCTGGGAACAAGTCTCACAGCATCCTTCCCCGCAGTCAACAATAGCACCCCCCGTTCCCTCGCCATCCTCACAACCCGTCCCGGGTGGCTTTCGTTCTTGAACCCCAGCCCCAGAATCAACCCCGTGCCGCGAATCGTCGGCAGCAGCAGCTCAGGGAACCACTTCGGAAGCTGCGACAACCGCCTGTGCAGATACGCGCTCGTCTCCTTGATGTTCGCGATAAACTCCCGTTCAGACAGTCGCGACAAGACATGGTGGCCCAGCGCACAAGCAAGGGGCGAGCCGCCGAATGTAGTTCCATGGGAGCCTACCCATCCGTCGTGTCTTAGCACTGAATGCGCTGCAAATTCATGTGAAAATACTCACCCGTTGTCATTACCTGCGCGATCGAGTCCCGCATCAGCACTGCACCAATAGGGTACCCGTTTGCCAGCGGCTTTGCCATAGTCACGATGTCAGGATGTCCGTCAGCTGGGACACTCGAATGAGCCCACAGCGCTCCCGTCCTGTACAAACCACACTGCAATGTCGCAATTTCAGGTCAGCTGCCGCTCGTCACGTCCTCGCATGCACGGAACCCGTGGCGAGCTTCGAACTTCCAATTCCCCAACTATCAATGTGACTCACCTGGATTTCATCATAAATTAATACCGCCCCGACAGCGTCACACCGCTTCCTCAGGGCCCGCAACCACTCCGGGTCCGCCAGATGGATCCCACCCTCGCCCTGCACCGGTTCCACGATCACCGCCGCCGTTTTCTCACTCACCAGGCCCTCCAACTCCTCCATCGCATTCAGCCGGCCGACCCGCACGCCGGGAATTAGCGGCTTGAACGGGTCCTGGTATTTTGGGTTCGTGGTCACGCTCAGCGCGCCCATCGAGCGGCCGTGGAACGCATGCGCGAAGCACACCAGCTCGTACTTGTCGCATGCGGCGTCGTCCCACGTGCGCCCCGTCGCCGCCGCCCACCGCATCTTCCCCACCTTGCGCGCGACCTTCAGCGCGCCCTCATTCGCCTCCGTCCCAGAGTTCGCGAAGAACACCTTGGCGCCATGGGTCGACGGCGCGGAGCCGGGCGCCCATCCCAGCCCGCCCTCGCGCTGCGTGAGCGTGACGAGCAGCTCGGCGAGCTTCCCGGCCCATTGGTGGTGATACGCGTTGCTGGTGTGGAGTAGCGTAGAAGCTTCCTCTGCCATGACCTAATCATAGATAGACAATGCCCCGTAATAGCACATCAGCATCGTGAGCACGCAATCGTAAACTTGGACAGACACCCCGCCCGAGGATAATTCACGGAAATGCGGTCGGCCTCACTCGGCAAGCGTGCGACCAGCACACCCGAGAAATACACGAGGGCCGAGCGTAAGTCCCATAAAGTAAGAACGAGTGCTCACCTTCGCGACGCCCGAATCGCCGTGCCCCAGCGCGTTCACCGCGATCCCCGCGCTGAAGTCGAGGTACTGCCGGCCCTGCGTGTCCCACACGTATGCGCCCTTACCCTTGGATAGCACGAATGGCGGGCGCGCGTACACGGGGAGGATGTAAGCTTGCGAGCGGTCGAGGATTTCCTGCACGCTAGGGGGCACCGTGGATAGGTCTTCGGGGTGCGATACCTCTGTGAAGCGGGTGCTGGGAGCGTTCGGGAGCTTCGTCGTACAATACACATTATGTTGTGTTTGGTAGAGATGTGACTACACGTACCTCTGGTATAGAGGCCATACATCGGATCCCCAAGGATCGTCCGCTAGGCCGGGCAAGTGTGCGCCCTGCGTATCCTGCTACTACACGCATCGTACAGGTGAGCGCTGTTCAGAACAGAGTAATACCTCGTGCAGCAGGTGCTTTTCGAAGGACTCCAGGAGTCACTGTCATCGGCCGGCTGCATGGCGGCAATTGCTAAAATTATGAGCACGTGATCCAACGCATGTCCCAAATTCATTTGCGTAAAAAGCCGGGAGAGATAAGATAACGCACACCTCAACGTATGTACAGCGCACTGCGATGCGGGATGCATAAGAAAAAAAAAAACATACAATGCACGAATTGACCGTCAAACATGAAAAAAAATAGAAAAACATTCAGCTTCGGCTTCTGCTCCTGCTCCTCGTCGGGCTTCGGCTCCGACTAGATCCCGAACTAACAGACATCGACGAACCCGTAGACACAGAACGAGTGCGACGGCGCGGGGCACGCTCGCCGCGGGGAGGGGAGAGGGGGAACGCGTATCTTGCTTATCGCCCTGTTTCCTTCTATCGTCCGGAACTGGGGATCGCGAAACAGACCGCGAAGGGGTGCGAGCACGATCGCGCCGGAAACGAGGCGGGGGCGACCTCGGCCGCCCGCTCGCACGACCCAGGTCGGGGCTGAGTGGCGCATGAGGCGGGGGCGACTCCGTGACCCCACGGTCGCCGCGTGAAGGCGGCTCGACTGAGCCTGAGCGGCGATAGCGCGGGGAGGCGAGCGCGAGCTGAAGCGGCGGCGTGTGCGCGGGGGAGGTGGAGTCGGCGAGCGAGATGCTGGGCGGCGGTTACGAAGAGGCGGAGGGGAGGGAGAGGAGTTGGGAGGGCCACGGCGGTAGTCGTCGCGATCGCGGTCCCTTGAAGATATGGGACGGCGCACGGGGCTCCTGCTGCGTCTGTCACGAGAGTCGCGTGGCCTGTCGCGCTCTCTGTCGCGGGGCGGCGGGGGTGGGGGTGGCATCCGCTCTCTGCGCTTCATCTCTTCTTCTCTCTCCTTCCGCCTCCTGCTTCTTCTCGCCTCCTCAAACGATCTCGCTCCTTGCGTTCGGCCTCCCACTTCTCCTTCTGTGCTTGCATTCTCGCCCGCTCCTCATCGCGCTGTCGTTCCCTCTCTTCCCGCTCCACCATCCGCCGTACCTTCTGTTCCTCCTGCTTCTCCCTATCGAACGCCTCTCCCTCCGCGTAGTCTCTTCTCGTACCCAGCGCCCTCGCCATCTTGCTCAACTCTTCCTTTTTAGCCATAGCAATACCATGCCTGTCAGATGGCCTGAGATTTTTGGCGTTCTGATCGAACGCATCGAGGTTCGCTAGCAGCTTCGTGCGCAGCCCGTTCACCTGCTCGTCAATCTTGTCTTCCTCGATCCTGAAATATGCAAGTCTCAATAATTTTCTTCGATAAGAGGTGATAGTAAGATATACGCACTCTTGCTCCTCCAACTCGAGCTGCAACTCGAGGCATTTTACCTCGACCTTTCGCTTCCGCTCATGCTCGAGGATCTCCACATCGGGTTCCCTGTGCTTGGGAGGGGCAATATCCCAAGCGCTCGCGCGGTCTATGGCGGTTTCGTGCGTACGCAGCACGGACATGTTCCTCACGACATAGCCGTTCGTGCCACTATAAAACGATAATCAGTACCGGCTTGTCATCTGAATCGTGGCTAACTGAAATACTGACCTTCCGCGAGGAGTAGTGAGACCTATTCCATTATACATGTCGTTGGTTCAACAGATGAAGTGTTTGGTGGGTGATTGCTCAGAGCAAGTCGTCCAGCGATGACAAATAACGCGCCACGGAGTCTCAAGTAGTGGTTGTCACAGCATGTCACGCAAACCTCTGGGATGATGTTTCTCAGCTCGACGCAATATCCCTCACGCATAGTACCTCTATCAAGATTCACATAAACTGTAGAATAATATATGCTGCTTGTTCCCCAAATATTATAGTCTAGGATGGTTGGAAATATCGAAGAAAGAGTCCGTTTTAAATTTCTCGTATGCAGGCCGCGCTAACGATTTGAGAGCGACACGCTTGTCCGTCTCAATATCTTCTATAAGTCCCTCTGGAATACACCCATAAGTCGTGGCACGGAGATTTAGAGGTTATTCCCTACCTCTGGAAGTATAATCTAGTTCTGGACGGATGTAACCGAGTACGATGGCTTTCACTTCATGCCCATAAAAATCGGTTGGGAAATCATGCATGATATGTATTTCCTGAACACGGCTCTTAGTCTGGATAAGAAATAGCAAGAGATGAAATGGGACGTACAGCCGTCAAAATTTTGTTCTTGTAGAACGGATTCCAGCCTAAGCTCATGACCATCGGCAGTACTCTAGCGTCGCCTTCGGGCAGTACGATCTCACCATCCTTCTCTCTTGATACTTGAGCATATCCATAATACACTCCGGTCTCTGTTACAGTGCTCATGGGAAGGATAGATTCATGAGGGAGATTAGCTATAAGGACGCGGTGTGATCAGCTCTGATTGTATCGTGAAACCTATGACTTACCAGTCGGACAACCGAGATCCTTTCCGCCTCGCCCAAACCCTCGTTGTACTTCGCCTGAGAGCAGAATGGGGAATGGAGGCTCGGGGTGCTCTGGCCCCACAAGATCAGGTCGTCCTCGCCGGAAAGACTCTGTTCGCATAGGCGCAATGTGCCTCTCCTCCGCTACCGTAGCCTCAGCGACAGTCATGAGTTAAAAGGAGGGATATGGGGGAACAAACAGGGCGGGCTGCGGGGATTGGGTATCAGGGTATTATAAATAAGGGAGAGCAGGAGATATGGCAGTTGACAGTGGTTGTGAAGCATTCTCACCGGAGCGACATTCACCGAGCGTCTATGACTCCGACCATACGCTCATGTCTTACTATCCATCCCAGGCTTATGGTTCATACCAAGCACCTTACTCCTCATATCCCAACCAGAACTATTACCCATCTCAGTACCCCGCTCAGTCTGCACCTGGTTACTCTCTCTATCAGCAGTCGCAGGCCAAGCCGTCCACGCCACCGCCAGAATCACATACCGCACCCGAACTACCAGCTGTAACTCCTGCGCTAGCCTCGCACGCCCTCCAGAGACTACTCTCAATCGAGCTACGCCATGCAGGTTTCGACTCGGCACAGCCCTCAGCATTGCAAAGACTGGAATCGGAGGTGGTAGCTCGTATGTAGCGATGTATGATTTATTACTATGTTCTGTCTAATGCGTGTTTGCAGTCGTAGAGCAGCTTTATCAGCGCGCTCAAGAATATGCAAACCTCGCGAACAGGCCCGACGCTATTGCTAAGGATCTGCTCCTAGCATGTACGGAATATGGTCTCGAGTCAAAGGAGTTGAGTCGCATAAAAGTCCGCTCCAAGAAGAGAATGCGAGGTACGCCCACTTCATGTCGTGATTGGTCATATTTTCAGCGTTCACCATGGTTGACAGATCCGTCAGAGGCGGAGATTGTCTTGTTGGCTCCTCCGTCTCGCTCACCCTCACCTGAACTATTGTCGTCTGATGATGAAGGCGCACCAGTAACCGTGCCAGCCACCCTTCGCACGTTGCCACATTATGTACCGCCTTTACCGCCGAAACATACATATCTTAGGACTCCAGTAAGTTTTTCATTAATTTTCCGGATGGGTGAGCTTAGCAACTTTCGCGTTCGTAGTTGTCTCCCCCAAAGAAGGCTGCATTGCCTTCTCTGGAGAAGAAGCTTAAGAATGCTGCTCTGGTCCAAGATTCCTTGAAAAACCTTTTGCTGGCGACAGAAGACAATACCGGTCAAGAAGATGCAGAGCTGCTTGGGGCAACAGTAAATTGGGAAGCGACCACTCATCCTCGCAAACGATGGAGGTTAGGCTACTAGGCTCGAAGTCGTATAACAATGTATCTTATAATTCGTCACAACAACATGATGAGTATTGCAAACGCTGTGGATTTTTCTATCGTCGCTCTTCGGGAGTAGTGGGAACGGAAGATAGATCGGAATCAACTATTTCTGTTGGTTGTATCTGTGATGTGGTTTTGATTGTACGTGGTTCTGAAAGCTGAGAGGGTATGGGATGTGAGGATTCGCCACCGGATACAGTCCGTCCTTCCTGGGGAAGCGGCCTGGAAGCTTTGTTTGCTGCCCGACGAGGCTGCCTCCGCGTCGGTTCCGGAGCTATCGAAGTCACTTTCTTTCCACCTCGAGATCCCCTTTGCGTTTCTGCGCTGGGAACAACGTTCGAGGCGGTGGGCTCCGCGGATGGTGCAGTCTCAGGGACAGTAACCTGCGCCACATGCCTACCGCGTGGGCGAGATGTAGGCTTGTGGGGAGACTTCTTGGGACTCTTGCTCGGCACGGTGCTCGGCGTAGGCGGAATCCGTGCTGGAGCCACCTCATGAGTTGGCTGCTGCAATGAAGGGTCCCGTCCCGTGGAACATGGCACGTTAGTGCTAATGGCAGCACTCTCCGACGGTGCAACTTCTAGTTGTGGTGAAGCACTGTCAGCATCGGTAGCATCCACAGACACAGGTTCGTCTGCCGCTTGTGTTAGCTCTCGCGCCGTCCGCCTACGTTTGTTCGGTTGAGACTGTACATTAGCTGATGCGGACAGCGGTCGCTTTGCCGGTGCTCGAGACGATTTCCGCGTTGCAGACGCTTCGGCCGTCCTCCCTATATCTGACCCTTGTGAGACAACCGTATTGTCGCCTTGTACATCGGGAGTTGGTTCAGGCGGCGTAGCTCCGGTGGCATGAGGTCCGCTATTATCCTCCAAGATGGCATCCCGCTTCCTCTTACGTGGTCTGGGTCTCGGTTTTTGGACAACAGGTTCGACAGAGGGGCCAGCAGCCGCTTCAGTGGAAGGTGTCTCAGGACGGAAGGAACGTGCCCGAGAATGAGTGGGTTGCGAAGGCGCCGACTGCTCGCGGGCTCCTGGGGTAGGCGGCTCCAATACGAAAGGCGAGCCAGAGCCAGATGGCTCTGCTGGTGAAGGAGAGGCAGTGGTGCTTTTCTGCTTGCGCTTCATCAGCAGAACATATCGTACCCGGCACTGCGTTCATAACGTCAGGCCGCAAATGCCTCGAATACCAAGAGCAGACATACCATATTGTCTGTTCGTCCGATATTGAGGAGCTGGCTGACTTCTTTCCACTTCGACTCGCCGACCTGTTCAACGGCGTGGAGGAGGGCTTGATCTTGATCAGGAGTCCACTTACCCTTCGTCACAGTCGGGTTGAGGTATTCTTGGTATCGATCGCGGCACTGTTCATTGTTGCGTCCAGGGACGAATGTCGCAATGTCGACCCAGGAATTACCGAAGACTGCAACGGCTTGCCGCAGTCGCGCATCCTCGTCCTCGGTCCAAGCGCCCCGCTTGATGCTCGGATCCAGAGTACGCATATAGCGGTTTTGACACTGGGACGCCGTGGCATCCTCAGAAACGAAGCGTGCAACTGACATGGAAAGACACCCATCAACGGTCGAAAAAAGTAAAATCAAGGCTGCCGCCACTCACCTAACATCCAATTGTCGGCGCCGTAGATTTTCACGGCTTCTATCAGACGATTGTCCGAGTCAGAGTTCCATACATGTGCTTTCCTGGTGATGGCATGCCGCATGCAATCCACCGGAGTACGTTGAGTCTGGAGGGTCAGTAAGCGGGGACAAGAATATCAAGACGCGCAAATCTCACTCCTAATTTCTCAGCAATTTCAACCCAATCGATCTGCCCGGCGGCAAGTCCATGAACGAGCTCTTTGACTTTGGCAATCTCCGCTTGCGTCCATGGCGTATTACTGAATTGTGGATGTCGTTCGCCTAACCAGCGTATCTCACATTCCTTCGCGGAGCGTTGTACTGTGGAAGAGGAGGAAACCTAAAGGATGAGTGGATTAATTCTCGCAGCCACTTCCAGAAATTACTCGCTATAGCGCACTTTCATAGCAACGCGCTCCCAGTCGATACCGACTTTATTGAGCTCGAAATGACCTTGAGGTGATCATCCAACCCCACGAACGGCTGTTGCCCCTGCCAAATCTGTAATGAGGTTCGTTCGCAATAGAGACGTTGTTCAACGAACCGCATCTGGGCCTCGAGTGCATAGATACGGTAGTTTTCTGAGCGCACAGCATCTGCTAATGCTTCTAGCTCAGGGCCCTTCACTGGCGATACATCATTATGACAATTGTCAGTGGTCGAGGCGTATACGTACTGGGATGATAGAGGGTCGATTCTACATAGCGTTGGCGCTTCAAAGCATCTCGACGAAAAGGAGAGTTCTACAAACATATTATGTGGGTCCCTGCGCTATACGTATGAATGTGACACATACCCCAGCTAGTAGCTCACTTGAGGAGACTGGCCCTACGGCTCTGACCGAACCGGGAATTAGGACAGAGCCGCCAACGTTCAGATCGAGTTCGTCTTCATGACAGACATCTGCAGCTGTCTGGAAATCAAGTTGAGGTGCGCGCTACGAAACCTGACATGAAACTGACCAGCAGTTTGTCCACCACTTCGAGTTCTGCTTCAAGGCGCTCTGTGTAGACCTTCAGAGCATATTGGTGGTCTTTGTTGGCTTGCACCGCCTTGTGCGCGATTTCCTTGAGACTCATTGCCGAGCTCCGTGCACCATTCTATAGTACGTAGTAGACGATATAATAAAGCAGAAAAATGGTGTGGCTGGCGCCAGGATACATGAAACGCGTCACGCAACGCGTCGGCGATAAATGGACGCGCGTCAAATTTCCCATGCACGCGTCGAGCATCGTGGTACTGTCGCGTGCTCCTCTGTCACAAACCTCTACATTCGCTCTCCATGGCGAATGCTTCAGCAAAGCGCATAGGTATCTTCTTGGCTGCCTGAGATAATCATTGCATGTACTGACGTGTTTTCAGCGCAACAGAATGCGGAAGCTATAAAGAACTTGAGGCTTGGTCTGCTGGTGTCTCTTGCGCTCTCATTTTTGCTACGCGTCCTGTTCCGAAGAGATTCTCTACTGCCATGGAGATTCTCATTTTGGATATACTTCCTGTCCGTTATCCCTTCGGTCTTTCTTTCATGGTACCTCGACAAGATCGGCTCACCGAGGCGTGACCCTACTACTGGCACACTGATTTCTGCTGGCGAAGACCTTGGTCGACCAGGGATCCTTGAATGGTGCTTCGATGTGATATATATTACGTGTAAGAGTGATTTATCTTAAATTTAGCATCGCGCTCATGCTTGATGAGCTGTAGGGGCATGCCAGGTCGGCAGTGGCGCATTTGGTGAGTGGGGTGTGGTGGCTATACTTGGTCGTGAGTGTTCATATATTTTCTCTTTGCTTCCGACATCTGGAAACTTTTATCTCCATCAGATTCCCATCTACGCCATATTCAGGTTGTGGAATTCTGTGATTTCTCCCCTCGTGCTTGGCCGTTCTCCCGCACCCTCTACACCACAGGACGAGACAGGCACAAAAGAACCGTTGAGCAAAAGACAAGAAAAGCTCCGGAAAAGGGTAGAACGTGGGGATCCCCGAGTTCGCGCACAGTCTACGAGATAATTGCGTATATAACCCAGTGTATCAATACAATGGTGGTTGCAAAGCAGATCACAACTTCCCAAGGAATCACATGAAGGAGCTACGGTGAGTTCTTGCCATCACAAGGCGGATACGCATTGGGACAGATTGGAATGTTGCTTCGTGGGCACAGCATTCTTTCCGGTGTTTATATCCAGAGACCAACATCTCGCAAAGGTGGAGAGGAACGATTGCCTTCTGCCCATGAAGACTGGTAACGTTTCCGGGTAACGGCAGCGGAGCTCTCCGAATCTACATTTGCATATCGGCAACTGGACGGCGCTTCTACAGTATCTATCATGGGGTATCTCGTGGTCGAGCTGAGTACTGCTGTCCGGTGCTGCGACTAACTGCTTGCCGTGAATCTCGACTTCGATTGGGCGACAGGTATTTTAAGATTGATTCGTGTTGGCCCAACCTTCCTCGCCCAGGCTTTACTACCTTTTTATAAGGCACAACCTCTGTTTTTCTTGAGCCTGGACTAATACGTCATATAAGTAAGCTATCATATGTTCACCACACGTTCGGCGTTCAATATTCAGAGCTGAGAAACAATAGTAACTTCGTGGGTTGTCTTTCATCACTCATCTTTCATCGCAATCCGTAATAACTCCTAAGTTCAAGCTTCACCCCTAGATAGTCAATCTTGGTAAGTGTTTTGGCCCCTTAAACTGCCGCCCACATCCAATACTTACAATCATACCAGCAACATGACTATCCTCATCACCGGTGCAGCTGGCAGGACTTCCGGGCATGTAATCAAAGCTCTCCTGGATTCACCCAATCCACCCGAGCTTCGCCTACTCGTTCGTTCTCAAGCGGCAGTAGACAAGCTCAAGACCGAGTTCCCCAAGCTCCCGCCCGCATCCTTCGTCATTGGCGACTATCTCGAAGCCAGCACCCTTCCTCCGGCATTCAAAGGTGTTGACATCGTCTTCCACAATGGCCCTGCCTTCCATTCGCAGGAGACTGCCATGGGCATCGCATTGATCGATGCGGCCAAGCAGGCGGGCGTGAAGCATTTCGTGTATTGCAGCGTTCTCTTCCCGGTCCTGACGAAGCTGCTGAACCACAAGGTGAAATGCTTGTAAGTATTGAATTCCGAGATGGTATTATTGTCGCGGTATTGACCGTGCTACTGTTTAGCGTCGAAGAGTACCTGATCGAATCCGGTCTCAACTACACCATCCTTCAGGTACGTTCGTACCATAAGATGTTGCATGGGAATGGATTGACTAACAGTTTATACGTTCAGCCAACCTCCTTCATGCAGAATGTCAATCTCAAATATGTTATTGCCAATTCCATCCTTCCCGCTGCCTACTCTCCTAAAGTCCTCCAAGGCTATCTCGACCTGCAGGACCTCGCCGCAGTCGCCCGACTGGTGATCTTGGATCCCGCTTCCCACAACCGTGCTAGGTACGAGCTGGTAGGACAAAATGCCACATTCGAGGACATTGCGAGGGAGATATCCTCCTATGTCGGCAAGGAAATCAAATGCGAGCAGATCTCCAGAGAACAAGCTGTCTCTATGGGAATTGCCCCTGTCAAACTCCGTTCGGATTACGCCGTGGAGGGACTTGATAGGATGTTCTACTACTACGACCATAGGCGAGTATTAAATGGAACAGTTCATTTTGGTATTTCAAGTTAACATGTTGTACTGCAGGGGCATTCCTGGTAACAGCAATACGTTGCGGTGGCTGCTAGGGCGGGAGCCGACCACTTGGGCCACTCTACTTCGTCGCGAAATTAAGAAGGATTAATATGGTGAGGTTATGATGAACAACGTGAATTGAGATGTGAGCAAGAAGTTGTACAGTGTACGCTATAGTGTATGATCAGTATCCTTTGTATCGATGTTTCAGTACAATGTAAAGTTTCGTTCAAGCGTCGAGAATCACACATCTACGAAGTCTCCCTCATCTTCATCCCAACCTAGGGTCTCCGGCGCGATCCCCAAGTGTCGCAGCATAGTACCCAACGTATGTCCCGCATGTGCTACTTCTTCCTCCTGATCATCGCCATCGTGCACGTTCTCGCCATTCGTGCGATTATCCTCTTCGCTCGTTTTCCCTCCTTCGTTGTATCCCCAGCCACTTTCGAAGCCGTCGAATCGCGCCTTCTTCGCACTGCGATCTTCATCATATCCCCACCCTTCGTCGAATCCCCTTTTCTTGGTCGTTTTCTTACCGTCGCCAAAGTTGTCCCGGTCCTCGAACCACCCGCTCTTCCCGGAGATATTCGCGCTTTCTCCAGGATCCAGATCTTTTACGGTGTCCCAGACAGCCCAAGCCACTTCCCTCCCAGCGTCGGTCCACTTCTTTACGAGTTCCTCCAATTGTTCTTCCTCCCCGCCGCCTCCAGCTTTCTTTATCTTGATAGCCTGCTTCAGCGTCTGCAGTCGCCCTTGCAAAGCTTGGATAGTAGGCGTCGCTTTCACGCTAGAGAAGAGACCGAGGCTGTTATGAGATGACGAAGGAGCCGCAGCGAGAGGGGACTTGAATTGCTTTGCCGCATTCATCGTGTAGTCCTTGGTAGACAAGTTGTCCGAGAGCAGCACCGATGACGTTGCCTCTTTCTGGTCGGCGACGAGTAGCGTAGGCTCAGCGGAGGAGCGTGCATCACGAGGGCCGACTAACTTCGATTTCAAGGGTCTTCCGCTCGCATACACAGCGTGCACCCCGCCGTCAATGAGCGCATCACTGACCAATGGCGACCGGAAGGGCGCGGCGAGCTTCTTACGCTGCTTTTCCTGCGAGGCGAATGTGGCGCGCTTGGGATTGGGAGGCTGGTGGCTATCCTCGAGTTTCTGTGTGCGTCGTTAGCGCATAATTCTCATTGTCAACGGGAACCGTACCATGTTTTTACCCGGGCTTTCTCTTGTATACTCGATATATGCGTCCGCATCGAAGTGCACTTCGATTTCTTGCACGTCATGCGAACGCTGCGTGGATTTCTCGCTTGACAGAGGAACGATGGGACCCGTAATATCACAGTCACTGTCCAATTGGAAGTCAGACACTTCCTTGTTCCTTATAGAGTTTGCATCTGGGGGAGGAGACGAGGGCGGAGTGTCATCTCTAGGAGACGAAGAAGAAAATATCTGGGGTGGACTCGACGACGGCAACGGGGAAGATGATACAAAGTCCACTTCGATTGCATCCACTACGTCCTGGCAAGAGAGGGGGTCACCGGGCAATTGATCAGTCGGTCCTGGTCCTATATCAGGATCCAAAAGACATAACGTTTTCGTAGCAAAGACATCAAAGGTAGGGTCTTGAGAAACAGGCAGGCTAGATGGTAGCAAGTCATGCCAGTCGTCATCATGCTGTCGCTCCATTGCAGCGGAGGAAGCATGCACCGGAGTCATATCGCATTGAGAGGTAAAATCCGAATTGCGCAAGTCCTCTTGGTTGGCAGGAAGCATGAATTGATTAGCATTGCAGTCAGGAATTTCGGAAAGCAAGTCGTCAGTTATTGTGTCACCCAAGATAGTAGCACATGTCAGTCCAGAAGTCGGTTCAAGATACATATCCACGCTAGGTTGTCGTTCAGAGAGACTGAGGACAAGTTGTTGGACAGGCAGCCGAGATTGAACATCCATCAAAGAGGTTACGGAGTCCCCGAGAGTAGTTTCGCTCTTGTGCGGGTCGGCGAGATTCACAGGATTGATTTCTTGAATCGAGGACACCAGGACGACCTCAGATGTTCCTTGCACATCAGCAGACAGGGCATGAGCTGTTTCCACTACTTCCGTTGAGGCATGTTTAGTATAAGCTGCAAGATTAGTTTCGAGAAATTCGCCATCGCGCGTGGGTTCTAAATCAACAGGGAGACTACTCTCTAGTGACGAGCGTTCGTCATCCAGAGGAGCTGTTTCGGAGAGCTCCGTGATTGCACTTGAGGACATGGCGTCAAGAGATGTGGATGAAGGATAGAGAATGGTAGGATTTGGGGCTAGTACACTTGGGATGAGCTCTGAAAAATTACTAGGCGCAGGAGACTGTCGAATATTGAGTGGTATGTCTTCGGCCGAGGGCTTCAGAGAGGCCGGGGAGTGAGGGCAAGGTGGTTCCATCACGGGACGCTAGGTAAAGGCAAGAGGAAGACAATGAGTTCGGCGCCGAGCTATCATCTTGGGCTTCGGTGTCACGCGTCACACTTAAGCGATCGAAATGAAGTACAAACTCAACACCGTGCCACACCAGCCGCAATCGCTACCCTACGCTAGTCGAGATGATGAACCAGAGATATGTCGAAACTGTATGTCATTGTACCGCATGGTCCACAGCTCAAAGTTCGTGATGTACGCACGTTTGACGTTTGCCATCACAACAGAGCTGTGCTCTAAGGCGTTCCAAATCTTATGACACTGCCGCGAGATCTAGGCTTCTGACCCAGCAGACTCTGGCAGGCGAATCTCTGCTCCTTTCACAGGGACATACGCCAGCGCTGGTATAGAAGTTTAAACTGCATATTTTGAGGAACGCGCAGTGCTCAGAAAACAATCTTCTCGTTCCTTGCGCTCGTGCTGTGCTCGCAATTGATCGATGATCTACTACTAATGTCCTGCTCGGCGCCCGAAATTAGCGTTGCTGAGGCTTCCAATTTATTCCTGCATTTACCAATAGTGAGTCGAATCGATGTCTATTCCACACCTTGAATTCTGGATTCTCACTCGGGAAACATCGCTTATTGGCCTATTTCAGATATATAGGCCATTGCTCATAATGGTAAAGACAATCCGGACCGACTGCGTCATCATACATCAAAATCAACTGTTGGACAGCTGAAGACTCATCTATCTATAATAAGAGCATGACTGGGATATTTTCCGGCTTGATTGCGGTGCTACGCCGCCTCACTCACGTAATGGTTGACTAGACCATGGGATAAATTCTCTAGGCATATGTTGAGTCCTCGCTCCCACTAATCTTGCTTCCTACGTCGGGAATATCGCTTCCGATCTCGCCATGACACACTACCGACAGAGCATCACTCGAGTGCTATTAGATGTCATTGCTTTGTTGCTCCTGTTCTTCCATGAAACTGCTGCTCAGGCGACGTGTATGACGGGATTCGAATGGGTGAGTCTTCCCATTAGTCTACTGGGACACAGAAGCTCATTCTGGACAAGATGTATAATTCTATGGGCCAAAGTCCGTGCTTGGTGGCAGGGTATTTGTCTGTACCTTGTGGCTTCACGAATCCTAATGGTGCGTCTGAGGATTATCTTTAGGCACCTCGAGGATACTCATTCTTCGTAGATATCTTCCCTTTGGCTAACAACAAAACGTTTTATGCACCAACGGGCGGCGCTTTAGAGTGCGACTGTAATACTGTGGCATACTCTATGCTGTCGGCGTGCAGCCTTTGCCAAGGCGCCATCGTTGGATCGTAAGAGAATGCGCGTTCTGCATTCGGAGATGCTGAGATATACTTGCAGGTGGACTGATTATTCGTCGAATTGTACAAATTCAAGTATAGTAATCGGGAAGTAAGTGCCCACAATGCCATCATTGCGATTGCACTGAAACTTGCTCTTCAAGTTATTGGGAGGACCTCCCGGTCGGCACAACTGTGCCTGCGTGGGCATACTTAAATGTTACTGTAGGTACTTCGAGGACCTAAAATGCCCTGGCTCGCTCATTTCCTTGTCAGGTGCAAAATACGTTTGATGTCGTTGCTGCCCAGGCATTCGCAAGCCGGGGTAAATGTCGTTCGTCGGTCGCAACGCAACGTTGCTAACCTATTCCTCCCAGATCACCCCGATTCCACCGCCACATCTGCGCCGCAGACCACAACCACGAGCGGCAATGCCACCATTACTAACACTCCCCTCACCGCAGCCTCCAACAGTACACAGACAGCCACTGGCATTGCTTTCGAAACATCCCCCTCCCATAACCTTTCGAAATCCGCTCGTTCGGGTGCTATTGCAGGGGGCGTCGTTGGCGGCGTCGTCGTACTGTCTCTCTTGGGTCTTGGTCTATGCTACTTCGCGAGACGCCGACGTCGCACCGCTGTCACTGCTGCCTCGAACCCCAAGCACTTCGACGATGGCACGAGTATGGCGTATAGTTTGCAGACAGAATCTTTCCTCCCGCCAAAGATCTATGTAAGTTGCTTTTTGTTCTCCTTCTGGTGTATGTTGATAATGTCTTCCGCGTAGAATCCCGATGATCCAAGTACATATCCTCTATCGCCGGTGAGGTATGGTGGGGCTACTGAATACAGTGGGGCTTCTGAACATAGTAGGATTCCTGAATACAGCGGGGCTCCTGAAGTGTGAGGTCTGGTGTTGGATACGTTCTTGTGCATGCATTACAGTCTGACATTCATAGAATTCCGCTAAATATGGGTGATGTGTATAACTTTTCATGAAGTGTGGTAATAATGACATTCATTCACATATCGTCACCCCCGAATGACATCAGTATAGGATGGTCCTGTTTCGTTTGCTGATATAAGTATAACAACACAGGTATAAAACATGAACGAGAGCGAGAAAAATAAACAGATAGCATGAGATAGCCTGGACACATAATTGTCTACTGTCCACTGCCCGAAGGCAAATTCATGAGACGTTCAGGATACCTATAAGCCAGCCATGTCACCCACCATAACATCAGCATATGAGCACTGCAATACATACCGAGCTTTGATCCTCGCCGCAAGATCCTCCTCGTATATCTGGTCCGGACCCAGCTGGTTTCCCAGTGTCAGCCACCTACAAATCAACTAGCATAAGCTATGATCCATCAACACCAAAACATCGACTAAATGCGCACCCCGGACGCGTATTATGCTTCCTCCCGAAGATCTCAATCTTGCGCCCCCCAGGACACATGCGCTCGATCATACCGTACACCTCGTCCGGCTTGCGGCTCGTCTCGCGCACCTCGGACACGATCACGTCCGTGTCGAGCCCGCGGTTTGCCCATGCGGGGAACTTGAGGTTCCCCGCGGCGTCCGTGACCGTCTTCACGCCGACGAGCATATGCTCCTTCGTGTGATTCAGCCAGTGGCCCGTGCGCCCCGTGCGAATCACGCGTTGTAGCTGAGAGACAGGGTAGAGAGTTGGAGTTGAGTGAATAAATAAGAGGGAGCGCAGACGTACTTGGTTGGTCTTGACCCAAACGACTTCGTCGACGCGCGTGTAGCCCCACACGCGGAGACATTCACGCCCGACTTCCATCGCACGGCCGGTCACCCAGAGAAAGAGGAGCCCCTCATCTTGCAATGTCGGGATAGGCATGGCGCGCATCTCGTCGTCAGTCATCGTGCCATATGGGAGCTGCAGATAAGCGACTTATGATGAGCAAATGAGGTAAAGGTGTCCCATACACTCTTTCGTCGCTGCACAACATCTTCGAGCGGAGCGTACTTCTCCCAGAGATGTTGTGCAACCACAAGAGAGGACACGGCATGCTGAGTTATACGTACACTCATGTGAATATCCCAGGGCGGGTCAGCCATGATGACATGAAACTTGCCCAGAACGGAGTAATCAAACCTCCTCAGATCACAATTGATCCATTGAGGGGGAAGCTGCTCAACAAATAATCCATCAGCAACTTGGATACAAAAAGGCTGAGATGCACATACTGTCTCCGTCTCTTTGCCCTCAGGACCCAGGCCAATGCCCACCTTGTACGGCTTCTTCTTGATCTCCTGCCTACTTTCGACGAACCCTGCACCATCGTTGGCATCCCAGTCCAGCTCAAAATGCAAATATCGACAAGGCGCCTTCTCCTTCCCACGACCGCCTGCTCCAAGTCCGCTTGGCAGGCTCACCGAGCTCTGGCCCTGACTTCCATACCCAATTGCGCGGTGGGAAGGCAGTGGGGAATGGAGGGCGATTGCGCATAGGTTGGTTCGGAATAGCAGGTGTTGAGGTATGAACAATGACCGAGCGAGGGATCGGTATGTGGGCGCAGGAGGGGCCGGAAGTGGATGCGGTCGCATATCGTGGGTATGGCGCCCGGATGCGCAGAAGAGGTGGACGATTGGCGACGAGACCTGGCGCATTCATCTTTCGTGATGTGCGAACAGATGGGTTCAAAGCTCCCATTCACGGATCGGAACTGCAGAAACATGGTTCGTCAGGACACGAATCTTGTGCTATGGAAAGATACGCACCTGCTCGGCCAGCAGGCGTCCCTTAGCGGTGCTGTGCTGCATGATGGCGTACACCTCCTTCGAGTCCTTGCTGAGGCTGGCGAGGGTGCTAGGCGCAGGCTTGAGATTCGCCAGATGCTCGAAGGACTGTTCCTCCTCCTCCTCGGCATCCCCAGCAGCGGAGTCCGCGTCCTCGTCTACAACACGTTTGCGCTTACGCCCGTGCGGCGGCGTACTGGTTGGTCGCCCGTTCTGCGTATCGCCAAGCTGTACGTCCATAACGGTCAAGCCTCCATCCTGTTCCTCGCGCAGAACGGTAATCCTGCCGTGGTCCCATGTCTCTGCGAGACCTTCTAAGATGTGCTCGAAGCGTGTGAGGTCCGTAAGACGGAAGGAAGGCGGTCGGTCAGGTCCTGGGAGGAGGCTGGGTGGGGGAGGTGCTAAGAGATGACGCGGGTGAGGAGATCGAAGGAAGATATTGGGGCAATCACCGCGTTGGAGGAGAAGAGAGTATGGAGCGCAGACGATGCAACCACCTTGAGTTTGTCATCTATGGACATGGGAGGCGACACTTTGTTCCAAAACTGATTCTGAACGGTGGTGCAATCAAGAATAAGCAGTGTTAACAGCAAGGTCAGGAGAAGGCGAAGGTGGGAGAGTGAGCGTCGGTAAAGCTACTACCCGCGACTCAAGCAAAATACAAAAGTATATTTGCTTGGTGTACAAGTCAATCTTTAATTATAGCGGCAGGAGGTAGTGCAATCAGACAACCCCCTCGCCTTTTACTAGGGGGTTCCGTGTTCTACCTCCATCATAGTGCCGCATTGCCAATTTTTCAGCTCTCAGCTTTGACCTGAGCATAGTTTCTTTTCATCCTTTTTGTTTATTCCACTTCCTCACATTCTTACGTGACTTTGCTTCATGATCATGGCTTGACCCCGATACTATTGTGAATCTATCGTCTTACTTTCATGGATGGAAGATGGAGGGTGATCTACAACAATTTTGGCCCAATCCCTCCCAACTGAAATTTAGTTCGCTGAGATATATTGCAATCTCATGTCTTTCGAAACAGAAATACACTTGGATCAATTCAATCCGCATCAGACCTTTCACGTCCTCGGAGGTACATTGATGCCCGCCTCGAACGCGGGACGCTTCTGCGCTGTCTCCAGCCAAGCCTGTGGTGCGTAACATGTTTAATCATGCACTGAGAAACGTAGCAAATAGATCCCACCTTTACATGTGGCCATTCGTCCAAGCTCTCGATCCCGGCAAACGTGTGGATCCTCACCCACGGGAGGACGTTGATATCCGCCAAACTGTATTTGCCTCGTCCGGGCCCTGCGAGGAAGTCGCGGTCAGTCAAACGGATTTCAAGGACTCCGTAGAGACGCTTCGTCTCGTCGATGTAGCCTAAACAGGGGATCAGCCAGAAGCCTCAATTGGACATGGAGACCACCGACGCTTCTTGGCGTAGGGAATGTCCTCCGGCGCGGCCCTGTTGAAGTGGTTCGCTTGTCCTTGCATCGGACCCACGCCTCCATGCTATCCAATGATGCTGCGAGTCAAGCAGTACCTCAAACTTCACGCCATATACAAGACTCACAGCAAAGAAAATCCACTGCAGCATCTCGCTCCAATTGTCTGGGTCCTTGTCCTTATCGAACGCGAACCTGCCCTCCTTGTCATAATGCTGTTCGAGGTAGAGCAGGATCGCGGCGGTCTCGAAGACATTGAAGTTGTTGCGCGAGCGGTCGACAAGCGTAGGGATACGGCCGTTCGGGTTCAGCTTGATGAACCACGGTTCCTTCTGCACGTTCTTGGATATGTCGATCTTCTCGACACTGTATTACCACGACGGAGGGTGTTTAGGGGCGACCTCGCATCGCAGTCTCGCACTCACTCGTACTGAAGCCCATACGCGGCCTTGAGTTCTTCAAGGAAGATGGAGACTTTGTGGCCATTGGCGTAGAGCCTGTATAGAGGAGGAGCGGTGCGGTGCCGGTCGACATGTTGGAGCTATGCTACGAACTTCGTAGAGTGTCGTATATATATATATATATATATCCGTGGACGGATGTCCTTTGTCATTTTAGTAGAAGGGATTGGTAAGCTGTGAAGATCGAAGCATTAGAGAGACCGGTTCGGGGATGATGCAATCCTGCATTACTATGTGTAATCATCCTGCGGAGACTCGGTGGCCTACAAATTCTACTCTGGTCCGATATTGCAAGATGATATTGTGGTATAGGTCAAGTATAAAGTACAACATCAAACACATCATGTAGCAAACAAGCAGAAGCATGTCATCAAACATGCGAGTCCAAAAACGGATTTTCCTGCAGAAATGGCGCCGTTTCCGCCATGGATACCTGCTAACATTCGGGGTAGTTGCACCAACGTACTGCTTACCGAGATCACTGATACGACCCGAGAGATCCATTAGAATATTATCCTAATGAATGCAAGGTAGCAGATGCCACAGAAAAAAAGCGCCACATTACCAATAAGTTGACGCCTTACATGTTCTCCATCGCACCGAACACGCATACCTTTCCAACCACTGGGTAATATCCATGAATCCCCGAGTCGTGTTCATGAAATCCACGATACCCTGGGTAACACTGCTCGTTCGCATGATGATTTCTACGGAGGAACTCTAACTTAAGTGGGCACTCTCACGAGATGTCAGAGGACCGGCGCACCTGACAAGCCCACCCTGACATCCATATAGGTTTCTAGAATGTATCATAGAAATCGTCCGAGTATTCCATGAACGCCGTTGAATTGGCATTGTACCAGTGCAATGCGACAGTCCGTCGTGCATCACAGGCATCTAGTCACTGGAATAACCAATGCTTCCCCAAAGGGGCTGAGATCAGTGCAGGCGATCGGAGAAGGATTCCCTGGGACTTCAAGAGCTTTTCCAGAACGATACACTGTTTGATAATGACCGTGACAGATCAGATTGTTCGGGCTCGTTGGATCGCAGGGGAAGGGTGACGTGCCGAGATTGAATGGTGCTGTCAATATTAAAGCATACGGACGTATTCCAATGTTATGTCATGTTATTTCTATAGAGCTGGAGCTCCATGTATAGTATCTATAAGAAAATGATATGCTCAGTGACCCAAAAAGACTATGTCAAGTGTCAAGTCCCACCGACTACTGCGCCTTTCCTGTGGACTGGTATTGGCTGATTCCACACTTGCACTGTTCGGCCATGCTAGCTCTGCTTTTGCAATGGCCTCGCACCAGAAGAATTAGAAGTGGAACTATAGAAAAGTGATGTGAAGTCACGTTCGAAAAGTTATGGAAACGACGCAGTGATCCTGGGAGAAACCGTGAATCATTGGAGGAAATACATTTCCTTCAGACTAAAGACATGGCTATCGTCAGTGTGGACAAACAACATGGAGTCATTTCCTTGGAAATCTCCAAGCGAAAAAAACATTGTGACATGACGCGAAACGTCACAGGCACTGTCAAACAGGCGCGTCCTGTCACGCAAGCAGAAGAACAGCATGCAAATTGTAAATAGGATGAGCTCGTCGCATAACACTAATGCTTTGAGAGCGACGGGATATAAGACATCTGCGTACCATATTATGTCGTTAATTCACGCGGTGGAGTGAATTCGCATGAAGATTCTCAGGTCCAGGACCATCCGAGAGCCCCTTATACACAGTGTTCTCGGTAAAATTAATGACAGTTGGAAGGAAACCTGTGTGTATCAGATTGTGAGCAAAAGTATAGCTTCGGCGGCAGGTCCACGTGGCACAGAGAAGGCACCGGAACAGGAGCATAGTTTTTGGAGACACAGTACATGGCAAGGGCATGAGACAGCCATGCGCAACGGCTTCAGTTGAGTCCAGATTTGCTACTGCAACAGAAGGGAATCTGGTATTGGTGTCTGTTTACTGGGTAAATGTATGGTGGACGATGATCATTCAACTGAAGGCGCAGTTGAGACGCAGATGGTATTCCAGGATAAAAAATGAAACTATAGATTACAATCTGAAGCCAAGTAGGTCAGAATGATAGCCCACGAGCAGAGGTGCATAACGAACATTTACAGCCCTCCAATGACTAGTCGGAACTCGACGCTATTAGCCGCTAGACGATGCATCTCAGCACATGGATTTACATTCCACAAGCCCGCGTCTACTGGAGGAATATGGGATATCACACAGAAGGGGATCGACGACTACAGTCAAGAGCCTATGCTTCTGATGGCGCTGCCGGTCGATGTCCTGTTTTCGTTGTCGGGAGATCGACATTATTGCCTCGGAATCGTTTCCTCATATCCAACTTGAAAAGTAAAAACAACTGTTACAAAACTGAAAGGTCAGAGAACAAGTTAAGACGCACCATGCCTCTTTTACACTCGAACGTTGCCTGTCGGAGCGCCTTGCATTCCTCTGGCAATTCATTTGTGTGTTCCTTGAGACACTCCGAGGGGAGATGCCCTTGTTTGAGGACACAATCCGACTGCAGAAGGCAGTCCTTGAGGGCAGCGAGGAGATGGGAGCAAGAGGAAGACATGAAAGCGACTTGGAAGTCGCCGAACGAGACGGCTGAAGACCGCTTCAGGCAATCGAGACCGTTCTCTCCCGCGCCGAAGGCTCGCATACCGCGAACCTCATGCTGCCACCCGCCGTCCGTGCTCTCGTTCGCAATACACCCACTGTTGCCCCAATTCCCAATAGAGCATTTCTGTCCGTCACCGGCAGCCATGCAACCGAGTTTTTGAACGGCGTGATCGCTGCGGCGGTCCCGCAATCCAAGCACGACCATTTCTTTTCTGCAATACTGCATCCACAGGCAAGTCTCGTTTTGCTAATTCACTCGATTCACTCATCTTGTGTTCTTTCAAGGGCAGGGTTCTATATGACGTTTTCCTCTATGGGTATACGGACCCCGCTGGTGTCGACGGATACCTCATAGAGTATGATGCTAGTCCTTCGGAGGCACCCCCTTTTTTGCCTATGCTCAAGCGCTATGTCCTGCGTTCAAAAGTCAAATTACGCGATCTATCGAACGACTATGATGTCTGGGCCTCTTGGGGATCAGAGCGCGAGAAGAGTTGGGAGACAGAGCGAGTGTGGAACCACGCCCGAAGCGGTGCGATCGAACCTGTATGGAATCCAGAGGCCGAATGGCCATGGGGATCCACGCTTGGCGTACTGCGAGACCGGCGAGCAGTAAGGATGGGTCATCGTCTCCTTGTCAAGAAGGGTGACCATCGTAAGTGTCCGAAGTCGACTTAATTTTGCGTGCAACGTTCCTCATCGGAATATAGCACAGGAGGTCTCTACACACGATGTTGCACCTGCCGATGCATACCTGCTACATCGAATTCTGAATGGTGTCCCGGAAGGCGTAATAGATATCCAGCCGACGCATGCATTTCCCATGGACTCCAACTTGGACATCATGGGTGGACGTCAGCATTTATCTTCGCCCTCCATAGTCCGGCAGCATAGTTGATATCCTCATTCTGTTCCCTTGTAGTGGACTTCAGGAAGGGCTGCTATGTCGGACAAGAACTGACGGTTCGAACATATCACACGGGCATCATACGAAAGCGAATCCTTCCCGTTTTACTACATTCACAGTACGAGAAGTCAGTCATATGCTGAACCAATGACTCCATACTGATCCTCGTCCATTCATGTGCAGCCCTTCAAACCTGAGTTCTCCCCCACCGCTCCATCAAATATCCCCGCCCACCTTGACATCCGTGCCCAATTGATTCGGACACAGAACGATGACACTCCTAGGCCACGACCTAGAGGAACTGGGAAGCTGCTGAGCTCTACACAAGGAGTTGGACTAGCTCTTCTTCGATTGGAACATGTAGATGCTGTAGAGAAGGGTGAAGCCAAGTTTGAAGTCGATGTTGGCGATGAGAAGACACCGTTGGGGCTGACACACTGGTGGCCCAATTGGTGGCCAATGTCGGCACAAGAGTCATCGTGAGTACGTCGTTTTCGGGGAGGGTATATGTTATCATTCTTCCCGTCATATATCGTGTTTGGATCAATGGGGAAGATTCAGCTTTCTGAAGATCCTACAAGGTGTGATCCCAGTCGTGCCAATGCCATCTGCTACTGTGAAGAGGTTTAGTGCATAGCAGAGCAGCCTGCATGTCTGTACTGAGATATTTGTCCGTCAATGACATACCATTATCTTAACGCACGTTTGACTGTGGTTCAGGAGCCACTCGTTCCCGTACTTTCAGCGAGCACCGTCGTAAAGATGTACTCTCCGTCATGACTAATAGATGCGTGAAGTTTGCCTACGGTAGGACATGTAGAGCCTGGATGATATTCTAGTACAGGCTTTCGACTGTCTGGAGTACTCAGGAAAGTCAAATCTTTCCATGTTGGCTGCACAATTGGATACACGGCCTTATATGCAGCTTCTTTCAAGCTCCATCTACAAATGAATTTTAGGATTAACAAAAATTCCCGCTGAGGGATATTTCTTACCTCACTGCGAGGAACCTCGTCCTTCTGGCATCGTCGCAAGACGGAAGAGACTCCCACGTCGACATCTCCACTTGGCTCAAAATCCGTGACGCAAGCCGTTTTGCAGTTCTTCGTTCAATAACCGCCAGCAGACGGGGGATGTGTAGAACATCGACACCAATGCCCAAGATACCCATCCTCGGTCAGATCGACGTCGACGTAGTGTACCACTGTTGCTGAATTGCTACCAGATAACAAATTGAAGGATCGTTGGAGTTGGGACGGTTGAGAGGCAGACTAAAAATTAAAAGGTGTACGAAGGGCGAGGAGGACTCGAGGAAACAATTTACATGCATAAGCGCCCATTGTTCTCCCTCATTCTGGACGTGGCTGCTTCACTTATTCCAAAAAATCTATATATTCCATTGATCTCAAGTAAGCCCAAACATAGCCTTATTCGGAAGAAAGCCGGGCAGATACCTATTCACACGGCGGTCAAACTAGGCTCGTCCCCAGCCGTTCTGGCGATTAGAGATTCAAACTCCGTCGTGGCACTCCTCCTGTTCGCCAGAACGGCTGGGCAAATTGGGCGCCCTTTTGCCAGGTGGAGCGTGGGAGAATTGACTTCGTGAAATCAAGCTTCTCCCACTGTCGAATATCTCTCTCCGATTCCGTTGCTACATCATAATATGTAACACAAATCCTATTAGTTGCTATTCAACTTATCCACATCAAGTGAGACATCCTCTGTTGAGTCTAGTGCAAAGAAATCGTCAACATCTTCCTCACCATAAGGCAAAAAGAGCTGATTTTCGCCACCACTGTCCATATCCAGTAACACCTGCTCCGATTGCAAGTCATCCGTGGGACCAAATGTGTACTCAGGCGTCACTATGGATAGTGGCACAGCCACCACACTCGGTTGTGCACTGGTAGCGACAGCATGACCGACAACTGGTGCCATCCTGCAACAGGCTTGAAGGTCAGCAATATACTAACGTCCACTGTCGCTCGAGGAAGCAAGTAGCCAGGTCGCGAACCAACAAGCTGCCAAGAGGACAAGAATTTCCGCTTTCAACTCGGTAAGTCCGGTACCAGCTGTCGACAGTCATACTAATGTCTATTCATACAGGATGCTTCGAGTTTTCATACAGGATGCTCCGAGTTTATTGACCGAGCCTGTTCCAAATGGCTTTCCTAGAACCCCGCGCATTTGTCACGACATGCACCGCTCTCGCCATACGTTCATGCACTGCCTTCAAGCTATTTCGAAGCGCCACCTTCACCATATGTCCATATGCCGCCTTCATACATTCATGCACCGCCTTTCCCATACGTCCACGCGCTGCCTTCCCCATACGTCCACGCGCCGCCTTCACCATACATACACGCGCCACATTTACATGCACGCACCATCTTCGCCTTACCTCCATGTTCCACCTTCACCGCCATCACCGAGCGACCCAACTTTGGCACCACATGTGACCGGTCCTTCTGCACATGTGCCATGGACATACCCAATACCAGGACCATCACGGGTTCCAGCCTCGCAGCGATCGGGTCATGCTGAGTCCTCGTCTCCAGTGCCCCTCGAGTTCCATCACTATCAACCTCCACCACCACCTCACTGACATTATTTCTTACCTCACCATTGTTTTTAGTATCTTATATGACCTGATTATACCTCACCATGGTTTTTAGTATCTTACATGACCTGATTCTCACATTTGAAGTGCTGGAATAGAGATATATGCTAAAAAAAGGTGAACTGAAGTGCCCGCCCTGAAACATGTAAAGCGCGATTTCACGAAGTCAATTCTCTCACGCTCCACCGGGCAAAAGGGCGACCAATTTGCCCAGTCGTTATAGCGCGTCTTCTCCTTTCGCACTCCGCCCCTTCTATATCGGGTAGTACTTCCTAAATGAGAATGCATGTCATTGCCTAATCTAGAATGGAGAACGACGCGCTGGAACGACTGGCTTGCGAGTCTACGGTCAAACTATAGGTGTAGTGCGCGTGGAAAAAGATTTAATTAATTGAAATTAATTAATTAATCTGAGCGACGATATACTGAAGCTCGACTGAAGCGGACGTTGCGCTGCGAATTGAAAAAACCCACGTAGTAAACGAACATGTAGCTACTACCAGTTAGTAGTAATATAGTACCTGTAGTTCAATCAAAGTGTCAGAGATGAGTAACCGACATTTTCATAGAAGATACTGACCTCCGAGCCTGAGGAGCTGAAACTACTAGGATGAAGACATGCTGCACGGCGGAACTAGCCTCGTGGAACTGCCTCGGTGGAACTGCTGCCGGCGCCGGCCTCCGACACGTATGATGTCGCTTGGTGTCCATTGTCCATTGAAAGTTGAATGGACCATGCTGCTCGAAGATCCAGCTGTGCCGGACTCGAATCCTAAGACATTGATCAGTGAGTTACCAGTATTGTTCAATCAGTTCCGGACTCACCGAAGCATTTGTGCACTTACGACGCAGAAAGCGTCCATCGCAATCGCTTCTCCTGCATATAACACATGTCCGTGGCGCTCGCCGCTTGACAACCTTGCTGCTTTCGTCAGTTTCTTCTCGTCTACGCTTCTTCTCTGGCTGCGACGGTATCGGATTGGAGGGTCCTGCCTGGATCTGGCTATACTCGAAATGGACTGCCGACTGCTTCAGACGGTGGCGCCCGAGCAGCAAATCGACATGCCAATCGGACGGCGGGCCTTCATGATCAACTCGGGCAGCCGCATCAACTTCAGCAGCGAGCGCAGTGCCAGCGCGCACAGGGATCGATGGAATACGGTCGGACTCCGGTACCAACAGCATGCGGAGCTGCTCGTATGCCTGCTTGTGCTGTTCGACCGAGTTTTCCTCATTGCGATTTTCGCTCCAGGCCTTGTGATAATTCTTGAGATGCTCGGGAAGCTTAGAAAGGAGTCAAGTGAAGTGAGTTCTTAACCACATTCAAATCCGACTACATACCTTGTAGAAGATATGAATTCCGTCACTCTGCTGCGACCATTCGTTGGCCAGCGCAACCCAGTTTGGCTGAGTTCTACCCATAAAGTGTGCAGACCGGGTCTTGATGAGCATGCGGTACAATGCACGTTCTTCGCGTGTGTGGAGAGGCAAGACTGCGATGAGTGTTTGCTGTTGTTTAGCCAGATGTGCATGCTGCGGCTTTTGCTTGAGAACGAAATCAGCGGAAAATGGAAGCATTCCCAGCTGTGCGCGTGCAGAGTCGGAGAGTGGGAGAATACCGATGGACTCAGCTGAACGCTCGTAGTCATTGCCATTGACCCAGCCGGTCATTGAGTGTCCAATTGAGGTTGCCTTGAATGCATTCAAGTTGTCTATTTGATCAACGAGACGCGATAGCCGGTTTCGGGTCCAGATATCATAGGAACCTTGATAGGGCTGTCCTGTGCGATTCAATGTTCCGACCTAATACCACCCTTGTAAGCAAGATGTCAATTTGAAAGAGGTGCTTTTACCTTCAAGTTGTGACACAGAACATAATCTCGCAAAAGATTCATGGCGAACCTCGGCGAAGCATTGTATGAACCGAACCGCTTGGCGATGTTTTGATGTACGCCGCCTTCAACGTTGTTCGTGCCTCGGATGCACCTGTACAGTGTAAGGCCATCATGATCTGTACCCTGGACAGCATAGAGCTTGATGCCTGGAGGATCAGAGTAGTAGCCCATTTGAATATTCTCGAGGACGTTGGCGGCCTTCTCCCACGACGCGTCATTGAAGAGTGGCTGTCCAGTAGTAGCATCAACAAGATGGCCAAATGTCTGAAGAACATTAGATACACGGTGATGCAGGATGTCGGGTCGAGGGACAAAGCGTTTGACTCGTTTCCAGACCCAGTCAGAGCGCCAAAGGAGGACATGATCCCACGAAAGGCCGTGTGTGCGCAGGACCTCTTCCAGAGCAGCCTTATCATCTGGATCAGGAATGAGTAGAGCATCACGCAGTGCACGCGCAAATGGCCGAGACATTCCGTGATGTTGAGATATCTTGAACTGATTCATCAAATGCCAAATATCTCCTAAAATACGAGAACGAATGACTGTGTCTTCGTACGTCAGCGTCTCTGGAACCGCCGATGCCTCTACTATAGCTTCTGCATTGTTCGGAATACATTCTACCAGACTTTGCTCTGCATCTGGATCGAAGTTGAGATGATTGTGCCATGCCTGCAAGTCATCAATATCTTCAGACTGCATCTCCGAGGTTATCAGGTCACCACTGATAGGATAAGGTGGCTGCGGCGAAGTATAAGGGAGTGGGGGCAAAGGGGCTGTGTGATTGGCTAACGGAGGTGGATCGCCCGTGTGAGTCCGAAGGTCCCGTACTGAGCAGAGAAGTCCAAACGGGCATGACGAAGAGATTGACTCGAGTGCAGTCTCTTCCTTGGTCTTGAGTAGATCTGCACGAACGAGGTAACCAGACTGTAAAACTGATGTGATGTTGACAACGACATGTGTTTTCGAAACATTGACTTCTCGGAATCGTGGTGGACGGTCGGGTGCGATAAATCCATAGGCGACCACAGAAGAGCGATCACGAGAAAGAAGCTGAACACGAGTCCCAGCGGGTGTACTGTCCGAAATAGCCTGGCCAACAGAAACTCGGGAAAATGCTTCATAGATCAACCATGCAGCGTAGACATCCATCGAAGCATATCGAGCATGTTCATCCGGTAGCACGAGATCACTCCAGACAGTGCTAACCCGTATTGATTCATCCTTGGGTAGATAGCAGTGCAGGACTGATGCCGTGAGATCTGCGAGACTGATGTTTGCACGATCTGTGATGTTTCGCTCCTTCGCCATAGCCCCGAGTTCGACAGCACCCTGAAAGGGAAGGTCATGCTGTTGGATAAATCCACAGTCCTTAAAGAGTCGGGTTAGATCAGCCTTGATGTGAACTCCAACTTTCCTGATGCGCGAGCTTCGGAGCAGCACCAGCATGGTGTGCGGAAGATGTAGTACACCTTCTTTCAAGTATGATGAGACCTAGAGCAGGGTGTTAACATAACATATTGCAAGTGCTCGCAACAGTTAGCACATGCTTACCGGAACAAGGTAAATAACCTCCATATAGGCCATGGAGATTAAAGCCACCCTCCCCTGAATACCGTTCTCCCGATCTACACTCCATTCCATGTCCATCGCAATGTGAATCGAGTCTTCACACGATGGCAGGCCATTCAAGTCCTCCATGATGCTGTTAAGTCGTGTGTTAATCTGGTATGTGGAGTCCAACTTATAGACCTTCCATGACTCCACAAGCTCGAGGTGTGGTAGTGTTGAACTCGGAACAGCCTGAACATCATGTAGCAAGGACGGAAATACTCGCTCCAATTCTGTCTTGTCTGCGCGCACATTGTCCGTGAAGACGAGCGCAACGTCTTTGTGGCCATATTTTCGTAATGAATGTGGAATTGCAGCGAGAGCCGGCATCCACTGATTATGAGCTTTCGTGGAGGTTAGTGTCATGGCACGACACTCTCCGTATTCATTCACTGCTGTCGCTAGAGCGCCAAAGACGGCCTCATTGTTGACCTTTCCTAAGTGCTTTGGAACCTACGCAAAATACAAAGGTCATGGGTTAAGAATAATATTAAATAATTGTTCAAACTCACCTTATAGCTCAAGTCAACACAGAGTATTTCCGCCGACAACATGGCTGTATACTGGTCCATCTCCGATGCATACTTCTCAACCAAAGAGTCATATATGCTGCGAAAGTAGCGGCCCGATGGAACGTAGCCACCATACCCGTTGATGCTATTCCACTCGCCAAAGTGATCGTGAGGCATAAGAAGTGACCCGAAAACAGATCGCTTATTAATCAAGACCATCTCCAGATATTGGATGTGAAGCTTCTCATAATAGCGATAATGAAAGACACATATCGTCTCCGCTAAAGGGGTAGGGCCCATTCCGCGTTGGCAGCATGCACGTGAAAAGGCCACAAGACGGTCCGTAAGTCCATTCCGATATGTGAGATGGAACTTGAATTCGCAGGCGAGAGGTGGAGGGAGAACATTTAGTAGTGCCGGTGACCAGCTCTGATATGTCTTCCTACAGTTTTCGTTGCCGCAGTAGTATCGGTATCCAACAATATAAACATTGTACTCAATGTCGACAGCTCGGCGAGGTGCCCGCGGCCAATCAAGGGCTCGTAAATGTTGAACATTGCCATCCGGCCGACAACGACCTACAGCTTTACAAGCTGGACACGGAATCTTCCCAAAGTGATGAGGAATCCAGATGAAAAACCGCGGCTCATAGAATAGTGAGGGGTATAGCTGTAACTGCTTCCCCATTGCAAATATCGGAGCCCGCGGCTCGATCCAGAACTGCCCGGCATCGTAGCATGATGGCCGGTGAGAGTTGTTGGACCTTGCTTCCGTTCGCAGCTGAGTGCAGAGGTTGTTGTATCGAGTCAATAGCCAGGAAGGTATTGTCGCTCGAGACTTGGGCTTGGATTTTGACAGCTGATCAGTACCGCTGTGAGCACCTGCTGTGTCAACCGAGCCTCGACCGCCACCACCGGCAGTAAACGCAGTTGATCCTTCCTCTTCATCATCCGGTGGCGGCCGTATATCCTCGTCGTCCTCATCTGCGGCAGCACCACCAAGGTCACCTAAGCTGGGTTCGTCTGAATCGCCAAAAGTGTCCTCGAAAAAATCACCTACATTAGAAAATAAATCAGAATAGGTCGGGTGAGTTTACAGCATCATTTCGCACCAGCATTGTTGCCATCCGGTATGCTAATGGACGGCTCATCACTAATTTGAGTGGGCAGCGCATGGTTCAACGACATCACGGAAGGCTCCGCAAGTTGAGACAATCCTGAGGATCAAACAAGCAAACAAGCAGATTTAGAATGCAAACCCGCTTCGCACTGGCATAGCGCACGTACCATTATTGACGGCGGTCACAGACGTGCGCTCTGTTGAAGACGCACACTCTCGTGCAGCACCGGACGCCGGACAATCATGCTGCGTGGATGTGCACCTTGAGTCCGCTATGGAAGGGGCATGGTCTGGCAACGTCGTGGACATATCCTCGGACTCGGTCGTATACTCGTTGCGGAGTGCAAACGAGCGCTCGCAGATCGACACGGATGTGCGCTCTTGGCTGGGCGTGCGTGTGTGTTCTTGGTTGGTTGCGGATGGCTGCATGAGCACAGTTGTGGGATTGCGCTGTAGCTCGATCGCAGTGGTGTCGTCCTCTAGCCCTATTGAGGTCCCGCATACTGATGCAACAACAGGTAGCACACCTGCATGTCACGGTCAGACAATGTGGGCCCCGATATGAGAAAAAAGCGAACTCACCAGTGTCTTCAACTGGCATTGTCACGCTGCCACTCCGAGAGTCTTCTTCTGTCTGGGAACGCGCTGCAACGCGAGTGCCCGTGTTCATCTCTGTTAGAAATGAATGTTTCCGTCAGAATTGCAGATATAAACATCAAATCTACTTACTAGATACTCGACTGTTCTCGTCGATTGCCCCCGCATGCTCAGCAACTCCACGGTTCTTCCTAGGTCTGCCCACGGGGTTACCTTTTCTTCCGGCATCTGGCTTATTCTTGGATCCTTTTGGACGGCCAACTGGACGCTTGGGGGCGGAGGCGGGATTGCGCCATCAGCGCCGGTCTTCGTCTTCTTTGGCGCCATCGGTCTGGCCCTTCTGGAAGATGGAAGAATGGTTGATGTCGCTGTCTTCATTTGGAACGGAGCGGGGAGGGTTCGGGCGGTGGCGCGCTTTGTTTGTGTCTGTTACAATTTCCCTATTTGCGGTAAGTCAGTTGAAACTCAGTTAAGTCCTAGCTACGCTACACCTATGGTTAGACTGCCATTCACTCCTTAGAGTCCGTTTTCAAGAGCGAGCCTAAACTACTTCATTCATAGTTGCGGCCACCGATACCCAGTGTCTACAGTGTACACCTTACATCTGGAGGTTACGCATGTCTTCCGTTCAAACAGACTATATATCTGCATCTACGAATCGCCATTCTCGTGCAGCAGATGCAGGTGCGGAATCACTCATAGTCTTCGGTTCTTCAAAAGTCATTGCATTGTGGAACGCCGAGGCACGTCTTTCAATATGTTCCAATGAGCTTTTCTTTACGTTGATGTTCTATATAGGATCCGTGTGACAGAGGTGTTTATGAAACACTTCCTGGACACGATGGACTTGTAACCTGCGTGCGCTTCATCCCAAACGATCTTCTTGTCAGTACGGATGACCTGGGTGTAGTGCGGTTATGGAGGAAGAACGGCTCCCAGGCATGCTTGCCATGTGTATCTAGTCGATATTCTCCTATAACATGCCTTTTTCTAGTGGAAGTCCGTGTCTGTAACTCAAGCTCACAATAAAGCAATTTCCGCTCTGGAGGTATACAACCAGTATGTGATCACTGGCGCATCGGATTCAACTGTCAAGATATGGACTTTGCCTTCCATCACCACATCAGGCATGCCTTCCATCACTCCATTACAAACATCAACTGATTGTAATAGCACCGTTCAGATGAATTGCAAGAGTTACAAATCATATCGCTCGGAGGAAAATATCCTCTCTCACTTGCGCTTTCGACGCTCCCAGGAACACAAGGTATATTTAAATGCATGCAGCGTTCGGTCATACAGGCCTAACGTGACTGATCCAGCCACCGTGCTCGCCGTCGGTAGTACTGACAGGAATATCCAAATCTGGGCGCGCTCCCGAAGACATGGTATCTTCGTGTTGATCAGCATAGTTTGTGTATGCGCTGAAACAGTGTCTACCGGCAGTTCGTGCTCTCAACCACACTATCAGGCCATGAAGATTGGGTACGGAGTCTATCATTTCGACCACCGTTATTAGACGGAGATGTTTTGATCCTAGCGTCAGGATCACAAGATTCTACCATCCGGCTGTGGAACTTCGAGCCTTATACGAAGCCTACATCGGCCACCCCAACTCAGGGTCAGGGTGGTGAATTGAGCGATGAACTGCTTGATGCCTTTGAAGCGTCATTAGCTGACCTCGACGACGGTGAAGAAGGCGGCCGTCAGATCTCACTCAAGCACCACATTTTGACCGTGAAAACTAATGCGCAAAGGTGTGTGTGATGTCCTGGAGTGCAGATTCATTCTAAACGAATTCATATGGTGTAGCTCACAACAATTCTCTATTACCTTTGATGCTCTCCTAGTCGGTCATGAAGCAGGTGTCACCTCACTTTCCTGGCGTCCGCAGAGCTCTGTATCCTCCACTCCGACGCTCATGTCTACCTCTACTGACTCCTCGCTCATCCTCTGGTCTCCTTCCACGATCCTGACCTCGTTAAAAGATGGTTCGACGTCATTATGGATCAACAGACAGCGTTTCGGCGACATTGGAGGGCAGCGGTTGGGCGGTTTCGTTGGGGGATTGTGGGCCCATGGCGGAATGGACGCGTTAGCCTGGGGATGGAGTGGTGGATGGCGGCGTTGGCGCTGCAATACATCAGAGCAAAACGAGTCCGACAGCAATCGAAACGAGGAATGGGCTGAGGTCGGTGCCATCTCTGGGCATAGCGCTGCGGTGAGAGGCCTCGCATGGAGCCCTGGAGGCGAATACCTTATATCTGCTGGGTAGGTTATTTCGTAATCTACTTTCGTCTGTTAGTTATGCTGATGCATCTCGTAGTCTCGATCAAACCACACGGATACAGGGGGAATACCGGCCCTCGACAAGGATGGTGCTTCAATCTCGGTTTGGCACGAACTGAGCCGCCCTCAAGTTCATGGGTATGATCTCGTTGGCGTCGTATTCCTTGATGCCCTACGCTTTGTTAGCATCGCAGACGAAAAAGCTGTCCGAGTCTTTGAGGCCCCTCGAGAATTCGTCGACGTAATCAACAATCTAGGGGTTGCTCAATTAGTCTCAATTGATGTATGTCGCAACGTCTGTTATGCACAGTGAATATCTACTAACAGTCATCTTCAGGAAGAAAGACCACGTGCAGCTGCAGTTCCTCCTCTTGGGTTGTCCAACAAAGCTATCGCTGAAGGTCTGTGAATCAGTGCTATCTTGTTTATGAAATTGGCTGAGCACACTAACTACAGGCAATTCTGAAGAAGGCACGAAGCCATACGATATTGTTCGCACAAGAAGACGACCTTTCGAAGGTGAACTCGCAGCTATCACTCTATGGCCAGAGATAGAGAAGATATTCGGACATGGCTACGAAGTATGTCATGAGGCTTCTCACAATGCTCACAAATGATAATCCGAGTACGCGGTAGTCAATCGCTTTGGCTGTGTCCAATTCGAAACGATTCATAGCAACCGCATGTAAAGCGACAGTTCCCGAACATGCTGTGATTCGTGTTCACGACACCGAGAACTGGCAGCTTTTCGGTCAACCTTTGGCGGGACATAGCTTGACTGTCACGCAAATAGCGTTCAGTCCCGATGACAGGTTCATCCTTTCTGTATCTCGGATCGCACGTGGCATCTCTTCGAGAAAGAAAAAGGTAAGCACAGATTTCAGAGTTTGGGGCGAGGTGCTCAGCGAATTTGGACTATAGATGGATACTCGGCTGTTGCGGCCGATAAGTCCCATGGTCGTATTATATGGGACTGTGCGTGGGCGCACGAAGGCGATGTATTCGCGACTGCATCTCGCGATAAGACCGTCAGTTTCCCGAGCCGATCAGATATATCCTGCTCACGTTCACGGTAATGCAGGTGAAAATATGGCATCCCAAGAATGCTGAAAGCTCAAGCAAATGGTCTGCTGTTGCCACAATTCAAGCGAAAGCCGCTGCCACTGCCGTCGCGTTCGCACCTGAAGGTTCTGGGCTGTAAGTTGGTCACGGATCTGTATGAATATGATGATACTCACGACAGTTTCAGACGCAAACTTGCAATTGGTCTGGAATCTGGAGATATCATGATACACGTCTCTGAGAAAAGAGACCTGTCCGACTGGAAATTGGTCCTGACCATTGATTCGCAGTACGTGGTTGTCATATTCATTCGAGCAGCTGTCTGAAAGCTCTTCCAGTTATGCTCACATAGATCACATCCATCACTTGATGTGGCGGCCCTGCAGCGATAGTACAGCTGAGCAATTGGCGAGCTGCAGTGAAGATGGTCATTGAAGGTATTGACTGTCCATATCGCGGGGACGGAATGAGCAACCGTTCGCAATATGTGAACTAAGACAAGGAGAGCTATGCAGTATACAGTGTAGACACGAATGGGTGTAGACCCAAGAACTAGCTAGTAACGAGACAATCTGGATAGTGTGGGAAGGGTATAACACAGTAGAATGCGCATCGCGACTTGATTTAAATAGTAAGTAGGCAGCATGAGGAGACGAGATAGCAGGAACCGAGAGAGCAGGTGTGGTAGGGATACACAAATGTCGAACGTCGTGAATTAAACAATATCGCGCAGGCTCATGGGAACTTCGGGCTGAGAGACTGTGAGAAGTTGCTACATCAAGAAGACAGCACCACACTCACACATTTAATCCTAGAAAGGCGGAAGGATATATGAGCATAATCTTGAACTTGGAGGCAAAGACTCACTTGTAGAAGCACTCTATAGATCGCAGCATCTCTACGTCGCCGCCCGTGGCAGTCACAAAATTGACAACAACGCCGGCACGAGAGTAGTTAGGTGCGATGGCAGGTGCCACGCTACGACGAAATGAACTATCAACAAACGTTCCTGACGGAGTATATACCAACATACCGATGTGCATATTCTTCGACAGCCTTGGGCAAATCTGAAAGTGGGCATTGAGGCTAAGCCAAAAAAGGCAGCAGAAATGATGACTGATCTCACCGTAATTTATGACAAGAGGTACTTGCGATACCTCTGGCGCTTTGACTTGAACATCATAGACGACGAGAGCTTTTGTCGTCTGTTGCCTCATGATACCGGAAGGCGAGCCTCGGAATTTATTCAGAGCTGCCAACTTTGCGCCGGCATTCATATCTCCGTGCTGGCAGACTTGTTAGAACCTGCAGCGCACTAGACACACGGGGACTTACAAGAGGGACCGCATCCAACCCGCGGCTTGACAATTTGTATATAACAGCATCCAAGGCAGTCATGCCTCCGACGTGGATAATTGCCTGGGGAACGTCGATATCATCAAATAGATCAGCCAGTGCATCAAGTTTCCATTCTCGGGCTTGCGCCGTCTCAGCGCTGGAAGCGCCACGACCCGAGCCAATTATACCCAGTCCGCTGGCCGGTAAGGGTGCGTCAGAGCGACCACCTGCAGTGAATGCGAGATACAAATAGAACTGACGCAAACCCCGCGCACCCTGGCTAGTGTCCGCGTGCGTGACGTTACCGTCGCGACGCACGAGCACTCGCACAGGTTCGCGAAGTTGGATTGCAGAAGCGAGATTGAGGACATCTTGGGGTACAGTGTTGGAAAACAGGGCGGTCTGCCGTTCTATCGTCGAGGATATGCCATTGGCCAGTTCCATCGGGGGCGACGACCGGATGCCTGAGAACCTGCGAGCTGAATTTTGGAAAGGGGGCACGAGCGACGAGGTGCTGCCGGATTCGAAGTTAGTGAATGAAGACGTCGAACCTGCATTCGGGGTAGTTGTTCCGAGGGAACGGGACCTCGGAGGAGGAAGTAGTTTGATGATGTTGAAAACGAATTCGTGCAAGTTTCGAGCTATCAGCTGATCTACTTCATCAAGTACGAGGAAGCGAACTTCCGAGCCAGAGATTCCCCCAGGGGCTGTGAACAGCGCATGGAGCTTCTGCGGCGTTCCACAAATGATGTGCGGTGTATTCTGCTGTAGAAGGCGGAGTTCTTGGCTAAGATCGCTATTAGCAGAAGCAGACCCAACTCCTAAAGCGGATTTGACCCCAACAGGTCCGCCCAGATCACGAATCATACGCTGAGCTTGGGTGGCTTGATCCACAGTAGTAGATATCATAACTACAAGCGGACCACGAAGAGGTGACCGTGATGCATTCGTAAGGGCAGTGTGAATGGCTGGAATGACATATGCCAATGCGCTCTTGAGTTGGTGGCGCTTGTGCTATAATATCGGCGCCTTTCAGAAGAAAAGGCAGTGCACGCTGCTGTATTTTGTTCGGGGGGCCAACACTTCAAAGTGGGTCAACGCACATATACTATATAATCATGGAACGGATATCTCACCCAAAAGTGCTCAAAGAGCGCAACAGGTCAGGCGCAAGCGCTAACTGTTCCCACTTGGTGATCACAGGACCATCTCGAGAAGAACCCGATATACTTTCCCCCTGTTCATACGCGATTGTTAGATATATAATCGAACAAGAGAAGGTATCCAATGCGAATACGGAAATCGAACCAAACGAACAAGGGAAGCACACGTACCCCAGCAGAATCACGTCGCAACAATACACTCACGGAGCGGCGCTTGTCACGGTATATGGAATCCTGCCGACCAATAGATCCAGGCGACTCTGTCGTGCGCAGAGGCAGATCAAGAGTGCCCGCGGACCACGTACGCATGGGGGGTTAGGCATGCGAGGACCGGGTCTCAAATCGGGGCGGCCAGGTAAGCCGTGACCCAACATGGATGTCGCAGACAATATCTGTGGCCCGAGGCCAGAGATATCGCCTTGCCCAAGGATCTGCGCATTCTGCACGCCGGTATTCGTGGCCTGTATCTGCTGGGTTTGAAGCGCGATTAGCTGGCCGACGGAAGTGGTAAGGGTATTCAATCGGTTAGAAATGGTATTGATATCGTCCGATGGCGCTGATTGGTTTGGGGCGATGTTAGCACTGATGGAGCTTCGCGCAGCATTCAAACCTTGATTCGGATAGCCTTGGGAGGCGCCCGAGGAAGCAAATGGATCTCTAAATTCGGGTGGCGAGTTGAGTGTCCTCTCCACAAGGATATCAACCTTACGGTGGACATCGCCCAAATCGCGCTGTATCTCATGTTGTGTGTATTCGCAACGAGTAAGTCGCTCTAGGAGGTCGTGCATGAGTGGGGATGCCCTCAGCTGTGCCTCAAAGCTGGACGAGAGCTCCACGCTGGATGTGATGTGACTGGAAGAATCCAACGAAGAGGCGGGCGATGACGACACAAAAGGGGCATGAATGAACGATGCTCTCGATCCGTTGTCGTTCGAAGCCACTGGCGGCGTATTCAGACGCTCCCGGCTGCGTCCAAGAATGTTGCCGTAGAGAGAACCGGGAGTAAGCTGGCCATTGTTTGCGTTCGGCCCACGAAGTTCCTCTCCCTCGGGCGTGCTCTCTATGATTCCCGTCATGCTCATCTCCCTCGTGGCATTCTGAACGACCGCATAACCTCTGTCCGCGTCGATTTGGCGAATGGCAGGCGACTGGCGCGATGCTTCGCCGGACGAAGGGATAGGAAAGGCTGATTCGAGCGTACGGTCACGTTCATCCTGCAACGGGCTCGGAGAGGATCTGACTGAACGGTACTCCGAAGGTGAGATAGAAATGGATGAGGTGGCCGTGCTGTAATGTTGTTCCCGAGTGTTCGGGTGCCTGAAGCCAAACCCGGAGCCCCCATCGTCCTCACTAACCCGCATTCCGCCAGGAAAGAACGGGGTAGAGGCAGGATTCAGCGCAGGGCTTCGTGACATGGCGTCCATGAGACAGAAGTTGGAACGATCAAAAGAGACTGTTGGGAGGTTATGAGCTCCAACTCCGATCACGATGGAGAGGCATAGAACAGTACCTCTGACGCCGACAATATACTAACAACTGGGTGCCATTCAGACACAAAGAGGCGAGAGAAAAGTGAAGGAAAGATGGCAGACGGGTCAACAGGTCATCGGTTGGGTGTTTGACCAACCAAACTTGCCAGCTGCGGGAATTCCAGCACTCGCGACGCGGCTGTTTGATTAGCGACTTAGCGCTTACCAAACATGGTTCAATCCAGCCAACTATTTTATGATGGTGGGCTGATGCATCCTAGGCGTGCCAAATGCCGTCGACGCTCACAATACAGCTCTCATAAAACCAGTCTATATTTCACAAATAATGAAGGTATACAATCGAACAAGACCAGGAATCCTCCAGAGTCGAGGCGGGACAGCAAAAACGAGAGGAATAATAGTGGTACAAACCGACCTACGTGATCGTCTTTGGGTTGTAGAGGGTTGGCCAAGGTTTCACCGCGTTGGGTTCCGGCTGCGGTTGGGGTGGGGCGTATAGGCGGCGAAGTCGACGATCATTCGCTCTGGGCGCGGGATCGATGACGGCCTCCGTCCGGTTCACAGTGAGGCATCTATGAGGTTGCAGCATCAAGCAGAAGATCGACCACAGAATAAACATCGTACATACTTCACCCTATCAATCGCCTCCCTCGCACGTTGGAGCATAGACGGCGCCACAGGAGCTGACTTTTTGTTGATATGCTCCTGGATGGCGATACCTTGTGTGCCCGGTAGATCGATGGCATTGAGGCACACCTGATTCGCGTGTGAGCGCATTCACAGCTAGAGTATGATCAGGACGAACCTTGACTTTACAACCGTTGATGACAGACCCATCGAGGCGAACAGCTCGTTTGGCGGCCCCCGATTCAGCGAATTCAACTGACGCGTATTGGCAATCGTTAGAACTCCAATCCTTGGGAACCTCGTCCATGACAACAGCGAGCCCACAAGTGGCACGAATCTGGACGTGAATGACAGTTCCACATTCCCTTGAAAGCCTCCTCCAACATTGGTTCAGTAATAGTCGGATATAACTTGAAAAGATGAATATCGCCAATTGTTTCGGAGAAAGAATGAACTTACACCCCCAACCCATATGAACGAACAATGCTGCTTCCGTTGCTTCCCTCGTGTCTTTGCCACCTTCTCAGACATTCGAAGTCGTTGTTTCTCCCCGATAGTCATGACTGCAGCAGTGCGCATCTTGCCTTTACCCTTATCCTTTTCCTTACCGTTTTTGCGAACAAACCTAGAAGGACCGGCAATAGGCACAGAAGGACCAGCTGCAGCGTCAGAACCTCGATCTCTTGAGGTAATGGTCATGCTTGCAAGACGCTGTGTAGTATCTGCGATTAATCACTAGACAAGTGAAATGATCAAACGATGCTCACCGCCTGAACTCGTGCAGTACCGTACTTGTGCTGGATGCACTGGCGCTGCGGTCTTGGACAGATTCAGATGAATCTCGAGAGGTGGTCATTTTCTCTCCAACGCGGCTGGAACGCGATCCTAGATGTCTTGAGGGTAACCGGCGTCCGGAATGGTCTTGAGGGTCTTGATGAGTCCTGCCTTGCGAAGATGTGTCTTGAGTCCGGGGGTTGGGTGGCTGGAAGCGGAAGGATGCCCTTTATATGTACGAGAGGACCGCTTTGGCATGGGTCAGTATCGCTGAGATGCATGAAGGGCTAAGCGACAACGATCGCCGCAATTGTCAACCAGTCCACGTGATGGCGTTTTGTGGCCTCACTGTGCCTGCACTGTGCCACCTTCGCGCATCGCCTCCACCTTCTCCGTATCTAGTGCGGCTGCATGGCGACGGAATTCTTATCAGCCTACCGAACGGTCGTTCGAGAAGTCCAAAAGGCGGTCAGCTCTTTTGTCTTACCGGTCGCATCATCCGCTCACCCATCCTCAGTCGATAACTTCTCGTGCCACGAGGTCTCGGGTGGTGGTTTCCCGTTTTCGTGCCATATTCGAAAAAAATCGCCAGGCAGAAGACCCACAGCGGTTTGGATACGACATCCAGAATGTCGTGACGTTCATGCAGTCGCAGCGAACTCACAAAGCAAGTGTTGTTCCCGCCTGCTTTTGAGCACATTATGAACAAGGGTTTCCGGTTTTTAGGCGTTGTTGGAACGGTATAATCCCTTGCACGATCTCTCCACGGACCAACGGATTCAAGCGACTGCGCGTCGAGTCGGGCTCGACATGCCTCTTACGGCAAAGAGAGACGAAGACAAATAGACCCATCTCTATCTTACATGCTAGGGTGTGTAGTGTCTTCGAGACCCACCTCATGGCAATTGTGGCTCGTTTAGTCCTTGTGACAAATCAGAGACATCGACATTTTTTACTCCCGGAGTTAACGCCATTTAAATTTTCCGGGACGTGGTTTTTGCCAGTGTGGCTCGCACAGTCATCAGAGAAGTGGACTTGCATTAACCGGTCTCATCTTATCATATACTTCTTGAGAAGGTGTAATTCAATACATCATAGTGGACTTTTTAATAGCAGACGTCCGACATCTCAGTAATACAATCAAATTCGTACAGCAGCCCACAAGCATCCTCTATGGTCTCGCCATGCTAGATAACGTATCTGAACGAGCGCAACCCCGTGTTTGTTACTATGGCTGAGAACAACTAACGTCCAGTGTCCTCCGTTGACACACCGAACTAACAACTCGACGTAAAAGGGTCATTCCTGCGGTGCCTCCCTGTAGAAACGAACACAGCATCAGCAAATGAAGTTAAAAGAGTATGCAGAGGGTGGACTTATAATGTATAGGACATTGTTACACCTACGATATATAAGAAGTCAATAGCTGTTCAAATTGATATGCAACATGGAGCTGCTCACCGAATGAACACTTCGCCCAACGCGCCATTTGACTTTCCATCCTGGAACTCCTCCGTGTTGGCAAGCTTAACGAGGTCAGTCAGGAAAAGGAGAACAGGCAGAGGATATGCAACCATACCTGGAGGTTCATGTATCCATCTGTGCTGACGAGGAAACCCTTGTACTCAAGCCCCCATTTCAGTCTCACGAACACCGGCTTTCCAGTGAGCTCCTGCATGAAAGGCTTGGGGTTGACTGGATTGACCTAGAGGTGCATGAGACAATATGACAGCTTCAGAACAGTGCTCCAGGAATAAGTGTGAAAATCAATCCCATACCGCAGACATAGTGAATGGTCAAGTGAACACGTGCGGACTTCGAAAGTGGTATGCGCTCTTCTGAGCCGCCGACCCCACATATAAATTGGTCAAGGCCTCGGATCGCTCTCGTCGCCCCCACTTGCATCTACGCTATCATTTGAATTGCTCATTGGCTTCCGACAAACAGCCAGGATTACGATGTCAGACCACGAAGGCGGGGTGCCGCCTTCAGATGAAGACTTGTCACTGCCGAAGGCCACTGTCACCAAGATGATTGCAGGTATGCATGTTGTCAATGTTATTGGTTTCATTATACGCCAACATTAATAATTTGGAGCTAGAACTCTTGCCCAATGATGTGACCTGCGCGAAAGAAACACGCGATTTGATAATTGAATGCTGTGTAGGTAAATGCCTTCGAAGTTTGTTATTTGGTCCGTATGTTTTGATGTTTTGGTGTTTCCCGCAGAATTCATCCACCTAGTCTCTTCGGAGGCGAACGAGATATGCGACAAGGAATCTAAGAAGACAATAGCACCTGAACACATCATCTCCGCGCTGAAGGTACGAATTATGCTCGTATGGAGCTACTATGATCTTCATGTGTTCATTCAGACATTGGGCTTCGACTCATTCACGGAGGAGGTGGAGACCGTCCTGAAAGACCACAAACAGCAGCAGAAGGTCCGTCGTGTCCTGCATCATTCCTTCCCCTATGTTTACAAGCGTGAAAAAGGATCGGGAGAAGAAAGTATCGAAGCTAGAGTCATCCGGGCTCACAGAGGAGCAACTCCTGCAGAAGCAGGAAGAGCTGTTTGCTGCAAGTCGAGCCAGGTTCCAATCTACCCAGCAATAACCGCCTTAGAATATTGATCCGTTCGTCGATAATGCAGTGGGACATTGGCAGAATCTTTCTTCATCCTGTACGACTACACGGTATGCGTACATGCTACCCCTTAACATGTTTATTGTAGTTTCCGCATGATTTATTTCTTTGTAACTTCGCCAGACGTCTCTGTAGCTCTTCGAATCTCACTCGAGGCAGATCCCCGTTCCAACGTTCTGTGACTTCGCCGTCGACACCGAGATCGCGCGACAATCGGGGTAAGCCTTCCTGTTCAATGGTGAAGGACGCTGAGACAGTTGCATACAACGTAGCTGTTTCGCTTGCGCGTAAGGATTAGGGAAACTTGACTCAAATAGAAGACCAACCTTCGTATATGTCTCCATGAGCCAACAGGAGCCCCGCCCCAAGGCCACCCAAGAAACTATTACCCGCGCCTAATGGAACATCACCTTAGTGCATAGTAGTGATGAATTGCTGATGACCAACCTGTGACATCGACTATGTGTGAGTCGTCGTCAACCCAGAACGCATCGATCCATTCCTCCCTTTCTCTTGTAGCGACGTAGGCACCAAGGGCGCCGCTTCGAATTATCACACATCCGCTTCCGTTGTTGCCCACCCCAAGATCTAGGAGCCTCCTACATGCTTCTTCTATGAGTGCTTTCGTCGGCGGGAGTGACATAGAAAGTAGAGAGAGCGCTTCTTCTGCGTTGGGACTGGTCAAAACGCAGATCATGTAAATTGATACATCGTTTAGATCAACAGTCTTACCTCAAGATGGTTATTGATGGGAGAACTTTGATTAGAGCGGGTAGCTCTTCAGGTACACATCTATCCTTGTTTTACAATATATTCATTGCGAATATAGGTGGCATTTGTGGTAAAAAAAATACGCACAGGTATCGGTTCGTACACAGTGATCGGTTTCCAACCCGGGTAACCTTGGACTTCGGAAATGATTGTTGCGGCCCTCACCGGTGAACAGATAAAATGCAACACCGCGGGTTGCTCGAGTTTTGTATTCATCAAGTCATGAGGAGTTATTCTGATCCGAGGAGTAAGGTACTCAAACCTGTCAGGCGAAAGGTCATCGACAAAACCACAACCGATTGTATAAAGTGCTGATGATGATACCCTCTGTGATCGCCTTTATATGCATTGAGAGCCCTGGTAGTAGTATGTTCTGGTCTGTCCCTATAAAGCCACATGTCCTCTCCGAAGGCATCTAAGTTCTCTTGAATTTCGATCGGGAAATCGTGTCCTCTATCGACAACCATGCCTAACTTATCTGACGGTAACCTGCAGAATCAAGATATTAGAGAGATGACTTATAGGATTCAATTACTCTGACCATATGCGTGCACCTATGCTGGCATACGTGCCTCCGCCCCAATCTATGAACATTTGAACATGCGTTAAAATGTCCTGAGGACGAGTAAGGACTAGAATGGGCTTTCAAACTGACCTGAGGTGGTAATGTTTTTCCAGTGGGTCTGCCGTCTTCATCGCAGAACGCAAACTCGTCAACTATGAACATTCCCAGCGATACGAAATGCCGACGAGCGACCATGGTGGTATGTATGGAAGAAACGATAAGATAAGATAAACTTAATGACTTCGATCGGCGCTAGTTGATCATTCTCTGCGATCCCATCAAAACTTGAGCTTCACGATTTACGATTTCACAGTATGCAAGTTTGGGCGGTCACATTCGACGTCAGCCATGTTGCAGATCTGGAAGATGTATGTTTACGTTTTAACTTCACTACCTCTCCAGACATAATATTAATAGGTGTATCAACGTGGACTCGGCATCCTTGATCCCGACTCTCAGCATCGTCTAGGAAGATTTTATCACCGAGTGGATGGTTTTCGTGAGTGATTGTACAATTACTCGGTTTCAATAACAAATAAAACCATCATATAGGCGGCCTTATAGGCAAGCTTCTTCCTCGTCTACTCCTAAGGGAGCGAGGAATAGCCGTTAGTTCTATGACGTTTGGCCTTACGCAAACGGGCAAACCATACGTCGCAAGTTTCTCTCTAACTACAGTGACACAGCTGCTGATAATTTTATGTATTTTTGTACCTACTTCCTGGAAAAGACAGACTACACCCGGGCTGAATCCTTCGATTGGATACAACATCACACACGATAGCGGGATGATCGCCATGGCCTACGCCAGCGGTGACGATCTGTATCCAGATCCGCCAGCATATAGGATCGGAGTGGATGTCATGAAGCTTCAGCTACCTAAACGAGACACTTTTCACGGATTCGTGAACACTGTAGGAGACCAAGTGAGCGAATATTTGCTGTAGCGCATGGTTTATATGACCTCACGGTGGACTTCTACAGCTCACCGATCTAGAGCGCGAAATTCTAATTTCAAACGCCCAACCGATTCTGGAGTTGGAGGCACTTCGCCGTTTTTATCTCATTTGGACCCTCAAAGAGGCATATACCAAGGCGCTTGGTCTCGGGCTAGGCTTCGATTTCAAGCGGATCGAATACGACGTTCCTCGGGATGTCGTGAAAATCGATGGGATGGTTCCACGGGGGTGGAAATTTGCCAGATTTGAACTGCAGAATGAATGTGGAGGGGAACAAACGGAAACGTATGTGGGTGTAGCCGCACAATATCTTGGGGACGAGGTGCAACCACAGGGCGAATGTGTGGTTGAGCACAGGTTGGCAGGACCATGGTTAAAAGTGTTTGATGCCGCACAATTCATCGAAAAAGCTATACTTGAACTCAAATAATACCCTTACACAGATACCACAATAATGTTGATGACGGCCTGGTTTCAGCATTTGTAGCAATTCCACGTTATGATATTACGTGATGTTTTTCCGCAAGAACACGAGACATGATGAAGTCCGTTGTTCACCCCGAAAGGTAGGCCTCGAGAGCATCACCAAGATATATGTGGCCCTTAATGGGTGGGTGGCAATAACGTGGTTGATCTCTTCCATTCTGCATCGGTTGGCTCGACATCAACCCCCCCCCAAGGTTCTCAGGCATATGCCCCTTGTTCCTGTGAGGTACAAATTAATTCTTGAATTGGGTGTCGACACAACCACACGTACGGAGGAGAGACAAGTTCTCCGAGAGAGCCAACCTATGCAGTACATAGTTGTGCAGGGGTAATCTTCTTGATGGCGATGGCTTTCAGAGCATTGACAATTGCCATATTATGGTCGACATTCTGTGAAAAGAATCAACACACTCCGTCAGCATTCGTATGAGGTGAACTTCGAAAGTATATCTCATCCTTAAAGCGAGTCATGTGGCGCCGCCCATCAGTCGCTGTTTAGCAGTAATTCTTGAAGACCAACGAGCTTCTTCGGGTAAATTGAAGAAAACGCGACTTGCCTGGAAGATCGTCCTTCGTCCTGATCGCACCCATCAAGAACCCGTGACTGAGTGGTCTATGCAACGACGTAGTTAGTAGCATTCAAATTTAACTAACAAAGCGACATATATGCACGAATATCCGGCGACTGCAATACCTAAGTCCGCACATGTAGGAAGAACTACCATGAGAGTAGATGTATAAATGAGGTAACAGCCTATCAACCTAAAGCAAATACCCACCATTTTAGTTCGTCTTCATACGACTATGGGCTGATTTCGATCTCCACTATAGTGACCAGATGGATCTGGACAATGTAAATCACAGGGACTGCTGGAGACGGAAAAGACTTTACCGCGAGCGCCCGTCTCAGAGTCTCGGCTTTGCATTCGGTTGTTCCTAATTTCCCTTCCTCGAGGAGCTTGACGAGAGTCCTCATAGCGTCCTCGACCCGGTATCGATGCAGGACAGTTGGAACCTTCTTCGTTTCGCGCACCGCCTTGAGAATCTTCTCAATGGCATTGCGCAGATTCTACTACAGTAGCAATCAATATTAAGTTATCGAATATACAAACTTGCTCATCAGCGTACTCACGAGCAGTCGACCCAAAGTCGACCTCCGGCAACGGTTTGAATCCGCCCTGTCATAGATGGAATCAGTCTTGGTCTGGGGCAAATAGTTCATCACTGATGTACCTTCACAGGCAAGAAAGTCTTCTCGGCATACTCGGGATATTTCTCAAAAAATCTAGCCAAAAAGTTCTAAATTTCTACACTAAAATCTTGGCCATGAAATTTCCCTACAACATGGATTTGAACGAATGTGAGGAGATACGTTTGGGCTCACCGCTATTCAGTACTATCTTGGCTCCTTCCGGAGGAGCGTTGACGCCGCTCTTGATTGCTTCGAAGGCTTCATCCATTAAAGATCGGTACGGGCCTCATGGACCAGACATGGCAGCAATGAGAATTCAGTATAACATCCAGAAAAAAGTAACGCACGCCACCGTCATGAGTCCGTGCTGTCTCGACATATCAGATACCTCGAACGATCTAAATAAATGGAGTAAACACAGGAAAACTTTCCCAATGACAAAGTCGGCGCCGGTTTCCCCAAGCTTCGTTGTCTTGTACACCATTCCATGGTTTTTGGAGGCTACGAGGGGATATTTGATGCAGTTTGCGAAGCTGAAGGCCACCTTCTTTATCTTTAATGGTCCACTACTTCAGACATTGTGCGGCGGGCTCATGATATCAATGGGATAACCCCGATGGCCTTTCTCCGAGAAGCACCGGAAAATTATTACGATTGGCGGAGTACACCTCGAGACATCAGGAAAGTCTTTCAAATTATACATATATAATGGATCATGACTAAACATCGACTCACGAGGAGACCGTGTAATGGATTGACCAACGCATGTGCCTCAGTAGAGTGGTCATATGGGTACAAAGGCGAACACCAGTGAATGTCAAAACGTCTCAATATGCATAGCTTCGATGCCTATTCAAATCACCCCAAAGAGAACATTGAACTACGAGAAGTAGCATCGTTGATCGCTTACCGCAAAATTTAATTTGGCGGACAACATGCGGCTTGCGGATATGAAGCACACACCATTCCGGTGATGACGATCCTGAACTCAGTGCCATTTGAGCAAGAGTAACGGTGGACCTTCGTCGAGTCTTTCTTTGATTTGTCGAGAGGAGGGAAAGCTAGGGCAGACCCTCGTTGTATCGCGAGAGCAGACTCGAACGATGATGCGAAAACAGCGAGAAAGAATCGAACGGATCGGCTTGTGACGGTCGTTCGTTTCGTATTCTGGACCAGTAAATTAACGATAATGCAGGAGATAGAGAAAGTAAGAGATTTGCTTCCCCGGTACTAGTATTGAGGCTACAGGTCCTTCTCAAACATAGGAAGTTGGAAATTGAAATCGATCTGTTATTATGTAATCACAACTACCTCAGGATAATTGGGCGCTTAAATATTGTAGTTCGGACGCTCTCCTTTCTTCTGTCCCGAATGCTTTGCATGCATAATTCACGGTCTTGTAGTGCTGAAGTATTCTCCTCAGTGCCAACACAAGGGAAATACCTTTTTTTTCCAAATCCAACTACTCTCTCACAGATTTCATACAAACCTGCGTTGGGTCTTTTGCGGGGTTTCCAACATTTGGAAGTCGCTTTCCCTACCAAGATACTAGTAGCGGTTGAAGCCATATTGCGACACTTTTGCAACAGCGGACGTCACTGTCGAAGTGCATCCGCAAACTACATAACGCCGGAGTCAAGTAGTTCACGAAGTTCATATAACAGGGTTCTGAATGTTCATTCGTCGCGTTGTCGCCACACGTTCCTGGTCGGACCTCATCGATTCATGCTTGATCGGTAGTCCCTGGTGTTCGAGAACGGTCTTAGTTATCCCCGGCCGCACAGTCACCAGACTACGATTACCGGAGACGAGGTAAGTGCCGCTGTCATCGATTACGTTTGAATGAATCGTGACAGTACAAGCCGTAAAGTGGAGAGTTCACCGCTTTTTTCAGCCGCAAAGCAAAGACTTGCGCTACTACATGTTCCCGATAATCGATTTCAATGACATATCTGAACCGTTGCCGTTGAAATATTGCCGCCCTGAAATTTTTGTTATGCATGGATGGATTCCAGTCGTTCTCGGACCCCCTTGCTAGTAACAGCGGCATCCATCTGAGAGTCTGTTCCCGGATGAAACTGTTTGTTGACTTGCAGATCGGCAAGACTCTTCATGCATGGAAGAGCCCAGAGATCGCTCTGGACACAATTCTACTCATTTGCAACCGTGGTCCGATTCACGAGGTGAGTGCTTGGAAGTGGATATCGATTTGAATTACCATTTGTTCGTCTTCAGTCGGTTTCGATGACCTAAAACCACTACTAGCGATGACGATAGATCCACGAGCTCGAAGACGAGGCCCACAAGATACTAGCATCATCCGGTGTATAGTAGTTCCGAGGCTACTGTGAGGCTCTTTCCTTCCTTTGAATGGAGCAATTGCATATTTCTGTGACAGATAAATGGCATTGCTCATCATGTGGGTGCTCATTTGACCCCACATGGCGTCTGTGCACTGTGGATGTGGACGTCGCAAGCAAATGCGGAGCGGTTAATACGCGATAAGGCATGAATGCGGTGCGCTAATGACAAATATGACCTTCCTGCAATTCACTTTCGATGACAATGGCTGACTACTTCCATTGAATTCTCTGCTACGTAGTACGTTCTAATAATATTGACACCGATCACATGTTCCAGTCGTCAAAGGCATGCCTTTACTCGTATAAAAGGGGCCGCGCGACGAGGACAGCAGCAGCATCTGCTCTGCCAGACATTTAAGCTTTACAAACCTTTCATCCGTGCGCTGCAACTTTTCTCATACATCTCCTTGCCTCTAATGAAGAGTCTTTCTCTTGCAGTTCGAACTACAGAATCAACACCATGAGCGAGTCCTTCAGCCACGACCAGATTGCGCAGAAGGCTGCAAACTCTGTGAGTAATTCCCCTAGTTTGCAGCGCGGCTCATGCTGATCATTGAAAATATATAGTCGTACATCGACGACGCGTTCTACATCAGGAATGTGTCGAACCAAGACATATACTGCTTCGTGAGCAAGTACAGCGGCGGGGACGACAGTTGGTTCCGCCTCACGTCCTCTTTCAAGGACGGGAGATGGGGCAGCCGGGAGGGATGGGAGGTCGTCGCGTTCAAGAACGGAGCTGACACGCAGCGTGTGGGGTTCTATCGCACCACCAAGGGGAAGACCACCTACATCACGTTCCATGGATTCGACTCCGTCGACATCCAGACCTCCTGAGCCAATCGCGTGTCTGTCTTTGATAACACCTGGGTGTTTCAGTAGCTTGTTGTTGTAACTTGTGCGAATGAATAGTTGATCGATTGTGGAAGAACTGCCGAGTGTTTTCTGGCTTCTGTGTATTGAAACCCCACCCTCCGGATTCGATAGTCAATCAATATTCAATATCAATAGGTGAATTGGAGCATGTGACCACGATCAGACCTCATCGATCATCTTCTGAAAGAGCACCCTCTCATTTCATCTCAGTGCTCTCTTTGTGCGCATTACACACTACTATCCAACAACATCCGACCCACGTGCATACCTCAACAGCATACATGTCGAAGCCCGCCATCATCCCTGAGATTACCGCCGCCGGCATTGCGGTGGACCCGCGCACGCTCGAGCGCGTCATCCCCGAGTCGCGGCGGCCAGACGGAACGTACGTCCCTCGCGCCCTCGCCCATTTCGCCTAACATATCCCGCCCCCTTCCCCACGCGCACCCGTCTGCAGGGTCCGCAAGCAGATTAAGATCCGCCTGGGTATACGCCACAGGAGGATGTGAGCCGCTTCCGCGGGACGCGCCAGGTTCAGATGGATGCGCGCACCCTACCGAAGGGCCACATCATTGGCTGGACCCGCCGCCCGCCGCTGCCGCAGCGCCAAAGGCGGGCCTGAGCAAGAGCGCGAAGAAAAACGAGAAGGGAAGGAGAAGCGGAAAGAGAAGCACGAGGAGGAGCCTGCGCCGAAGGTGAAGGACAGCTGGGAGGACGAGGATGAGGATGAGGAAGCGGGCGGAGGGAAGGAGGCGAAGGCCGGACCAATAACGGAGAAGGCAGCGGAGTCGAAAGACAATGCTGGAGCGAGACAGAAGCGGGCGATGAGGAGGGTCTTGCGGACAAGCTGGAGAAGCTCGAGGTGCGATGATGTATTGTTGCCGCTTTTGCATGGGGTTCTTCGTAGGTGGGTAAGATATGATAATATTAGGATAGAGATATAACGATAGTTGGTAACAGCTGTTGCGGTACTAGGGAGTGTATATATGCATGGAATGAGAGTCAGTGATTGTGATACGTATCCTATATCATACCCAACGTTCGACCGTCCGTATCAATGTCCCCAACAAAATAAGCCCCGTCCCTTCGCCAGCGAAGGATTTCGCGTCATAGCTAACATGGGTGAAGAACGGATGCTATGTAACCCAAGGCTGCGCCTCCAGCCCCTGGCGGAAGAACTTCCGCCTTTGGTGGAGGTGCGGACGGATTTGCGGACTTCTTAGGCTTTGACACGAAGAGCTCCATGGATATGACGATCAAGAATAGGAAGCCTGTTAATGCAGCTGGAAATCGTGACAGGGTTGAATAGTAGTTCCATGGCGTCAATTCATATGTATATGTACTCACCGACAGATTTCCGCATATTCTCCCAACGGGACTCTTCTATACTGGTGCGCAGCTCACCGAGGTTGACGAAAGATTTATTGAGTAGTTCCTGGAATGTGTGGAGACATGTTATCGAATGCTGATTCAACGTCACCGTGTGGCCAGCGGCGTACCTCAATTTCTATGTCTAGCTTCTTCAAGTCGTTCTTCGACTCGTTCTTTCTACTATCCACCTCCATTTGGATCCTTCACGACAGGATGGCAAGCGGAAGTTTCAGTCATGCATCCGTCATGCGTGTGAGTTGAGCGGCGAAACACTCACTCGTGTTTCAGGGTGGCGACGTCCTCCTTCATCCGTCCATTGAGTGCGTCAACTTCGCGCCGCAGAGACGAGGTAGCAGTCCGCATGGCGGCAGTTTCGTTCCGAGTGAGCAAAGATGTTTCTGTGCGTAACTCGGACAGAGCAGCTTTGAACAGGTATGCTTGCTAACGGTGAAGTCAGTTTCAAAGTTTACAAGATGGCTTCTGAATATTCGCACGCTCTCAAGGTCCTTCACAGTCAATGCATCCCTCCGTACTCGACCTATGCGGTCAACCAGGAGTGCGCGGGATACCCTCATCAGGTTCGCTGCAATCGGACCCGGGAACGACTTCTCTAGCGCGACGAAGAATTGGTGAGTATTGAACGGAGGGTTGGCATGCAACGGCGGGGTCACAATAGTGGGTGCAATGTGCGGAATGGGCAAGTTGCTCTGTGGATCTGGGGGCACCGACGCAGCAGGCACAGCCGTGTTCGCGCCAGCGCCGGCATCCTCGTCACTGGGGGGAGTCGGGGGAGGGGTGTATGAGCTAGTACTTGGAGTCGACCCGGGCTGGTTTGATGGATCCATGGGATGTGCCATGAACATGGTCGAACTTGAAGCATCGGTAGGAGGGTCGGATATTATCATGTGGGCATGGCGTGCGAGGGATAATGGGTGGGTTCTAGAGCAAAATGCTTCGGCGCATGCAGGCCTGAGGATGGTTGGAAGCTTCCGAACAATCATAATGAGGTATATATGTGAAGGTGGGACTAGCTTCGAAGCCTGTGAGCATACAAGACCCTGCTGGACGATCTGCACGGAGTTCCCCGCACTTGCTGTCACCATTGAGGTTCTCACGCTCCTTGTATGGAAATCCTCCTGAATTTCGAACATCCAGGCCGCATAGATCACGGTGCTCAAATAAGTATGATAAATTAATCGTACGAGCATATATACACAATCAGACTAAGATCGCTTCATGCACGCTTAGAAAATCTGATGCTGCAATATTAATGCTGTACACCTGTCCTACATCATGATTAATATCAGATATACCGCATGGATGGTGCTGCGCAACGGTATGCTGCAACGTTGAAGAAGTCGTAAAATATGCGCTCAAGTGCGGATATCTGGCCTTGTGCGAGCATATAAGCAGTGGCTGAAGCAGTGCTTAAACTCAGGCTGGAGCTGTGGCGCAAAGCGGAAGTGACGTGGATAATGATCGGAGATCTCTGCATATCCGCGGTTGGCTTAAGTGCGGCTGCTTGCCCTTGCCTACCATTCCCCATCAACCATCTTGTTAGTGAATTCACTTCGTCAGCCATGGCTGTTCCACTCAGTCCTCAAGCTTCTATCGTAAAACCTGACGTTTCCAAACAATCTATCCATCAGAATACAAAACCCGACCAACAATTGCAACCGAATCCCACTTCAAAACCTCCTCCCATGTCCAAAAAGGATTCTTCCAAGCAGCCCCAAATTCCCCTCGAACCCATGCCCAAGAAGCAGCCTCGCGTCCAGTCGCAGATGAAGAAGATCTCTCGTCGCTCTAGCAAGCCCATTATCAACTGGTTCCAACGCAAGTTGGCCGGCACAGTTCGTGCCAGGAGGGCTTCTGAGCCACAACGGTTCGGTTCACGGTCACCCTCGGTGAAAGACAAGCATCGCAGATCATCCATACCCATACCTCCTCCTCTGTCTCCTCGGTCAAGGAGCAACACTGGTTCGAGGCACCAGGCCAGGGGCACAGGCGCCGTCTCTAGTAGTTTGAAGAGGAATACTATCTCACTCAACGAGGATGACGAAGATTTGGGCAGTAATTCAGAGGAAGGATCCGTGGATTCAGACAATGAGTTCCATTCGTCTCTCACCAGAGATTCTGCCTATTCGCCTGCTAGCTATTATGAGGCGGATGAGGACGCCTCAGTTCGCCCATTGCCCCCGAGCTCTCCCCCATCACCCTCCCCCTCTCGTTCATCTTCTTCTTATCTCTCCCATTCTCGCACTTTCAGGAGCATGACTGCAAGCACCAAGCCCACTACCCTCCTCAGCGTTGATCTGACAGGCGGCATGGCACACATGCCCAGGCGCCTCCCACTCCGACAATCCCAGCACATCGCGTTTCACATCATATCCGCACGCATTCCTCAGGGCCCTCGGGTGGGTCGTTCACTTTCTTCGCCATCCCTCCCTCCTCTTCAAATGGCGCTTCTCGTTCTTCCCCGCGCAATCACAATGCCACACGTACGGGCTCCAACCGTGCGTCACTGCAAGCTCCACAGCACACGACTCACCACCCGCGCAACAACCCGCGGCCGTCTTCTCCGCCATCAGACGACGCGTCGGTGCTCACGCTCGCTTCTTCGGCGTTTGGCTTCCCTGGGGCACGGCACGGCCTTGCGGCGCTTGCGCTTTCGGGACGGGGCTCCGTCGCAGATGACTCTGTCTCGCATTGGAGCCATGCGGCATTGGGGGACAGCACGAGTCACTTCCTGCTGGGTAGCGAGATGGATGACGAACGGCTCGAAGGTGAGCGCTATCAGGACCACGATGTCGACGCGAGCGTTCGTGCGCTTCGGCCCCGCAGCTCCCGTCGCGGTAGCTGGGAGAGCGAGGCGAGCGGGTGGAGTGCGAGTGTGGCGCTGTCGGGGACTGCAGGTGCACCGAGCCCGGGCGGGAAGAACAGAAGTCTATGGACATCTGGGAGCAACCGAACGGGCGGATTAAGCGTGGAGAATGAAGAGGGTGAGGACGTGGAGACTGCCAACGATGACGTGGAGAGCCGGGATTTGGAACATGCAAAATCATCGTCACAGGAGACGGCACCGTCTACGTCCATGAAGTCTGACGTCGTCGAGTGGGACAGCGCGGCGTCGACTCAATCGATGAAGGGTAGCGATACGGATACACCTCCCGCGTCCAAGGGCAGCGATACGGATACACCGCCCGCGTCCAAGCCGGACGATGACAGCAGCTTTGCAGGCGCCTCGTTGGCTCCTTCACAAGTGTCAACTACAAGCACCACAAAGAGCGGGATGGAGACGCCAAAGAATGGCCCTGCTCCGGGCGATCAACCGGATGTGATGCCAGATCTGGCTTCTCTCACTCTTGGGAGTGTCGATGCCTCCGATGTGGCGAGTGAGCACCTATCTGATGTGGCGGAGAAGGATTTGGGTTCGTTGGACGGACATAGCATCGCCAACACCGATGGCCAGACGGATGTTTGGCATTCTGCTCCCTCCACGCCCATGCCAGTTTAATCATTATATCTTCTATGGTATGTGGTTTTCATGTTCTGCTTTGATGCTCTCTCTAACAGCGATTGCCTTTGCAGCCCCCCTTCGTAATCGTGGATGGTTCAGTCGTGGTCATGTCATCGTAGTCTTCCGTTTAGCTTCATGTCTTTCGTCTCATGCTGATGTCGGTGTACATATATGCTCCGGATATGTAGTGTTATCCCGTATGTATCCTCTTACTCGCACGGATACCCGTAATGCTTCCCTCCGTTATCGTATTGCTTAGTGTCTTTTTCGTACGCCCTATAAATTCTCATTGAACAGATCTGCTGTCATGAATTTGATCGAAACATCCCTCGTTAGGGAAGCTGACTTAACCAACTTGCTTGCGTATTGACGAAGCAACATTGTGAAATGTGCTCGCCAGCGGACCTCCATGGACCCACAACATGTCCTTACTTATCCCAATCGGGATAAAATCCCGCTCTCACGTGATGCAGTTCACCGTCGTGCACCTCATGATTCATGAAGTGCTCGAACTTCCATCTGTCGAACGCACACCGCGCTGCACATAAATAGCTGTCGAACGCATCTTCTTCTGTCAGGGCCGAGTCAACCCCGCTTCGTTCAACGGCATCCCAGGTCAGCTGAATCGCCTCGACACGTCCTCGTGAGCAGCATTGGCATGATGGGTACCCTCTCCGGACCGATGAGGTGTCTTCTGCAGCTGAAGCGCGGCGAGTCCAGGCGGCATAAAGGATGTGATTGACGGGGCTTTCGCGTCAAGTTTTCCTGAGGCATTGGGACGCTTTGTGATCGCTACCTGGCGTGCTCTGACGATGAAACTTGGATTCGCGGCGTCTGTGGGTGCGGCGGTTGCGCTGGGAGCTGCCGTGGGGCAGGCGCAGTGTCCAGATTACACAACGTTCTCGCAGGTGCGTCGACCTGCTACACGTGGCAGCGCTGGAGGATGTAACACGATGTGTGATCTGTGCTCGTGCAGAGTCCGCAGGGCAATAGGTCGGCGGGCCCTTTGGCGCTGCCGTACATGAGGCCGGCACCTGCTTGTCGTACCTTCAACAGTTCTTCTGTGGAGGTGAGCATTGTTATGCATGATTGTTTGCGCAGGACCGCAGTTCTTAGGATTTACGGTGTGCAGAAAGTGATAAATGATATGGTAGCTCGTATCAAAGATCCCGACTTAGCTCGTCTGTTTGAGAACACATTTCCGAACACGCTGGGTATGCATTTAGCCATTTCTCCCAGTGAAATGTATCAGATGCATTGATGCCTCTTGTTTGGCAGACACAACCGTGAAGTATTTTAGTGCGGTACGTATTCGTGCATTTTTGACAGACTATTTTTGAGACAAGCCCTTTTTTAGACTGAAACTTGGCATTTATTATTACTGGTGTATGTTCCAAGACTTTTTGTGAAGAAACAATACAAACTGATAGACCTGTATAAATAGGACATCACGTAAATCTCGCCGTTTTGCACGGTATGAGTGAGATATTAAAGCTGCCTTTTCTGTAGGGCTCAATGGCTAAGAGATACTGCAAATCAGGCTGGTCTTGTATCCTCTCCAGCTTTCATGCTCTCTAATAAGTTCTGCTTTAGTTTGCCCACTACCATACTCTTCTCTCCAGCGACAAGGAGCTAGCGACGCTCGTGAAAGCAATCATCAATAACGAGGCCCGATACGTATCGCAGTATCCATACTGCGGTGCTTTTCAGCCCCCTCCCGAGAGCGGACTAGCACCTTCGCATAACGATTATGCCGATGGGGTGACGGTCAATCCGTAAGTACGTGTAAGACCTTTGACATGACTATTATACCCAAGGTCTACTATTTGAAGCCCTGTCGATAACCAAACGGTATTTGAGTGCAAGGTCCGTTCATTCGGTTTATAAGAGCTTGATAGTTATCTAATAGAAGTGGACCTTAGTACGAGATTGATTCGTTGTGTGGATTCTTGAAACTATCAAGGTCATATTATCAAGCAACACAAGACGATTCTTTCATGAATAGTAACTGTGGGTAACTTGGAACACCTCTTAACCGATACCACTTATGTACTTCGGCATATGCTGATGACAGGGTACACCGCAATCTCGCAAATCTTCCGTGTCATCGTCGAGCAATCGCAGTCGACATTTGATGATAATTTCAATCTTGTGTCTTACTACAACTGGACAGGCGGAGATGGCTCGTTGTCTCCTGCGGTCAATAATGCTGGGAATGGCGAGCCCAAAGCTTACACAGGACTGGTTGGTACACATCACAGACCTTCTGATGATCTGAGTACCTTCGGTGTGTATGCTGTTCGCATCATCACAGGATATCTGATCCTGATGTTGTGCATATCTCAGCCTTTTTGACCCCCGCAAATGCGATGTTAAGCGTGGAGCTAGACAATCTGGCAGACATTCTTGATTCCGCGAAGCAAGCGAGAAATATCAGTCAGCTGGCTCGACAGTATAGTTCAACGATTCGTAACGCGGTTTGGAATTCCACTGTGGGTGCTTAGCTTGCTATGTTTCCCAAGTGCCACCCTGACCACACAACAGTTGGTGGACAATATCTTTGCTTACGAGACCAATGGTTAGAGAACCCAAACAATCACTCATGACTGATGACTGATCTGTGCGCCACAGGGTTTGGAGGCCGATACGTGATGGACGATGCAAACGTACCTGTACGCTGCTTCTCCGAGATCCTGATATATTTAGCTCATCTTGTGTGTTCAATCCAGTCCTTGCTCTCCCTGCCATATCTAGGATTTTTGAACAAAAGTCATCCTGCGTATGTCGCGACTCGGAAGGTTCTACTGTCAAGGAAGAACCCATATTTCGTCGCAGGCAAGAATTTCAGCGGTATTGGGTACGTCCCCATTTTCTTGAGCTATGGTGTCTGTTGCTCACGTCGTCGAAGAGGACCGCACGTAGATGCCTGGAACCCTTGGTGAGGATGCTTGCATGAATTCGTCGCTTAATCCGGCACTCATGATACTCCGCAGGCCCATGTCGCAAATTTCAGCAATATTCGGCACGGACGATGATGCTGAGATCACGCAGTCGTTATACCTCATCGCTAATGTTAGTTCTAAATTTCCCTCCCATGCTTTTCTCCTTTCACGATGACCTGAACTGATCATGACAGAACACAAACGGTCTCGGTCTGATCCACGAGTCGTTGTCGATATATGACTCGACATACACACGCCCTTGGTTCGCCTGGGTAAACAGCTATTTTGCTGAAATGATGCTGGATCTAGCAGACCGCAAACCTTACTTGATCTTCAAGAACGATCAGCGCTATATTCCTGGGCAGTGACAGTCCAGTGGGCAGATTGGTGATCTAGTGCTTGATGGAGATGCCATAACTGCGGCGCATTTGCGTAACACAGCTCGATTGTAGGTTTCAATCATGTTCAATACTGCGGAGATGTCAACGACATGTTTTTTGCAAACAAAGAAGCGTACTACTGGGCTGATTTGTTGAGGCAACGAGTATATACTTATTATGATTGGTGACGCCACATGCATAGCCTGGTACCGCTCGCTTGAGTAAATGATAGTTTGAATTGCTTGGCAGCGCTGGCAGGCGCTCGTGTCTCGAATAAATCTCTTACTCAACTCTTCTCGCGTTCACCTACCACCACCAGCCTTCGTCGTCCTTCGATGTCCGCCACGCCTCGCGAGATTGGCACGCTAATCGTAGTTATCTTGAAAGCGGTGTGTGTGTTGGCCCCTTCCCCTGCATTACAGCTATACTCAACCAAGCACAGAGGAACCTTCCAAACAAAAGGCACATCGGCAAACAGGATCCTTATTGTCAGGTCATATTAAATGGTGAGAAGAGACGAAGCAAGGCTATTCGACGCGGAGGCCAGCATCCAGAGTGGGATGAGGAGATTCGATTCACCTTGCTCGAGGACGACCAGGATGAGCTACCCCGTGTTCCTAATAGCACACCCCACCCCCACCCCCACCCCCTAAATCTAATGGTAAGGGCCCACCAAAGATAAAAGGAGGAAAGATCATGGCCGTTTCATGTTACGCTGAAGATCCTCGCGATCCGGACCTCATTGGAGAGGCGAAGGTCGATTTGACGGAGGTATTGACAAAAGGAGAAACAGACGGTAAGCATTGGATTGCCTGCATGTGTAGACGCGTGTTGACGTGTTTGATACAGAGTGGTTCACCTTAATGAACAAGGAGAAGTATTGTGGCGAAGTCTACTTAGAGTTGACATTTTGGTCTAATGTTCGTCTCGTATTGAATATGCAATACTTGAACTGCTGGCTCACGATATCCCGCAGGAACCAGCGCCGGTTAAAAAAACCACATCAAAACCGAAGACGCAAAAGCAGTACGGAGGACCCGGTTCATTCGTTCCGTCTGGAGAGTCCGCTTCTTCCCTCAGCGATGTGGATGGATATTCGAACTCTTCGCATGTACCATCTGCAAGTAGTACACACGAGAATCTTCGCAGAGAGAATCTCCCGCCTTCCCTCCGGTCATCACATTCTGCTGCTCAAATCGATTTGTACGTTCCGCCGTATGAAACTTCTCGCTCTCGTATGTCGATGGTGGACAGCATGACGAGCGAATTTGCTGAACTCGGTGTCAATGGAAGTCGAAGTCGAAGACAAAGTTTTCCGGTATGTTCAGTCCTATGTGCATCATCTCACTATAATGAATGCCATTCAACTAGACTCAGCCAAGCAGCTATCTGCCTCGACCTGTTTCATCCATTGGGTTTAATAATCCTCAAGGAATGCAGGCTTCACCAGGGTTCCATCAGAGCACCTATTCTGATGCAGGAAGTTCATATGACCAAGCTTTGGTTTCTACAACCCCTCAGGCTTACCTTTCGGATTCTTTGTCCTCTCATCATGACCAGTATCAGTCCCAATATGAACCAGCACTGCCAGCTCTATCCAGCTTCCAGACATCACAATCTCATGGAAGGTCGGGGTACAGTATACCCGCTGCCTCTTCAGGATTCATTCCAGTCCCAACGCCGGTGCCCTCTGGTTTTGTTCCTCTTTCATCTCATGTCTCGCAACCGTCGGGATTTCTCCCACCGTCTACTCCTGCACCTTTGGGCTATGGGCCACCGGCTACTCTGCGACGTGTTCCTTCTTCTAGCTTCTCTACCTTGCCGCCAATGCCAGTCGCGCCTTCCGGGTTTGTCAATCAAGGACCGCCTCCTTCGTCTATGAGTCCTTACCAGCAATCTTTGTCTCATTCGACGTCAAACTACTCATACTCAACGCATATACCCCCTCCGCCGTCGTCCTCTCATTCGCAGCCACCACCTCCGTCGTCTTCATTCTCGCAGCCGCCTCCATCGTCTTCATTTGCTCAGCAGCCGCCTCCATCTTCTTCGTTCTCTCAGCAGTTACCTCCAACATCATCTTTTTCGCAGCAGCTGCCTCCATCGACATCTTTCTCGCAGCAGCTTCTTCCGTCGTCATCATTCGCACAGAATCCTGCGGCTTCATCATCATTCACCCAGCAAATTTCACAGACATCGCCGTCACCCCCTCACCCACACACGCCTCCACAGCAATCTTACCCGTCTGGATCTCCAGTAGTGTCGGCACCTCCGCAATCGTATGCAGCCCCTGCAGAACAGTACCTGGGCCATGTGTCCACGCCGCCTCCCTCACATGACAATATTCCACCGCCACCGCCTCTCACTGAGAGCCCTTCACCCATTCAGACGCCAGGATCCAGGCCGCTTCCACAACCGCAGGCCCATGTCCGTCGGCTGTCCTCGCTGGCCCTTGCTCCGTCTGGAGGCCCATCAGGCATCTACAACCCCCTGCAAACGGCGGTGCCGGATTCCCACCTGCACTGTCCTACAATTCTGTTCCTCCACCTCCACCACTTCCGCAGCAAGCAGCACCACTCTCATCATTCCCTTCGAGTCACCAGCTGCTTGCTCCTGGACCGCCACCTGCCCTACCGCCCTCAAATTCCCAGTCTCAATATCAGCCTCAGCCTCCCGTGAGGCGTCCGACACTTCCAGCCCCCCTGCAGGTCATCCAAATCAACAGCAACAGTCTGTGTATCAACCTCTTCAGCCTCCGCCACCTCCGCCCAGTCTGCCACCCCATTTACATTACGACCAAGCTATTCCTTTCCCGCCCACTGGTCAGAGTCAGACTTTCTATCCGGGTCCCCCACCTCGACCCCCTCAATATCCGCCGCCTGCAGCGGCACCATATGGCGGATATTCCGCTCCCGTTGCTCAGGGGGTTGAGTACGACAACTACGGGAATTATAACTGAAATGAAAATGGATGTTTTTATTGTGGTCACGAATTTTGATGATGTGTTCTCTAGCACGACTTTTTTCTTCTCCAATGCGGACATGGACTACTATTTGCTTTCTCCTACCCTGCGTCGCACGTTGGTCTGACACCGTAATAAAGATATCTGTAGACGTACTGCATGTGTAAATATACAAAGATTACTGTTCTGGGTTCGACGGCGCGGAGGCAGCCTGAGATGTTGACTGCGGTGGCACATGCGCCGCTCTCCATTTTTCTATCTCTGTCTCCGTCGCCACCAAGCCGCGGCGGGCGAGATCGATACGCGCCTCCCGACGTATGGCATGCTCAGCCTGGCGCTGCTCGACTTCATGAGACAACAGTGCTCTGTCTGCGCCAATGACTAGCCCGTAAACAGTGACTTCCCAGTATAGGGGTCGTGATGTGAGCAATGCAGCGAGAATATTAAGGCACGGACGAACAGGCTGATACAACGAAGGCCTTGAAGGGCAGCGTTTGCCGTCTATGGACACGTGTATTTACTGAGCAAATAAGCTGCGAATAACGAAGATGCTGCCAACCGGAAGAAAGGCCAGGTATAGTGCGCAAGGACAGTGAGCCCGAACCCAGCCGCGGTGCCCCGCAATGCGCCACGCGCTGCAGCAGCGGACTGCAGGTCGTACGCTCTGTCGGCCGCCTGTTGACGTCGTGTTTTCGTAGTCTCCATGATGTGATGATGATGGGCGAAAGCCAGCCGCTGCTCTAGAGAAAGTGCTTAGAGGCTGGCGGCAATTCCGATATCGGCTGGGACCGCCAAGTTCCGAAGCGCTCACGGTCTGGAAGACTCATCATGCAAATGGCGTGCAAGCTATTAAGTGTGGTCGAAAAATGTATTGCATGTAAATTAAAGGCAGAAAAGGCTTGATACTATTGACGTTAGAAAGTGAAGATGTTGGTCGAAGAGGAATCATAAGTATCGAGGGGGTGCAACGTGAGTTCATGTATTACTGAAATCAGAGCGTTTGCTAAGTCCTGTGCATTTCATATATGCAAGTTGGTGGTCTTCGGAACAAGCTACCAAAGTTGTGTCATCGAACGCAACTTGAGTCAATTTCCGTCCAGGAAAGCACGAGACCTAGACAGGCAACACATGGTGTCATGTAGAGGTTGTTATAAGAGGGGGAATACACATACCACTTCGAAGGCGCTCGAGGAATTGCGGAGGTCCCATAGACGCACGGAGCCATCCATATCTCCGCAAGCAAAGAAACCGAACCTCGCATCGCCTGTGGGTGGATGAGTATGGGGACCCTTCCCAGCGAACTCAACTCACCTTTGACAAATCTTCCATGAAGCTTGGAAGTATGATATCCGAATCTCTGCGTCGGTTTCTGAGGTACCACTCTCAGATCGCGAACTTCAAATTGCAGCTCGCGATGAGCAAGCTGGTCCGGGAATCTTGATGAGCCAGAATTCGAATAGCAAGAAAAATATATGACAAACCTCCAACAGCACGCAAGACGGGGAAATCGCTTGATGGACGTGGTACACAGAATTAGAGACCTTCAATGTATTGACTACACACTCGGATGATATGTCCCAAATATTGACACTGCAATCCGCTCCGGCAGAAACCAACTTATGGCTTGTGTCGCGAACAGCCAGTAATGATTGCACGAGAGATGCGTGTTTGATTGCCAAGGGAGCAGAAGATGTGCCTGAGATGTCGTCCGTGACTGTCCAGAGATGGACCATATGGTCATATCCTCCAGTAGCAAACATACGAGGCTGCATCATGGTGCAGACAGCACTGATACCACTGCGCTTTTCTCCCCGTGTTGCTCGACTGAATGCGCCTATATCTGTCGCCTGAGGAAAGGTCAATATCGAACCGAATTCTTTCCCTTTACAACTTACCCTATGGCACTTCACCTCGGTCAAGGAAACTTGACAGTCGTCCCGTGCGTTTGCGAAGACGATGATATCACTATCCGGGGTGGCTAACAGGCATGCATCGTCCACCACTTGCCGTGTTGATTTCCTCCCAACTCTCAACGCATGGCTTCTTCTGGATAGGATATGAGAACCGTGTCAAAGATATGAGAACAGTTCATACCGAAGCGGAGAGCGCTCAGCGCGATCGACAGAGCCTCGCATTGTCACGCATATGATACCAGATTTTTCGGACAAGAGCATCCGACGAGGTTTGTCATGAACCTCCTTGCGAAATTGAAGAAGCTCGTCGGGCAGTTCCACGTGCAAAGAAGAGAATGATGAGTCGTGGACTGCGCCTGTAGCCTGCCCGGCACAGTTCGATAGATCCTGATTAGTTGTCATTGGACGAGATACATCGCCCGGAATTCTGAAGGTAGGGTATGAGACGGGGCGTGGATTGCTCACAGTAGGGCCGTTCTCTTACTTTGGAGCGCTAATGCACGAAGTCGGCGTATTAGACGACGATAGTTCCATAGCATCCGGAGGCAACCTTAGATTCGACCGTACCTCGCAGGCTGATTTAATGATCAAAGAGCCAGAGCGGAACGAAGAACCGCGAAACGGTGTCGTTTTATCCGCTGGAGAGAGAGGAGAAACATCCTGAAAAGATTTCTGTGTCGATCTTTTCTTGGAAGGTCCATGCTCCGAGGAGTCAGCCAAGGCAGAATTGTTGAGAAAGACATTATGGGGAGCTATCTGCTCATCGTCGTCTATAGCAAGACCATAGGTCTTTATTGCACTAAGAGGAATGATAACGACTGACGACGTGAGGGTTTACAGTCCACGGGATCATGCGGTTTGAATGAATGCGGCTGAATATGCAGAGACATCAAGACTGTGATGAATAATTGTATAAGAAAGTAAGCACGCGAACCTCCTCTATTGGGAGAGCTGTAGAAGGGCTAGGCGGTCCGACCTTTAGGAATTCAATGTTGTTATTGACACCTTCACCGGGGAGGATAGCGCTATCGATATCCTCAAATGAAGAATGAGCGGAATTTAAGGCGGGATCCATAGGATGACACTTGAACCGGACGGTCATAACGTCTAGATACGCATGCTCTATGACTCTGAGACCCATCTCTCTCTTCAGTTTCTCAACCTGCGCCTTGATGAACGAGCGACGATGTCCTTGAACATGGGGGGCGCCTTTCTGGCAATTCTTTGGGAGATCAACGACAACTTCTACCTCTGAAATTGCCTTCCTTTTCACTTTCTTGCTAAGATGGTTACTGCTGCTGCCTCCGTCTTGGAGGCTCCAATGGGAATCTAGTCGAGGCCGTTTACGATACCATTCGTTACCCCGTGTCTGTGGCGGTCGATTAGCGTAGTCGTGCTTAGGAAGATTGGATGGCCCAGGTTCGCAAGGCAAGCTCGTAGTTGGCACTGAACCAGACGCGTATGGCTGCGTCGAGTTCCTCGCACCGGCGGCATAGTGAATTTGACCTCTTCCTCTACCAAGACCTCTCGGAAAGCTTCGAGGATGCGCCAACCAAGACGCACGGATTATTGGGACCGCTGCATTCCCCTTGCGAGCGAGGCGTATTTCATTTGGTTGAGTGTCTTCGGACGGCTTTCCAGACATTGAAGAGCATCGGAGTGCCAACGTAATAGCCGACTACAACTTTTCAGCCACAGGCGCGCCGCTGGCGCTTCCGCCTTTGGCTCGTCACGTCGAGGCCAACGGATGATCAGGAAACGCTCAGGTTCTCCACTCCCACCCTCACCAGGCGACAGCAAGAAGGCAAAATCTGAATCAAGCTCGTTTCAGGTGCCGAAATGGAAGGTTGGGACGAGAAGTCCCACCGTCGAGCTCTCACGTAGTACGAAATACAAACCTCCTACCCGTGGTTCTGAATGGCTACGTCTTCCGCCGGCCCTCGGACGCGATCCTCTACCTGCGGACATTAACGATCTTGTGATATTGACGACCGAGCAGCTTGCGGGCGAAGGAAAGCGTCTCATTCGCGCACCACGATTGTTGTAAGCATTCCAATGTCATAGTTTCGCGATCAGGACCGGACTGAGAGTCATGTTACGAAGGTCTGATGGTATCTCTTTTGATTGGTATGCAATCTTTTGTTCTGTTTCATACGTGGATTGCGTCATACTATGATAAACTTACAGGGTCCTGGATTTTTCCACTAAGAATGAGGATACGAAGAGTCTGATGTCGGTGTATGCGCGTTCTTTGTGCTGATATCATGTAGTATCCTGATTATGTCTGCTTTAGTGAGGGCATTAGTTCTGCTTCTTTGAGAGCAGTTCTTCAACGCGGAGAGACTCGGTCAGCCCAGCGACATGGCACATCGACAATCATAAATATATTGTCCGACGACGACGACGAGGAGTCCAAACCTACCATACTTCACGTGGCAGGTGAACGCGGTGGCAATATTGCCAATCCCATCATCATTGATGTTGATGATGAGGACAGCTCACATACGCCTAATTGCAACTCTGACATCTCGACGACTCCTGTAATGACAAGGGTTTGTCTGCTTCGTGTTTCCCCAATGCCTGTAGTCCGCCACCTTCTTCAAGTGGTATATCAGCATCTCGAGTTACCCGGCCGCAGTCGATGATGGACTTCTCAGCGATATGCGAGGCTTATCCAGCTCATCCCGTTGAATCATTGCGGGCTAGTACCAGGGCTATGACTGCGTCGTCTAACTCGAACAGACAGTCATCCTCGAAGTAAGTCCTGTGTGTTTGACCTCTGACATTCTGAGTAATACCTCGCCTATGCTAGACCCTTTCATCTAATAACTTCCCCGCTGATTTCTGCCGCCACTGTAAAAATTCCTGTCACCCCCGAGATCCGAAGTACAAGTGATTCCGCTCTCTACTTGCGCCAATTGCAGGAGGCTGTTTCATCATTTCATAGCAATGACAGCCCCAGACTTGCTTCTACATCCAGACTTGGGTCCTCCGTACAATCTCCTCTTCGTGCATCTAAATCTGCCGGAATACAGGACCGAAATCCACTCTATGGTGATTGGGATATGCTTGCGGCGGAATCAAGCGAGACAGAGGCGGACCATGGCCGTTCGTCCACACGGGAATCTTCACCTGACTATGTACCACCGGCGCCTTCACGGACGGGCGATGATATTCTGATGCTGCTTACTAGAAGCCAGCTGGCGTCGAGAAGGAGTTCGGAACAATCAAGTCGGAGAACGAGTCCACAGTTGCGCAATGCTACTAAAGACAGCGGTAGCGACAGCGAAGGATACCGCTCAGCGTCGTCAGTGCAACTTCGTCGATTGACTAAACGAAATGATATCGGAAGCGACTCCGACCGGGATGACGATACAAGAGAATCCCCTGCGTCCTCTGCGAGATCGGCGCCACTTAGACGGTTGGCCCATCATACCAGATCCGGGCGTAGCTATCGTGCGAGAATCACAACTCCGTCGGACGACGAATCCGTAGGTCGGCGTAGTCGACAAACCAGCTTCGGACGTTGTTCTCAACTAGGAGATGTCTTCAGTGATTCAGACGAGAGTGACAATGTCAGGCATTCGCTGGACCACGCTGAACGAGAATTGGTCGGACCGCCGATCAAGCGACCTTCTTCCTCACGTCACTCTATGAACGGAAATGACAGGCCGTTAAGAGTGGAACCTCATGCGGTTGGGCGCACCGTCATGGTTCCCAAGGCCGAGTATGCTAGAGGAAGAAGGCTGCTGACGCCTTCTAACCCTAGACTCCCTCTGGCTGCGGTGGTGATGCGCGGTGACGCGCAGTTTATCAACCAGAGAGAGAAGTGTGTTTTCCTTGTATGAGTCGGTTGATGTGACGTTACCGACTGTCGTCCATTAGATCCCATATTTCGAGGTATTCTCTTCCTGCAATTGACGAAACCCGTCACGTTGAGGACGTCTGTCTCATGGGAGATAACACAGTCGTGGTGGGGTACAACGTTGGCCCTTCCCAGGTGTCCCTCATTCCGCTGTTCGATGATCAGGTACAGGATTTGATGCTTTAGCCTGTAGTTGATATGTTACTCAAACTTGCTTGCAGCTTCCACGCCGAATCGATCTCCGTTACAAAGCACATTCTACGGTAATAGAAAGCAAATCACATCCGGCGCAGCCCAACCCAGGCATCAGTTGTCTTGCGTCCGTGCCAGGCCCCGACCTCCGTTTCCTGTCAGGTGGCCACGACAAAACCGTCCACCTATGGTCAGTGACCCTCCAAGACGGTAACTACTCTGCACGCTCCGCGCGCATCGCAACCAAGCATTCACAACCGGTGCACGCCGTGGCATACCACGCGGCGACCAACAGCGTGCTGTCCTGCGCAGGACCCTTCATTGCGACGACCAGCCTCTCGGCACACAGCGCCCCGGAGCCGGAGCGCGTATCTGGCAAGATCCAGCAGGTGCACATCCACCCCCACGCGCCGAGTCTCGTCGTCCTCGAGGTAGGTCACTGGACGCCCGTGCTGGCGCTGGGAGAGTGAGCTGACGGCTGTTCGCAGGTCGACCACATGGACCGCCAGGTGCACTTCTACGACACGCGCAAGGGTGGGTTCCGGCACGCGCCCTGCCTGGAGTTTGGGCACCGCACGGCCGCACGGCGCGCGGGGACGCGGTACGCGAAGGGGTCTGCATCGAACAGCCTGTTTGCGCGGGGGTACGCTGACGGCACCGTCCACGTGTGGGACTATCGCAATGGCGCCCGCAAAGTGAGTGGGCGCCTTACTCCTTTACGGACAACCCCAACTTTAAGCGTTAATCATATTTCTCCCTCCAGAACGTGGTCGAGCGATTTCAGTTTGAGCGGCCGGCGGAGGTCGTGCACACAGTGCTCTGTGACTCCGACGTGATCGCATATGGGGGTATTCGGTCACTTTCTGGAGCCTCCATAATGCATAGTGGAAATGTGTGCACCCGCACTACGAGCCGGGCCTTACGTCTTCGTGGAAAATTTGGGAACACGTGGATCTCTGGGTATCTGGAGTTCTGACCAGGGTCGCGGCGCAGATAGCGCAGAACTCTCCGGGCGCGAGGCAGGTACATATGCTAACTTCTTATGATAATGCATGACACCGTGTAATCAGCTGGAACTGAGATACCGGCATCCAACGATCTCGCAGAAAATTCGTGTCATAGAAGACTGTCCATTTATTCCACAGGATTAGTACTAAACGTACACTCAACAAGATATCTATATGTACACGCTCTGATATGCACAAATGCGAGTCGTGGAGATGGAACAGGCTGCGAAGCCGAAGTCGTGTCGACTAGTCGGACTTCTTCCAGCCTCCCAGTTCAACCGCGAAGGCGACCGCGAGCTTGGAAAACTCCAGCATGTGAGAGAAGCTAAATTCATCAGAGACGTCGAAGCGGCTGAAGCGAATAACAGAATTAGCATGGGACGGCGAGGAGAAAAGTCGGCGGGGGTGCTCACTCGTTCGTGCTGTGGATGAACTTATTTGAATTCTCGAAGGAGCTCTCTGTGAGTGGCGCAGCGAGTCAGCCAGCAGAGACCTGAGGGATATAAAACGGGCGCACCAATCGTGAAGACGCTGGGATATCCAGCCTTGCCCCAAGAGGCGCTGAAGCAGTAAAGATACCATTCAACAATGTGCGTTCGGAAGGAGCAAGCGGACGTCTTACTGGTCGCTGCACGCGTAGCCGCACCTGGTCTCGACGTAGGGAATATCGAGATAGCGGTCTACCAATTTCTTGTTGAAGTGCGTCAGGCTGTATGAACCGGCCGGTATCTTAATGAATACTACCGAGGGAGAAGCAAAGGGGCCCAATACTTACTCTGAATCAACGTAGTCGGTTATGATCCCGACCTCCTCGCGCGTGCCTCTCTTCACCCATGCGGTCATGTCGTACTGCGCATACTGGGGTGAGCGGCCCGGTTGGGTTATGAACGGCGGAACGCGCGAAGACAGACCTGGCTCATGGCAAGCACATTGACGGAGCGCGACTCATAGTCCTTCGCCACCGCCTGCGAACCGAGAAGACCTCCTTCCTGTCAATGCAAACAAGCGAAATTGCATTAGTGTTTAATGAGCGAACGCCGCTTGCTTGCTTGGAAGGTCAGTATGTAATCACCTCTGCGGAATACCAATGGAACTCGACCGTGCGCGTAGGTTGGAAGTTCGCCGCGAGCAATGCACGGTAGCTTTCAAGAATGCTCATAGAACCTGATCCGTCGTCATCGGCACCTGTAAGCAAGAATCAGTTGCTACACCGCGATTCTTGAGAAATCCATCGTACCCGGAGCCGGCAAGAACGGCCACATATTCGTGCTGCAAAACCGAAATCAAAAGCGAACATCATGAGAATGGACGGACCGACCTGTCCTGGTGAGCACCGATAATCACCACCCCATTGTCGACAGTAGAAGATCCATTAATTCTAACGATCTGATTCAAATACGTAAGGTAGACGGTATACACATGTAAATGAGCTTACAATTGAGCTCTGAATCCAGGTGTGAGAGAATTCGTGTATACTGATAAGACGTCTAAGAGCGGGTGGGGCATACTCCGCAGTGATCTGAAGCACCATAAGCGAAAGCAAAAATGGGAGGTCAGAGGAAAATTCCCACATCTGAAATCCTGGATAGCAACCACTCTTGGCTTTGCTTTCCAGTCTACGCAGACGTGAGTATCTGGTGTGTAAGCAGAAGGAGCGTTCATACTTCGCTTCGGTAGTCTGTCAATCGAAGTGAATACAAGTTCGGCACAATAAATTAAGCGGCATACAACGTGTGCGGAAGCTAGTGAATTTCTCCAAACCCTGTTTGAGATTGTCGATCTCAAGAGTCTTCAAGATAGGCTTCACAAGGGCCGTATTGTTGGGCTCTGGGTATGTAGCTATGGCAAAGGAGTCCGATTAGAAGACGGGTGGTACTTGGACTCTGAGGCAGCACGCACGCTTGTTCGCAATTCTCAGATGTGCAGCGGTTCCAAGATCAAGGGTATCCGTTCTAACAAGAGCTCAGTGAGAGACGATCAGGTTGTCAAGTGGCGGGACCGGAAATGTACACGTCAAAGAACTTGATACCGTGAGCCTTCAAGTCAATCTACACAGAGACCATGAGAAGGTGTGTGCTGCAACAAGCACATGGACACAACCTTCTGAAGTTCTGTCATAATCTGAACCCCTGGTCTGCCCTCAAGCTGAATCAGCCTGCGTTCGTTGAGATCCAAGTCGAAACCGGGATAGGTCTGTTGCACACCATCGTCAAGGGGGAGCTGTTCATTGTCGTAAGACAAAGGGGAAGCAATGGCCAGAGAGACAAGAGCAAGAAGTATGGCGACAGACTTCATGATGATGGTGGCGGGTCGAACGTAATAGAGAAAGAATAAGAGTAGAACAACAGTGGACTTGGCCTACTCGTCCTGGTAGTACAGTACTGGAGGACGCGTAAGGCAGAGTTAGCGCCGAGTTAGCCGATAGTTCCAAAAGCGGAAACAATCTAGGGAAGATCTCTAACCCTAACCATATTGAACGGAAGATGTGGCTGATATTCTTGAGTTTGAGCTTGGTTGAGCTTGTACTTGGACCGTGTACGAGCCTGTGTCCATTGTCTCTGTCACCGAGCTGAGCTCTGGTCGCCATGTCGGCTGCAAATGCAAGAGCACAGATTGTCGTATGTTCTCTTCCTCCATTGTTATCACGGCTTGCAGTCTCACCCGCCATTGTCTTCTCACTAGCGTATTTTGGTTCCTGCTGGTAAAGCAGCCCCAACTCCGCCCATCGGTCCTGCGCTGGGTGCAAAGGGTGTGAAATCTATGGACTTCTGTAAGGAGTTCAATGCCCGTACGGCACACATCGAGCCGGGTGTCCCCATCCCCACCCTAATCACCGTTCAACCCGACCGCTCCTTCACATTCATCACCAAAACCCCGCCCACCTCCTACTTCCTGAAGAAGGCCGCTGGAATCGAGAAGGGCACAGGTCGCCCTGGCCACGAGATTTTGGGGACCGTTAGCCTCAAGCACGTGTACGAAATCGCAAAAATTAAGGCCACCGACGATCACCTCAAGCACCTCAGGCTAGAAGGTATCGCGAGCACTATCATCGCAAGTGCAAAAACTTTGGGTGTGCAGGTGGTACCATGAACAGGCAAGTCTCTTTCTCAGTTGACAACGCGCGCCTCGCTTGCTGAAACACACCCTATTGTGGATAATTTTCAGCACCTTCCCCGTCCGAGATCTCCTCTCTCTGCATGCTTTACCGGCTATCGTGCCTGATAATCTTGTACATATGTGCGTAGAGTAGAGATATGCCAAGGGATCTCTATCCGAGACCCGTAGCGTCTATCTTCGCATCCGGACTGCGTGTTCCACCATCGAATGTATTGTACGCGTGACTGACTGCGGGCCATTGGCCATGAGTGAGGCAGGTATTCCTAGGCATTCTCTGACGTTCATTTCTCAAGGTTCAATTGACAACACGGTAAGTTCATGGAAGTACGTTAAGCTCCAGTATTAGTGTACGTTGTGCACCTTCATGTCCGCTGTTGAGTGCAGCTGTTGCCATCTTGCGCTGAGCTCTCCACTGCCGAAGGCCAGAGTTGCCGCATCTGTTGAGATGTGGTGGACATGTTCTGTTCGTTTTTGTCATGCCGGCACCCCACTCTTGCACCCGGTATCGCACTTGGCTGCAAGCAGATACGCCTTTGTACTGCGTATAGCATCTCGGACACGCTGTCTACACGCAGTGTTCAGCTGGACCGCTTTACTGGGTGAATATCGCTCGATCCACCGCACTGCAACTGACTTCCCTTATCAAGATGTCTTCCTCCCCACCTCGTGTGCGAAGGTGGCCAGTAACAACTCGCGCGGGTTCTTGTTTCTGGGCGGACTTATCCGCCTTTTTGACTCCTTACACAATGGAACATCTAGGATCCTTATGGGCCTGTGTTGCGCGACAGAAATGATGCCTTCTGCAAAACATCGAAGACGGATATGTTTCTGGACGGTTTCTTCACAAGCTCGAGGAAGAGATGTGGCGCTTACAAGATTCCTCGTGTTGTTCCTCGATCATGCTGGGCTCGTCCGGAGGGAATTTCGGCCCTCCTCTCCACTGAACAAGGCTCGGGTCGACATCATTAACCCATCATCCACTTCTATGGCCACGTTGGATGGAATACCTTGTATTCACCTTTATCCGTCACCATGTACACGTTCCCGATCGAACAATCCACCATCACTTCAGAACTCGAAATTTTCGCAGTGTGGAATTCACATATAAAGCCGTCCATCCATGGCGTGACTGTCCCCGCACGGCATCCGCTGGGGCTTCCGGTTCAGCAAATCTCTGCTGCGAACTCCATCTCTGACGACATCTGACGCCAATGTCTTCCTCGGGCAACGAAGTGCTCTCCTGGACATCCCAGGACCCCCGTCAAAGCCAGCTCTTCGGTAGCTACGGCGTGCTGTATCGCTTCCAGGTAGGCGGACCCCGGCGGTGCTCTGCGTACCTGCGTCTCACTCTGCGCGCCACAGACAGACACGAATAACCAAGGGCAGAGTGTCACCACCCTCTGGCGCGCCATCCGCGCCAACAAGGAGGACCGGGTCGCAAAGCTCGAGTGGGCGTCAAACGGAGGTCTTGGACGCGCGGTAATAGGCAAGGTAGTATGGCCTACGAAGATCAGATTATGCACAGATCTCGCTGATAGTCCGCTTGTCATGTCGCACACAGAGCACGCTTCCCATGGCAGACCTCGTCCGCCCCGTCCCCGGCATATCCGTGAGTCCGCCCGCCACTACCCCGCCGTCTATGCCACTCATGCGCCAACAGAACTGCAGGGTTTTCAACGGGCCCGACGGCTACCAGTACCGATGGAGGCCAGCCGGCAACTCCTACAATGACGTCGTGGTAAGTACACCCCAGAACAGCGGTCCCGGATGTGTTCCTTAATCGCGTAATCGTGTTTCCCCGTGCAGCTGCAGGACCACAACGACAACGTGATCGCGTTCTTCCGACCTACACGGCCTGCACGGTACAATATCGGCGAGGTGCACGGCGAGCTTCATTTCGTCCGCAACGCCGGGGCGGGCGTGGTGGTGCGTTTTGCGGTTTTTATGCGCAAAGTCATTGCTGATCCTGCAACCTGCCTTCTCCCCGCACACCTCCACAGATGCACCCTCCCCTCATGGATACGGTCACAGTAACGGCTATGTTGTATCGCTTTGTGATGGCATATGGTCTCTGATTTAGGTTGTACTCATTTTCAGCAGTTGTCTCATTATCACTCGTAGCATTAAAAATGTACCAACTCTCCGACACTCTCATTCTTTTATTTATGTGTCGCTGTACATCGCCGTGTATATTTACTAGGTCTCACAAATGAATTGAATTCAGGACTTTCGGTTCCGTGCCGGTGGGCCTGTTCGCTCCGACGATCGACAACGATTGTGCCGTCAGTAAAACGCGTTCGCCGATATCAACCACACGCCAAACTGCCGTCAAGGCTCCTCGGAGGGAGGACAAAGGCAATCACAGAACAGGCAACTACGGGATACGGACAATTTAGAGCTTCGCTTGGGCCATCGGGCCCTCCTCCGGCTTGACCACATCAAGGATCGAGTCTACGGTACGGATCACCCACTCCGTGCCTTCATCGCTAGACAGCCAGCGATCCTCTTCGCTCAGATCCCTCTCGTACCGCGCCTTCAATAGCCCGAAAACGTGGCTGACGAGCTGTGGGCCGACGCCGCCCTCTGCGCGGAGGCACGCGCTGCCCACGACGGAGCCCAGTGCGCGGCTGAGGTTGCCCTGCTCGCTTTCGCCGCCGGGGAGCGGGGCGAGCACCGAGCCGTAGGTCTGTATAATGAATGCTGATGATCGGGAACAGATCAGTATCCGGACGGACGGTGAACGGCGAGCTAATCCACGCGCCGGATCCACGCGCGAATCCGAGAGAGTGGATGGCTCGTGCACAGGCAGCTCGCGCACGGAAAGGGCAGGAGCGATGTCGCGCGGTGGCCGTGCTTACCTATGAAATCGGGGTGATATGAGCCTAACTTGTTATGAAGCTTCTCCGCGTGCGGCTCATAGATGGAGGCCCATAGCGCTCGTCCCCGAGCGGTGATCTCGTCGACGTTCTCGGGTGTGGCAGTCCTGCGATTTAAGATCAATGCGTCGGGCGTGCATCCAGCGTATGAGTTTGGATTGAGCAATTAATTACCTCTTGGACTCCTTTCGCAAGCCCTTCGTAACATCGGTCTCGAGAGCTTCATGTAAACCCGCAAGGGACAAGATTGTCTGCAGAAATCACAGGTCTGCATGCATGTCCATGCAAGGGAATTCTTGAACGGCTCACACGGGGCACTCCGACGAAAATGCAACTTTTCAACGCAGACTCGCGGATGAGAGCAGCCTTATCCACTGCTTCCGCGAGGCTCCGGCGCGAGTGTGCGTTATCAGGATCGTCCCTAGTGGCAAAGCGGTACAGGTATCCGACGGACGACGGCACATTGGCAGTCAGCAGGGTGCACGTCTAGCGCCGTGAAGCGGAAGGACCTAAGCTCATGAGAGCACAAGATTACGCGGAAATAAGGACGGCACTCACGGTCAAGGTCAGCCAGCCCTTCTCCACCCGTTTCTCCTTAGCATCATTATAGGTGCTAGAGAAGATGGCATTGAGCTTCGCGAGGGGAGGACTTGGACGCGACCGGGGGTTGCGAAGATTGAGGAGCTGCTTCACAGCAGGTGGGAGGTGTTTGACCATGGTGAGAGTTGCGTGAAGACGGGCGTGAGGACGCTTACCACTTGGATCTGAACTATTGCTGCTTATTTTTGGAGAAGCGTCCGATGGACGCAGTGTCGCAATCTACTCAAATTCAACTCAAAATCTAAGTCGGAAATCGACGCCGATCGGTATTTATCCGAGTTCGCGGTCGACAACGCGCTCTGACAGAACCGCAAATTCAATACGGGCGACAACCATGTCGAATGTGCCCCCATTACAATAGTAGTAGAGACAAGTCGTTCTGTCACGATACGAAGGGGACAACTCGAGTTTTCAACAAGCAACACGTCAACTCCGGAATGCGCTGCACTACTGCCGGTCTAAGATCTAAACCTCCGACCGGGCGTCGACCACAAAATACCAGCCAACGCCTTACCAGAGGCTTCGTGGGTCAGACAGAAAGAAGAGAGGGTATACATGATGATGAAGATGACAAATGATAGTAGATGTCAACGATGGAAAAGATCAACAGGCGTGGATAACGTAGGAACGTTCAGATAGCCGAACGCTCACTCAGCGTCGTTGATGATGAGGTAGCCAAGATCGGAGGGCGAACCGTCGCTGTTCATGAGAGAGTTGGCGGTGTTGACACCTTGCAAGTCATGCATAGCGCCTATGCCCACATTGTCAGCATGTGAAACTGCTGCAAAACAGTGAAGCTGACCGAATGGGCAGTAAGCGTGAATCCAGTCAGTCTCATCCATCCACTTCGTAATCTGCTCCTGGAAGGTGAAGACCTCATCTAAAGTAGCTTGCGCGCCACCATTGAAGTTCTAAGCGAACAATGAGGGAGCCAGTCTTATTTTGACTACGAGCTGACGTACCTGGTCGGCATACTCGGTGAGGTAAATGGGGAGGTGGAGTTGATTGTAGTAGGTGGTGAGGTAAGATTGCAGCTTATCCGCGCCAATATCATACCAGTGGACAGCTTGGCCATCGAACTACATGCTCATTCAGACTCTGAAATACGATCAAGAAAATGCAGTGCTTACAGTACACCCGTCGCAAGCAGCGATGAAATCCGTCATCCACTGATTTCCGTTAGGGCGCGAAGACATGGCGGGAGTAAGCAGCTTGTATCCAAGAGCCTTCTTGGGCTGGATGTACTGTTTCCACAGAGCGGCAGCACTTTGAGGCGACATGTTTGACTGTCCGCTCTCATTCGGCCTGCATTCTGGTAAATGCTATTATCCACGCCAGAAAATAGAAAGACTGACTCGTTGAAACCAAGGATGGTGCTCCCATACCCAGCAACAACCGCACTCTGGAAGGCATCGATCTTGTCTTGAGTGCCGCCCCACAACATAGGCCAGAAGTCATAGCCAAGGCTATCCGCTTGCGTAGGTTTGTCTGGACCCCAAGTATAAAGCCTGAATTCGAATACTCAGGAATGGATGAGTATGAAACAAACGAAGAAAAACACACCCAGAAACGTGGCTGGTCTTGAAGTTGGCAAGCGACGGGTCGTTGCCATTACCCCAAGCCAAACAAACCTTCTGGCCAGCACTGGAACCGGACGAAGCCGCGGTGGACGACGCAGCAGGAGCAGCAGACGCCTTAGCGCTGGAAGCACTGGTGGCGACGCCTTGGTGGAGGACGCCTTGGCTGAAGATGCCTTGGCAGTAGTGGCCTGAGGCTGTGCGGTGGTAGCAGCATGAGTGCTAGATGGCGTAGCGGAAGCGCTGCTGAGTAGAAGGCTCTGCTTGCAACGCTGAGTCTGGTCGCGCTTTCTCTTGACGATGCTCGGTCGTAGATAGGTGACGAACACCATGCTGGTGGCCAACCGACAAGGCATTGGCGGGAGTAGGACCGTAGTGCAGGCCAAGATGGCCAGCGGAGGAGTGAGAGCAATCAAGTTGAGAATCTTGGTAGCCATTGCGCACTAATGATGGAAAAGTCGGTTCAATGTGTCGTCGGGAAAAGGAGTGAGGATGCCAAATGAATGTCAGTGCCCGTGGGCGATTGTAGGAGGTGAGAGTGAGAGATGAATGGACGGATGGATGGATGGAAAGAGAGAAAAGCTGTCGAGACGGGTCAACATATGGGATTATAGCTATCTGCCAAGCAACGCGCCGGACCGTCACCGAGTTCCTAGCGTTTTGCTGCCTGACTGGCAGCCTCGACGTTTACGCGTGCTCGGCATCTGCTCGACGTGTAGATCATCGCAGGGAACGGCGAGCTTCATTCGACGGGATAGTGAGCGCAGTCCAAGCGCACTAGTCCAAGAGGGTTTCATGATGATTTGCACATAAGCAATGCACGCACGCACTGCCTTCTTCGGGCGCCACTTATGGAAACTAAATAATCAAATATAGACTTGTCACGCTAAATTGACGTGTCAAAATATCGGCCGACACCCTTTTCGTTTCAGCGAGCACGGTCGCGAGGTCGAATTCATGCGTGGCCCATGCATCGTTCATGTTCGCTTTGTTATGTTTTTGTTAGAGGAGAATTGTTTTACACTCGCTTTGTGCATAGCCAGGTCATGATTGTAGCAGTCATGACGACGTAATAGAGCGGAGTTTGTTGCAAATCAAAACAAGGCAACTTGCCGCAGAGTCGTCTTTCTCTCAACCCCCAAGTTTGACACGAAGAAACCGGTTCAACAAGTTCATTTACACCAAGCACCCCCAGTTCATCCCGCTCAAAATGTCTGACGCCCCTGCCGCCTCTGTCACCGAGAACGGCGTGCCTCCGGCTGCGCAAGAGACCATCGTCGACGAGGCTCCAGGATTCAAAGTGCGCATATTCATCGCCTCACCATCTTTGACGTGGCATTTCATGCTCACCCTTCTCATTAAAGGTCTTCGCTGGCAACCTTGCGTATACCACCACGGATGAAGGGCTGACGGCGTTCTTTGCGCCAGTTCAGAGCGACGTGTAAGTAGCGTAGCCACTGCGTTCTTTGTGCTCGCCGCAGTGCTCATGTGTTCGCGTGCCACTTCAGTCTGTCCGCCCAAGTGATCCTCCGTGGGACACGTTCAGCGGGCTACGGATTCGTCGCCATGACCTCTGCTGAAGCTGCGCAGAAAGCTGTCGAGCTCCTCGACAAGAAGGAGCTCGACGGACGTACTGTCATCATCGAGGTCGCTAAGCCAGCGGATCAGAAGGACAAGGAAAAGAAGCAAAAGAGGTTCAAGAGGAGACCGGGCAGACGTGGCAGCAAGGCCGTACCCGGGGAGATTAGTGAGGCAGAGGCCAACGGCGACGCTTCTGCGGAGGGCGAGAAGGCTGAGGGCGCCGCTCCCGCTACCGATGAGGCGGCCAAGCCCAAGAAGAAGAAGAAGTCTAACGTATGTGCTCGCATATACCCCATTATTCGAAACACTTCGTTGATGATGTCAATTTTCTACTTACAGCGCAAGCCCAAGCGCAAGGCTGCCGCCGCTGAGGGCGAGGTCACTTCGGATAATAGCCCCGCTGCGGAAGGCGCAGAAGCTGCGAGGAAACCCCGTGCTCGCAAGCCGAAGGCACCGCGTCCTGTGCGTCCCGCCGGCGAGGATCCTGTTGGAGAGCCTTCAAAGACGGTCCTCTTTGTTGCCAACCTCGGATTCAACATCGATGATGAAGGGCTCTCTGCTCTCTTCACCGAGGCCGGCATCAAGGTCGTAAGTGCTCGTATCGTCCGTCGTCGCTGGGGCAAGCCCAGAAAGAGCAAGGGCTACGGCTTCGTCGATGTTGGCGATGAGGAGGAGCAGAAGAAGGCCATCGAGGCTCTCCAGGGCAAGGACGTTGGTGGCAGGAACATTGCGGTCAAGATCGCCGTGAACTCGGAGCACGAGGAGGGAGAGGCGTCGGAGGATGCTGCTGCGACTGATGCCCCGAAGCTCGAGGAAGAGGTTGTTCCCGCGACGACGGTTGTAGCTTCCTAATCTTCATGCATGATTTCATTTACTGCGTTGGAGAACCCTAATTTCCTTTGATCCCCCTCTCCATAAAGTCATTCGGTTGGCGCTTAGCTTGATCATTCCACCAACTGGTTTTTTTCACCGCTATGTTTACTCTTTTAATCGTATGCAGTTATTATAGCGGTCTGGTGCCGTTTCTAGTTGTCAGCTTGTACTGTCGCTTTGTCAAATATTAGCGGCTCTACTTCCACTCTATTCGTCTGAATTGCGTAAGGAAGCTGGCAAGTTGTGATTTGCTTCCGCGTGAACGGTGGCTGCGTGGACGCTGTGGCGATCTCATTGAATCTTAAAATGGCCGATGAGGAAGACGACTATCTTTCTGACAAATTCCTGCTCGAAACCACATCCGCAACTACTTCTGCTGCTAAGACCTACGCCGAGAAACGCAAAGAGGCGCAGAGGCTGTCAGCACTCAAGAACGAACGAAATCGGACCAAGAGCAGACGGCAGCGCGAGCTGGAAGCGCGGGAAGAAGGCCTCAGCAAGAGCCTCTTCGAGCGTGCAAAGGAGGATGAGGCGTCAGGAGGGCAGCAAAGTAAGGCCCTCGCGATGATGATGAAGATGGGCTTCAAGCCAGGCCAACCTTTGGGGAAACGGGAGGACGTAGAGCAGCCGCCGGCCTCCACGATCCCTGTGGCTAAACAGGAGGCGGATATCGACGGCGTCGAATCCACGCCTGCTGGTGGCCCCTCTGACTTCTACATCATTCAAGACGGCGGGGCCGCCTCCCGGGCTCAGCATAGGGTTGAGCCGCTACCTTTGAACGAATGGGCAGGTGCGTGCATCTTGTTGCCTGTATTGGTCTTGCTAATGCAGCGCGATTTAGGCAAGAAGGGAATAGGGTTGGGGAAACGCGCGGCCTCCCCTATGGCATCTGAACGACTCGCGAAGATGGCAAAGATGGCTGAGGCGAGCGACCACAACGCCTTCCGGGATCGTGCGCGGGGGAGTACGAAGAACGCAGGGCGCAGGGCCGGCTCGCCCCGCCCAGCGCACCTGTGCGAACCTAGACGAGAAGGCCGGGCGCGCCGTGAGTGTTTTCTGGTCTCTGTAATTTGTTGCCTGGTGACGTTAACGTGGTCTTGGCTGGTACAGTTCAATGTGCTGTGGCTGAACCCCGACAGTCCCGAGACATTCCCAGACGGCCTCTTAGATGCGCTGGACGACCCTGCACTTCTCGTCTCGCTGCAGCGGCACCATGTCGACCGCTCTATCGAAGGCCGGTTGCGCACGAAGATGCAGGCGGATGCGCTGCAGCCGCTAACGAGTGGGCTTGAGGACAACGAGGACGTTTCCGTGGAGAAACCAGAACTTCTCAAGTCACCGTATTCTGAGGAGGAGATCGAGGAAGCGGTGCAATTTCTGCGCCTGGGTGTATGTTGCAATGCTTCCCGTCTCATGTTTGCACTGTCACTGACTACCCTTGGCGACTCAGGCGAAAGATCGACTGGAGTTGGTGCTTGACTACCTCCGTCGCAAATATGCATACTGTTTCTGGTGTGGAACACAGTACGATGACGACGAAGACATGGAGGCGAACTGCCCCGGGCCGGACGAGGATGCACACGACTGAACATGTATGGTTGGTGTGTAGCTGTAATTGTAATCACACGATTCCCCAAATGACAGCATGTACTGTGTACACGCGACAATTCGACTGTATATAGCTAAATGTCCATCAACGAGCGTGTGGCCATTGCAACCTGCACGGCCATGCGATCAACAGCGACGATAAAAAAAGAAGTGTGATACGGTATTGGACAGGGAGCGTGTGCTGGCGGCACGAAACCTGAGAATACAAGACAGTAAGCTATGGTGGCGCCAACAAAGAGATAGAAGTTATGGCATGAGAATGTAGACCAAAGGGCTCGAAGTGTAACAACGAGGGACTTGACCCGCTGTCTATGGTGTGGTATGTATTGTGGTTTTAACAAGAGAGATGTAAATCACACTATCGGTGAGAGGCGGTGCCGATCGTGATTTTCAAGTGCGGAGCGAGCGCATGTGACCGGATCGATATGGCTCGAGTGCCATGGCGAGGTGATGAGACCACCTGAGCGGGCTGCTCGAGCTGAAACGAAGACAACTCGGACATGGTATCCATGTCCTCGTCCTCGGTATCCGAATTATTGTTCTTGAACGACGGAATAGAGAAGATTGGCGGAAGCGTGGGGATGGAGAGCGGGAGAGACGGAGTGGAAGAGCGCTTTCTCACAGAGTGAGGAAACGTCGGTGAGATTGGAGACGATTGTGGGGTCTTACGACGGACAAAAGTAGAGATTGGGGTATTTGCCATGAGATCGATGTCGGATAATGTTAATTTCTCCGGACGGCGCGAACCACGGAAGCGATAGGGCGGGACCTGCGATCGGTGTTGCGGGAGATGGAAGAGAGACGGGGAGAAGTAGACATAGCCTGTTCACATAAATAAGCAACAATTGTGAGGGCATTCGCAGAGAAAGAGCATACCCGCGCAGGGCGATTGAGGACCGCTTCTTCCTCCGTAATCACAGAGGGCATACTTCCTTTCCTCGCATGAGACTGGGTCTGATCAGTTCAAATCCGAGGAGATCGGAGAAGTGAAGACATACGATAGCAGTGCAGTACGGCGAATATCTAGCTATTCGGGTGCGACGCCTTTCCCAATCGGACTCTCGGTCAGGGGAGACCTCAGGGCTCGAGACGACAATGGAAGGAGATGTGATGGAATAAATATTTGCTTGCGATGGTATTACAGTGTCGGATGCTTGAGAAACGGAAGAAGTGGTAGAGGATTGAGATGAGGTACGAGAATGGCGAGGTGCGGAGGAAGAATCTGGGGAATCGGTACTGTTGCCGAGACCAAGGGAGGCCATGAGCTCCACAAATGAAGGGAGAGTGGTCATGGTGGAAGATAAAGGCTGAAGACAACCTTGACAATAATTGGGATCCGGGGAGCGCTGTTATATGCATAAGAAACGCCTTAGAAACGGGCCGAGAGAAAACGGTTGCCATGCAGCGAGAGGTGGAGATATTGAAGATGGCATGTAGATGGGGAGAAATCCGAAAGGATAGACTGTCGCTGATTGTAAAATTGGCTGCGTTGCGAACTGCGTTGTGTCTGAGAGACGATCAATTGTCGCGGTCGTCGACAAGGCGATACAACACGAGACGCCCGTCAGCCCCACTATAGTCCCACCCACTTCTCTTCCTTACGGCTTTCCGGTACACGGAAAACGCCTCCGGGTGAGACACAGTGCAGACCCAGCAAGTGCAACGGCGCACAGCCTGATGAGCTCTCGGTGACGTTTACCATCGCTCCAGCCTTGACGGACACGTACATCGCTTATACCTGCTGTTACACCGGACGTGCATCGGACAGACAGTCTCTTTCACTGTGTTGTTAGTATCCTCCCAACCTGCTCCACGAGCAAGGTCGCTATCCATTCCTCTTCGAGAATCTGATGGACCATTACACATGTACTTACCGGCTGTTAACCAACGACTGCGTGATAGGCACATTAGCACATTGTCGGCCTTCGCAACGGCATCCAGCTGCCTTGTTCTGCGCCCGCAGCAGACGCAATCGTAGGCGGGGCGTAATGATTTGCAAGAGCTGTGCTTTTTTTGTCCAATAGAAGAGATGCTGCAATTGTGTGAGTCGTTGACGCGCGTCTCCTTTTACGGCACAGCAAGCCAAACAGAGCTACACAACTATTCTTCATTCACGGCCATGAGTTCGAATTTTAGCAACCCTGGCCCTGGCCAACAATCAGGCTTCGCGCCTCCTCCGAGGCAAGAGATGGAGTACCTGTGTGCTGGTGAGTAGCCATCTGTTGTTGTTCCAAGCCGATGTTTACGCGCACCGAGAGATTGTGGCGCAAAGAACGAAATTCGGTCTCGCGAACCTATACGATGCAGGGAGTGTGGTCACCGTATCATGTACAAGAAGCGAACAAAACGAAGTGCGTCCAATCTTCGCTGACCTTTTCGTTGTCATTCACCCGTCTGTTGCAGTGGTACAATTCGAGGCGCGGTGACACTGGCCTCATCAGTGATCGCTGTGTCATGTTCTCGGGCTTCCACACTCGCTTTCACTCGTTACCGCCGTCCCTTTGTTGCTTTGTATTATTACATGACCCGGTACCTATAAGATACATCTATTGTAACACGACACTCACAGTTGCTCCCGACACTACCAGAAATTCATTCGCCTCGCCCAAAGATTCAAAATGCATGTTACAACAACGCGGTCCAGGAATCCTTCTGCGCGCTCCGCTACCCGCAATACTAGCGTATCTTGCGACCAGGTCGCTACCGCTTTGCCGCGAGTGCTCACGCACTGCGAATGTACCGTTGCAAGATCTTCGGATGAAATACGAGGAAAGACTACTCACAATGAGGTCGGTTCCATTTTCTGCAAGCTTCCATTTGTATTCTGCGCCGGCGGCTTTGAACCTCCTAGACCTGAAGAAAAAACATATCAACATGGTTCTCGTATAAAATGATGATCGGACATACTTGCTCGATGCCTTCTTAGATCGCCGGAGTTCCCTCATGGGGACCTAAATACAAATTCCTACCGCTGAGTGGTAGAATTGGCTCGACACAGCCGCGACGGAGTACCCGTTCAATCCCAAAGTACACATTTGCATTGTAATCGGACAGCCACTCGATGTGCCCCGCGTTCTCCCATCGCTGTGTCACCAGGTTCTTACGTTCCATCGAGGTGACGCCTGTAGATAGACCAGTGGCGGGGTGGTGAAACTAAGGAAAGCGAGATGAGCTTAATTTGTTCCGGTGTGCTGGGCGAAGCGGACGGCGGACCTTGTACATTTCTATCGGATTGTCCGACCCTTCAATGACCTGATTTATTTGTATCGTACGCCAGTCCGCATTGGCGTTATTAGCGGGATAGACGAAGCGGAGGACGATATCACCGCCAGCCATGGTCGGAAGTCCGTCGTGGAAGCCAGAGACACACTATGGAAGAGGGATCAAAGTGTTCACTTGGCAGTCGCCTTCTTATGGCACGGACATTGTCCTGTGAGCATCATGGGCGTCCAGGAGGTTTCATTTCGCTTCTAGTTAGGAGGCTGAGATTGGCATCCGCAAACCAGATAGCGGGTGTACACTCTCGCCGGTTTATCTGGGTTGATCTGATTAGCGGTCGAGTCCAAGCTTAACAGAGCTTGATCGCGTGCCGCCACAGATGATAGAGGCAGATTTCTGCCTTTGCTATTGTCCTCAGCAAGATGTGGTCCACGAGAAGACACGAGCACCACACTTAGTTCGTAGAAGCGTGATGCCGAAGCGACATGGGGAAGGTCGAATTGGAGAAGATGAGTTTTGGGGCATAGATCTTTCGGTGTATTTGGCAGCTCGCCGAAGCGAGTAGAAAGTACATAACACAAGACGCGCATTCAGGGTCCCGTGGCATGTCTGCGCACACAGACTGCGTCTTATCGATAATCGGTGCAATGATACAGCACAATGCGGAAGCGTGTGACACATACCACGGTGGGAGCGCCACTGGCATTGAGCACGCAGTAGCGCGAAGAAGCGCATGTCAAAGGAGGTGTTCGTCCCGCCAGAAGCAGGCCAGGACGTACACCTAGACTCAATCATTGCTCATACCTGCTATTCAGAAGCGCGCCGTTATTGCGCGTGCTGCAAAGCATCGGAGCAATGTATGTCTCACCCGACATACCTGGCAGCGCATTCGCTCGAAGGAAATCATGGCACATCCGCACAGTGAGCAGAGCTGGAAACACTGTGTGGCGGGCAGCAATGCCGATCTTGGTCCGTGTGAGCCTTCAACACAGGCCATATCCGACGGACCACGCCTCAGCTTCGAGGGGTCCTGAGCCATCATCAATCTTGTATATCATTTCGCCAAGCAGCGCAGATGCGGCTGGATTACTGATGGAATACGTCCTGTACTGAACTACAGATCGAGCGCATTGCCTGTGACACGCTATCTGTCAATTCGAGATCATGCGAGTACAATGTATTACCAAGTGATTAATCGATTACTCACAACCACTGACGCAATGATTGAATATTGAGGAAGCTTCATCAGCTCAAATGAGTTGCGCGCGTTTATGCAAGGGCGTTAACGTTCAATCATCATGTTAAGCTGTAACACGAGTAGATAACGGTGAACACTTGGGAAAAACACGGCACGTGGAGTACCCAAAACAGACCTTAATTCATGAAACTCGCAAGCAGGAGTCGACAAACTAATTGTCAAGCACAGTCAAGCACTCGTTCAAAATATTAATGTTGAAGAGGACTTTCCGGGTACGAAGTGGGGAAGTCTCGACCGTATCTCGCAATTTGCCGATAGCAGTTGGCTTATTCATCTCACGTGCATAATAGGGCACGTGGCCCATTAATCGGGAATCCCCGCATGCCGTCGCCGAACCCGCTCGCGTCGGCAGCCTAGACGTTGAAGACGACCTTTGTACCCACTGTTCAATTCGCCTTGAAGGCATCAAATATCCTAGCCTTTGACAGTTGAAGTGCTTTCCCCCATCCCCGCATTCCACCCCTCATAACGAATCAGATATTCATGCCAAATAGGGAACGTAGTGTATCCGGTGAGATCGAGGTAATCAACGATTGCAAGTTAACTCCATCCTGCGATGGCTGAAACACGCGTGTTTAGAGTTCTGAAGTCGGCTCACCCGTCGAAACGAACGATGCTGGATTCCAAGCTCCCGCAGCCGGGAAACCGGGCAGAAAGAAAAATCCAAAGTGCGGGAGCCACTGGACGTGATTGCGCTTACGTTTTGACCTCGGTACCCCTTGCAGCTCGCAAGCAGCGCGACGTGATCAAAATCGCATCGCCCAGCGAGAGTTTCGCCTTCGTAAACAGCAGCGCGTGAGCCTTGATGATGTTCCTGTTTGACGCTCCTGACTGTTGCACTAGATTCGTGATTTAGAGGCCAGCGTGGAAATCCTCTCCGGCGGCAAAGATGAAGCCCTAACACAACTAAGAAAGGTCTTAAAAGGTACGTCGATGTAGTCTCGCTTCTTTGCGACTGTCTTTCAATGTGTTTGCACAGACCTGATGGCGGAGAACCAAGTGCTCCGGAGTCTCCTTCGGAGTCTGGGCTCCTTCATTGGAGAAGGCGCGGGAGGCATACTCTCCAAGCTAGGTTGGGACTTAAATGACTTCAATGACTTCGTAAACAAAGCAGAGACCGACACTGCCTGGGAAAGCTACCAGCGACATAAACGCGAAGAGGCGGTCGCGGGACCTTCCTCAGCGGCAAACTCGCAAACCACCACTGGTCAAAAACGCATGTCGGAAGACGATCCTCTTGGACTACGGCCAAAACGACCACGCGGACAAGGTGAAGCAGGCACCGACGGGTCGCGCGCGACGGATGGATATCCCCTTCTCGTACCGCTAAACCCTGCGCCTCTTGGCTCCAATGGACTGTACCCATCTTCAGCTAGGACCCCACAAGAAAATAGTCTCTTCTCAGAGTTATTGCGCGGTAATTCAGGCTCACCTATGTTTGTCCCACCGTCTCCTCCTGTCAACTCGTCTGGACAATTTACATCGTCATCTGCTGCAAGTATTCCAGGACCTTTCCAAACTTCGTATATGCCTGGAGTCAGTATGAATACTGATCCCATCACACCTATATCTGTGATGAGCAGCAACTCAGTATCCATGCCTCAACCGAGAACGTCATCTGCAACTCAGCAGTCTGCTGAGGAGGGTGAAATCGAGCCGAAGAAAATGGAGGCGTATAAGCTGATCCAGTATGTGTGACTTCTGCAGCGAGTGGTACAATGTCAAATGAATGTCATCTGCGCAGTTACCATCTTGACAATTACAAAAGGAACAATGCGTACTGTCTGCCGTCATCACTGCGGCCTACCCTGGTACAGAGGTATTACTATGGCTCCTTGACATAAGAATATACATTCCATTCTCACGATTTTCATCTGTCCTCCATCTTTAGGACCGTGCCTCATGGTAAGAGAGCTTCTATTCCTTGCTGCGAATAGCTGACGTTGCCACAGAAAGCGCGATCGACAGTATTTTGCATCCGGAACTTCGCGATCGGTTAATATTACTTCGAGGTACCATTCCACCTGTTCATTCGCCGTCCTACCGTCTCATATATATACAGGCCGATTCGACCTTGTCGATTGCTTACACGACTACCGCATGGCGGTGACTATTCACGGCGACGACGTCCTCGCTCACAGCAATTGGGAGATCGCCGAAACCTGGCTACAGCGTTATAAGTGTGTCACTCGTGTAGATCGTGCCGCTGCACGGAAGGTCTGAACTACACCTCCCTTGACAGGTTCTTGGTCGACCAAGCGACGCTCAACATCACGAACAAATGGAGACGTAGAGGGGAGAACCCGAACTGCACCATGGGGAATTCAATCCTGAAGCTCATACTACTACTGTGTAGCACTATGTCCTGGTATGACTTTGTATTTCTTGGATACCAGGGACTTAGGGCCGGTCTTTGCTGTCGTTGCTTTTACTTCTTGTATGTACACCGTACCAATGTGCATATATGCACCAACTAGAATGTATGGACGATATCTACACGTGTTTTCAAATAGCCGAGTGGCACTCAGACACTCTCAGACACCATGCCTCAACCGTCCTCCACAACTCAGCAGTCTGTTAGCGGTGGTACTTGTACAATGGAGTCGAGAACCTTGGAGGCACATATGCTAATCCGGTAGGTGTGGCTTCTGCAGCGAGTGGTACGATGTCGAATGAATGTTTTCTGCAGCCACCATCTTGACCAATACAAAGACAACCATGCGTACTGTCTGCCGTCATCGCTCCAGCCCACCCTGGCGCAGACGTAAGTATTATTATGGCCCCTTGACATAAGAATATTCATTCAGTTCTCACGATTTTCATCTTTAGGACCGTGCCCCATGGTGAGAGAGCTTCTGTTCCTTGCTGCGAAAGCTGACGGTGCCACAGAAAGCGTAATCGACACTATTCCGCATCCTGAACTTCGCGACCGGATCATAGCACTTCGAGGTACCGTTCCAGCTGTTAGTTCTCTGTCCTATTGTCTCACATACCTGCAGGCAGGTTCGACTTTATCCGATGCATACACGACTACCGTCTAGCGGTGACTATCCACGGCGACGATGTTGTTGATCATAGCAATTGGGAGATCGCCGAAAGCTGGTTGCGGCGCTATATGTATGTCACGAAAGTAGATCGTGTCGCCGCACGGAGGGTCTGAACTACGCCTCTCTTTACAGTTACCTGGTCGACCAAGAGACCTTGGACATCACGAACAGGTGGAGGCGTGAGAGGGGCGAATCCGAACTGCGCATTAGAGCATTAACGACACAAGAGTTCAACAACATGCGGCGCGCAGTACATGTCGTCGTGGCAGCGTCTTCGCAGTGCTGCGCGTCAGAGTAGTAGTACAGCTAGGTACTATGCCTAACAATTAGACTACAAATTCGCTTGCGAGGCGAGATGAACTCACAATGTGTATTGTCTACGAGAGATGAACTACCACGAAGCCTTGTGTACGCCCGGAATCTGGTTGGCCAAAGCCTTCAAACGGAACTGATACTGCACCCAACCGCACCAATCAGCACGCACCCACGCCCCCACGCAGAGCCACAGCACGTACCCTGCACAGCCCAAACTCGCTCATAACGCCCCTGCCCCTTCCGGTGACCATGCAGCGGTTTTTAACGGTGGTCGGGCGGGTGTAGCGCCCGAAAGTGTTGAGCTGGAGCTGCGCCTGGTAGCGGACGTGCGGCGGGAGCGCCTGGTTGCGCGCGACGAAGAGGTACGCGCGGCGGGTGATCTCGTTCGCGTTCACGCCGTTGCGCGCCTTGATGTCGCGCAGGACGCGGATGTTGGGTGCGCCGGGCATGCTGGTCGACGGTGATGGTGTAGTAGTGGTGGCGGACGAGTATTATGGAACGGGCCAGTGCCGGCGCCGGCGGAGGCCTGGCGCGCACATTTCTGGCCAATCAGGGAGGACGCCAATCGGACGCCTCCTGTTACTCCGACTCCTCTCGAGCCTACCTCGCTCTCGAGCCCCCGTCATCTCGACGCCGTGCACCCTCACTCCAACTACCACCAACACCGGGATATGGCACACTGAGCACCGTACGTCCCCGCCCACACTAACCCGCACCCGCACGCATCCTGACCTACCAGCAGCAGCAGCAGCATGTCCATATCGCGCGCACTGCACTTCAACCACCGCCAGCGCCGCACGCTCGTCTCCTCGCTCTTCGGCCTCACGTTCCTCGTGTCCGTCATCACCGTGTCGGCATCGGCTGTCCTCCCGTGCCCCGCGCACGGCAACCACAGTCGGTATGCGGACGGGGTCGCCCGGGATGCGCCCGAAGCGGGCGGGCAGCGCAGGGTCACAGTCGTCGAGAAAAAGCCGAGGCGATGGATAGAGGAGACCAAGCCAAAGGCAGCAGCACACCCCCCACCCCAATCACACCCAACCCAATCTGAAGCGCAATCATAATCTCGTCTCACATCTCCATCTTCTTTGCACGCAACCCGATCGTGCGCTCGATCGGCATTCGGTGCGCAAGTACTTATTGCGGTCACGCAAACAGAGACGGAGTCCACCCAGAATCTATAATGATATTGGTCTGTGTGCTACGTGTACATTGGGCATTTATCAGCTAGCTCTCCGAGTCCGTCCTGCTGATGGTGTTTTTGCGTTTGCGGTATTGCGCTTCTTGCTCTTCGTGTGTGCCTCTGAAGTAAAAACATCGCGTCAGCACGCGCCTGTGCGCTGGGGCTCGCTGGTACGCACGGCAGCGGGCTCTCCTGTATGGCGAGACAGCACAGCAGACACAGGAAATTCATGGCGGCCTGGCAGATGAACACGACGCGTAAGGCGTCGGCATAAGAATCGACGGCTGCCTTCCGTAGATGCGGGCTTAGGGTGGGTATGATACTCGTCGAATGGCTGCGGGCACACATGAGTGGACGCCTCGACGCACCACGAAATGCTCACCGAATATCTTCTATAATCTAGACGTGTGTGGAATGCTGCTTGGTGACCACAGAGCAAAGGAGCGGGGAAAACGACGAACCTGGAATGCATCCGGTCCGGAAATACGTTCCCGGAGCTTGGTAGTGAGAATGGCCTGCAGCAACGCGCCGCTCAGGCTGACGCCGATGACTTGTCCCGTCGTCCGGAACAAATACGTAACTGTAAAAAAATGTTTGATCCACGTGCACAAGGATGCATGCATATAGCGACTTACTGCCAGTCGCGACTGCCAGGTCCTCCCTACCAACGTTAGCAATCATGGCCTACCGAATCGCTTCTGGTCAACTTCCGCACACGCGATGTTAGATAGCGTAAGACGAGACTTACAATCAGCGTGGTGGTGATCACGCTCGCCATACCGAATCCCTGTGGGACGATATCGACCCACAGGTGGTACGCGCGCGTGTCGTCGTTCCAGAGCGCGACGAGGGCCGTCGCGACGACCGTCAACACGCTCGAGCACAACGTCAGCGTATACAGCTTCCCCGTCTTCCGCATCATCCTGCAGGCGTCATCAGCGCCAGTGCCCCGAAACAACACACAAGAGAAACGGCTCACCAGCCTGCAAATACGCTGCCTGTGGATATAGCGACCTGCAAATGGAACAACGTCGATTATAGCGGCTGGCACGTCCGCTAGAGCACGTACGCACCGAATGGGGCAATAAATGGAGTCCTGCAATATGTCAGTCTCCGCACATGTCAAAAAGAGAATAAACTCACCCGCATCCGTAGAGGAATTTAACTTAACCGCAGAAAAATACTGCGGGCGCTCCCCGTAAACAACAATTTCAGATTTTAGCCAAATATGTCCTTACCAGGGGTACATTGTACAACTGCACACACAGAGTCAGGCGACGCGTCCGATACCGCAGCGAGGACGTACCATGGAGAACGCAGCGACACTCCCGAAGAAATTCGACAGCGAGACCGCTAGCGGTGTGCGCTGCTTAATGAGACGCATGGGCATAACGGGGTATGGCGAGTAGTACGTCTCCACTGCCACGAACAGGCCGCCAAAAACGACGCTCGCGACGAGGAGCCCCCAGATGACGGGATGCGACCAGGGCATCTCCTCCGTGGATTTGAGGCTGAGGCCGAGGAGGAGGCAGCCGACGGTGCCGACGAGCGTGAATGAGCCAAAAAAGTCAATTCGCCGGAGCTTCGCATGTGTGCTCTGGCTCTCGACCTCGTCCGGGAGCTTGATAGAGACCTTGAGCGCGACGAGGACAAAGGAGAACACGAGGAGGGGCATCTGGCGTGCGTGGGGCAGGGCGGTGCGCGCGACGTGATCGAACATCAGCGGGTGCAGAGTGCGCGTCTAGCGCGGTGTTAAGCTTACCTGCAAGAGGAACGCAGATCTCCTGGCGAAGGACACGATCATGAGACCAAGTTCGAGAAGATGCGTTGAGAAATGCACGGAGCTTGACCCACCATCCAAATGCATCGTTCATCCAGCCGCCGAGAGGCCCGCCCAAACCTGCGCCGAGGCCGAATAATCTGCACGGGCATTAATTGAGCGATGTGCCGGAATTCCCATTCCAGATATGGGCCTTACATATTAGTCATGCCCTGGTACAGCCCACGCTGACGGCTGGGAAAATGATGTGAGTATTTAAGTGATCCGTGGAATAGTGAAGGCGGTGCGTATGAGAACTCACAGCGGTATCAGATCGGTCACGGCGACGCTGGAAACTGAGTTGAATTCGCCGTATGAATACGGGTGACGTCATACTGGGCCGGTACACGCTCACCTGTCATAACACTAGATACCGTTTCACGTTGAACGGAGAATCGATGAGAATTCTGATTGATGTAGGGGGAGGAGGGAAAGGACTCACCCCCCACCGCCCATGCCTGCTATCGCGCGGGCAGCGATAAGCGCATCCATTGAAGGAGCCAAACCGCAGAGGAGGGTGCCCGAACCTGGGAGGGAGAAATGTCCGTTAGAGGAGATGCCGAGTGCGACGGGGATATGTACCGAGGACGGACCGAAGAATGACAAGGCGAGAAGCATGGCACCCTTGCGACCCAAGATATCCGAGAGCCGGCCTGGAGGACAGAAATTAGCGGTGTCGCTGGGGGAAGTCATGGTTGTTTTGACATACCATAGAGAGGTGTGAAACAGCATACTGATAGCAGGTATGATGTTCCGATGTAGGAGGAGCGGTTGGACTCGTTGAAATAGCTTCCGATGGGGGATAATAGGGTTGCTACGATGGTGCCTGAGAAAGCAAGGTGGTGTGAGAGCAAGTGTATGGGTGAGGGCAAGGACTTACCATCCAATGCGCCCAAAAATACGGCGCTCCAGAGACCGGCCAGGACCCACATGAGGTCAGCCCTGGAGATCTTGTTGAGGGAGACAGGGACCGGGGGAGTGGAGGCGGTGGCATCGTCGAGGGAGTTGTAGGAGTCGAGGGAATCGGAGGACGGGTGCTGAAGGAGAGGGCGAGTCTCATCGGGGTCGGGGTAGGATGGAGACATGGGTGGGTGTCCGAGGTAGGAATGAAACGGAAGGCGTAAAATATAGAAACGGATTACAACTCCTCTCCAAAGTTGATAGACTGATGAAGAAGAGAAGTGGTCCGGAATAAGCGGGAAGGTAGTAAGGAGAAAAAGGAAAAGAGGAACCACGGAGGTACGCCGAGGGAGATGCAAGGGGACAAGCTAGAAGAGGAAGCCAACCGGGATGTGTTATAGCCCAGAGCCGCCGCCACCATGCACGGAGCACTTGTGCGGGCGGGCTGAGCAGCAGCAGACAGCAGCTAGCAACTGTCGCTGAGCCGTGCTGAGCCGTGCTAGGCGCTAAGCGGTACAGCTGAGCCGCACAGCGCCGCACACAGATCTCCCGATCGCAAGCCACATCCCAAACTTCCAGATTCGCTAGCGTCATCTTCCGTCTTCAGCGGTTCAGCTTACCACCATAGCCCAGCCACCTCCTCGTCCTCCTCCTGCCCGTCCTCGCACCCCTTATTATTCACCACCACGGACCACCGCGCCTCCTCTCGCGTTTCACTCGTGTTTACACACGTCGCCGCCCGCCTCTCCATGCATCAGCCACACCTGCCCCGACACCCACGGCTTTTACTCTACTGATCGATTTCGGAGCCGCGTATCACTTATCGCTCCGTACGACATCTCCGTAAATCCTGGACGAAGAAATGGCAACCTCTTCACGCTTGTCCTTTTTTTCTAAACAGATGGTCCGGGATTGTCCCCGACCACGTACCGAGTCAACATCTCACCGCGCAGATACACGCGATTGGGTTCCATCATTACTCTCCGTGCTTCCTTAGCCGTTGCGCTCTCTTTTGATCCGCTGCCTATCGGACTCCGTCTCCAAGTGTTATTCTCGACACAACTCCAGATTTCGGTCTCTCTCGGTAAGCCCAGTCTGCACATCTCTCCCGCCATTCTAAGATCTCTTCAAAGATCTCCTAAAATATCTTCTAAGATATCTTCTTCACCACCAAACTCCCGCATTTCGTCTCCCTTTCTCCAGTTGCTCCAGGCTGCCCGATATCGGACCGTCAGAACGCGAATGCCACCTTGCATCCTCGGCACCACACACCCTGTCGTAACTTTGACCCACGTTACCACCCCCGTCATTTCATTTCGTCGAAGAACCGTCTACAAACTGCTCGCGCATGTGGCCTAGTTCCCATATCCTGCGTCGGGTGACACCTGGCCGCGCTGTATCACTGTGTTCACTACGTGGAACATTCTCTTGGCCCTCTGTGCCCGTATTTGGCGGCCAGCGTCAGCTTCTCCTCTTCATGTGTCATTTTGGTCATCCTCGAGGTGCTCTCTATATCATGTCATCCTCCGATACTCACGTAGCAGTAGGCATCTTGTCCAATCCGAGCCGTTTCCATCCAACAATATTCGCGACACATGATCATCGCGGCATCTTAATTTCTTGCCATTCTAACGCTCCGCCTCAACGCACACTGAGGAGCGAAACGTGGGCGTGGACATGCTGCCTGCCTCCTTTTGGCCCACCTTCGCCAGCCTGAGCTCGCTGCGATAGCGGGCGCTTGTTCGTCACAATTTTACAGCTCGTGCGCCCGGACGTGCTGCCTAATTCATGCAGAACCATGCCGGCGTGAACGCGCAATACGACGTTTCAACTTCCAGCACATCGAGGGCGCCTGGCAGCTTTGGAGCCTCATTGACCCACAGCCGCGTTCCCGACGTCGCACGCATCCAGCTCAACGCGTTTCAGTAGCTACGAGTGGAGAGCTCATTCATTTTGAGAGCGCGTCATGCACTGGAATGATGCGGTGCTGGCTGCGCCTGCAGACAATGCGCATGTGTGGGCTTTATATGGCTAGAACAGGCACCTCCGTCGGGATCGGGTGCGTTGCTCGTGATTTACATCGATGAACGGGCCTGAATTATTCATTACGGCAGCTTCGCCGTCGTTGGTGGCGGACGCGAGTGTATTTGATCGCCCCGGGCGCCACAGCGTGCTGAGGAGACGAAAGCAGCGTGGCTCGTTTCCGGCGGACGATGTACGTGCGTGCGGGCACTGCCTGTCACTTCTATAATCACTGTGTGTGCGTCGAGCGACTGTTTCATCCTGCGTGTTTCTCAGTTACTTGCTTATAGGTGCGCCGTAATTACTAGCTGCCCGGGAAGCTCCCGGCGCCTGAGGGTCTGCCGTATTACCTTCGCACGGTGTAAAGCCACACAACGCGAAGGCGCTCCGTGTTCACGTAGTCATGGATGAATGTACGCCGTACGTCGACGCGTAAACTCAATGAGGTACATACTCCTGTGACATCACCCTTTGCGATCCCCTCCGCTCCAGAAACAGCCTGGAGACCTCGATGCCTCCAGCTTTCTTGTATGCCTGTCTGCCTGCGTGCCTGTCTCTCTTGCTCATTCAGATACTGCGCAGTGGAGTGTGGCTGAGCCTCGGATTTGTGACACATGCAGGCTTCTCGGATCTTGTGCGCGGGCCGTTTTCTGATTTTTGGTTTTGGTTTTTTCTTTCTCGCGCGACCTCCGTCCTCGGCGGACCTGGTGATGTGCGCATCCTTCCTCCGAAGTCTGCAGGAGCGCCGCGCAGGTGAAACTCATGTGTATATTCCTGCATGACATGTCTTTCAGTCCGACTGCGTTGGGCGCTTGTGTGGGTTTTTGAAGGCGACGCATGCTCGTGGGCCGATGCCTCCTTTTTTTCCGTTTCAGTTGGCCCTTTGCTTTAGTAGTCGGCGATGACGGAATGACGAGACCACCGAGATGTCGATGACGGACCCGCACCCCTGCCGTCGAAATATCAGCTGCCGGCCGTGAAGGCGTCTTCTCGTTCGCGATCGTCGAACACAGATGTGGCTGCTCAGCCTACTTTGCTTGACAGTTACGGTCTTTGGACAGCTTTGTTTGCAGTTTTTTTTCATGCTACGTCGGAAGGTAAGCGCGGTGTATGGTCGCTGTTGGACGAATGCTGATGGCATGCCGTAGAACGCGTTGTGAATGGCCGTGTGGGTCACATTATGTGATCCTCCTGTTCGCCAGGCCGTTCTTCAATGTCGCCTGCTCGAGCGCTCGGCATCGTGCTCGACGCATTGGTCGTGCAAATTTTTTTTTTTTTTTTCAAAATGTCCAGTACGGACATCGTCTTATTCCGATGGTCGGTAGGGCAATGCGATCTCTCTATTCGCCGGGTCGCTGTTCAAGATGGCCTATTCGAGTGCTCGGCGTCGTATTCAACGCATTGGGCGCGCAGACCTTTTCCCAAAATCATCAAGCCACGTCCAATGCGGACATTGTCTTATTCCGAGAGGATTAGCGGGTGGCGTGTGGCGTCATCCGACCTACGTCACGAGAACGCGCGTCTGGATGATATCGCTGCTTGAAATGACCGATGAGAAGCCGGACGGGCGAGGGTCCGTTATGCTGCAGCCGGACCGTGACTGCAGAGCGCGTCGTCGCCGCTGGCATGGCGTTCGTCATGAAATTTAGTGCAAGCCACACGCTCCACTGAGAATCTCAAAGTGAGTACATCAATTAGGCTGGATTTCGTTTCTAATGTACGATTCACAGTTTGCGTATAAGGGATTATTTGCAATATTATTCGTTCACCATTCATATCATCGATGACCTTATTTTTCAAGGTGCCAGGATCACAACACGAAAATACACGGCGTGTTTCGAACCTTAGTCTTTAACAAGCATCTTGTAACTGTTGTACCTCCAGCTCACATCAGCTCCATCCAGGTGCTACGTTGCTTGAAACCGCACACATCCACAACGTCGCTCGCATCGATTCGCTCACTGCACTTGCGGAGGAAACCGGAACACCTCTGAGTCCACTCGGCGCACCACCCAATTCCGCATCACCCTCGAAGTACATGCACCTGCGATCGCCACTCAACGAAGCTCCCATCGGATCGGCTCACGTGCGCACGCGGCGGCGCACGACGTTCTAGTCGGGTCATATTGCTCGCTACGCGGAGCGCGCATGCTAGTCGACCCTCAGAAGAACCCCATTTCATTATGCTCCTGCCTTCTAGTCTGCACGGCGATGGAAGACGGGCAGACGATGGATGTTGCGATGTTTGATTGCTGTGATATCGGGTATGTAGGCGCCCGAGTTAGCCGTGCCTGGAGGATCCGCTCGGTTGCGCGCGAATGTCGACGGGGGTGCTCATCTTCAAAATCGACATGAGTTGGGTGGGGTTCGCGCGGCTAGCGTACGCGCGTTGCTTCTGGGCCCTGACGTGCTCGCGCTTCAGCTTCTGGTATTTTCTTCCAACGGGTATAAGCGTCGGTGACCGCCAGCGTGAGATCGCGCGGAACACAATTTCGCGCGGTCCGCCTCGTAGATCGCAGCTAATAACGGTGAAGTGTCATTTCCGAGAAAGTGTGATCGTCGAAATTCTATCAGAGCGCAGGGCGGATATGGGGCCGTGGAGCATGGCTGTCCGTCAAGAAGGGAAGGAACATCTCATGGGTGCTTGTCAAATCGGAAGGTGTTGAGGCTGAGGAGAGGATGCAGATGCAGATGGACTAACTGTTCATCACTATGTCGAATGCACGTATAATGGGACGGGCCATCAGAGATCATCGATTGCTACGCTGAGCGAAAGCCACCGAGGCTTCTGGTGTGCCTGTGAAGGAAGACGAGTAACACATGCGTCTACGTGCGCGGCCATCACCATTGATCATGCCTGTGCTTGGCAGTACCAGCTCGAGTTGAATGATATTGGAATGAGAGTAGCTGTGTGGCAGATGCAGAGAGGCCAAGTATGGAACCAGCAAAACGCGTCGGATCGTGAGGTGAGCTGTGTTGACAGATTGGCATTGCAGAAACTATCATCATCATCGACTTGTGATAGAACCGACGTGTGATGGAACGCAGAGCTGCAGGTAAATGGAACCGGCGGAGCACCGGACGGCGGAGGCCGTGGCCTGGTTGGGTGAGGCCTGTTTCAAGGCGAAGCAACGGAAGTAAAGTATTAGCCACACGTTCGAAAATGCTCGAGGTTTGCATAATTCAATCAGGTTTCAATATTCGACGGTGAAACGCACGCTGGTTTAGGCTCAGTATGGCTCAGTTCACGGAGGTTGAAAGGGAGCGACCGAATCTCTCGCGGAGGCGGACAAGTCCATGTTCGTGTTAGCTGAATATCCAAGCGTTGGTGAGCGCCTTTGTCATGGAACGGTCTGGAAGGTTCATTTAGTTGGCGTAGATGGGTTGAGAATACGGTTGTAAGTGTATAGAGAGAAGAAAAGGTAAATAGGGTGGGACCAAAGAACTATTAGGAGGGGATTGTCGCTGATGTAATACAAAGGTGCCTGAAGCGGAGGTAATTTCTAAGAAAGTAATTAACGTAGTAATTTGGCCATAGCGCCGTCGATGACTTTGCAGTTGTAACTTGTGAGAGCAGACGTCGACGACCCCGCTGTTCCATCTGTTCTGTCCCCCACGTCTCTCCGGTCCCTAAGCCCTCATCGGTACCGCCAGTTTCCTCATTTTTGGAGTTTGGAACACCAACCTTACCGGCTTCTCACCAGTGCCTTGATTCCCCCGGTCGAGCGAACGCGTCTTGCGCCGTCAGTCCTTCATCATGGTTCTCCCTCACCGCAATGGCGACAGCCTCAGCCCTGTCATTCCCCACCAGCAGCCTATCGCTGTCCACTCAGCTTTCTCCCCTACCAGCCCCTCTGCATGGAAGTCCATTTTCCGCATTGGCAACCAGTCCTCCAAGAAGCTATCTACGGCGCCGTTGTCCTTAGACACCAGCTCTCTGCACTCTCCGGCCACCTCTCCCACATTCGCTCCTCTCACCCCAGGGGAGACCCCAGTCCTGACGTCGATCGCGTCTGCGGATCGGCGGCGCTCGTCTTACAACTCATCTAACACCCTCTCCAGCGACTCCAACCGCGGCCCGCCCACAAGGATGCCCCATAGGACACCGAGCACCCCAGCCTACTTCTCCGGCACGCCCTCGGCAGATGTGTTGTCTGCACCGCCTCTGACGGAGAACTCGCGCTCGCGTCCAAAGTCCAAGTCGGACAAGCAGCGCATCCTGGGGCGCAAGGCCCCACAGACCGCGAACTCCTCCCAGCTCTCCTTCGTGCCACCCACGCCGACCACCTCGCGCTCGGGCCCGCTGTCGCCCAAGGCGATTGGCGCGAACGCTTCTCGTTTCATCCGGCGCGTCGCGTCGGCACCGAACGCCAAGGGGCTATTCTCGCTTAATTCCAGATCGGCGTCGGGGGCGACTACGAGGAATGGGCTGCTGTCGCCGGGAGATACGGTGCCGCCTATGCCACTTTCTATGCATGCTTCGAGCAGATCGGAGCAGGGTACAAATTCGTTGGAGACGGTGTCGTCTGCGTCGTCAAGAGGCGCACCGTCGCGTCAGAATGGCAGCAACGGGTATAGGACCAAGGATCGGGTCACAGCGACTCAGACAACGGAGGGCCCAGGAAAGATCGCGTTCCGCAGGACATATTCGAGCCATTCCATCAAAGTGAGATCGGTAAGTGATACCTCTTGTATTACCAACTTGGCTTGCCTATTTACCCCTCTTTTTGTCTCTCGTTTAAGGTGGAGGTTAACCCAGGCAGCTTCCAAAAGATAAAAATGCTGGGAAGAGGGGACGTAGGGAAGGTATATCTTGTGCGGGAAAAGAAGACTGGGAAGCTCTTCGCGATGAAAGGTTTGTCGTCCTTGGTATCCCCGCTGCACACTGGGTCCTCATGTCTCTGGATGCAGTCCTTTCAAAAAAGGAGATGATCGAACGGAAAAAAATCAAGCGCGCTCTAACAGAGCAGGAGATCCTGGCGACCGCGAACCATCCTTTCATCGTCACGCTATACCATTCTTTCCAGTCAGAACAATATCTATACTTCTGTATGGAATATTGCATGGGTGGCGAATTCTTCCGCGCTCTGCAATCGAGACCAGGGAAGTGTCTCTCCGAGGATGCATCGCGGTTCTATGCAGCAGAAGTCACTGCGGCGCTGGAGTACCTGCACTTGATGGGGTTCATCTACCGCGACCTGAAGCCAGAAAGTGCGTATAGAGATCTGCAGTCCCGATCCGTCCCGCGAGTTCTTGCTGATCCAGGCTGCTCGTGTCACAGATATTCTTTTGCACCAATCTGGACACATAATGTTATCTGATTTCGACCTTGCAAAACAGTCTAGCGAGCGTGGAGGTCGGCCCGCAACAATACATCAGGAGGAGAATGGGGTACGGTGTTCCTATTCGCGGCTGCCACTCAGTCGTGCTGAGTCGTGCTTGTTCGCCTCAGATACCCTTAATCGATACCCGTTCGTGCACCGCCGACGCCCGGACAAACTCCTTTGTTGGAACAGAAGGTCAGGGCTCTCATGCGGTGCAGATCGCAAGCACGCTGCTGACATTACGTTGGTGTCACATAGAGTACATCGCCCCGGAGGTCATCCAGACGTCCGGACATACGTCCGCAGTAGATTGGTGGACACTGGGAATTCTGATTTATGAGATGATCGTACGTCATGACCCTATAACATCCGCTATACCTAGGCGGCGGGTCTTTGTGCCAGTGCTGATTTTGCCGTGTGACCGTGTGCAGTATGCGACCACACCGTTCAAGGGCGCCGAGCGGAATGACACGTTTCACAACATTTTAAACCTTCCTGTTCATTTCCGCGACACGCCCAAGGTCTCGCCGTAAGCACATCTCCTTTTGCCGGCTTGTCCGCCGTATGGGCAGGCGCTTTTTCTGATCGATGCATGCTGACTATGGCCTTGACCCACACTATAGAGCATGCAAGGACATCGTCACGCGTCTGCTAGACAAGCGCGAGTCGACCCGCCTCGGTAGCAAGAGCGGGGCCTCGGAAGTGAAGCAGCATAAGTGGTTCGGGAAGCTCAACTGGGGCCTTCTGCGTAATACGCAGCCTCCGGTGAGTAAGGTTGTGCTGGGCCTAGCCTTTCTTCGTTCCGTCGGTCGATGCGCCACGATGCATGACATGATTGTGCTCACGACATGCGTGTCATGTCCCGGAAACTCTATACGTGCTTGCCGGATTGTTGCACGAGCAGAGTTTACCGGAGGCGTCTGATAGCCTTGTGCTGTCGGCTAATGGCGTTAGTTGGGTGGGCGGAATGCTCCGCCACAGCCGAGCATTGGCGCGTACGGCGCTCGTGCGCTTCCAGGACTTATCCCGTCCAGGTGCGGAGACAGTGAGCTGACCCACTTCTTCCTCCATGCTTTGCCCCGCATTTGCCTCCCGGAACGCTCGTTGGATCGTCAATCACCATCATCAACTCGACGTCCACGCGCGCTCAGATTGTCCCGACGGCCTCCAATGGGATCGACGCGGTGAACTTCCGGCAGATGAACGAGTCGACGTCGCTGCAGCTGGAGAAGCAGTCCACGCCGCAGCCACACGCGATCAAGGCGGTCGCGGGGGCGGGGGTGCCGGGGACGCCGGGGCTGGGCGGGGACGACGGGATGGAGGCGCCGCCGCCGGACGTGGTGGATCAGTTCAGCGCGTTCTCGAGCATCACGCTGCATTATGACGGGGAGAGCTGAGGCGTCGGGGCGTGATCGGAGGCGTGACCATGCGCGGTGCTTCTCCCTCGATCCAGCTCGATCACGCGCGCCTTCCTCGTTTGGATTTTGGTTCGTCGTTGTTGTTGCTTATCTCCCGCTGCTTCGTGCAGCCTTCGCGTACTGCGCGTCCAGTGTTCTCTCGTCGTCGTCTCTTCGCTTCGCTGCTGTCTTCGCGGTTGCACCCCTCGTTGCTGCTGCTGTTGGGTACGGATGGATCGGATACCTTTCCTTTTTGCTCTTTCTCTTCTGCTGTTGCCGCGGCATAATTGACGCGGACTGGTCTTGTTGTTCTCTTTCTGGTTCTGTGAACTCCGTTTGCTTCGTCCCCGTTCTCTCCGCATGCATTTCGTATCCTTGATTCAAGTTCATGATTATTTCACTGTACCATCACCCCGCATCCGTCGCTTCATCTCTGTTCATGGGCCTCGCATCGTATCCTTAATCTGACCTGCGCACTTCCTCCAAACTTGCATACCAGTCGCACACATACACTTATACGTATTCGCGGGCCCACGCACGGAACCCGCTCGCTCGCTCACACCCTCATTTATTGACCGCCCGCCTCTTCTTATCGATATCTCGTAGAATACGTTATGGTTACAGCTCACTCTATTCGGCACTCCAATGGAATGATGCAACAAGTCTTGCGAATGGCAAAAATTGTGTGAGGCCGACGTGCGCATGGGGCACGGCACATGACGCGCGCGGGAGCCCGCGTGGGGGCGGGTACGGACAAAAATGGGCAAATACGCGGCAGGCGCCGCGCCCTGCGCATAGCGGTGCGAGGAGCTTCGTGCGATACGGTGGGGATGCGCAGCACGCGCGGAGAGCAAAGGGATTGTGGCGCAGAAGCCCCGCGTACGTTGAGCATAGCATGATGGGTTCTGACGTCGCCGGCGGAAAGAGAGAAGGACGTAGGCGTAGCTACGGGAGGGAGATAATTATTTGGACGCCGTACGTACGGGCGGAGGGCAGTGGCGCGGATCGCTGGAGAAGAAAGGGTGCGAGGGGCGAGAAGCGAAGCTGGGGAGCAGTTTCTCTGAGCTGGCGCTGCACAGCCACGTTTCCGCGGCCGGTGCAGGCTCGTGGACGGAATAATGGTGGATCATCACGCGGTTCTGGGGGCTGGAAGCTGGCGTATTATGGCGTGGTGGGGTGCACTATTTGTGAGGGGAGATAATATCTGATAATATCTGATAATATTTAGATAAGACGGTAATTGGGAGAAAGAGGGCCAGATTTGGGACAACGAGGACACGGTGGAAGGTTATTAGCCGGCAAGTTGCGCCGGTTACTTTTGGAAGACGATCGAAGAGGACCCCGGGAGCACTGATCAGGGTCTGTGAGAGAAAGGAAGATGGGGTACACCCTAGAATGGCGATCGACCAATGGGAGGGAGCGGCCGAGGAATGAATGGAGTGTGCCGAGATGCCGCGGGAGGGGGAGCGGGCGTTTTGAGATTCCCATGAGAGCGGAGGAGGAGATGTGGACGGATGGGCGATACGGAGGGGATTTGGGATGGATGAATGAGGAGGAGGACGTGTGGGGACGTAGGTTACGGCAGACGGAAGCATTGAAGGGAGGGGGATTTCCGAGGAGGGCGAGAGTTTTCGATCAGAGATGGAGGATTTCAGATGGAGGTTCTGTTGGATGAGTTGGGACGTGTTGGATGTGGCCGCGAGTTCTGAGGCGTTCTGACTGGATGCTGCTGGATCGCGGACGCGTTCTGGAACAGAAACATCGCTGAACCTTGTTCGGAGGCGCCATGCGTGTCAGATAACCCGTTATGACGGGACCCCGGGCCACCGCGGTGTTGGCCCGAGAACTCGGAACTCTCGGCTGATCGACTTTGCGGACATGACGCTGTGCTGCCGCTAGCAAGTGCCGCTAGCAAGCGCTGCTAGCAAGCAGTGAATGGTCCAACGCCGGTCAGGGTGCAAGATCTATGTGTGCACTGCGCATGCATGACAGGTGCAGTCTCGTCGCGGTGATTGAGGGCGAGAGACGGGCGCGTACGTGCGTGCACGGTGGATGTGCCCGGATAGGCGATGTCGGTGAATATGACCAAGTCCACCGCCGAGAGGGGACGGACGAGGAGATTATATCCGCGCATATGGGCCGCGTAGTGCCGTGTAGTGCCGCGTAGAGCGCGTATAATTAGAAGCGCGAATGCTAAGGACTATCACTTCGCCTAATTAGGCTGCAGCCAGCATCTGCGTGTGCGTGCAAAGGGGACCAAACCTTGGCCAAACTCGGTGCCAAACTTGGTGCCAAAGCTGGAACCAAACCTTGGCCAAAGCCGGGCCAAAGAGATGCAAAGGGTCGCAACTGGATCCAAGCGTGGGCAGGACCCCGGGGCGTGGCCCATTTGGCCCCGTTCTGCGGCCCCTCCGACGACTGGCACCTTCCTTATTCGTACCCTATTCCTCATCCTCGTCCGCCATCGTTCTCTCCCTAAAAGTCAAGCCTGCCCTACCCGTCTCTCCTTACCATCTTCTCTCTTGAATCTTCTCTTCAGTCTCCACCATCTCACGCCTCGTGCCCTTCATATTGCCACCATTCCACTCCGTCCCGCTTCGTTCCTACCTTCGCCAATGGCTGACCTCTACCCTCAGACCTACCCCCGCCAGCCCTACCATCGCCCCGACCAGCAGTACCAGCTCCCCACCCCCACCTCCCTCGTCTACCCGCCCCAGCTCCTCCCCTCCCAGTCCTCCATCCCCGAGGACCAGTCCCCCTCCAGCGACGCACACTCCCCTCAACGCCAGTCGCAGTCCCCAAAGCAAGAGTCCGCGACCGTACAAAAACAGGATGGCGCCCCCCAGCAGCCCGCAAAGCCCCAGGCGACCTTCCTCACAAAGCTCTACGCGTATGTCTGCTTTTCTCCTCCCGTGTGCCCTTGTTCACACCATCCCAGTCTCCTCGAACGTCCCGAGAATCACCACATGATTCGGTGGGATCCCGCAGGCGAGCACATCATCGTCGAACGGCCAGAGCAGCTTGCCCTCCACGTCCTCCCCAGTGTCTACCGTCAATCCCGATTTGCAAGCTTCTCCCGGCAATTAAATGTACGCCGCTTCTTCTCCCTTCTCTTCCCCCCTTTCTCTCCATTTCTTTTCTCATGTAATTATCCATGCGTGTCTGACTTCTTACTCCTCAAGATCTATGGCTTCATGCGTAAAGTCAATCTTCGCAACGTGGACCCGGCTATAGACGACCCTGACGCGAGCACTTGGTGTGAGTGCCGTTGTCATTTCCTGCTGCTTGCGGTGTTTAAATTCCTGCATATCCAGCCCACCCAACCCTCAACCGTCACTCGCCCCCTGAAGTCGTTGCAAACTTCAAGCGTCGTGTGCCTCCTCGTCTTCCCAAGCCTCGCAAACGCGACAATGACGTGCCTTCAATTCCCCCGCCGCGTTCTGCAATCGGTATGGGTCCCATCCCACTCTCTCTACCTTCTACAAATTTATCACCAAGTAAAGGTGGCCGTGCACGCGGCTTCTCAGCCCCTGGGTCTTTTACTCCCTTGAGCCAGCCTGGCGCTGCAGGCTGGGGAACAAGCTACCCACGTTCGACACTTCCGCCTTTGACTGTCCCTTCCGAGCCGACCTCGCTTTCTTCGCACAGCGGCATGTACAATCATTCTCCGCACACTTTGCACCCGATATCCCCATCTGAAGATACCCCGTCGTCGACTACGTTCAGTCCGATGACAACTTATCCTAACGGCGGACGCGACACGATGATGCTTCCGTCGCCCTCCTCGCAGTACCCGTACGCGGAACAGCAGAGCAACTGGTCGTTCTCGCCCAGTGGCACCACGACACACTCTTCTGGCAGTCTCTCCAGTCTCTTGAACCCCAGCAGCAATGTTAGCGGTGGGTACTCCAATTCTTCCCGTCCCACGCCTTCGGCCATCAACACCTACTCGTCGTCCTACTCGTCGGTGCAAATGGGTCGCAACCACCACGGTGCCGCACCCGTCTCCCCCGATAGCCGCCCGACTTCAGGCTACTCGGTGTCGTCGACGATGTCTTCCTTGCAGACTCCCTATGAGGAATCGACGCCGCACCACTTTTCGCACCATCACGATTACTCACGACCGAACTCCAGCCACCACCAGTCGGGCCGGTTGAGCCCGTCGTCCTCGCGACCTCCGTCATCCAAGTCTTATGCTGCTAACGCTGGTTCTTTGAGTATCCGGAGGGAGAGGCGACACAGCCAGGCCATGTCGCCGTACCCCTCCCCTTACAGTGACCATCCTCCCACTTCTGCGGGCTCTGGGCGTCCCTCGACTTCCCCTCAGCCTACAGATGATCACGTCGGCAGCGGCGGGATCACGCGCGTGCGGAGCATGATCCAGTTGCCATCTGTCGACAGCTACGGATTCAACCCTGCTCAGGCGGATTTTGCATACGGCGCAGTTGACGATCACTCTCACGGACATGCACACGGGCATAACTTGTACGGTGGCGGGATGCCCGCGAGGAGCGTGCGGCCCTCGACATCTGCGTCATCGCTGTCGACGAGCAGCTCGGCTGCGAACACGCCCGCTGGTGATGGATACGGTCCTGGCGCGGGAGCGGGGGAGGCGGACATTAGTCGATGTGAGTGAGTCTGCTCGCATTGCGCTCTGGTTGGCGTGTGTCGAGTCGCTCGCGGGCTCGGGCATGAGCCGACGTGTATTTGCGTTCGTCGCTGACCTCGTTGTGTCTGCTTTGGCTTGCGTTAGTCTCACCGGACTTCGGCTATGTCCAGATGGACGGACACATCCCTCAGTACGCTAAGGCCGAACTCTAGACGGCCGTTTGCCCTTAGACGATGCGCCGTTGCGTGCACAGCGCGCCCGCGCTCTTCCCTCAATAGACGTCTCGGCTCGGAATCGGTGTGAATTTTCGTTGGCCCGTCTTCTAAATTGCTCTACTCTTTCAAGACGCAGACGGAAGCTGCGAGGATGATGAGGAAGGGGAAGATCCGGGAGTGGAAACGGTGGGAAGGGTGACTGGGGGACGAAAAAGCCAGGTTGATGTCGAGTTGCTCAGTGCATCACGACATCAGACACCGTTGGCTGTATGTCTGATGATTCTTCTGATTACGCACGGACGTCTTGTTCGGTTCGGTTGGTTTATTCGCCTGGTCCCAAACACCCGCGTGCGACGGCCCTGGGCACCCCTTTCCTTGATGTTTCTTTTTCTTCTCGCCTTGTCTTTTTTTGCTGGATTCTTTCTGTTCTGTTCCCCCTTTTACATGTCCCCGAACATCATCACCCACCCATCCGTCGAACTGCCATCTGTCCCATCCATGATCGTGATCCATCTGTCATGTTTCTCTCGCGCGTCGCCGCTGTGTCGCTGTTCCAGTCCGTAGTCCCGTCCATCTCTTGCGTTGCTTTCTGTTCGTTGGCTGAAGTCTGTCCGTTCATTCCCGATCGTTCCATCCATCTGTACACCTTGTTCCTTTTCGCCCGCCGGCGCACTGGCATATGTAACAATCTGACACATACACATACCCCGGCTATATGCAATGATGATATCCCACAGTCTGAGTACACATGCACTGAACGATGAATAGATCAGGAATGGTAGAGCATGGTGTACATGTGCATGCGAACATGGCTGTGCTCCGGCAGGTGGAGGGGAATCGGGCCCGACGGGCCCGCCGCTGACTGAAGTGAGACCGGTGCGCAATGTGTGGGAACATCAGATGGAAATTCTGTTCGAACTGATCAGGGCGCAGAGATATGGTTATGCGCAGGTAAAACGTCTCCGCGAGATGAGGGTGCTTATTTTTTCGCGGAAGCAAAGTGGAGAGGAACAGGATCAGAAAGATCATCGGCCTGCGCCGTGCGGGACCAGACTCGAGCCGTTCTTGTTGGCGGGCGTGACGTGACCGCGCGGGTCACTGTGATCGCGTTTGTGGCAACGGCGCGCGTGGTCGTCGTCCGTCCGCGTGCCACCAGCTGTCGTCCCCAGCGCCGACGTAGCAGCCGCCAGGCCTCTGATCTCCAGCATTCATTCGCAAAATTTCTTTTTCTCGCCGACTTCCCGTTCGTCACTCACCACGCTCACCAGCGGCACGCGCGCTGCGACGACCATGGACGACTCCTCCGTCAGGCGTCTCATCAACCAATGCAAAACTAATGGTCCGTGCCATCGCCTGCATGTGTCTGTCTGACTTCCAGATCTCTGATGCGCATGCCGCTCCGCCTCTTCCCGCAGATATCGATGCGAAAGTAGATGCTATCGCGAAGCTCCAGGCAGAGTTCGAAGCCGGGACTGAGGTGTGTTCTGCGAACGGAATCCTACTACTTCTACATGAGGCGCTCACCCCGCACGCCTTGCAGATCCCCGACCCCGACGCGCTCATCGCGGTATTCAAGACATGCCTGCGCACGCCCAACCAGCACCTCACCACCGCGACCCTCTCTGCGCTCCCACCCCTCCTCCCGCTCCTCATCACACGCACCCCGCGCCCTCTTCCCTCCGCATCCCCGCCGCATCCTCCTCCTCCGTCCCGCGTCCTTTCCATCGATGCGCACACGCTGCGCCAGGTGCTCCAGGCATTCCTCCCCGCGGGCGGAGTGCTCGACCGCCTCGGCGACAGCCGCGAACGCGCGCGCGAGAAGGCGCGCGAGACACTCGTCATCCTCGGCGGCTTGCGTTCCGCAGCGGCGGCACGGGCTCCGTGCTGGGCAGGTCGCGCGAGGGGAAGGGCCCGGAGACGCCTCTCATGGTGTTCGAGCGCGCTCTGCGTGAGGGTGGGCTCGCGAGTAAAGTGTGGCGCGTACGCGAACAGGTGCGTAGTCCGCGGCGAGGGCTGTGGGTTTGTGCTCACTCGTTTTTGTTGTTTTGGTGCAGGCTGTTCTGACCCTGGTGCATATACGCCGGGCGCACCACCTCTTCCCATCCGTCCGTACCTCCCTGCGCTCGTCGAGGCGCTGGAGGACACGGACGGGACGGTGCGCGAGTGCGCGCGGGTGTCGGTGGTGGAGCTGTTTACCGGCCCTGGTGTGACCGATGCGGCCCGTGCGGACCTGAAGAAGGAGCTGACGAAGAAGGGCGTGCGCAAGACGATCGTGGACGGGGTGCTCTCGAGGTACTGGCGGGCGGTGCGACCAGCCCGGGACCACGAGTGAGGGAGGCTCGGAGAATGGCGAGCCCGGGACGAGAGAGTACGTGCCTCCTAGTATTGCGCTGATGAAGCAGAGACCGGGGCCGCTGTCGGGTCTTCGAGCGGAGGTACTGTGTCGAGGACGACGAGTCATGGAAACGTCAAGGATATGTCGAGGCCCTCTAGCCGTACTGCGGTCACTTCGCCTGTTCCGGCGGACGGCGCGGGGAGTGCGGGCGGCGGTGGCAGCGACGTGAAGCCCGTCTACGTAAGTTGCGGCTTTCGATAATGTCTGATTGACGGGTGATAGCATGATTCGCGTTCTGATAGATTGCCTCGAGCCGCGATCTGGAGAACGAGTTTGCTTCCATGCTGAAGCACTTCGAGGTATGTTGTCATGTCTTCATTATGCGGGCTTGGCAAAATGACTCCGTCGTCTTCTCGTTGCTATGTAGGGCAGGGAGTCGGAGCACAATTGGTTGGGCCGCGACAATGCCATCCAGAGAGTGCGCGGCATGCTCAAAGGCGAGGTGCACGAACGGTATACTGAGACATTCCTACATGGTCTGAAGAACGGTTCATGGATGCGTCTCTCAAAACTGTAAGTGTCTCATCTGCATGGAACAACTTGTTTTCCGTTCATCGCATTACTAGCTCGCTAGTCTGCGGACGACGGTAGCAGCGAATTCCTGCTGTCTCTACTCCGAGCTCGCTATCGCCTTCGGAACCGCTTTAGACCCCTTCTGCGACCTTTTCTATACCAACCTGCTCCGGATGGCCAATCTCACCAAGAAGATCACCGCACAACAATCGCAAGCGACACTAACCACGATTCTTTCCCACACTTCAGCGCAGCCACGGCTGATCATTCCATTGCTGTGGAATGCCGCGCAGGACAAGGCGGTTCAACCGCGCTTATACGCGCTCGGTCACGTGAGGAGCTACTTGGAGGTGCACGCGCTGCGCGCGAAACATGCCATCGAGTCTGCAGGGGGCGTAGAGATTTTGGAGAAAATAATCAAGAAGACTCTGGGCGACCCGAATGCTGGCGTCAGAGACAGTGCCCGCCAGTGTTTTTGGGCGTTCGAGGCGGTCTGGCAAGAGAAGGCCGCAGTGATACTGCACTCGCTGGACTCGACGTCGCGAAAGCAGCTCGAGAAAGCGTGCCCGAATCCCGATGTTATAGCGAGCCTCCCTGCCCCGTCGCCGCCGAAGGCGAAGAAGAGCAGTGTAGCCGCTGCAATTGCTGCGAGTCGGGCGAAGGCTAAGGCGATAGCGACGGCCCCGCCCTCTCTTAGACACCAGGCAACGTCGACTTCACATGCAGTGCGTGCTACGTCGCCGCCCATGAGGCGTGCGGCGTCTCCTTCATTGTCGACAAGTAATTCTACTGGTAGCGTGCGAGCAGCGTCCCCAGTATCACGTACGACATCTAGTCAACCACGAGCTCGAGTTGTTTCTGTGCCAGTTGTTCGTCCCATTATTTCTGTGGTCCCTAGCTCGGCTGCCCGTAGTCCACCTAGACAACTGCGGCCTCGGTCTCCCCCTTCCCCTACTCCCTCTTCTCCTTCCCGTCGACGGCTGTCTTCTCCGCTTGCCACTTCGGAATCTTCGCCCCCTGGCAGCAACTCGGCTTTCCGCAGGGCCCTGGAGACGGCCCTCCCGCATCTCCACCCAATTCAGTCACCACCATTGCCGGTTCCCCAACTCCTCGGCCACAGAGGACTGGTCAGCCGGTGGCAGTACCTACTTATCGCGAGTCGCTGTCTATAGCAGGCCTGCCCCACATGGCGGGGTCCGAAGACGAGTCGCTCCTTTTGGCAACGAACATCCCGGTTCCTGAAGATAGCGACTCGGATATGGACGTGGACGAATCGGTCAACCTCATTTCCTTCTCCACGCCATACGAGGTATATCCGCCAGTCGTGCCGAGGACCGCCTCGCAGGCGAACTCGTTCTCACCCAGGTCGAGCGGCTCGAAGCCAGCGCTGTCAAACTCGCTGTCGGTCGCGGCGAGTTCGCCGCCTGCAGGCATCCCGCAGCCTATCGTGGAGGATGTTCTGCGTGCGCGTGCTGAACAGGCTGAGAGTGCTGCGGAACGCCTGCTGGAGCTGGTCGAGCCCGAAGAGGAGGACGTACATCCCCCGCCGATCCCAGCATCATTGTTACTGCGGCACAACGAGGGCACGCCCAAACTCAAACCGAAGGTATTAAGTCCACCGAGGACACCCCCGCGCCTCCTAAGACGCCCGTAAGCAATAGGACTGCGGCAATCATGAAGCAGGCTGCGCTGTTTCAGGACAGCCCAGCCTACAATGGGAAGTCGACGTCTCTGTTTGACATGGTCGACTCGCGGCAGAGCGCGAGCGAGTGGTGGGGAAAGCGGATGTCATGTGTGTATCAGCCCACGTCGCTTTCTGGTCTGTTTGCTCATCTGTTTACTAATTACGCAGTAATGAAATCTGCAACTTCGCCGCATGAAGGCGGGACCACAGATCACGTCCGAACCGTCCAGGATTGCACTGCCGCACTGAAAGACGACACTGCCGACGTTCCCGTGCTCAAGAAGCTGGCGCTTTTGTGTATGCAGAACCCAGTTTACGAACCACTCTCACCCATCAGTCCGGCGTTCGCCGCTCCGCTCACCCCATCATCTTTATATGGCAGCGTTCGATCCCTGCCGTCCAGTAAGTCCGATTTCTGGACGCAGGACAGACAGTTCGATCAACTGTTCAATGCCCTGATGACATTTTTAGACGCACGGAAGGTGAGTGACGCCGTAGCACCGCGACCACCAATTCAGTACTGATAGAGACTCTCCCATGATTCATCAGGGTGCCGAAGAGCTCGAGTACGGCTTGATCGTCCTATGGGAAATGCTCGAGAACCAGGCGCCCCTGCTTGAGGGTCGGGAAGCCGATATCTTTAACGTGCTTCTGCAAATAAGATATTATGGACAAATGACCGTGAGTACATGAACCTAATCTGTGGCATTGCGGGGTTTTCATGACAGCCTCCGGTAGGTTATGCAAGCTACGAACTTCTTCCGGGACACTCTTACCACCCGCATAGAGCCGGTGTATGGTCTGACCACACTTCATGCAAGCTTGCGGGCCTTTAAGGACGCGCCGATACCGGCTTCAACAAGTATGGAGACCAGAAACGGGACCTATGCGTTCGGCCTCATCGCCCTCGGCAAATTTTTCTTGCGCCTCCCCGCAGAGGTATTGGAAGAAGAGCTGCCCAGGCTTCGAACGACTTTGATCTCAGTAAGTTGCCGTAAGGACTCTTCGTCCGAAAGTTCCGTGTGAACTGACAGGTCTATTTTTCTACGCAGGCATTGACGGACAACTCTGCACAGTCCTCCCTTGCTGTGCGAGAGGCAGCCACAGCAGCTACAATTGCTGCACAGATGGTGCTGCGTGACGAGATCCATTTGTTCACCCTGCTAGACGGTCTGCCAGATGACAAGAAGAATCTTCTCACATATTTGTTTGACAAGCATAGCTCGCACGGCTCTGTGGGAGCCGTTAGTTCGTCTGGGATGGACAAGCTGGAGCGAGAGATGCGACGGATTGACAACCGTCTTAGCACACCGCTGCGACCCATCCCACGCCCTGCTTTTGTTTCTACGTAGATGATCATGCTATTTTTTCTAAGTACCGAATAATCAGCGACTGCCGCATTGTACAATTTTTGGCATTCGCGATCAAACTCTGTCTGCACATACCCCCATTCATTGTATTCATATGTCCCCTTTGCTATGATTGCTGTGCACCCTTCGTCGCGATTTTTGTTGCTCCGTTATCAATCCTACAGACCATTAAACAGCATTATAATCATGATCACAGCACTTTGACGTGCGTGCATGCGGAAGACAGATACATGTGGGTCGAGAGTCGAGACCTCTGTCCAGCGGCAGGACGTAAATGTTATGTTAAGGCAACAGCGTAGTTCACACACCGTGTGCAATCTGCATGACTAAGAAGCCTAATAAAAATTTTAAACGGTCCCTTCGGTTGAGACATCCGCAAGGTGTCTTCGTAATTTCGCCATCCTCTTCAGCCTGTCCGCGAGCGCCACGAGCTCTCTCGCATGCGACTCCTCCGCGGCAGCTTGATTTAGCAAGAGGGCCGCAAACTCCATATGAAGAGGACATGCAGAGGCGTGTCGAACCTGCGATGCGTCTGGGGTATCCTCGGAATCGGTCAATTGTGTCTCAGGGACTCGTTGGTGAGGGCTGGCATCCAACTGCCTAGTGCTGCAGTTTCCGTCGCCATCGGAGTCGGTCTCAGGCATAGAGGCGAACGCATCCAAGAGAGAAGGTCCAGCAGCTATTAGAGATTGCACCTGAGACGGCGCGGAGTCCAATGTGTCATGTACTTCGTAGCTTGTACCTTGCAGCTCCCCGATCACACGTTGGAAATCGCGTAAAACGCCACACGACAAATCTTCGTGGACACGATGTTGCAACGCGATATTCGCCGCGCTCTTCTGATGTGCGAGGGCATGTAGGTTGGATTTTACGGACCGGGCTTTAGGCCTCATGTAGGCATTAGGGAGAGTGTTGTGCGGGAACGGGGAGCGGACATCCAGCATCGATCGACAAGCGGAGTCAATGAGTATGGGAGAGACAGCTCGGTGGTTTTCAGGTGTAGAGATTAGCCCGGCAGAAGCCTCGGGATCGGTACGGTTGCACGACGACTGGTCCAGCGTGAGAACACGAGCTTTTCGTGACGGGATGAATGGCCTGGAGTTGTCTGGCAGATGATCCAATTCGTCTCCTCGGTTAGCCTCGACCACGAGCTTGCGATCCTCTGAGCTTTCAGTGCCGTTAAACTTGGCGCCTTCCACCTCCAAGTTGAAAGCTGATGCAGCGAGGTCCGCAGCCATGCCAGAGATATCCGGTGTGGGCACACGCATGGAGGGCGTGCTCAGAAGACCCCTCAGCACGCTAGGGCTAAGACTCGGAAAATACTTCAGGCGGATCGGAGTCGTCAAGTACTGGTTTTTGTCGCAAATAGCCCATTCGGAAGCTGTGCCGTCCTTGTACATATCAGCGTCGAAACAGTCGGTGGGTAACTTTGCTCCAGTCCAACGTATGCCGTCAGAGGGTTGCTTGCGTGACGAGGGGCTCTCGTCAGCTTCCAAATCAAACGTCGCTAGCAGAGCATTCAGTTTGGCTTCTTCTTCGTTGATCGTTGAACAGATTCTGTCCAGTAGCTGTTGACGAGAAAACGACCGAAGACTGAGGGTTTCGCCAGAAGAACCATCCTGACGACCTTCATCGCCACCAGATGCATTCTGTCGTCGTCTCCTTTGTCTAGTAGGCAGAAGAAGAGGTCTCGTATAGTGATCTGTTGATGTGTACATCACTGGGATGCTGAATGGAGACAGCTTGTGAGTTGTTGAACCAGTCGCGGTCACGTGCGATTACCCAAATTCAACGTTAAGTTTTAACCCGAGCTAAACGTCAACATCGAAGATGCCATGCAAGTCGTGATATGTACTGCATCTATGGTATAGTACTAATGTGGTCCTATATGAGCAATCTCTAGCATCGAATCAAATCTGTTAGACGGTGTGACAAAGGTAGTAGGAGCAATCCCTCACCTTCGTCGTAATGCGTCGTGCAGGCCAGCAGGCCGGCCATCCATCCCATCGACTCTGAGTCGCACTGCATTTCTTTCAATTATTGACTCCACAAGGAGGTAGAGAGAATAAATACTCACATAAATAAGTTGATAAATACTTGCGTTAGTGTGGTCTATGTAGACCTCTCTTGCGATCCCAGCCCAGCCGACTCGTGGGCAGGATTAGACAAGGTCGCCCCTTCATTTGGTGTAATCCATTTCGGTTTGATATGTGGCGGCATAGGTCGTCTAAGCGGGGCCACGTCTGGCAAGAGTTCCCTCCTCGGCCGGAAATGGACTCTAGACCGCCACTCCTCCCGCCTAACACTTAACCGGACACCCTTGTCGTGCATGTAAATATCTCTGCCACCCCACACCCGGCGTCCAAGCCGCTCCTTAATTCTCTGTGTATTTCGGCCCATGACATCTTGCACATGGCCGTAGAACTGTGAGATCATCAGCAAGTCCCGTTCGAGGATGCTCAGATGCATATCGATGTCGAACAGCCTTGTGGGCTCTTTGGAAGGTTGGGGAGGCGCATCAAGGTCTGCGTTGAAGGGAGGCGTTGGCGGGATATGCGCGGTTTTCATGATAGCATCCTCCTTTGCTGAGGAAGAGGGACTGAAGAATGTCGCAAAGGACGAACTAGACGTTCCGACATCAAGATCCTCAGACGCCGCGTCGTCGTCGATTCCCTGGCTATATCGAGGGACACTGTTCTCCCCCCACTTTTGCTGTGTGGCCGTATAGTAGGCAATATCGGCCTTTTTGCGTCGCATAACGCGCTCGGTCTTCACAAGTACCCAGCGAAGCAGCTCCATGTTTTTGTCGCGATTGGCTTCTGAAAACACAGCTAGAAGCATATTGCGATTCACGCTGAAGCGCAGTGCATGGATCTCCCCGGGCTGTTTAATCAAGCAATCGCCCCGCAACCGTCTGTCTTCACGCCTGTCTAGCTCCATGGCCTGTAGGAGGTAATGTCGTAGGAAGACCGCATGGCCGGCCTGAGAGATCCACTTCAGGAGTAAATGGTATGTATACGTGTTGGGTTCTGCAGAAGGAGGTCGATAAGGTGCAACCTGGGGATTAGAGATACCGTAATCGTCCTCGTCCTCGTCGTCGAAGGAAGTAGAGGTGGATAATTTTTGGACGCTCAATGGGAGAGGCGTCGTGAGCACTTCAAACATTTGTACCAACTTCGACACGTTCCCGAGCCGCCCAATCATGTCAACGGCGGTATTGAGGGCTGCCGTGGAAAAGGGTAATGGATCCGGAATACGAACAGTTGCGGACTCTGCTACCGCGACGTCGTTCGACTTCTTGTCCCAGTACTCCAGTGGGGGGCGATCAGGGTACGACAGATCAATACCATACGCGCCCTTCATAATTTTCTCGAACCCCTCAAAGTCGGCGGTCTCCTTCAGCACGCGGACGGCCAGGTCGACATTGACGGAAGTGAACGGCACCCCCTTCCTCGACATCTCGTTTATGAGCTCCACGCAGTACTTCGTGACGTCCTCAACGAGCCCTTCCCGCTTCTCGTGCCAGATCGGCAGGGCCAGGCGATGGCAGAGGGCCTGCAGGCACAGCCCATACGTCTTCGTGTTCTTCGGCAGCTTCGCGCGCGTCATCTCCCGCAGCACCTGGAACGCGCCAACGTAGTGCCCCACCGAAGCGAACTGTTCCAGAATAAAGTGGTAGTCGTCGAGCGTCGGCGTCAGGCCCGACGAGCGGATGTTGCGGATGACTGTCTGGAAGCGCAGCTCGTAGATGTGGTCCTGCCGCAGCCTCTGCCCTTCTGCGATGCGCCGCATTGCTGCGGCACGCACATGCGCTGCGGGGGGCGTGCATTTCCGCAGGACCGACTGGTGGATGTCCAAGGGCAGGTTCTCGGCCCCAAGCAGGTGAAGAAGCTCGACGTAGCTGCCCCACACGCGTCCGGGACTAGGTCGCGGCAAAGACAGCAAACTGCGAATGTCCTGGCATCGTTGGTTGAATATCACCTCTTTCGGATTGCTGGCCGACGTCGTAGAGGGCGGGGAGTCCGAAAGAGGTAGAGCAAGACCGGCGCGACGTGGAGACGCGTGAAAGTGTCGGACTTCGGACAGACGGCCTGATAGTATGAGTTTTCTGAGGTAGGTTTGTGACATGAGGAACAGACCAGTCCTATCCGCGTTACGGCAAGCTCTCGAAGGGTGTCAACGTCGATGGTGTGTAGCGGTAGACGTCGGTCTGACGGCGACACGAAATTTTGGGCACGTGAGCCGTCGATCACCAGATCAGGAAGTCGCCTCCGTTTTCGTTTCGTTTAACCCACGAAGGTAGCTGAAGGCTAAGAACTCGGGACAGGAAAATCATCACTAACCGCCAAATAACGAGAACGTCATTCATTCCACAAAAATTAATGTGATGAATTTAGCATATATCGCACGGGTAATTCGCGATAGATAGGAGTACCAGCCACAAATATTACAACCTCTTCCACACCACCAGTCGTTCCCGGCCTATATGAGTCTTTGAGCTCACTTCGGGAACTTTATCGAATACTTTCTCCCAGCCTTCGCCAAGAACCTCAACGTAGTGCTCTGGACGAACGTAGAAAGGAGGCCCGACATCCTGCGGGGGTCAAGCGGGAATATGAGTGTGATGAGGAAGCCGCCCGATTTCACCAAGGTCGACATTTGACGACCCCAATCCGCCCGAAGAGAAGGTGGAATAGCAACGAAAAACCTAAGAAACAAACCACATCAATATCACATGGCTCTGCGACGGTAGAAATTACTCAAGACTGACGTATAGTCGTAGACGAGTTCGAAGCGTTCTTCCGGACTGTTTGCTAGAGTGAAGAAGTCTCCAAGTTTAAAAGTTACCTTTCCCGGTTCCGGGATGGTCACAGAAGCTAAGAGCCTACATAGGAGGCGGCGTCGGGTCACCGAGTGAAGGCTGAGAAATGCAATTTAGTACGAACTCATTCGCTGCGTTGACGGCAGTAGGAGCAATGTCGACGGCAAGCGTATCAAGCCCAAAATTTGAGGCAATAAGCATTGCATCGTATCCCTGTGTATCGACTATTCAGCGAACACACCTAGCCGCAAATGCGACAAGTAGTCGCACCTTTCCGCATCCCGGCACGAGAGCCCTCCCTGACCTCGGCAAGTCGAGTACGTTCGATTGTATTAAGTCCCGTAGCGGCGGTTGCGCATACCCGGCGTCCCAAGGAGTAATCTTTGCCTTCCTTCGACACAATCAATATCACTGGAAAGGCCATTACTGCGAATCATGCTCACCAAGCATCATCCCATCCAGAATCCGGGTTGTTTCTGACGAATTCGCGCACCCGCTCCTGAACAGAATTTCCAGTGTTGGGCACAGACATTGCGCAGGCTGCTATATGCGTCCGAGTTCCGCCGCTGTGGACGGGAGAGCTTTGAAACTGTGGGCGGGCGGCCCGACGCCCCGCCCGAAATCTAGCCTTATTGCGATCTACTCTCAGTAGCCACGGTCGCTGGGCGCGGAAGCGTGTACTCACAAACATCACGGCTAGTCTTGAACGAACTTCGACAGTACCATATTCACGTCCATTGGAGTCGGTCGGCGTTCTCGACGGCGCTTCAAAAGTCGGGCTCGGACAGATTTCGCACGTGGAAAGAGGGCAAAATGACTGTATTAGAGGCCACACAATTTTGATGAAATTGAAGAACAAGACCGCGGCGTTGTGGAAATTGACCTTCTGCTAGAAAACAAAAGTGGCAAGAGGCTACCCTTTCGTGGAAGATACGAGATGCAGAAATTTCGCGGGTCCTGCAAGTCGCTGTGTAGGCTCACCACGCATGTTGTGCTGCAATTCGGAGACGGGTTGCACTACTAGTGACCATCGGCCCATAGTCTCTGACCCACTGGCCTCGCGGACAGGCTCCGAGTGGATTTTTACTCAGCTATGACATGTGTCGTGCCGTAAACAAAAATAACAAAAAGCCAGGCAACTTACCAGATGTATTCGGGTGAGTCAGCTCCCCTAATAGAATGACAACTAATGGGTGAAACTGCCGCTGCGGTGGCTCAATGGATATGTCCAGACAGTGCTCAGACAGGAGTTTTCGGTGGGAACTGGGTGACAGCCTCACATGACTCCCATTGACTTGTCGGCTAATTACCCGAAAATTCAATCACAGTGACTTTCGAGAATTTCTGTGGTCAAACTGGGGTTGTGCGGATAAGTTCCTTACGAACCAAGCAGCCTGGGCAAAGGCGGCTTGAGATGTTTTGGCTGACCGACACAATACTTTGATCTGCAGTTTCTGATCAGGAATCTGCCGCTGTATTTGTTCAGGCACTTTGCGCCGATCACTTCCAGTTATTTTCCCTCCATTTGCCTCGCTGGACGGATAAGTCGCCGACTTGCCGAGGGCTGGAAACATGCGCGCACCAACGCCTTCCGACCAACCTTAGCCACTGGCGATGCGCCCAGCCAACCGGCTTTCTCCCACTCCGCGGCCTGCAAACTCTCCGGGCTTTGCTTTCTCCTGTGGTCATATCCAACCCCAGCTCGCAGCGCGCTGTGAATATATAAATGGCTCATTCATTAACACGCAGCCACTCACGTCCTTAGTAGGTCTCGACCTTAACGCCGCTATATGCTGATATATATATGTGATATATATACGCTGATATTTGCGTCACTATGCCGCCAGCAACAACATCCGGCTGCAAAATTCTGGGGTTGGTTTTTGTTTATGAAACCTTGCTGACTGCGTTCCCCCAGATTCGCTATCTGCACGAATCTTCTCTCACGGACGTTTCCTTCTCCTCGACGCGTCCACGGGTTCGCTCTTCGCGAACTCTCCGGAAGTACAGCGATCACTTACTCTCTCTGGCCCGAAATTTTCAGGTCAGAGTTCCAGAACCCGCCTACATGTTCTGATCAGTCCTCTGAATAGCGCTGCCTGACTGGCATACGAAAACTTCGTCAGGGGACTTTGTCTATGAGTAAGCCGCGCCCCGTCTGATCATCTGTCTGCTCAATTGGCGACATGTGCTGATGCGGAACAGGAAGATGAACGCAGCCGCCGTTTGATGCAAGACTTTCTGTAGCCATTATTCCAGACCGGGACAGTTTTGCTATCTGCGCGGCGTCTCACAATCGCCCATTCATTCATTGCGTCCGGCCAATTCAGTTGGCGCGCTCGCTATTTGCCAGGATGTTCCCACCGCGCACGAGACAACAGAACGAGCACTGTCAGGTGAGTAAGCTGACATCATCAACTGCTGCATTTCGCCCCTGCATTCCGCCCCTTTGCAGGTATCTCAGGCCTTCAGGCTGAGAGTTTCCGTCCGAAACAATACGCTTTCATTCGTCGCCGTTGAATCTGATGACCGTGCAGAAGCCGCTGTAAGGCTGTGCCAGTCCAGACTTCCCTTCACCTTGGCTGGCTGCTTTGCACGGTCGCGGAGGGAGCGTGATATCATTCCGCTCGGATTCCGCCCGTTCCTTGTTGGCGATGGCGGATTTTTGCACCTGGACATGCGGATGCACTTACTTACGTGTAAGCTCAAGATCCTGATCGCTTCCAATTCGCCCATAGAGTTTAAGCATCCCCATGTGAGCAGAGGGATGCTGCGTTCGAATGCTATCTCCAGAAATAAAAATAACTGTCATTGAACGGTCATTTTATCTCCGTTGCCTGCCGCCTATGAACGTCCCTTTAATCAGGATGCTGCCTGCTCAATGCGAGCGACGTAAAATCGATGGACGGCTATTCGGCCGCTTCGAGCTGCGCAACCCACCTGCTGCGAAAGAGATAGGACCAGAGTGCTCCCGGGAGGGTACGCAGCGTAAATCGTACGTCCGAATAAATGGCGACACCAGGCCGCCGCACTCGCGCACTGTCATATAAGCTTGGGTGCTTCTTCCGCGAGTGGCGAGGCGTCGTGGGCTTCCGCTTCTTTGGGGAATCGATTATTTGCTTCCGAACGCCACAAAGCTCGAATATTGCGGGGTTCAGATTCCGCGGGATATCTGTCAGATTGCGGAGGCATTCTTGAGATCAGGAGATCGGAAGTGTCTGGGGACACGCTCAAGCCAGGAAGACGGCGGGCGCGCTTGTCGGCGGAACTTGCGAAGAGCATCATCTGTCACGCCCATCTGGGTCTCGCCACCATCGATCGATTCATCCGTGATAATCACCGTGCAACCAAACTGGACGCACTTCACACAGTTCATCCAACAACAATGTATGTCACGGCGCCGCGGTGTCCGCATTGATGGACACGGGGCGACTTTCTTCCACTAAAGCGGCAGTCAAACACACTGTCAGGATCATTTGTCTTTCGGGGTTCATTTGCATCAAGTTAACATTAATTGACGTGAAACTTCAGTTCGTCAATGTATGATAAGCACGGGGCGCACGGCATACGCAGCCAATTGCATCAGCGACAGGTAGCTGGCATGATGCATGAACTTTTCAAGGCCCCACCACTGATGCAACTGGAATCCTCGATATGATCAGGAGACCTTATCTCAAAGTGTCAGCAGTTAAAACTAGCCGTGAAATAAATGTCAATGCTAGTTCGCCTCTCAGTTTCAAAGGAGATATCCGATTGTCGCACCAGATACAAGACGCTGTAATGGCTTGAATGTTCTGATGAAAGCCGGTAGTAAAGTGACCATCGGTGGGAAGCTGTCTGCCCGGTGAGCTGTAAGTAGCCTGAGGATTGCAGGGCTGCTAAGATGTTGAGATGACACGCTCCGGAGGCTATCATGTCGCGCAATGACAGTTTTCCATTAGAAAGTGAACATAACCTCTCTCGGATTGAATGGACGTCAACGGAAAGATCCGCCACAAGTCTGGCGTTTGGAGGCCATGATGCATGAAAGGTGGATCACAGGACAGCCAATAAATGAGTGAATGAATGAGCGTTCAGATAATGAACGTGAACTATCGCAGAGACGCCACGCCTTGACATGAATCCTATCTTTTGCCGCCCAGCAAAGCACTCGGGACTACGACGTGATGCACGGTGAGCGGGCGTCCCAGGAAAATTTTTGCGTTCACCCACCTTCACCGCCCGAGATATTGTAGAGATTCCGAGATAGTCTTCGCAGTATCAGCGCGCCGGAACGCCGATGACACGACTGAAGCTTGCGCAAAGCGCTGCGGAGATTTGGACTTGCACATTCCAATGAAACAAGGGGTATCTCCAATTCAGTCGCAACGAGGCGGGGTATGAGACGCGTCGCACGCATCGGACAACAACCACGACATATGTAGGAGTCAGATTGTCTGCACTGCAAACGCAATACAGATGCAGATGACAGAGTCCTGTCAGGGGCGTGGTCAGCACCTTCACGAGTCGACACGGGACCGCGGAATCATTACACATACATTTGAATACATCTCTTGGACTACCGCATCTGAATCCTCCCAATGACAATTCAGGTCCGCTCTGACAGGAAAGGGTGCCGCCACGCTGGTTTCAGACCAACCTCGCGTCCAGTGGCGAACTAGAGCTCACCTGCCTCCTTGTCCTAGATTCTCGTTGATTTGTGTCAAAACGATGTACTTACTTCACGGTTAACAGTATTCAATTAGTCAAGATAGTCCAAGGGCAAATGCCACAACAATGACGACGACACTCACAACCCTCGAGGCTGGATTTCTGCACGCGCCGTCAGTGACTTAGCCCAACCACGCAATTGGGGATGTAAGACGCGCGCTCACCCAACATCCTCTCCTTGACGCGTTCGCCAATCTCCTTCATCCACGCCTTCACTCGCTCACGTTCTCGAGCTTCAGGCCAAGTGGCACTTTGGAGCGTCGTCTGCAGAAGCTTCTTCATATATGCGCGTAGCAGGTCTGAATCAAACGTCGGGCGCGGCGATGGCGCGTTCGAGCGCGGCGTGGGTGGAGAGCGCAGGCCTGTAACCATGACTAGTGTATAGTAGACCGTCACAAGAGTTGTTCAAGACTTCACAGCGGCGGCAGCGGAGCTGGAGACTTCCTAACATGGCTGTTGCCACTTGTTTGCCGGGATAGCAGCCCACGTGGCGGCGTTTCGGCAAATGCAGGCTGTACTGAACGCCCGACGCGGTGTTCTGTCCAAGCTCGAGCCCAATGTCCTCGATAACCTTCCCGTACTCAGGACCTGGACATTCTCCCTCGCCTTCCTCGTCCTCCATCAATGAGTCTTCTCACTTCCCATCGTCATATAGCGCGTCCGCAGACACGGACTCCTTCCAGATGAACCCGCTGTCTTCCCATCCTCCGCGAACGCCACGCACTTCTATCATATCCAGCTCGCACGTGTACACAACGGAGGTCTATAGCTCAAACGGGGATGCTCAAGAGAGACCTAATACCTATGAAGAAGATACAGAGGACGAGGACGACACTACGGCGCGTAACCCGGCCCAACATAGGGTAAGGAAAGAGGAGATCTGGAGAGAGCTGCTCAAGACGAGCAATGGGCGGGATAAAACATTTGTACGCGTACACTCTTAATATCTGTAAAGAGTATGTGCTGAATCTTGAGGGGTCGCGTGTGCTGCAGAAACTAATGCAGTACTCTCTTCGGATGTATCTGCTCTTCCATACTACCATTATGGCGAGCCCCGGCCTACGGCATAAGGGGCGAAGGCCCTGGGAGGCCGAGCTTATGAAGCGCCTTCAATCCGCCATTGCTGGATTTTCATTAACTAGGTTCTCGTTAAGATATCACTGTGCATGAATGCTACAGCTGACACCCGCTTTCCCCAGGAAATGTCTCATTCTATTCAACTGGCTGCCCCCGCTGACTGCTATTCTGGCTGAGCACTCATCTGTGCCCTTCTCCACCGGCTCGCAGAAGCAGAAGCCAAAGCCACTGCTGCACACATTTTTGCACGCGTCGCCACCCGTCCTACTCGAGTTCGTCAACGGGTTGGCCGATGATGCATATACGTTCTCTCGCCTCGGGCTTGTTGGGACGCGAGCGGGCGAACAGGCTGGGCGCTTGGCCGATTGGTGCTGGTTCGCCAGCACGCTCGTGAACCTGGTCGAGAATAGCGTGGAGCGGAATGTGATCCTCGACTTGCAACACCAAGGTTAGACTTCGCGCGTATTTGACTACATCGTTGTTACTCACTGTGAGCCGATAACACGTCATGCAGTTGAATCGCGGCTGTATACCGAGTCTATGACGGGCGCCACTTCCAAGTCCAATCCCGCCGCGAACAAGATCGATGAGAAGGAGCTCGCTCGTTTGCAAAGACAGGACTATTGGATACAAATTACCAGGATAAAACTGTTGATGGACCTCGTTTATGTCTGTGAGTTTGCAATTTCGTTTGTGATCTGCGAAACTTGCTGGGCATTGACGAAAATGAGCAGCATATAATGTCTTCAATGTGCGTCGCGCCAGGGGTCAGGTTCAGACTTTCACTGGCCTGGCATCCGCAGCTCTTAGGTGAGTGGCCATTTTGTCATTTACCCTCTGCGTTCGCCTCTGACATGTACTCTGGTAGTACGGCGAAATTATTTGATCGTCATAAAACATCGTTGTTGAAGGGGGTCCACTCATGACCAGCAACTGTCCAACGTTTTGTTGTATATACCCTCTGCTGACCCATCGCTGACTGCATGTTTTGTATTCGTCCGGATAGATTTAATTTCTTTTTGTAAATAAGAGCTAGGGGATCGAATCCTGCATGCCGCACGAAGGTAAACTTCACTTGCCGGTCCAGTAGTACTTACTGCGTACCGTTGTCACCATAATCGCCAGCTCGATTTACTACCATGCGATTCCCCTACCGCTACCGCTTTTGAGCGTTTCTCATTTTGCAGAGCAAGCACCTCAGCCTCCAGCTCTTTCACATGTGCTCGCGCTTCGTCCAAGTATTTCTCGTGAGACAGGGTGGCTTGAAGCAGACGTAGGCCCTGTGGCGATGTTTGTTCATAGCTAGAGTTAAGGTTACGGGAAGCTCACGAGATAGACGGCAGAGCCCAGGAGCGCAACCGGGATCATGCCCGGGACAAGGTTTGAGTAAAAGTGAGCATGGGGGGACGGCGAGCTGGGAGACCCGCTACCCGAGCTGTATGGGCGCGACCGAGCTACGGGAGGCAACCGAGCATGTTGTCGCCATGAGATACGAAGACGAGCGCAAGACATCCGGTGGGAGTGACGCTATGGTCAACGACAGAGGTGTACGGTACGAGAATCACGCGTGCAGGTTCTACGCGTGGCACGTGCATGTGTGCACATGCTCTGACTGTCTGAGATTCTGAGCAAATCGAGCGACGAGCACAGGTGAGCAACTGTATCATGAAACCCAGCCCTGAATGATTCCACGAGAGGCAAGGCGAGGCACCGTTATCTTGACAGATGTTGAGAGTTGTGCGCCCACGGCGGGCGTTTCGTATTTCGTAGCAAGAGCAGCTGACACGAATCTGTTCGAATTCAACTCCTGGCTTCGCGACGATCAAGTGCAGCGTTCTTAACGAAATCAGGCTTCTGCTTTTTGAAAAGAACTGCCAGGCAAACAAGAGAGCCAGTGCATAAGTTATGCAATGCATAAGCTATACAATGCAGTATAGACTTGAGAAAGTTCGAGCTTCATGCAAGCATCACTGATGTGTGGCATTTGGCGGGACACGGGAGCGACTAGTGCATACTCAAATGCCGTGGGAAAGATGAAAAGCTATAACCATCGCTAGCGGTCTCTCCTACTTTCGTCTCCTTCAGGCCCCTCACCACCATCCATTTCCCCCTCCCCTCCTGCCTGGGGCCCGCCATCCGCTTACCGTTTTCTGTTTACAGAAAACCCTTTGGACAGGATTCCAACCGTGCAATGGATTTGCATACTATGCCGCCTCGTCTCGGACAGCCCTCGCGTCTCCTCGATATCCTATCCTCCTCTACTCCTGTGCGACCCTCCCCATCCTCTCCGCATCCACACCGCCAATCACAGTATCCTTACCGCTATGTTCGCCTCCAGGATGTTTATAACGAAAAGGCCGAGCAGCCCACAACTTTGAGCGACCTGCCCAAGCGATCCGCGTCTCTCGACACGTCTCGACCTTCCCTCGGCTATCCCTATACGACGACGCCGACATCTTCGATACCCCCTTGTATACATTCACAGCCATCATCTAACGCGCAACACGCGCGGCTGCAACCTCCTTACCCCGCGATGACCTCCTCCGTCGCATCCAACTGCACTACTACTACACCATCGTATACGCGTCCGCGAGGACTACGGATAACTAATTTAATCAAACCCTGGATCCCTATAATACTGTACGCTCTTTCGACGCTCGCATTTCTCGCAGCGATAGGCTTTTGGAAGGTTGAGGTTTTCCAAGGTTCGCATCACTATGTCTCTCCCTCGCGCGCGCATATACGTGTACTAAGACGTATACACCCTCAGGTTTAGATGAACTGTCACATTGGTTGCAGTCCGACGAATATTTAGGTTACGCTGTGATATTTACTCTCATTTTCCTCACCACATTCCGTACGTTTCCCCTTTTTTAAACTCCTGGCATCCGCAGCTGATCAATGCGCAGCTCCGATTCCCCTGTACTCCACGCTCATTATCCTATCGGGATACACTTACGGTCCCTGGACCGGTGCGATCATTTCGTACTGCGCATCCATTCTTGGGGCGCTAGCTGTATTTGTATTATCTCGCACTTTCTTTCGGGCATCCATTTCGCGCTGGTTATCGTGTACAACCACTATCAAGCGCGTCGTACGAGCCATCGAGAACAACCCCAAACTTCTCTTTCTCATTCGCCTCGCCCCCTACCCTTACAACGTCATGAATTGTCTTCTTGCAGCGTCTCCCAGCCTTACCCTGCGCACGTACACGATTTGCACCGCGCTCTCGCTCCCCAAGCTCATCATCCACACGAGCATCGGAAGCTCGATCCATTCTTTTGGGACCTACCATGTTACCCACGCGAACGGCGAATCTGCGGACGCGGACGAGAACGCGCTGGGTCACTATTCCACGATCGCAGGCATCACATTGTGCGTCGCGATATTCATTTATCTATCGTACATCACGCGCAAGGCAGTGGACGACGAGCTGGAAGACGAGGACGCACTTGAGGCCAGCTACGAGGAGCGCGTCGCGTTCCTTAGCGGCGAGGGGGAGGGCAGCCATGACGTGGAGGAGCACATGGTCGAGTGCCCGCTGAGCCGCCCCGTGCTATTGCACGCGGGGACTGACTTGGCAGTCCTGGTCACGCGCCCTGGTCCGGGCGGTTGACTGAGGTTGAGGACGGACTAACGATAAGTAGATAAGTAGCTGCATCATTGGACATTGTAAAATAGCGTTTGTATAAGATGTGGCAGGCATATGGGGGTGGAGTGGCAATAGACAGACACCTTCATTGTCTCTTGGTACGCTCCGTACTCAATTATCGCTTTCCATAAATGTGCAAGTTGCGGACTTGAAGATGTTCGCGTCCGTGTCTGCATCCGCGCAACTTTCCCTGCGAAGGCGGCCTTATCTGGGCTAAGATGAAGCAGCAGATGCCAGCGATTATGTACGCCTCCCCACAGTCTGACGATGCTGCGGGGAAAGGAGCCAATCACAAGTGGTTCGCTGAATCGCCGGAGAATATGATGCTTGCGCCATGGGCGACAAACGTGCGTAGTGCGGTCTGCGATCACCGCAAGAGGTCAAGTCACGAAAGCCGCGCGCTCTGTCCGCTCGACATGATTTCTAGTGCGGTACGTCGTATGTCGAGATGGGTGATCCGTCGTACGTGCATGTGGAGTCAGAGGTGGGACCCGAGATAAGCCTAGTTTGGGGGATATTGCGGAAAAGAGCATGGAAGTATATCTTCAGGAATCATGCGGCTTCGCGTGCAGAACAAACCGGTCTCCAATTACGCGCAAATAGTGAGTGTTATCACCGGAGGTGCACTATGTAGAATTCGTATTCCATTCAACGTCAGCAGCTAAATTGAATAGCTGTTTCTTTGCACCGAATTGTCCTTCATCGCCGAGACTTCCGGTTCCCTGTATGAATGGGGATTGTGCGTACCTGCGTGGAAGACTCCTCGGTAATTTGCACCGAGACCGCCTCAGACTCTAGCCTTTAGAGCGGTATAAGACGGAAATCGATGAGAATCTTTAGATGGTTACTCACCGTCCGTAATGTTGGATCCACTGGTAAGTTCAGAACCCGGCGTAACCGCAGCTGTCGAAGTTCTGGACGTCGCTACAGGATTAACGCGATCCATTGCTCGCCGCGTCTTGACGACTTAGATCAGATAATAGAAAATACCATCGACCATCTTAAAAACTGCCGCACTTACGAAACGGTCCTCTTACGGCAAAGGCGGAGGACACCAATGGTAAGCAATACTTGAAATAGATATCTCACACATGCTAGCGGTACATCGAGCATGTGGTAATACAGACATGGCTTCATTTGTCCGAGTGCCCCAGAGATTTGCCAGGTTGAATCCGGTCGCGTATGCGCTGCTTCTGCGAACAGTACCGCACGACGATGAACTAGGATATATGAAAATGGCGAAGAAGATACATACGAGTATTTTCAACTCTGGGAAGCCTCCTTCGGTCTTCCTGTCCCACACTAAGCACGGCTCCTGCCCATCCAAGGACAACCAAACGCGGAATCGCCCACTGGTCTCTTCAGAATTGAGCGGGAGGATAGATATTGCTTTCAAGGCAGGCGTGGGGAAGGTCAGAAGAAGCTCCGTAGATACCCATGTGGCTCTGTGAAGCCTGCTCTCACATCGTCAAGGCTGCCTTGTGCGAATACACGGATCTAGAGTCTGCTCACCACCGACACTGCGACGATCCATCACAATCAGCGACATTTGTACGTATGTGATAGTGCTATTGGACCCGGCTCACCCTATCACAAAACTCGATGGTGATGCTGGGAGTGGGCAGCGGCGACGGCGGGATGAAAGTGGACGGATCGAGAGGATCATGGGGTTTGGCTGGCACTTGCGGCTCATACGACTCCGTTTGGCTGTCTGGAAGACAGTCTACACAGCTGCCTGGGTCCGCCATACTCGACACTGTTCGAGATATGAGAGAGAAATAGTCGTGGAAGGAAATTCTGAAGTTCGTCAGACTTGCGTTTCCTGAACGGTCACGAGACGGTGACGAAACACGCGACAAACGCGTTTGTGACGCGACGTGCCACCTCGGTCCTCCTTGTACTCTTGTGGTTGCGAAACTGCTTGTGCCATCAACCTGAGAAGGCTACTAACTGTTGTTTGAACAAATACGCTCTTAGTGTTAGTCATGGACAACGAACAAGATTTCAATATGGCTCCGCCGTCGCCAGGTCCTGCGAGACCATTGACAGTTTGGCCCGTACACAGTATGTTCCAATCAATTTCCCCCTCCATGCAAAGCCGTAATATTATGTTCAGTCGAAGTCCGCGTATCTCCGAAAGCTACATCGCGCTTTGACACTATCCGCAACACAGTGCACGCGTATCTCACCTCCTCCCTGTCGCACATCTATCTGCCATCACTAATTCAAGGCTGGGAAGACGTGCCGCTCCTCGCGTCCTCCATTGACCGTATCATTGCATCGGAATGCTCTTGCCCCTCTGCCTCTCTGCCAATTGAACAGATAGCTCTGCAGATCCATGTTTACCAGCCGTCGGACACTGACGCCTTTGAAGAGTTCGCAAGTGGAAGCAGTAGGGGTGAAGGAGAGGATGTCATGGCTGCAAGCGTCTGTGAGCTACCAAGTCTTTCTTGGGAAGGTCTCTGGGAGAGTTTGATATACGCGGATGACGTCAAGTCAAAATTACTGGACTACATATATGCTACGGTTGTTTTCAGTGATGCAGATGTCGACTGTGAGTCAATCCAAAAATGTTTCTTGATTGAAAGGCTGTACAAAACTATTTTAGTCAACGTGGTGTCGTGGAACCGTGTCGTTTTGCTGCATGGTCCTCCAGGAACGGGTAAGACGTCTCTCTGTCGAGCCCTTGCGCAGAAACTATCCATACGACTATCTCACCGGTGAGTGTCCTGCCTTTGACATGGATCAATGTTCAATTTCTTATTCCACATCTTCCTCCTCTCAAGATATTCGAATGCGAGGCTGCTGGAAATTAATTCACATTCTCTCTTTTCGCGTTGGTTCTCCGAGTCTGGCAAGCTCGTGCAAAGACTCTTCAGCAGTGTGATGGACATGATCGAAGATGAGGATACCTTCGTTATCGTGCTCATTGGTATGACAATTATTTGATAGCATATATGGACCTCGTGCGTCTGACTATGATAATACAGATGAGATCGAATCATTAACAGCGGCTCGGGCAGGAGCCATGGCAGGAACAGAACCCTCTGACGCTCTTCGTGTACGATCATCCTGCTCGCATTGTGTCGTATACTCATGAGTTAGGCCTTGCTTATTAAATAGGTTGTCAATGCATTATTGACACAGTTGGATAAACTCAAGCACAAGAAGAACTGCCTTGTAATGTCGACCAGCAATCTTGCCAAAGCTATCGGTGAGTTTTGCACTATAATCGAGCTGCAGAACAAGACGTGTTCAATCCTCCTCGTAGATTCTGCCTTTGTCGACCGTGCAGACATTGTCCAATATGTTGACCTGCCTCCCCGGGAAGCCATCTACGAGATTCTACGGGGTTGTCTCTCAGAGTTAGTCAGGAAAGGAATTGTATCCGACGTGGTGAGCACATCCGGTACTTGCTCCCGGATTTTATTGTAATAATTTGTATCAGGATGTACCGAGCCTTGCACAAGCTCAGCTATACGAACGTACCGCAAATTTTTCACGATCTCCTACATTCCCAGCGGATACGGTGCAGATTAGCATAACTAGCCCTATTTCTAACCCTTCCTCTCAAGAATCTCAAACACCATCCCAGACAACCGCCGCCAGTGGGCAGAGTCATGCTTCTCGAGAACGGTCAAAAAATGTGGCCATCAGGTTGCTTGGTCTCTCACAGAAATGCAAAGTAAGTCTCCCGTTCTTAAATTCAATACTGCCTGACACCGATTAAATCGTGCTCAACTACATTTTCAGGATCAAGGAATGTCAGGTCGCTCACTTAGGCGACTCCCTGTCCTGGCTCATGCACGCTATATTGGAATTTTACCGACACTAGCTTCTCATGCGCCATCCATTCAAGTCAATGGGACGAGCAAAACAAAGAAAAGCAATGATATAGCGCATGTACGAGCCAGTGGTGGGACGGACGTCGAGATATGGCTGAACGCGATGGAACGAGTCATCGACAGCCAGGCTACGGAGAGAAAGAGGCTAGAGTGAACTTGATGTGCTTTCTTGATCTTTACGAGACGGACCAGGTTTCAAGGAGACTCCGATCATCGCTTTCTCGTTTCTGTAGCATTGTTCATGTGTGTATCATTGCATAGCATAGATTTTAAAAACATCATATTAATCTGCTGCATCAGTGGCGTTGTGATTGCACGGACTCTAGAAGGAGCATTCAGGATCTGATAGTTTACGATGAGAATATTCACTCACCAAAGCATAATGAACAAACACGACTATACCAAAGAGTCAGGTTTCGAATGGTTGACTGACAGAGGGAGACGGACCATATCTGAATTCACGAAGACCGCACCTCTTTCCAAATCAATGGAAAGAGGTGCGGCCTGCGTGAGCTCAGGCTTGCCACCTCAACAACCGTTCTGGCATTAATTAGTCCTAACAGCGGGAGCCTCCATGGAGAACCAGCCAATACCGACAATGGATTGGTTTCAGTGATGATTGGGATAGGTTCTGCAGCTTATATAGGGTGGAGGAATTGATTACATGATAGTCCGCACGCAAGGGAAGCTTCCATCCGCGACACGAGACACTACGGGCGCTAACGTTCACTCTCTTCCAGAATCCACGGCGAGTCTAGCTTGTAAGTGCTGTTCCACAAGACTTGCACACAAATCTCAACCTATCTAGCGTGACCGTGATCTGCGCTGGGAAAGGATGGCGTACGTTGCAATAGAGTCTGACGAGGTTCGTCGACCGCGCCTCCTCTGCCATGATGGGTCCTCATGATTGACGATAGTCCGCTTTCTCCTTAGAGAATGGAAGAAGGCCCGGATGGTCTTCAATTCCAATGTATGTGGGATCGTTTATACATACCGCGGAATTGACCTCTACGGTTCGTAGCTTTCCTGGGAACCGATGCGCGGGCGACCAATCAAGGTGGAAATGTCGGGAACAATACTGCTCGAGTGTAGCTACTATATGCGCACGGCAAGCAATGGAAATTGCACGGCTTGCTGTTGTATTGGTGTAGATCTTACCTTAGCTTTATGTGGTTTAGGATACATCCCAGACGGTGGACCGTCGCGAAATTCTGGTTTCTGGACATTAGAATACTACCAACCATACTTTGACGTTGACACAAAATTAGTGAGTGGTTTTACTGCTCTAAGATTTGCTTCTGTCGCCTCATGCAACCGCACCAGGTTCTGCGCCGCTGTTACACAACGTTTCTCCCCTTCTCCCGCTCCTACATCTCTGCGCACCTTACGCCCTCCGTGGACCTCTACGGGCCATTTTGGACACTCACGACGCTCATCTTCTCGCTCTTTGTGTTTTCCTCGCTCGCTTCCTCCATAGCTGCATATCTATCGCACCCAGGTGACTCCTCCCCGGCCGTGATCGAGTACGACTTCGGGCTGCTGTCTACTGCTGTTGCGCTCGTGTACTCATACGGTCTTGGCGTGCCCGTGCTGCTGTGGCTCGGGCTGCGCTATCTCGGCGTTGGTGAGTGGAGCGTCGTCGAGGCAGTGTCGGTGTGGGGATACGCTCAGTTCGTGTGGATCCCCGTGGCGGTGAGCAATGTCTAACGTTATGCGCGCCCGCCACTTATTCTTCGCGCAGCTATTGTGCGTGATCCCCGTGCCGCTGGTGCGATGGATACTTGTTGGGATCGCATTCATCGTGTCGGGGTGGTTCCTCGCCGCCAATGTGTACCCGGTGCTTGCTTCCGTACGTCCTTTCCATGTCCCAGAAGGTATCGGTTTATATCTCACGTTTACGACCTTGCAGGCCGACGCAAAACCTGTCCGTCTCATCATCATCCTGCTCGCTGCTTTGCATGTTGGCCTTGCCCTTTGCTTGAAGATTTTATTTTTCAGCTACTACGCTGTCAAGGAGATCGGAGTGCCAGACCCTATATCTTAGTGTGAACTACAGTATCTTCCGTCTCCTAATACATCTTTTCCATAGCCTCTGTATTGTGCTCTTGATGAGTAGAGTGCCGCCCATCTAGCTATCTCATACCACAAAGAACCTCCAAGCATCTATCTAGAATACTCGGAATCGTTTCCCAAGGAAAAACAACGCGCCAGCCAGCAAACCCCCAACGTGGCCAGCCGTGTCAGTAGTAGCACGCTAAGCGACATGCACACCCATCAGAAAAATTGCGTTCAGCGGAGTTCGCAAAATAAGACGGACCTTTTCTTTGTATGCGCTATAGCTATCCCACAAGAAGATGCCTGTGACACAAGCCCATGCAGGCATTGGTATGATGAAAAATAAGAGAACTGCGTCGTTGGTGCGACGCAGGCGAAGAAGGATATCACGCCGTAGATGGCCCCTGCGGCAAATAATTTAGGTTCATGATCTCCAAGGTAGACAACGAGAAGAGAATTCATACCACTAGCGCCTGAGAATTGTAATTTGGATGATTTTTGACGCTGGTATGCCAGTACAGGCTGGTCAGACTGGATACCAAGCCAGCTACACATCAAAGTCTGTGAGACTCAGAGCGGCATAAATGTTGCGCAACGACGTACATCCTAGGTAGAGCGCGAGGAAGCCCACGTTGCCCAACAGGGATATGACGGGAGGTGCCATGAAGTAGAATCCCATGACGTTGAATATGGCATGCATCAAATCCTCGTGTGATATGCAGGATGTCAACAACGTCCATCTAACGGGAGCCTCGCGGTCAGTGTCGATGAACGAGGATACGAAAAGCAAACACCACGGACATCCGACCGGACTTGACATTGGTCCAGCTAACAGTGAAGTTGTTGCGCATCCAGATGTACATGCTGGGGTCTCTTGAGCTTTCCTACACCTGATCGATCGAATTGGCACTTCGTTAGAACCGATAAACACGCACGTAGACTCCCCGGGCAATATTCCAGCATACAAATACGGCCCCATTAAGTGCCAAAATGCCCCAAAACATGTATGACCCAGGCACAGAATTGATTCGCTGTCGAAGACGCTGCCAGAAATCTTGCGAGGGACCTTGTGGACTTCCTCGAGGAACGGGTGGTGCTCGCCACGAGCAGATACACGGGATATGCTCTTGTGTGTTGCGTTCCATATTCTGCTGGACAGAAATTTTAGCAGCGAAGGCGTAGGGGGTGCATCGTATGACGTCCTAGATGCGGTAAATTTGAGAGCTGCAGTCGGTTGGTTGGCGAGACTACGAATGAGAGCATGATGAGGGGAAGGAACACATATTCTTGAGTGGGAAAAGCATTGATGGGGACGTGTCCTTGACAGAGTATGAAATGGTGCTGTAAAAGTACGCGGAAGTTGACAAAAAAGCGAGTTCATGGCGATCGCTCGGGCCACGCCTTGAGGAACGCGTCGCAGTTGTTTTAACTTGCTTGGCTGCAACTCATTATATCACGTGCACCGCGTGTACGCGTCGCGTCGGCAGCCTCGAAGTTTCAAGACGGACGACGATCTGTTAATTTTGTGTTCGACGCGGCTCAGAAATCAGCTGAACGCTGAGCAGTCAAGTTCCCGGACATGTCACACCATTTGTTTCTGCTTTCTCCGTCAGATACTCCACTCTATAGCTTGACACACTATTCTTCTAAGCCATCGCAGGCTACATCGTCACCTTTGGCATCGAATCTTCCGAGTTGGTCGACCTCTGCATTTGCTGGGACTCTAACTGCATTGTCTGGTGCTTCTAGCGCGTCTCAACCACACCATGTACAAGGAGGAGCTATCAGGGTAGGAGGAGGGACAGGCATGTCATACAGATGATCGCGAATGCGAGTCTCGATGCGATCGAGGAGGTTATGCGGAAGGACAATGTCATGTTCGTCTCCCCTTTCTTACCTCCACGTCACCCGGTCGCCTGTAGCGTGTGTAACTTCCAGGTACCTGAAATCCGCGGACAAATTCAACGAGTGGACAGTGTCTGCCTTCGTGACGCCCGGAAGTACGCTGGGGCAACAATGGCTGAGGTCCGTCATGATTGAGTTCTCTTCGTAGACATGAAGTTTGTGTTGCTACATGAATCTCGCAACGACGATGGGATCAAGGCATTCTTCTCCGATGTTTGGGAGCTGTACTTGAAGGTGAGTGTCGCATCTCCATCAGCAGTGTCCGGAGGTCAATTGACTGATGTGCCATCAGACGATGCTGAATCCCTTTCACACTGCACACACTCCTATACGGAGTACCGTGTTTGACACCAGGGTGAGGGCGAGTGCGAAGAAGTACCTATGAGGTGCCAGTGAGGGTGTAGACAATGAACATGCAAGCAGTGGGCACTCAGTGGGCTCGCTCGAGCTTGTTGGATCGAGGCGTCTCGGAGGTCTTATTGTTTGCAGTGCCGGGGGCGTGGATTACGATATTTGACGGGGTGGCCGGGGTCTGGACCGGGATGGATGAGTAGTCGGAGGCGCGGCTGTGGAGGAGATCTCTTTGTCGTCTCTCTCTCTCAGACCTCTTGGTGGCCTCTTTTTCCGTTTGTCTCTCTGTCTCTGTCTCTGTCTCTTCAATTTTGGATATATATCTCTCTATCGTCTTTATATACGCGCCAAAGTTCAATTTTCTCTCGGCCAACCACTCTAATCGACCATCCGCCTTTTCAACCCACGCAGACCGCTCTGCAAAACTTGCCAATCCATCGCCCCATTTATTCACTCTAGAGAGAGAGATAGGCGTGTCCATCGCTACCTTTGAGCCAAACCGCAGCGCAAGGGCCTCGTCAGGTAAGCGTCCCTCCGTTTCCGTCACGACCATTTTTGTCGATCTGACATGATCTATTCTCCCTGTTCGCAAGCTGTACTCTTTCTCATTTATTCGCCGTCGCCCCAGACTTGCATTTTATTTTTTTCTCGGGTTCCGTCCAACCATCTGTACCTCCATCTTTGCACACAATGGCTACCACACCTGCCCCCAACCCTCGCGCTTCACTCCTTGCAGGTCTCCGCACCGGAGGCGTACGCTCTGCCTCTGGCAATATTCCCCACACCGCTGCTCCAGGCGGTTCCTTCCACGTCCCTCGTTTCGCATCCGCCACTCACAGTGATGCGCTGTACTCATCGGAAGAGGAAGAGAGCTGTCAAATATGGTCTCGCAGAACCTGTACATCAATCACAACGCCGGCCGTATGCAGCAGCCAGTGACCGCGGCCGTGGATGGCGCTGCGAACAGGTTCTCCCAGCAGCAGGCGATGAACGCATTCAATCCGCTCTACTCTCCCGCAGTCGCTCAAAATCAGCTGCAAGCTATGCAGCTACAGATGATGCAGATGGAAATTGCAAGGTTACAGGTGAGTCCGATGTATCTGGTTTTGTCGCGAGGATGATTGTTGCTCGCCTTTCGTCGTGGAGTGCTGATTTATATCTTTGTCAGACCCTCCAAGCCCAGCAGTATCAGGCTGAGCTCTTCGCCGCGCAAGCGCAGGCTGCTGCCCAGCGTCAGCGCCAAGTTCAGCAGGCTACTAGGCGCACTCCTGGGTTTGCCCCTCCTGCTACTGCAGGACCCACAAACACTGGGTTTGACCTGCGCACCGCCACCATTCAGGCTCAGTTGCGCCGCTCCAACCAGGATCTCCGATCGAAACTCGGCGTTGGTGCGGACGACCATATTCCGATGACTGCTGCCCTCGGTGGCAAGTTCGGCAGTCGTATGGCGTCAGGGAAGTACGACTCAGACGACGATGACTTCGCCTCGACTGGCGCGAAGCAACCGTCGACCCCGAACTACACAACCGTTATCAGTGGCGGCACTTCACTGGGAAGCCCTGCCTCCAACAATATAAATGGTGCTGCTCCTTCCAAATCTGACACCGCAGTATCGTGGAGGCGCGCCCCCGTTAACAACTCCATGTTGAACGTGAACCGAGCAGCTTCTTCTCCGATGGTCAAGGTGACTCCCCCTCCTGGCGAGCGCGTTTCTCCTCCCCCCGGCCTTGCTCCCAAGGCGCGCCCGCAGCCTCTTCGCTTCACTTCAGAGACCTCCCAGTCCATGGTCTCCGCCATTGCTGTCGATTCCGACGGAGGAGAGGCTGATGACGGCTCCTCCGTGTCGTCCAAGTCGAACTCCTCTCCAAGCACACCACACACCGCGTCTTCTGTCGGTGACGTCCCACTCTCACCACGAGAGGAGGCTTCCAAGAAGCTCTACGAAGGTCTCGGCCTCGGCCGCCAGATTCCGACCATCTCTGTCGCTGTTCCGCAGGACTCGACGGTTGTGGTACAGCGGCTGGTGAGTCTGCCCGTCAGGCAGCCCCGTGGCCCGCCGTCTAACAACGACGAACTTGTGCCGAAGAACTTCGCCACCAGGAGTCGGCGCAAAGCCATTGGCGCCCTCCTGGACGCGCGCGAGCGCAGAGAAGTCGAGGCATTCTGAGGATCCGTCTTACCCGCTTGTGAAGAGTAGAGATGTTCCCAATATTGAGTTTGTACGATACAACCGAGGTTGACGAGTGCCCACTTTCCTTTTGCCTGCCGTGTCTCTGTCGAATATCGCCAGCTAGCGTAATTATTTAATGCGTGTGTACTATCCGCACCGGACACTTCGTTGCTCGTAGCAGATTTACACCGCACCCTCCTTTCCCTTTTTTGATTGTCTTGACTCCCCTTTGTTCCTTTCTGGTTTCCCACTTCTCCCCTTCCCCCCCCCTTCTCATTGCGCGGGGCGACACGGGCGGTGGTGCAAATTGTGCGGTTTTGTCGTGGATGGAGATGTTCCTAAGAGTGCGAGGTGGGGCGGCACGGTTGCAGCAGCGATGCGACAGGACGGCGCAGGGAAGCAGCGCTTCCCCAGGTCGAGAAACTACAGTCTTTGCACAGGTTGTCGATCATCGAGGACGGGAAATGACTCTGCCTCGTGCGTAGGTACAACCTGGCCAGCGTGTTTACGTTGCGTGTTTCCTGTACATTTCTTGGTGCAATTCAGTTGCCTCTTCCCGAGACATTTAGTGTGAATGGTTTCAAGGGACAACCCAGCGCTGATGAGCAGATCCTCCCCGCATTGAAGAAATGATTTCTAGTCGCTGAAGCGCAACGCCCAATACGTTGACCGAATAATACATACTCTTAATACAAAGTGGGAGGTATTCATTTGCACCGCTGACCGACGATCGCTTTTCCATGCTCCTGAAGACGACGGATCGGTTCAGTTTGTACGTCTTCAACCTACTGGCAGCAATACAACATACCTGCCACTCCTCCTTGCTGATCCACAACTGGTGGAACGTACCCAAGCTCGCGAGAATACTTCCGCCGAGCCAGCCACCGTACCGGCGCTCTGTGGGGTTGCCGGGTGCATGGAATTTGGCCTGATGAAGTAGCAGTATTAAAGTCTCGCGTCGCGGGATATGTAGGGGTACGTACGTGTGGAGTTTGTCTCTCAATCTCATTGTGCAAACGGTCCGCGAAGCCCGAGAAGAGGCTCCCTCCGCCTATGAGCACGATGTTCCCGAACAGAACTTGGCGCATGTCTGGGTCACACGCATTCATAGAGGCGCTGACGAGGGCGGGGATGGTTTTGGGAAGGTTCGGGTTGGATGCCTGGATATGTGGCATCAGAGAATTATGAAAACAGAAAGACTGGGGTGTTACGCACAACCAACTGAGGAGAATGCGTGAAGAATTGCTCTCCGACGGAGTATCGCTCCATGCCGTTAAAGTAGTAGTTGTAGCCAGTGGGGAACTCGTAATGTCTTGCACCTCGCGCCAGGGCTGCTCTGTTTACATCGAATCAGGGATGCATATCCATGAAGGTATGGTATGAAAATTATGACGTACTGGTCATTCCAGCCTTGATCGAGCACACCTGCAACACTCTGTATCCACTCGTCCACTTCCCTCGCCTCGTACCACAACTTCCAGCTATCCGTCGTTCCCGCAACACGATCTTCTCGTACTTGGAAGCGGGGCAGTGCTCCTGCATCTACTGGCTTTACAACCACAATATATTCAGCATGCAGACTGTGTAGAGAGAGACAGGAAACATGCCGTTTTTGTGGCAATTAGCTGGTGGGGAAGCAGCTGGATACCAGGTCGTTTGTTCGTCGGTGATGTGAGGAGGTGTTTGGCGTGTGCATGGACGAGCTGTGGTAGGGCGGAGTACTGCAAACCTACATGGAGTGAAAAGCATTAAATCTGCGGCAGTAAAGGGAAACACTAAATTTGACCTTTTCTGAGTACAAAGCCATCGACCACCGGCGTCACGCTCGCTGTAGACTGTCCCACATCGATAACAAGTGCTGTGCCTTTGCCTGCGGCAAACCTGGAAAACAGTTCATGTTGACGATGCCACATGTATACCTGTGCCTTCCTCACTCACGCGTTTAGCACACCTGTGTTCGCAATGTAGAACGCGGGAACTTGGAACTCTTCGAACATGATTTCCGCCATACGTTCCCTGTTCGCGGCGGTATTCCATGGTGCTTCGGTGACAAGAACCGGGTGCTCAGAGGCACTGCAACGCATGACCTCAGACAATGCATGGTTGAGCAGGGGAGGAATAGGCTCAAAGTCCTGGACTGTAAGCACCTCGATCAGCTCATAGAGGCTATAGCATATTTTCAAAAATACGCACTCAATCCATTCGTCATGGGGTTCTCAACACGCATCCCGTCGCGCCAGAGGGAAGGGCCATTCTGTCCTATGCGAAGCCTCACAGTGGCTTTCGAGGGTTTCAATGGTTCTCCTCCGCACCTGCTTCCCCCATTGTCACGTCCTCAGTAGTTGTTGGCGCGTCTGGGAGGTATCCGTATGAGGTGGGGATGATTGCCTTAGGGTTATCGTCGCCTGCATACCCTGCGCGTATGGAGGACGTGCCAATGTCGATCACGAGAGCAGAGACCTCATCTGCAGTGGCGTAGGAAGTCAATAAACACGCAAAATCAAGCACGCGGGAATGAAAATATACACACCTCCGCCATAGTTTACCATGATGAGCAATTGAAAGGAGATGTGTTCACAATACGGGAGTAAGTGATAGGTTCAAGTCGAATGGACGCGCTTGAATCCCGATCTAATCTCAGTAATTCGCGCACGTGGCTACACCAGGAAATTTCGTTTGGCTCTGTTCATTGGTCGAGCTAAAAGCTCATTTACTCTCTTCACTCTCATGGCGGCGACAGATGCGAAGAAACAAACCAAAAAACGAAAAGCCGCACCGGAGGACGAGTCCCCCCTTCCCTCGGCAATACCTCAGAATGTCGGTCTGGAGATGCTAAGTGACGATGAAGGCACAGACGGTGAGGATGGGTCAGATGGGGAGGTGGACGAGTTCCCTGAAATTGACGTGCGGAGTGACACGGAGGATGAGGACGAAGTGGATGAAGAAGGGGAAGATAGTGATGAAGATGAGGAGGAGCAGGAGGAGGAAGACGACGAGGATGAATCCGAGGAGGACACGGACGACGACCTACACATATTTCCAAGAGCCAGGACGATTGTTTCGAACATCACGGGCCAACCTAAACGAGTGTATCCTCCTATCGAGCCAGATTACGACTCGGATTCCTCCACAGAAGATGTACGATATTCATCTTGCGTGTTCTCATGTGCCATCTAATTATCTTCCACATGTGTGTCAGAGCCCCAATCGCGTTGGGAATATACCCATGCACTGGTATGACGATCTGCCACATGTAGGCTACGATATTAACGGCAAGAAGGTCCTGCGCCCCGCTCGAGGAGACGAACTAGATAAGTTCCTGGAGACCGTTGAGGATCCTTCTTCATGGTATGGACCTTTACCTCTCTATCATGAGCATTTGATCATCTGTGACTAGGACTACTGCATTCGATAAGAAGGCGCAGATGGACAAGCCTCTCACACCTCAAGAACTAGACATCATTCGGAGACTGCAGGAGAACGAAATTCCGGACGCCCAGTACAATCCCTACGAGCCCACGGTGGAATGGTTCACCGGCAAAGGAAAGGAAGAAGTTATGCCTCTCTCCGCCGCCCCCGAGCCCAAACGGAGGTGGGTGCCGAGTAAATGGGAGAAGCAAAAGGTTAGCCTTCGCTTGAAGAGACGCGACCCTGGATGTCATTGACGTGATTATGACCCTGAAGGTTATGAAGATCGTTCGTGCCATTCGACAGGGCCGGATCCTCCCTTCTAAACCCAAGACCGCTTCCACTCAACTTCAATTTTACTCCGTTTGGAACGAAGAGCCCTCAAACCAGCCCGCTCCCCTCCCAGCCCCCAAACCTCGCCTCCCGACACACGCCGAATCCTACAACCCTCCCGAAGAGTATCTCCCCACGGAGGAAGAACGCAAGCAATGGGAAGAGACGGACAAGGAGGACCGCGAGCGCGACTTCCTCCCGCAGAAGTATTCCGCTCTGCGTCTTGTGCCCGCATACAGCCAGTTTATTCAGGAGCGGTTCAGTCGACAGCTTGATCTGTACCTCGCGCCGCGCATTCAGCGCGTAAAGCTGCGAATCGATCCTGACAGTCTGATCCCAAAGCTGCCCAGCCCGAATAGTCTGCGGCCGTTCCCCGTGTACCGCGCGCTCCAAGCTGCGCACGAGGGGCACCGCGTGCGCAGCGCGAGCGTGAGCCCTGACGGAGCATGGGTCGTGAGCGGTGACGAGAGCGGAGTTGTGAGGTTGTGGGAGGTGATTGTCGGGAAGGAGGTGAAGAGGTGGACGTTCAAGGGGAAGGTTGGTGCGGTCGAGTGGTGCCCGCGGACGGATGTCAACTTCTTCGTTGTGGGCGTGTGAGTGATCCAGATTGTTCAAACTTACAACCGCACTATTCTGACAATTTCTATGCAGCGAGGAACATTTACATTTCTTGATTCCTCCAAACTTGTCTGCTGCCACGCTCACTGCAACACAGTCGTTGCTTTCTCCTGCTACACTTCCACCTCAACCAGCTACACCGTCACCGATCAAATGGGTCTCGGTGTCGGCTGCTGCTTCTTCCTCAGATGCGCCCATCCTTACGGTCAATCTCCCATCGTCATCAGGATTGCCTAAGCAACTCGTGTGGCATCGAAAAGGCGACTATCTCGCCACAGTATGTACGTAAATATAGCTTGAATTTTAATGGGGTACTAACTAGCATTTCAGCCAGCAACGAGACCCAGGGCGGGGTCTGGATGCACCAGCTGTCGCGACGGCATTCACAGGCGCCGTTTAAGAAAATCAAGGGTTCCGTGCAGCTTGTTCTCTTCCACCCATCGAAACCACATTTCTTTGTGGCAGTACGTGTGCATTTTTGTCCAATCCAACTGTCACTAATCATTCATGCAGACCCAACGATATGTGAGGCTGTACAACCTCGCGGAGCAAAAACTGCTCAAGACGCTCTCTCCTGGGATCCGATGGATCTCGTCGATGGACGTCCATCCCTCGGGCGACCATCTCATTGTTGGTGGATATGACAGGAAGCTCTGTTGGTTCGATCTGGAGCTCAGCGACAAGCCCTACAAAATTCTTCGGTGGGTCGATTCTGCCCCTTTGGTTCCATACATCCGCGCACGCGTTCCGGCCATCATTTCTTTAAGCTTCCATTTTTCTCGGCGTTCTTCCATTTCATCGAGTGAGGCTGACTAAAATGCTGTATCCAGGTACCACAGCCGCGCGCTGCGCTCCGTGCATTTCCACCCGACGTTCCCGTTATTCGCATCTTCTTCAGATGATGGTTCCATTCAGATATTCCATGCCCGTGTGTACAATGACCTTATGACGAACCCGCTCATCGTCCCGCTCAAGATTCTGCGGGGCCACCAGGTGAAGGACGGCCTCGGCGTGCTCGCGGTGCGCTGGGTACTGCGGCAGCCGTGGCTCGTCAGCGCGGGCGCTGACGGGGCAGTTGCAGTGTGGTGCAGCTAGTGAGCGCGATTTCGTGAGGCCTCGGCGCGTGGTGTGCTTCTGGGTGTCTGGATTTCCGTTGGTGGATGGTGTGGTAGACGAGTCATGGTTTTTACCCACTGCCGTCTTTCTGATGTAGTGGCGTTGGCTAGCGAGATGTCGCTTGTCCTGCCGGCCGATGCGGGAACAACGCGCGCGTTAGAAAGCCTTTTGGAAATAATGAAACCGCGTATGTATGACACATTTTGAAAATTGGAAGGACTTGTGCCAGCAACAAAGCCGGGAGTTGGTTGTTATCTCAACGGAAATAGGCTCTGGGAAGCTGCATACTCTCTGCAGGGAAGGCATCGTGAATTGGCATTGCCTGCATAGCTTTTATCCGGGCGGGGTTCAGTGAAACTCGGCTGACGCTGCGGACCAGCGCTCCGATTTACTTACCTAAACAGGACATCAAGCTGCCTTTTATGGCTATAGTAGCAGCTGATACTCTCCTGTCGAGTCCACGGAGGTGACTGTGCATCCTTGAAAAGACCAAACCTGGACAAAACAAGATAGTTGTCAAGTTCAGTATAGTCTAAAGAGTCAGCTTTTTTTTCAAAAAAAAAAAAACAAGGTAATGAACTTACTCGGTTGTAAGCGCTCGATCAAACTGCTGATCGGTGATGCCCCGATTCATAGACCTGAGTTTGTGCTCTGCATCACACACAGCCAAGGTCCAAGGAGGATTTCGGGGCCACTGCAGCTGTTTGCTCTCAACAAGATGAAGCCTGGCGAAAAAAGAAAAAATATCAAGTGGTGTAGTGGGGTCGCCATGGCGAAGGGTTTGAGCGGTGTTACAAACCACGGACGACTAAAGTTCATGAAAAGACGTAAGGGGAAGCCTGTTTGTCGGAGGGAAGCTCATTGTTCTCCGACACGTGCACCGCATCAGTGCCGATGTCATTAAACTTTATAACATCTCCGTTCGCATATTTTCGGTCTTCCCCTCCCTTCTCTTCCCTCCAGCCCGCCCCATTCCCGCCTTTTCCTCGCAGGTAGAGCCAAGATGGTTAATTGGACGTCGCAGGAGGAGATAGCGAGGGACAGCAGTGCGTTTTCTCCTTCCGACCTCATGGCCCGTCTGACACTCTCTAGTCGTCTTCACCAATGTCATTTTCGCATGTTTTGGCCTCTATGCCTGGGAGATTCTGCAGACATCACACTTTGAGTGGTCCATCGTGAAGGGACAGCGCAAATTCAGTTGGCCAATGGTGAGCACATTATACCCGGTCGTATGTCGGACAATGCTCACGTGTTTCCTTCCAGAGTTAGTGTTTACATGGCTGTAGCATGACCGCTGCTGATCCACCCGTACCTTTTCCTAGTTACCTTCTTCCTCTGTCGTTACTGTGTATTCCTCTCTCTCATAGGCATGTACGTACTCTATCTTTTTATTCGATGATGTCCAAGCTGACCCAGTTCCCAGCGTTATATCCCTGACCATCTCTCGCCCGGTATGCGTAATTTCCCATTATAATGGTGCTATTATATCTGAAGACTGTGCAGATCAATTGTCAAGCATTGTATACATTTAATGCCGTACGTATTATGTTCTCACCTCAATGTGTGGACTTACCGAGATGCGGGCACAGTGGGCCGGAAATATGGCAATCCTCTGCGCCTCAATGACCCTTATGCTCAGAACGTGCGTAGTTTGTTCTTTTCCAGCTCGTGCTTAACGGCCTTTAATCGAATAGAATCGACCTCTGGGGGCGCAATCTGATGATCGTCATTCCCTTCGGTGTCTTGTGTCTCGGACACTGGGCGTTACTTTGGCGCGGGATGTTTACCGTCCAAGCGACGTACGATGCTACGAAGGGAGCATGCTCCGTGTCGATGACCAACCACTTGTTTTTGAATATCATGCTTTTTATGAGTACGTTATCGCAATCCACCGCCTGAATCAACGTGCTCACATAAAACTTCAATCTTCAGCAATGGGTTTCGACTTGATTATCCTTGTATTCACGGTCGCAGCTCTAGTATTCAAGCGTGACAACCGTTCAAATACGTTGCAACTACTATTCACGGACGGATTGGTGTACTTCATTGCTGCCTTCTTTGTCAACACTCTACCTGCTGTGTGTATGACCTTCTGATAAATCATACTTTTACTGACAACTATCTGGCATTCTACAGATCTTCAATGTTCTCAACTTAAATCGTGAGTGACACGTTCAATTGTCTACGGCGATCTGAGATTTATTCGGTGTTCATGCGTAGCTGTGATGAACATGTGAGTTTAATCATCTATTTATCACGCGAATATTTTATCTCATACCTGGCGATGCCTGCCTAGTATCGCTACTGTAAGTTTTCCATTTTCTTTGATCATTAGTTGTCTACAATCACAACATCTCACAATTGCCTAGGTTCCAGCGGCAACGTTCACGTATGTCCTGCCAATCCTGCTTCCTCCGTGAATCTCACTCACCCGTTCTCCCAGTGCCATTGCGGCTTGCCGAGCTTCAATCTGCGCCCAAGACTTGAGCAAGAATCCAGACGTATACGTGCACAGCACCTCCCAGCTTGCGTCTCCTATGAGTCCGCGCGGGATGCGCATGCCCAAGCCCCCGCGCTACCCTACCCTCCGTCCGGAAGTGCATGTTACGACGGACCACATCATCATGGAAGACTTCGTGTACGTCCCTCTCACCGAGCTCCCACCGCGCGCTCTGCGGCGTCAGCGGACCGTCGAAGCTAACGAGGCTGGGTTCGGTGCAGGCCCTCCCCGGCACTGACGAGCCCGGGAAAGGGGAGCGATCTAGTCGACGACGACACATCCGATCATTCGACCAAGGGTGCGTCTTTGGTTGGCAACGCGGTTTGAGGTGGATGAAGAAAAAAGTGTTCTGGCGAACGGAATAGATGCGTGGATAGTGAGAATGGAGTTGTCTATCTTTCTGTTTGCTCGTGCTCTCACATTCGCGAGAGATACCTCACGTCAGTAATACCCTCCCAACAGCTGTTGGTAATCATACCCTACGAAAGTGTCACCCAAGGTCGAATGAAGATGGATAGGCAGGGTGACGTCCGGCCTAGCCTGCCGTTGTGCACTATAGTGTAGATATTCTTCAAATTGTAGCCCCCGTCCTACCTGTATATACACGAGTCACTCTCTCCTACTCCGCTCTTTCATAATCAAAATCTCTGAAACTTATGTTCATACACTGGCAAACAACAATGTTTGATCCATACAACCTGATGCAATAACGTATACAATAGTGCGAAAAAAGGGGAGGGGATAAACTCATCGTCTGCGCTGTGACCGCCCCGATTTCCGGCGTGCTGCTAGGGTTCCCTGCCTGTTCATGCCCTTCCTCGGAGGCCGCGCTGACAATCCTTTTGACAACCTCCACTCCTCCCTACGAGACCCCCGGGCCATGCGTCGATATCCGGTTCGAGGAATCTGAAGTCGAAGGACCTGCAGCGCCGTCGTCGAGATCCATCGCGTCTAATGTACAACAAAACAATGAAAAGCAATCCGGGATTATAGAGTGAATGGGAAAGAATGAGACCGTGTCCGACAAGGTAGATGATGTTGTGAATGCGAACCTACTCCGTCTGCGCCTTTTTCTCCAGCAGGAACATCTGCAAAAGAGGTGCGTCAACCATCTATGCCAGAACCCAGCGGAAGGCCCGGGAACAGATGATTAAGAGTACTGCCGCCGTCGTTACTGCCTCCCCCACACCTGTCGTCGAACAGCGCCATGCGCTCAGCGGTGACATCGTGCGGGTCCAGCAGACCAAACCGAGCAAACCAGCACCAACCTGCGTCCATGCCCTCATCCTCGCCCGAGAACCGGTCCAGACCTCCTCCTCCAGCGGCGCACTCCCATCTACGGGGATGGTGGTGAGTGCCTTCAGCTTCTGGTGCAGCCTGTTAAGCCTCGCGGCCTCTGTCGCTGCATAGATCCCCTCCGTACGCTTCTTGGCGCGGAAATGGCGTTTTATTTTTGAGCGGGTCGACTTGGCCATGTCTACGCGGCTGTTTTGGTGGTTGTATAAGAGGGAAGAGGAAAGTGAAGAGGGAAAGTAATGTCGGTGGTTTGAAGTTACTGTGTAGCTGCGAAGTAAGATCGGCTGAAAAAGTACAGTTCTGAGATCAGATCGGGTCCACTGTGGCTGCTCGAGCACATTCGAAAATACTGCTGTGTTTATGTGCTGAGCTCTGAGTCACTCTCAGTCATCATGACTGGATTACTCAACGATATGTGCTTTCAAAGGCACGGTACCAGATTGTCTGCTGCGTGAAGGATGACTCATTCTCAACACCGCCAACGGAGGCACTCTGCGGGCATTCCAATATTCACCCGTGCAGTATGCTGAATTTACCATAAAGTACGCAGAGGGCCTTCCACGAGTCCTTCTCGTATCTGGCACTGAAATTTACTGTCAAATTAGAGCTTCGTGTTCCGAGTACCACATGTCCAGGGTTACTGCCACACGTCCTCCATGTTGGTGCGATATTCACCTCAGCTACCCAGAATGAACGGCCACCACGTTGGATTCATCCCCTGCACAAGGATTACAGAACACGACTCAGCCAAGGATGTTAGATATGCAGGAACAATATTCCCGCGTCCTCTGCGCCTCCCGCCCCGGCAAATACTACTGTTGTACGTCGCAGTGAAAGCTCAAAGAAATGGGTGGCCATTTCCTACATCATACGCAATGGAGGTGCCGGAGACGCGAATTCCATTTCTGCGACTCTATGAGGAAACATGCCAAAAGCTCTTGGTCTCATACAATTGAGGGCTAACGACAATGTCACCAAAGAATTAATGGTGTAATAGCATCCTATAGCAATGGCACAACCATCACACCTATCAGAGTATTAGCCCGATAACCACTAGTAACGCAAAAATAACACGTACGATACTCCTATGAGCTCGCCTTATCCATCTCCAGATGGCGTTTGACCCTCTCCTTCTCATCCTGCAGCACGTCCCACCCGGGCCTCCCTTTCCCAATTACACCATATAGCGTTTTGATGACCTCCATCTCCCTATTTGACCTATACTCGCTCCAAGTCTCACTACTCCGGTTGCTCGATACTGGCGACACGCTGTTCGCCTCGCCGACCCGTGGCAGGATCTGCCGCTCATGTAGTCGGTCCATAAGGGCGAAATAGCTCTCCTCGGGATTCAGCGAGGTAAAATTGGCAGACGGGTTGTGGATGAACGCGGCATCAATAGCCTCATCAAGGTTTTCCGGGGTGATGTAGTCCCCAGACTGTTGGTAGAGGGTGACGAGAGCGCGCATTTTTGCTGCGGGAAGGGAGACGGTATCCGCCGGTGAGTTCGCAGAGGAGGAGGCTGCTGCGTTTGTAGAAGAGTATCGTTTACACGATGATGACCCCGCGCGACGGAGGGATGCCCGGAGGACGCTGCTCGTCGACATGAGGGACGAAAGCAAGAATAGAGAAGTCACGTGTCCCGCGCAAGAATAGGATGAGCTTTGCTCTATAGTAGTCTCTCACTCAAGAGTCAACTAATAGCACTGGCTCGAGTTCTTGTGTTGTACAGAAGAATTTTTAAGAGAGCGCCAGCTACGAGAAGCAGCAGCCGAGCCAGGGCTGAAAGAGAAGCTCCATGAAATTTGTACATATTCTCGCTCGAACTTTGGCCACCGCTGATCGTGATTTCTGATCCACGTCCAGAGTTTTCAATTCCGTACTCATACATTCCCAGTTGTAAATATAGAAGATCCCTACTCCACACGAAGCCAAGCTTGCACGTAAAGGAAGGTCGGATTTAAGTTAGAGAGAAGCCTTGATACCGAGTCGTTGCTCGAGCTCCCTTTCCTTCCTCTTGATCTCCGCCGTGCGTTGGGTGAGTGCAGGGGCGCGCTTCAACTCTCTCTGCCCGATCTGCTGGATGTGCACCTGCGGAAAAAGTTCAGTGAGAAGGATTACCCGTGTCGTAGGGGACCACGTACAGCATCCGGACCCTGTTCGAACGCAAAGCATTATTAGCGTCCGCGAAATTAGAACTCGAGATGCGACATACATCGGCAATGCGCAAGGTTCTTAACTGAGCATACATTTTTGCGAGTGGCGTGTCTTGACTGACGCCCTCGGCACCATACGCTTGAATAGCACGGTCGATTATTTGGCACGCCATAGTAGGTACCACGAACTGAGAGAACATCAGTACTGTTGTTGGAGAAATCAACGGCATACACCTACCTTGGCAATCCCAATCTCCTTAAGGGCACCCTTTGCCTTGGCTTTGTCGATCTGCGTGTCATAAATGAGCGAGAGCCTCTGAAACTAGAAATAGTACATACTTGCAATGCCGCGCTCAGGACGAGAAGCCTCGCAGATTCAATCTCAGCACGAGACTTTGCAATGTCGGCAACAACGGTACCTAATCGAAGGAATCTATGTTAACACGCCACGTTATATGCCATGAATACTCACCATGCTCATACAGATACTTCCCGAAGGTCTTCTTCGCAGGGTCAGTCACACGCTGAATCATGAGATCCAGCGCATATTGGGCAACGCCAATAGAACGCATGCAGTGATGGATTCGTCCAGGGCTAACGGATTGGGTGAGAAGAGATGATGCGGATCATTAGATATGAAAACCTACCCAAGCGGCCTTGAATAATCTAAAAACACACAGATGAACGAGAGTGAAAACAAGAATATAAGAATATTACCTCGAACCCTTTACCCCAACCAAAAACAAGGTTTTCAAGAGGAACGCGAACATTCTCCGTAGATGACCTCGCAATGGCCTTCAGGTGCATCGTCGTATCCGAAAACCTGCATAGCACGGATGACCTTGACTCCGGGAGTGTTAGGAGGCACAATCACAATGCTCTGCTGTCTGTACTTGTCCGAGTTGTTAGGATCACTTTTTCCCAATACAAGGTGAATGGCACATCGAGGATCGCCAGCGCCACTGATATACCTATATAAATGTTATTAGAGATTCTGCAAAATCAGAACTATGGCGCGTACCACTTATGACCATTGATCACGATTTCATTACCTTCCTGGCGTATGGTGGTCCGGATATTTGTGGCATCGGAAGAAGCAACTGTGAAAACTATTATTTCCATGCCGCATGTCAGAGAAGATTGGACGTACCAAATCTCTCGGTCATGGAGAACGCCGAGCGGGTTTCGCCATTTAGCAGAGGAACCAGCCATTTCTTCTGTTGTGCCGGGGATCCGTATCTCGCCAGAACCTCTAGATGTTAACATGAATTTCTCGCGTACACGAGGCAAAACGCGCAACACAGACCCATATTGCCGGTATCAGGAGCAGCGCAGTTTACAGACTCGGAAGCCAGCTGTCCGCCGCGTCCGAGAATTTCGGCCATGAGTGCATACTGAAAATAAATTCCTAAACAAAGTGCTTATAACCGAGTTGCGTAATATCCGCACCTCCAGATTCGTGAGCGGGACGCCGAACTCGGGATAATGAGTCTTGCTCAGGAAGAGGTTCCACAGTCCTAGCTTACGAGCTTTACCCTTGAGCTCGGCGACGACGGGAATGACTGTCTTCCAGCGCGTCGCAGGATCGGTGGGCAACTGTGCATGCGCAACTTTGATCGCCGGCATAATTTCGTCCTATATTGCAAACGTCTGGAGCACGCAGGTCGATAGCAGCAAGGAAGCTTACCTCCATGAAACGGATGAGCTTGGCAAGAGTGTCCTTTGCAAACGGAGAAATCTTGTCCTCCACCTGCTGCGGTTTAGTAGAATGCTATTGGCGCGAACTTTCAAGTGCCTACCATTGCCCATGACGACGGCGAGGTATATTCAACGATGGGGTGGTAGGACATTATGGCGGGGTTGTTCAAGTTACGTTGCAGGTAGAACCTGGGGTGACCCCGCACTAATAACTAGCAGCACGGTCGGCTATATGAAGATCCCGGCCGTGTATACGATCACCTGTGATCACCAGAACGCGTCGCGACTCGCGGAACTTCGGCAGTACCGACACAGACCAACACTGTTACATGCAAAATTCTCATTACTGAGCGAAACAGAAAGTAGGAGAGAATAGACAAGAACAAAGTAGAGAATTACAGAGGTCATAGTAAAGGACATTCATAGTCAATCATATGGTGCAATTAGTGGCTATAAACTGAGAGAATCGGGAATTTGAATACAGATACAGGGGGAAATACATGTCATGAAAATCAAAACCGTCAACGTTAACATAGTCCTACAAATATTATCCAGACCAAAGGCGTCACAGCACAGCCACTACTGTCCATCATGCCAGTGCTGTCCATCTCCAGAGAAATCGCCTAGGGTGAATGGGATATCTGGATCGTACCCAAAAGCACCAGAATCGAACGTCTGCCAGCACTGATCCTGATCACCACCCACAGGATATCCGCCTCCACCTGGATTATAGTTCCGGATATAATCCAGCCCGCGGAAAGGCAGTCCGGGTCCAGCGAAGCCAGCAGATGGCGGCGTGCTCGATAAGCCACCAAAGCCCAAGTCCGTACCGTCGTACCCAAGATATGATGTGTCCAACGTAGGCAGCTGCGACGTGAACGTATTATTGTTGAACGTCGTCGCAGATTGCTGCTGCGACCCGGAAGGGAAAAACTTCAGCCCATTGGCGTCTCCCCCAGTGCCATTCCACCTCTCGGATGGACTCTGGGACAAGCCATAGTCATAGTCGAAATGCGCGTGAGGCACTGGAGCAGCCGGAGACTGGGGGATGTTCAATGGGCCGTAGGAAGATGAGGATGCCAGCTGGGGACTTGGCTCTTGGGCATCCAGTGATTGTCCAGGAGGCGATGGGTGACTGTTCACGGACACAGGAGAGCTGTGTGCACTGAGGTTCGATCGGCCGGGGTATGAGCTTGGCAGACCAATAGCGTATGGATCTGAGAATAGGTCCTCATCATGGGGCCGTTTGCGGGACGTCGACCTCGCACGGAGTGCTAGGGCCGACCATGAATATCATGTGTATGCGCAAAAAGTCTTAGAATAGCACTCACAGTCGGGACGAAACTGCATCGCCTGCGCCTGCCGAGGAGACAGACGAACATCACGCGACCGGTTCCTCCGGGGCCTACTCTTGATGAGCCTCTCCGAGACGGAGACCGAGATTGGCGCGGACATCCTCCCATCCGATAAAACCGATGCAGTGGATGCCGAGGATGATGCGTTGGAAGACACCCTCACATGGCCACCGGCGGCAGCCCTAATTGCCTCGCTCGCCGTCGCGGTCAGATCCTCGAGTAGCTCCTTGCACTTCCGCGCCCCAGGCCAGTGCCCCTCCCACGTCTCCAGCACTGTCAGACAGCTCCTAGCCTCGTCCATGGCAGCGTGGGAGGCTGCTGGGTCCGTGGCGTGCATTGCGTAGAGTAATATGATGACCGCAGAGCTAAAAAGATTCTGAATGAAAAACGCGAGATGGTGGCTCGGGGAACTACGGCCTTGATAGAAGGTGCCAAGCGGACGCACGCTCGGGCGGTGGAGACGGCCTTCGCCGTCGAGCGGGGGGCAATCGGCTGGTCGCGCCGAACAGGTAAGAAGTTTCGATGCAACGTCGTCAGGATAGAGTAGTAATGGCTGCACAGCACAGCAGCCATCGTGACCTGCTTCTCGGTGATAGGATTCGACTTGAAGATACTCGGCAGGTCGTCGCACCACTTTGTAAGACTCTTGTCGAGCGAGTCCACCGCGCGCTGCAGCTCTGTGCGCTTCTCTAACTCGAGATTGTCCTTGCACTTGTCGAGTGCGTACACCTGGCGCAAAACCTGTCCAGCGATCTTGTAGAGTGAGATCAGCTCCACGTATCCGCGCATCAACGACGGCGAGTCGCGAGATATCGCCGCGCCTGAGAAATACTCCGGGAGATTCTCGTCGTCAATCTCTACCGGCAGCTCAACATCGCAATCGGCGTCTTCAATAGCTAGAGGACGTCCGAGGGCAAGTGCCAACATCCGATCAAGGGTATACACTCCCCACCAGATCTTGCGGCGAGTTTCCTTCTCGATAGGAGAAATAAGCAGTCGACGGGGAGATCGCTAGATGAGAAAGAAGTGAGCCAATTAGACTACTGATTCAGGGTGATACGCACATGAAGACCTATATCTTGAGCGGATCGCACCGCCTGACCGACAAGGAGCCAAGCTTGCGGTAGACAGTTGACGGAACATAAGAATGAGGACATTAGCAGGAAGCACTGTACATGCTCGACCTGCATGGATACGTGGCTGATGTAGTGTAAAATTAACGCTCTAATTGAATACGGTGTTAGTAGGATGCCACAGATCATCGCAACTGAATAAGATTACCGTTCATAATAAACCATGCCCATCCCGGCATCGTCCAGGTTATCAGCCTTCGATAAGCGTGGATCATCCACGAGGCGTGCCGCAACTGCAAATACAGCGCATACAAGCGCAATAAAAGCAGTCTGTTTCTTGGCGAGAGTAGAATCGTTCCGATGATCCATTAGAAACGTGTACTGTCGCATGAATGACGGTTTGTCGATGATTGGCATGAGGAAGTGGAATCGTGCAAAATATGCATCCACCTAATATGGAAGTTAGCACACCGTAATCACAACATACAGCACCCGCTCACCATCTTGTCCGCGAGATCACGGTCCGGATACTCGACCTCCTCGGGACTGGGTAAAGCCCTAACTTTCCCGAAGAACACGCTGGCAGGGAAGTACAGTTTGTTGACGCTCGGCCCGGGTGCGAGAGGGTCCTCCTCCATCGGCGACACACGGTGTAACGGGGAGGAGGTCATTGCGCGGAAGGATTGAATAAGCGACATTGTCGACGAACCCCCGATCCAGTGCATATGACCATGCTCGTCGAGGGCGAGCTGGCCGAATGAGTCGGAGATGTCGTCCTCGACTTTAATTGGCGCAGCTCCGTTCATGTACGGCACGCTTCCGTTGTCTTGTCCCGCAGCTTCCTTGATCTTCGGCAATACAGATTGGAGCACATTGGGGACGGATCCGGGTGCGCCGGCGGAGGCTGGGGATGTGAGGTTAGTCAGGTCGAGGCCGGTAGCCTGCCCGACCTGCTCGAGGATGGGGGCGACCTGGTGGAATAGGGACTCCATGTGCAGAAGCCGGGCTTCGAGCTCTTGGACATAGCTATTGCATACTGTCAGCTCACACAACTCGCTCATGGCCGAGAAGAATATAGGAGCTCACTGTCGGCTCAGCGCCGCCCTGTCCTTCGTCTGCAACCAGGTACACTGGGATTTGGATGTTGCGCACTGCGAGCAGGTGGGCTCCATGCCGTCGCACTTGATCTTCTTCCGCCTGAGATAGAAGCCGCAAATGAGATCTGAGGAAAACTCGAGGTGATGGTATTTGATCTGCGACACACCTGCAAGATTCACATGCACGCCATACCCTCCTGCGCTGCAGCTGGACGGGCTTGAGGCCGATGTCAGCGGGGAGGGCCTGGTCGTCGATGCGCTTCTTCTTGGAGGTGTGAGTCATAGTGGGGTTGTCGTTGCTGTCTGGAGTCGTGCGGGCCTCTGTCATGGCCAGGGATGGTGGTGGTGGTGGTATATGAAGGACGGCAAAGCAGAAACTGTGACGAAGATCGCACGCGGCGATTGTTTGGGAGCGTGCCTGACTGGAGTCGCAGTGAAGTGTGGCGCCGCAAGCGTATGTAAGCTCAACTGATTTGGGGCTCCTCGCCGCCGACGTCCAATATTCCCTTCAACTCGTCGGTATCTCTCGCTGTTCACAATGCCGTGGTAGTTGTCCAGATCGTCGGTCGGCAGACTCGGGGTCCTTTTGACCGTCAATGCACAGGATTTGTTATTACTTATAGACCATCACTCCATGCGCGCTACGCTACTCTCAACGGGAGCACGGACTGTCCGGCACGAATCTCTCACCGCCTCGCCATACAACTGACACTGACAGACATTCCGAGATACAGAAATACGGAAGCGGGAGAGAAGGCCCACCTCATTGTGCGGCAGAAGAGACGGTGGGTAGAGTATCTCGCAGCTGCTTCCGGCAAGCTAACAAGCGATCTCCGAACAGGTTGCTGCATGTCCGAGTATGCGGAGAACAAGGATAGGCGGGTTATTCAGAGAGCCCCGCGCCCACGTTCCGAAGACCTGAGATGTCTCCAATCACTCCAAGTTCTGACTTCAAACAGAGATTCAATGCAGTAAACTCTACTGAGATTCCTTGTAAAGCTCGAACCTACTCATCGATCAGCCTGTTGGACGGACATCGCGAAGCGTTTGAGAGGTCTCGCGACACGAGAGTTACGTTAAGACACGTATTCCAGTGACATAACCTTGCAACTAGAGCGGTGCTGCTGCGAGACGTCCGAGTCGTGCAGACGCGAAATGACTAGGCGTATCGCGTTCTGCGCTAGACCGCAGTAGTTGATATTCACAGAGGGAAGATATTGAGGCACGAGCTCAGGAAGAACTTGAGAATGTGTCCAAAGTTGGGAATGCCGAGATAACTTTGCAAGTCTCATCGATACATAGACCTGTTTAGTAGCAAAGAAGAAAAGCCCGAGAACGTGTCTGACGCCGAATACAGTCACCGGACTTCCACATGTTGGGGCGACACGAGCGCGGGACCGTCTGCGATCTCCTGACTGCAATCAGTCCACTTGCAAGCAAATGGTGCTTCCTGTTCATAGCACGCAGCAGGACCGATATGAAGTCCGCTCCCACACGCCATCTACGAGCGTCGAATCGCAAGTCAGTCGCCTTAAGTAAGACATAAAGGGTATCGTCACACATACCCGTCTATCCCCGCATACCCGCGGAGATGGCCGTCATCTTGTCTGGCGCATCTCTGAGGTAGAACAGCTTCGCCCTGCGCATCCTCCTTGCGTCCTTCGGGCCCTTGCCGCCTGCCCGCTGAAGAACCTGGATGCCCGTTACGTGCGGCGAACATACAGAGAACTGCATCTCCACACCCGTGCGGTTGATTATGTTGCGAAGGAGGAACGACGTGTCTAATCCCCGCCGCCGAATCGACATGAGCACCCCGGAGAACGTGTTTGGTGCATGGTTCAGAGTGACAGTAAGAACAGATCCGGGAAGAATGCGCGATGGGTGTCGTTTGGAGAAAAGAGCAAGGAGCTTTAGCTTCTCAGGGCTCGGGAGTGTTTGTGTGAGGTATGACATGAGACCTTTGCCAAGGCGGAGGGGCTCTGGAGGTGGAGTTGTATGAGGGGGAGGGATGATGGCAACATTAGAGAATGGGTACGGCTGGACCGTCGTGGACATCGACCTCTTTGCACATCTTCGTATCGAGTTCAGCAGCATGGCGGTGAGCGTGTTCTCACCGTAACAGACTTTGCGAAAACAGTTCAGTAAATGGGGTCACGTGATCAACGAATAAGCGCTGAAGGCGCGTTCGACGCGTCGACGCGTTTCTGGTATCAAGTCTCTAAATTTCACCACCGTTGTGTAATTACTCGAGCCTATGCTTTAACATGATCTGCGGCTACTCATGCGTTCAAGATGGTTCTCATGCAAGGCCAAAAGTCCTCATGCCTACATGCTCTGGCGACTGCCGGTCTGCACCAAATTATTCTCCGATAATGGCTTTCTGATATATGCATAACTCGTAATCCTGCCTAATAGTCACTACAACCTTGGCAGAGCATGGTGATGGAAGAATGCACAACGTGAAAACCCTCAATTCGATGACAATTATGTACGGCAGTCCCAGGGCAACAAGAAGACTAATCACGCTATCTGGCGTCGGGCATAACGTGCGAGCGCTGACGTAGGCAAGGAAAGTCTTGCCACAGGTATCGGGAAGCCGAGGTTCCTGACGTACAGATATCGGTGCAGATGTTGCTGCGAACATCGAGTAGATGGTGCGTATCAAAACGTCATATCACTGTGATGCATGCGCTCATGCGCTGGTCCAGAAATATTCTCCGAGGCGCCTCGATTGAGCGCAAAATCGACTGTGGAGAAGTCTTCATACGAGGGCTGAGGGATTGGGCACTGGAAACAAAGGTGAGAAGAGAGGAACGAGCGGGGACGGCGGACATTGAGAAGGAGAGCTGGACGCTGCTGGAGAGACCGGGACTGTCACGTGTGGGACCGGGATGGGGTTGATCGTCAGTGGATATAAGGGCAGTCGGACTGCGAACGAAGGCCTCCGAAGGCAGCCAACAGGCAGCGAGGAAAAGAGTTCTGGGAAATAGTTCTTGGAGGGTTCTTGGAGATTTTTCTTGGAAGTTCTTCAGTCTACGGTTGAGTCAGAGACTGAACGGGCACATGCTGGATGGCGGTGCCTGCGCTGCGCCAGCCTCGCCTCCGTCCAGCGTCCAGCCTTCTTTTATCTAATTCTGCCCTTTCCCCTCGATTGGTTCCATTTCCTTTCTCTCCTCCTCTTTCATCTCCGAAAACACTCCTCTCATCTCCAACATCCTTCGACAATTTACCCTATCTTGTCCCCTTTATAATCCCTTGCAACACCACCAGCTTTTCTTCAACTTCACTATCGCGCTGCACAGCAATGACACTCACCACCCTTCCGACAGAGCTCCTGGACGCCATTCTCGATCCCCTCGCTCCTCACCTCCCGACTCTCGCCTCCGTCGCGCGCACCTGCGCAGCTATCAATCCGAGTGCGACCCGTCTGCTCTACCGCCACCTCTCCGTGTCCGCCTACGCTCGGAACCTCTCCGTGGTGAACACCCTCGCCATCCGCCCTGATCTTGCTCGCTTCGTGCGCACATTCTCCATTACACTCGACGACACGGATCCTGTCTTCCGTGCCTTCTATGTCGACCTTCAGCGCGCACTGGCTAGTATGATGCACCTCACGGACCTCACCCTCCTCATTGACGCATCTGCTAGTTGGGTTCTTTCCAATGGCGGGCAACTCCAGGGTACGCTCTATCCCTTCCTCGAGCAATTCGTGTGCGCCTTCCCTCTCGACGCATCTGTGTTGGGGTTCATCGCGCGCACACCCGGATTGCGCTCTCTGCAACTTCCTGTCCTGCCCAGTATCGTTGACTCGCTTCTGCCAACTCATATTCCACGGTTGGTCTCTTATACGGGGCCTGCATCCCTTCTTCCCATTCTTGCCTCCCGACCTCTCACGACATTGCATCTCTTGGACGACCTTTCACTCGACAATATTCCTCCTCCTGTCGTGTCTACGCGCACCTCAGAAACCATCAGCTTTAGCGGGCACACTGTGCACCCGGATGGCGAGATGGACACGCAGGCCCATGTCCAGGTGCTGAGCGCCGTCACGAGCGCGCCTCCTGCACAAGTTTTGGAGGCTCTTGCTCTCGCATACCCCGGCCTTGTGTGTTTGCGTTTGATGACGACTGCCGCGTTCTGGGAGGCGCCAGACATGGTGCGTTTCACAAATTCACTTGGGGATAACACAACACTGACGCTGCATCTTTATCATTACAAGACATTTTACACGCGTATCGCCTCGACGCTATCTACTCTCCCGTCTCTCGCCGTCTTTGAACTTTCCGGAATGCACTGGGCCTCGCGCCCCAAATCTCCTTCCTCGTCATTCTCACCGTCCGTGGAGAAGGAGTGGTTGTCACCGCCTATCACCCCTCGCGCCGTGGAGCTCGCAGAGCCAGACGAGCTCGATGGGAACAGGGATTACGATTTTGATGGCGCCTTCTTGGACTGGTCATATTAGCACCCCGGCGCTGTGCCTGGGGCTTGGAGCTGTCGTGTGACGACGGTTCGAAGCCGGCAGCATGACTCCTCGATTCTCTTACGATGCGCCCACGAACCCCATGCAGCATTGTCCGCGAAGGTACCCCGGATGGTTGCCTTCGTCTTCGATCAAGTAAAAAAAGTACTCCGGTAATATCCGTCTCGCTCTCTTCTCATGCTATTTGTATCTTGGCTTCGCTCTTCGTCAGCTTATTGTCGTGCTCATCGCGTAACTTATACGTATCCTCCATTGGATTCGTCCCGTTCTCTTGTCTTGCATTACCGCCTACCGTATGTATTCTCGTTATCCGGTCTGTTGTCTTCGAATCTTCCGTACCATACCCTTCCCCTGGCTTGTTATAACACGTTGCATATTATTTCATAGGTACATGTCCTGTTATTTACATAAGTAGCAATGTCATATTTACATACACATTAGTTACAGGTGTATGATACAGCAGTGTCGCGGTAGTAGTCTCTAATGAGATTTCGTCGAGCATCACTGCTTTTTTCCTTCGTCCCGACATGTTGCAATGGGCACAATGATCCGGCCGTATTGAGGGAGCCATATATAACAACTGAGCATTCCGGATGCGCAGATCTTGAGGCGTTGCAGTTACAGGAATATATGCAAGTCCATTATGGATTTGTGGTGGAGGGAACTGGTCGGCTCATCCAAAGAATGCTGAGTCCATCCCACTGGCAGGTGCTTGCTTTCCCTGCCTCATCATGCGAAGGAACTCCTTCTGCTTTTTATGGGCCTGGCACTCTGCAAGAGGGAATACGTTAGGAGGCACATGAGGGAAGGGTGGAGTGGGAAGAGACATACGAGGCTTATGCTCCTTCCAGTCCTGCTTCTGACACTCCGGTCCACAATACACGACCTCCTTGCATCCGCCGCAGCGCTTGAACTCCGCGACCTTATCCTCGAGCTTCCCACAGTCCGCGCGCGAGCACGTCCTCAGTACAGATGATTTGGCCTCGGCGTCGCTGTCCGCCCACGCCCAGATGTCAGGCGCCATCCAAAGATCTTGCGTGAGCCAGAGGTAGTCCTGCGCCGACTCGGGGCTGTTCAGCGCACGCGGAGAATTATTCAGCGAGCCTGCATTAAAGGGTCAGATATGCATCTGCTAGAGAGGGAAAAAAATAGCGCACGTGGTTGGTCGACCTTCGCAAGTATCTTGAGCAGAATATGTGGGTTCAGACGTGCGCCAATTTTGAGATACTGCCGCGCAAGCTCGCAGTCGCCCCAAAGCTTGAATGAAGAGAGCGCTCCGGTGTATATGATTTCTGCTGGGCCCCATTCGCTGAGGCTGTCCACGCGCTCTTGCCGCATGGGCTCTTTACTCGGAGACGCGAAGGTGCAGCCGCCGCGTTTGGGCGGGGCGCCTGTCTTCACAGTCTCAGGCTGGAGCCACGCTTGCGCGAACGAGAGTGCGTCTACGGAGCGACCGGCTTTCATGAGAACGGAGCCCAGCCAATCGCGCTGGCCCATGTTGTCGCCCGGACACAGACGCAGCATCTCAATGATCGTGTTCCTGCAATGAGTAAGTGATAATGTAAGCATGTCGGAAGACGAGATACACACGCAGATTTGGAATAGTCTTTGGTTTCGAAGGCGAGCCGGACCAGCGCCTGCAGCACTCGCATGTATGGACGCGTCTCGAGGAGACCCCAGAAATGCTCGACGCAGTCACCGTCGTCGTCGAAACACTTCGGGCCCAGTGCGCGAATCAGTTGTGCGCGGCCTGATCGTTCAGCAGTTAGTCCTGTGCAGCAGTTTCATGTGCTCTGAATGGTCAGACACCTTTTTCCTCTGCCTCTTCGAGGAGCTTCACGGACATGTCCATGGTGGGCATGAGGAAGGCCATCTGCACGATCGCATCAAGATTGTTTCCACCCTCCATTGCCTTCTCAAGATATGGCAGCGCCTTCTCTGGCCTTCGTTTGCGGCACAGATCTTCAGCTTTCTCGAGGCTGCAGGATGCCATCAACACTAGTAGTAAGTAGAAACAGATTACACACTTCTTCTGAGCCTCCTTCGATATCATACCTCCCCCCACTCCAAGCATGCCTTCCATGCCCATACGTTTGTTCATTTCGTAGCTCTCTGGGTTTGGGGTTCTCGAGTAGTAAAGGGTGACTGCAACAGTGACCGGGCAACCTCGCGTCGAGTGACCGTGACGCGTCTGTGGCATTGTGACAGAACGCGAATGTCACGTGGAAGTATATACGTCACAAATCCAGCGGTCACATTTGTCGACGAAACTTTCTGTTGCCACCAAGTACTGTGGTTGTACCTCTAGCCTTTGTCATTGCCTGCCATGGCTGACGTTGCGGCGACAACGCCCTCAAATGTTGTCTCGGATTCTGTTTCGGACCCGTCACTCGATGATGAAGTGCGTACTGGTGTTCTGTTATGTACTGGGAATTGAACACTCCACACGGTCACAGGAGCTTTTGGCCATGAAGCAAAGAGTGGAGGAAATGGAGAAGGAGGCCAGCGTGCTCCGAGAAATGCAGGCGGCGGCGGAGAAAGAGGAGCATGCGGGATCTCAAGCAGGCGATACCTCTGTCCCGATGGACACGGAGGAAGACAAGATGGCCGCGGACAGCAGGAGTGTCTTCGTCGGGAACGTGAGCATTTGGTGCTGACAGTATTTTTCTGTGACTAATATGTCTATTCATCTGCAGGTTGACTATGCTGCGACACCGGAGGAGATTCAGGCACACTTCCAGGCGTGCGGAACCATCAACCGTGTGACTATCATTTGCGACAAGTTTACGGGTCATCCCAAAGGGTGCGTTACGTTTGTTCTCATCGGCTTCAGGTAGGGTGACACTGAGATACTTCTTCCAGTTATGCGTATGTTGAGTTCGCAGAGACCGAGTCTGTGGATGCTGCGGTAGCCATGAACGAATCCTTGTTCCGCGCACGCTTAATCAAGGTATGCACCTTGACTACACCCCCTCCTCTCATTTCAGATCCTTGAGGTAGGTTACTGCCAAACGAACAAACCTTCCGGGGTTTAACCGCGGTCGAGGGAGAGGTGGCTATCGAGGCGGATACCGAGGGGGTATCGCGGGGGTTCATACGGGTACAGCCCTTACCGAGCGCGGGGACGGTGAGGCCGTTTCACAACTCATTGTAAACTCTAACTCATTGCCTCCGTCAGGGGTAGGGGTCGGGGATACTAATTTTAAAAAAATGGACTGATGACGCCCATATCGCATTGCTCTGTATTTCAGTATTTGATTGTAACTTTGGGCGGGATGCCTGCGTATTTTGATCTTAGTACATTAGACTCTCCTGCCGTTTGTCAGACTCAACATGTTTCTTGATTGTTCTTGTGGCCTTCTTTGTGTCCTTGTGCGTACACGAAAGCTTTGGCTCGCCTCAAAGATTGTAAGTGCATTAAAATCCCTCCGAAAGTCTACGCCGAAATACTTGCATGTTCCTATTAATAACTTAGAATGTCGGCAAGATGCATGGACAGGATGCAGACTAAGATGAAGACTGTATGTACGCCAGTGGTTAAGTTAACGTCTTTTGTATTGCATGGGACTGTGCATACCGTGAGCACAGTTGACACGAGACGAGGGGCTGATCGATGTACGAAGAGACGGAGTGTTGTTCTCCACCGGTTTCCCGTCATTTCATAGAACCGCTCGTCAGAAATATATCACCTAGGTTGGAAACCAGGAAAGCTTACCTCCATGCCTTCTCCTGACCATCATATACCTCTTTTGCTCTGTCTTTCCCCTTGGAGCGCGCCTGGCATGAAAAGTAGTTTCTGGCAGTATCACGAGATAACCATACATAAGACAATACCAACATTATTCCTTCCAAACGGCGTCAGCACTCGATTTGTCGTTGGACCAAAAGGAAGGGGGGCCCAAAGGATCCCTTGTGACAATTTTTCGCCGAAACCGGTGCAAATTGCGCAGCGTATTCAATAGGGCCGCGGAAGAGATTGGGGATGCCATATATTGCAGGTTCGGAGAGCCTTCTATCAGAGGCATTTGGAAGCAACCACAAACATGGCAGGCTTGGAAGGAGACACTGCTTTTGCCGAAAGACGGAAGCTCGAATTTGGCCACAAGCATAAAAATTATTTCAACGACCTGCGAACATCCATTGTTCGAGGACGAACTCAACATTCTCATCAAATGTGCCTTTTAGCCCATATCCTAATCAAAATATAAATCGACTAGGATGTGATTCAAGGACTTACTGTACGCAAAGAAGATATGTATTCAATTAATGTCGGTAGAATCCTGCCTTACATCCGCCGTGCAGTGATGTGATGGTTGGGGACAAAGTACTTGGAAAAGACCACGGTTAGCGCGACAACTGAATGTTTTACTTAGTACATATGACGGTGCCATCAGAGACTCACAGAAAAGTGAGGGTCGATCGAAGAAGTTGACCAGATCCCGATCGACGTCTGCCACGTGATTGCACGAAGTTTGAAACTTTGTTTGCGTTCGCCGTTGACGATTGCGGACAATCATCCCGGGCCAGTCTGCTGCATTACTGTACTCAGCATTTATGCGACAATGCTGAGCACGCCGCGCCTCGTCGCGCGCACATTGACGTCCTTATCTCGGTCATATCTCAATCCCCTTTCCATCGCGTCCAGGAATTTCAGGGCTGCTACAATTACATCGTGGCCAGCGGACATATCCACTGGCGAGACGACCACAGTCACTTCTCAAGCAGCATCTGCGGCTTACTGTGGTAGGTGTCTGCAGCAATTAATTTCTCTTGTTTCTCTTCTCACACGATAGGAAAGCACCATTTCCGCGGCGCACGCATACATGCGGTTCTTTGATTCCGGAGGACGTAGATCACAAAGTAGTGCTTACAGGCTGGCTAGTTCCGAAGAGGTGCGCATGCTCGCTCACTCGCTTCCTACATTCTTAGTAACTGCAACAGGAAAGTGAACAAGAACTTTTCCTTCCTCGGAATAAGGGATTCATTCGGAACTACACAATTGGTTGTAGATGCCCGCGTGTGTGGTCCTGAGCTATTGGCAGCAATGCGAGAGGTCCCAGAAGAGTCTACTGTGTTGATTGAGGGTATTGTACGGATGCGGCCAGAGTCGCAACAACGCGAAGTATGTCTGTCTTTGAATCTTCCAACGATCGAGCCAACGTTCTCTCGTAATGAGTTCGATTTATGTACTTGACGGAATTCTAACCATGCACACCACACTAGTATGCTGCTGGGAAAGTTGAAGTTGTCGTGAACACATTCACTCTCCTCAACCCCGCTGACCGCAATATGCCTTTCATGCCTTTCGACACCCAGAACCTGGTACGCATACTCCAATACAGTAGGGGATTTCATTTTCTCATCATACGTTGGTGTTAAACATTGATCCTCCAGGCCAATGAAGATCTGCGTTTACGGTATCGTTACCTCGACCTTCGCCGGGATGAACTCACACGCAACCTGAGGAAGCGAAGTGACATCGCTCACTTAATCAGGTCATCACTCCATGATAGAGGTCGGTTTTATTGATGGCCCCACTCACCGTCCACTGACACCCGTGCATTGTTTCATAAGATTTCGTAGAGGTAGAAACACCCATGCTATTGAACTCCACCCCAGAGGGTGCTCGTGAATTCCTTGTACCGACTCGCACAAGGACTTCATCGATATATGCGGACACGTCGGATGCGATCAAGGCAACTTCCATACCTGGAGCATCAGTGGCACAGCCGCTCTTCTATGCACTGTCTCAATCTCCGCAGCAGCCCAAACAGTTGCTCGTCGCTTCGGGAGCGGTCGACCGATATTATCAACTCGCCCGATGCTTCCGCGACGAAGATGGACGCAAAGACAGACAGCCCGAGTTCACTCAGGTTGATCTGGAAATGGCCTGGGTTAGTTGGGGAGAACCTGTGCATGAAAACAAGGGAGATTCGGGGGAAGCTTCTTCTACAGTTGTCGATCAGTGGAGAATTGGTGGCCATGAAGTGCGTGACGTCGTCGAGATGCTCATCCGCCGGATTTGGGAGAAAGCGGAAGGGATTCAACTTGACAGAAAATTCAGGGTGATGACCTACCAGAAAGCGATGGCTAAATATGGATCTGATAAACCAGACTTGAGATTTGGCTTTGAGGTGAGGGGTTTTCTGAACAATAATGGGATTCAACATTAATCGTTGTTACAGATCGAGAATATTACATCTAACCTTCCCAACCCTCTCCGTGCAGTTCTTGAGGAGCGTGAGGAGACCGTTGAAGCGCTTATAGTGCCTCGCTGCAAGTCCAGCCCGAGCCCCTTCCTCCGTGCGGCCAAAGAAGTCCGCCATGATGGCATCATAGTAAGTGTACATTCTCTGTGATGGCTCAATACAAATTCATTCAAGACTGCCTAAAGGATCGCATCGAGGTTGCAGGCGGCTCAGATTCGGCTTGGCTTTCGAAAAGTCGAATTGTGCAGCAGCTACTGGGCGCATCCGAGCAAAATCTTGGAAACCTCGACGTCAACAATGCACTCGGATTAACAGAGGGTGGAACAATCTGGCTCGCGAAGCGCCGGCAAAAGGCGGAGGTAATTATCTGAAGCTACTTCGTCGTAGGAAGATTTGGTATTAATTAGAACGTGTGGCCACAGGGAGGCTGGACTCCATTAGGACGCCTTCGTCTCGCCCTTGCAGATACAGCACAGCGTCTTGGCGATCTTACGCTTGCCAGCGACCCTAAATTCCTTTGGGTGACGGAGTTCCCGCTCTTCACGCACGCAGACGACGACAAAGACTTCTTGGCGCATGGGCGGTGGAGCAGCTCACACCATCCATTCACTGCACCCATGTGGGAGGACATAGAAAAGATGTACGCTGGAAAAATCGCCGAGGTATGGACTTGGCTTCTCCGTGCAATAATGTGCTTATGCACTCCTGCAGGTGCGAGGACAGCATTACGACCTCGTGCTGAATGGCGTTGAGATCGGCGGTGGCTCCGTGAGGGTGCACGATGCGGCGATGCAAGACTACATGTTCACGCATATTCTCCAGGTAGGCATGTGACGTCTCCACATGAACTACTTTGCTCATTCTCCTTCATAGTTGACTGAGAAAGAGAAGTTCTCGTTCAACCACCTCCTCCATGCTCTTCGGTGCGGGGCCCCGCCGCACGGCGGTTTTGCATTTGGTGAGCCTCTCGACGTTTGGCATATATAACTCTTACTCATCGCGTCCCAGGGTTTGATCGTCTCATCGCAATTCTCTGCAAGACCGAGTCCATTCGCGACGTCATCGCCTTCCCCAAAACTGCCGCAGGCACCGACCTACTGTTCAAGAGCCCCTCACCCTCCACCCCAGAGGTCCTCGCACAATACTCTATCCGGCCACATTAATGCTGCGCTATATTCATGGGTATTGGATATGGAAACAACATTGTATGGTAAGATGTATGGTCCATAATATATACGAGCATGGGGGATGTGCGGTAGTACAACACCAAGGCAAAGTAAATTTGGCAATAGTAAATGGCATATGACAAAATAATGAGGAAGACGGAAAAAACATCAACATAGCATGAAACGAAAATGATCATGGAAATGACGAGACAGTCCGTACGAGCATGACACTGTCCCCATGTCATGTCGTGAGTGGTACAGCAGTATCATCGGAGTGAGGGCTACGGCTACGATCTGCATGTGGGGTCCTGGTGTCATCTGGAGGAGATGTCGGGGATGTTGGCGATTGCGCGCGGATCCGCAGGGTACTCCGTGGGGTCGTATCTGCTTCCCCAGCTGTGCCTTTCGCATGTTCAGCGAGCGTGAAGTTCAGTGTTCCCCAAACTCCTGCGTCTGGGACAGGCTTGTCAGGCACTTTCCCATTCACAAGTGAAGGCGGTGATGTGACAGAGTTTTCGGAGTCGCCGTTCTTCCTCGCGCGGCTCTCGTCAATGACAGATAGAACACTGCGCAATTTAGATTCAGACTTGCGTGTGTGATGTCCGGATGTTGAGGCGACGGGAAAGGAGTGTCGCCGACCCGCAAAGGGAGGAGACGTCGCGATAGACATGTTTACTGCGGGCGGAGATAGAGAGCGCACCGGAGACGTTGCTAGGGATCCTGATGCCGACGGTGGTGAGGCTGCTACATCTGCCCAAGCGGCACTTGTGTCGGGGAAGAACCCACCGGAGGTAGCTGACCAGGAGTTCTTGCCAGATGGAATACCATCGCTGCTTTCTAACTCGGGGCTGGACGCAGTCATAGGGCTGGGGGAAGATGAGGGTGCGTTTGCGATAACGGAAAGGGGCGGGAGGATGCTGAAAATCTTGTCTTCGGCTGGCGTTGGCCCATATGAATCGAAGGGGTCAGGAATGGATTGAAGCATAGGCTCAATAACGGGATCAGACCTAAACACAAACATAATAGTAAGCGATGCTGCGGAGTACTGTGCAACACACGTACGCTTTAGCGGTGAACCTATCAAAGATGTCCATAGTGGAGCGAACTGCGAGGCAAATCTTGCCTTGTACAAAGTCCCAGACTTCCTCCTCATGCTCTATGATTTCCTGGTAGTGTTGGGCTTTGAGCTCGTCAAGTTCGTCAACTTGCCGCTGTAGGATTTGTAAAGCCTCCCGGAAGGTCTGCAAATCTATCGAGCCGGACTTAGAAGAAAGCCAAATGAGGAAGTTACGAGTACTCACTTCGACCTTTTCTCTTCATATTGCCCATCTCAGTTTGTCGTATAATGTTACTCTTCTCGCGTAAAGCCCTCTCGTAAGAATTTGACCGCTCCTGAATAAAGCACAGATACTGCCACTTAGGGAACCGACGCCAATGAATAATGACACACACGCACCGTCACAACAGTGCGGTAGTTCTCTAGGTGTTGGCGCAATGGTTTCTCGAATTGCTTGTCAAGTGTCTCCGCCTGAAGATAACGTATGAGGCCTCCATTGCTTCTAGTACAAAGCAAATTAACTCGCCATAACGTGGAAGTGATTGCTCATGAGATGATGGAGACCGGACGCAGCTTGCATACGCGTCCCGGATTCGTAACTAGGTCCCTTTAGCCTTCGAGTAACACCATGTCAGCAGGCGCTAAGAATCTGGACATGGACTCACGATGCGCATGCTTGCATTGCATCTGCAAATCCGGCGGTGGCTCGAGACATGTTTAGGAGCGCAGCCCGGTAGGCAGCACATCTGTTGAGGAGCTGCGCGATAAGAGCTCTTCAGAACACTGTGTGATATGACTGATATGGGTGGGCTCACGTCTTCATAAGCTTGCAAGCTTGCCTTCAGATTGGATCGCGTTATAATCTTCTGTGGGCCATTTGAGCCGAAATTCAATACAGATGCGTTAGTCGTTTCTGAGAAGGTGGGTGAGGGGGGTGAAGGCGATACATCGCGATTCGGAGAGAGTGTCTGAGTTCTGAGAGAGCGGACACGGGGCATCGTAGAGAATCGCAGCGAAGCAGTGATATAGACAAGGGCCTCGCGGTAACTTGCAAAGCTTGGGTACTACACGATGGCAGTCACGACCTCATCATACCCGCAGTTTCAGTCACGTGCCGTTTTGACAAGAATCGGCTTCCTCTAAGTTGGAACCGCCTTATAGCTTGAGGTTTGAGCTTGATGTTCTTGTCGCTATTATTATTATAAGGTAAAGCTGCAGTGAGCTGCTGACTGTTCATGTTGTCTCATGCCTAGCCGCAGTTGGGACATTTCTTTAGACTTCATACTACCCGCGAGCCAAGTCTGCCAGAACAATTTGCCTCCGCTGTAAATTCGACTATAATTGTTTGTTTATGACGGTGCCATTGTTTCTTAAAAAGAGGAGTAGAATATGATAAAGAACGCCTGGGTATTCATCATGCAGCTTCCAGCCAAGTCTACAGACAATGAGTTTGCCAGCGAAGGGGGAATGAAACAAATGCAACCTAGACTCGAAGTGTCTTCCGTACATAGCCGACGAACCACGCACCAGTCTCGAACGAACAGATCCAATGTAAGAATTGCATACTTTTTGGGACAGGTGGTGATCTGCAGTGGGACCAAAAATTTTTAGTACTTACAGCAAATGCAAACCTAAAGAGATTTCCTAAGCACGCCACATCAAAAGCAAATGGGTTGTATTCAGGTTCGCCCTGGTAGACATCCCAGGGATGATATGTGTCCCATCCTCTGAATGCTTCCGTGGATGGAGACCGGCACTTCTCAAGCGGCATCCCGAGCGGGAAGCGAATCGATAAATTATAATCGAAGAGGCAATATCGGGCCTGAGATGAGCTGCGATGCTCCTCCAACACGGGTACCAGACGATCGCGCTGGTGAACATGTAGCGCGCTGAAATAATTCACCATGACGTTAGTCTGTTTGATGTCCTATGATTTCAAGAGACTTAGTCACAATACAGTTTATTTGTGGAAGCTGAAACACATACACGTGTGCAACCCTTTGCTCGTGAAGAAAGGTGAGACCCTACGCATTATGCGTCAAAATGCAGTATAGTTCGAGTCGGGCTGACTCACTCGCAGTAAATCTGTTATGAAATCCATAACATCCTTGACAGTCCTAATTTCACCTAGTAATATTCGGTCTCCCCACCTGCACATGATTTGATTAGATGACAACAATATTTCAGTGTGAGCTCACATAGGCATAACGACGAATGACAGCTGATGCGGGAGTCTCAATATACAGAGAGGAGGTAATACATTCGCGAAGGTATCCGGATGCTGAAGGTCGGGACATTGTAGAAGGCGGTTATAGATGTGTTCTTCTTCGGAGTCTGACTGTATGACTTTAATTGCGATGTTTCGACCTTGCCTATCCTGGCCGTAAGCGAAACGAGCCTGGAAACGCGAAACATGTGGTTAACTATGCCAAACAGAATCAGAAGATGTACCTGAACCCATAGTATCTGCCACGGAGCAGTCGGCACGCTTTCGTCGCGGTGATAAAAGGCGTACGGTACAGGTGCGGACACTGCGGTTGAGGGTGGTACCCAAAACGGGACACCATCCTCTTTGTTGATTACCATGTCAAACAGCGTATATCCACGTTCCGCAAGCCATGGGCGGTAAGCCGTCCAAAAACTTCGTGCATCGAATGCGTGCTCTGGTGCTGTGAGAAACCATTGCGCGTCGAAAGCATCACGATTTGGTATCTGCACAGGATGGATGAATTACCGGCAGAGCTAATACCAAAATAAAAGCCTACATCTGGTAAGGACGCTGCACCGTCTTTGGTCACGTCCATTGTTAGTTACCGTAGTGCAGCAATAGTAAAGTTGAATGTTCAGGTTGGATTTCGGCCTTCAGCCGTGCGACGCGGGGCGGAGTTTCAATCACACTAGAAACTAGAAGCATCAGCTGGCCGCTTGGAGACCAACCTCTGAAGTGTGAATGTCTCTGTAAACCTTTCTTTCGTGAATTTTTGTATGACTTACAGCAGGTGTATATGTCGCTTCGAGCGCGAGAGTCTAGTGCCACAACCCAATTGCTCCGGCGTTTGCCGCGGAAATTGCCGCCGGCGATCGTTCATGATGGCTCGCCCCACAGTGTGCAAAAAACATAAACGCCTCTTACCCATTCGTCAGCATCAGCACCATGCGCTACGCCGTTCTCGTTACGGGCCCCGCGGGTGCGGGAAAGTCGACGTTCTCCTCCGCGCTCATGACGCACCTGCGCACGGCGAAGCGCACGGGGCACCTTGTGAACCTCGACCCCGCTGCGAACAGCAGCGCATTCGAGTACGAGCCCGCGATCGATATCCGCGACCTGATCAGCCTCGACGACGTCATGGATGAACTAGGATACGGCCCGAACGGCGGGCTTGTGTATTGCTTCGAGTGAGTGAGTGCTGTCGGTGGAGGGGGGGGATATCGCAGAGCGCTGACACATTCACTGTAGGTATTTGTTGCAGAATATGGACTGGCTCGAGGAAGAACTCGGTGGGTACGACGATGACTATCTTATTTTTGACTGTCCCGGTGAGCATCTAGCCCGCTTCACTGACCCCTAGTGCGATATAGTGCGGTGTACTGAACGTGAACGTGTCGTTTCACCAGGTCAGATTGAGCTCTATACGCATCATCCCTTCCTCCCCACACTTGTACGACAGCTCAACCGCCTTGGCCTCCGCACGTGCGGCGTCTACCTAATCGAATCGCAGTTCATGGAAGACAAATATAAGTTCTTTAGGTACGCTATATGCTTTATTTCTCTTGCCGTCGCCCCTGATACCACAAATTACTTTTGCTGTAGTGGTGTGCTATCTGCAATGTCTGCAATGGTTAACCTAGAAATTCCCTGGATCAACGTAATGTCAAAGATGGATTTAGTAACGAGCAACTCGGAGGACTCTGGGAGCGGACGGAATGGCATACGTACGCGGAAGGATATCGCAAGGTGAGCTTCAGCGTCCCCCATGATTGGCTCACACAGTTCGGCCACCGGCCTTCACTTTGAGTTTGACATCGCATTCAGAATACTGATTGGTGTTCTCTATTGAACGCTATCTCCCCGTTTCTTGTGCCTTGCTCTCCGACTTTTCCCGCCTTGTTACATCATCCACCCTACTGAATCGAACTCACGTCCCATCTATTCTTTCCAGATTCCTCGACCCCGATCCCCTCCTCCTCGTTTCAGCTCCAGGCAGCCATGAGGCGCAGACCGAGCGCAACTCGCGCTTCCACGCACTAAATCAGGCGATCGTCCAACTCGTGCGTCTCTTCCTCCGCCACATCTGCTGGTGCGCCACTGACATGCGCATTTTGGTTTGATTTTGGATGATGTGTTGCATAGATCGAGGACCACCCGCTGGTGTCATTCCTCCCGCTCGATCTCACGAACCCAGACTCGATAGAGACGGTGCTGAGCCACATTGACTATACTATGCAGTACGGAGAGGACGAGGAGCCCAAAGAGGTGGGTTTTGTTGCTCTCTATCGGTCGTGTTTGCACCACGCTAGCTACGTCCATCTATCTCCCATGGAGATCTGTTCGCCTGCCCTTCATCCGCTATTCAAACGACTGACTTGGGCATATTACAGCCTGCGGACCTCGACGAGGGTGACTTCGCGGATATGGAGTAAAGGGCCCTGCGAACTGTGCGGCGGCTGAGTAATGCGGTCGGTTTCAGGGTCTCGCCATCGCCGCCACGGTACTAGGGTTCACTCATTGACAAATGAACATCCCGAGTCTGTCTTGCGTGTATGTGGACCAGCGCGTCATGCTTCGATCCCCTCCACGTCGCTCCGCAGTCTGCGTACGTGGACTTCGAGATACGCTGCGATTTGACAAGATCGCGGCGGAAGGCCGCGTTTGGGGTGGCAGTTGTGTCTTTGGATTTAGGAAGTGGAGAGGCTCCGCACGAAGATCGGTAGAAGGGTAGATTACATAGCAGTGCAGACATGTTTAGCTTGTGATTTACTGGATACTTAGTCAGTCGAATGTCAGGGTGTTGGTGCAGCTGTGATAATGGTGTGGTGCTGATCTGGTGGTGGCGCGATCTTGTCTGCTATCTTCTCAGTGCTGCGTAGAGTTATAATTGTTTCATGGCACATATCGACATCTGGGTACGACGTGAAGGAGCACTAAGATAATGTATTGCTCAGAGCGCCGTCGGTGGATTGAGTTTGCATTCTTGGCACGTGCAACCACAGTTGACTGTTGCGGTAGGTCAAGTGGTTCGAGCCACACATTTAATATGTGGGAGCCGAGCTATGTCGCAGTTGGAAGGCGGGTCTCCGCGGCATGGAGCGAGGTTCTTGATCATCTCGCACGAAGTTCCGAAGAGGGTGCTAAGACGAAGCGTACACGTACGTACGCGCAGTCCCATCACCTCGCTGGCGGCGTCTACGAGAATAAGATTCCTCGAAGGTCGGAAGAGCCAGGGGCAGTCTTCTTCGAATGCGGTCCCAAGACGCCCTCGTGGTGGGAGAGGGCATGTGGCGTGCGACCGCCCTCGTCGGCATAGAGTGTATACACCCGTTAAAGTTTTGCAGACTATGCCGAAGAGGGCAGTCGGAGATACGACCGATAATGGGAGAGGATCCTGATGAATTTTGGGACAGATTTTGGGATTTTGGACCCCCTTTTGCCTGAATTTTCCTGGACAATTTCGAGGTTTTTGTGCTTCAATCCTGATTTTTTTGTCGGACAAATTTGACTTCAAGCATCATGATAAACCTGATGTCAATCTAGTCATTAAGTAGAAAATCATTAGAATAATTTCACACGATGTAACGTCTTACTGCCCAACAACGTAAGAAATCCTCCAGCGGACAGTTCGTGTTGTTGCTGTATCGGAGTCTTCGGGGATGCGAGAAACGGTAAGAAATGACCATGGTAGGGGTGATCGTTTGGACAGTGGAGCGCCCGAGCCACTGCCACTGGCCTGCGCGACCTCATGGGGGAGCGACGCCACTCCAGTGCTGCACTTCGCGGCTGTGAGTACTACTTACTGCGGACAATAAAGACATACCAGACGGAGTGTGTGCGGGGCGAGTGGCGCATCAACTTGATCGATCGGGAGTCCTGCACGCAAACGCGTGTTGCGCGAACACCAAAACATACACTGCGCTCCAAGTGCGCTCCATGTTTCGATGCGATAGTGGTGGACATAAACACGTTGTGGTATTGATACGCAGAGTCTAACCTAAGGGCGGGCTGCACAGCAGGTCGGATGATAGAGGACGTGAAACACATATGCGTGTACAGCTTGCGGGAGAATGACTCGTTCGAATGGGGGCGCGGAAGCATCGGGGTGAGATCTGGAAGAAAGTTGAAACTTTGGCGAGTCTGCTCTCGTCGCCGACGAGACGAACTCGGGATTGGACGTCCGGTGCACTATCTTGGCCGCAGCCAGAATTAAGGCCGAGAATTGTGATGCGGTGTTTGCTGCCAGAAAATCCTCGGGGAGAGGCAGCGCAAAAGAAATGGAGATTGCAGTGTGACGCCACAACTGATAGGTGAGTGGAGGATGGAGGAGGCAAAATATTGGATCTGCGAGTTTTCGAGCGCTGAGCGATCTGAGATTAGAAAAGAAGAGCTCCGGGATGACGGCATAAGTCACGCCCTTCTTTCCCTCTCGTCCAATTCACCATGGATGCAGAGTCATTCCCCTTCTTCTCCACCCATCTCACTGCCACTCCCACATCTATAAATCCCCCGTCCCCCGCATCTACTATCATCCCAACTTTCCCCCCACCAGCAGCACAACTACTACCCCTGCTCAACTTAAGCATGCCAACTTATTACGTTTCGGGCCACTCCCCCTCGGGCCACCACCGTGCCCGCTCTCACTCCCAGTCCTATCAACCCGCACCCCAAGTTGTCTACACTTCCCCAAGGGACACCCGCAGGAGTACCTCGAACCACGGCCATAACCATGGCCACGGCGGCACCGGTTTACACCTACGCTGCCCCGCAATATGTGCACCACACTAGCCCCAGCTACGCACAGCAGTATAGCACAGGCAACGGCGGTGTCTACTACGCCTCCTCCGCCCCCGCCGCAGCCCAATACGGCACCCCGCCGTGCGCTACACCACGTCGTCCACTCACCACCGCTCGCACTCCGTTCCGCGCCGCCCCGTCCAGGTCGTCGACGCGCGCACCCGGCACCACCAGCCCGCAGCTTTCGTACGTCCTCGCTCCTCTTCACACTCGCGTCTGCGCAATGTTGACGTGGGACGCGCGCAGGCGGACAGCGGGCACCACCGCCCCTCACACCGTCGTTACTCCTACGACGAGCCCTCCGTCGGCGACCGCCTCCGTCACTTTTTCGGCTTTGGTCCATCGATGCACCACGAGCCCTCCCGTAGGGCCGACTACAGAGACCCGCGCACGGGCCGCACCGTCGACTGGCGTGGCAGACCTATTTACAGGGTCTGAACGGTCGTCCGATTGGACTTCTATCCACTGCGCTGGTCGTGCCATCGCTGGTCGTTTCCAAAATTTACCTCGTGCGAACCTGGACTATCATTATCCTTGCTTTCTTATGTTCTCTGCGTTTCCGAGTTGTTATTGGAGACTGTTACGATAACCCCGTATTATGCTCACGACTGATGACTATGCCTCATGCGCGTTCTACTAGCTCTCGTTGTACGACTCTCCTATGCTCTCTGTTGGATAATTATTCCCTGTGTAGCCCAAGTTTTGTTACATTAGTCGTTCCCGCTCTGCTGCCCAATTTGCTATCCTACCTATACCATTGCTTTTATCAACGAATCTACTGCTTAATCTTATGTACTATCCGCATTCCCGTTTTCTCGCCGCAAGTCACATCTAGAACTGAGGCAGACACTACGATAAAACAGGTATGCTGATATTATGGTGCTGAAAACTGTCCTGCTAAGGTACACAGATTACGCGACCACTATATACCAATAATGTATAGACGAAATAGAACACACTAAGAACGAACAAAGCACTAGCACTGCTGCAGTGAACACGAGACCCAGAACGTCAGGACTCGGAATAGAATCATCAGAAGAACATACAGTACAACGCAGAACAAGTCACTCAACGACCGCGGCGTGCAATAACAGACAACAATAGGGAACCTCGAATCTTAAGCAAACAACAGGAAAGGAACATACCACACCGTAACATAGGAGGGGGTCTACGAACACAGCTCTCTGCCGCGGATTAATACAATAACTTTCAACGCAAACACCATACCGGGCGGATCCTTTATTTGGAAACGCGACTCGACAGGCAGGCTCAGACGGCGTCAGCGCGCCCGAACTCCTCGGCCTGCGACCATATCTGGACCTGCCCGATGATTTCGCACACAGTGCGGACGACTTCCTCGCGCGCCTTCACCTGCGCAGGGTCGTCGCGCTGGCCCTCCCACAGCACCGCGATACTGACCTCGATCTGCACAGCCACAGCCACGATCAGCACCACGGACAAATCACCAGAAGATACACGCCACGACGCACCTTCTTGGCGAGCTCCTCAAGGGCATCTTCGAGGGCCTTACCCACCGCCTCCGCTGCCTTCGCCAAGCGAGTCAGAAGCACGTCCGCAGCGCCCGTGAAGATCTCGTCCTTGAGATCGTCCACATAGTCATGGAACACCGCCTACACCCATGCATCAGCATCTGCAAACCGCACGAAAAACGAGGCGCACCTTCTGGCGGGCGACGCTGCCCCTCCCGCGCTCCTCCATCGCGCGGTCGTACCCATCCACCAGCTGGTTCTGCACATGCGGCGCGAGGCAGCGGCTGACCTCCTTCTGCTCCGTGTTCATCGTCTCGCGCACGACGTCGAGCGTCTTCTTCAGCGCGAGCGCGCCTCCTCGAGGCACAGCTCCCCTGGCCCTTGGCGCGCTCCTTCAAGCCCACCGCGGCGGACTTCTCCACGTCCTCGAGCAGCTTGTTGATCGCGCTCGTGGCGGCCTTCTCGAACGAGGCGAAGAGGTCCGCTTCGAACACTTTGGACCACGAGCTTGCGATGTTGCGCGTGAAGGGATTCGTCAGCTCGACGTTGAGGTCCTGTCGCCAGGAGCCATGGCGCCGCAGAGCTGATTTGCGATTAGGAACAATACTTCAATCAATAGGGAAAGGAAGTCGGCTTACTGGCACGGTAAGTGCTCCAATACATCGACGCTGCGAATGTGTCTGAAGTCTGAAGGGCGGCGGCAGCGGCCTGAATGAAATGACGTATCAACACCTCATCATGGTCACTTCATCAGCAAAACTCGGTTTCATCTGAGTTCATCTGAATGTGTCTGAAGTGTCTTAATTCAGACCAAACAGATCTCACAGCAACATCAGATGGATTCAGACACTTAAGATGGCTCAGAACAAGGTACTGTACTACTACATATCTGCAGTTCAGTCAAGTCCAGAAACATCACAGAGGGGCCAGAGCCATCAGCCAGTCAGACCAAAAGTTCGGCACTTATACCATAAGATCAGCAAGACATCCTAGACTGTTTAGACCACCAAGAATATTTGTCTGGTCACTCTGAGTTGTCTGATCCGAATCAGATCAACTAGAGCTCACAGACTGAAGAAATTAAAACCGAGCACAAAATGAACATTTAAGTAAAAGTAAGTGGACCCAGCTCCGCATCGGCTGCTCGAACATAGTCTGACCAAAGACGGCGGCGCGCAGAGCAGCGGGAGCGGACACGGGCACAGGCACGGGCACGGGGGTCGGAGTGGGGGTCATGTGCAGCCGCGCGCGTGCCGGGGAGCCCTGCCAGGAACTGGTAGTGCACGGCGAGTGCCCGCGGTGGGTGCTGGAGCGCGTCGTGTTTCGGCACGCAGACGACCTTTGCCGACGACATGGCCCTGGTTGCGGAGCTGCGGGTCGATGTTCGCATTCTCGATGACGGATGTGCCACGCACGTCCTCCTCGTCACTGCTGCTGCTCTCCTCCTCCTTCTCCCGGCACTGCACGATGCTCTGCTCGCGTGCGAGGCCTGGCGGTAAATGGGGTCGAAACCGATTCTGCGTGTAGTGTCATAGACGGAGAATGTGGGTTTTCCGCACAGGATACGAGCGGGCTGTACTCGTCGCGCCCGCATGCGAGCATGGTGAGCGTCGTGAAGTCCGCGAGGATCACGAGCATAGTCACGCTCGTATCTGCAGGGATCGTTTGTGCGGTGTGCCCCCTAGCTGGGTCAGGCGGCGCAGGAAGGGGTACCACGTAGCCAGTCGACGGGCAGAATGGGAGCAAGTCATGATAGGGCATATGAAGGCCGCTGGGGTAAGGCGTCAGCTGGTCGGCGAGGCGCAATCCGGAAGATGAGACGTACCGGATTTTGTGACGAAGTTTATTGGCCGGCTCATCTTCGTCTGGTCCTGCATGGCGAATGCCGTATAGTTCGTGAGTGGTGTGAGCCCTCCGATGAGCCATTGCCACAGCCAGCCATCGTCATCGTGCAGCCACAGGCCCTGGCTCGACGACGCGCTGACCAGTGTGGCGCTTGCCGTGCGCAAATTGCGTATTGCGCAGGCAGTGCGGGGCATAGTTGACAGCGAGGAAGAGGAGGTCTGCACGATGTGCAGGCTATAATCTGGGGGTGAAGAACGGGCAGGCGGGAAGGTGAGGTTTGCGGGCGGGAGCGTGTAGTTTGGGTAGGTCGGGGACGCATATGTGATTGGAGAGAAGGGAGGGGAGAAGGGCAGTGCTTGATTAGATGCGGTACCTCCAAGGAGGGGATATATATCTGTGATATTGAAGATATCCTCTGAGAGACATTCAGTGGCCTTCCTTAGTCCTCTTGCGGAACAGGTACTCACGGACGTCGGAAATACCGACTTGGAACGATGCCCCCGCCGGGCTGTTGTAGATCGCAAGGACGCCGCCATGCGTAGCGGTCCCGTTCCAAGTCCCAACGCCCTCCGCGCCCAGCGAGATCTCAAACACACTCGAGTCGTCCACGTCTCCCGGCCCCGGCTGCGAGATGGAGGTGTCGTTCGTCACAAAGAACCGCAGATACTGCCCTGTGGAGCACACGGCGACAGAGACATAGAGCGTGCTGATATCCGGGAGGGCGAATGTCGGAGGGGAGGGCAGCGAGGCGGTAAGGAGTTGTATACACCATTAACGTGAAGGTGGAAGTGAACTCGAACGTGATGCGGCAGCCACCAGAAGTACTGGGAACTTCGAAGCGCGCAAGTTCAAACGTTCAAGTTCAACTTTGATTGATACTCTCACGCTCACTCAGTACTCACCTGTACCACAAGTCTTGGGCTGCATCGTATACCTCGTTCCCTCCTCCACTCTCCCACCTTTCGTCACGATGATTCCTCCCGCTAGCATCTTGCTGTTTTTTCCAGCGGCCTTAGTTCTGCGGGTCAGCGGCGTGCGACACTCATTGCTCAACTTGAGGGCACTCCGCATGATGCACTCGTGCTCACGGACGTTGCATACGCCAGCACTGCATGGCGCAAGCTCCTCCGGCACCGCATGGCAGTCACCGGATGCTCCGCCGCGGAGCTCCTCACGAACCTGCATGATGTGCAGACCGCGGCGGTCGTGCCGCAGAAGGGCGGGGAGCAGGCGAAGGCGTTGTTTGCATTCAGCGGGCAGGGCGGGCAGTACGTCGGGATGGGTGCAGAGCTTGGGAGGAGAGGTGGATGTGGAGAGCGCAGAGGCATCCCGGGCGTTCCAGAGCACAGTGTTCGTCCTTGAACATGCGCTTGCATCGCTTTGGATCGAGTGGGGCGTGAAGCCCGATGCCGTGGCGGGCCATAGGTGTGTTTCTCCTTTTTCTGGACTTAGGATCAGGTAGCTTGTGGATGATGCAGTCTTGGTAAGTACGCGGCCCAGGTCACCGCCTGGGTGCTGAAACTGGACGATGCGCTGCGGCTGGTCGCTGTGCGCGGCCCCGAATTTAAGACTGTCGCAGCGTGCATCGACATCGGTCCGCACCCCATGATGTTCCCGATGCTGCGCTGCCTCCAGGGACACGCGGGTGCACCTCTGCTCCTCCCCTCGCTACGCAAGAATGCCTCCGAGTTCGCCGTGCTTTGTGCTGCCCTCGCTGGGCTGTATGCACTGCCCATTGCCAATGATATCGCATGGTCTTCAACGCCCTCGCGTCTATCTCGTAGACCTCCCGCTGTATCGTTTCGCCGACACGCGCTATTTGGTGACCTCCGACCGCAGGCTGCTGCCGCACTCACTCTGATACTCCCCAAGCCCCGCTTTTCCCTGTTTGACTCCTGTGTTGGCATGCCCTCTGCAGAGGGTGTCGATGGTGTATTCGAGACACCTATCAGCCAACTGGCGGACCTCGTTGAGGGCCACAAGGTGTCTGGCTTCGCGTTGTGCCCACCCTCGGTTTACCACAAACTCGCATTGGCCGGCATGCAGCATGTGCTCGAACGCCTTGTGCCCATGCCAACGGACGCGGTACTCGACCTCGTCAGGATCACCTACTCAACATGCTCGTCCACTCTCCGTGTGTCGCACGCCCGGTATGCATGGACATCACACTCAACGCATCTGGCGAGAGGTAGGCTTACACATTTGGCATCAGCTCATACACTACAGACGGCGAACACCAACCATACTGCACGGGCGTCTTCAGCAGCTCGTAGCGTGCATTGAAGCTTATGCTCGCAAACACGATGGTCGAGTGGCGCCGGTAGGCCGTGCTCGACTCCCGCGCTGCAGAGATGTTCTACATGTGCACTGCGTACGATCTCGTCTTCTCGCGCATCATTGCCTACTCACTGATCTTCCACAGCGTGAAGTTTACCACCATCTAGGCAAACGGGATCGACGTGTATGCGGTTGTGCAGCTGCCTGCGGCCGCTTCCAAGGGTTGCATACGTCGTTCACCCGATCTTCGTGGACATGCTGCTCCATGTCGTGCGCTCCGTCATCAACTGCAATGCCAGTGCGAATGAGGCATTCATCTGCACGGGACCACAGCATGCTTAGGCGGCCGCTCGTATTGCGCCGTTGGACGCAAACATACCATAGTCAACAGGTGGTGCACGTACGTGTTGGAGCACTTTGTGCTGTTGGTGCTGATTGCAGAGGTGCTGTCGGACATTATGTAGAAGTAGCTAAATTGTCATTTAGGCAGTCTGTAAGCTCTGAGCAGTCTGTATGAAATACATCTTCTCAATGCCATCTGAAATCTGAGCTGTGTCCGGACAATTCTGAAGCTCTGAAGCTTCTGCTGAAGACCATCAAGAGGCTTCAGAGCTTTCAGACAATGAGGGCTTATGAAACCTCTGTTATGTCTGAATGGTCTGGTGGTTCAGATACTCAGACGAAACAGAGTCATCCAGAGCAAATCAGAGTGTGTCGAGTTTTGCTGATGCTTGAAGAACTGCACCACGTACGCTCAATGCACCAAGCTGACATTTTTCCTCCAGCCCGTCGCTGAAGCGATTCTGCAACTCTTGGACGCAATCGTCGATGACCTTTATAAAGTCCTAGAGCAAACGTGAGGCGGAAATAGCTATTAACAGGATGAAATGACAAACCTTGACGAGACGAGGCGTGACTCCGACAGGCTCGCCATACTTGTCGACCTTGGTCTGGCGCTTGTTCATCGAGAACAGGCCGCCGCCGCCATACGAGGCCAAGGCTGCCAACAGCTCGTCATCATAGGGATCTGAACTATCCCAACCGTCATCCATAAAGTCGGGCACATCTTCCGCCATGCTTGACTCCCACTTCTCCCGCATGGCTTCGCGATCGCTCTGTGTTACGTCACCAATTCCTTGCACGTATATCCGGACAGAGTTGGAGAAGGTCTTGAGATGTGTGAGAAAGTTGCGGGCTGCACGTTCGCGAGAAGAGACAGTGAGCTGGTGGCACCATTCTTGAAGTTCCGGAATACATGTGTCTTCGATCTTCGAGAAACACGTAGGATCGCCGTCACCTTTCACTTGGCCTGGGTAACCTGAAATTAGAACGCGAACGACACGTTAAAGAATTCGCGTACCTTTCAGGCGGACGTAGTCTCTGGAGGAACATGTAAAGACGGGTAGATCGATTTCATCATAGTCTAAAGAATATGGATTGTTCATGGATGCCAAGGAACGGAAGCGGTTGAAACTTACTTCGAATGTTCACGGTCGGGTCAAAGGTATCAGGGTTTTGTTGCTCTTGTGCGGCATCTGTGACGATTGAGTAATCGTCACAGATTCTTTGGATTCAGGACTTACCATCGAGATCCTTCAATCCCACCCGGAAATCTTCTTTGAGAACGTCGCGAGAGAACTGTGAAAAACGAAGCGTCAATCGGGACACAAACATGAATGCGAATGAAATCTCACCTCGGAGCGCTTCAGAGAGCAGAAAGCATTCTTCTCCCTTTGAGCCTTAACCTGCTTCTTCTTCAGCGTGGCGAGCATATCACTGGCTTCCTTCCTCTGTTTCCGATGTTCCGACAACTGCACTCGTCCGGCCTTGATGGCATTCCGGGTATCCTCAATCTTCGCCTTCAAACTGTCGATCGTCACTTCCTCCTCTTCGCTCTCCGCTTCGGAACCGCTCCCTGCCATTTCTGCGTCTTCGTCTTCAGATCCGGACCCTGATTGAGAACCGTCAGAGCCATCCTGATCCTCGTCGGAATTCTTCTCGCTCTCAGATTCCGAGAAGTCGAGGTCTTCATCCATATCGTCGTCTTCGTCCATGGGGTCATCTTCATCATGATCGGCCCTTCTCTTCTTGGGAGAGGCTTTCTTCCCTCCACGAGTGTTCTTCCGTTTCTTACTTTGAGATGGCTCGCTTTTCTTCACCTTCGAAGCCTTGGCGGTCAGAACAGGCTTGAAATCTTCGTCATTCTCCAAGGCCTCAAGGTGGGCCTGATATTCCTTGAGATACTCTCTGGCCTCCTTCAATTGCTTGTCGATTTCTATGGCGGCAGAAGGTGAGAACTCAAACAAATGCCGAAACGAAGCGGTTTACCTTTCGCGGAGGCCTCAGCCTCGCTCTTCTTACCCTTCCACTCGTGGGTTTCTTCTTTGCATTTCTCAATTTGCTCCTCAATCTCTTCAAGCACGGGCTCAGTTTCCAAGTTAAGTGCGCGAATAACCTCCGAGCAAGAAATATCATCGCATTTCGTGGCTGCAAGACAGTGTTTGTTATAAAATACAAGATCCCTTATCACAATACAAATGCTTACCGATGAAAGTGATAGCGTTTGCGTCATAGCTAGGCAATATATAAGGATGCAATTGCGGTTTAAATGTAACCTGATACTTACTTCCCGTCTGCAAATAAAATACTCAGTGATGCCGAGTAGTTATGATTGTAGCCGACATACCCATCATGAGCTGCATCTTGAATGCGTCACCCATCAAGTCTGATAAGAAATATGGGTTACACTCAACAGCAGCGCAATATAAGTCCTGTACTCACCTCGAGCAGTCTTGTCGTCCACAGCTCGAGTAATTGGAGCGAGAATCCATACGCAATCACATTTCTTCATGTAGTCTTTCGCGATGTTGTTTCTTGCAGCGTTGGCGTCGGCGACACCTGGAAGGTCGACTAAAATAGCGCCGGTCGAGAGGGCGCGAGAAGAACAGCGGACATTCACTTGACGGATCAGCGGCCAATAAGCAGGACCATCAGCATCCTCGTCCTTCTTTTTCTTGCCAACTTCTTTTCTGAGCTTGTCCATGAGACTGGGTTCCTTGTTTTTCTCCTTTGACTTCGACTTGTCCTTTTTGTCGCCGCGCTTTTGGTCTTTGGAGTCAATGTACTTTCCTATCTCCTTGGCAAAAGTCTTCGAGTCAGGAGCGGTTATATGCTTTGTCGTACCAAGGATCTTCGCAATTTCTAAAATTGCTGTGAAGAGAGATACAAATTGCAGAAAAGAATCCTCGTACTGGGATCACGAGCGATGATTTGATCAATGGTTAACTTCACCATCTGTTCCTGCGATATTGAAGGATACACCGCATGCACCTGCCCACAACTGCGAGTGAGTACAATATGATCATGCAATGTTAAAAACTCTCACCTTCGACCAGGCGATGCCGGCATCACTCCGCAAATCCGTACTGCGCTTGAGATGTCCATCTTCATCCACTAGGTCGTCGAGAAGAACAGAGAGCTCTTCTCGCCATTCCTGCTCGGAAAGGAAAGATACATCAGCGTCTATGGTCTTCCTTGCATGGTAACCAATTTCGGTGACCACGGCAGTGCAAGCTTTACGGAACCAACTGTCAGAATAATTTAGCCAAAAATGTTTTGTAACGCACCTCGCATGCCACTCGTTGGAACGATGTTGTCTACATGGCAACATTTAGCGTTAAGATCAACCGCTCCCAAAACAGACACCGCTCACCGTCGAGGATCGCATTCAAGATCGAGGATTTGCCAGCGCCGGTAGCTGCAAATACGTATCGTGAATTTACGTCTAGAGAAAACGCATGAATGATGGATACCTCCGCAAATGGCTATCATTGTAGTAGGGGCTCCTTGGCTTTGTAGGCTAGGAAAAAAATCAGAATTCATCACGATCGCAAGGTAGAGATTCAGTTCGCAAGATGCATCTTGCCGGTATAATGCTCCTCGGCAGGATGCATCCCGATGGAGTACCCACCAAGGCCTAATTTGAGTGATCAGATGACAAGATGCATCCGGATGCCCAAATGCATCCGGATATAAAATGACATCTAGCGGGTTCGAACCGACAACCTCAAATCTGAAAATGGGTGATGCTCCAACTGCACCATATACCAATATTTTATTTCAATTCTACATATAATACATACACATTTTCTTTGCCACTTTGAATCAATCCAAGATGCATCCGAGGCAAGATACATCCTACAGAGGGCAAGATGCATCCCAGCCTCAAGTGCCAATTGACGCGTCGGGTTCATTGAGCGCCCAAGGCGGCTCTATCAGTTGAAGATCCTTTTTGAGTCCCATCCAGGGAAAGATACATCCCACAGAGGGCAAGATGCATCCGGGCCTCAAGTTGTCTTTTGACGCGTCGGGTTTGTTGAGCGCCAAGTTCTCGATACGTTAGAGGCGGCTTCATCAATGAACTTCAGATCATTTTCGTGTCTTTTTCATCTTAACAAAGGGCTTGAATTCTCGTGTGCTCTTGACAATACAATTTTTTGATGTAAATTTCATGCATTTCCGTCTAAGTACTTAATAATAGTGCCTACAAGAAACTCAACAAGCTACGCAACTAATTTCCATCTCCACGGGGGGCTGAATGGTTGTGGCGCACGCACGAAGCTCGCCCGGGTGTCGCACTGTGGCAGGTAGCGGCAGCAAGGCGTGCCGCATCAGCTTCGATGGAGGGCGCATGCAGTCCGTGCGTGGTAGGCAGGGACCAGCTCCGTAGAGAACGGAATGCCGCCACAACCACCCGCGTTTCCGATGACCAACCGCGATGGTGGGAGCGTCATCTCGACGTTGCCCGCAACACAAGGCCCGCTGCCGAACGGAACGCAGCTAACGGCCTTACGGGACCGGGTCCTTCGGCAGGAGTTTCTGGCGGAGGAAGGCCATCGTCGCAAAGTCAAGGCATGCCGCAGAAATTTGATTGCCATGGTACCTTAAGAGTATAGATGCAGTGAATTTCATGTATTATATCACGAATATTAGTGTCTAATCCAAGTCCATCCCGTCATCCACTCCCAGATCTGCCAGAGCACCACGCTGACATCATCTTCAGTGTTGTCAAGACACTCCGGTAAGTAGTGTCGACTCACCGTATCCACTTTGTCCACGAAATGATCACATCTGGCTTCTAATAACCTCAAATAACGGTCAGCCTGTCTATGAATTAATTCATCATTAATTCAGGCCTGCAAACAGGTGCAAACGCACTTACTTTCGAGCATATGCCGCTTCACCCGGCAGACCCAACTGGTCCGCCGCATCGGCCTTCTTGCTCCAGTGCCTCTTGAAGTGCGAGAAGAAGCGCACCGTTCGTCGCATCTCTTCCTCCAATAAGCGGACCTGCTCGTCCCAGCGCTGCTTCAGGGCACTTGATCTGAACCAATGAACCCGCAACGCTAAGAAACATGTCAAACAATCTGTCACTCGGAAGTAACCATAGGCCGGTACCGTCATCAAAGAAATCCCTATATTTCTCATCCTGCTGCTCCTCCACGAATGAGAAACTCTCCCATATCCACGATGGAGTCTCCTTGCTCTGTCCGAGTTGCTGTTGGGCAGAATACAAAGTAAACTTGCGCACATCTTCTGGCTTGAGCTCACGATATGTCCGATCTTCTCGTTTCATGCCTAGGGTAATCAGTGTCCGTCGCGCTCTGCGATACTTACTTGCTGCTTCGTTGATGGCTTGCTGTTTCTTTCTGATTTGATTTGTTGCTCTGGTTGTTGCTTTTTGGCCGGAAACATTGTGTTTTTGGATTTTGAAGGCTTTGTTGGTGATGATGTGTGTTCTGACTTCGTCGAGAGCTGCTTTCGCCTGAACTTGGCGTAAAGTCTTCTCCACCTCGACCACAGACACCATGCTGGCATGCCGCTGTACTCTGGGGTCGTAAGATGATGGCAGATCAATTCGCACTGCATCGATTTCGTGCCACAAAGGAGGGCGAGGTGGCGGAGTTGGCGGATGACGCCGCTTGCCTGCTGTGGTGGTCGCTTGCCCGGTGTCGTCATCGGCAGGGTCGTCGACGTCAGGGGCGGCCAAAGGGAAGGAGGCGTGAACAGCATCTTGGACAGCCACAACGACCGCTGCGGCAGCCTCCTCCAAAAGGGGACCCACGTGCCGGTCGTACTGTTCCTTCCAAAGATCCAGCTTCTCTACGAATTGTTTTCGCTTGGCCGAAATATCCCCTCGCATGCTGTCCGTTCCATCATCGCCCGCAATGTCCGTCAAGAGTTCGATCCTAAAATCCTTAAGCGTCAAATGATTCGTGAACGCAAAGAGACATACTTCAGGTCCTCCAATGCCATCCCCTCTTCAATCACAGTCATCAGGACACATGTCGTCCTGCCGGATACTGTCGAACGTGCCGTTAACTGAGCCAGCAGTTGTGTCTGCATAAGCGCTAGATGTCCTGCATCAACAACGATTTCGAGAGATGGTGAAGCAAGGCACCGACCAGTGTCCTGGCGGGGCTCGTAAGGATTCTCCAGCCCCTTGTGGTTGTTGATGTCCGTAACCTGCTTCAACCATGTGCTCGACGTCTTTCCATTCAGCAAGCTTCTGGGCCGCAACCTGGATTCAACCTTCGCAAGATGATCGCGAGCTACTTCTAATTGTTCAATGGCGATGACATATTTTGACACAAGTGTGCCGCCTTCATTCAACAGACGTTAGCGCCACATTCTGGATATCAAGGCGGACTTACTCAATGCATGCGCCCGTCACACGTTCATGTCGGAATGATGGTCGTTGATGATATCGTGAGATGTCCAGAGGTCATCTCTCTCGTCCGACCGGCGAGCGCATTGAGGGTTGCCCAAATTCGTTCCGGAGCTTCACCATCCGTCATACCCACGCCGGGCAGCCAGTAGTACGAAAACTTGTAGCGACATTGTGCATTGTGGGCTGGTAGGTGGAACTTGCCCACCGCAGCTAGCGTCCTCGGGAATATCTTATCCTTAATGGAAGCCAGGTCCGCCATATTGACGGCGATCCACTTCATGCGCTCGAGGAAGTGGATGCGATATTGGCAGTTGATGTCGTAACCCGAGACGTGCAATAATAATAGTATCCATCGCTGTAAGCCAGAAAGCATCGCGTAATCCACATAGGCAAACCTGTCCAGCAGCGTCCTATCAGTTAAAATAGCACGACTCGTACCGACTCGTACCTTTCTCCCTTCTGTAAATCAACGCCTCCGCCAGGGAGCACGAACATGTGCCGAGCACAAGACAGCCCGACAGTCCCCGAAATACGACCGCCGTATCGTCCATATCCCATCGCACCAAATTTATGACAGGTCGTTGGCTGGCGTATCCATGTAAGCTAACTTACGCAAACACACATCAATCACTCACCTCTTTCTGTGCTGGACCGAGTCGCTTTTCGAACTTGTCGAAATCATGTTCGTTCGCGTAGTAAGCCGCACCCAACATCAGAGGAAAATCGAGGGGATCCATCGGCTTCATTCTTTGGTTCTGTTGGAAGTTGCCATCCACCGTATGGAAAAGAGCATCTAAATATCTGACAATCCATCAGCGACATTTCATATTAGAATATTCATGACCTACTGTTCACCGCGCGGCCTGCTACGCCAATTTGGATCCATATTGATGTCCGGTTGAGGGCATGCTGGGCATAGAATGCTAAGGATCCCGCTTTCATATCCGCCCCGGCTTCTCGCCCGCTCGCTTGGCCGCTCGCAAAAAAATGAACTCTCGCATCGTTGTAAGCAACTCCCTATATCGATCCTATGCCTGCGTTAGACCAAACATCAAACTCAACCCGATAGGCGCAACTCACCGGCACGGTTTCTGGGAAAACATTATTCGTGGATCGCCGCAAAAAAGTGTAGTAGTCGTGAGCGTTGATCTGCGATTGGAGGGAAAGTAAATGGAAGTCTCGAAGCATGTCGACCACGAAAGCTGTCATGGGCTGTTCCCATGAGCCGGGGAATAGCCCAAACTGCAGAAGTTGGAGAGGCTGAGGAGTGGGAGTGACGTTGCCCTGTGACAGACAAGCACAAAAGTGCACGGACATCGTGTCGACACCATGATTATGGACAATCGTCATATGGCGAGGTTCCGATGAAGAACGCGGACACTTGCCGCCGTCGTGTCCAAGAAAAATGACAAGCCCGAGATCGCCCAGCATGCGTCGACGCCAAAAGCGTTTCGAAGAATCCCATTCTTCCACACGATGAAAGGGATTGTGTTGATGGTCTCGCACGATGCACGCAAGACAGACTGTCGGCGGATGGTAGCAGTCGAAACATCGGTACATTGTCGCCGGCGTAGCCTCTGATAAACCGCATGATGGACATTGGGGTGGCGTTGGGCCCGCTTCCCCCTCCAACCACGTTCCCAGCGCGCGAACGGCCCAATCTTTCAAGAACTGCGTCATTCGCACCGAAGGAGGCTGCCAACATGCTCATATCGAACCCGAACACATTCTACAAGTGACCGTAACTTACAATCGTGTTGTTAACCTTGGCCTTCTTCTTGGCCGGCAGGTCTTCCGATGCATGCTGGCTACTGACACCTTCAGGCGCGGAAGAAGGTCCTTCAACCCCGTTCTCTTGCTTTCTATCTCTCGCAGCCCAGGGATTTAGGGGTGTCCGTTGCGTGGATGGCGGTCCTTGGTTGGATGCGAATACATTGCCCAGGCCAAAAAAACCACGAGGATTTGCTTGAAGCTTAGACTTTGGCTTTGGACCCATGAGGCACGGAAGAAAGAATCGCTTGAAGTGTTACTAGGGATGGCTGAACGAATGGCGTGATGCGTGATGCGCGAAATCCGTGACTTTGGAGGGTTAAAAATGGGCTGGAAGTGTTACGCGGAAATCTGTGACTTTCCGGAGTCCGTATTACGAGAGCGAACGCGGCGTGGACGCGGAAATCCATGACGTTCCAATGTTGTCAATTCTCAGGAGCTGGGACGTGGCCGCGGGCCGCGTAGCATGGCATAGCATAGCATAGCAGACGACATGGTACAAGCAGCACAAGTGCAACAACGGCTACGTCGGTACGAACTACTATACTCATAGTTTCGAATAGGAAGAGATAAGGACAGTTCCAGCGCGATGGCCAAAGGCACGGCGTGCAAACGATGCGGTCCTCCTCACTCTTCTGCATTGTAATATGACGGAAGGTGCGTGTAACTGCGCATAAACTTGCTCCACTGCAACTGAACGTTAGCAATCGTCAATCAGACAACCATTATTACTCACAGGCAGATGCTCGCGTGCATAGCGCACAATTTTGAGCAAGTTCATGTCGAGGTCCTGAGGGTCAGCCGTCGAGGCCATCCTTACCATCTTCGAAATTTCCTCGAAGGCATAGTCGTGTGTGACACGCTCCTCGCAGAAGAAGAGGAAAATCTGCGCAAAACTATGGAGGAGTGAACGTTCCAACGACGACGTAACGCGAACCACATCCGGGCTGTCGAGGCGAGCCATGACTTTGCGCCACTCAATCGAATAGCCCACGTTTCCTCTCTCAACGGGCATGGGAAACTGAAAATAAGTGAGTACAAGCCGTGGAGACGAGCATTAGAAATATGCATACCAGCCGTTCCTGGCGAGGAAGTTCTGGGGGTAATGTACTAACTCGACGTAATACTGCACCGAAAGCGAGCCATCCATATGCCTCTCGTGCTCAACGCGCATCGCAAGGCCCTGGGATGCGTCGGGGGAGGCGTCAGGTACTCTCTCGGGCTCGATCCGAAGCGCGAAGCCTTGGGAAGCGGTGACAGTGGCGCTGGATGCAACAGCGGAGGGAGCGGAAGCACAAGGAATGGCAATCGTCACTCCATGAACGGAGTTCGCGATGTGGAGGTGCAGAGTGGGCTGGGGGGGCTCCATCGGAGCAGGAGGCGCGGTCGTTTGAGTAGACACAGATTTATACGGAGCGCGGGTTCGACGACTGGCACCAGCATCCGAACAGCCAACGGGGGCCATTGCAGGACTCAACAGCGAATGGAAAGTGAATGCAGTGAAAGCAAGCGGCCCGGGCAAAAAGACGACGGAGGAAAACCTGGAAGCCGGGGGGTTGGAAGTGGCCAAAAAGTTGATCCGAAGGGATACGAGTGGCTCCACAGTGGGCGAAGCCCACTGGAGCGCGACTCGAATGCGATGAACTCGACGGTAACGCTTGTGCGCCCGGAGTTCATCGGTCTTGAAGAAGATGGCGGCAGGGTTGAGCGCAGACAGACGTCGACAGAGACACCGCCCGCGAACAGACAGGTGGCGGGCGCTCAGGCGGGGATTGGAACAATTCCCACGCACGGACCTTCCAAGCGCGCATCAAGGTTTGCCACGTCACACTCCTCCTGTTCCATCGCCCGCCCCTCTCCCTTCCGTCCAATTCAAGTAAGTCCCGCCCCTTTTGTGAAGGCCCACACTGACTGCTCGCAGCATCGCGGCGTTTTATTCTTCCACAGGACTACACGCAAGAGCGTCTGTGCGAAGGGAGCTCCAGCTACCCAACGCCGCGCAATCCATCCTGAGCGACAGCATCGTTTGCTGTTTGCCGGGTGTTGCTCTCCTCCGACCTGGACGACTCGACCTGGACGACTTATCAGCATTTCCTTCCGGCGATCTCACCTATCCTCCCTACGTGCCCTTTTCTTTGCTTTGCTGCAGCGCTTCTTTTGGGCTGTTCTCTCTTCCGCTGTCGTTCTCCCCAGGAGTGTGGTACGTGTGGTGGTGATATCACAAGGTACGTCTTGAATTTCGTTTGCACACATGTCACGCTCATTCATGCAACATTGCCTCACCTATGCACGCGTCTGTGTCCGTAGTTAATATTGTTACCTGCTGTCCCATACCAGATTTTCATAGTTGGCCTGTATCCTGTATCCGGCTCTTGATTTCGAATAGAAAATCTTAATTTGCACGCCGTTGTACGTAGGCCTTCAGCTCGATGCGATCACCAGTAGATGCTGACACAAAAATGAAAAAAAAAACAGCATGCCTCGTCCGGAAAATGTTATGGAGCCCCCTGGACCGCGGCCGACCACTTGGCTCGGTGGCGGGCCCCCGTCGCAGGCCCCCGACGGCACGCTTGTTTTGAAAAAGAACGCGAAGCTCAGTAAGTGGCTCCATCGTACCGGTCTAGCGGGTCGCTAAATTGTTTTCCAGAGCGCAGCCAGATCCTCCATGCATTCGACGCGCTCGTTGCAGCAGAGGCGAGTAGTTCGGGTGCAATCTGGACGTCGCCAAACCAGACGTGGGTTCCACGATTTCCTGTGGCGCGTAACGGTGGTATCGACACCATGGAGGATGGACGTTGGGGCTATCATGAGTTTTCTCGGTGGCCGCAGAATTTTGATTTCCGTTCGTTGTACCACGCTTGCATTCCCGCAAAAGCCCTCCCCCGACGGCCCGACGGAGGTATTTTTCCGTCGCATTCGTGATGAGGATTTCGAGGCCGATCGTAGTCTTGACGGCTTGGGTTTTTTGCGACCCGCGTTTATGGCTGAACTCTCTGTTGGAGTGGAAAAAGTTATGCGGCGTTGGGAAGTCTCCGGGCTCCGAAGGCCCAAACAGCGCTATCCGGGAGAAAATCTGCGTGCTATCCTCATCAATCTCCTCGATCGTCTTCGATTGCTACCCGTCCACCTCGAGACCGCTATTTGTGTTGCTGCGCATGTACAACGTACGGCATTGGAGCTCGCAGGTTTCACAACTTGGATTGAAATCATAGCCGATCGCTGGGATAATCACAGTTTCGTTGCGCGTGACGTCTTGCCTGTACTGGGAGCATTCGCATTGAGCGCTGCAGTTGCTCAGAAGTTGTATCGAGTCGGTCTTCCGGTGTGGCTCATTCAGTGGCACACCCCTCGTCTTACTATCTACGATGTAGTGTCAGCGTCGTCTCTCCCGTTCGACATGTCGACGAATCCTGGCGGTGCGAGGTTCGTCACTTTGCGCGGAGATGAAACTTCCCTCATGAATCAAGCGGGCAACTGGCAGCAAATCATGTGGAATGCCTTGGTTCATAACATTGGTGATCGTCGTCTCGGGTCCTTACTCCCTGCAGTTGAAGAGACAAAGAAGCGCAAGCACGAGCATGATGATAGGTCTGAGCCTCCAGCCAAGAAGACGCATCGTGGCAGGCGGGGCAGGAAGTCAGCTCGGCCTGACGGGAAGGCGAATGAAGGAGATGACCACTGTGACGTACCAGCGGACGCAGAGGCTCGCGATAACAACCGGGGTGCGCTTGCTATCGTGACGCATCATCCTACGGTTCAACACTATCCTCCTCCTTCAGTCATCGGTATCTCTCCGCCCTGGATCTCCGCGCTCCAGCAGGTCTCTCCTGTACCCTCCCCACCTGCGTCCCACAAGTACTTCTATCCGCCTCCCTTCCTTCTACAGCTGATGCCATCAGCGGCCCCCCGACCACCGCAGCGCATGAGAAGGTGGGGCGATACCTGCACAATCTCGCGCGCATCAGGTCTTTTTGCCGTCACGCTTGATCGACCCGTCTATAGGAGGGGCGCCGCTCACTCTCGTGGAATGGCGTGAAGCTCTGTGGGGTGCATACGAATACGATGCTTTTGCTCCGGCCCCTGCGGGTGCATCCGAGAGGGGCCAGAAGCGCCACACGCTAAGCTTGATATGCGTCGTTTGTGCGCGAAAGGTGCTCGTCTGACTTCTATCAAGACTCAGACCAGCCCGCGCTCGCTGGAATCACTGTCACGGCAGAGAGCGCTCGCCACGATCCGCGTGTTCTGGCTCATCTCGCATGGGAGTCGCATGAGATCAACTTCCGCGCGGAATTGCTGGCACTGGATGAAGTGGAGATGGACCGGTCATCATGGACGGATCTCATTCGTTGGGGTAGAGAGATGGATGTTGCGCGAGTGTGGTGCCCAGCAGGGTCGGGTATGAGCATTGTGCCCGTGGAGTGGAATACCAATCCGGCGGCGTATCTCTGGCACCCTCCAACGACTGTGGGTTGGGAACGAGGGAGGTTTCACTTAGCTGCCCTCGTGCACGTCTTTGCCTCTTGGCCCAGGGTGCCACGCCATCTCGTGCTGAGGTCGGACGACATTCTCACCTGCTCGGCGGAGGAACATGCCCGCATTCAACGGGATGCGGTGACCTTCTACACCGAATCGTTTGTGAGGGTCTTCAGACGTTTGCCCATCCCTCCAGCCTTCATGCTTATGCCGGACGTTGCCCCGTGTTAGTCAATTTGTCTTGAGCAATGACACTGTTCTTTCCTTAGTGATCGCCCCTTCGTACTGTACGAGTAGATGGATCATCGCGGACTTCTTGTGCTCCCCTCCCCCATGCAGTTCTTTTGCTTTCGTCGTTTTCAATTTGCTTCTTCTACTTGGTCTTGGGATGCGTGCGTTCAGCGTCGGCACACTTGGGCGCTCGTGCGTGGATTTGGCTCGCCTGATCGGAAGAATTGCTCTGTGGCATCGTCGCTTGTATGATTTTTGCAATTTACTGTGTATACGATTATCCCCTCTGGAGCGCTGAGTTTTTCTCTGAGGGTAGGTAAGTGTAACGTTCCGTTAGTCCACTTGCAAGGCGTCGCATCAACAAGTCAGTATGTCACCGTTCTCAAGTCTGCACTGGTTGACTATCTTCACAGGGATGGGAAGACAAAATGGCGACTTGCAGAACTCGAATTCTTGCATCAGTAGCTGTCAAACCCCGATATCAAGAGCACTCTGGAAGAAAAGGGCGGTGGGGTCAAGGCAGCGTTGTTACTCACTGATCGGTATCACGCTCACTTTGGTGAGACAGCATTTCCAGCGGAAAGTGAAGAGGCGTTCGAAATGCGCCGAATGGCCGCCAAGAGGAAGAATCGCAAGACCTTGGTGCGGGAATTAGCTGAGACGGCGGACGAGGCCCAGCTCAGACGGTCAGAAATTCCTACGGTAATTGTTACTCGTCGCCAGAATGAAATTATGACTGACATGCAGGTCCACAGCGCATTCGTAACTGGATGAAGAACACTATCGCCAAGAAGAAGAAACCTGTGGAGCTGCCTGTTCCTCCCGTTCCGTCTGCGCGGAGCACGCCACGCAAAGTCACTGCCCTCGATGTGTACAAGTCCACCCATCCCGACCGTCCCAAAGTGGAGATCATCGAAGGACGGGATGGCCGCATGAGAGCGAATCTCGGCAAATTTGCTTCCGAGGCCAAGGTTCGTTTCGAGCAACTTGACGACGCGGACAAGGCTGCTTTGGACGCCGAGGCACGCTCTCGCTCAGCCGGCCAAGTCAATGAAGGAGGACTTCAAGACGATGATGAACGGGCGAGGTAATATATCCGTAGGCTGGCATTCAGGCACTGACGAACCATCGATTCACAGGAAATCGGCAGCGCTGCCTCAGTGGATGGAGGCTACCGCTAAGAGCTGGGAGGCACAAACGGGCTGGATAGGTTATTTCATCTTAGGTGGAGTGGACGCAGCCGGGAAATTGCAGGCATATGCGTGAGTTGGCTACAAAGAACTTACGTCCATATCTAACGTTCCTTTGGATAGTACCAATACAGGAATAGACTCTACTGGTGCCAACTTCGAAGAACGGTTGGCTCGCGTTTTGAGATGGGATAAAGACGACATCCGGACCAAATTCTGGGAATATTTGGCCGACGTGTTCAAACGTGAGCCGCATCGTGTATAGTTACGTATGTGTACTCACCATCTGGATGTAGGACCTATGCCCGTTGCAGATGATGCAATGAAACCGCTGACAACCGTTCGTTCGCAGTCACCTCCCGGTTGTTCTCCCGGGGAAACGCACGGCCCCCAAACCGTAGTTGAGACTACTTCTCAACAACTTGCTCATTTACTTACGCCGGCGCCTCGCGTTGCCTCTCCGGCGATCCCTGTACCAAGCGTGGTCGGTACATCAGGCGCTTCTCCACTCACGCCTGCGCCTCCTTCCTCGACACCTGTTTTGTTTCTTCACACTCCCACTTCGGCAATTCCTGCACCAAGCGCGGCCACATTACCCATTGCTTCTGATGGCATGAAGAAGAAATCGCGCCAGAAGGCGAAAAAGTCGAAGAAGTCGAAGACGTCGACGGCGGCGGATAAAACGGCGATGGGTGAGTTACATTGCTTGCCCCCCTCCGAGCGTCTTCCAGAAAGCCAATTCCTGTGTAGAAATCACACAGCGCATGAATGCCTCCGCTAGAGTAGCCCGAGCCAAAGTTGCCACTACTAAGATTGCCGTCGCAAAAGCTGTCGCGGCTGAGGTCGCAGGAGCAAAAGCTTCACGCTCAGTAGAGTCTCAAATTCTGCGGTCTTCGCGAGAGCGTCGCCCATCTAGTCGGTCGCTGGGTGAGGACCCGTAAGTGTGAATTTATTCTGTGATTTCCCTGCATATTTGAACTCTGGAGACGTGACTAGGCTCATGACTACTGTCGCTCGTGCCAAGCGTCAGCGGACGGATGGTATAGAGGACGCCAGTGCTCTGAAGAAGCGCAAAACCCGTCAGTAAATTGTAGCGACGTTGTAGGTGGTCCAGCGGTTCCTTCCTTAGAACTTCCGTAGTTACTTCACTCGTCTCGTACCATAGTTCGTACGCTGGAACGAATAAATCCGAGGGATCGTATTACGCCGACACCGATTTGCAAGCATACACAGGATGAGCAAACGTCTGCACATTCCTGCGCGATCGGGACTGTTCATCCGGCAACTGCGATCTACGGGAGGTTACGCCCTTTTTTTTTAAATTGCGTTTCACCTCATGTGCACTCTGATAGGGCTATATTCACCCGTCCTTTTTTTCCGCCATGGCCGTGGAACGGCGTCCGGCGCAGCGGCGACGTTAGCTTCACATTTGCGAGTTATAGGCTTGGAACTCGCTTTCTACCAAAGCCCCGCCCGCCCGCCCTCCACCCTCTTTACCAGTGTCACAAACTTGTACTTGCCATGCCTGTCTTGCGCAGATATCCGAACATTGTTCGCAACCAGAACTCTCACCTTTCTGCAACCTGTGCTCCATCGACCCTGCCGCCGTTACTAACGCCGACCTCGAAATCTCAATATTCAGTCGCTCTTCGCGCAAAATGCAGGGCAGTTGCTGATCCCAACCCCCCCAAGCCGCCTGCTGCTTGTCCCCTGTGCTGGCACCCGAACTCCATATTCAGAGGCATGACCTACCAGCTTAATCGGGGCGGGTGGTTCTATTTCAAGGTGTGTAAATTCGCACTGGGAAGAGCTGACTACTTACGCACAATCTCGAGCAGTGCGGCACGGACGGTTGTAGCTACTTCGTTTATCCCGCACAGAAGATCCCCTCGCCCGTGGCCAATGCGGCCATTGAGGACATTCGGCTCAGCGAGGTGATCAATGTTGAGTGCTACAACGCGGCGAAGAAGGCAGCTACCGAGGATTCGAAGCTGGAACGCGCTGCCAAAAAAACTGCTAAGGCTGCGCTGATGGCGAAGTCGCAGTTTGAGAAGGCAGAGATTGCCGCCGCATTGGCGAAGGACAAACTGGTGAAAGCTGAGGCGAGGAGGGAGAAAGCGAGGGAGAAGACGGAGAAATCATTGGCGGCACAAGAGGAAGCTGACCATTTGATCGCGGAACGGCTCCAACAGGCACTGGACGAGGAGGTATGCAGTCTCATCATGCAATGTCCGTGATAAACTTGCGAACCAACGGACTTCACCACAGGGATCTCACCTCAAAAGGGGTCGTGCATTCTCCGACAGCGAAGATGCCCCTCCGTTGAAGAAGTGGAATTCAGGGGTCTGGACATCAAGCTCGCAGGTATGTAGTGCCTTGACACTCGTGATGCGGTACTTATAAGTTACAGACTACGGCGTCCTCGAGCGGTCGAGTGCTCCCTGCGTCCCAATCATTCGACTTAGAGTGGCTTGACGACTTGGACGATGTCTTGGCCAACCACCCCGACAGCCCTCTGGTCCCCACGCCATCTGAGCTACCCGCAACGCAGGTCCGTCCTCTCCATGTCGCCTTGATCGTTATGCCTTATCACATGTACAGGAGCGTATGACATCTTCGAACCAGCGGGCATTGTCTGCGTCTCAAAGCCCTGAGGTACGTCTTCTCTGCCTCCGCTTCTTCGTGCTCACTAATGGTCAATCAGCCGTGGAACACTCTCGTGTCTAGTTCGGGAAGATCGGACACTCGTCCTTTGCTCGCCAAAGAACAGGTGCGCGTGCAGCTTCCATTGGCTTCTGTCATCCTTATCCAATCATTCAGGCGGCAAAAAGGGTCGCGCCCCATCGCCCAAGCACCTTCCCATTGTCGCCGCCGCCTAGTGCGCCACGTGTGCGCCCCGCCGACGATGACGATTCCGTCTTCACCTCCATTCCACGACCGATAGGCCCACCCGTCACTATGAACGTCGTCTGCGGTCCACCGGGTCATACCCCGTATCCTTTAAAAGTTGGAGGCAAGAGCGGTGAGAGCACTCACCATATCCAGGCGCTCTCTTCTCCCGCAAGCCCGACCGTTCAACGCCCGAAGCCACGTCCCTGTTACCGCGGCGCGGTCCGCGATGTTGCGCTTCTGTACCAAGCATTCTACCCGCGGTGGTGTCTCCGTCGAAGAAGGTCACGTCTGTTTTCAAGCGGTCATCGTCTCCGATTTGGATCAGCAGCGACTCCGACGACGATGCCGGACTCGCCGTCAAGCACGATGCTGCGAGCCCGGAAGTACCTCCACCCCCCTTCGATATCTTCGCCATTCCAAAAGCCGCAGCCCAGAAGCCGCTGCCTCCTGTGCCCAAGATTTCCGCCGTGGGCGGTGCGGTGAAGCCGCTGGATCTGGCTCGAAGTTGGCGAGCCCTTGCATCAGAGAAGGGAGTTGAGGAGACAAAGAAAGATGAGGAGACGGACGCTGACCGGCGATTACCCGGAGATACCGACTCCAGTGGAGGGGAACGCAAGGGGCCAAGCCAGCTGCAGCGGAAGCCTTACGCTTTCCGTGTTTTGCCTCGATCCTCGCCTTGGTCTTCCGAGGCTTCCGACGATGAAGCGCGTCCATTGGAGGTTGTTGCACGTCCTGACCCTAACGAAGATGTATTCGTTCATGACAACATCCTCGCTCCGGACAGCGGAGAGGAGTCGGGAGATGTCGATGTTACTCCTACAGTGAAGAAAGAGGCTGAAGTCGGAGACGCTGATGACGAGGAAGGCCAAGATGATGACGAAGATAGCGAAGATGACGCTAGCATGGCCAACGGCGACGCTGACTCCACTTCTGACGACGGATCCAGCTACACCGTAGCGATCTGGTTCTGGCTTCAGGTAAGCCTCTATATACTTACACTCAATGCAATCGCTCACCGCCCTCAAACAGCCGGATACCGAGGTCGATTATTTTTTCCTGACCGTTCCGGCCGATGGCTACACAACCATGGCCCAGCATGAAGCCATGCTCGAACTCTTCAAGGATCACGACGCTGTCGCTTACGAACACTGGGACACTAACACGAGCAGCTGGAAATCACGGAGATTGAGTGATCCGTTATGGGTCCATCGCGAGCTTCGCAAAGGCATGCTGTTGCGGCTGCCCCACGTCTTCCAACCGTTAGACTTCTGGGAGATCGGCATGCGCATGGAGTGTTATTGCCGCCATGAACTGTCTTCCGTTGGTGACAAGGGCAAGGCCCGCGCGTGAAATGAGCAGTTGTATAGTAGGTCTCGTTTCTCCATAGCAGTATTCCAATTTATCGAATTTTAGGTATACAGCAGTAGCGTACTTTCTTGAGTGCCTGTAAGCTGCGTACGCCGTTTGCTCAATTCGAGATGTCTACAATTCGCATATCACAAGGACGATTCATGGGGCGCGCGCACCCCTAGCGTAACAGGTATGTTCATTCAGTTATCTAGAGCTGCGTCAACGCCCGCCACCGCAACGCCTACCACCGGTTCCTCGTCCACTCCCGCCGGCTCCTCCTCGTCCTGGGTATCGCCCGCCTGCTCAACGCCCGCGGCCTCTTCCTCGTCAATGCCCGCCGCCTCGTCCACATCTTGGGTATCGCCCGCCGGCTCCTCCTCGTTCTCGTCCTCTCTCGCCGGCTCCTCGTCGTCCTGGGTATCGCCCGCCGCCGCCTCCTCCTCCTTGTCAACGCCCGCCGGCTCAACGCCCTCCTCCTCATCCTCGTCTTGGGTATCGCCCGCCGGTTCCTCCTCGTCCTGGGTGTCGCCCGCCGGCATAACGCTTGCGGCGTTTTCTTCGTCAACGCCTGCCGCCGCCGCCGCCTCGTCCTCTCCCGCCGCCGGTTTGTCGTCATTATTCATATTGTCTTCCATTACTCGTCGCCAGGGAGGACTCGAAGGGAAGCGTGATGTAGCGCGGGGTGATGTATGCGGTATTGTGAAGTAGAAATTGAAGTTTCCCGCATGAGCTGCACACTTGCGTCCCGACGCGTCGGGCGCGCCCGCCGCTAGTGTCGAACGGAGACGTTGATTAAATTATTTATTATCTATAGCTACGTGAGCTCCCCGCCGTCTGCTGGTCCTCGTCAACACCCGCCGCCCACCACGCTCCCGCTTGCCGACCGCGTGCTGCTCGCGGGGCTCGGGTACAAGGACAAGCTCGCCGCCTCCGACCGCGCCATCATCACGAAGGCTGAAATCTTCGGCCATGATCTGGAGCTGGACGGCACACACAGACAAGATGACGAGGAGCAGCAGCAGCCACCCCACGCTGACCTAAATCACAACGTCGGCGCCCTCCGGCATGAATGGGTTTCCGAACGAGAGGTTCAGCAAGGAAGCGGTTCTGGGACGGGTGCTGCGAGCATGCGTGTGGAGAGCACGAGCGTGTGCTGGTCACGATAGCGGGCCGTGTTAGGGACGCCGCGCGTGTGAGCGGGGAGACGGGCGTGGGGGCGGCAAGATTGTACATGTGCGGTGAGTCTTGCTGAGCATCTACATCGAGGATGCTGTTCGTCATGCCCGCCGCCTCGCCCTCTTCAGCAGCAGCTGCCGCCTCTTTGACGTCAATGCCCGCCGCCACCTCCTGGTCCTTGTCAACACCCGCCGCCATGTAGGAGACATCAGCATATGGCAGTATGCGACGGACGTGGAGTATGTTCTGTTCGAGTTCGCAGTCGTGGTACGTGTCCCCGTCGTTTGCTCCTCTGTGGATTTGAAACATCCGCAGACATTGTCGACTGACGACCGTCCCGTCGACGTCTGCACAGGACAAGAAACACCCGTATGAACCTGATGTTCGAAGATGGGCAATGCATATGACCCAAAGGTATGCACCCACTGTATTCATCTCCCGTGCGTGTCCTGCGCAGTACGCTGATCGATCGACCATGGAGAAAGTCGAATGGCAGAGGCCGTGATGAAAGCAGGCTCCGCAGGCCGTTACGAGTCGCGCACAGTCGACGGAGCGGTGCCTTCGCTGTGGATTAGCGAGAACGAGCTCGGGAAGACCTGTTCGCGCAGCTAAAGCAGGCGACGGTGCCATGGCCCGAGTACGAGTTTACTTCGCCGCAGCTGTACTACCCGCCGCGTCTGGAAGCGGTGTCTCTGCAGAAGTTCTCGTTGGTGATGCTGGGACCGACGGTGATGCCTCTGATCGGATTGCTGCAGACGCACGGGACATCGCAGTCTGTATAATAGGTAGATACACGTTCGAGCGGCAGCTCGTTGAGGAGGGTATGTATCCGCTATCTATCCCGACCCACCGACCGCTAATGTCCGCAGGCTTCTTCGGCGCGCAGCAATTCTCCACCTCATACCACCAGCTCATCCAGGTCGAGGACACGGGCTTAAACAGGATGCTCGCGCCGTACAACTCGTGCGCGAACGCGAACAACGCCATCGCGGACTCATTGGCACCGTGTACACGACGAACTGGACGGCGGTGTATCTCGTGCGCATGCTGCCGCACATGCAGGCGCGCCGGCGCGGCGTGACGCTCGACCTTGCCAGCGTGCAGGCGATGCAGTAGCTCTGCACATACGAGACCATCACGCTCGGGTACTCGGCATTCTGCGCGCTGTTCACCGAGGACGAGCTGCACGAAAGACACGCAGTGCGCATGCACCGTTTGCGTCCTCGTACCCCCTCACGATTGTAGGTATGACGGACACACCTGCGGCAGTGACGTGCCGCACCGCACATGTAGGAGGACGAGATCAACCGAATGGTCGAGGAGGCACGGCGCTATGGTATGAGGAGCAATTTTGGATGCGCGACGGATGTATCTTAACTTGTCCGGATGTATCTTGATTCGCCCGGATGCATCTTGCCTTCAATTGGATGTATGTTGTCTTGAATACTTAGAGGAGAGGAAAAATGCGTATGTATTAAATTTAAATTCAGAGTATTGTAACAGTCATTTGGTGCAGTTGGAGCATTGCCTGTTTTCAGATTTGAGGTCGTCGGTTCGAACCTGCTAGATGTCATTTTACATTCGGATGCATTTGGGCATCCGGATGCATCTTGTCATCTGATCACTCAAATTAGGCCTTGGTGGGTACTCCATCGGGATGCATCCTGCCGAGGAGCATTATACCGGCAAGATGCATTCCGCGAACTGAAGTCCCTCGACCTGCTCCCCTGCGCATCGCCGTACTGCGGCTTGCCGGCGCTGTCCGCGGATGCGACCGTGCACGTACCGGATATCGCGGACAGCGGGATGGACATGATCGCAGTGCTGGGCCCCATCTTCAATGTGCATGTACTTGCGCCTGTTGATTTTCCCGAAGAGAGAGTTCAGGAGTGCTATGGGACTGTATGAATCATAAATCAAACTCATTCACATATACATTGGTCCCACGAACGAGGTATCATAAATATATATATACAACATGAGCGCATGCACGCATATCATAATATTCTCTTGAGGACGCTCCCTCTTCGAAGCAGACTGAGTTATAAGCCCGGCGGAGAATGAAACAAGGCCTGTCCACCCTTTCTGCCTACACAATATGCATTGTTGAGTCCGATTTCACATCCGTCGTTGTCTGGATTTGGATCTGCAGGACCTGCAACACACCAAAACACAGAATCAGTACGCATCCCAGATTTTAGAACGCCGCGCTGACCTGGTCCTCGTACTGCGACTTGCCTCCGGCCCCGTCCGAGGAGGCACCCGTGTGTGTGCCGGACATGGCAGACAGCAGAATGGACATGACTGGGGTGCTGGACCCGATCTCGCGCACATGCTCCCGCGAGTTGAACGTGGCGAGGAAGGAGTTGAGGAATACTATATGGGGTGCGTCAGTCTCCTCACGGAACATAGGGAGGGCAGGGAGATTTACATTTGGGTAAGGCGAAGAAGAAGCCGAGGAAGATTAAGTTGTCTGGCATCGTGATGAACTGTAGATTTGGAGACATGGATGAGGAAAATGGAGGAGGGAGGAAGATGAAACAGGAGGGACATACAGTGATGAGGCAGCAGAAGGAAATGAGGCTGGGTGAGCTGTAAGTCATAGACAACATCAGCAAAACGTCGATTTGACTTATGGCTCTTAAATAACCCTTATGAACTTACTTTTAAGTCTTATTTCTCTTTTTTTTCTTAATTAAGACCAATAAGAGCGATTAAGACGTAAAAGAGGTCTCATAAGGGTTTTTAGCTGCCCAAATAAGTGCATTTAAGTACATTTAAGACACAAAAGTATGGTAAGTCAAATTGACATTTTGCTGATGAAATGTAACTGAGGGTGGAAGACTTACGCCGTGAGGACGCAGGTGTTGATGCTGTACAGCATCAAGACTCGTATGATAGAATCGGTTCTATAAAACAACACAAAAACACGACATCGTATCGAGCCTGTAGCACACGATAAGAAGGCCGACCTTTTGAAGCCTGTCCGATGTTTTGCTAGCAGCCAGCACAGTGACACGGCGACGATGACGTCCGCCGTGAGGGAAGTGGAGAAGCTCAGGTACAGGAGCCACTTATCGAGAATGCAGTTTAGCTCCATGACTAAGGCAATGCATGATATGACATGCTCACCGCGCTCTTCGTCAGCCGGGAGTAGTTAGATATTTTCAAGCTGTGTAGCGTATTAAGATTTTCTTGGAATGAGTGCTGCGAACATGGGAGACTTGCCATTCGACGGCAACCGCTGGTGGTTGGGTGCAACCCCGTTAATCACGAACTTTGTGCTGTGTCGCACCACCGACGTACCAATATTTGCACCTTGATTCGCATCGACAATGATCAGAATGCATATGATAGAAAGCCGTTCAGCACCAACTGAACCAGAGCAGACAAAGTACCCCCTAGACAGACGATGAGCAGAACATTATGGAGACAGAAAAGGCTCTCACGATGATAATCGCCACCGTCCAACTCCTCTGGATCACTTCGAAGATGGAGTTTATATTTCTTGATTATGGACGGACATTCAACTCACGTCTCCAAATTCTGTAGCAGAAAAAACTAAGTGTCCAAAGTAGTTAATGTAGTTAATATTCAGCCTAGGAGACGGCAGTAATGTGCGCCGACCTTCTGACAATAAGGTCGCTGGTACTCTAACAAAAACGATTTATAATCATGAGCATACACAGACAGCATCAACATTTAAACGCACTTCGACTATAATATGAACCTATTTCATACGTCAGTGTGAACGCTACAACGCTCGCTGAGTCTTAGAGCGCTCACCACTATACTCCTGCAAATTTTATATCGTGGGTATACTATAGATGCGGATTGACTCGGAATGAACATACCATGTCGGAACTGATATTGCAAGCAGATCTGTGAAATCCTTCACTGTGTATGTGTAAAGGGCGTCAGTTATGAGTGCCAGGTGTAGACCATCCAATATCCTAGTTTGTTATCAGCAAATATTCAATCGTATCGCGGAATTCCTTATGACCCTAACCACAAAATAAGTATCTGTGGTACCCACGTCAATATTCAAATGCGGCAGAATAACAGATTATCGAACCATAATTTTCATAGACCGTGGATCTTTCCCGTTACGTTTATAGTAAGAGAAAGTTTGGACATTCGTAATTCCGTAGAAGCTTTGAATAAATTGTTAGTTCAATGTAGTAATGCTAAGAGCGTGGACTTGCCGACGATGTTGCCTAAGAGAATCAAAATATTCAGCAGGGTTATGTTAGGTATTGAATTGCAGACAAATACCGAGGAAATAGCGCCTAGGGTGTTATCAAGCTTGATAGGAGATGACATTGCGGACGACTCCTGGGCTGGTTTTGTGGGAGGGAAGTCACATCTAGGACGAGCAACAAACTGCACTCTTATGTGCACTCGATAACGGGCGCCATCAAAGCGAAGCTATGTTCATCATACTAGAAGCCATCCAAGATGCCTACAAGTGTCAGCAATATATCAGTGAAAAGAATCAATAACCTCTAAAGGTCCGAACCTCGGTATGTATAAAAAAGAAGTCGAGAAGTGAAGGGTAGTCACGACGCAGGGCCTTTTGAGGTGGTGCTCTTGGCACAGGCGGACCAGTTCCTCAAGAATGCTGCATTAGTGTCGATGGAATCAGCAAAGGGTACATGTAATGATATCAACTCTTACTAGTGTACTTCCAGTTATTACCATTGGTGTTTTTAAGTGTTACATGGCTGCTGATTCACTACATTGGAGGGCTTGTTTGTAACTCGAATTGCTCGTATATGGCATTCGTGCACAGTTCCGCGGAGATGTCGATATCTGGCGACTACCAGCATCCGATTGACCATGCGTTTGTAATGATATACTATCAGCATGAGAACATCAGTGTTGAGAGAAGAGTATGATATATTACACACAATACCTTCGAGATCGGAGACGACAAGCCCCATGACAACAGGGGAGCCCAAAGCTGCGGGGTTTAAACAGGAATGTATCAAGCCTGTGAGACCTAGTCTCAACTTGCCAAGATCACGGTCCGGTGCTTGATCGATCCTATGATTTGGCTAAAATTCAGCATGACAGTGTTGCACGGCGGTAAAAAAAATGCATATTCAACTATACGATTTATCGTTAACACTGATCTCGGTGATGTGAATGTCCGGTGTTGTGACCGTGCACCAGAAAATGCTCAAGCTTACGATTATCTGGTGGTTGGGGACCGTGGCCCGAGACCTGTGAAGTTGAGCTATCAGAGGTGAGTTCAAGCTGGCTTAGCCCTTGAAAAGCATGGCATTCGTCTTTCAGCTCGTCGAATAACGGGAGATGGAGTAGTATATAAATAATGTGACATCTGCCGCCGAGGTGCCGGGCCAAAATGCAAAATTCAACCTCAATCAAATCTCAATATGTGGTAGAAGTGGCTTTGGTATCCGCGCTGCAAATAAATTTACTGCGCGTTTGGATGCCAGAACACACAATGTCCACGCCCATAAAATGGTCCTGTTCATGCCACTTCTGGATAGGTATTCTCAGCAGCCGACCATCCAATTTTGCAAGCGACTTACAAAAATGGATGTTCTTCGAAGAATGTAACGCACCGTAATGCTCAAACTTCTGGATGGTACTATTTCTGTCATCATCCGCTGAGCACCGTCACAGGTACAACGGCAAACTTCGCTGCAGTATTCATATCTGGCATGTTGCAATGGGAGTATGGCCGAGCTCGCTTGCCGTAGGAGACAAAGACGCATACGGCGACACCTATGAGAGATCTAACGAATTTGAAAGATGCGCCAACGTGAAGGGCTGTACATCTGTATCAGCATCAACTTCGTGTGCGCGTACCTCAACACAACCCATCTATGCGCGAAGCACGAAGCAGATTTCTAGGCGTCCTATGTACTGCCTCCCGAATGATTTCCGAGCTGCCTTGTCAGCATCTCGAGCGTGGCGCGCTTCTCCTGTAATACTGAGTCATATTTACTGCGGCTGATACGTCCTGGACATCGCCATGTACACAAACATATCCCTGCGAGATCATTCAGACCTAGTCGATAATGATGAATCTTACGCAGGCGCCGTTTGGTAGAACAGGAAACGAGTTGAACATCTATGCTCGCAGAACGGGCGATGCAGGGAGAGCGCATTGCAAGTATGAGATAGAGCTGGATAGAGCCAATCAAGATGATGTTCGACCTCGACAATGCTCCCTCAATGGTATAAAGTGCTCGGTGGGGACGGAAGGAGCTGAGCTCGCAGCGCCAAAGCAGCAATCCGGCTACGGAATCCTACAGATGAGCGTGAGCAAAACTGAGGACGGTGAATGGGAGCGGTGCGCTCAGGGGTGGCTGGCCGTCGGAAGCAGGTGCATCTTTAATGGCTGAGTCGACGGTGGCCGTGCTCAGCTCATGGTCCAGAGTCGATAAATCCTCTGCTGCATCAGATGTCGGCTCCGGCTCGACAGTATCGTGAGGTAGGAAGGAGCAGAACGAATCCAGAACGAAGACGAGAGGGTTCGCTTGCTCCTCGTGCCAGCTCGGGGACTGCGTCGATGGTGTTAATGGTGGGGAGGTCAAGCAGAAGAAACTGCCTACGAGCGCCACGGCCGTGCCTTTGGATCGATCTTGGACGCTGATGCAGATGTGATACAATTGATTTTTCGATGTCGATCACCCCCTCGAGTCTGGGACTAAAAGGCACTGCTTTCAAGCTTGCTTCCGGGAGAATTGCGTAGTCATCTTGAGCATGCAGAGGCATAGATTCCTTAGCCTTATGCCCTGGGACGTTGGGCATCGAGAGGGAGTGAGCCGAGCGCGTGCTGTCTTCGAAGTGAACTAAGCGATGCGCTGCAAATTTACCCTTTTGGATCGATAACGGCAGCGACTCCGTCCTTCCCAAAGGAATGTACGACAACAGCGAGGCTTTGGAGAGCAGGGCCATACTGAAGCACTTGAACGAGAGGGCGGGACTTCCCCGTGCCATAGTTTTCAAAAAACTAACCGTCACGCGTGTCACGTGTGCGCGTCGAGACGCGTTGCTTTTCCCACGGCCTCTTGACTCTGCCTCTATGCTGTGGTTTGCCGTCAAGTCAAGTCCTCTAATCACGGTAGCAAGAGGTAAGTTGAATCGATACCGTGACTCTAAACTAACAACACTTAGAAGTCTTGAAATCCTCTGTATCAGCGATGCAGGAGAAGCGCGCAATATTGCTGCGATGCTGCTAAGGCTCATGGATCAACTGTCAATGGCCTAATGTTCTTCTGTCTCTGAAGCAACGAAACATCTCCAGTCTGGAGGCGGTGTGTGGTGCAGCTATAAATCTAGCTGTCTGGGCTTCCTTCCGTGCTTCGCATATAGATGAGTTCTTTTGGGATACGCACACACGAAGTTGATGCTGACGCTGATATAAAGCCCTCTACGTCGCAGACGTATTCTAAAATCGATGGATCCCTCGGAAGTGAGTATTCATGTCTCCTACCGCAAGCACTCTGGGCCACACTGTCTGTCGAAGGACTTTCACTGCGATGCAGGCTCCAGTGTTACGGGCTAAGCTCAACTTAGCACCAGCGCCAGTCCACGGCGGATTTCGGCAGAAACGGTGCCACGATTAATCCAGGCATTCAAGGTGTTCTTCTTGAAGCACATACTTTTGTAGATAGCATGCGGGATCGGCTACGAAGGAGGTGAGGCCCCGTTATTTTGGCCAGGCAAACTGCCATGACTCATACTTCTGCCCAAATGACATGGATAAGATGGTCTTTTGGATGTAGTCCAGCGTTCACACTGGGCCGTGGCAAAAGGTTTCGCAACTCCGGCAACGGATACCATCGCCACTCACATCCAGTGTTGCGATACAATTCTCGGGTTACGTTTTGGAATGATTTATACGACAGTATATTGGGGTCGGTGTGCTCCATGAGCTTTGGTTTTTCTGGTGAACTTCGGCAAGCTATCAATTAGTTGTGAAAGACGAATGTAGGCATGTTCAGACGGCTAAGCTTGTTGAGCTTGCGCTGACCGTTCGGCTTGATAGGGTTCAGGCCGTCACCAATCACCAGTTGCTAGTCGGCCGGAACATTTTCTGATATGCGATCACAACGCCGGGCGTTGATGCAACCTAGTTGAGTGATGAACCTGAGACCTGAGATAGGGTGGATGTACGTTCTCTTTTACTGCCGAGGCACGTTAGGGCATGAAATCTAATGTATAAGTCAGGTAGAGAGTCTGATGTCAGACTGCGATCGAAGTCGTACTAACTGACCATGATGCAAAGCGGGAGGGCGGACAGAATCGACAAGCCCTATCTTCAAGTTGATGCGAAGAATGCATCTCTTGAGCTCAAAAATGTCATCAGATCATCAATTAATGTTTTCATTCGGCAGGTGCTATGCTGCCTGCACGTCGCGCGATAAGCTTCAGGTAGCGTTGATTGCAACCTTACTCTACATTCAGGCTCCAGTACTTACGGCAAACGACTCGATCTAAATATTTTTCATCTTGTCCGTGTCCAGCAGGTACGCAATGCGCCATCCATACCAGATGATGTCGTGATGACGAAGGATCATCTCCGTTGTTTCTTTTGATAAATAACTTGCTATTTCCAGGAATACGTCCACCCTACACGATCTTCGTCTCTTGTGACGTACATCGTGACTATCCTTCACTGCTCGTCTTATAGTTTAGACACGCAACGTCTAGACCTTAAACAGGATTCTAATAGCTCTATGGGCAAGAGTCTGCTCAGTTTCCTGCCATCCACCATCTCATTTGATGTTTTGATGCATCGTAAATGGCTTCAAATGTGATGGACAAAGCTTCGCTGGGATGGCGCCCCGTTCTCAAGTGCACAAAAGGTCACATTCATCCGTTCGTCCTAGGTACGACTTCTCTCCCTCAACCTCTACCCGGGAGTTGTCCGCGATGCCGTCTCCTTTCGAACTCGATAACATCCTTGGTGCTACTTTCCTTGGTATCTGTCTACAACACATAATCCAACGCAAACCCGGTGAATACATTCATTCTCTTAGACAATATCTTCGCAGCAATGTAAGTTCGCGCTCGCAATAGTGATACAACAAAATTACCATTCATACGAAGCTTCTACGGAATCACGACCGTTCAAACATTCACTTATTATAAACATAGTGGAAAAGACCCATGGGTTTCAACAATACTGGTTCGATGATTTGTTATTCTGCCACGTCCGCATATTTATTGACGTACTAAATACCACAGATATTTATTCTATGGTAAGTAAGATCACTGAGAAATTCGCAGTACGACTATAAATACTGATATCAGGCTAGGATACTGGATGGTCTACATCTAGCACTCATTACGCATACACTTTATGAATACACGGTCAAAGATTTTTCGGACCTACTAGCAATCGCATTACCCTCTTGGTATGTTCATTCTCAATCAAGCCGCACCTCTATTCAGGCTCCGACTTTGCAGGGTTTTGGCGGTGAGTGCTCTTAGTTTAATAAACATCGCAACGTTCACGCGGACATACGGAATAGGCTCAAATTGTAGTCGCGGTGTGTTCAATTGCCACAATATCTTTCCATGTTCATGATTAAAGATGGTTTTGACTAGGGTGTAAGCGACCTCCTCGTCAGAAGGTCAGAAAACATCGCTGCAGTCTCTGAGGTTGAGTACTACTCATTGTCTTGTACGCTTAGTTTTTTCTGTCACAGAGTTTGGAGACATGAGCCGGATGTTGTCTATTATCGAGAAGTGTCAACCGTAACATCATCTCCGTAGTGAGCAAAAAGAACTGGATTTTGGGTATCACCATTGTGCGGACCTTTCCTTTCCTTGGAGTTCTCTGCTCATCGACTCTGTAGGGGTTCCTTACTCTACTTGCGTTCGGTGAGCCCTGAGCCGCTTTCCATCAAAATATACTCTATTGATTGGTAACGTGAGCGAAGGCACAATTATCGGTACGCTTGTGCGGTTGGACAGCATATTCGACATTAACATACTCTCCCAAATGACTAGCGTTCTCCGTCGAATGGCAAGTCTCGCACACGTGCAGCCACATTTTGAGACCTTCTAAATACGTCACACAGCTTCAACATAACTAGCTACTTCGAACTGCCGGAGTTCTCAGTGAGCACATCACGCACTGCACTTGGCGACAGAACTGAATATCGGTCAAGTGGACCGTGTATTTGAGCTTCGGTGCCGCTCTTATCGCGGATTTCATCGTGGCAGCCTCGCTCTGCTGGATGCTAGCAAGACACAGAACAGGATTCAAAAGGTCCGCCTTTGTATCATATGCAGCAGACTCAATATGATGTCATGTTTTTTCTTTTATAGAACCGATTCTATGATTCGGGTCCTCATGCTATACGGTATAAATACCTGCGTTCTCACGACGTAACTCCACACCATCTTTAGCTATGTCTGCGAATTAACAACACCCACAGCATCTGCACCTTTTGCTGCCTCATCACGGTGTGTTCACCCGCTGCCCTCCTCCCTCCACGCTCAGACTGCGCGCCCTCAGTTTATCAAGATGCCTGAGAACTTCATTTTCATCGCATTCTACTTCGTGAAGCCCAAATGTAACCCTTGCGCTTCTCTCTTTTCCGCATATTCTCACCACACGTCACATAGTATTCCTCAACTCCCTTCTCGCGACGCTGAACACGAGGAAGCATGTCCGCGAGATCGGGCCAAGCGCGCTCATGTCCATCCCATTGTCCGCGATGTCCGGCACGCGCACTGTCGCCTCTGCGGACGGTGCCTGCAAGCCACAGGCACAGGCACAGGACCAGGTCAGCGCATCGTTCGCATATGTGGAACTGCACGTTGACTTGTGCTCTGCTGTAGATCCTGCAGATCCAGATTCAGACGACGACGGATACGAAGTCGGACTCGGAGACGCACATCAATGTCTAGATGGCGAGCAGGCCTTGTTTGATTATTCACTCTGGTTATATCGCTGTCCGCGGACGCGACCGTGCGCGTACCGGATATCGCGGACAGCGGGATGGACATGATCGCAGTGCTGGGCCCCATCTTCAATGTGCATGTACTTGCGCTTGTTGATTTTCCCGAGGAGAGAGTTCAGGAGTGCTATGGGACTGTATGAATCATAAATCAAACTCATTCACATATACATTGGTCCCACGAACGAGGTATCATAAATATCATAAATATATATGTACAACATGAGCGCATGCACGCATATCATAATATTCTCTTGAGGACGCTCCCTCTTCGAAGCAGACTGAGATATAAGCCCGGCGGAGAATCAAACAAGGCCTGTCCACCCTTTCTGTCTACACAATATGCGTCGTGGAGTCCGATTTCATATCCGTCGCTGCCTGAATCTGGATCTGCAGGACCCGAGACACACCAAAACATAGAATCAGTACGCGTCCCAGATTTGCGAACACCTCCCTACCTGGTCCTCGTACTGCGACTTGCCTCCGGCCCTGCCCGCGGAGGCAGCCGTGCATGTGCCGGACATCGCAGACAGCGGAATGGACATGACTGGGGTGCTAGACCCAATCTCGCGCATGTGCTTGCGCGAGTTGAGCATCGCGAGGAAGGAGTTGAGGTATACTATATGCGCGTGAACCTCCGTGGAAGCCGAGAAAAAGAGGACGGGGGACTTACATTTGGGTAAGACGAAGTAGAACCCGAGGCAGATTAACTCGTCTGGCATCATGATGAACTGCGGGTTTGGAGATATGGATGAGGAAGATGGAGGGGGAAAGGGGAAGGGCCATACGGTAATGAGGCAGCAAAAAGCAAAGACGCTGGGTGGGATGTAAGTCATAGACGGATGCAACTGAGGGTGGAGAATTTACGTCGTGAGGACGCAGGTGTTGATGCTGTAGAGCATGAGGACACGTATGATAGAATCGGTTCTATAAATCAAAAGAAAAGCATGTCATTGTATCAAGCCTGTAGCATACGATAAAAAGGCCGACCTTTTGAAGCCTGTTCGATGTTTTGCTAGCAGGCAGCAGAGTGAGACGGCGACGATGATGTCCGCCGCGAGGCCAGCGGAGAAGCTCAGGTACAGGACCCACTTATCCAGCATTCAGTTTGGCTCTATCACCAAGATTAATACACTGTATGACATGCTTACTGCGATATTCGCCAGCTGGATATAGCCAACTTTGGCGCTATGTGGCGCATTCAGAATACCTTGAATGAGTGCTGTGAATGTGAGAGACTTGCCATTCGACGGCAACCGCTGGTGTTTGGTTGCAACCCCGTTAATACCGAATGTGCTGTGTGGCGCCACAGACGTACCAATCTTTGGGCCTTGATTCGCATTACCAATGATCAGAATGCATATGATAGAAAGCGGCTCAGCACCAACCGAACTCGATCAGATTAAGCACCATCTAGACAGCAATGAGTGGAGCATTATGATGATAGAAAAGGCCCTCACGATGGCAAGCGCTGGCAAAGTCCAATTCCTCTGGCTCACTTCGAAGATGTAGTCTACGTTGCTCGATAATAGACAATATTCAACTCACGTCTCCAAATTCTGTAGCAGAAAAAACTAAGCGTCCAAAGTAGTTAATACTTAGCCTAGAAGACGGTAGTAATGTGCGCCGACCTTCTGACAATTAGGTCGTTTGTACCCTAGCAAAGACGATTTACAATCATGAGCATAAATAGACAGCGTCAACATTTAAACGCACTTCGACTACAATGTGACCCTATTTCATACGTCAGCGTAAACGCTGCAACGCCGTCTGAACGTTAGAGTGCTCACTACTATACTCCTGCAAATTTCTACCGTGGGTATACTATAGATATGGGTTGACTTGGAATGAACATACCATGTCGGAGCTGATAATGCAAGCAGATCTGTGAAATCCTTCACTGTGTATGTGTAAAGGGCGTCAGTTATGAGTGCCAGGTGTAGACCATCCAATATCCTAGTTTGCTATCAGCATTCACAATCATGTCGCGGAATTCCTTATGACTCTAACCACAAAATGAATATCTGTGGTACACACGTCAATATTCAAATGCGGCGGAATAACAGGCCACCGAACCATAATTTTCATAGACCGTGGATCTTTCGCTTTACGTTTATAGTAAGAGAAAGTTTGGACATTCGTGATTCCATAGAAGCTTTGAATAAATTGTTAGTTCAATGTAGTAATGCTACGAGCAGAGCGTGGACTTGCATCGCTGCGACGATATTGCCTAAGACAATCAAAATATTCAACAGGGTTATGTTGGGTATTGAACTACAAACAAATACCGAGGAAAATAGCGCCTAGGGTGTTATCAAGCTTGATAGGAGATGACATTGCGGACGACTACTGGGCTGGTTTTGTGGGAGGGAAGTCACATCTAGGACGAGCGGCGGGCTGCACTCTTATGTGCACTTGATAATGGGCGCCATCAAAAGCGAAGCTATGTTCATCATACTAGAAGCCATCCAAGATGCCTACAAGCGTCAGCAATATATCGGTGAAAAGAATCAATAACCTTTCAAGGTCTGAACCTCGGTATGTATAAAGAAGTCGAGAAGTGAAGAATAGTCACGACATAGGGCCTCACAAGGCGGTGCTCTTCGTAAAGGCGGACCTGTTCCTCGAGAATGCAGAATTAGCGTCAATGGAATCAGCAAAGAGTACATGTAATGATATCAACTCTTACGTGTTTATTTATTACCACCGGTATTTTTCTTTACAAGTGTACATGGCTGCTGATTTGCTATATTGGAGGGCCTCTTCGCAACTCGAACTGCTCGTATATGGCATTCATGAACAGTTCTCGGGGAGATGTTGTATCTTACCGACTATTAGCATCCGATTGGTCATGAACTTGCAATGATATTTCATCAGCACGAAAAGATTTGTGTGGAGAGAAGGTATGATACATTACGCAAAATACCTTCGATCTCGGAGATACAAGCCCCATACTAACATGCGAGCCCAAAGCTACGGGTTTTGCAGGAATGTATCAAGTCTATTTGTGTGATCTGGTCTCGGATCACAGTCCGGTATCTGTTCGATCCTACGATCTGGCCCAAAACTCACCATGACAGTGCCGCGCGACGGTAAAAAAATGCATGTTCACTATACAGTTCATCGTTAACACTGACCTCGGTGATGTCAATAGGTTCCATCGCTAGGCTCCATCTCTCTTCGAGAGCCTTTTCCCTACAGCAGGCGTCCCGTGGAATCATCTCAAATAATCTAGCGTTCTATCGGCCCGCGGTGCCACCTCGATACCGTTCCTCCCTCCCCACAGGGCGACATCGCCGATAGACTTCTCCCTCACCAGCCTCCCAACGTCTACCTTGCTCCAAACGATCTGCTCGGTACGAGCCTAGTGACACCAAAGAAACCCCCACAAATCTGATAGGGAGAGGTCTGGCGCGTCCCAATCGGGAGCAGCATGGTCCGCTGGCCTGGACCGTGACGCGCAGCGTGCGTGTGAGGCCTGCGCGGTCACCGCTGCACTTCTACACCTGCAGGCGCACGTCATAGTTCCTCTTGTTGAGGACCAGGTGTGGAAAGAGTGGATTGCGGAGGTGCCGACGTACCACGGAATGGCGCACGCTGACGGCGTGGGACCGACTACAGTCGGGTCCATCGTTCCTGCAAAATGTGAGGCTAGTGTAATGACGACCGGTAAATTACGCCGATTCTGCTGTCGGTCCCTGAGGCCTGAGTCTTGGTGCTGTTCATGACGGCATACTGAAATCTACAGCCTCGTCTGGGGAAACTGCTTAGTCGGATGGCAAAATATGGCATGAATGATATAACGGACCAAGGTGGACGCTATGCTCTCATACGTGTTGCGAGGGAAACGCGCTTCTTCCCACAAGGCTCAAGGCAGTCAGAAAAGCGGCTCATGGAGTGTCCCGGTAACACCAACAGTGCTCACCTTCGGATGAAATGAGCCGGCGCTAGTGTGCGAGGTACAGACCCTACATGTCCCGCGGTGTTATGTGCAGGAGGAATGAGGATGCGTTTACGATTGCCAACTGTCCAACGAAATCGTCACGCCTGGAGATATTCGAGTGAACATGGAGGATGCGCAGCTGAGGGACGGGCCATTGTGGACTCTCATGAAGGAGAGGTCGAGCGGTGGCGTTCCACTGCGCGGAGGGCGCATCGGTAAAATACTGTACATGGTACATGCGGAGCAAAAAGTAAGTATTTGGGCGTCTATAGATTCCTGCTTACATAATACATCGAACTTTGCTTTTCCGCCGCAACCACCATTGGCAGTGAACAAAGATAAAAAGTGACATTTCCTGCTGTTTAACCCGCCGAATCCCCGCATTCACAGATTCCCGCCTTCCCACCATTTGTCCCGAAATTGATACCCGACACGGCGGGAACGACCACTAACGTCGTACTCATGGCAGAAAGACAGCACTGCGTTTCCCTCCAGTCCGCTGCGCTCCTTGGCCTTGCCAATATCTGACAGCATAATCCACACATGTGCGCGCGCGCCGGATCGCGCTTTCGGGTGGTTCGCGGACCTTCGACTTATATACGTGCTGCTCCTAAAATATACGAAGGGAATCTGGTATACGCTCTCTCCGCTCGATCAGATTCGGTTAGGAGTTTGAGTGCGTCGCTAGGACGCACCTCAACCCCGGACCTTGCAGGCCCTTCCTATCCATTCTGACTCTCCCCGAATTCATGTCAAGAATTGCCACAGACTGCCCCGAGTTGACAGTAAGTTGACAATATGGCTACATCTCCACAAACCAGAGGACATCATTGCTTGTAGGCGACGAAGCATCGGCAGCTAGTCGAAGTCGACAGCTTTCCAAGTCCCGCCCTCTCGTTCAAGTGCTTCACTATGGCCGTTCTCCCAACCTTTCCTTGTTGTCGTAGATTCCTCGCGCTCTATTTTATGGAAGGATGGAGTCCCTGTGTCTCGGCGAGGGGCAAGGAGAGATCGAGATCGAAAAAGGCATCCAAGATCAATCGAAATCCCGCGGCATCAAGATCGATACCAAGTCATGTGCTTGCCGCGGCGCTCGTAGGCTGTGATACGCAGATTCTTCTGCTAGATCCCCCCCCATTACAAGCAGACAATACCGACGCAGTCCCCGAGCTGGCACGAGAGCATGCGAACCCGCTCGCCTTCGTTCTGGATTCGTTCTGCTCCTTCTTACCTCACGATACAGTCGAGCCGGGGCCGAGTCCCGACATCTGATGCAGCAAAGGTCATATCAACCCTGGACCATAGGTTGGCCACGGCCGCCATCGACTTGGCCATTAAAGATGCGCCGGCTTCCCGCATCCGGCCACCATAAGCGTGCTGCTCCCATTTACGGTCCTCAATTTTGCTCACACACATCTGTGGAATTCCACAGCTGGACTGCTGCCCCATCAAGCATTTCATACCGTCGAGGGAACATCGTCGAGGTCGACCATCAGCCTGATTGGCTCCGTTCAGCTCTATCTCATATTTGCAATGCGCTCTCCCTGCATCGCCCGTTCTGCGAGCATAGATGGTGTTGAACTCGTGTTCCTGTGCTATCAAGCGGCGCCTCCGTAAGATTCATCATTCTCGACTAGGTTTGAATGATCTTACAGGGACAGTATCATGTGCGCAGTGATGTACTGAATATATCAGCCGCAGACATGATGACTCAGTGATGCAGGGGAAGCATGCCATGCTCGAGATGCTGATAATACAGCGCAATTGTCAAAGGTCCCGTCGCTTTTGTGTCTCGGCAATCTTGAAACATCTCCGCTCCATCAGAGGGTAGTACATAGGACGCCCAGAAATCTGCTTTGCCGGAGCCCGTGCTTCGCGCATAGATGTGTTCTATTTAGGTATGCACACGTGAAGTTGATGCTGATATCCTTCCATGTTGCGCACGTCTTTCAAATTCGATCGCCCCCTCGTAGGTGTCACCGCGTATGTCCTTGTCTCCTACGATAAGGCGAGCTCAGAAGGGGTCCTCCAATATGGTGACTCGGCAGTCATGTAACACTAAAAACTGCCAATAGCGATACACCCGTAAAAGTTAATATCGTCACGTGCACTCCTCGCTGATCCACTGGTTCTGATTCAGCATTGCCGAGGAATCTGTCCCCCCTCCACGAAGGTCACCGCCTCGTGAGACCTTACGTTGTGACTATCTTCCTGTTTAGGCACACCAACGTCCAGATCTCGGAAGGTTCGTTCTTGATTGCTGGATAAGAGTCTGTTGAGTTTCCCAATTGCATGTCTATTTACCATCGACTTAATGCCATCGATTTGATGCTTGCAGGCGTCTTGGATGGCTTCCGTGATAAATATAGTTTAACTTTGATTGTATTCACTGTCGAGGCCACATAAGAATGCAGCATTTCGCTCGTCTTAGATGTGACTTCCCTCTCACAACACCTACCCAGGAGTGTCGTCCGCAATGCCATCTCCTATCAAGCTTGATAACACCTTAGGCGCTGCTTTCCTCGGTATTTGTCTACGATTCGTCATCCAACATCACGCCGCTGAATACTTTGATTTCTTTAGGCAACATCTTTGCAGCGGTGTAAGTTCGCACTCGCAGAAGTATTATAGGTAACTAACGATTCATGCAAAGCTTCTATGGAATTACGAACGTCCAGACGTTTACTTATTATAAAGTAACGGGAAAGATTCACAGTATATGAAAATGATGGTTCGATACACTGTTATTCTGCTGCGTCTGAATGCTAACACAAGTACTACAGATATTCGTTCTATGGTTAGGGCCTTGGAGAACTTGGCGATATGATTGCGAGTGCTGATAACAAACTAGGATATTGGATGGTCTACATCTGGCCCTCATAACTGAAACCCTTTATACATACACAGTCAAAGATTTCACTGATCTCCTAGCAATCTCAGTTCCGACACGGTATGTTCATTCTAATTCAACCTACGTCTTGTATACCCACAGTACAAATTTGCAGGAGCATAGTGGTGAGCACTCTAACATTCAACAAGCACCATAGTGTTCACGTTAACGTATGAAATAGATTCACGTTGCAATCGAAGTGCGTTTAAATGTTCATGTTATTCATGTATGCGCTCATGATTAAAGCTCTTTGCTAGGGTATAAGCGACCTCATTATCAGAAGGTCAGCACACATTACTGTGGGCTTCTAGGCTGAATATTAACTACTTCATGTGCTTAGCTTTTACTGCTACAGAGTTTGGAGACGTGAGTTGAATGTCGCCTATTATCGAGAATGATTGACCACAATATCATCTTCGCAGTGAGCAAAAGGAGTTGGATTTTGGGAATTGCCATTGTGAGGCCTTTTCTACCCTCGTAATGCTCTGCTCATTGCGTGTCTAGGGGATGCTTACTCTGCTCGTGTTTGGTGGGTGCTGAGCCGCTTTCTATGGCTTACATTCTGACATTTTCTATGGGAGCGCAGGCACAAATCTCGGTACGCCATGGCCCGACATAGTACGCTCGTCATGCGGTACTAACGAGCTCCACCCAATCACCAGCGATCGCCGTCGAATGGTAAATACCTTACGTTCGCAATGGCTCATTCCAAGACATTCTGAATACACCACGCAGCTACAAAGTGACTAGCTACTTCCAGCTGGCGAATATCGCAGTAAGCATGTCATATAGTGCACTGCCCTTGCAGAACTGAATGTAGGATAAGTGGCTCCTGTACCTGAGCTTCTCCGCTGCCCTCGTCGCGGACTTCATCGTTGCCGTTTCACTCTGCTGGCTGCTAGCAAAACATCGGACAGGCTTCAAAAGGTCGGTCTTCTTACCTAAAATTGGAAGCTGGATGCGATGACACGTTTTTTGTTGTCTTATAGAACCGATTCTATCATACGGGTTCTTATGCTGTACATCATCAACACCTGCGCCCTCACGACGTAAATGCTCTACCCTCGCCTACGTCCCTGCGCGAATTAACAACCCACACAGCATCTTTGCCTTCTGCTGCCTCATCACCGTATGCCCTCCTCTTGCCTCCCTCCTCCATTTTCCTGATCCATGTCACCAATCCCGCAGTTCATAAGGATGCCAGACAACCTGATCTTCATCGCCTTCTACTTCGTCATACCCAAATGTAATATTCCCCACACTTTCTGTTTTCAATGGAGACTCACACGCGCCGTCTAGTATTCCTCAACTCCTTCCTCGCGATGCTGAACTCGCGCACGTACGTGCGCGAGATCGGTTCCAGCGCCCCAGTCGTGTCCATCCCGCTGCCTGCGATGTCCGGCACGCGCACCACCGCCTCCGCGGACGGTGCCGGCGGCAAGTCGCAGCCCCAGTATGAGGACCAGGTCGGCGCGGCGTTCGCGAATTTCGGACGCGTACTGATTCTGTATTCTGTTGTGTTGCAGGTCCTGCAGATCCAAATCCAGACGACCGATATGAAATCGGACTCCGCGGCGCATATTGTGTAGGCAAAAAGTGTGGGCAAGTCCTGTTTCGTTGTCCGCCGGGCTTATATCTCACGTCGGCTTACAGGAGAAAGAGTCCTCAAGGGAATATTGTGGTATGTGTGTATACGCTCCTACTGTGTTTATATGTTGTAATACCTCGTTTGTGGTACCGATGTATATGCGAATGAATTTTATTTATGATTCATGCAGTACCTCAATTATAGTAGCTCTAACGGACGTGAGCCGCACCGACTGCACGTCGACCACATCTAGCCACTGCAAGCGAGCGAAAGGAGATGTGCTCCACCAGAGATGATGGCTCTGACTGGGTGGAGGTCGATTAAGGAGAATTTCTGCACCGAAATTCCCGAAATTACTCGTGGCGAAGCTGACGCGGATGCAAATTCCGCGCTTAGTGACGTTAGATATCGAAAGGCAGGAGGTCGCCTCGGAGAGGTAACGAGAGCCGCGATCAGCGGGGATGCAACTCGCGATCTGAAGACAACCTGAATTCATCGATCATCCAAAGGAGGGCTAGAGAGGTGATGAGAACATACAGGAACGCAGGAATAGATCGCCAACATCCAAACAGCGAATATGGTTGATATGCAAGAGTCTATCTGCCGAGATAATATAAACTATGAAGGGCTCGGTAGCTGGTGTTTGATGTGTGTGCATGTAGCGAGTTCGCAGCACCGAACGTATAATTATGGGTTCATGTAAATGTCATTGAACATGCTGTATAAAAAATAGTCAGCTCCAATTTCAGATGAAGATGATAAATAACGAATCCGGTAACACTTCCAAGGTGATGCCAAAGGAAGGGCTGTCTCACGAGGACAACCCAAGATCGTTTTCGAGCCCATGTCTACATTGGGAAAAAGGCAAGTGTAACAGACAATACTTATCAGCGGCTGATTTATGATGACATTGGTGCCAGTTAAGACAGCCTACGTGCAACATAAGCGTATAATTAAGAAAAATAATAGTCTAACACTATCTAAAATATTCAATGGTTTGTTACGTCTGCCGCCTGTCTGCTGTTGGGCAAAGCTGCCTCTGAGAGATGGAGGCTGGCGACAGAAAGGTCGACGTTAGGACACGCTAAGGCAATAGCACCCGTCACGTGGGTTGCTTTTTCCCACGGCTCTAACGTTTAATGTGGTTTTGCCCGAGTCAAGTCAAGTCCTCTGTGCCAGATTATGGCAGCAAGAGGTAAGAATTGATATCGTGAGCCGACACTTCGAAGTCTTTGTAGCCTGAAATCCTCTGTATCAGCAGCAGTAAATAGACGCACAATGCTGCAATGCTGCCAAGGATGAGCCAATGTTTTTCTGCCTCCGAAATAACTTGAACGAAACATCTCCATCCGGGAGGTGATGGGTAGGATGCCGCAAAATTAGCCATCTGCATCTTCCTTCTGTGTTTCGCGCACTGGTGAGCTCCTTTGGGATACGCGCATACGAAGTTGATGCTGACGCTGATATAAAGCCCCCTACATCACATGTGTATTCCAAACTCAACGGATCCATCGCAGGTAGGTGTCCTTGCCTCATACCGCAAGCGATTTCAACTGCGTTGTCTGTTACTGCCATGTCGAAGGACTTTCATTACAACGAAGACTCGAACGTTACAGGCTAAGCCTCGATTTGGTACCTAGGTCAGTCCACAGCAGATTTCGTCAGAAACAGCACCGCAATTAATCCAGAACTCCAGGGCATTTCTCGAAAAGCATATGCCTTTTTAGGGAACTTGCGGAATTGGATGCGAAGAAGATCTCACAGGTCACGTTCTAGAAGGATTTCTACGATAGTCGCATACCGGAGTCGGTATGTTCCGGCGAGCTTTCGTTTTCAGGTGAATGGAAAGCTGCCAATCAGCTGCAAAGATGAACGTAAGCATTTTCAAGCAGCTAAGCTTGGTGAACTTGTTGCTGACCATTCGGCTTGATAGGGTTCGGGAGTCAGATCGGAGGATCGAGCGAGTGTCAAATTGCAATCAAGACTAGGTCGCACGAACATGATTTCGACGAAAAGTGGGGAGGGACGGACCCGACGAGCATATTTCTTTGACGCAGAATGCATTTCTTGAACTCAAAAACAGTTATCAGATTATCAATCAATGTCTTCATTCGGCAGGTGCGGCGCTGCCTGCGCATCGCGCGAGAACGGCACTGATAAGTGTACCACATCTAGCTCAGCGTCAAACACCTCGATCTAGTTATATTTCACTTTCTTGTTCGTTTCTAGCAGGTATAAAACGGGCTATCTACACCAGATGGTGTCGTACTGACACCAGTTCATGGCCAATAGTTTGCATACATCGTAGATGGCTTCTATGGTGATGAACAAAGCTTCCCACGGGTGGCGCCCGTTCTCAAATGCATATAACATTTCAGCCATCCATTGGTCCTAGACGCGACTTCCCTCCCATAACGTCCGCTCAGGTATCGTCTGCAATGCTGCTTCTTATCAAACTCGATAGCACCCTTGGTGCTGCTTTCATCGGTATCTGTCTGCAGTACATAATCCAATACAACCTCACTAAATGCTTTCTTTCTCTTAGGCAATACCTTCGCAGCAATGTAGGTTCGCAATCACAATAGTGATATAATAGACTCACGATTCATATAAAGCTTCTACGGAATCACGAATGTCCAAACATTCACTTATTATAAGCGTAACGGGAAAGACCCCCAGTTTCTGAAAATATTGGTTCGATAATTTATTGTTCTGCCACATCCGTATATTGATGTCTTAACTGCCGCAGATATTCATCCTATGGTAAGACCACTGAGAACTTTTCAGTATGATTTTAAATGCTGATAACATACAAGGATACTGGATGGTCTACATCTAGCACTCATTAATCACACGCTTTATACATATACTGTCAAAGATTTTTCGGACATACTAGCAATCTCAGTGCCAACTTGGTATGTTCGTTCTCAATCAAGCTGCATCTCTATTTACGCTCCGACTTTGAAGGAGTATACTGGTGAGTGCTCGTTAGCTTAATAAACATATAACAAACATTGCAACGTTCATGCGGACGCATGGAATAGGCTCATATTGTAGTCGCAGTGCGTTCAAATGCTCACGCTACCTTTTCATATCCATGATTAACGATGATCTTGACCAGGGTACAAGCGACCTCTTCGTCAGAAGGTCAGCACACAAATTGCTGCAGTATCTTAGGTTGAGTACTACTCACTGTTTTGTACCCTTAGTTTTTTCTGCCACAGGGTTTGGAGACGTGAGCCGGCGGATGTCGTCTAGTATCGATAAGTGTCACCCATAACATTATCTTCGTAGTGAGCAAAAACAACTGGATTTTGGGTATCACCATTGTGTGGACCTTTCCTTTCCTTTGAGTTCTCTGCTCATTGGCTGTGCAGGAGGTCCTTACTCTACTTGTGTTTGGTGAGCACTGAGTCGTTTTTATTCAAAATATACTGTATTCATCGATGATATGGCCGAAGGTACAAATATCGGTATGCTTGTGGTGTGGGATGGCATATTCGGTACTAACATGCTCCACTAACTGGCCAGCATTCGCCGTCGAATGGTAAGTCTCGCATGACTGCAGTGATGTTTTCGAGATATTCTGACGTGTCAGACAGCTTCGACATAACTGATTACTTCGAACTGAGGAATTTCTCGGTGAGCACGTCATGCACTGCACTTAGCGACAGAACTGAATATTGGTCAAGTGGATCTTGTACTTGAGCTTCGGCGCTGGCCTTACTGCAGATTTTATCGTCGCAGCTTCGCTCTGCTGGCTGCTATCAAGACACAGGACGGGCTTCCGGAGGTCGGCCTTCATATGCTGTACTGCAGACTCAATACGATGTGATGTTTTTTTAATAGAACTGATTCGATCATTCGGGTCCTCATGCTATACGGTATAAATACTTGCGTTCTCACGACGTAGTCCCGCACCATCTTCAGCTACATCCACGAACTAACAGCCCCCACAGCATCTTGACCTTCTGCTTCCTCATCACGGTACGTCCACCGGGCCACCGTCCGCCGTGCACGCTCAGACTGCGTTCCCACAGTTCATCAAGATGCCTAATAACTTTGTCTTCATCGCATTCTACTTCGTGATGCCCAAATGTAACCCTTCCGCTTATCTCTTCTTACGTATTCTCACCGTGCGGCACATAGTATTCCTCAACTCCCTTCTCGCGACGCTGAACACCAGGAAGCATGTCCGCGAGATCGGGCCAAGTGCACTCACATCCATCCCGTTGTCCGCGATGTCCGGCACATACATGATTGCCTCTGCGGACGGTGCCTGCAAGCCACAGGCCCAGGACCAGGTCAGCGCATCGATCGCAAATGTGGAACTGCACGTTGACATGTGTCGCATCGCAGGTTTTGCAGATCCAGATTCAGACGACAACAGATACGAAGTCGGACTCGGTGACGCACATCAATATCTAGGCGGCGAGCAGGCCTTGTTTGATTATTCACTCTGGTTATATCTATATCTCGCGGCGGCTTTCAAGGGGAGTATATGCTAGATACCTCTGCGCGGCCTCGGGGAGCGTGTGACAATGTCGGTGCAGGCACTCCCGCCGTATTTATATATTTATGATACCTCGGTTGGCAGGGACTAGCTATGAACACGCGAACTGGTTTTATACATAAATCACAATTGGATTCGATCTCTCCGATCGGAGCTATCTCATCGTCCGGATGCAGATTTGAATTTGATCTCGCTATTTTGGATCGGTGATTCGTCGGGGCTGAAATTGCGTTCCAAGGAGAGTTCAAGAAGGTTCAAGATAAGAGAATTGCCCATGCGACGGGAACATGGCGTAAGCGGCCACGTTGGAAATTGAATTTTGATAGAAATCAGAAAGACATGCTGAACAACAGGGCACGTACAGCCCCATAATATGGCACACTGTTGGATGTGGAACGATGTTGAACGTTGAACGTTTGAACGCGAAGCGCTAGCCTCGTGGGGAAGGCATAAGCGCTCAGAGTAGTTGCGGCAATATCTTAGAATACCGGAGCTCTCATAACGTTTTCTGAAAGGACCCCGGATCACGCTCAGCTGCGGACCTCAATCGAACAAGATACTGCGGTCTATCGCTAACGAAATCGCAACGGGAACTGAAGGTGATGTCGGAAAGCAGCAACTGTCATGTCATGCACGATACGAGGTCGCCGATCAGACACTGACACCCACTTCCAGCTTCTTCGGCGCAATGACAATGCGTGCCTCGCCGTGTTGATCAAATGGTTACTGTTCTTTGACCGTCCAACATTCTGACCATTGATTGACAGAAGTCAGAGAATTTGTAGTCCTTTTTTCGAAGCTTGGACTTGAACCAATCAATATTATATGCGGCATCGAACGAAGTTTCGAGGGGAAATCCAATCCAATATACCCTCAAGCTTGAGGAGGAGGACAACGTTGATGGTCATGATGATGGTCGCCGCCCGACGGATGGGGGAAACGAACTTCCCTCCTACCTACGACTCTCCTTCTCCCAAAATGCTCCACAGAGAGACATCTTCTGATGTATACAGATGGCTTCCGCAGTTACGCCAACCCGCAAGCTTTCCAAGTCTCGTCCTGTCCTCTTGCTCGACTACTAGTACTTGTGCTTCACCATGGCCCCGCTCTCCAAGGCCCTCGCTGTCGTCGCAGACCCCTCGCGCTCTACATCCGGCAAGGACGGCGTCGCCGTGTACAGCGCCGCCATCGATCCCGAATGAGTGATCCTGCAGTGCGTCGCCTACTTCACTTCGCATACCCCACGCGCTCATGTCTCCACTACACAGGCCACCACAAGGAGGTAAGCAACCCAGGCATATCCTATCCTCGTCATCTCAAACTCGTAACGCGCTCCTCGCGCAGGATACAGTGTCGGCATCATCCTCGAAGCCGCCATCCAGCACCAGTCCGGCTCGAAGCACTCCGACCCAATCCACCTCACCGTACACTTCCTCCGCATCCCGCGCCGCGCAACGCTCCACGTCCACGCCCGCGTGCTCAAAATAGGCAGGGATTTCACCAACCTCCTCGCAGACCTCGTCCAGAACGTAAGTGTCTCCGCCTCCGCCCTCCTCACGCTCTGCACGCATCTCACATCACCTCACCTCGCAGGACACGGTGATGATCACGACGCACATGATGTCGGCGTACTCGTCCCGCCCTCTGCACCGCACGTCCTTACCCTCGCACCTCCCCACCCAAAGGCCCGCCGCACGCCCATGCAGACGCACCCCTCCAAGTGCACGTGGGTCCCCGACACGCGCTTCTGGGGCACGAGCAAGCACATCCGCAGCGCATACGACCCCGTGTGCGTCGCGCGGAGCAAGTCCGACGCGGAGGGCATGCAGTTGGGCACGTACTTTATGCTCCACACGGAGCGGGGCCCGCTGCGGCCGTCGATGATCCCGTGCGTCGCGGACTCGGCGATGGGGCTCGTCGAGAGCATGGGCGCGTCCGTCGCGGAGGTCCACAAATGGTGCGCTCTCCCCCCTGCGCCCCTGATGTGGGTGGCTGATCTGGTGTGGCGTTTTGCGCAGGTGGTACGCGACGACGACGCTGACGATTCCTGCATGAAATGTCATGTTGTTGTATTTTTAGAATAAGCTTGAGCTACGAGAATATTGGTCTTTGGGGCCTGTGCGGCGGGATCGTCCACAAATATGCAACCATACGGAAGTGCATGCGAATGCTTTTGTGAAGACATGCAATGCGAAACCGTTGTAGCAGACGTCGGCTGAGCTGTCCTGCCATCAATTCGGTGGCAGGACATTCCTGTGAACGAGGTAAGAGAGTGGCGAAATTACTTCGTGAGTCGTATTTGATCACGTTTGATAGATCATCTTGCAAATGAACGGGGAGAACACCACTCACATTCAAGACATCTTCCGCGTTACCCAATTCTCATTCATCAATGGTGTGCCTAGTGTGCTAGGCCACTGACCTTTGACATCTCGAAATACTCGCTGAATACAGCTCCGACGGTCATTACTCTATCTGATACTGTGTGTGAAGGCAACTGCGCGCCGCGAGAATATATATTTGGGAGCAACTGCACCAACATCTGTGCTGTTCGTGTCACACGCTCGGGATCTTATTGAGCCGGAGTTTCTCTTTGTTGAAGAAAAGAAACACGCAAGCCAATTATAAGGTCAGTTAAAACCGAAGTGGCAGGATAGTTCTTCTAGTGATATACACGACTATCCCCAACAGTATGATCCTGGAGCGGACTCTGCTTGATCATGCCTTCTTCCTATCATACTTCTACAGTAAAATCCATGTGAGTAGAAGAAGAACAAGTGGAGAACAGCGATCGCACGCCATTCTAACGCATCAAACTTCGATATTATTCTGGTCAGACGTGGCGCAAGCCCGCCCGGTTGGCGTGCTGTGAATATTGAGATTCCAAGCTGAGAGTTATACATAGGAGTTAAGCTCACATATGCATAGTACGGATTGTGTTGCTGGTAGGAGTCCCTCTGCTCGTATCCACAAACTCGGATGTCATATTTCCAACAAAATGGATCGATTCCGCGGTCTTCATGATGCCGCACAGGTCACGTAAACAAGGAATCGCGAAGATATGAGTATGATATATTCTTACGCTTCATCCAGGTTAGCGTATTCGTATAGACCTCGATGCATTCGTGTGGCACAGATGGTCCTAAAGCGAAATTTGAACGCGAAGTCTATAGAGACATCGCATTTTACTCACATTGCCATGCCTATATTGTAATAGATCAGGTCTACTATATTTAACAAATAAATAGTCACGCACTAGGTGGCACTTGGAACGTCTTATGAATCGCATCAGCTTTGCGAGAGATTGCGAGAAATTGAGAAATAAATATCTTACAATGTTCATCACATCTACATTCCGATGGAAAATATGAGCTTGGAGATTCACAGTAACCATATTCTAAGGACACTTGTTTTTGAGATCCATTGATATTATCACCTAAAATTTCTCATGTTACTGAACCGAGAACCATGTATTAAGGGTAAATCGCGTACAACAGCGGGGATGTAGAAGGCGACAGACACGGTGAGCCAAATTGCACCCTGTCAATTAGTAGTGGAATACATCATATTCATTGGAAGTGCACGGCTCACTTGACGCTGAAGCAATCGCCACAGACTTCCAGCCCCTCTGTTTCGCCAGATCCCAACTAGCATAATAATTAGCATGACCGTATCTGTCACGAACGAAACGACTAAGTTGACGCTGTTCCTGGTAGTATGCAAGTCCGTGCAGGCTTTCTCCGTCGGATTCCATCTGGAGCCGCCATTCTGGAATGAAAATACTCGTATGCATCTTCGGAGTGTATGTGACAGCCGCTCACCCGTATTATTCCTCGAATAGGTCAATCAGCGTTATTGCTTCTACAGTTTCCAAGGTATTTACCGTAGAGATACAGCCCAGGTTTGCCAGAAAGGCAGAGCCTACAGCAAGGATCACAGACAGACGAAGACCCCAGATTCCGATGCTAGTCCCGGTACATTAGTACATGTGAATGGCCAACAATGGATCATTGCCTTACATTCGAAGGGCGATGAGAGCCGAAGACAGCCCCACCGCGATGTAGCCGAATCCCTAAAGATGATGTCGTATACTTGCGTTATTCGGTGAATCGAGAACGGGATGCACAATGAATGTACGTGTCATCGCCTGTAGACTGTTAGCATCATGCGTGACCTCTAAGACTATCAAACTGACATCAGAGTTATGTTCGAATGTAAGATTGAGCTGGATGAATGTGCAAATGGCAGTGCCTAAACCGGTTAATCTACAGAGTAGATACACCTTCCAGAAGGCACGGGATATCAAAGACGCACGCGCACGCGTAGTCAGGACAAACGCACAATGGTGGGTCCTCTCCATTCCGAACTAAGAGGGCGTAGCAAGCTCCAATCAAAGTAGAGAGTTGTGATCCATTCCCACCTGCATGAGAGGACGTAATATTTGTAGGTACTGTATCCAAAGGAGTTAGGTCAAAAGGAGTGCGACTCACAGGAATATGCCAGCAGACACTTGATACAGGGTGTGTTGAGTCTCTGTAAAAGAGGGAACACACGAAAAATGAGATTGATGCATTCAAGTACGGAAGAACATACCATGATCTCGTGCCACTGTGGCTGGACCGTTCCAATTTACCATGTCCAGCGGTGCGGAAGAGCTTCGTAAGACAGGTGTCAAGAAAAGTAATAGAGCAGCGGTGGGAAAGATGTTATAATACGTTCAAGTGCTCGTTTTATGAGAGAGATCCTTTTGGATTTTGCTCTCGGTGATTTGTAGGCGTCCGGGACTGAAAGCAATATGTATTGCGCTCAAGGAGAATTTAAGAAGCTTCAAGATAGGAGATTTGCCGATGCGACGGGAACATGTCGTAAGCTGCAACGCTGGCAATTGAGATTCGATAGAAATCAGAAAGACATGTTGAACACAGGGCACACAGCCCCATGTGGTTGGATGTAGAGCGTTGCTGTGGAACAAGTACTGAGCGCTAGCGTGGGCAGGGAATAAGCGCTGCGAGTAATGGCGGCAATATCTTAGAACACCGGAGCCAGTACCGACTGTCGGCAAACCTCGGCAAACTCGAAGTTAGGTTGATGCAGCAAGCTCTCTCCGCTCAATCACATTAATCGCGTCCTTTGGGCTCATCTCAAGACGTCGACGAGCTGTCCGGTGGCAGAACGTTTCCTGAAAGGACCCTGGATCACGCTCAGTTGTGGACTGGTTGTGGACCTCGATCGAACGAGATACTGCGATATATCACTGACGAAATCCCGACGAGAAATATTGTAGATGATGTCGAAAAGTAGTAAGTGTCATCCGATGCACGCGATACGAGGTCGCCGATCAGACACTGACACCCACTTCCGGCTTCTTCGGCGCAATGACAATGAGTGCCTCGCCGTGTTGATCAAATGGTTACTATTCTTTGACCGTCCAACACTCTGACCATTGATTGACAGAAGTAGGTGTCACCGTGTGTGTCCTTGTAACCTACGCCAAGCGAGCTCAGCCGTACTCTCATTGCAATATGACAGATTGGAGTGCTGCGGGCGATATTCGTCTTTGTGCCTGCGCCAGTCCGCAGTGGATGTTGGCGGAACTGTACCATCCAGAAGTGAGGCCCTCCAATATGGCCAGTCAATAGCCATGTAAGACCAACTTCGTAACGGTATAGTACACGTAACGGTTGATATCATTACATGCACTCTTTACTGATTCCATTGTGAATGCTATGATGAAAACAGCTTCGCTTTGATGGCGCCCGTTATCGAATGCACATAAGAATGCATTTTTTCGCTCGTACTAGACGTGACTTCCCTCCCACAAAGCCCACCTAAAGGTCGTTCACAATGCCATCTCCCATCAAGCTTGATGACACCCTAGGCGCTGCTTTCCTCGGTATTTGTCTGCGTTCATCATTCAACCATAAACCTGCTTAATACTTTGATTCTCAGGCAATATTTTCGCAGCGATGTAAGTTCACGCTGGTAGCATTATCATATTGAACTAACGATTCATCCAAAGCTTCTATGGAATTACAAGTGTCCAAACTTTCTCTTATTACAAACATAACGGGAAAGATTCACGGTATATGAAAATTATGGTTCAGTAATCTGTTACTCCGCCGCATCTGATATTGACTTAGTTACCACAGATATTCATTTTGTGGTTAGAATCATGGGGAATTCCCGCGATATGATTGTGAATGCTAATAACAACAAACTAGGATATTGGATGGTCTACACCTGGCACTCATAACTGACACCATTTACACATACACAGTGAAGGATTTCACCGATCTGCTAGCAATATCAGTTCCGACACGGTACGTTCATTCCAAGTCAATTCACATCTACAGTTTACTCACGATAGAAATTTACAGGAGTATAGTGGTGAGCGCTCTAAGATTCAGCGGTCGTCGTAGCGTTCACGCTGACGTATGAAATAGGTTCATATTGTAGTCGAAGTGCGTTTAAATGACGTTCAATGTTTATGTTTGCTCATGATTATAAATCGTCTTTGCTAGGGTATAAGCTCCCTCATAATCAGAAGGTCAGCGCGCGTTGCTGCCATCTTCTAGGCTGAGTATTAACCACTTTGTACGCTTAGTTTTTTCTGCTACAGAATTTGGAGACGTGAGTTGAATGTATATCATCGAGAAACACAAATTACATGTTCGAAGTGGGCCAGCGGAGTTGGGCTGTGGTGATTGCCATCGTGAGGGCCTTTTTTATGCTCGTAATGCTCCGCTCCACTGATTGTCTGTCTAGGTGGTGCTTAGTCTAATCGAATTCGGTTGGTGCAGAGCTGCTTTCTAGCATATGCATTCTGATCATCGGTGATGCGAATCAAGGCACAAATATCGGTAAGTCTGTGGCGCGACACAGCACATTCGGTAGTAACAGTCTCCACCCAACGACCAGCTAACACCGTCGAAGGGCAAGTCTCCCATGTTCGCAGCACTCATTCCAAGGTATTCTGAATATGCCACATAGCTCCAAACAGTCGAGCTACTCCCAGCTGACGAAGAGCGGTGAGCATGTCATATAGTGCATTTCCCTTGGCCATGGAGCTAAAATGAATGCTGTACAAGTGGATCCTGTGCCTGAGCTTCTCCGCTGCCCTCGCGGCAGACGTCATCGTCGCCGTCTCGCTGTGCTGGCTGCTAGCAAAACATCGCACAGGCTTCAAAAGGTCGGCCTTATCCTCCGCTGCAGGCTCGATACGATGACAAGGTTTTCTTTTGTTTTATAGAACCGATTCTATCATACGAGTCCTGATGCTGTACAGCATCAACAGCACCGTCCTCACGACGTATATCCTCCACTCTCAGTTACATCCGTCCATGAACTTACGGCTCACCCAGCTTCTTTGTCTTCTGCTGCCTCATTACCGTACGTCCCTTCCCCTTTCCCTTCCTCCGTCTGCTTCATCCAGGTCTCCAATCCCGCAGTTCATCACGATGCCAGACAACTTAATCTTCATCGGCTTCTACTTCGTCTTACCCAAATGTAACTCCCCCATCCTGTGTTTATCTCTTCCTCGGAGCCTCACGCGCGCTGTATAGTATACCTCAACTCCTTCCTCGTGACGCTCAACTCGCGGAAGCACGTGCGCGAGATCGGGTCCAGCGCCCCAGTTATGTCCATTCCGCTGTCTGCGATGTCCGGCACGCACACGGCAGCCACCTCCACGGACGGCGGCGGCGGCAAGTCGCAGTACGAGGACCAGGTCAGCGTGGCGTTCGCAAATCTGAGACGTGTGCTGATTCTGTATTTTGGTATGTGGCAGGTCCTGCAGATCCAGATCCAGACAACGACAGATATGAAATCGGACTCCGCGACGCCTATTGTGTAGGTTGAAAGGGTGGACAGAATATCATGTTTCGTTCTCCGCCGAGCTCACTATTCATATGTCACGTCGAATTCCAAGACGAAGCGTCCTCAAGAGAATATTGTCACATCCGTGTATACGCTCCTACTGTATTTATATGTTACCTCTTTCTTGGGACCGATGTATATGTGAATGAATTTTATTTATGACTCATAGTGCTCGTACACGTAGGGGACACATTAGTTACAGTAGCGCTGAAGGACACGAGCCGCTCCGACTGGATGTCATCCCGTTCGGCACGTCTGTCCGCTGTAAGGGAGCAAATGAGATACATTCCGCGGCAGATACTGGTCGCATGCGGCACGAGGACGCCGCATACCATGTGCGTGATCACGGTCGTGTGGCGCCCAATCCAAGTGAAAAACCCGCAAAGTCCCAACCGCAGACATGAACGTGCAGCGCAGCACGCCTCGGACATGGAGGAAGTGCACGCGACTGTCTTTGTGAGGAGGATATGTAGTGTGAAACGGCTGTGGGAGATGTCGACTGAGCTGTCCTGTCAATTTGGTGGCAGAACATTTTCTGAAAGGACCCCGGATCATGCTCAGTTGTAGACCTCGATCAAATGAGATACTGCGATCCATCACTGACGAAATCCCGACGGGAAATATTGTAGATGATGTCGAAAAGTAGTAAGTCTCATCCGATGCACGCGATACGAGGTCGCCGATCAGACACTGACACCCACTTCCGGCTTCTTCGGCAGAGAGACTGTGCGTTCCTGAAATGCTACGTTGATCAAATATCTGTTGATATCATTAATTTTGTCGCACTTCTTCACATCTCATTTCCGCAGAACCGCAGCTGCCCGTGCGCATGGCAGGGCCTGACCGTCCTGTGCCCCCGGTCAGCTATTCCCGTGACTGTTCTTTGACCGTCCAACGTTCTGACTGTTGATTGACATCGCAGAATTTGTGGTCCTTCCTCCGAAGCTTGGGCATGCATCAATCATTAATATTGTACTGGCCTGGTAATCGACGAAGTTCAAGGGGAAATCCAATATACCACTCCGCTACAGGACGCGGGGAGGAGCTACTCGTCTATATGCCAGGATATACGTAGGAACGTATGATAAATGGCACAGCTACGAAATGATAGTTGCTGAACTCGACAAACGGAAGGTACATGAAACCACCGTGCATCCGCATGTCTACATACAACAGAGTCCTAAAAGTACACAACGATGACCACCCACTCGAAAGTCCTCCAACAGAAATTCGAAATTCTACGCTTCAGCATCCGCGTCCCCCATCTGGACCCACAGCCCACCCTACAACGCATAACAAATCAGTCGTGCTAAATGCGAAGAGGATGAACACGCACATGCGCATACAGCGTGATATGCGCCTTGACGAAGACCTTCTCCGCGGCCTTCCGACCCGCAGCGTTCTTCCACTCGGGCGGCGGCAGCGAGTCCGGAGGCTGCGCCGTGAGGTCCAGCCCCATCGTCGCGAAACTCTGCAACAGGCGGATGACGAAGAACGACATCTCGTTGTATGCGAACTATAGAGCGTAAGCGTTAGTAGTGTGCATGGGCGCGGGGCACGCACCTGTTGGCCGAGGCAGATGCGCGGGCCGCCGTTGAACGGGAGGAAAATGAAGGGGTTCTGGATGAAGTATTCGGCCATGCGCGAGTCGAGGAACCGGTCGGGATCGAACGCCTCGGCTGTGGCGCGCTGTCTGTCAGTATCGAGAGAGTATGCGAGAGTGAGAGAGGGATGCGTACCGTCGGGTCCCCAGTGCTTTGGATCGCGGTGCATCTTGAAGACGGAGTAGGTTACTCTGTCATTGTATCAGAAAGTATGTCAGAGGGGCCCGTGGTTGCATACGTACTTTGTTTTGGCGGGAATATAGATGGGTTTGCCTGTGGGATCTGGGTTTGGCAATAAAGTCTCATTGATGGTGTATCTGAGGCGGGGATGACGGTCGTTGCCAAGTTCAGGCTAGAGTGGCCTTGGAGTAGCAGAAGGAACGCACCGGATATCGAACGGCCTGGTCATCCATTAATAAAAGTGAGCAGCGTTGTGAGATTTATTAGCACGACTTACACCGGCGGATACAACCTCAATGACTCTGAAGTTGTTGGGCGGCGATGAGTGGTGGTTCGCAGGAAATATTTTGACTGATGGCTCACCATTCAGGAAGGCTCGTAAGTATCTCATCTCGCGGATATTATCATACGTGGGCCTTCGTGTCGGGCCAACGTATTGCAAGATCTCTTCACGGAGACGTTTGAGTACGGCAGGATGTTCACAGAGGAGGTAGATGGCAAAGGTGAGAGCCGAAGCAGTCTGATAAGATATAAGTGATCAAGAGGCTAGCCAACCCCGTAAATTGACATACCGTGTCTCTGCCGGCGAGCAGAATGTTTAGGGTCTCATCACGAAGAATGACAGGATCTAAACCCCCGCCACGACTTCAACCGAAGTTAATCGGGGCCGCTAGCAAACGGCTCACCAGACGTAAGCTGCACCAGTGAATCCAACAGCGTTTCATCTTCCTCATCCTTCTCACCGGCGCCTTCCCCAAGGTTCATCTTCTCCGCCTTCTTCCGCAGAGCCTCCTTCACAATAGGCTCCAATACAGCGTCCACAATGGCCCTGTCCTCCTCCGTCTTGTCCTTGAAGATCTCCCGAAGGGGCCACGTCCACCCAGCCCGCAAGCGGTCAGCGACCACGATCTGCACCGCCTCAACCGCATCTGAAAACCTCTCCGCGGCGTTGGCCGGCTGGGTGGTGGGCTCGTGCGCGGGACAGTTGTGCGGATATGGCAGAGGCGCATCTAGGCTGTTCACGCAGGAGCCGAAGAGGAACTCGGTGGCAGCATCGAAGGTGAAGCGGGTGATGAGGTCCTGTACCGCACAACATGATCAGCCCACACATGTTGGGAGGTTGGGGAAACGCACCTGGAAATCAACCGCGATACCCGCTTGGAACCGTTCCTTCATCTTCGAAATTGCATGATCTGTTGGCGGTGTGAGATTGGCTTGATGTGGGCGGAGGAGTGCGTGTAGACGTACCGGCGTGACGATCGAATAGCTCGAAATGGCTAATTCTTTCGCGAGTAAAGAAGGGACGAGTCATCGAGCGGTGGAACCTACGTTTCGCTTAGCAAAAGGATCTAAACGCAGAGAGACGCCGTACTTCCACATCTCGCCTGAACGCATGCGGTAATCGTCAATATTGAAAGCCCAGACGATGAACGGCAAACATACCATCCGAGTTGAACACGCCTGTACCGAATATCGCGTTCAAATTGTTCCGTAACACCTCACCTGCAAAACAATACTTACATTGAGCAGATATTGACGACATATTTCAGTAGCAAGTGTATAATATAACCTTTCTCGAAATTGGGAAACTCAAGAGCGAGCACTGTCTACAAACAATGAATCGGGATAAGCCGCGGTTAACACACGAGAATCTATGAACGCACCTTGACAATATCCGGATCAGTGGTGACATAACCCGTGACCCAGAGCACATCAAACGAGAAGAGAGCACTGTTAAGCGAAAACCCTCGATCGAAGATGTCCGCTGTATATAGACGCAAAGGTCAGCCCGAGCAAAACGATATAATATAGAATATCCAGGCGGCACCGCCTCCTCACGAACGTGGATATCCAACCTTGAACGCGTGAAGCATGTCCATCATAACGTCCAAACCCCCTATCCACCTCCCCACTAGGGCATCGGGGAGCACCGCGCCCATCCGTGCAGCCGCACGGCGTGTGTGCCAACGCATCAGCGAGACGCGTGCAGCAAACAGCAGCGGGTTGATCACGATGATGGCGAGCACCAGCAGCCAGCCGGGCACTAATACATGTTGAAAGCGGAGGACGCGCGTGGCGAGCAGCACGACGGCAGGTGGGAAGGAGAGGGTAAGCAGATTGTGGAAGAGGAAGGGGATACCGGGAGGGAGTGTCTTCATCGTGAAGGCAAACGCGAGCCAAGGACTCTATACTTCTCGTTCGGTAGGGAATCCCAGGACACGATTGAGGTATTTGTACATTTTCAAAACACGCCAAATGATTGAGATGTTAACATGGTGATCAGGAGACGGAACCTAGAATTTCAGATTCTTATCCCACTGGCGGCAATGTGGAGATGATGGACGGGCGGTGCCAGTCAGATTGATGAAAACTAAGAATGATCCCACGATCTTGTCATCTTGATCCGAGATCGGTCTTGTCCAACAAAGGTACCACTCTGTTTCGCTCATGCTTATAATATTAACGTTCAAATTCCCGCAGAAGATGACTGCCCTCCTTGTCTTCTTCCTTTCATCCCAATGCTCTCCCTCGTCCTAACTGCTGTCTTTCTCTCTGTTGTAATTTTCTTGGTTGACCGTCAGTTGAAAGCTCGTAGACTGCCTCCAGGTCCACGCGCTGAATCCATCCCTCAAGACCCGAGAGGTCCTTGGATCGCCTTCGAAAGCTTGAGGCAGCGATATGGTGAGCTGCTTCATTTCTGTTTCATTTCCTTTGTATAAAACATGTCCCAGGGCCCATTTTCTCGTTCTTCAGGGGCACCCGTCCTGTCATTGGTGAGGACTTCACGACATTAGCTGTATTTCATACTTAATATATTGTAGTAATTAGCAAAGCTCAGGCGGCATGGGATCTCTTAGAGAAGCGCGAGATCTACTCCAGTCGTCCACGAATGGTCGTCGCGTTCGTTTCTTGACCCATCGGCATCGCTCTCTACTCATATCATCACAGACATGACATCCTTTCAGGCGGCATGCGTGGTCTCTCTATGCGGTATGGAAATACGTGGCGTAGATGGCGCAAAGTACCCACCATAAAGTCTACTTCTGATCGTATGCTTGACGCGTAATTCGGCAGATTCATAACATAGGAATGAACGGCCGTGCCTCGTTAACCTACCGCCTTCACCAGACCCTCGAATCTAACCTAGTTCTGCATGGTCTTCTCGAGAGTCCTGAGCGGTACTCCTATCATATTCAGAGGTACGCACGTATTCCCCACATATGTCAAAACGCGGCACTTATTCCAGTAGATTTGCGACTTCAGTTGTGCTTTCCATCACGTATGGCCGACGAGCCGCCAGCCTTGACGACGAGCTTGTCAAGCAGAACTACAGGAGTATCTTGGGTGCGCCCCATCCGATATGTTCTCATTGCTAACTACTAACTGGCCCTTTATAGAATTCTAGAGGTGCGTGTTTATTGCACTTTTCTTGTAGACCAGTCATCAAACTATTGCATGCTTCTAGAGCCAAGTGAGCCACTCTTGAGATACTGTCAGTGATATTATTTATGCTGCATGCTAGTACGCCCGGAAAGTATCTCGTCGAAGCGGTACGTCCATACAGACTACAACCCACTCCTTGTCATTGACCATCCTCAGTGGCCTATTCTTCTCTGGCTTCCTGTAAGTCCTTTTGGTACCCTCTGTCCTCAATCTCTAAATTGTTTCGCAGCGCCCTCCCCAGGTTTCGTCACGACTTTGATCGCATACGCGCTCAAGACACCATACTCTATACAACGCTTTTGCGCGAGGTTAGACAACAGATGGATGCGGGCACCTCCAAAGAGTGCATCTCTTCACGCAGCCTCGATAATGCTGCAGACCTGGGCTTCGCTGAGGTCGAGCTCGCGTATGCAGTTTCTGCGCCCTTCGGCGCGGGCATCGACACGGTGACGTACATTTATTATCTCCGTGATTTAATATTAATTACGCATCTTGTATGTTGCAGACTGTGGGTAGTGTGGAGGTGTTTCTGTGTGAGTCTGAATCTTGTCTCTTATTTCTGCCAAACACGTTCGCTTACGGATAGCGGGACTGCAGTGGCCGCACTGCTATTCCCCGGGCCAGCCAAGAAGGCGCAAGAGGAGCTCGATCGTGTCGTCGGGCGCGACCGTCTTCCTACTTTCGATGACGAGGACGCGCTTCCATACTTGGGCGCATTCGTCAAGGAGGTGACACGGTGCGTGAGCTCTGTCCCATTCTGCATCCCACTACTTTCTTATTCTGCTGCATCTCCGCGCAGATGGCGCCCAATTGCCCCATTTGTCGCTCGCGCCGTAACACGCGACGATACGTACGAGAAATATTTCATTCCCAAGGACACCTCTGTTTACGGGAACACATAGTGTGCCCAGTTCCCTTGTTCTCTCCCTGTACCTATTACTCATCATTCTGTCCCTGCTTTGTCTCTGGCAGTGCGATGATGAAGGATCAAGAGATGTTCCCCGAGCCCGAGGTGTTCCGCCCAGAACGCTTCCTCGACACTACCGAGCCGCGCTTCGCCGACTTCACATTGCCATTCGGCTTTGGACGCCGAGTGTGCCCTGGGATGCACGTCGCGCTGCAGTCGATCTACATCCTCGTTGCGCGGTGCGCCCGCCCACCCTTACTTTCTCAACCCCGTGCTGATTTATGAACACATAGGACCTTGTGGGCGTTCGACGTCGAGCCCGTGCGCGACGAGCAGGGGCGTGCGGTACTGCCGGATCCGGATGCGTTCAGGTTCATGGGGCTTTCGCGCGTGCCCGAGCCTTTCCGCTTCACACTGCGCCCGCGCACACCGGATGTGGTGCGCATTATCGAGGCGGAGACGGCGGAGGCGGAGGAGCGCTTGAAGGAATTCGATTGAGGGCAGGTCGTACGGGGTGGTCTTGTCTGGAATGTGTGCGAGATTGTAACCATCGTCGGGTTGGCACAGCATATCCTTGGGGTTCTCGTGGTCTAGTATTGGCATTACTTCGGACACTGGAACGGAGCCTGTGTAATTTTATCTCGTTTTGGAGCAAAATGTGCAGATGAAGACGCAAAAGTCCGATTGCCTCTTCGGCCCCCGTTCCCCATACATGATGACTTGACCAGATGTGCACCAAGTGGAAATATTGCGTGCTTGTAGTTCCAAGATATTGGTGGTGTGGATCGCGGCCTTATACGAGCCACAAGTGTGAGAAGGGATTTCAGATCAGACCATAGCAGGTCGCTCTTCCCACACGGAAATTGAAGTATTAAATGGAGCACCGCAGTCTTCTGCGATTACTGACAGGAACGTGTGATTTCTATGTAAATTTGCATTGGGATGACAGCCGTCGTGTTATCGGCGCATTTTCAGCGAGCCTGGATATGTATCTGATACTGATGCAGATGCAAGTGGGACGGGGGTAGCGGCGTTCGGCGAGGCTATGCTATGGATGATGATCAGCTTCTCCCGGCGCAGACATACTTGTGTACTCTTGATATGGCCGGAACTATGAGACAATACTAAAGAAGCAGTCGACACACCTTAGGCTCCGGTCGGATTTGTGATGGCAGAATAGAACTCAAGGCACAAGGCGACTTCCTATAGCTGACATGACGAATAGGCGAACATCACCATCGACGGAGATTGAGACAAGACGGACCGCTATTGTCAGTGTCACAGTATCCCTTGCTCTTCTTCATGCTTCCTGAAATTTTCAAAGATTGAACCCGAAGACTCAGGAAGAATTTATTTTCCTCCACAAACTGATATGGAGTTGACACAATGATCATACATAGCCTGTATCGCCGCACGATCAGGTCTTAGACAAGGGAGCACATTGGACGCCGCACGTATCAATCCTTTCTAGCAGTCTGATAGATAATCTGCGCGACTTCGTTATCAGTTCATCACCACCCTCTGCTCGAGACGAAGAAGGCTGGAAACTGGCAAAGAAGTATTGAGGACCCCAGGCAGTGCACATTACTTCGTGCCATTTGCCCAGTCAGTCTCAGGACATAACGATTCGAGTTATCATAAGCAGTTGCGGGAGGTCCATGTCGTCGGTGAAGTTGATGTGGCTATTCCCCATAAAAGGAAAATCAGAAAATCGGCCTTTTCCGGGCGCGCCGCCACATCTATGGATGTTATCCTCAACACACATTAATCATTTTTCTATTCCGTTGAAGATTACTTCGGCTCGTTGATGTGTATATATCAAATGTGTGATAGCAGATTGTCAGTGACTCTCCATCAAGTTGAGCCTAGAAATACTCCGTGTATCTCTCTCGACCTCAAGTACCTAGCCTAACTCGCCTTTGGCCCATTCGAAGGTGCGTAAGCGAATCGCCGTCCGTGTGATTGATATAGTTCTAACTTCCATACCAATCGACTCTTCCCAAACATCCATGCTCTGCACTGACTCTTTTTGCCTTGGGTATCCTCCAGATTTTCAGTTATCATCTGCGCCTTAAACGCTCTTCTACGTTTGAGGTCCTAGAGCATTCTTGTGTGGCAAGATGCATATCCGATCTATTCCCCCCGGCATTCCCTTTCTCAGTCGGTATCTACTCCATGTAGTCGTTCCCCCCATCGTTGTACTGCTTTCTGCACGATATGCCAGTCTATACGGTGGTGTCAGCTTGCCGACATGGTTCTGGGCCGTGGCAGTGTTGGCGAGCGACCCTTTCGTTCTAACTGTACGCATTTTGTTCAAATTCTGGAACCAACGTCATCAAGCGGCACTTTTCGGAGCTATCGTTCCACCTCGCCTGAATGGAAAGTGGCCGGGGAATTTCGATGTTTTCCGCGATGTGATACGGTTGACGCGGTTTGGATATCCATGTTCGCAAGCAATTTCCCCCGCGAATTTTTCCTGAAATAATTGACGCTCTGCGTAGCTGATATGTTCGATCTTGGATTCGATGGTAATGGCCCCATCTTTCAGTACAACATCTTCTGGGACACCGCGTATACAACCTGTGATCCTGAAATAGTGAAGGTATGTCACCTGATGTTTCCGTGGCAGCAACCCCGCTCACTATTTGAATGAGACCGTTCTATCTACTGATTTCGTGAATTATGAGAAAGGTAGTATTGTTACGATCTGTATGTTTTTGAAGTTCGCTGAAGTCAGGTTCTATAGGCGAGCTCTGGAGTTCGTACGTGCGCTCTCTTTTCGGAACAGGCGTCTTCAATTCAGACGGTGCGTGCGGACGTACTGTAGGCGTTCTTGATACTGACGCTGCAATGTAGGTGAAATGTGGAAGTATGTTTGCAGATTTCTTCTCTCCAAGTGAAGCGTTATGAATTGTCTTGCAGATTCCATCGCTCTATGGCTCGTCCGTTCTTCAGCCGCGAAAGGATCAGCCATTTTGAGCTCTTTGATCGCCACGCGGGTGCGCTCATCTACTAGCACTCCATTCATTTCCTCGCACTCATCGTGTTGCAGAACATGCTCTCCTCAAGATGAAGGAACGTCTTCAAGCAGGCATCGCTGTCAATTTTCAGGTTGGCACACTGCTATTTTTACCATGACGCTTCTGGCACTGAACGTCGTCTTGGTCGAACCATAGGATCTCATTGCTCGGTTCACTCTCGACTCCGCTACCGAGTTTCTATTTGGTTTCTGCGTGCAAAGCCTCTCTTCTCCTCTTCCCTACCCACACAATGTTGCTGCGCACCAGACCACTGACGAGCCGATTTCTGCTGCCGAGAAATTCGCACAAGCTTTCGCCTCGGCTCAAGCTATCGTCTCGGAGCGCCCTCGTGTAGGGTGGACTTGGCCGCTGCAAGAATTTTTCAGAGACAAAACCGATGAGCACATGGTTGTGGTGGATAGCGTATTGCAGCCGATTTTGGAGGATGCATTGAGGAAGAAAGAGGCGCGGATGCGGCAAGAGGAGGAAACCACGGACGAGAA